>OY754311.1:15860340-18260340 GCA_963573325.1 Astragalus glycyphyllos
ATTGCAATGCCTTACAGGCGGAAATGTGGGGGATGCTTGAGGGACTCTGGCTTGCTTGGCAGAAGGGGATTACTAAACACATTGTGGCATTTTCTTGCCTAGAATTGTTGGTTTAGCTAGTTAGTTTGTTTTTCGTTTTCTTTGGGCTTCAACTCTCATTTCCCCCAAAAAGAAGTAACGAGAGTTGTTCAGTTTTTTTTTCCTGAATTGATATTTTATTTTCTTGTTTGTTTGACGATATTTTATTTTCTTGTTACCTATTATTCTTTTAGGACAATTATTATTACACCGTATCAATTAACAATATTGCTAAAATCATTAGCTCAAAAAATCTTAAAGCAAGTCATAAATATATTGTCTTAAATACCAACGAGGATTATTCTGAGTGGCAACTAGACTCAATCTCACCCCAAGGTCTTGGGTGTGTCAAAAACTCTGCTGGGAGGGAAAGTCTACACAGGTCGGCAAAGTCAGATACTCGTGGCCAGTCCGGCGTAGATTAGTCATCGACAAAATCGATAGAAACTACGCACCAATGACATGGTAACCAAAAAATATTAAAGTATTTTCCAATTTTAAATTAGTATAACATCACAATTAATATTAAACTTATTGAGTTGCCTGTTATGTTAATATCCAGATAAGAAAATTATGTAAAAAATGAAGCAACATGCTCTCGTTGAGAGTTGAACTCAAGACCTCCCGCTTACTAAACGGGTGCTCTAACCAACTGAGCTACGAGAGCTTGTTGAAACTTACTCCCTCTCTAAGCAATTTTAGATTGGCGTCTGTAATCACCGTACTAAGGGGACCGCGTAACCCTGAATGAGTGACCGGAAAAGCTAGTTGAAGAAGGTCATTTGGGAATTAAACACGAGCAAACACTACAGAACAGACAAACACACACACTCTCTCTTTCTCTGCTTTTCCGATTTTCATTTTTCAGACATCGCGAAATGGACTCAGATTCTTGGACCTCTTCACGTCTATCAACCACTTCACGCCGTTACCTTTCTCGATCCGGTTAGATTATTTTCCTTTTTAATTAATTTTTTATTATTATCATTTGAATTTGAGATTGTAGAATGATCAGCGTCGCGATAATCGAATTTAGTGTTGTTGTAGATCTATATATTGGTGGACACGACGACGCTGAGCCCGGCGGCGATGATTTAAGGGCAGAGTTTCTCTGTCCTTTTTGCGCTGAAGATTACGACGTCGTTTCTCTCTGTTGTCACATTGATGAGGAACATCCTCTCCAAGCCAACGCAGGGGTATGAATTACTATCCATCCTTTTTATTGTTTATTGTTAAGGATTCTAATAATTATAATAATATGCTTGTTTTGTACTGTGGCTGCGAATTTCACTTCGTTAACATTCACAAATAATGAATATTTAGTTTATTTGATTTTTTGGTTTGAGGAATTTTTTCTTAAAATTTGTGCATAATCGACTGAGTTTGAGAAGTGGTCATTTTGTGTCGAGTGAGTTTGCTTGGTACTTTGGAAAACAATAAACTTTTATTACCCTCTAGTCCCTCCCTACTATAAGAGAAATTTGCAGTTTTAGGTTCATTGAATAACCGATGTATCTTGCCTATAATATAGGTCAAATACATTGGTTATTTAATGAACCTAAAAATGCAAATTTTTCTTATAAAATAGAGACCAGAGTAGTAAATCAGTTAGTTTTTCATTTTTGAGAGAACCAACCTGTATATGTATTTACCACATTCTGCAATGCAATCACAGTTTAGTTCATAGTAATGTTTTTAAAATCAGACCAGACATTGAGCCGGTGAGACCTCTGGGGTCATAGTTTAACCGCTTTATTAAACTGCTAAAACCAGAATGAAACTGCAGTTGAACTGCTGAAATAACTAAACCGTAGACGGCGTCAGTTAATGGTTTAATCGGTTGAGCTGCTCGATTGGTTCGGATTTTAAAATACCGGTTCATACTTTCTCTAACAGTCAGTCTTAATAAGCATTAGGTTCTTACCTGATTTTTGTTTCATGTGCGTTTGGTGGTTGTTATTTGTGTGGTATGTTATGTTACGTTATAAGTAGTCTCGGTCTGGAGAGAGGGTTTATTTGTTTTTGCTGCTTATCTAAAAGGGTGGTTATTGACTGTAGATTTCCTATACTTTTCAGGTGTGTCCTGCTTGCGGGAAAAGAGTGGGAATGGATCTTGTTGGACATATTACAACCCAACATGGGAATTTTTTCAAAATATCCTTCTAATGAGTATTGATTTGCTCGGTGATTTTATTCTTGATGTTTCATTTTCTCCTTAAGTTAGGTCCTTGCTCGTTTTAATTGCAACAGCCAAATGGTTGGCTTACTCATTTTGATACAGAAGTTTGTTGGAAAATGAAATATTCCGTTGCCTTCAAAGAAACTTTTTTGACTAGAAAGTATTGAAGTTTCATGCCAAAAGAATGTTTACACTCATCAATGTTTGCTACTTAGAAAATATGATGGATTTGAATGAAAGAAGCCGAAAACTCAAGTGTGTTTCTGTTTAGCTAGCATTTCATTTGTTTATTTCTTTCATAAATAGTTATTCTAGTTATTTCAGCATTTGGTATCATGCAACTGAAGCGGCTTAAGGAAGAGATCAATGTAAGGGAAGATGGGCATTCAGAACCACTAGATGAAGCTGGAAGACGAAATGTAGGGCTATAGGTAGTATATTTAAGAATAAGCTGCAGCTAGTGGATGTTTGCCATGCTAAGGGTTTTGCATATGCCATTACTCCTGGGAGGGAAGCCAGTCAGCTCTGCTTCTGAAAGGGAGTTCATTCAAGGTTCCAAGTGATGCATGATGATTTACATTCCATTTCAAATCTTCTGTTCTTTATACTTGGTTATTGCAAGAGAGCCATTACAAATTTAGTCCATGCGAAGATCTTCAGAAGATGCATTGATTGGTTTCCCTTTCTCAGGAGTAATACACAAATCCCTGATCATGGGAAACATCCAACAATTTCAGCATATTCTTCAATATACTACCTACAAGCCCTACCCATTACCTTTCTTCCTACGGCTTCATCTAATGGTTGTGTGGGCCAATTTTCCCTTTCATTGATCTCTTCCTTAAGCCGCCTCAGTTGTATGATACCATGCACATGCTTTCTCTACGGCTATTCACTGTGTTTAGTTATTTCAGCATTGTTAATCAGCAATATCTTATGCGCTTTGCGATTTATGTTTTTCCATAACCAGAAATTTACGTGCAGCGTAAAAGGAGGGTGAAGAAAGGAGTCTCTAGCTCAACATTCTCTTTGTTTAGAAAAGAGTTGAAGGAAGGAGCTTTGCAGTCCCTTCTCGGAGGTTCTTCGTACATTGCTTCCTCTAATTCCGAGCCTGATACTTTGTTGTCATCATTTGTTTTTAACCCAGTTGTAGCTGATGAAGCTGTGAGTGTACAATCTTGTCCTTCCATTGAAGCTCCCCTAGTAAAAGGAAGCTCTAAAGATGATTTATTGGAAAGGTAGGGATGTGCATATTGTTATTGGACTAAACTTTCCATTATTTGAGAAATGGATGGTGGATTTGTTGGCTTTTATTTTTTAAAAGTTTGATATCTATAGACTGATTTATCAGATCAGAGCATTACTTCTTAAAACCCATTTATACTTTAGCTCAGAACATCATTACTTCCTAAAACCCATTTATACTTTAACAAGAAATGAAATATAATTAGACGTCTTTGCTGAACTTATTTACACTGAGGGTTAGATATTAAACTTTTTTATATGGAATTTTTAGTAATGGATGCAAGCTTTTATACTCTGGTAAAATTTGTTGATATTTTGTATGTGTAATTTGGAGTTATGCCTGGGTATCATTTGACTTGTACTGTAATATGATCATTTTAGCATCTTGTCACACTGATTCAGTGACGTTTCTTTCAGTTACTGCCATTTATAATTTAGACCAAAAAAATACATAATCTGACAGCAGTGTATATATGTTACAGAAAACCGCAACAGCCACAGCTGTCAGACGAGGATCAAGTAGAGAAGGCTCGAAGGTTTGATTTCGTTCAAGGGCTGCTGATGTCCACAATTCTTGATGATAAATTATGACTGCAAATGTAGCATGTATGCCATTATTGTATTAGAAGCAGAAGTTGTAATCAAAAGGGGGGAGTCTGTTCAAAATGATACAAAGTGGCAGTAGCTATATCGGATAAATATGTAACGAATGTACCTATAGTTATGTTAATATAATGCAAAGATGTAAGAAACTTTTTTCATCTATGTTAGTTCCAAATGACTAAGAGGAATAAAATTCGATTGAGGAGATGGGACCATGGGTTCAACAGATTCTAGAGCATATAGTAAATACCTAATTTTGTTTTTGAAAATTTAAAACTGTCTAAACTTGATAAATGGTTTTATTCACGTCATTTCCGTACAACTCGTTTTGTACTTAGCTGCATTTTTCTTGTTATATTTGCAGCTAAATTTTGTAATGTCATTATTGTATTTTAAACTAATTAATGTTAACAGATATATTTACTGATAAATCAAGCGAAAAGACATACTGAATTAATGTTTTGCAATTTCAAAAATCATTTTTGAATGTTGATGGTGGTTATAATAATGTCTTAAAGTGTTCTTAATAACCCTGACAAAATGCATCTTTGTGGTACAAAAGACTTAGCCATATTAGTGAAAAATAGTTGAATTTCTAGCCAAAAAAGACATGTTTTCAGGATTGAAGAGTGTAGAATTGGCAAGTGTTCTCAATGTATGGATAGTGACTAGATCAAAATATCCTTGTTCCAAGAAACTATAGTTTTATGCTTTCAAGACAAAAGACCAATGCTGAAGAAGTTCAAAAGAATTTATACTTCAATTAGTATTGACAATGATGGTGAGTATTTTTTCACCAAAAAAAATAAATGATGGTGAGTATTTGGGGCCTTTTGATGTCTACTATAATGACGTGGGATGCTTTCAAAATTGTGGACAGTCTCCACAAATCAACACAGTCTTTTCAACTTGTTTTTCCCTCAGTCACACTTTCGAGGAAACTTTCCAGAAGGTCATCCCACAAGCACACTTGACTATGAAATTCTTATGTTTAATACTCTCGAAAAGATGCGTCTTATTCTTACTGGTATTACCAACCATTTCTTATAAGCTGTCCTTCAACTCCGCAGTCTCATACATGCATAGCCTCAAAATCCCTCTTATTATGATGCGAATTCAGTTTATTCATGTGTCTCTTTGCTTATAAGCAAGCTAGGAGCAGCTCATTGTCCATGCTCAAGTAACGACGATCACTTCCTGCCCCGTTAGCCTCAGGCATCACACGCCTACCAACTTTTGTCTGGTTCATCCCCGAACCACACTCTTATTGGGAGAGGTTTGTCTCTGATACCATTTATAATGACTGAGGCTACGTTTAGAATTGGCGGTTGTTTCCACAAACAAACACGAGTCTTTTCAACGTGTTCTGTCCTCGTTAGCCTCAGGCATCACACGCCTACCAACTTTTGTCTGGTTCATCCCCGAACCACACTCTTATTGGGAGAGGTTTGTCTCTGATACCATTTATAATGACTGAGGCTACGTTTAGAATTGGCGGTTGTTTCCACAAACAAACACGAGTCTTTTCAACGTGTTCTGTCCTCACGCACACATTCAAGGAAACTTCCCAGAAGGTCACCACCAATCTTACAAATACTCCAAGTCAAGCACGCTTACCACTCAATTCTTAAAAGGCCTCTTTAACTATATAGTCTCAAACCTACATAGCCTCACGAATTATGCTGGAAGAAACCAGTATTGCTGGAATTCTGAAGGATCCTTTCATGAAGGATGTGAATAGAATATAATGTCAATCATCGTCTGTACAAAACTAGGCACAAAGTCCCAGCTGAAATATACATTTCACATTGATAATTAGACCATTTTTTCCACATAAAAGAAGCTAAAACTTTTGATTGGAGGCCTTCAATCCTCTGAAAACATAAGAGGAGCCTTCTAATCTTAACAGTTTGAAACAATATCTATAATTTTCAAAAAGCGGGACTTGCCTGATTCAGTTTAGACTTTAGAGAAAACTTTGGTCATCTCCAATATGAATAGTGGGACATAAAAAAATTATAATCAGGATGATTAACTTGCAATAGCCTAATCCAGTTATCAGCCGCTCGCAACAAAGAACTGGCTTTCTGACCTTCAGAAACTTCTTCAGGATCCCAGACAGAAACTTTGAACCTGTTAAAGGCAAGTCCAAAGATTGGTAACGATAGCTTCGATAACGTGTCCTTATCTCTTGCGCAATTGACATGAAATCCAGCAGTAGTTGGACCTGATTCAAATAACACTGTTATAATCGATTTTCTTATATACTCTCGGCACATATAGACACTAAAAAAGGATAGCAAGATATACATGGCAAAGCTGTTGACAGGGAATGGAAGGTGAGGAAGCAAGCGCTCAGGCTTTGTAGTGTGAGACCGGTAGGTATTCTATATATTGGATACCTTCAATACAAGGAGCAACAAATCAAGTTAAATTACCATCCAATCCTAACAACGTCGAAATTAGAAAGGATAAGATAAGCATACCACGCCAATGAAACCCAACTTGCAGGTGAAAGATCACAGCTCCGATACGTTTTCAACTCGGGAAACTGTTGTGCAAGATCATAAATCTGAGGAAAAATATGAGTATTTGTTTGGATTATAAAGCAACAGAATCTCAACAAGGAATTGAACTAAAGGATAATGGTCTTGCCTTATCTGCTAATGGCTCGCGATTATATGGTGTTTCATGTTCAAAGTATTCATACACAAGCTGACCAAGTGGGTTACAGCTCTCATTTTCATCACTTGATGAGCCTATGAAAGATTTACTTCTTAGTGAAACTCTTTCCACATGGTTACTTGCATCTGATAAGTTAGACTGGTTCCAACTTCCATTAATTACACTCTTAGCTCCTCTCTCTTGACAATAGCCATTACAGCTATCATTAGCTGCTTCTGAATCACTCTCCTGACTGGGTTTCCTATAGTAGTATGATGGAAACGCGAATGAATCCTTAGTATATATGCAGCAAAAAAGAGGTTTGGCAAGTCTTGTAATTCAGCCGAAGCGATTAAACTGATCAAACAGTTATGCTTTAATCAAAATAATGTGGGCTATGATCAAACTACTAAAGAGAACATAAAAGCAATGATCTATAAGATCTTACTTCTGAGATCCTTGTTCTAAATGTTCATAGCTTTCACTGGTAGAAAAGGACTACAAAGTATAGAATTGACCTCAAGTTCTGAACTGTTAAATTTGAACCACATACAACAAACCTACTGATGCACAAGCAATAGTATTAACAAATCAAATCAGTAAATCAATAACAAATATCATAAACACAACGACACAATAACACATCAGAACGTTAATAATCACAACACATTAGCTGATTATCATATCAGAATGTTGAAATGAAAGGAATAGAGTCAATCACTATAGAGTCACAAGCAGAACAATCATTTTTAACAATGAAGCACTAACCTTAGCTGTGTGGAAAGCTTTAAAGGATCAATATAAAGCTGAATGGCAGACAACGAGACACTATAATACTGTGTAACGAATTCATTCCCATTCAACACCAATGGAACTCCAGCTCCATAAGTACTCCACTCTTTTACAGATTCCCACAAATCCCCAAGTACAAAGTATGGATGCAACTCTGCCTCGATTGTTTTCCATCTCCTCTTACATCTCTATTCATTCACATACAACAATTTTCAATTCAAATAAGCTTAAAAAGTTGTTCTTTGAAACAAATTAACAAACATGACATTAAAACAGTAACCGCATTATACCATTTTGTATACTCAATTAACTCAATTCAGTGGATATTCTTTAAGTAAAGTCTCATCCTAATTAATCATTCAATTCTGGATCACATTATTTCATAAACAAAACATGAATTTGATAATAATTTGTAAAGTTTTCACTGCAAATTAAGAAAACTGAAACAATAATAATGAAAAATGAAAAGCATTGGTTTACCATGGGAAAATATTGAGCGGGAACAAGAGGTGTAGTGTGCTTCAAGAACCGACACAAATTGGAGACTTCACATTTTGTCTCATGAGAAGAAACAGAGCAATTGGAAGAGGAACCAGGTCTGTTCTCCAACAATGTTGACTCTTGCTCCTGTTCTTGTTCTTCTTCCTGCTTTTGTCTCTGCTTTCGCAACGGTGGTGGGCTATAAAATCGGTTCTCCACGAAGTACCGGTTGTTCCGACGGCCGGAAATCGGAGCGCCACCGGTGACTGACATTGCTTATTGAGTTCTAACGTTTGCACTTAGTTACAACAAAAACGACGACGTTGTGATGTAGGTCACGGCTGCTGAGTGACCACGAATAAACAAATCATTTGTGACTGTTGAACAGAGGGTTTAATAGTAGTTTATTATCTTAATATATATTATATTTTTTGACAAGTATTATTTAATTTATTATTATTATTATTATTATTTAAATATTTTGGTTTTTATTTTAGTTGTTTAGAAGCGAGTGCGTCTTGAAAGCAATCTTTTAAAAATTGAATTGAATATTAAACTGGAAAGACTTCGTTTAACTGCCTTAAACTACTTGAACTCGAATGAAGCTATGATCAAACCGCTCAAATAACATGCTAGGAAATCTTAATGATGGGAAAGGTAAGGCACCGGAAGAGTCTAGAAATTATAACACATTTTAAAGATAAACCAATACTACTATTAGTACAATTAGTTTAACTTATCTTTTGCAGTGCTATGGTTATAGATCTTGTTCTTCAATAATTCAACTATGGACTACAAGTACAGACAAGGACTACAAGTACAGACAAAAAATAACATTGGAGTGGATGCTGAAGACAATTAACCCTCACGAGTCACCAACTAACAAACAAAGCCTAAGGACTTGCCCCGAAGTTTCCAGAATACAGATACTTACGCGGTGACGCGAGGCATCTCTTTATATATTTAAGAAATCTTTGAAAAAATGATGAAACTTGAGATATATTGGTTAAAAGTACAATGAGTATTACTAAATGTACGGGAGAGTTTGGGATATATTGGTGAAGAAGGCATAGAGTGTATTCAATAACATTGGATGCTTCGTATCGTACTAGTATATATATAGAGAATCTAGGTGGCTGCACTACATTTTGGAGCTTTTATTTTATAGTACTGGAATTCTATGTAAGTTAGCTTTGTTGCCAAACTGAATCCCCCACTCTATACTCTATATTGCTATTGTTAGGCAGATCAAACACCTTCATACGCCGCTATTGCTTGCTTTGAGTAACTTGATGACGTATTATTATGCAACCTATTTGGATCCCCTCCTTCCCATTCTTCATACATTTCCTTCCATCATCTCTAACTCTCTCTTAAATTCACTCTCTCATCATTAAAAATAATGATAGGAGAGTGATATTAAGAGAGTGGGAGAGAGATAGGAAAATGCTGGGAGAGTGGAAGGAGAGTATTCAAAGTCATTATGCAACTAAGACTCTCTTTGGTAAAAAGTGGAGTATCAGATAGTGGATAAATTAGAAGATAGCGTATTGAAGAATATGGTATCCATAGAAGATAAGAGAGAAAAGATTAAAAGACTCTAGTATTCATCAAAGGGAATTGATACAAAATGATAAGAATTGTTCTAAAATGATTACACGAAGCCTATTTATAGGCATATATCAACTAATAACAAATTCACTTATAACTACCAACTATCTCCCTAACTACTAACTATCTCCCTAACTACTAACTAACTATATATCTAATAGTCCCCCGCAAGCTAGAGTTATTCACAACACTTCTAGCTTGACATGAACAATAGAGAGATACATCAAAACAAAAGAAAATTACAATAATCCATATGAGGAAGTTAGTTTTAGATTCATCTTGATTATTCTTATGAACAAAGAACCGTTAGGTGCAATAGGAACCGCAAGAACATCTTTCTTGGCTTCTTGAAATGGTTCAAATATAATCCCAATTAATAGTTCACTGGTGAATCTCTAGCAGCAAAAATTATCATAGTCTGCTTCTTCATGCCAAATTCTCCAAAGCAGTACACTGGTAATATGACACCAGAAATCATAACAACACCATCAACACTGAAAATAGGATCAAGCCAACCACCAAAAGTATAACAGATATATATTCATGCATATACTTCCTTCTCAAATCAGGGATAAAGTCACCCATTATCATCACTGGCAGAACCTTTGTGGATTTGAACATGGTAAAGATTCCTTTGTTAAGCCATGTGAACCCATGAGTGCAGCAGAAAATTTCCATTGCGGAAACAAAAACAAAAACTGGATCAAGAATCGATCCAAGAAGAGACATCAATTTCAGAAAATCGAAATCGCAAAGAAAAAGGGAATATCACGATCCAAAATGAAATCGAACTCCGCTTCAGATCACAATCATCGGGAATTAGAATGAAAGGAGGACAATGAAGCGAAATCGCAAAACTGATGTGCAAGAATCGCAAACGAAAATGATGATTACCGATACAGGAATGACAAACAATTTGTGTCAAATGAATTAGAAACGGAACAAACGAAAGCAAGTTGCACAAACAGAAACTCTCAAAGAAGCGAGCGGAAGGAGAAAAACGCGATTCTGATTGAAAAGCGAATGATAGAATCAAAATTGATTCAAGGAACAGAGACGAATTTGCGAAATCGAAATTGGGGAAAACGCAAAAATCAGAGGAACACACAAGACAAACAATGAAATGCGTTGAATGAAAGAAACGGAACTGCGAAACTGCAAATCAAAGGCAAGAATCGCAAGAGAAGAAGGAGAAATCACGAAACCAGAAAGAATCGCGAAAAAGATATTTCTATGGTTACAATCACCATGAAAAGAGAAAAAAAAGTGAATGATTCTGTTTATCAGTCATGAATAGAGAAAGAAAGGGAAAGGTTCTATTTCTCATAGAATGAACTGATCAATAAACGAAAAAGAAACTAACAAAATGAAGAAAAGAAACCTGACTGGTGCGAATCTGCCACGAGGGTGAAGATCTGGCGAAGCAGTAAACAGGATGAAGCGATCCAAATGTCCTAAACGCAGATTCTACGAATTGATCTTGAACTGATTCTAGGTCACGAAAATGGCGACGAACCAAGGAATGTGAATTAAGAAATTGAGAAAAGGAACCGATAACAAGAACATGTGGAGCTATTGACAAAATAAGGGAATGAATTGAGATGAAAAAGAATTCAAAGCACACAATGCATTTGAAGAGTAAATGGAATTCGATAAACATGGGAACTGAAAACAAAAAGAAATGGAAAATTAAAAATCACCAAGAATTGGATGATCTTGGAAAAATACAACGGAATTTTCTTTCAAGGTGGATACCATTTGTGCTCTGATACCATATTGAAGAATATGGTATCTATTGAAGATAAGAGAGAAAGGATTACAAGACTTTAGTATTCATCAAAGGGAATTGATACAAATGATAAGAGTTCTAAATTGATTACATGAAGCCTATTTATAGGCATATACCAACTAATAACAAACTCACTTATAACTACCAACTATATCCCTAACTACTAACTAACTATCTCCCTAACTACTAACTAACTATATATCTAATACGCAGAGAAGAGAGAGCGATCATGGTGGAGGATAGAGGAGGGAGCGAAAGACGACGGAGAGAATGAAATGCGGCTCGATGGAAAAGTTAAGCAAGTGGGTTCAACAGAAATTAGGATACAAAATTAGGATTAATATGCAATTTCTTAATACTAACTATTATTAAATGAGTTAGCAAGGTGTTGGTACTCCAAATTTTTAGATGGGTAACGTAGTTGCGACCATAAAAATTTTGATTGGAGATTAGTCTATGTGTGTATATATATATATATATATATATATATATATATATATAGAGAGAGAGAGAGAGAGAGAGAGAGAGAGAGTTTAATTTATACACACAATGTGTATACATGTTTTACACTCTACTAATTATAGGATGACACATCATTAAAAAGAAGTTATAGCATACGATAGCAATTGTGGGCGTGTACATCTTAGAATGTGGTTTGGGCCTAACTCAACCCTACAAAATCGACTTGTAAGGTGAGGGATGCCTCCCACTTATAAACCTCTTTTCAGGCCATATCACATCCGATGTGGGACTTTTAATACATAGTAAGCCCCAAAATTATTATCATAGCATACGGTAGCATTATTTTAATTTTTTCTTAAAATTGGGCCAAATCAGATAATGGGCCAAGCCAACAAATTTAAATATACGGGCTATAATAATAGTTTTTGGGCTTACTATGTACACGCCCACAATTGCTATGGCACCCCTCTACTTCACTAGTCTAATTAGTTATTCAGAAGCTTTCTATTTTTTGCAACAATTCTTTTTATTACAATTGGGAAAAGGTAAATGTTGGGTCAAGATATATAAAGAATCCATGTATGTATTCTTTCGATTTTAAAGTTTGATCAGTTTCCCTTTTCTCATAAAATAAAATACTAAACTAAAATAAATAATTAAATGATATTTTAGTGTCTAGACAGGCAGAGCTACGTGTTGCGGTATAGATCGATGCGGCAGCAGCCTGGCAGAATCTTTAAAGTATTTTTAACACCTAATAATGTCAATGTCTATAAGTCATGTATGTGCCCCCACTCCTCATTTTTTTAACGACGTGTTGGCATATACCAAGTGCATCTGTTACTAATTAACTTTGTTTTTTATCATTAAACTAACTTCTAGCAAACAAAGTCTTGAGTGTTATAAAGAAAACAAAGAAACATAGTACAAAAATATGAAGAATTAAAGTCTCATTTTAGTGCGCTGTTCACCCCCGAATCATGCGATCCTATCTCTTCCCGTGCTCTCTAGATATTATAGATATGTTTTATGCCGACACAACAATTTTATGTTAAGATATGGTTAATGTTTGTGTAATTTTTTTTTTGTTTTGATAACTATAGTGGCTACTGGCTAGTGTTATAGTTAATAAAAGTGGAACTCTACCTCAATTCATATCTATCAAAATGTTATTCTAGTACATAAGAATTTACCATTACTATAGTGTAGATTTCAAACAATAATAGTAATGATATTGGGGGACAAAATTAATTATGATCATCAATGGCGTTTTAGAAGGAGTACACAGTATTTCTTCAACGCTCTGATTATTGAGTAATTAATTAATCAATAATGATATTTAAATAGCATTACTCTTAATTAATTGATGTGAACCAGAAAGCTTCAATAATTCAACCCAAAGAGTACGCGGTTTCTTTTGTCTTGGTTATTTGACTGGTTCCAACTCACAATCCTTGACCTTGCTTGCATTAAGTTATAGAGTATAGAGTATATTCGAAGAGTAAAATTTTTCAAACTGTAAAATGTCACAAAAGATCATATCAAGTGATTATTAATTCTGTTATGATTTTCGGACACCCCCTAATATAAATATATATAAATACGTATTCAATTACTACTTATTTTTTAATTTTATTTTCTTATAACATCACTTATATATCACTAGGGGTGTTTAAAACCGAACCAAACCAATAGAAAACCGCAAACCGAACCAAACCAAATCGAAAACCGCAAAAAACCGCTTTTGATCGGTTTTGTTCGGTTCTTTTTTTCATTGCACCGCGCGGTTCGGTTTGGTTCGCGGTTTTGATTTCAGAAACCGAACCAAACCAAACCAAATCGCAAGTAGCACTAAGGTTTGTTGAATTACAACCTTCCTCACTAACTTACTAACCCAAATGCAACTAAAACCAACTCTCACTCACTTATTAGCCCAAATCCAATTAATTCTTTGACTCACTTACAAGCAATCCATATTGTTATGATATTTTAAAAATTACAAAAAAATATTTAATTCAAATTCTTTTAAACTTTGTCTTAGCTATCTTAAAAGAATTAAAAGAGAGTAATTTATATACTACATATATTTGAGTAGATTTTTTCTTAAAGATTTATGTTAGCCATTTCTTATGTTAGTTAATTTAACTTCATTTTAAATTATGTTTTGTCTTGGAAAAAACCGAACCAACCGAACCAATCCAAACCGCATTGGTTTGGTTTGGTTTTATTTTAGAAAGCCAACCAAACCAAACCAAACCGCATGTAATTTTTCCTTGCGGTTCGGTTCACTTTTTGTCTAAAAACCGAACTAAACCGCACCGTGAACACCCCTATATATCACATCTATTGCACACTCGGCACTTGTCTTCTTTTTTTGACAATTCTCAGCTTTTCAATCCTGCTTATATCAAACACATTACAACTAAGTGTTGAATAATTAGGATCATAGATCTCCCACAAGAATACTGGAGAATGATTATATTCTCAATAGCTAGAAGTATATAGGAACGTCTGTCTGTCTCTTTGTCTTAATTTTGTAATGACTAATAGGTCTAAAGATTGTTTCTCTTAACATTTTGCCAAGATTCTTGTAGTTGTGGGCATTCTGTATAAGAGTCTCCCTGCCTTCTCACAGTGTAAAAAAACAATCAGACATACAATTGGATGTTCTCAAGATTATGAAAGATGGTGCGAGAGGATTAGAAAAATGGGTTAAATATGCTTTTGGTCTTTAAAAAATTTGTGAATTTTGTTTTTATTCCCTATAAGGAATTTCACTCACTTTTAGTCTCTCTATTTATCCCCGTCAATGCTTTTGGTCATGAGGGACTAAAAACATTGACAGAGAAAAATGTGGACACTAAGAACAAAATTAACAAATTTTTTAAGGACCAAAAACATATTTAACCCTAAAACAATCTATCCAAGTGGAGTCTTCTAATGTGAAGATTCTCTCTCAGTTTGATCTTTGATATCTGAAAAAGTCATAGACCTAATTGATGTTAAGTTACAGTCCCTTTGATCCTATTTATAAAAAAACTGTAGTTTTAAATTCATTGAAAATTGATGCATCTAGTCTATATTATAAACCAGATACATCAATTTTCAATGAATTTAAAACCACCGTTTTTTCTTATAAATATGACCAGAAGGAATAAATAGACATTGAGAAATGGAGAGAATAAACTGAATAATGTTTCAAAATGCCAGGAACTAATTAATAGTATTGTTAACGTCAGATACTAAACCGAACTTTTTAAAAATTTGAGGGACCAAACTGACGGGAGCGTATCAGGTGAGAACTAGTTCTTACTATGATAAATAAGAACTAATCATTATAACCGTTAGATTAAAACTAACGATTGAGATTACCTATTTAATTATAGGTTCCCATGTGATTTGTAACTAAAAACGAAACAACCACACAACATCCTATAATTAAGGAGGTAATCACAATCGTTGATTTTAATTTAAAGATTATAATAATTAGTTCTCATTTATCACGGTAAGAACTAGTTCTCACCGGATACACTCCCCTAAACTGACTATTAACTTCAACTTTAATATATTGTCACTATCCTCACCCAATTAATCCATGTAAAGTGTTATATGGATTAATTTAATTTAGTAAACAAAACATTAATTTACCGGCAGCCTTTGTTTTGGTCAAAAAGACTTTTCTTTTTTAAATATATTAAATAATTTTATCTAAATCCACCATGCTGCATAAGGGCCCAACGACTGATGTGCATCTAAATTATTCATCTAGACTTCATAAAAAAATACAAAACACTTCTTCAGTTACGCTATAAATACGAGGCTCAACTTAGTTCATAAACCACACACTAAGCAACTTCTTCATATAGATCATATATTCTCACACTCTAATTCTACTTCTAGCAATTTGATATATCATCATGGGTGTTATAAGTTTCAATGAAGAGACCACCTCAACTGTAGCTCCAGCTAGGCTTTACAAAGCTCTAGTTACAGATTCTGACACCCTCATCCCAAAAACTATTGATGAGATCCAAAGTGTTGAAATTGTTGAAGGAAACGGTGGCCCCGGAACCATCAAAAAACTCACTTTCATTGAAGGTCAGTACATAACAAACTAGTGCGTCCCTTTGAATTCTAGCTGCTAGTTCATAATAAATAATAATCTTGCTTATGATTCTTTTATTTATTTATTGTGAAACCAATTTATCAAATGATATATGCAGATGGAGAAACCAAGCATGTGTTGCACAAAGTGGAAGTAATTGATGAGGCTAACTTGTTGTACAAGTACAGCTTAGTTGGAGGAGTAGGATTTCCAGAGACTGTGGAGAAGATCTCATTTGAGGGTAAATTGGTTGCAGGTCCAGATGGAGGTTCCATTGCTAAGATCACTGTAACATACCATACAAAAGGAGATGCTACTCCCACTGAAAAGGAACTCTTAGATGGCAAAGTAAAGGGTGATGCTCTTTTCAAGGCCCTTGAGGGTTACGTTTTGGCCAATCCTGATTACAACTAAACTGCATAATTGCATATACCTAAGTGTTTGCTTATGTATGGTTTTGTGCTTGTGGATCAGTGTGCTTAATTTGGCTTCATATGTAATTTCCCCTTTTCTTGTGGTGCGGAGGTTTGAGATTGTGTGTTGTGTGTACCTCAATGCATCAATAATAAATGATAAATGATAATACTACTTTATATAAGAAATTAACAACTTGTGGTATCTATAGTTATTTATAAAGAAAGTTATCTATTGCAAGTTGTAACCATTTTTGGTGAATCCTTTTTTATATGATAATTTTTCTTTTTTGCTTAATTAAACATAATTAAGCAAAAGAGACAACACAGAGACAAGTTATAAAAAGTTGCAAGTGATTTTCTGACGTTTCGTATTCGTACCAAACACTGAATACCAATTTTCAATTTTTGAATACTCAAAAGTAGAGTAAGATATAAAATTAATTGAAACTAAAGCAAGGTATGATCATTACAAGATTGTAGATATATATCATAAATAGAGAATAGAGAAGAAAAAAGTCTTTGTATTATACTCTTCAAGTTACAAGTTTTACAATATCACATGAATCATATGTGTAATACACAAATATCTTAGAAACATATAAATGGTCTAACATGCACTATTTATATTAACTAAGGGTGCTTATGATGTTCTACTCTGCACGAGCGGTGGCCATCTGTTGCCACTGAAATAGTGAGATGACCACTACTTCCAGTACGAGTCGACGATTGCCCACCAAGTCCTCCTCCTTTGTCTTCTAGTCAAACATATCTTGGCATGTACAAGGTTTGTACGGTGGTGCAAGAGGTAGATGTCCCCCATAGGCCCATAGTACTAGTTGTGCTCCCCGGGTTGTCCATGCGTTCCTCAGTTTGTTTACGTCGGTGTTGGGGAGTCTTCCTAAGTCTATAGAATCCTTTAGTCGGTGACCCGGACACCCCGACAAAAGTTTATAAATTCTTACAAATTGTTTTGTAATTTTTTTGACTAATTGATAGTTATTATTAAAATTACAATATTTTATTAAAATATTTAAATAGTAACATATACTCTTTTTTTTTATAAGAAAAATATTTTATTGGAAGAAAAAAGTGCATGTACTCATCTTTACTTAGCTAAATTTGAGGTCTTCCAATTAATAAAGACGATGGACACTAAAACTGCACTACAAAGAGGGGTTTTTCTGTCAATAATACAAACCGTTGAGTGGTGGGATGTAAAGTTAGAAAATGAAATGTATTGAATTCAAACTCTACTTCAAACGTTGGAATAACATCTTTATGTTTTATTATCGCTTGCGACAAAGAGAGTTTTGTTTCTGATGGAAATTTTTGTAGATAGAATTTTATTTTAATGAAAAAATCATTTACTGACAAGTTTTTGGAAGATTAATATTTTTTGACATAGGGTTTAAATTATTTCAAGAGTAACTTTTATAGTGCTTTTCACGTCCTAACCGTTGATTTGGATCTAACTCAATGATAAAAATACATCACTAAGTAATGATATATTGTTAGCATTGGATCTTATTCAAATCAACAGTTAGAATACAGAGTAACTTTATAAAAATTACTCTTAGAGTAACTTGAGTCCTACTCCAAAATTAATAATTTATTGAATCCGTCTCTTATTTTTTATAATAATAAATGGAAAATATCTTCTACTAATCGAGTTTTCTGGATCCTAAAATTTTCTATAATAAGTTGACCCCCACTAAGCACCCGAATTATCCTAAAGGGTATCCAACCTTTTATCCTAAAGCATATTATAGCTACAAGACTTTTAAATTAATGTTACTAAATGCCAAGCTTACTAGGGGACAAATTGACAACTCCTAATATTCCTCCTAACTTTACTTTTTCAAGGCTTAAATTTGTTGGATCTTGTAGACCGTCGCAAATACTTGAACAAGATGAAGATGATTGTACAAATAAATTCCTGGCGTGTGTAAACACTTAGCTTATGGTTCTATTCGCCCCCACCAGTTTATATAAACTGTATGCAAATGGGTAACCTGATGAATCCCCTTCAAGACACTTTGGAGTCTTTGAACTGAATTGCACACCCACTCCAAGCGTATCGATCAATAATAGTGTACAGAATAAAGTCTCCCTACTAACTCTTGTGCACTATAGAAGCAAAAGAGATGATGAAATTTATACTTAGGAGAAAATCATTTTCATATCTTTGGGGGTCAAGGACAACACAAAACCATTTTCCATCCAAGTAATGAAGGAATTTATTTCTAACTCTCAACCCTACCGCTGTTAGTATAGCCTAGCAGTTATCTCAATGGAGATGATTTCGAGCAAAATATGGGGGTGAGGGACATCATCTCACCCTTTTCCATCAGCAACACACATTGCCAACATCGAATATAGTCATTTAACCTAGGTCTCATCAAACATCAAAACAACAATTTAACACAATTTCAATTAACATCCCTAACAAAAATTTAACATAATTTCAATTAACACAATTACAACAACATCAATATTAATTCAATGATAAAAATCAAATTTTTTATATGGACAGCTTGTCACAATTCTCTCCCAACTAGAGTGATGCTTAACAACAGAGGTATGTTGAATACTGCTCTGTCCTAGATGCTCGAGTTCTGTTGAGAGCATCTTGCATTGTCTGAGGGACTGCTTATTCCCTAGACAAACCTGGATTTCTTTTTGGCTTTGATAATATTAATTTTTTTCATGCAGCAAGACATCTCCACTTGGCTCCGAAAAGGTGCGTCTGGTGCGAATAATCATGTGTTTATGGCTGTGTGTTGGTGGCTATGTAGGGCGAAACAGTCTCCTCTTATCAGGTGAAAATTCATACTTACAATTCTGCCAATCTTCATTCTAAAGTATTCGCTTCCCAAGTGGCAGCGACCAATGTTGAGACTTGGATCTCTTGGCATTCTGACCAAGGTAGAGCTGTGGTGATTAATGTTGGTGGGAGTAGCCTTGGGTTGGGCTAGCCCAACCAGGCCATGGGTAGCCCGCAAGCCCGTGATTTTTTAAAAAAGGTGCATAATATTGCTGCCCAACCCAAAATCAATAACCCAGTTTCAATTCAAAAAGACCCAACTCCCAAGTGTTCACGATTCTCACTCTCAACACCTCTTCACGTTCACGTTTTTCACACTCTTAGCCTTCATTTTCTTTTTGATCTTCTTCTTAGTATTATAATATAAATAGAATAGTAACCAAAAATATAATATTAATAGAATAAAAAATAGAATCACTTTACATAAAACACAACTACACTCATAGTCAAACTCTCTCTTTATTCAACATGCTGGTTTTCTCAGTATATATATATATATATATATATATATATATAAGCCTTACATTGATGTGGTGTTAATTAAAAGATTGAAAACTGAAAAGTGATAAATTAATTCTATGCAAATTTTTTTTACAATTCAGTCCATTAAAAGGAAATAGAGAAAAATTGGCGCACAATGCGGGCTAGCCCGAAAAGCCCGCAGCCCGCATAGGACTGGGCTTGGGCCAAAAAAATTGAGCCTGAATTGTAATCCGGGCTTTTTGGCCTGGACCGTAAAAGCCCGAGCCCGATGTGGGCCGGGTAGCCAGTTTTGCCAGCTCTACAACAATTAATTGTCGAACTCGAGCTCGGAGTGCTACTGGATCAAAGCAATCGAAATGACGTGCTTATTTTGAAATGCTAAGGGTCAATTCACTCAATTGAATTAGAGTTTGTCTATCTCAATAGCGTTTTAAATAATGTTTGAATGGTTTTGGTTTATGTCCCTGTATTTTATTTGTAATTTTTGTTCCAGTATTTTTAATAAAATTGTGATACTTTTTTGCACTTCGTTTTGTGCAAAAAAGTGTAATATGGGAACTAAAATTATTATCACAAATGAGTTAATAGCCCTTCTATTCTCTCAAATTTTAGAAAAGTCCAATTTAGTATTCTCACATCAACATTATTACTAATTATTCCCGACGTTTCCAAATATTACTCTGTTTAGTCTCTCAAAATTCTCAATATTTGTTTGGTCCTTGACTTTTACAATTTAATGTCTATTAAGTTCTTGACTTTTACAACTTAGTATCGGTTTTGTTCTTGATATTTGGAAAAGTCAAAAACCTAATTCATATTAAGTTGTAGTCCCTCTGGTTCTATTTATAAGAAAAATTTGCAGTTTTAGATTCATTGAATAACTGATGTATCTAAAACAATTAACCTAAAACAATAATTTTTTCTTATAAGTAGGATCAGAGAGAGTAAAAGCTAGGAATCAAATAGACATCGAAGGTTTGAAAACCAAACATTATTATAGACCAAGTACACAAGTTATTCAATAAACTTAAAACAACAATTTTTTCTTATAAGTAGGACCTGTAGGAGTAAAAGTTAGGAATCAAATAGACATCAAGAATTTAAAGACTAAACAAAATTATATTTCAAAACGTCTGGAACTATTTTGTAATATTGTTTAAGTCACAGACTACAACAAAGTTTTCTCAAATCTGAGGAAGCAAAATCACTATTAACTCCACTTTAGTATATTGTCATTATCACTACGCAATTAATCCTTATAAAGTATTATATCGATTAATTTAATTGAGTAAACTAACATTGATTTACCGGCCTTCTTTGTTCCGGTCAAAGTCTTTTTTTATTTTTTATTGACCAAGTCTTATTTTATTTTATTTTTAAAATATCATATTTTTTAAATTCACGTTGGCACGTTGCATAAGGGCCCAACGACTCACATGCATCTTGAGCTGCTATAAATACGATACTCAACTTAGTTCATAGACCACGCAAAGCAACTTCATATAGATCATATTCTCGCACTATATATAGTTCTAGCAATTTGATATATCAATCATCATGGGTGTTCTAAATTTCAATGAAGAGATCATCTCAGCTGCAGCTCCAGCTAGGCTTTTCAAAGCTCTAGTTATAGATTCAGACACCCTCATCCCAAAGACTATTCCTGAAATCCAGAGTGTTGAAATTGTTGAAGGAAACGGTGGCCCCGGAACAGTCAAGAAACTCACTTTCGTTGAAGGTTAGTACATAAAAAACTAGTAGGAATAGTTTTAGCCTTTTTGGGGTGATTTTCTGTTTTAAATTTTCAAAAACCAAAACTAATTTCTATTTGAGTTTTAAAAATTTCAAAAATCAAAAGCAAATCCAGTTTTTAGTTAAGAAACTTTTAAGAATAAAAACGTTAACAGGTACAAACATAAAAATAAATATATAAAATTAGGTGTGAAAAAATTAAAATATTATAACTATATAATGTATTTATAGTAGTAATTTTAATAATAAAGTTTGAAAGTAGTAGTTGTCGACATGCGATAGACGTCTGTCAAAGTGGTAATCGGTGGTGGCCAGAGTGGTGGTCTTGGTGGTCGTAGTGGTAATTAATGGTGGGGATCGGTGGTGGTTGTAGTGGTGGTCAAATAGGTGGTTGATGATGGTCAAAGTGGTGGTTGACAGTAGTTAGAGTAGTGGTTTACGGTGGTTGAAGTGGTGGTCGATGGTTGATGGTGGGCGGCGTGGTGGTCAGTGGTGGTTGATGGTGGTTGATGGTAGTCAAAATGGTGGTTGATTGTGGTCAAAGTGGTGATTGGCGGTGGTCAAAGTGGTGGTCAACAGTGGTCAGAATGGTGGTTGACGGTGGTCGGAGTGGTGGTCAGAGGTGGTTGACGTTGGCTAGAGTGGTGGTCGGGGGTGGTTGACAGTGGTCAAAGTAATGGTTGACAGTGGTCAAGGTGGTGGTTGACCGTGGTCAAGGTGGTGGTTGGTGGTGGTCAAAGTGGTGGTTAACGGTGGCCGAAGTGGTGGTTGGGGGTGGTCGGAATGAATAATTTTATGTTTTGTAAGGACTATTTGATTTTAAAAAAAGTTTTGCGCTGACCAAAATGGATAAATACTGTATTTATAAAAATGATATTTACTGTATTTGTAAGGACCAAAATATATTTAAGGCAGTAAATAATGTCGATTATGATGTGTTTTGTGTGTAGATGGAGAAACCAAGCATGTGTTGCACAAAGTGGAAGTAATTGATGAGGCTAACTTAGTGTACCACTACAGCATAGTTGGAGGTGCAGGATTACCAGACAGTGTAGAGAAGATCTCATTCCGGGGTAAATTGGCTGAGGGTCCTAATGGAGGATCCATTGCAATAATCAGTGTTACATTCGAAACTAAAGGTGAGGCTACTCCCACTGAAGAGGAAGTCTTATATGGCAAAGTAAAGAATGATGGTATCTTTAAGGCTCTTGAGGCTTATGTTTTGGCCAATCCTGATTACAACTAAGTGCTTCCTTGTATATGCTATTATTGTGCTTGTGGAATAGTGTGCTTGATTTGGTTGCATATGTAATCCCCCTTTTCTTCTACTGCGGAAGCTTGCCATTGTGTGTCGTGTGTACCTTATTTCATCAATAATAAATAATACTATTATTACATGAAATTATTGGTCTCTCTCTCTCTCTCTCTCTCTCTCTCTCTCTCTCTCTCTCTCTCTCTCTCTCTCTCTCTCTCTCTCTCTCTCTCTCTCTCTCTCTCTCTCTCTCTCTCATTTTTTATAACAGCGATGCTAAATATTACGAACATAAATGTACGAAAAAGCCTAACAAAACAGCCTAACAAAACTCGGGATTGTATAAAAATAAACAGGGGAGAGTAATAATATGTGTTAATTAGTTGCACTCTTTCGTTTCCTACAAAAACTACAAACAAACATTTTTCTTTTTAATGAACAAAAAGCATACTATCACCCTTCTAAGTCTCTCCAATTCAACGAAGAGATAGTCACTGCGTTCAGCGGTGAATACTCTAGTCTCGACAAAAAAAAACATACTATCCTAATCGAGTTTCTCGATCCTAAGTTGACATCCGGCAAGCATACAGATTATCTTAAAGCATATTATAACTACAAGACTTTTAATGATACTAAATGACATGCTTATCAACGAAAAATGTTACTAGATGACAAATTGACAACTCATAATATTCTTTCTTACTTCCCATATTTAATAACTTATCCAATTCCACCACTATCTTTTGTTTTAATTAGGATTATTTATTATTTAATGTTAATCTACTATTTTGTCTTTTGTTCATCATCAGCTTAAACATGAAAACAAAAACATGTTGGATTAACTCTTCTTTCGAAGGAATTTTATTTTTAATTTTTTAATTTTAATTTTAATTTTTATTTTATTTTATTTTATTTTATTTTATTTTTATTTTTTCAGGGAATTGTCTTTTGTAAGCTGCGGCGATGGGTCCCCTCTGCTAGGTTTTCTTGGCCCACCGTAATTAGGCCTGCCATGGCCAACAATTGTCCCCTGGATATCCTTTAGATCTTGTGCGTGGGTCCAGTGATTTCTGGTGCTCCCAGCAACTCCCTGACACGCGTGCCTAACGGAACTGCAGCTTTGGAGACGTCCCAAGTAGCACCGATTCCCGTGCAGCCACCTAATCACTCGGTTTTCGCGACTACAGCGCCTGTCAGCGCGGCATCTGACGCACAAAAAGGCTCTTCGCAGGTTTGCACAGCGGTACCCGACCTGTTGCAGGTTTTGGCCCCCTCTTCAGATGTAGTTCGTCCCTCTACTACGAATGGTGTTAAAAGAAAATCTTTCTCTAAAGTGCTCACAGGTAACCATCAAGCCTCTAATTTTAAATGTAAAAAATTCACAGATTTTGATCGCATTAGACAGTTACCTAAACCTTGTATAAAAGTGGATGTTCTTGCTATTAAAATTTCTGAAGATGAATATCAAGCTAGTATTACCGAATGCGTCAATATTTTATATGGGAGAATTATTTTGTCGAAAGGGGATAAGCCATATCCGATTAAGGATTTGAAGTAGAAAATTTCTAATATGTGGAATATTTCTTATGATTGGTCCCTGGTTTCTCTCAGTAAGGGATTCTTTGAATTCTCTTTTGTCTCCAAGGATGATTTTAGAAAAGCCTGGTCTTTTGGTTCTCGTAATTTAAATCCAGGTGTTCTCCGTCTGTTTGCTTGGAAACCAGATTTCAACCCTCTTTCTGCAAAACAAACCAATGCTCAATGTTGGGTTAGACTTCATGGTCTTTCCTGTAAATATTGGAGGCCAAAAATTTTATTTGAGATCAGTGGTAGTCTAGGAGTTCCTATTGCTTTGGATGAAGCCACTATGAAGAGGACTTTTGGTCACTTTGCTAGAGTTCTTATTGATGTTGATTTATCTTATAAGCTACATGATCAATTGTTGGTAAAAAGAGAGCGATACTCTTTTCTCATCGGAGTGGAATACGAGTGCGCGCACCTATGTTTTGCAACTCTTGTCAATGTATTGGTCATTCACTCCAAAGCTGTAAGTCTTCCCAAGATGCGGAGATGACTCAAGGAAATCAAGTGCAACCTCGAAAGATGAAACCTACTCTTCAGTATGTGCAAAAGAATGATAAAGCCACGGAGAAAAATGTTGAACCTGCGATGGACGTTGGCCCATCCAAATTGCAAGATACTAGTGTGGTTTTGGTAGAGGAAGAGAATGATCCTAATCGCTTCAAGGGTACGAATAACATTGTTACTTCACCTGAGGAGATGGCTAGGATCCCAAACCCTCATCCTTCGATTTTGTCGGCTCCTCATTGTGAAATCTCTTCTGAAAAACCTACTTTTGTTCATAGTTCTCCTATGCATGCCCCCACTTTAGGGGTGTTGGTGGTCCCTTCTTCATCAAATAAATCTCTGGAGGAGGTCCATTCTTCTTCCACCCAATCTCCCACGACTCGGCTAGATGTCTCATCTTCTAACACAGTGGATGCAACTGACATGAGAATTTTATGGAAGAATTGGGGGGATGTCTCAGGTGACGAGGCTGTGCCTGCTGCCTCAGAATCCGTTGCTACATCGAACCCAGTAGTTGAATCTGACATGAAAATTTTAAGAAAGCTTTGGGGTGAGTCGTGAGACAATGTTGGTGATCTTGTGACTTCTGATTCCCATGGAGTAGTTGCGTGACATGCTTACTTTGAACCGGTTGTGTCCAAGACTCAAAAGAAGAAATTAAGACAAAAAAAGAAGCTGGTCGTTGGATATAATACTCGTTCAAAAGGAAATTCTGTTTCTGAATCCTTTTGATCTGGTTTTGTTTTTTCTATTTAATTTATTTCTTTACTTTTTTCTCTTTTATTTTATTTACTTTTCGTTTGGTTGTTTTGCTCTCTTGCCTTGGGTTTTGGTCTAGTCCCCCTTGGTATTTTTATTGTCTTCGTTTTTCTTTTAATAGATTAAATTTTCTTTGGTTAAAAAAAAACTCTTCTTTCGAAGGAGACTCTAGAAAATATACCTCAAAGCGGTGAGTGAAGGGTACGAACAGAGAGATTGAGAAGTCTGACGGCAACACGAACAGAGACGGCGGCGGCGGAAACGCCGTGAAAGCAAGGTGTTGCTACTGCGTTTTGCGGTGTCGTGCGTGAGGGCAAGGTAAACCTTCAATTTAACGTTGCGTTTTGTTTTTTTTTGTTGATGAAAAGCGCTGCGTTTTGTTCACAGTAATAGAAAGGTTTAAAAAAATTATGCCCTTAAACGACGTCGTTTTTGGCATGAGTATATGAAAAAAAATCTTTTTTTTAGGGGATGCCGCGGCTCCCCTCCGCTCCTAACATGTTCCGCCACTGGGTACGAGGTGGTGCTCCTTGATCGGATGGAAAAGGGCGGTGGTGGCCACCTGTAAGTAGCTTTGTCGCCCAAAATAGCGGCTAATCAGGTGGAGTGTTTATGATTGAGTGAAAGGGTAACTTATTTTTATATATATATTATGACCTAGCTTATGTAGTAGTAATGTGGGAAGTGTTATGAAAGCGTTCAAAGCGCATAAATTTAGGTAAACCTCTGATAGCGGTTCATTTACTCATTAGTTGAACCATGTTTGTATATGGAACGGTTTCCCTCCAAATCGAATGCACATGCAGGTGTGGAGTCGACATGTGACGAAAGTTCTCGTTGCAAGATGATTAGGGGTGTTCGTGGGTCGGTTTGGATCAGATTTGACCAATTCCGTTGTCCGAACCAATTATAATTATTCGGTTTGGGTTGGTTCGGATTTTATATTTTTACCTCCAAAATCCGAACCAAACCAAACCGATATTGGGCGGGTTGGTTTGGATTGGGCTTTCGGGTCATTCACTAAAATATTAATTTTGTAAAATATAAAAAACACTTTTTTATGATATTCCAACACTTTAAATAGCTAAAAAATTGAAAATCACACGAAATCAAAGTCAAATACACTAATAGTTTTTCCATTCATAATATTAAAGTTTAACAACTTAATCATAAATTATTAAGGTAAAAATTCTAAGTAAATAAAATTCTAAGCAATTCGTTTAAATTCGACGTGACAGAGTGTTGCATTCTCTTATGATCGAGTCTTAGAGCACAAAACGAACTCAAAGGACTCAATAGAAACAAACCAAGGATCCAAAACACATACATGTCACCAGGGGCGGTTCTTTGTGAGGGCTGGGGAGGACCACGGACCTCCCTAAAAATTCATGTGAAATTGCCAAAATATCCCTACTTTTAAGTATTGACTACTAAATATATATAAACGTTGCGCAAATACAACAACAGTGATTGTCTGGCCTAATGGTTGAGATTCCAATTATTAGCTGACTGGTTACGAGTTTGATTCCCTCTTTTGTTTCTTTTTGTGTCCCAGTCCTGTTTTATTTCTTTAAAAACCATCACTGGTGGTTGTTATATATTATTGTTGCCATATTATTGTTGCCAAAATTTATTGGGTATCCGGACCCATTACTAAAGTGTTTGTTCACCCAACAATTTACTATTAAGCCATCAAATGTTTTTTTGGGTATAAAGCTATCAAATGTTATTGCTAGTAAGTTTACAAATATATATATATATATATATATAAAAGCAAAATATGTTTTTTATGCACTAATAGTATTCTTTTTACTCAATGTATAGGTGATATGTAACTATATATAGTATTTTTTGTATTTTTTGGAGTATAAATTTTATTCATATTTTTAATATTATCATATCTCTTATATTAGAATTAAAAATTATGAATAAATGGTTGATGATTTTTGAAAAAAATATCTTCTACATTTTAAAATTGGAATAGAATAAATTTAAAATTATACTTTTACAAACAACTTCAATTGAGTCTTTATATGAAATAAAAATTATATTTTTAGCCTTTTAATTTTGTCTCTAAATAATTTATATTTATATTTATCTATTTTAATTGTATTTGCGTTTTTATGTATCTGTTTATGTGTTTGAGTTTCCAAGTCTATTTTATGACGGCCCTCCCGGACATTTTGTTCAAGATCCGCCACTGCATGTCACCGAGTACTCAATTAACTAAAGAAATAATAATTTAAAGGAATAATTACTATTATGTTGCATCCAAAAATTGAAAAAATATTTTGGATTAGTCCAAAGCAAGTCTCTATATATTCTTCAAGATCACCGGAGTGGGAGGAAGCGAACTGAGTATTTTTTCAATTCGCCATGGAATTGTGTGTAGGTATGGAGGACACACGTAATCATCTTGTAGTGAGGAGGTAACTATCTCATTTGAATGAGCATAAGAAGAAACAACATTTCGTGTGTGCACCATATTAACACGAGGAGAGTTTTGATAAAAATACAATACTAGTAGACCCAATGACAAACCTATTATTTGAGACACCATGTGAGTAGTTAATAATGGTCCGAACAAAAAAAACTATCTAGTTAAATCATTTTGTAAGGTGAGGGATGCCTCTGTAACACCACTACTATCAATGTAACAGTACTAAATGAACAAGCACAATAAAACTGATGAGGAAATGAAGTAATTATATATATATATATATATATATATATATATATATATATATATATATGAGTCAATTACTTCGGTGTTCAAGTACAATGACTGAGAATTGCATTAAAATGGTAAAGAAGCAAGTACTGGAGGGTAAATGACGGAAGAGAAAAGATAGAGAAAAGAAAGAAGAGTGAGGTCACACATTCCACACTTGTGCAAATGAGTGCTGGCAACACTATAACCAACTCTCACTCCTTCACGAATTGGGACCACCTTGGGTGCATATTCCTCATTCTGTTACTACGTCTCAGCTCCACTCCATGCGCCCCATGTGCCACGCGTTCATCATTCATAACATTACCCTCCCCTTCAAGAGCAATCTTGTCCTCAAGATTGAGGTTTGGATATTGAAAGACCAAGTCTGTTTTGTCCTCCCAAGTAGCTTCAGCTATGCCCAAATGCTGCCATTTGACCAACACCTGCTCCACATGTTGACCATTCTTGATAATCACTCTAGTCCTCAGAATTCCTTCTGGTTCAATAACAGGACCCTCTTCAACAGTGGTCAGTGGCAGAGGAATGTAAGGAGCTTCTGCAGTGCCCTTGAACAACTTCAATTGAGATACATGAAACATTGAATGGATCTTAGCATGGTCAGGTAGTTGGAGTTTGTATGCCACATTGCCAATCTTATCTATGATCACAAAAGGACCAAAATATCTCATACCCAACTTCGGATTCTTTCTCAATGCTACTGATGATTGCCTATAAGGCTGAAGCTTCACTAACACTTGTTCCCCCACTTCAAAGGAAACATCTTTCCTCTTTTTATCAGCATTGGATTTCATTTTCTGCTGTGCACGAGCTAGATTCTGCTTCATTTCACCAAGAATTCTATTTCTATCCAATAACTGTTGTTGCAGTTCCACTGAATCTTCACTATTAACTGTATACCTAGTGAGCATAGGAGGATCTCTTCCATATAGTGCCTTGAAAGGAGGCATACCAGCACTGCCATGGTGAGCTGTATTGTACCAAAACTCTGCCCAGGATAAAGCTTTAGACCAAGCCTTAGGATTGTTGAATGAGAAACACCTCAAATACATCTCAAGACATTTATTCACAGCTTCTGATTGACCATCAGTTTGAGGATGGTAAGCTGAACTCATAGCTAATGTAGTTCCTTGCAATTGAAACAGTTGTTGCCAAAACTTGCTTGTAAACACTTTGTCCCTGTCAGAAATTATTGACTTTGGCATGCTGTGAAGTTTCACCACCGTATTCATAAATGCCTCCGCCACCATCTTGCTTGAATAATCAGTTTTTAATGGAATAAAATGAGCATATTTGCTCAATCTATCCACGACCACCATAATCACAGTGTATCCATGAGATACGGGTAGCCCAGTAATGAAGTCCATCGTGACATCATCCCACACTTGGTCAGGAACAAGTAATGGTTGCAGTAAGCCAGCATACCCAATAGTGTCAGATTTAGCATGTTGACACACCAAACAAGCAGCCACATATTCTTTGACACATTGTCTCATCTTTGGCCAATAAAATTGGGCACCAATCCTAGCCATAGTCCTAGTCACTCCTGCATGACCACCAATTGGGGAATCATGATATTCCTTTAGAATTTGCTGAACCAGGACACTCTCCACAAGAATAACAAGCTTGGTCTTCCAATATAGCAAGCCTTCCTTAACTGAGTAATTTTTGTCATCCACCGTATTGTTGGCACACTGTTGTGCAATCGATTGTAAGTGCTCATCAGTAGCCACCTCTTTTCTCAACTGTTCCTGAAACAAATTCTCAGGTCCTGACCAAGACAAGGTCCTCAATCTAGACAAAGCATCAGCTGCTTGGTTCTCCTTTCCTGGCTTATACTCAATTTGGAAATCATATCCAATGAATTTGTGAAGCCATGCCTGTTGTTCAGGAGTTTGGAGTGATTGATCCAGTAAACTCTTCAAACTCTTCTGATCTGTTCCTAGAATAAACTTATGTCCCAACAAGTAGTGCCTGAATTTGGCCAGAGCAGATGTGATAGCATAGAACTCTCTAGTGTATGCAGACTGTAACTGCATTCTAGGGACCATTTTCTTCGAAAAGAATGCTATTGGATGCCCTTCTTGGCACACTGTTGTGCAATCGATTGTAAGTGCTCATCAGTAGCCACCTCTTTTCTCAACTGTTCCTGAAACAAATTCTCAGGTCCTGACCAAGACAAGGTCCTCAATCTAGACAAAGCATCAGCTGCTTGGTTCTCCTTTCCTGGCTTATACTCAATTTGGAAATCATATCCAATGAATTTGTGAAGCCATGCCTGTTGTTCAGGAGTTTGGAGTGATTGATCCAGTAAACTCTTCAAACTCTTCTGATCTGTTCCTAGAATAAACTTATGTCCCAACAAGTAGTGCCTGAATTTGGCCAGAGCAGATGTGATAGCATAGAACTCTCTAGTGTATGCAGACTGTAACTGCATTCTAGGGACCATTTTCTTCGAAAAGAATGCTATTGGATGCCCTTCTTGACTCAAGACAGCACCAATACCAGTGCCCGATGCGTCTGTCTCTACGACAAATGGTTGAGTAAAATCAGGCAACACCAAAACTGGTGCAGAAGTGACAGCCTTCTTCAAGTTCTCAAAAGCTATAGTGGTTGTCTCATCCCATTTGAATGCATCTTTCTTCAAAAGATTAGTTAGAGGACCAGCTATGGAAGCATAGCCTTTAATAAACCTTCGGTAATATCCTGTAAGTCCCAAAAATCCTCTAAGTTGCTTCATATTGGTTGGAGTAGGCCAATCCAACACTGTCTGCACTTGTTCTTGTCCATACTAACACCAGAACCAGAAACTATGTGTCCAAGATACTCAACCTCAGATAGACCAAATGAGCACTTAGATAATTTGGCAAACAGAACATGCTGACTTAGAATTTTGAAGACAGTTTCCACATGTTGTAGATGAGAATGCCAACTAGGACTGTATATTAAGATATCATCAAAGAAGACTAGAACGTACTTCTTTAACAATGGTTGAATTTTTTTTTTCATAAGTCTTTGGAAAGTAGCTGGAGCATTGGTCAAACCAAATGGCATCACCAGCCACTCATAGTGTCCTTGGTGAGTTCTGAAAGCTGTCTTTGGCCTATCCTCTGGCTTCAACAGTATCTGGTGGTATCCAGATCGCAAATCCAACTTAGAAAAATACTGTGCTCCATGTAATTCATCAAGTAACTCATCCACAGTGGGCATTGGGAAGCTATCTTTGATAGTAATATCATTTAGTGCACGATAGTCAGTGCAACACCTCCACGTGCCATCCTTCTTCTTGACAAGGATTATAGGTGAGGAAAAAGGACTCAAACTTGGTTGAATAATTGTTGATCCAAGGTCAAACACTCTTTGTTTTGTATGATAACAAATTACACTCTGTTTACTAATGGTTATAGTTGAACCAAAGCACAGGGCAAGAACCAAAAGCGCAGGGCATGAACCAAAGCACAGAGCATGAACCAAAGCGCTTGACATGATATCTTAAAGTGTAGAAGCTCGGAGGAGAAACTACTAAAGCGTTCAAGACTTATGTGTTGTATTGCTTTGCGTAGGACGCATGTAAGATCCCGTCACTTCTGCTTTATGACTTTTGTAGTTGAGAGATGATCTTTTAAAATAGAACTGTTTTGTTAAAATCTTTTATATAAAAGCATGATTAAATTGGTTAGGCACAAGTTGTTTTTAAAGAAAGGGTTTGAATCATGACTTGTTGTTTTTAAAGTGTAAGATCGATTCATGGCTTCCTTGTTTAAAGAGAGAAATCGATTCTTTGCTTTGTTTTAAAGCTAGAAATCGATTTCTAGCTTGTAGGTTTGAAGATACGAATCGATTCATAGCTTACTTTTTTTAAAAAAAAAAGAACTTGTTTTGGAAGGAAATCAATCGATTCATGACTTTCTAGTTTTAAAGCTAGCAATCGATTTTAACTTGTGTTTCAAAGAAGAAAATCGATTTGTTGCTTGTCTTTTGAAAGCTCCAAATCGATTTATGTCTTGTTTTTAAAAGAAAGAATCGATTTATGACTTGTATCTTAAAAGAAAGAAATCGATTGTTCACTTCTCTTTTTAAAAGAAAGAAATCGATTGTTGGCTTCCTTTAGAAGCAAGCAATCGATTGTTAGCTTGTTTTTTGAAGCAAGCAATCGATTGTTACTTGTTTTTTTAAAGAAGAAAATCGATTTCTCTCCTATTTCTTTTAAGCAATTAATCGATTATTCACTTATCAAATTTGTGTTAAAAAGTGCTTCAACGGTCATATTTTTACAATCCATATAAATAGCACTTAGGGTTTTTACGATCAAATACACAACACACAAATCAAAAAGAAAAGAACGCAAACACTCACCGTCACATTCTTTCTTCACGTTCTTCATCTAGGGTTTCAAAATCTCTCATCTCTCTCAACTACCCCGTGTTATATTGTTTGAGTGATTGGATCCTAGCTTTCAGTTGTAATCATCTATAATTGGTTGTTGTGAAATCCTGGGAAGTTTTCTTGGGTAATTCAATCGGGGAGATTGAATTGTAGCGAAATCCTTAGCGGGGAGCTTGGGTTCTCAATTTGGGGAAAATTGAGATTGGTGTGGTAGCTATAGCGAAGTTGCTTGCTTGTAAGACGTTGAAGAAGTATCTTCTCATATAGTGGTTATTATCAAGTCCGAAGGTTGCAAAGCCGGAGGCCGAGGACGTAGGGCTTTTATCCCGAACCTTGTAAAAATCACGGTGTACTCCTATCCCTAATCTTTACTTTGCGTTTTCTTTTATAATTGTTAACTGTCGTCGCACTTGCTATTATCACGTGCAGATTTGATTATCGTTATAATTATAATTATAATTGTATCTGTCATTGTTATAGTTTGCATAAGTTGTTGCATATAGTTTAAATCCCATTTTCCGCATTCGATTTGAACTAGCATTGTTAATTTTTCAAAAATCCAAAAGAAGTCATATTTAGCATATAACCTTATTCACCCCCCCTCTAAGGTTATCATATAGTCCAACAATTGGTATCAGAGCTAGAAGTTGCATATAGAGCTTAACATCTCGCAATTTTTGATTATGGGTTCATTTATGAAAGAGGGGATGTCCTTCAATAGGCCACCCCTGTTCGATGGGACTAACTATGACTATTGGAGTAGTCGAATGAAATGTCATGTGCAGGCTATAGATTTCACTTTATGGAGGATCATTGTTGATGGACCACTCACGCCTATGAGAATCAAGATTACTAAACCTGGTGTTGTTGTTGCTGAGGGAGATACTACCAAATCTCAAGCCACTGGTACAGCTGAGGAAGTTTCTATTGAAGATATTTATGCCATTGACTTGAGTGAGCTGAGAAAGTCTGAGCTAGAAAAAATATCTCTCAATGCCAAAGCAATGAATATTCTTCACCTATCTCTATGTGAAGAAGAATATGGAAGGGTGAAAGGATGTCAGACAGCAAAGGAAATTTGGGACTGTCTAGAAGCAACACATGTTGGTACGAGTCAAGTGAAGGATACAAAGATTAGAGTTCTCACTTCTGAGTATGAAGCTTTCAAGATGAAGGAAGGTATGCACCAGAGATTGAACTTGATAGTCAATAACTTGAGAGCACTTGGGAAGAAGTATTCAACGAAGGATTTGAATGGGAAGATTCTTGCATCCTTGACTAGTGAGTTCTTTCCCAAGACTTGTTCTATCACTGAAGCCAGAGATATTGGCACTTTACCTCAAGAAGACTTGATTGGGTCACTTCTTGCATTTGAGGTGGTGTTGGCCGCTAAGAAGACTCAAGAAAAAGAAACGGTCAAAGAAAGGAAGTCTCTTGCTCTTGCGGCTGCCAAGACTCCTAAGATGGCAAGGAAAGAGGTTGACTCTAATGAAGAATCCGATGATGAAGACATGCCTATGTTGGCCAAGAAATTCAAAAAGTTCATGAGGTTCAACAAGTTTGAGAAGGGTGCCTATTCAAAGAAATCTGGGTACAACAAAGGAGATAGTTATGAGAAAAGAGATGATCAACCAAAATGTTTTGAATGCAACAAACCGGGTCATCTCAAGGTGAATTGTCCAAAGCTAAAGTCCAAGTACCCACAAAAGAAAGCCATGAAGGCTACATGGGACGATATTGACACTGAGGGTGAAACAGATGAAGAAAAGGAGGTTGCAAATGTTGTTTGTCTTATGGCAAATGACACCCCTAAGGTAATCATTGCTAACCATAGTTTTTCTGATTCACTTGAACATGATGACTTATTTGATGATGCGTGTAGTAGTCAAGACTTGAGTGAGGCTTTTGACGCTCTTTATAATGAACATGAAACTCTTTTGATAAAATCTAAGGATTTGAGAAAGAGCAACAAAAGCATGCTCACTCAAATTGAGACTCTTGAGAAGGAAGTAGCTAAGTTGAAGAATGAGCTACATAAAACTAAACCGTTCAACCTTGAGCTTCTTGAGCTTAAACAAAATTTTGAAAAAGTCAAGGTTGAAAATGAAAATTTGAAAGAATCCTTAAAAAAGTTTGAGGTTGGTGAAAAGGTCTTAACCAAGTTACTTCACTCCCAACATGAATATGTTGATAGGAGAGGTATTGGGTATGAAGGTAATTCCACCTCCTCTGATTTGAAAAAGAAAGTGATTTTTGTAGCTGCCACTTCAAGTAAGACACCTACTATTTTCTCTTGCACTTATTGTCAGAAAGGGAATCATAGCTCTCATAGATGCCCTATTCGTAGATTGTGTGAGCTTGGTACCCTTATACCTGCTTGTAAGAAACCAAGGTGGATTGTGAAAACAAACCCCCTGAAGACTAACCCCCAAGGACCCAATCAAATTTGGGTACCTCGTACTAGTTGTTAGTGTTCCTTTTGCAGGTTGGTCAGTCATCCAAGAAGAAAAATGTGTGGATGGTTGACAGTGGGTGCTCGAGGCATATGACTGGTGATGCCTCACTATTCTTGAAGTTGAGCAACAAGGCCAGTGGATCTGTGAAGTTTGCCAACAATGAGTCTGCCCAAGTAATAGGTAAAGGTTGTGTGGGTAAGGAAAACACAATCAAAATTAAAAATGCTTTACTAGTTGATGGTGTAAAATTTAACTTGCTAAGTGTCAGTCAATTATGTGATAGTGATTTTGATGTGTATTTTTCTGTTGATAAATGTGTTATTGCTCATAGGACTTCTAAACTTTATATTACTGGCTTTCGAGAAAATAATGTGTATTATGTTGATTTTGACAATGTGAGTGATGATATTGTATGCATGCCTTCCTTGCTTGATGATGTGAATCTGTGGCATAGACGTCTAGGACATGCTAGTATAGAACTTTTATCTAAGTTGTGTAAGAATGAGCATGTTAGAGGTCTACCCAAGCTAATATGAAAAGGGTCCATTATGTGATGCATGTCAGCTGGGTAAGTTGCATAAAACTTCCTTCAATTCAAAACCTGTTATTTCCACTAACAATGTGCTTGAATTGCTCCATCTTGATTTATTTGGTGAGATTGATGTTGTAAGTCTAGGAGGGGCCAAGTATGTCTTCGTGATTGTAAATGATTATTCTAGGTATACTTGGTTCATTCTACTTGCAAATAAAAGTGATGCTTTTAATGAGTTTGCTAAGCTGTGCAGAAAGTTACAGAATGAGAAAAGCTTAGCCATCAAGGAAATTAGAAGTGATCATGGAGGAGAGTACGAAAATTCATCATTCAAGACTTGGTGTGAAAAGTATGGTGTTCATCACAACTTTTCAGCTCCAAGGACTCATCAACAAAACGGTGTGGTGGAAAGAAAGAACTGAACCATACAAGAGATGAGCAGAACAATGCTGAACGAGCACAACCTTCCCACGTATTTATGGGGACATGCAGTTGATACAGCATGCCATGTGCTCAACCGGGTATACCTGAGGCCATCTCTTACCAAGACGCCATACGAGTTGTGGAATGGTAGAGCTCCAAATATTTCATACTTCAAGGTTTTTGGAAGTAAGTGCTACATTCTCAACACAAAGGACAAGTTGGGTAAGTTTGATGCAAAATCAACTGAAGGTATCTTTATGGGTTATTCAAGTCATAGTAGAGCATATATTGTTTACAATAAAATTTATAAATGTATGCAAGAATCAATACCTGTTTCTTTTGATGAGACTAACCCGTTTGCTAAGAACCCCATCCAACACTCTAGAACTAAGCATATAGACATAAGGCATCATTTCATTAGAGACCATGTTTCTAGGGGGAGCATAACATTAAACTTTGTAGGCACCTATGACCAACTAGCGGACATCTTCACGAAACCACTAGCCGAAGCTCAATTTTGTAAGATCCGGAGAGAGCTCGGTATGCTTGATTTTGCCAGCCTGTGATTATGTGATGTATTTTTGAGGTGCTAAGTGCTGGTTATATTATATGCTATGTGTCTTGTGTGTATCACCTCTTTTTTGATGAAAACAAAGGGGGATAAAGTCTTGGTGCTTGTTTATTTAACTCACTATGTTTGGTTCTCTTGCATGTTAGCTGTTTATTTTCTTGATGCTTATGCTTAGGGGGAGCTTATACTGTTGTTTATTGTTTATCGCCTCCCTATGCATAAGGTAATTTTTTATCATCAAAAAGGGGGAGTTTGTTGATCCAAGGTCAAACACTCTTTGTTTTGTATGATAACAAATTACACTCTGTTTAGTTGAACCAAAGCACAGGGCAAGAACCAAAAGCGCAGGGCATGAACCAAAGCACAGAGCATGAACCAAAGCGCTTGACATGATATCTTAAAGTGTAGAAGCTCGGAGGAGAAACTACTAAAGCGTTCAAGACTTATCTGTTATATTGCTTTGCGTAGGACGCATGTAAGATCCCGTCACTTCTGCTTTATGACTTTTGTAGTTGAGAGGTGATCTTTTAAAATAGAACTGTTTTGTTAAAATCTTTTATATAAAAGCATGATTAAATTGGTTAGGCACAAGTTGTTTTTAAAGAAAGGGTTTGAATCATGACTTGTTGTTTTTAAAGTGTAAGATCGATTCATGGCTTCCTTGTTTAAAGAGAGAAATCGATTCTTTGCTTTGTTTTAAAGCTAGAAATCGATTTCTAGCTTGTAGGTTTGAAGATAAGAATCAATTCATAGCTTACTTTTTTTAAAAAAAAAAGAACTTGTTTTGGAAAGAAATCAATCGATTCATGACTTTCTAGTTTTAAAGCTAGCAATCGATTTTAACTTGTGTTTCAAAGAAGAAAATCGATTTGTTGCTTGTCTTTTGAAAGCTCCAAATCGATTTATGTCTTGTTTTTAAAAGAAAGAATCGATTTATGACTTGTATCTTAAAAGAAAGAAATCGATTGTTCACTTCTCTTTTTAAAAGAAAGAAATCGATTGTTGGCTTCCTTTAGGAAGCAAGCAATCGATTGTTAGCTTGTTTTTTGAAGCAAGCAATCGATTGTTACTTGTTTTTTTAAAGAAGAAAATCGATTTCTCTCCTATTTCTTTTAAGCAATTAATCGATTATTCACTTATCAAATTTGTGTTAAAAAGTGCTTCAACGGTCATAGGGTTTTTACGATCAAATACACAACACACAAATCAAAAAGAAAAGAACGCAAACACTCACCGTCACATTCTTTCTTCACGTTCTTCATCTAGGGTTTCAAAATCTCTCATCTCTCTCAACTACCCCGTGTTATATTGTTTGAGTGATTGGATCCTAGCTTTCAGTTGTAATCATCTATAATTGGTTGTTGTGAAATCCTGGGAAGTTTTCTTGGGTAATTCAATCGGGGAGATTGAATTGTAGCGAAATCCTTAGCGGGGAGCTTGGGTTCTCAATTTGGGGAAAATTGAGATTGGTGTGGTAGCTATAGCGAAGTTGCTTGCTTGTAAGACGTTGAAGAAGTATCTTCTCATATAGTGGTTATTATCAAGTCCGAAGGTTGCAAAGCCGGAGGCCGAGGACGTAGGGCTTTTATCCCGAACCTCGTAAAAATCACGGTGTACTCCTATCCCTTATCTTTACTTTGCGTTTTCTTTTATAATTGTTAACTGTCGTCGCACTTGCTATTATCACGTGCAGATTTGATTATCGTTATAATTATAATTATAATTGTTTCTGTCATTGTTATAGTTTGCATAAGTTGTTGCATATAGTTTAAATCCCATTTTCCGCATTCGATTTGAACTAGCATTGTTAATTTTTCGAAAATCCAAAAGAAGTCATATTTAGCATATAACCTTATTCAGCCCCCTCTAAGGTTATCATATAGTCCAACAATAATTCCCTCATTGAGCATATCTTGCACCATCTTCTCAATTTACTCCTTTTGACTATGAGGATATCTATATGGTTTAACTTTCACAGGCTGTGATCCTTCCTTCAATAGTATTTCATGACTCAGTTCTCTTCAAGGTGGCAATCCTTTAGGAACTTGGAAAATTTCTTTGTAAGTGTGCAGCAAAGTAGCCATTTCTGGCTCAATATTAGCAGGGATTCCTGAACAAATGTCATCAGGCACAGCAGGGTCAATTTGTTGTAAAGTGAACATCTCAGAAATGGCATCCATATGTTGCAATCTTCTGAATGTGTGCAACTGAGCTACTGATGTTTTGGGTTCAATCTCACCTTGCAATGTAACAAATTTTCCATCCAAAAAGAATTTCAACTTAGATGTAGCATAATCAGCTACATGAGGGCCCAATGAAACTAGCCATGGAGCTCCTAAAATAACGTCAGATCCAGCTACAGGCAACAGATAAGCAGGCACAGTAATGTCAATACCCTGTACCCTAAGAGTGAGTTCTTTAATAACTCCTTCAGCCGTCATACTTTGGCCATTTCCAACCAAAACATTGCATTTAGCTACTGGTTCCATAGGCAATTCCAAACATTTAGCAATCCTGGGTTGAATCAAACTATCAGAGCTTCCCCCATCAAGAAGAATAGATACTGTGATAGGTCCAATATATCCTGTAAAACGAATAACACCCATTCCAGTGGCTCCATTCATTGCATTCAATGATATGCTATGGTGGAAGGTTATGTTTCAGTTGTGTCGCTTGTTTGGCCAGGTGTTTTTGGTGGTTCAGGGCCATCATCAAGCTCAAGCAACATGAGATGTTTATTAGGACACTTATGAGAGAAGGAAAACTTGTCATCATAGAAATAAGATAGTCTTTTTTCTCTTCTAAGTTGCATTTCAGCAGGTGAAATCCTCTTAATAGCAGGATTTTTTTGGAGTTGGCTCGTAGGTCTAGTTGGTGGTGTGGGAAGTATAGGTGGGTTGGGGGCTTTTTCAGTGACTTGTGTTTGGCTATTTCTGGTTGGATTGAATGGAGCTCTGCCCGCATTTTGTTTCTGATTCTGTACTACAGCATTAGATGCAGCCAATTTTTCCTCAAACAACTTGGCTAATGAAACAGCTTTAGTGATTGAAATAGGAGTATGTAACATGACATCCCTATGCAATTCATCTTTCAATCCACTCACAAAGCAATCAATCAATGCATCGTTACTCAAACCATAAACATGATTAGATAATGTTGTGAATTCCAAGTAATAATCATTAACAGACTTAGTTTGATGCAACTTAAACAATGATGCTCTTGGACAGTCATATAAGGATGGACCAAAATCAAGCTCGAGAGCTCTAGTGAAATCATTCCAAGTTTGGAAAGGGCGAGCTCGATTAACCATTTGAAACCAAGGGACTACTTCATGATCTAAATGCACAGAGGCTATAATCAAGCGCTCTGGATCAGGCGTGTTATAATATCCAAAAAATTGTTCTGCCTTGAAGATCCAATCTAAGACATTAGCACCAGTGAATCTAGGGAAATCAAGTTTGATGTGTCTCACCTGAAATGGCGTGGAACTCATCATTGGAATCGTGTGACTAGAAGCTGCGGTAAATGTGTGTCCTGTGCTCGATGAGCTAGATCCAACCATCTGTGTTGACAAAGAACTGGAAATTGAGCTCGAGTTCGTGCATCCATGGGTGATCGGAGGTTGTTGTTGCATAAATTTCTCAAATGCTTCTGCAAGTTTGTTGAAACGAGCATCAGAAGCTTTCTGCATTGCTTCCAAACGGTCAAACTGTGCTTTGTTCGCCGTTTCAGATTTCTCTATCGCTTCAGCTTGACGCTGGAGCTCCGTCGAGAGTTCCTTCAAGCGTGTGTTATCGGCCATGGACTTGATGAAAGCACCAATGTAACACCACTACTATCAATGTAACAGTACTAAATGAACAAGCACAATAAAACTGATGAGGAAATGAAGTAATTATATATATATATATATATATATATGAGTCAATTACTTCGGTGTTCAAGTACAATGACTGAGAATTGCATTAAAATGGTAAAGAAGCAAGTATTGGAGGGTAAATGACGGAAGAGAAAAGATAGAGAAAAGAAAGAAGAGTCAGGTCACACATTCCACACTTGTGCAAATGAGTGCTGGCAGCATAACCAACTCTCACTCCTTCACGAATTGGGACCACCTTGGGTGCATATTCCTCATTCTGTTACTACGTCTCAGCTCCACTCCACGCGCCCCATGTGCCACGCGATCATCATTCATAATAGCCTCCCACTTATAAACCATTTTTCAGGCCATATCACATCCGATGTGGGACTTTTAACACACCCCCTCACGCTCAGGACAGGACAACTGGAGTGTGAATTGAGTGGCCCTATAGCGGGTAGTCCAACCGATCTTTTAACACTACTAAGATAAGTTGCTTTGTTGATCATAAATTAAAAACAGTTCACCAAAAATTAAAACGATAAGTTGATTATTATTATTATTATTATTATTATTATTATTATTATTATTATTTTCGGAAGCCCACCAATTCACTCTTCCACACATCATCCTCTCGTCTCTACAAGTACAATGTTGTCCAAATCCGCCATCTTTGACTAATCAGTCTCATTCCCACCCTTCACTTTTCTCCAAGACTCTTTCTTAGCACCAAATGTAATAAGGATAGAAGTCAGATTTAGATCTAGCACAATTGGATTGGCATTGTTCTTAGTTCACTCAAATTTTCGAGTAGGAGAGACAAAGATCCGGATATTAAAATTTTATTATTTTAAATTATGAATTTCAATGTGATTAACTAAAAAAGCATACTTTTGACTTGTTATACACAAATTAAACTATCGTTAATTTATGTTAGTCAAGTACTAAAATACCTATTTGTAGTTGTCTTGAATTTGAAGTTAAAATAAAAAAGTTAATACGTTGTTTTGGGGTCTTTAAAAGAGGTGGTGAATATAAATCGTATATTAGAAAAAAAATTAGTGAATTGTTCAATGAAATTTAAAAGTGCTGTTTCTTTTGGGACAAAAGTAAAAGGCTATAAGTATCAAAGTTTTGGAACAAGGAGGTGTATTCAAATAAACATGCATGTGATTAAACACCTGAAATTCATACTTAATAAACTTATATTGTGATTAATAAGTTTCAATACCTGTTGAACATAATTAATCACCTCTTTGAAGTGTGTAAATCACTTAAATTGTTGTCACGAAAAGTTGTCCAATTTTGATGCTCAAAACTCAATTCTCTTTCAAAAACAAAAATTAGGTACTCACTCAATTCCTATTTTTAAGTATTTTTAGTCTTTTAGTTTTGTTCCAAAATAATAGTTTTTTAAAAACTCAATGTACAATTTACCAAATTTTTTCAAATATATGCTCTATATTTATTGAGTCTTTTAGACACCCAATACAAACTATTAACTCTTCTATTTTAATTTCAATTCTCTCAAAAGTTTAGGAAGGGGGAGTAGGATTTTAAGGCTCTGTTTGGTAAACCTGATCCGCTAGCTTATAGCGGATTCGCTAGTTGTAGGTATTTGAGCTTATAGCTTATAGCATTTCATTTTTTCTCTCAATTTTACCCTCACTACTTTAATTAAATTACTCATTTATTCTCTATTAAATGAATTTCTCTCTCCTTTTTAAGCATTAATTACATATGTCTATTTATGTAGTTTTATATTTATAAACTACTCCAACCGCTAATTTTACCAAACACTTTAAATTCAATCTGCTACCTCATCCGCTATCAGCTACCTCATCCGCTATAAGCTAGTTTATACGCTATCCGCTAGCTTATCTGCTATTCACTACTTTTTGCCAAACAGAGCCTAACTGTATGTCTGTTTTTCATGGTGGAAAAGTGTCAATCCGAAATCCTTTCCAAACACACGTTAAATCCTATTGTTAGATTCTTTGAAACGTTATTCTCGAAGTCAATTCACATGACTTGAAACTAAACACTCTTTAGTCCCTCACTACTAATTGCATGGTTAAATTGCACTTTTGGCCCTTTATGTTTGGGGTTTGTGTCACTTTGGCCCTTTATGTTTTTTTTTTCTCGTTTTTGCTCCTCATGTTTTTTGTGTGTGTCATTTTGGCCCCTGCCGTTAGTTTTTTCTAACGGAGGCCACGCTGGCAGTTAACTGCTGACGTGGCATCTTAAATATTAGGGCTGACGTGTCTTCATTAAATGACATGACCAATGAGGGACCAAATTGAAACAAATAAAAAACATAGGGTTCAAATTGACACAAACACAAAACATAATCAATCACTCTTCATCTTCTTCTTCCATCTTCATCTCTTATTCTCCGGCGAGCCACCACCACCACCTCCGGAGAGCCACCACCACCACAACACCAAAACCGAACCCTAAATCCCAAATCCTAAACTAAATTCCTAAATCCCAAATCTTAAACTAAATCCCTAAATCTCAAATTCTAAATCCCTAAGTCAATTTAATCCCAAACTCTTTTCAAATCTTGAAATCAATTTTACGTTGGAAGGGAACAGAAACCACAGTTAACAGCTTGCAGTACAAAGGAAGGGAACCAAAGTATTTGTTTTTCTCACAAAAAGAAAGAAATAGCTACTGTTCACAATAGCCAATCAACTTAAAATTGTCTCCAATAAAATGATGCAAAGGCATAGTAACACGTCGAATGGCAGCGGCAATTAAAATTCCCTTCATTCATTCTCCAATGAAATTTTCAATAGGCATAGTAACTTAAATTTGTCTCCAATGAAATGATGCAAAGGCATAATAATACTGAATATCATAGTGACAAAGGTTTTGTATACACGTCGAATGGTTCGTAAGCTGTTAACTGTGGTTCCTGTTGTTGTCCTTTGATGGTTAAGATTTGGATTTAAAATTGAGATTTAGGGATTTAAAATTGAGATTTAGGATTCTATTTTGGTGTTATGGTGGTGGAGGAGAGGGTGGTGGTGGCTCGCCGGAAGTGGTGGTGGCTCGTCGGAGAAGAAGAAGATGAAGATTGAGGAAGAAGATGAAGAGTGATTGATTATGTTTTGTGTTTGTGTCAATTTGGTCCCCTATGTTTTTTATTTGTTTCAATTTGATCCCTCATTGGCCATGTCATTTAATGAAGACACGTCAGCCCTAATATTTAAGACGTCACGTCAGCAGTTAACTGCCAGCGTGGCGTCCGTTAGAAAAAACTAACGGCAGGGGCCAAAATGACACACAAAAATAACATGAGGAACTAAAACGAGAAAAAAAAAACATAAAGGGCCAAAGTGACACAAACCCTAAACATAAAGGGTCAAAAATGCAATTTTGCCGTAATTGCATTGACATTTTTCAACAATATAGAAATGCCAACTCCTGAGTTCGAACCCTTGTAAAACAATTTTTTTCATTAAAAATACATCTTTTTTCACCCCCTTTAAATAGTTAGCGACAGATATACTTTATTTTTTGTTGAAGAAAATAGGTAAGTTTAGTCGATATAATCATCCCAATAGAAAAAGACGCCACCAAACTCACTCAAACTCAATCCACCTACCCAGCCAGCCATCACATACAAACAACACCAGGCGGCCAGAAGAATCTTATATAATAATCTCCATCTCTACTCAGAAATTATAACATCACTATTCTCTTTTTGTTGATTTCCATCATCATCATCATCATCATCATCATCATCATCATCATCATGGGTGTTGTTATTCAAGAATATGCTACCCCTGCTGCTGTTCCCCCTTCTAGGCTCTTCAAAGCTATGTCCTTAGATTTCCACAACCTCTTCCCAAAGCTTGTGGAAATCATCCAAAGTATTGTATTCACTGAAGGAACTGGTGGTGCTGGAACCATCAAGAAACTCACCACAATTGAAGGTCAGTAAATAAATACTAGCTTTTAATTAACCTATGACATATATAAATTAAAATATTTTGACTCCTTATTAGAATTAGAATTATGGTAGTCAAAATTCATCTTTTAAAATTGCAATTTTATATTAAATAATTGATTTTTCAACAAGTGGTACTTGTATTTTTTACTTTAAGTGATTTTCTTTACTTTACATGATTGAAATAGAACAATAAAATGTGAGTCAGCCATCGTCGACTTATAAAGCACCAACACATATACAAACATCAAACACAAATCTGATATTGATATATAGATATTATTATTAATTTGAGAAAATCAAAGTAATTGAATGTAACAAAGATGTGTTGGTATCATGTTAGATACTAGACACGCTTTCAATTTGAAGTATCGGTGCTAGATACTCTCACAACCCTTTTCTTATGTATGACGAGTCTCTTTCCGTTGGATGTACAACATGAAAAAATTTATAATTTATGGTATGAATCAAATTAATTTGATATGTGCAGGTGGACAAACAAAGTATGTGTTACACAGAGTAGATGAAATTGATGAGAAAAACTTTGTGTACAACTTCAGCATAATTGAGGGAACTGGTTTGGCTGATACATTGGAGAAGGTTTCATTCAAGAGCAAATTGGTGGAAGGTCCGAATGGAGGAAGCATTAGACAAGTACATGTAGAGTATTTTACTAAAGGAGATTATCAGCTCACTGAAGAAGAGTTGAAAGCTGGTCAAGTTAAGGTTGAAGGGCTTGTAAAGCTAGTTGAAGGTTACCTTTTGGTAAATCCTGATTACTGAAATGTCTTTATATCCAATAAGGAATTGGCTATGGTGCAAATTAATAATAGCTAGATCAAGGATCTGATGCAGATGAGGCCTGAGGCTTTCATCTATGAGATAATCTTTGTTGTTCTTTGAGCTAGTAATAAATCATTAATATTGGCTTCTTATGATTATGTATTTTGTAATTTTTGGAACTTGATGTGTTGCCAGTTACACTCACCATTTCACATTTTTAACTTAAGGCTAAATTGCAGTTTTATCCCTTTATTTTTTGGGTTAGTGTCACTTTGGCAGTTAATTATCAACGTGACGTCTGATAAGTCAATGGACGGAAAACTACAAAAAAGGACCAAAGGGACACACACAAAAAAGATGAGGGACCAAAACGAGAAAGAAAAAATAAAGGGTCAAACTGGCACCAATCCCAAAGATAAAGAGTCAAAACTGCAATTTAGCATATACTTAATTAAAAATTATGCTTTGGGAAGTGGTTTTCTTAATTATATTGTTAAAAGAATCTAAGAGCATCTGCAATGGAGTACTCTCCATTTGAGTCCTTAAATAAACCTCACAAGTAAACATCACCACTTTTTTTATGTCTTTTTAATACTAATACTAATAAGCACTCAATCACATCAATGCAACACCTTCACAAAATTTCTTAAATGGGTCTCACAAATAATTACATCATCACTTTAATAACTCACAAATTTTTAGAAGGGACCCGCTTAAGCTAATAGAGAGAAAGTCCTTGTACAATGATTCATTTTATAAGGAACAAAACTTTTTTTTGCCCACAATGGTCCTTATTAAGGATGATTCTTAATAAAAAAAAAAGAGACAAAGAATCCCCCTCAACAATGATTCTTTTCTTTCTTCAAGCGATTAAGCCATGGAAGAGACTTTGAGCCCGTTTGTTACGGTTTTTGTATTTAAAAAAAAACATTTTTTTTAAAAAAAATCACTTATGACAATGCGTCGTCTGTTTGTTACATATTTTTTAAAAAATGAAAAACTGAAAATAATCTAAAATCACTCTGTTTCTCTGATGTGGATTTCTTTACTACTCTAATAAGCTTTAATTTTAGGCTATAGGTGTAAGAGGAACAACTAAACCAAAAAAGATGAAGTTCCAAAAATGTAAATTTCTATAGAAATAGAGTTTGCATTGGTGAATGTCTTTACAGCTAGCCAACAACAATTGTGAGTCACCTAATGATTACTTGATTAGTTGTGTTTTGTTGCAATAAGGTACCGAGAAACCTTTGTAACAAAACGTGTACTTTGCGAATGATTCCTCTTTATAAGGAACAATTTTTTTTCCCACAATTGTTGCAAAGGTTTAACATAGTCACGTTTTGTTGCAAAGGTTTCTCCCACTGTAGCTTATTCTTTGCAAAGTACACTCCTAAAATTGTAGCGCCTCATCCTATTATCTCACCCATTTTTTCTAATTCAAATGAATTTGATTAAGTTAAACCAAAAGCGCCTTAATTTCATAAGATTTTCTCTATTTTAACTTAAAATAACTCCAATCTTTTTGTCCTCTTGGACTCGGTTGGACCTTTTGATTTTACACTCTCTAACTGAAACATGGACTACTACACTATTGGACTATAATGTCAACTTGGTATTCTTCTTCTATAGCTAGGTACTATGAAATTTTTAGGGGGTTTTTTTGTTCGGTGCAAACCGGGAGAGTGCGTTGAAATAGATCTCGCTAGGCCGATGGAAGAGAAGGTTTGTGTAAATTGGATATTGGTATAAAGTTCTGTAAGAAGGGCTACATATTATGTGTGTATCATGTGGTTGTTATGCCATCATACCTGAAATGGTATTACAAAACCAGGGCATAATACTGCTATCAAGGACCAATGTGTCCATGGTAAGAATCCAGTGAGGAGGAGGTGCAAACAAGAGTTGTTCCCGTGGCGACGCAGGCTAAGGCGCCAAGGAATGAAATAACATTACAAAGACAAGAATGATGGAGAAAATTTTGTGGTGCATATCTCGAATCAACCCATGTTTAGAGTGATGGGGAGAGTGCTACGGAAGTGCATGGAGAATGGATGACTGGGATGCGCAAAAAACACCATCATGGACCGACAAAATAAGGTCTCTAAAAGGGAATGGAAGGGATAAAAAAATTATTCCCTATATATGAGGATTAGAAGGTTTAAATCCCCATATATTCTTAGCAGTTGTGGGGTGGCATTGGAGGGCTCGAAATCAATTTTGTCTAGCTTAGAAAATTGTTTCTATTCACCAAGAGGCTCGAAATCAAAATTCCAAATTTTCAATTATGCTTGTCTCATTCATAATTCCTTTCTTCACCAAGAGGCTTCGGGTTCAATCACGCGTTGGATTTCATGGCATCCCGAGGAAGGCCCCATTGTTGTTCTAGATGTTGAAGATAGCAGATTGGGAAATCCTGGTGCTTTAGGTTTTGTTAGAATTTTGAGATACTCAAATGGATCTTGGACATTCAGATTTTTGAAAGCAGTATTGGAATCTCTAATAACCTCCATGTTAAATTTCTAGCTCTCTATCATGGGTCAAGAAATGTCTGGGAGAAGGGCTATAGGGATGTGGTGTGTTACTCTGATTCTACCTTGGCCATTCACTTGGTGCAAGAGGATATCAATCTTTGGCCCCATTAGTGCACCTTTATCGCAAGAACTATTGTGATAAACCAAACTTAGTTGCCGTCAGTTATAAGACACTTACGTTAAAGCTGCCCTAGGTGGTATTAGTTTTTACCATATTTTAGTTTCCGTGAAGAGAATAGCACACGACAACTAAATATTTTTTATAATTATTTCTCTCACTTTTGATTTTTTTTTTTATCATTCTTTCTCTCTCATGTTTGCAGAAAAAAGATAAAATAGGGAAATTGAAACAGAAAACTAAAGAATCAAGAGGAAAAAAAAACTAACTAAGAGAATCCACAACGAATAAACTCTCATTTGAGTGCTTAAATGAGTCTCACATGTACACATTCATTTTTTATAATTTTTTGATAGCAGTTATTAATAAGAATTTTATCTCTCTAACCCAGAACCCCAACAAAATTTACTAAATGGGTCCTACTAATAACTTTGCATCACTCTTTTATTAGTTTTTCAATCAAAAGTAAGGTTGGGGTCCAGACGTCAAAAGAGAGAGGAATTCCTATATATGAGTTCCACCCTAATAGGTACCCACTTTTTATTTTCCCCAATGGGGGTCAACTATTAAATTTCAACTCGTAAGAGATAAGAGTTTATAAAAAAAACCATTGTGGATGCTCTAATGAACTCAAACAGGAACAAAAAGAAATCTTGGAATAGATTATAGAACAAACCACAGAACTGAAATTCAAAACCACAAAGAAAATCAAAATGTCATTGCAAGAAATTACATAGATCTAGGACGAAGCTAAAAATTACAAGATCCAAAACTGAAAATTACAAGATCAAGAACTGAAAATTACAAAAAGTCAAAACTGATGGAAAAAAATTACATAGGTTCATCTACAAGCTTAGATTGAATCGAAAGTAAAAAAAAAAAGAAGTGAAATACTATCGTTGCATGGACGATCCGAAATTATGAGGAGTGATTTGAAGTTGTGAGGAGCTGGTATGAAACTTTGATGAGCAAATCTGAAGTAGAGAGAGGGAGAAAGTGAGAGATGGTACTACATTCTTAGCGGGAGGAGCAGAGGTGGTCTTGAAGGGAGAGGAAAAGGCAATTAGGGGGAGCAAAGGGAGATGAGGGTTGTGTGAGAGATGAGGCAACTCTAGAGAGTGGTAGAAAAAATCAAAGAAAAAGCCTACACCAAAGAACAGAACTTTTTTAAATGATTAAATTAATATTAAATTTGAAGCAAAAACTAAGTACAAATAAAAAAGTATAAACAAATCGGGTCATATATGGTTCCTTATTGGGCTCACAAAAATCAATTTAGTTCACCCATTAAACATACCCTCGTTAAAGATGCTCTTATGCAGCAATTATAAATAACATAAGAGTGTGTTTGGATTGGGTAATTTTTAAGGGTAATGTAATTTAAGAGGGTGATTCAAATGCCTCAAATTAGATTAACTTGTTTGGATAATAAATATGGGAAATTTTCAAAATGAATGGAATTTGTGATATATTTTAGTAAGACTAAATTTAGAGAATTTGAAATACCACCTAAAAGTGAAGATTTTGAAATTCCTTTATTGCCAAAACTTTTTCTAAAAAAGTTGAAATTTTAAAAAATATTTTTACATATATATATATATATATATAAAAAAAGTATATTTAAAATACATATTATATATATATATATATATATATATATATTAATATAAATATATGTTAATATATATATATATTAATATAATATATATATATATACTATATTAATATATGGGTGGTGGCCGACACGGTGGCTCACCGGCGCCGGCAGACGCGGCGGAGCTCCGGCAGCGGCGGCGGCGATCACGGCGGAGGTGGCGGCGCTCCGACGACGATATATTTTTTTTGTTACAAAAAAAATGTTTATTTCTGATTTTTTTTTAAAAAAAATTCTAGAGAGAGAGAGTTTAATTTTATTTAAAGTTAATAGAATAGATTTTTAAATTTAAAGATAAATTCTAAAAAAAATATTAGAAAATTAAGAATTTTAATTACTCTATCCAAACAATGAATTTTAATAATGAAGAATTTTAAATGTTTTATCCAAACAAAGAACTTTATAATTGAATGGAATCCAATTGAAGTAATTGAATATCCTATAATTTCAAATTCCCTAGAATTTTGAATTACTCCATTCAAACACTACCTAAAGGAATTGATTGATAGAGATTGGAGAGTTCATGAACTGAGTCACTTTTTAAGGGAAGGTAATGTTGTTGCTGACTTCGTGGAAAACAAGGTGGAGTTGGAAATTATGCTTGGTTGGAATACCTGAAGCCTCATATTGATGTCCTCCCTTTTGTGCACCCAAATGCTAATAGGCGGGGCTGACTATGGGCCTATGCGGGTTGTGTTACCATACAGGGTCTCAACTCAATGTCATTTTTTAGGGCCCAAAAAAATACTACTCCCTCTATTCTTAATTTTTGGTATTTTTTAGCATTTTATTTTTGTTTCAAAACAATAGTTTTTTTTTGAAAACCCAATATACAATTTACCAAACTTTTCTAAATATACCATTTATATTTATTGAATCTTTTAGAAATTCAAGAAGACAATCGTTAACTCTTTTATTTTGATTTCTTTGTAAAAATAACTCTTTTATTTTGATTTCAATTATCCCAAGATGGCTACAAGGAAGATATTTTAGTACTTAACAAACAAAAATTAATTAATGTACCTTAATTTGTACGTACCAAGCAAAAAATTCCATAGATTAGGAACATAGAGAGTACAATTTTTAAAAAAACTTTAACATTCTACTTCTTTTTTCAAGAAAAGAGATGTGGGTTTGATAACTCTTATTACAAAAGTATCCAAACTTTACTAATAATTAATTTTGAGTCTGGATACTTTTGTATTCAATGTCTTTTATTCTAGTATGGAAAATAAAGATATATAAACAATATTAACAAGATTTCTGTTAAAAAATAATGGGAAGATTCATTACTTTTTTTTTGACAAAAAGAAGAAGATTCATTACTATAAAAAAATTATAACTTACGTTATAAAAAAATATAATTTTTTTTGACAAAATAAATGAATATAACTCTGTCAATTGTTTTTTGATATATTTCTCTTTTTTAAAATGATTGAAAGAATGAAAAATATCGCGATTAATAAATTGTGGTCATGAATTCAAGTCAACTTGATGACCCGATCAACTCAAACTAGTATTTGAGGTAGACAGATTTTGGACGGGGTGGTGGTGGTAAATGAGATCCTTGACTTTGCGAAGAGAACTAAGGAAGACTGTCTTTTCTTTAAGGTTGACTTCGAAAAGGCGTATGACTCAATTTCGTGGGATTATTTGGTGTTCATGATGGTTAGGATGGGGTTTCCTTGGAGATGGATCAATTGGATGAAGGCGTGTGTTTGCACTAGTACCATGTCGGTTCTAGTGAATGGCAGCCCAACTCATGATTTTAAAGTGTATAGAAGTCTGAGACAAGGGGACCCTTTGTCGCCGTTCCTTTTTCTTATTGCGGCTGAAGGGTTAACAGCGTTAGTGTCTAAGGCAGTGGATAATGGTTCTTACAGGGGTTTCTCTTTTAATGATAGTTTGAGTTTTCCTATCATGCAATTTGCAGATGACACAATGTTGATGGGGAAAGCATCGTGGGATAATTTATGGAGCATTAAGACTATTCTGAGAAGTTTTGAACTTGTGTCGGGGTTGAAGGTTAATTTCCATAAGAGCAAAATCATCGGTATTAATACCACAGATGAGTTCATAGAGGCAACCTCAACATTTCTCCATTGTAAAACAGAATCCATTCCGTTCAAGTTTTTGGGGATTCCGGTTGGAGCCAATCCTAGGAGGGCAGCCACTTGGAAGCCGGTGCTTGACATGCTTCGAAAAAGATTAGCTACATGGAAAGGTCGTACTCTCTCAATTGGTGGCCGGGTAACGCTTATCAATTCGGTATTGAATAGTATTCCTCTTTATTTCTTCTCTTTTTATAAAGCTCCGAAGGTTGTTATTAATTCAATGATAAAGATCCAACGAGATTTCTTGTGGGGTATTGATGAGGGTAATCGTGGCATGTATTGGGTGGCTTGGGATAATATTTGTAAACCAACAAAGGAAGGGGGTCTTGGTATCAAAAACTTAGAATTGTTCAATATTGCTCTTTTAACTAAATGGGTGTGGAGGACTTTGGTAGACAATACAGCTTGTTGGAGGGATTTGTTATTGCATAGATATGGTGATTTTGTGTCTACTTTTCTTCATGGTTCTTTGGAAGCTTTCAAAAGAGGGATTAAAGGTTCGATTTGGTGGCATGACTTGCTTCTTTTGGATCGGTATCGCAACAATGATACTTGGTTCGAATCTTGCATTCGTAGAAGGTTGGGGAATGGAGAGTTAATAGACTCTTGGAACGATCATTGGCTTGGTCACGCGCCTTTGTGTTTGGTGTTTCCTAATCTTTTTGAAGGTAGCGGTAACAAACACATCTCTGTGTCGGAGCTTGGTGTTTGGGATAATGATGGCTGGCGTTGGGTGGAGACTTGGTCGGATTTGTTGGACGAAAACTGTGTGGCTGAATCTATTATTTTGCGTGATATTCTTCTTGAAGTGAAGCCGATTTAAGCCCAAAAAGATGTGTGGATTTGGATTGCGGAGCAAACCAATGTATTTTCCGTAAAATCATGTTATACAGTGTTGACTAATGCTGGGAATTTTACTGTTATGGACAGCGAGTTTAATCGTTTATTAGAATCTTTATGGAAGACCGTTACTCCGTCTAAAGTCCATGTTTTCGGTTGGCGTTTGCTTCGCGAGTCTCTGCCAACGCGGGGAGCACTTTTTCAGCGAAACATCCTTCCAACAACTGCTGATGCGAGCTGCTGTTTCTGCGAGGATCACATTGAGGACATTCCTCATCTTTTCTTGACTTGTAGATTTGCATTGGAGGTGTGGCAGCATGTGTATGTATGGATGGGTATTCAGAATGCTAATTCCTTGGACATTATTGAGCATTTGTTGTGGTTTGGTGAAGTCTGCAAAGGAAGGAAAAGTAAGAAAACAAAGTTTTTAATTTGGTTATCAACTTGTTGGTGCATTTGGTTGGCCCGAATGGTCTTATTTTCAAGAATGAGGAGGCAAGTATTGGTTCCGTTGTTACCCGTATCAAGAGCCTATCTTGGAGCTGGTTAGTTTATAAAATGAGTTGTAATTCTAATTTGTCTATTTCCTCCTGGTAGAATAACCCACTTCATTACCTAAACAATGTGTAATCCTTGTATTGTTTGGGATTGAGCACCCCTAGTGCTCCTTTAATGAAGTTTTGTTTATCTAAAAAAAACTCAAACTAGTATAATAATAAAATATTGTATTTGGATGGTTATTTAATTTTTATACTCAGTCAATGAGTTTGTCATTTCTTATTATTAATTGCATTGGCAATTTTAATGATATGAAGATGTTGATTCCCGAGTTTTATTTACTTGTCACTTTTTAGCTTTTTACACATACAAATGAAATCAATAAATTTTGTTATTTTTGATACAATTAATTCCCTTTTACCTATAATACCTTTAACGATTTATTATCTTATTTCATCATTTTATCTCTCTGCCATAAATACTTAAGGGCATTATTGATAAATCAATAATAAATGTTGCATTCAATTTTGAAAATTACAAGTAAATAGAAATAATTTTATATTGTAGCTGTAAAAAAAATGTATATTGTAGCACCTTATATTTTTATATTTAAATAATTTAGAGTCTATATGTTATTTTATGAGTGGGGCACTTTTCTCTGAAGAATTAACTATTAAGTGGCTGATAAAGTAACCGTATGTATGTTTAGTGTTGGAAACCTTGGATTAGAAGTTGTTTATTTAATTTAAAGATAGTAACCATGGAGTATTAATTATTATTATTGTGAACTAGTAAAGAGGAGGGAAAAATAGTAAATACAATAGCAATGGATTTTCCCTCTTCTCTGACTAGATACATTCTGCCCCCTTTTCTCTCTTTTGAGACCAAGTGCACAATTCCTAGTCAGATCTTCTATTGAACAACAAATCAATTATCATTATAGACTAGTCTACCACTAATTTGTATGATCCGTGTGATGCACCAGTATACAATATATTATTAAATTCTCTAATTGTTAATTCTATATGATATACATAAATTGTTAAATAAAACTAACCGAGTTTCACATATATTAATATAATATATATTCGATTCACAATATATGTTTTATAAAACCAGATTACTATTTAAATATTTTGGTAATCTAATATGTTATCTTGACAACGTAATGTTAAGATATCACGATTTTGATGTCTCTGACAACTTTGGATCCAACTAATGTATGTTAAGTCATAATGAGTGTTTAAAATATCACGATTTTGATGTCTCTGACAACTTTGGATCCAACTAATATATGTTAAGTCATAATGAGTGTTGCGGTAAAATTATTGCCTAATCGAAGGAAATTATTGAAATGTCGTGGTGGGATGTGTTATAAAAAAATATAATAGTAGTTACTATTTGTTAAATTATATAAATGTAGTGGTCACCTTTATAAAGTCGTATATATTATCTAATTCTATCATTCAAATATTTTATTGAATGTCCGAAATAGATAAAATGGATCATGACTTAAAATATAACTATTTCAATTATGTTTAGAAAATAGAATTTCAAATATAGGTTGTTATAAAAAAATTATTTTATTTATTTTCATTTAAAATGTTAAACCGACTCCAATTGTGACATCTAGAGTCGGGTATTTCAAACACCTGATTTCAAGTGACACTCCAAAATACCATTTTTAAAGTCCGTTTTGAATATAAATACTAGGTTTAAATATGTATTTAGTCCCTGCAAATGTCCCTGTTTTTTGATTTAGTCCCTGCAAAATAACTTTTTTTGGAATATGCCCTTTCGAAAGTTGAAATTTTAAATACGTCCCTGCAAAATATATTTTTTTTTAAATATGTCTCTGCAAAATAACCTTTTTTTAAACACGTCCCAACAAAAAAAAATTGTGATATTTTGCAGGGACGTATTTAAAAGAAAAGGTTATTTTGTAGGGACGTATTTAAAAAAAAGCTATTTTGCAGGGACGTATTTAAAAAGTTTATTTTGTAGGGACGTATTTAAAAAAAAAGTTATTTTCCAGGGACGTATTTAAAATTTTTTTTGCAGGGACTAAATACATATTTAAACCTAAATACTATTTTAACACTACTATAATCGAACTATAATCCTTTCTTTAGATTTATTATTACAAATCTAAAGAAAAATAGAAATATGTTACCGGCGAAAGAAAAATAGAAACATGAATTTCCGGCGGATTTTTACCGGCGGATTTTTTCCGTCGGTACATTTCCGGCGGATGTTTGGCATTTCCGGCGGATTTATTCCGCCGGAAAATTACCGGCGGATTTTTGTAAAAAAAAAAAAAAAAATTTTTTTTACGAAATCCGCCGGTAATTTCAAAAATCCGCCGGTAATTTTCCGGCGGTTTTTACCGGCGGATTTTTGAAATTACCGGTGGATTTTCGTAAAAAAAAAAAAAAATTTTTTTTTTTTTTTACGAAAATCCGCCGGTAATTTTCCGGCGGTTTTTACCGGCGGATTTTTGAAATTACCGGCGGATTTCGCAAAAAAAAAAAATTCAAATCCGCCGGTAATTTCAAAAATCCGCCGGTAAAATTCGAGGGAAAAAAGTCCGCCGGTAATTTCAAAAATCCGCCGGAAAAATTCGGAGGGAAAAAAATCCGCCGGTAATTTCAAAAAATCACCTATAAATAAAACTTTCTCCTACACTCCTCTCATTCTCTCATTTCACTCTTTATTTCCTTCTCTTTCTCTAATACATTTTCTCTATCTTATATTTCTTCTTCTTCCTCACTCTCCAATCTACATAAATTTCTCTATACATCTCTCATTTCTTCTTCATTCTTATTCATTCTCACTCATTCATTCTTTTTCTTTTTTCCTATTCTCTCCAATTTTAATACTTATCATCTCTCCTTCATTCTTCATTCTCACTCCTTCATTCTTCATTTTCACTCCTTCATTCTTCACACTTCATTCTTATTCTCACATATTCTCTTTCATTCCTTCCTACTTCTTCATTATCACCCCAACCGGTACAAATACAAGGGAAAATTTGAAATATGGGCAAAATTTAGATACATTAACATTTAAATTTTAAAAAACGAAATTCTTATTTAAATTTTAAAATTTTTTTTAAATTTTTTTTTTTTAAAATCCGCCGGTAATGCACATTACCGGCGGAAAATCCGCCGGTAATGTGAAAAATCCGCCGGTAATTACCGGCGGAAATTCCGCCGGTAACCATTACCGACGAGTGAATTACCGGCGGATTTCCGGCGGAAAAAATCCGCCGGTAATGCCCAATTTCCGGCGGATTTTGGCCATTACCGACGGATTTTGTCCGCCGGAAATTACCGAAATTCTTGTAGTGATTAAAACTGGATAAAAGGTGAGGAAAATTGTTCGGTACCTGACGTCGGGTCTGGGGTACAAGCTGTTGTGCTTCCTAGAACTTGAAGATTGACTTCGGATGATCCGAGATAGGCCGTTCTCGCACGTCAGGTGTGGGGTACCTGCAAGCACTCTGTTGCTTAAGTCAGTAGGGGAAATGGAGAGGTAAGTGTGAAAGTGGGAAAGTACCTGGAAATGGAGGGCTGCGCTCATATTTATAGACGAAGCGTCGTCGCTGAGCCGTTGGATGCGGGTGCGGGCTTCTTAACCGTTCGATGTGGCCACCACGAGTGTTCGGTTGTCCCTGGCGCGGAAATGGGCCTAGCTAGAACCTGTGGGCCTTAAGCCCAGTCCGAAACAGTGGCCCCCCAAGTTGAGGTCGGCGAGGGGATGAGGTCGGCCTCGGTTTGATTGGACCGTTGGCCTCTTAGAGGGGGTAATGATTGCAGCGCCACGTGTCTCTTGCTGAGTGGAGGAATAGGCAGGTGACGTTTGAGGAACCGAGGCGAAAGCGCCATAATTGCAGTTCAATTTCCTATGTCAAAATTGAAGTGACGCATTGATTGGGCGCGTCTGTTCGATTTCCGAGTCCCAGAAGTATATAAGCTTTGCGGGGATCCCCCATTTCTTACTTTGCCATTTCGAGTGTTAGAATCATTTCTCGTCGACGATATCCAACGGTTTCTTTCAGTTCTTCGACCGCCGTACCGACCTGAAAGTTCACCGTTTTTCTGGAATTTTCTTTTATCCGAGCTCTTCATTTAAGCGAACAAGATCAACATTTCTGCCAATGTCAAGCGTCAATATGGTAGGCTCGTCAGCAGCAGAACATCAAAGCGATTCTGCTGTCCAATAGGATTTACCACGGGAAGTCGGTCTTGTGGAGGAGGGAACATCGGAAACTACTGGTGCTCACGAGGCTGGAGGATACAGGTTTGATACAAGTTGGATTCTCCACCGAGGTCGACTACTTCTTTTATGGTAGATGTCTGGACACTGTGGGAATCCGGGTGCCTTTGTCCGAGTTTCAGCAGGGCGTGCTCGATCACCTGCAAATAGCTCCGTCTCAGCTGGGCCCCAAATGCCTGGGGTACGTTAAATCTTTTGAGGCCGTGATGGCCTACCTGGGGCGTCTGCCTTCTGTGCGGGTCTTCTTCGCTGTCTTTGATGTGTTTCGTCAACCCGAGAAGGAAGATGCCTGCCGGCACGGTCATGTCTGCCTTCGGGGCACCCGATTCCGGGCTTATTTTAATCCGGTGAATGACTCCAACAAGGGGTTTAAGTCCGTCTTCTTTTATGTTCGGGCAGCGAACAAGGAGGCCAAAAAGGCCATTGTAGAATATAATGGCTCCGAGTTGGTGATGACGCACTTCCCCTATCTTGGTCTGGAGATCATTTTGATCGGGACACTAAGGCTTTCGCTGTGAAGTCGGAGTCCCTTGGGGGCGAGGACGCCGTCACTTACAAGCTGCTCAAGAACTGGGGTGATAGGCTGCTCAAAGCCGGCTTGAAATTTGAGTGTGCTTCCATTATCCAAGACGAGGCTGAGTCCGCAGCCAAGCTGAAAACCACTTTGGGTAAGCACTGCTACTCCAACTATTTATTTGTTTCCTTTTTATTCCGTGACTCACCTCGTGTTTACTTTGTGCAGATAAGCTGGCTGACTGTCTCGAGCCCGATCCCAACAGTCTTGGGACCGGGGTCCCGCTCAGAGAATGCTCTACAAAATTGAAGGGTAGCCAAGTCGAAAGCGGGCCATTCCCAGCACCCTCCGAAAAACCAAAAATAGTTATTGAGGACTCTGATGTTGATGGAGTATTGGGGATTGAGGTCTCATCTACAACCAAGCATGAGGATTGCGGGAGGGTTGCTGAGATTGGCTTTAGGCTGTTGGAGGAGCTTCGAGAGCCGGAATCGGACCCAGAAACTTTGCGCCTTGAGAGAAGACTCAGCGAGGTCGAGGCCAAGAATCTCTGTCTCGATGGGGACCTGCAGGATCGATCTGACAAGTTGGAATACTGCCGGGATGTGAGGATTCCAAAGTTGATCGAAGAGAACCGCTTCCTCCGAGGAGTCATAGATTCCTCGGCTTCCGCGGAAGGACAGATTGCCGAACTCAAAGCCCGGGTGATTGCAGATCAGGGCGAGGCCGATCAGGCGGAGGCACTTCAGCAACAACTCGCCGAAGCCAAAGAGGTAGAGGAGCGGGCACAGGCAGAGGCCAGGGTACTCCGAGCCGAGGTGGAAAGAATTAAGGGCGAGCATGATGCTGCGATGACTAGGCTGGAGAACTCTACAGTGATTGGTTTTAACCGTTGCAAGGGATTGCTAGCCATGGTTAGGCCCGATCTGCCTTTGGAGCTGCTGGAGCCTGGAAACGAGATCTCTGAAGGAAGATTAGTGAGGCCCGTTCCTAGTGTCCCCCTGGAGGAGGCCGAGGTGCTGTTCGGTCAGTCCGAACCGGAGGAGTCTCAGTGAATTTGTAACAGTTTCTTTTTTGGCACTTCCGTGCTTCTAACTATTGGCCTGTGGCCCACCTTTTGTAACATGTTCGATATGAATGAAAGTTTATTTTAGTTAAACAATCTTCTACTATTTATATTGTTCGTGAGTGATCTATTGTTATGGTGAGGTGAGACCGAGGTTAGTGTTGCGTGAGTGGGTTGCTTCTAGGGCTTAAAAGAATCCGCCTCGGGTCCCTCCGATGGAGCCTCGAGCTCGGGGGATTGGAGTGGCCTTCTTCCTCTGATGGAGTGTTTAGCTCAGAAATCAGAGGAATCTTCTTCCTCTGATGGAGCGCGGAGCTCGGAGATCAGAGGAGTCTTCTCCCTTTGATGGAGTGCGGAGCTCGGAGATTAGAGGAGTCTTTTGAGCGGTGAGCTCGGAGATCAGAGGAGTCTTCTTCCTTTGATGGAGCGGTGAGCTCGGAGATCAGAGAAGTCTTCTGCCTCTGATGGAGCGTTGAGCTCGGAGATCAGAGGTCCCTTCGGCCTCTGGTGGAGCGCGGAGCTCGGGGACCAGAGGGAAGGTCTTGGGTCGAAGTCGCTGTGGACTCCTTCCTTCAGCCTCTGATGGCGCCTCGAGCTCGGGGAGAGGGAAGGCTGCTCGCACGAGGCGAGATTTTGAGGCCGCCGTGGGCCAGAGTCGCTGTGGGCTCGGGATCAAGAAGGGCATGAGCGCCTTCTGCAGGCCTACCCCAGACCGTCGTCCGTCGAGTGGCCAGCTCGGGTCAGACTCGGGTAAGAGGGGCGTAGTTGTAAGTTGTGCGCTGGTGTACCGAGGTCGCTGGGGAACCTGCGCGTTAGTACGTATATAGCAAAATACAAATTAACAGGGGAGTTCAGCAATCTTTTCTTATTGAAAACAGGTTAATACATTTGGGAACTACATTTTTTTATTCCGTCTTCAACTTTCACCGCGTCCGACTTTCCTCCTATTCCTTTTTCTCGTTTTCCTGCTTTCTGACAGTTAGGGCCTGGTTTGTCTCGGCTTGCCGCTCCGACTTGAGGCATAGGTATTGGCACCTCCTCGCTTCGCCAAGGTCGACCGGGACCATGACTACCTCGTCCTGTTCTGAGAAAAATCTCATCTTGAGGTGGACGGTGGAGGCAACGACCCCGAGCTTCTGATCCCAACGTGGGGCAGCCAACGATGCAGAGATATGGAGAGGCGCATGGTAGCACCAAGAACCTAGTTTTGATGGTCTTCGAGAGTTTGTCTTCCGCGTACATGACTCGCAACTTGAGGTAACCCAAAGGCTTAGTCTGGGAGCCGTTGAACCCAACCAAGTCGGAGCCGTCATACGCCGATAGGTCTGTCTCGGGGATTTTCAGTTTTGGGAGCAGCTCCTTGAACACTATGTCAATCGAGCTTCCCTGATCGACTAAGATTCTTTTGACATCGACCTCGGCCAAGACAACGAAGATAATAAGCGGGATTTCCTCATTTGGCTTACCCTTGCGGAGGTCGGCATCGGTGAACGATAATGGAGGCCGGTGGGACTTGGTCAAGGCGAGAATTGGATCCCTTCCAACACTCAAAATTTCCTGCCAGTGTCGCTTCACCGACCGTTTCGTCTGCCCGGACTCGAAGGAGTAGCTCCCCATGATTACCATGGCTATTAGCCGCTGTCGTTGCGTATTGGGAGCTTCGGTCGAATCGCTGCTATCGTCATCGGGGGTTTTTGCCTCCTCATTGACCACGACCTTCGATTTCCGTAGTGAGCGTCGGAGAGATCGCTCCCTTTTCTTCTCGTCCGTCCTGAGATATTGTTTCAGCTTCCCTTTCTGGAGTAGGTCCTCTATGTCGTCTCTTAAAACCCTACAAGGGTCCGTATCATGCCCGTGACTCCTGTAATACTTGCAGTAGGTCTTCTTGTTGGTGTTGTCGCGCCGAGGAATTGGCGCCGACCACTTAATGTCACGGAACTCGGTGTTGGCGCACTCGGCCAGAATGCGTTCTCTTGGAACATTCAGATCGGAATACTCGACGAACCTCCCCCGCCATTCTTTCGAGCCTGACCCGTGGTCCTTCTTGTTCTTATCTTTGCCGTCCTTCCCTTTTCTGGAGGTTTGACCCGTGTTGGGTTCATCCGCCGCAGACGCCTCTTCGTAATCGATATAGTGCTGGGCACGCCTCAGGAATTCGTCAAGTGTTTTTGGTTTGTGGAGGCCGATGCTGATCTGAAAGAGGATGCCTTTCTTGAGGTCGTGCCTCACGAACATTACCCTGACGTCGTCAGACAGCTGATGGACCTCATCTGCTTCTCGGTTGTACCTTTCTATATAGTCCCTCAACGATTCTTTTCCCCCTGGCAAACCGCCCTCAACACATCTTCTGACTTGGGTTTTACCCTCGAGGCAGTGAACCGTGCCGAGAACAGCTTCGTGAACTGCTTCCATGATGAAATTGAGGCCGGAGGAAGATCCCGGTACCACTTTAGTGCACATTTGGTCAGGGAGAGGGGGAAAAGCTTGCATCGGACGTGGTCCGATGCATCACGGTAGTCAAGCATCAGATCGAAGGTATCCACGTGCTCGTTGGGATCCCCCCTCCCGTTGTACACATTCAGTTGGGGAGGTTTTTCGAGGGACTTCGGAATGCAGCAATTGGCGATTTTCGGGATAAAGGGGCTGGCCCGGGATCGCTGATTCTTCTTTGACTTGTGAGCCTTCTTCTTGTGAGGTGACGAGGGCGACGGACTTCGGGAGGAGGACGAGTCGAAGAGGAGTTGCCAGACTCGTTCGTAGAATCTGACCTCGGCGGAGATGGGGAGTCGGGGACTTTCCACGATGTTTCTCCCTTCGTACTGGGGAGATGTCCTTTGGAGTTTCCTTGTGCCGAGGTGGTGAGCGGTGCCTTCGAGATACAGTTGTTTGAGCCGGGGAACACGGCAGTCAGATGGCGGGTTGGAGAGCGGCTACTTGCGCAAGGGCTTCGATCTCCAATCGAGACTGTTCTTACTGAACCAGGTCCCAGCTACGTTGTTCCAGCACATCGAGGAGATGACTTACAGCCTAGAGCTGGGCAGGAATTGGATCAGTGAGTGGAGCCGAGGCTGGTGGTGGAATTCAGGTCGAGTTTGGAACTGCCGAGGCTTCCTCGTTGGGCAGTGTCTGATTGTGTCCTTCCGGTGTGCCCGTGGCCTGGAACTGGGCCACAGCATTTGCGCTCTGGGCCCGCGACTGATCAGCTCTAGTGGGAGTACGTCCTCGTGGAGGCATGAGTCAGATATGGATGATTTGTTTGAACACAGATGTGGATGAGTCTGGACGCAAGCGATGATGCTCCCAGTGTGGTCGCCAATGTTCGGTACCTGGACGTCGTGTTCGGAGTACAAGCTGTTGTGCTTCCTGGAACTTGAAGATTGACTTCGGATGGTCCAAGATAGGCCGTTCCCGCACGTTGGGTATGGGGTACCTGCAAGCACTTTGATGCTTAAGTCAGCATGGAAAAGGAGAGGTAAGTGTGAAAGTGGGAACGTACCTGGAAATGGAGCGCTGCACTCATATTTATAGACGAAGCGTTGTCGTTGAGCCGTTGGATGCGGGTGCGGGCTTCTTAACCGTTCAACGTGGCCACCACGCGTGTAGGGGTTGTCCCTGGTGCGGAAATGAGCCTATCCTGAACCTGTGGGCCTTAAGCCCCGTTCAGAACAAAAATAAACCCGCAGTTTTCAAAGTTACACATAACCGACATGGAGAAAGAGTAATAGAAGTGTAGCTTAAGTTAAACTTACAAATCATAATTCAAGCCGAATGAATAAAAAAATATAGCCAAGTCACAAAAAATAGCAAGACTAAGATAAAAGGGATCAATAAGAGCAGAAACGGATAAAAGATTTAAAGAGCAACAATAATAGAAGAGTATAAATGTTAGTAACTAAAAACCTCTAAGTGAAATAAAAATTTTAGAGAAATGAAAAACTTTGGGCTGAAACACTTTTTGGATATTGTGAAAAGTCCAAATTTTATAGGGACCAAAAACATTTTTAACCCTTTGTTAATTCATGTTCGTATACTACATTTTAGTAAAATTTTGTATGTGCTCCAAACAATATTATTTAAATTAACTTTTTGAGCAAAAATTTTAATTAATTTAGGATTTTTTTTATGGAAGATTTATTTGAGGATTAAATGTTGTTTACTAGTGCGTCTTCATCAAATTGTCTCCAACCTCTCTTCTAATTTCTTCCACGCCATCAATCCAATTATCTACAACCTTCACGACTGCCACTGAATTGCGTTTTCTACTCGACTTTATACAACTGTGAAAATACTTTGTATTGCTATCTCCTTTGCAAATCCACCTAGCTCTAGACTTTTGATGGAGAAGGCTATCTTTAGCATGTATCTTACATTCCTCACTATCAAGGAATTCTCCTCAAAAGAAGGCGAGGAATGTAAGATGCGTCATTTTCTCTCGTTATGCTTTGTGAAGCCTTTTAAAGATCTTTCTTAAGTTTGAGCTATGTTACTCAATTAATCCTTATGTTAATCGATTAATGCTTGTTGGTCTAAACAAGATTTAAAACTTCAACTCGGTGAATTGATTCTAACTGAGATTCTAGTATTCCTTGACCTAGCACGAATCCATACTGGCCTAATTAGTCGTTTACACTCATTTGTGACCTAACATGGAAGAGAACCCCAAATTTCTTATGCTTCTCTCTCGAAAACATCTCATTGATATTTTTCATGGTTATCTAGGTTCGAACATGAGCTCTTCACTTTGTGTGTGTGCGAGTTTACTGGTATGCTTGCCACTCCGTCTGCAGACAAAAAAAATTACGTGTGACGGGGATTGTATGTACTATTTTAAATATGTTTTTCATTCTTATAACATGTTTCAAAGTTTTATATTAGTCCCTATCAAATTCAAGTTTTGATTTTAGTCGTTTCAAATTTAAACCTTTACTTCCTCCCTTAATAAATTTGGTACCAAATTCTAATTCTTAGATTCTTTTGAGGAAAAAAAATCTAAATACAATTGGGAACAACAGAGAATACTGAGAGCAAACATTATTGATATCCGCTTTCCTAAGACTATAAACAACCATGTTGGCTTCTCTCCTAGATAACTTCACACTAGAGTTTGTAGAAAAAGGACCACACAAGCTTACAATTCCAAGAAGTAGGATTGGTGCGGAAAAAGTTCTAAAACCTAACTCTGTATAATGTTGTATTTTTGTTTGGTTTTTTATTATCCATTGAGAGATGGAGGGTGCCTAGGAAATGAACACCTATTGCTTGACATTGTTAGTATATATATACGTATATTCCCATGTAGAGTTGTCAAGCAACACAACAAATCTTTTTAGACAGATTTATCTTTCAAAATTAGAACTATGTGTTTATCGTGCTGAGGTAGAATTTCAGAAAGAGAGTATATTTGGAAGAAGGGGCCAATGAGTACAAGAAACTTATGAAATGCTTTGTGTACTTGTTCCCTCATTCTCTCAAAGATACCCTTTGAATTTCTACCTCACCATGATAAAAGTCTAGTTCTAATTTTTAAGGAACACGTACACAGTCCACTTTAGTTCATATATATTTTTCATATTGTAATTCTATATTGCGTGCTTTTATAATTTGAACCGATATATTGTATGTTTTGAGAATTTCTTGCAATACTATGAACTTAATAATAATTAGGAACATTTTTAATGCTATATGTGAGCATTTTAATTTTAATAGAATAGAATGAGCTTTTGTCTATTTGAAGCATCAATCTCTAGTTTATGTTTGATAGGATTCGTAATCTCTTGTGAATGGCTGACCAATTTTGGTCATTATGGAAGTAAGTCAAACGAGAAAGATTTAAAAGAACACATCTAGAGTTAGATATTTCAAACAAACCGTCTCAAATTGCCATCCTCAATAAATTTTGGAGTCAGGTGTTTAAAATATCCGACTTTAAATGTCACCGTTGGAGTTGATTGTTCAAACACCAGACTCCAAATTTGGACGTTGAAAGGCTTTGAGGCCTCAAAATACTCACATTTGGAGTTGTTTGATCAACTAACTCCAAATGTAACATTTGAATCGGGTAAACACCTCTATAAATGTCTCACATTTAATGACAAAAAAAGTGGATTCCAATCCAAAATCGACTTTAAATGTCTAAAATCCAGAATTTTAAATATCTTTTCTGCACTAATGAGAAACATATTTATATACACGAGTAATTTTTTGTCTTAAATTTATAAGGTTCAAAAACATATTTAAAATAGTACATAAAATCCCTACCATGTGTCTTATGACATGGCAATCATGTTGGCATGAAAAAAAATATTATTTTGGCCGACTTGCATGTCATCTGAATGTCATGTCAATTAGAGGATTCTGTAGACGACAATATAGGATTTACTTAGTATACACTTACAATATACAAATATTTTAGAACGTTAACCAATTAAAAAATGACACATCATAATTTTTTTTGACTTTTATCTCTTTTATCTTAAAAGTAATGTCTGTCTTGAATTCTTATTAGTTAACAGCGTAATAATGAAGATTTATTTTGCAGAAATTTTGAAAAAAAATGAGTTTAATTGGTATACACCATCGCTGTAAAAAAATTAACACTATGAATCAATTAAAAACTATGTGAAAGCAAACCCTCGTTTCGGCTTGGAATGATGACGCAAATCAAATCGAATAGACTTCAATTCAATATTGGTTGCAGTCGTATAACGTAAGAGAGAAATTCAATATAGGAGGAATTGGACTTGTTTGAATAATGAATGTGAAAGCAACGTGAAAGCGTCTACACGATATAATAATGAAGGTTGCCAATTTTGAAACTCTGTCCTCCTCGAGTTCTTTACACTTTTACTTAAGTCAAGCCACAGATTTTCCAATTTTTCAGCCTCTCTCTTCTTCAGCCACAAATTCTGAGCTATTAAGACTTGAGTTGGAAACATATCAAACGTCTTCTGAATGCTGTTAATGATATATAATCGATTGACTGAAATAGTAAAACATATTCTTTAATCTGCATGAACATCGACGTCTAATCAAATAGTATGATTTCCTTGTCAATTATAATATTTGTGTATATAGTCAATATGTGAACACTTCAACTATAAGGAGTGAACTTGGTCAATTTCGTATGGCAAAAACATTTTGGATCAATGCTCTCTTTAGTGTGAAAGAATGCACTATTAGATGAAAAATTTGGTCTTCTCTAATATTAAATTTGAAATGGACTGCAACACAGTGAGTGGTGGATCAATGATGTCAATTCACACAAATACGAATCTAATATTTCTGTTTGTATGAGTAACCTTCATAAATTTTTTAACTTAGCAAAATTGTATTTGTCAAGAGACAAGTATGGTCGCTCTTTCTCTTGCAAGGGTAGTCATACTTGAGTATCGTTCTCAGTTATATGTTTCAATTCCAAATTGTACTGCTGCTACGACTTTTGGTGAAATGGCAGAGTCCTTTTAAAAAACTATAATTTTATATTCATTAATTTGTGGTTTTTTTTTACATCAAAATTTATTCATTAATTTTTGGTTGGTAAGGCCAAATCACTACTTATTACGTTATAGCATTTAGTTTATAGCATATAATTTTAGCCTTACCAACCACACATTAATGAAAATAAAACTATAGTTTTTTTTACTAAAAAAGATTAATTCGCTCCATTCAAAATTTTACTTATAAGAGTGTCAATTGTCAAATCTAAACTATTTAATGCATTTTTTTTCTTTTTTCATGAGCTAAAGTTTCTCTCTCTTACTTTTAAGTCAATTGAGAGAAACCATATCCCTTTATAAATCGTAGGAGATGACTATGTCATTTCAAATGTTAATTGAAGTAGTGTTTAAGCTTAAAATTTAGTGCATAATTTTTATATCATTTTGCTTTTGTTAATTATTTTAGTCAAATTTCCAATTCATCCTATCACATGAATAAAAATTAGTAACCCTCTCACCTTCTCCCATTTATTAAAAATCTTTTTTATGTCATCACATATTTATCGGTTAGTTCATGACGCTAGTATTACCAACACTTTAAATTCAAACAAGCTTATAAGTCTAAAATTTTATTGACACGGGCTTTGACTCAGTGGCGAGTGTAAGGGTTTGTTGGAGAGTTTGGAGGGGAGGGGAGAGCTTGAAAAAAAATAGGAAGATTGAACGACAAATGGAAGGAAGAATCAAGAATGTACCATCAACTTCAAGGGGGGTTTACTTTTCTTCATAAAATCAAATTCCCTCAATTTGGAGGAACTCAAAAAATGTATTGGAGGAGGGTTTGAGAGAGTTTGGGAGCGCTTAGATAAATAAATCATTTACATCCTTTTATGATAATCTTAAAATTAAAAATATATTAATCATAAGCATTCACTTATCATTGTCTACAAAATTACTCTCTCAATTAAGATGAAAAATCTTTATAGCTTTCTCCCTATTCTACTCCCCTAAGCCCTCCCGTCCCTTCCAAACTTCCAATTAGGCCTTAAATGTTTATTTAGTGTAAGGAAGAAATTATTATATAATACTTTCATAAAAGAAAAAAATATAATCTAACATTCCCCCACCCCCACTAACATTGCTTATCATATATATATATATATATATATAATACTTTCATAGAAGAAATATAATATAAGCTTTTGCAATTACATAATCTAATGACAAAGAGACCAAAATACTTAAAATTTCTAAATTACAATTAACCTCTACAGAATTTCATATTTTAAAAATGTAGTATGATTTTTTCACTAATACTATATACTCCATCCGTAACAAAATATAAGCAAAAATGGATAAACGGAAGCTGATTTATTTGGTCCATTTTAGACTAAAGACATCAATTTTTGTTAATCCATTTGTGCTTATATTCGGTTACGGAGGAAATATGTAGCTAAACAATCATTGAATCATTCATCTCTTGGAGCCCCAATGTTTATTCTTAAAAATGTAAAAATTATGTCTGTTGCTCATATATTTTTATGTCCTTAAAATTTATCAACAAACTTAGGCTCAGTTTGACAATGCTCATCCGCTAGCTTATAGCGGATCCGCTGATTGTAAGTGTTTGACACAACTAGCTTTTAGCGTTTTTTCACTAGCTTATAGCGTTTTTTGAAACGTTACTTGAAGTAGCGTTCGAGCTTATAGCTTATAGCGTTTCATTTTTTCTCCCAACTTTACTCTCATTACTTTAATTAAATTCCTCACTTATCCTCCATTAAATAAATTTCTCTCTCATTTGTAAGCATTAATTACAAATGTCTATTTACGTAATTTTATTTTTATAAACTACTTCATCTGCTATAAGCTAACTTATCCGCTATCCGCTAGCTTATTCGCTGCTTTTTGCCAAATAGGGTATAGTGTACCATATGGTTACCTTTTTGGTAGATATTTAATAATTTGCTCTGGATTAGTGTCAAACTCTTGTAGGCTCGTCAGTTTTTTAGGTACTCTAAATTTTCCTAATTAAATTTAATCCGTCCCTATCTCTTGTGCGTTTCACCGGTGTCACATTCTTTAACAAGCGTCACTAAACCAAGGCAGGTTCAGTAAAGCACTTTTTAATCTTTATTCTTTTGCATACACCACGTAGAAACCTTTGCTAATTTATTAATTAGGCTTTATATGTGTCTAGATTCAAATGCAAAAACGAATTGAAGATATAATTTTAAATCTGTTTAGTAGGAGTAGGGGTGGGAATTGTTCGGATCCTCTGGGCCAAGCTAGACTTTATTTTAAATAATTGGGATAAGACTTTTTTAAAAGTCTATTTAATTAAAAAAAATTTTTTTTACTCCCACCACATGCATATGTACCTCACATAATTTGATAATCCAAAAATACTCCTCAGTAAAACCATTAAATGGATTTATCTAATTCAATATAAATCCTTTTTTTTTGGTTTTTTTTCCAAAACGGATTTATCTATTTATTAGATAAATCTGTTTTGGGAAAAAACCAAAAATAGATTTATATTGAATTAGATAAATCCGGTTTTCAAAAATAACAAAACAGATTTACCTAAGAACTACATAAATCCGTTTTGGTAATTTTACAAATCGGATTTATCTATTTAGTAGATAAATATGTTTTGAAAATATTCAAAACGGATATTTATCTAATAAATAGGTAAATCCAGTTTTTGATTTAAAAATAACTGTTTTTTATTTAATTTTTTTTAAAAAGTTATAAAAACACTACTAAAAATTCGTTAAAGAGTGACACCACTAAAAATCTAATAAAACCAAAATAAGGTTATGCAATTTTTTTATAGATATTTTGGAGATTATGAAAAATTAAAAAAATTAATAAAAAATAATAAACGATTGAAATTGGGATTTTGAGCCCCTTGTCCCTAAAGAAGTCCCTTCTGGGGAGTCTTGATCCCTGATTTTTTTTCCGGATTTAATGGCTGTGGTTTGATTACAATTCGAGTAGGTTGCCCGAAAACCGATTTTTTAGCCTAAATTATTCACCCGACGTACAACATAGTCACGTGTTAACGAACTACACACTAAATAGAACCAAAAGACCGTCGATATTCATATCTATTTTATTTTTCTAAAAAAAATTAATTTTAATTTTTTAACTGATTTATCACTTTTATTTATTAATTATTTTACAAAACGGATTTAACCCCCACCTGAGGTAAATCCGTTTTTCATATTTTTTGAAAAACGGAATTATCTAATAAGAGATAAATCCATTTTTTGGGTAAAAACCAAAAACGGATTTATCTCTTATTAGATAAATCCGAGCAAATTTTTTAAGTGATGAGTATTTTGGGTTTATCAAATTATGTGGAGGTATAGGGTGAATCGGTGCATGTAAAAAAAAATCCCATATCTTAATCACCAACTACTTTTGTGAACATGTTCAGCTAACTAAAGTGACATTTATGAACAAGTTCCTAGACAGTTTCTATAAATACCATCCCTTACCATGCCATAAACCGCATCACAAATTAAACTAGTTACATTCATTCATATATTCTAGAGTCTTATATTGAATAATCATGGGTGTTTTTGCTTTCGATGATGATCACACCTCTACTGTGCCTCCTGCAAAACTATACAAAGCTCTTGCAAAAGATGCCGACAGTATTATCCCAAAGGTGATTGATAACATCCAAAGTGTTGAAATCGTTGAAGGAAATGGAGGGCCCGGCACCGTTAAGAAGCTAACCGTTGTTGAAGGTCAGTGTTTAATTAATGCTTAAATAATTTAATTATTAAGTTATTATTTAATAAATATTAGCTTTTTTTTATATTATATATAAAAAATGTACGATTGTTGCTGCTGCAGGTGGAAAAACTATCTATGTGCTACACAAAATTGATGCAATAGATGATGCTAACTTGGGATATGACTATAGCATAGTTGGAGGGACAGGATTGGATGAAACTTTGGAGAAAGTTACATTCGAGACTAAGGTTGTGGCTGGTCCTGATGGTGGTTCAATTGGGAAGGTCTCTGTTAAATACCACACAAAAGGTGATGCAGCTTTATCAGATGCTGTGCGTGCTGAAACAAAGGCCAAAGGAGATGGACTTTTTAAGGCCATTGAGGGTTACGTTTTGGCAAATCCAGATTATTAAACTAATTACACATGGTATTTCTTGGGTTGTGTCGTGGAATTGAATAATAAAGTTAATTATATGGTTGTTTATTTTGCATCATGATAACTAGCTAGTCGGGTACTATATATGTGGCTGGCTATATTGTTTTGTGTACTTGTGTTGTGTCGGTTTGATGTTACTTTAGGTGAGTTTGGCTGGGTGTTACATATGCTAAACAGTGCTGTGTATTGGTGTAGAGGTGTATGCACCATATGTATGTAATCTGCAATAAATAAATACAAAAGAATTTGGTTGCACTTAATTAATGTTATAATATTTTTCATTTTGATTTAGGTAGGTCATATGCATAATGCGCATGCCCCACAGATGACTCTATCGACTATATATACTCTCCAGTCAACCCAAGTGTGCTACTGCTAAACAATCTATTATTAATCAAAAAATGGATAGAAATGAAGGAAACTGATGATAGAAATGATATGTGAGTGAAAAGAAAGAGAAAAAGAGAGGTGTTTGTTTAGAAGATAAGTGTGAAAAATTGAAGAGTGTCTAAAATATTGACGTTCATTAGAACAAAAAAAATGTTTTAGCAGAGCTTCTTTTTAGTCTTTAGTAGCGCTTTTAAGCACTATTGATCAATGCGCTGCAAAAGGTACGATACAAATCGGTAACGCCTATGTAATTGTGCTGAATGTCTGTAATTGGCAACTCTTTTAACAGAAGTGCTGCCAGTTCGCTCGGGAGTGGTCAACGTTTTTAAAGGAAGCACTACTCATTCTTTCCACTTAGGAAATGTTTTTTCCTAAAAGCACTACTTACTCTATGACAATAGACAGCGCTCCAGAAAGAATGTGCTCCCCCCCCCCCCCCCCCCCCCGTGTTTTTTGCAAGTTCGCCAATGCTTCCACAAAAAGCGCAACTAATTTTTTTTTTTTTTACATATTGAACTTCCCTGTCATACAACCAGACCAATATTTACATATTCAACATATACAGCAGTTACACAACCAGAGCAATAATGAACAGCACAAAGAAAGTGAAGATTCACCACACACCCTTTTTTTGGAGTTCATTCAGTGGTAACCGATTAAATTACGTTGCAATACATTCAAGACTACTGTTAATTTAGTGATATATGACAATCCTCGGATTATTGTAAAAAATGAGAAATTTTAATTATATTAAAATTACTAATTAAAAGTACGTCATTAATATAAAGTTTTTTTGAAAATCTAATGTAATCTTTTCGACACACCTTTTATTATGGTGGCAACTTTGTTGCCCACCTAAAAAATATGAATACCAACACCTATTTTTTCACTACCACTATTTGCTCTGATTTCTTTCATTAATTACCAAGACTGGGATTTATTTATTGCTGCCAATCAATTATAATCCATTATTTCCATTTTCATGTTTGGATTTTTAGTGTTGCCGATCAAATTTAAAAAGTCTTTTGTTCTTTTAACTTTATCAGGATAGTTTTTTTTCTAACATTTTTTATTCTTCAAAAAAGCCTTTTAATCTCACCATAAAAAATAAAGTCTTTTATCACCTTTAGTCTATTATTAAATATGGAGAAACTACCTTAGCCTTAAAACGTATAAAAAACAAAATACACTATCTTTTAATGTTTTAAATAAATATTAAAAAATCTAAATTATCAATTTGAATTTATAGCTGTTTTAAATTAATATTAATTAAAGATTTTAGAGCTTGTGGTATTAGGTTAGAAGACACATACTACACATTTACATGATAATATACCTCTAATATTTCAAAAGAAGGGTAACATAAATATAATATTATTTCATGTAAAACACTTCAGAATACATAATTTTAGGTTATATATTAAACCATCATATCATCCAAGTTATTTGATGATGCAATGATTTATTATTGTAAATAATAATAGAAAAATTCTCTCATTTAACCAAATTATCTATTCCAGTTAACTCCTTGTCCATCAATTTCACTTGTGAAACTCAAGCTTGGAAGGTCACCATTTCAATATTATTGTTGGTTTCATTATTTCCTACAAAGCGTGCTACTGCAAAGTCTGGGGAAAACAAGCTCGAAGTTTCATACTCTTTACTGTCGCCCATCACCGACATTTTTGCCCCAATATCAACATGACTCACATAACTATAGGTTTATATGTTTGGCCCAAAACGTCACTCACTTCATTACTCAAAGAGAAGATGAGCAAAACAATCATCTTTTGTGATACCATATTTGTGAATCCTTGAGTCTTCTTCAGTTATAGGAACAACTTTGGCTGTTATCCTAAATCTCCCTTCCACTTCAACAATGATGTTGTTTGTGGCAACTTCCCTAACGATGGACACACTTGATGATTCCCATGTGGCACCTTTAGATTCATGTAGGGTGATTGGTTCGCCATCGAAGGTGAGGGCAAGGCGGTCTATGGACTCGTCCCACGTGGCTGTTTTTTGGGCCCCAATGAACAATTGGTGATTGTCAAAGAGAATAGCAATGGATTGAACCCAAGTGAAGTCTCTCTTCATGTTCTCGTTTCTTCTACCTATGAAATGAGCGTTTATGTGGAGGTTGGGATCAGATATAAGGCAGAAGTTGTTGTCTTTCTTGCCATGGAAGTAAAAAGTGATTCCATCACCACCAATGAAACGAGGGTCTTGGCAAACAGCTCCTGGCTTGTCACACTCTGCAAGTCATACGACATTCCATATAATATTAGTAAAATAATATTTAGGCAAGATTTCATATTTTACTCTAATCTAAAACATAAAATTGGCGAATATTTCTATGACTTTAACTAGCTAATAAAAATATATAATTTTATCAAAACAGTAACATTTAGCCACAATTTTAATCATAGTTAAACGCTACTCCTTTTTTATATGAAAAAACATCATATTAATGCTATAAAAGACTTACTGCAAACTGGTTTGCAAGTGTTGCAATCAACCTCACAGCCACCGAGGCATGCGCTGGGACAAACATGATCAGTATTGTAACACTTTGGATAGTTCTTGTTCCCGCATCTAGCTGTCTTTGGTGAGGATGATTTACCATTACCGGCCGGGGGAGTTGGAGAAGGAGTTGACGACGGAGGTGTAGGAGAAGATGGTTTGGTGGTGGGAGGTGTTGATGGCACCGGAGTTGTCGGAGAAGGCGATGAAGGCAGTGGTTTTTGTGGTGTAGAAGGTGTAGGAGGTGATGGTGAAGGAGTTGAAGATGGAGGTGGTGGATAGTTAGGTGTAGAAGGAGTAGGAGAATTTGGTGGAGGACTTGTGCCCCCTACACAAATGGGTTTGCAAGAGGCACACTCAACGGTACATTCATTAGGGCAAAACTTAGGGCAAACATGCACTAAATTATAGCAATGTTTGTATTTCTTTATCTTGCATTTTCAAAATTGCTGTAAATGATGCCATGGAAGTAATCTCTCTGATCTCAAGATGCAGAGAATGTAAATTGTTGTATATATTTCTAACTGAAAAATTGTTACAGGTTCAATCTAACATATATATCAACTACAAGTCAAAATAACTAACTGTGGTTAAAGGCTAACAATAAATAAACTGTGGTTACCTCTAAACTAAAGAGCTAGTTAGTGACTAATGACAAAGTCTAACTGTACAGTGAAAATAAAATTAACTCAGCATGTAGACTAGGCTTTGTTCACTTTGGCTGACTCTTCTTTATTTGTTTCTTTTTCAACTTTAACATCCCCTCTTAAGCTGGAATAAATGTTGATCATTCCAAGCTTACTTTGCATACTGAAGAATGGTCCTGGGCTAAGGGATTTGGTGAACAAATCAGCAACTTGCTCCTTTGATGAAATAGGCAATAGATGTAGTACACCACTTTGAACTTTATCACGCACCACATGACAATCTATCTCTATGTGTTTGGTACGTTCGTGGAATACAGGATTTGCTGCAATATGTAAGGCTGACCTGTTATCACAGTATACAACAACTGGTGCAGGATGTGGAATATGCAGATCTCTCAACAAGTACAAAAGCCATTGTGCTTCACAGGTGGCCTGTGCAAGGGCTCTGTATTCGGCTTCTGAGGATGAACGAGATACTATCGATTGCTTCTTGCTCTTCCATGACACTAATGATGTACCTAAGAAGAAACAAAACCCAGTTGTAGATCTTCGTGTGTCAGGGCAAGCTCCCCAGTCAGAGTCACAGAAACCTTTCAACACCATAGTAGCATCAGAACTAAAAAATAGTCCCTGTCCAGGATTGTTCTTGATGTATCTGATGATGTGTATTGCTGCCAGCATGTGTGCATCAGTGGGCTTGTCAAGAAATTGACTTAACTTTCCCACTGCATATGATATCTCAGGCCTAGAGTGAGTTAAGTAGAGTAATTTCCCCACCAGTCTCCTATAAGCAGTAATATCATTGATTGTTTTTCCTGATTCCTTGTGCAGCTGTAGGTGAGGTTCCATTGGGGTAGAGTATGGTTTAGATGCTAAGAGACCTGTCTCCTCTAGAAGATCTAGAGCATACTTCCTTTGACATAAAGAGATGCCACTTTGATTTCTCGCTACTTCAAAGCCAAGGAAGTATTTTAGATTTCCTAGGTCTTTGATGCTGAATTTTTCATCCAATAATCCTTTAACTCTGTTTATTTCATCAAGGTCAGTTCCTGCCAAGATCAAATCATCAACATACACAAGAATGGCTGTAAAACCAGCATTTGTAGAGTTAGTGAAGAGTGAATAATCAGATTTGGATTGAGTGAATCCTGTGTTCAACAGTGTTTCTGTCAACTTAGCATTCCATTGCCTACTTGCTTGTTTAAGACCATACAATGATCTTTCTAATTTGCACACAAGATTCTGTTGATTTGCTGTGAGTCCAGGAGGTAGAGTCATGTACACATCTTCCTGAAGATCCCCATGTAAGAATGCTGTGTTTACATCTAGCTGGCATAAATGCCAGTTTTGAATAGCAGCAGCAGTTAGCAGCATTCTTACTGTTGTCATTTTCACCACAGGACTAAAAGTTTCCATGTAATCTATACCTTCAGTTTGGGTAAAGCCTTTTGCAACCAATCTGGCTTTATATCTTTCTATGCTGCCATCAGCATGCATTTTGAGCTTGAAAATCCATTTGCATCCTATAGCCTTCTTATTGCTAGGTAGAGGTACCAATTTCCAGGTATTGGTTTTCATGAGGGCATCCAATTCAGCCTTAACAGCATTCCTCCAATTGCCATCACACATTGCCTCTTCAAAGGAAGTGGGTTCAGGTATGGTTGACAGGTTAAGAGTATACTGTTTGTGATTTGATGAGAGCTTGTCATATGAAATAACATTAGAAATGGGATACAAGTTACCTTTGGGATTCAATGATGAGATTGATGAATTGGATTCTTGGATTGTATCATTTAGTAGTGAGCAGTGATAGTCTTGTAGGTAGGTGGGTTGGTGTCTCACTCTAGATGATCTTCTAAGGTCATCATTTATATGTGGTAATGGATTACTTTCTGTTTGAGGTGGATTTATTTGAGGTGAAGGGCTTGAAATGTCTTGATTCATTTGAGATGAATCATGACTTTGATGTGAGGTAATTTGTGGAAGGGTGTCTGCTACTATTGTTTCTGGTTGAGGCATGACAGTGGATGGTGATTCAGTGTTTCTAGCAGCAGCAGTTTCATTCTCAGTAGTCTGGTCATCTAGGGTGTGAAAATCATCACTAAGAGGATCAAATGCATAGTAGTCATAACCATTTTGTTTGCTTTGAGATTTGTTCTCCTTATTTGAATTTGAATGATAAGGGAAAATGTGTTCATAAAATTCTACATCCCTAGATGTGAAAATTTCTCTATTTTGCAAATCAAAGAGTAAGTGTCCTTTGACACCAGTTTTAAATCCTAGGTAAATACATTTTCTAGACCTTGGGTCCAATTTCTTTCTATTTGCTTTAAGAGTGCTAGCAAAACATAAGGATCCAAATACTTTTAGAAAATTGAATTCAGGAATTTTACCAAACAGAATTTCAAAAGGGCTTTTTTGAGATAAAAACTTTGTGGGCAGCCTATTTATGATGTGAGCAGCCTGGCTCACAGCATGAGCCCAAAACACTTTGGGCAGTTTTGATTGAAATAATAGGGCCCTTGCTATATTTAAGAGGTGTTGATGTTTCCTCTCAACAACTCCATTTTGTTGAGGGGTTCCCACACATGAAGTTTGATGAACAATTCCTCTTTCATTGTAAAAATCCTTTAGCAAAAACTCATTTCCATTATCAGATCTTATGCATTTCACTTTTATGCCAAATTGAGTTTCAACTAAACAAACAAAAGACTTAATTAAGCTAGATGCCTCATATTTGAGTCTCATGGGATATATCCATGTAAACCTACTTTTATCATCCACAACAGTAAGGAAATACTTATATCCAAGAATGGAAGGGACTGAGAATGGTCCCCAAATATCCATATGCACTATGTCAAAACATTTTTCTGAATTTGTAGAACTATTTGGAAAGGGTAATCTCTTTTGTTTTGCATAATAGGATATATCACATGGACTAGTGGATTTAGCACATTTTATTGAAGGAAAAATCTTGTTTATTTCATTCAATTTCTCAAAGGAAGGATGTCCAAATCTCATGTGCCAAATGTTACAATCATCACTACTACTATTTTGAGTACTACTACTTAGAGATAGAAGTTTGTTTACAGTAAGAGAGCTGGCTAATGCGGATGAGTTGTTTGTTGGTGAAGTCTTTGAGCTTGGTGAGATAAGATGGTACAATCCAATTCTCCTTTCAACTATCCCAATCACCTTGTCCTTGTTGTCCTGTATCATGCATTTCCTTCTGTTAAAATACACATCAGTTGCAGTATCCATCCATAGGATGCTTTGCGAGATTTCCGGAGTGATGGAGCTGTTAATCCATGACATAATCATGGTGTTGCATCGGTCCCATGCAAGTGAGTCACGATCTTCATCTGTCGGTCGTGGTAGGGTTCTGTCGACGAAGTGCAATTTGTTCTTCGATCGTAACGCCATCATCATCGACCTTGACCAAGTATGATAATTGTTGCCGTTCAACGGAGGTGTGACAATCGCAGTTCCAGGATTGTCGCTAGGGTGCATGAAGTAAGGATTCAACATATCATTTTGATATCCTTTGTTGCTGGATGTGATTCCGTCACCGGTGCCGGCATTGGTACTTTCAGAACTTGCCGCCATAGTCAGAAATCAAGATTGAACAAGATATGATTGAACGATTGTTGATAATAGATGAAATCAACGAATCGACAAATCGACGAATCAATTGAACGATTAGCTTCCTTGAGCGCAGCGATGGTGGCAAAGCCCCTGATTAGGAGCTCTGATACCATTTCAAAATTGCTGTAAATGATGCCATGGAAGTAATCTCTCTGATCTCAAGATGCAGAGAATGTAAATTGTTGTATATATTTCTAACTGAAAAATTGTTACAGGTTCAATCTAACATATATATCAACTACAAGTCAAAATAACTAACTGTGGTTAAAGGCTAACAATAAATAAACTGTGGTTACCTCTAAACTAAAGAGCTAGTTAGTGACTAATGACAAAGTCTAACTGTACAGTGAAAATAAAATTAACTCAGCATGTAGACTAGGCTTTGTTCACTTTGGCTGACTCTTCTTTATTTGTTTCTTTTTCAACTTTAACATGTTGCATGGCTAGGACCTTTGGCAGTTCCAGGAGGAGTAGCCCCTTCAACTGCCACTAGCACCATCAGCAAGATTGACAACAAAACTTGAACCATTTTTTCAGCCATTGAAGGTAAACCCAATTGTTCTAGCTTCAAATTATCAAATTAATAGCTAATAGTTCTCTGTTGGTTGTGTGAGAATAAGGTGCCATTAGCATTGCCTTTTATAGGCATCGAGAGATTGTATTAAAAATTGTAGGGGCTATAAGGCACATGGCTAGAATTCTGAAACTTTTGGATTGTGTTCTACTCTTTTCAGTAACAGCATCTTGTCGCATGGTTCCTTAATTTGGTTCTATACGTACAACTAAACATATACATGCATCATGGTAATGTTCTATAATTTCTAAAGTGATCATGGTATGGGCATATATGTCACTTTAAAATGAAGTAAAGGGATGCATTAATGTTGCACCCAGAAATAATTGATGCATTTTGTTGCCGTTAATTAGTTGCAGAGTCCAGCTAGCTGCAACTAATAATGTGAATGAAGTCTACACCCTTAAACCAATAAAAAAACAATTTTAAATCTATTATAGTAGCTGAATATCTTTTATATACATATATATATATATATATATATATATATACACACACACACTACAAAAAAACTTCAAGATTAGCAAGGGGTCGCAAATTGACAAAAGAGAATGAGATATCGCCAGATATAAATTGTTGCGCGAGTCGCATCTGAAGGAGCTGTCACGGTTGTATTTTATATAAGTTCCATACTCTATTAGCTTGTCACCAAAACAAGTAAAGGTAGTCACTAATTCTTTCAATGACAATCATACACATCTGCACCACAATTGAGAGGGATTATGTTGCTGTTAGTAAGAGATTATCTTATAAGATTTCTCATAAAGTTGGATAGGACCACCAATACAGTTAAGGGATTTAACAATTAACACTAGTTAAATTGAATTCTTTCATCGATTTTAGTAATAGTACCTCTATATGAAAACTATGGTGTTTTTTTTTACAAGCAAATTATAATATTGATTAATGGTGTTCTTGGTTAAAGTTTTACAATGAGAGAAAAGAACACAGTTACATCATGTTGGTTTTGGCCCAAATTAATTCCGACCCATTACAAACAACCCTCAAAAAAACCAAACACTGTGGCCTTTCAGGTTAATAAAGTAAATTACAGACTCTTTAAGCACTCTAAATGAATAGTCCACCCATTTGAATGGGCAAAAGTTACATGAATTGCAGTTCTTACTCATTACCTAGGACCAAGACAGCAACTTGGTTCGTTCCACTACACATACTATTTTTTTGGTACAATAGGAGAAAGTAAACGAAAAAAGAAAAAGAAAAAGCTATCTAGAGAAGACAATCCCACTAGCGTCGACTAGCAAGAGGTTATGAATTCCTACAGGAGGGTCCACAATAGGGTGGAAAGCGTCTGGACTTCCGGCACCAAGCTTTGCTAAGTAGTCAGCACAAGCATTATCCTCTCTCAACGTGTGAGTGATTTGGACTTGTCAATCCCTTGATAAGAGCTCCTTAATGTTGTGAATTATTGCTACATAATGATGCCAATCATTGACTGGTTCATAGATCAATTTAATAGCTAACTGTGAGTCAGAATAGCACGTTAACTCCTTGTAACCATGATTCCACGTCATAGTCAAACCATGATATAAAGCTAACAACTCAGCATGAAGAATATTTGAATAACCTATATTGCCAGCAAAACCAATGATCCAAAGCGCCATCTGAGTTCCTAATGAGGCCGCCAAAGCCAGAAACACCCGGGTTGCCATTGCTACTACCATCTACATTTAGGATCACGTCGTTCCTCTTAGTTGTGTTCCACGTTACCTGTCTTGTGGAGAAAGATGTATTCCGATGAGGAAAACAATTACAAAGTAGGTTAGGATAATTGATCGTCAGAAGTCTTAACGTGTAAGCGGATACCATCTTGTTTGCAAGGCATAGTTTGTTCCTAGCCCGCCACAACCACCGGCAAGCCGCCAAGAAAAGAAAGCCCCGTTCTGCATCTAGGCATAGACGCAACCAATCATAGATGCTATCCTCCTGGAAGAAAAGTGTATCCAAGAATCTGATGGACCTCCAAAGACCTTGAGCGAAACCAAAGTCTCTATGGCAATGCATAATTGATTCAGTAGGCAGATTGCATCTTGGACAAATGTTTGACTGGAGCATGCCACGCCGACACAACAAGGATCTGGTAGGAAGAGAGTTTTGCAATGCTGTCCACAAAAAGAATTTTAGTTTTTCCGGAGCAGAAATATGCCAAAGCCAGTTCCAAGAGATCGTGCCTGAGACATCTCTAACAAAGTGATGTCTATTAAGCCAGTAGTAACCGTCCTTCGCCGTATATATGCCATTCAAGTTACCTTCCCAAGTGACGTGATAAGTGTCAAATATACTTGAATTTGGTTTGAAATTATTGAATTTATTGAAATAAATTTGCTATTATTTAACCCCTAAAAGTGTTAGTTTGATTTAGTTTTTATTTAAATAGGTGATGTATGTGATTGTGAGTTTTTGTACATTTTAATCCCTTTTTGTAGCTTGAAACAGATGAAAGAACTAAAGATTAAGATTTGATAAAGAGTTCAAGCGAAAAGATTGAAGAATGAAGAGAAAGAGGAATTTCTGGGCATTCCGGCTAAGCCATTTACTATGGCTAAGCCACATTGATGCATAGAGGAAGAAGTAAATATTGAGAAATATAGCTAAGCCAAACGTGTTCTGGCTGAGCTAAATAGAGACAGAATGTTGCTACGAAATAGGCTAAGCCTTTCAGGATTTGGCTAAGCCAGAATAGCTTTCTTCAAAACAGGGTAATCTCCAAATACACAGTTTGGCTTAGCCAAAAGCTATGCGGCTGAGCCAAAGTTAGCCGACTTACTTTTTTCTACACAGTTATAAAAGGCTTCTCTTCAGTCTTTTTCACATATTCTGAAATCTTAAAAGGAGGAGAACACAAGGGCACGAAGGAAGGGAAGAAAGAAGCGAAGATTCATCATAGGGAAGCTTGGAAAAGTCGTAACTTAGATTGTTCTTCAATTCCTACTCTTGAATGTTTGTAAAGCTTCCATGCAAATGGATAGCTAAACCTCTTTTATTGGGATTAGATGTAATCAACTCTATTATCCATGTATGTAAACTAATCCTGAGTTATTCTATATTGAATTTATGTGTTGATTTAGTGAGTTCATCTTATGCTTAATGCTTTTGATAGCTTGATCACCTATTGAATGATTTGAGACATGATATTTCGTTGGAAAACTATCTATTGTGTTTGATCTAGTTGAAGTCACCTATATAATTCAATATCTAGGAATAGAGTTGATGCTATAGTCTTTCGTTTACCTAAGCTTCATGCTATTTTTTATTCAAGTGAGTGAGGAATCATCATTTGCCTAATTCAATAGATCTTTTTTACTTTGATTAAGGAAGTAATATTGTAGGATGACATGGTAAGATAAATCAATACTAGGATTTATATAGGATTAATGAATGATTATTTACATACCCTCTAGATAAAGTTGATGAAATCTAATCCCAATGCTTTTAAGTATTTGAATCACAACCCTTTTACATTCCAAATTTCTGTTTTTATGCAAACAACAATCACTTTATCTTGACACTTCACTTTAGCATAAGAATTATTGAACAGCTTGTTAATATTACCAAATCTCTGTGGATACGACCCTGATATGATACACTGTATTAGGACGACTGTAAGACAAAATTCACGGAAAAGTCTTACCATGACGCTATCCTGGATCAGAGAATTAAGACACATAGGGATCACTCTAAGGTGATCAGTAATCTCAAGAGGAATGTTTGTGTATAATAGATTAAAGTTCCAGCCCCCATCGATGTAGACCTCATTCACCATCAAATCAATATCATGGATATCCACGTAGAGGACATGCTCAGCTAGTTTACCCACAGATGACCAACTAGAGAACCAGAAAGACGAGTTACCGTCACCCAATCTAAAACCAAATCCGTCCCTCAGAGCATCTCTTGCTTTCATAATTGCATTCCACGTAACTGAGCCAGGCTTCTTTTTGATGTCAATGAAAGACTCTTCTGATACATACTTGTGAAGCAGAATTTGAGTCCAAAGCGCATTTGAATTCTTATGGAGATCCCAAACCAGCTTCTCCAACATCGCCGTATTAGCCTCTCTATCCTTCCTAATTCCAAGACCACCCAGTTTTTTGGGCTTGGTAATTTTATTCAACCCAACAAGATGGACACCTGTCGTTGTATTACCCTTCCAAATGAAATTGCGAGACATTCTATCAATAAAATCACAAGTTGGCGTAGGTAACCAGACTAATTGCATATAATAATTTGGGATAGAATTCAAGACCGACTTCACTAGAGTGACACGGGCTACCTTGTTCAAAAACCTTTGTTGCCACGAAGCTAACCTCTGACTAATTTTCTCTTCTAGGAACTCAAAATCCTTCCTTTGAAGACGACCATGCAACATAGGGAAGCCTAGATACTTTTCCACTACACATATTAGCCACTATATTCCAGAAGACAATGTTGTTCCTCATTTTCTAAAGAAGTCATACCCTACAAAAAAAGGGTTATTAGCGACAACCGTTAGTCTATAAGTAAATCTAGCGTTTGTGACGAAAATCCCTCGAAATTCGCAAATGAAATAAACTGTTGTAACATTGGACAATAGACAAATGAGATTTAGAACTTTTTTCACCTTTTTTGCTTGTTATGGTTAACGGCGGCCCCAAATGAAATAAAGTGTTGTAACATTGGACATTAGACAAAGAGGTAGTCCCTATTTTAAATACAGTCAAAACATAAAACGCAAGAGAGGGCATGGGGTTAATGATAATACCTCCACAATTCAAAGCTTCTCTAGTTGGTGGTCTATGTTTTGTCTGAGTGTTGGAGAGAAAGATAACTCAGCGAATGACAACTGAGTGTGGGAGAGTTAGGGATTTTTGGTCAATGCAATATAGGGTAGCGTCGGCCCATCCAATGTTAAATTTATTATTTTTAAAAAAAAGAAAAAGAAAAATGCTCCGGCTTATCTAACTTTTAGCGTCGCTCGTTGAGAGTTAGTGTGGGCTAGACCGACGCTAATGTGCATCTTCTAGCGCTAATTACGATTCCAAATTTAGTGTGGGCTCTTCCGACGCTATGCCAACGCAACTAGCGTCGATGTCGAGGGCTGACACTACCAAATGGACTTTAATTTGATGTTTTCTAGTAGTGTGTAGTAACAATGTCCAGCTAAATACTCCAACCTTTGTGGGGACTTCATTTCTCTAGAGCAATTTTAGGGTCGAAGACAAACTTCACTATTAATACCAGCCAAATGTGCCATCGGTAAGGAGAAGTAATAGAATTTGACTGTGAACCCATTAACCTTGCTAGGTATCCAGCTTCTTTTATCGGCTGGCTCCCGTGGCCAATCTTCACTAGAGGTTATGGGGGCAATAGCCACTATAGTGTAAAAATATTTTAGTTAATAAAAAATCTTTTGCCCTCATAAAAAAAATGTTGCCAATGAGCCAATTATTTATTAATTGAAGGTATAAAGATTACTAATTTATTATTTTATTATTTCAATTTTTTACTGTTTCAGCTTTTTCTAGCACTAAATATGAAAAGTTAAGTAATTTGTTTTTAAGGAGGAATGACTAAAAAAAGTTGTTTACGAAATATAGAGACTTATATGTTCTCTCAGAATGGAAAATACTAATATTGTCATTAAAAAGGAAAATCTTGTCAACTAATAAAAGTTCAAATATTAATCAAATTAATTTATGACAAAGACTAAAATGTCCCTAAAGGTATCCTTTTTCGACGTTTTGGTTCTTTATGTTTCACCAAAATTTCAGCTTGGTCCTTTAGATTTTTTTGTCACAATTTGGTCACTTATGTTTCACATTAGTGTCAAAGTAGTCCTTTTTTAACTTTCTGCCCACTAATGTTAACAGATGCCACATTAGCCGTTAATTGGTGAGGCGACTTAGTTAGTTGACATTAGTGACTTAGAAAATATAGATAAATGACTAAATTGAAATTTTGGTGAAACATAAAGGACAAAAATGCATTTTTAACAAAATAACTTCATCTACATTCCATAACCCCACCACCGCCTCCACCCTTTCACTGTCTCCACTGTGCCACCATCACCACGACTATGACCCCTCTCTCCCTCTTGGTCCCTCTTCTTCTCTCTTCGTCCTCTCTCCCCTTGGTCCCTCTTCTTCTCTCTTCGTCCCCTTTATCTTCATCCTAAAATTGAAAAATTAGAGTTTGGGACCCACCATCTTCACCACCTTAAACAGAATAATCAACAAACCACAAGGTCTACAAGTTACAAACATGGTGGGGTCTAAATCCTAATTTTTCAATTTGGGAATGAAAATGATGAAGGGGAGGAAGAGAAAAGTGAAACCGATGGAGGAGAGAGAGGGGTCACAGTGGTGATGATAATTGCGAAGTGGTATCACAATCCACTGTGAGAGAAACTTGACTCTCTTTGGTTCTTCTTTAAGCCAATCTTTGATTATCAATAAACTAGGTTCTTCATGGCAACCCTTCATTTTGATTTATCAATTCCTTTGGAATTGTTGTGCCTCTCTCATCTTTTCCACCATTTTCAATTTATTTATTCTTTGTTCTTGCTTTGTAAACTGTGATACTGAATTGTATAAAGAAATTCCATCTAAGATCTCTGTAAAAGGCCGTTATTCTGGTTGGCAATGATAGTTATCATAATGCATTGTTAGAGCTTGTTGTTGCAAATTAGAAGAGTCCTGCTACTCTTTTATTAATAAATGCCTTTAATATTTTAAAAAAAAGTTGATACAAACATTTCATATATAATTTATACACATAATATTATTTCATGAAAACACTTCAGAATACATAACTTTAGGTTATTAAACCATCATATAATCCAAGTTATTTGATGGTGTGATGATTTATTATTGTAAATAATAATAGAAAAATTCTTTAATTTAAGTATCACATGATGAACTTTCATCATTTGTTAACGAAGTTATCTCTTAGCTTGTAGACACTTCCTTGTCCATCAACTTTTCTTGTACAACTCAAGCTTTGGATGTCACCATTGCAATATCATTGTTGGTTTCAGTGCTGCCCACAAAGCGAGCAACATAACAGTCTGGGGAAAACAAGCTTGTAGTTTCATACTCTTTTCCACCTCGCATCACAGGCATATTTGCCCCAATATCAACACGCCTCACATAGTTAGGTTTGTATGTTTGGCCCAAAATGCCACTCACTTCATTGCTCAAAGAGGAGAACTTGAAGCCTAAATCAAGGTGAGCAAAACAGTCCTCTTTTGTGATACCATATCTATGAATCTTGGAGTCTTCTTCAGTTATAGGAACAACCTTGGCTGTTATCCTAAATCTCCCTTCAACTTCAACAATGACGTTGTTTGTGGCTGTTTCCCTAACAATTGACACACTTGGTGATTTCCATGTGGTCCCTTCTGATTCGGGAAGGGTGATAGGTTCGCCATCGAAGGTGATGGCAAGACGGTCTATAGAGTCGTCCCATGTGGCTGTTTTTTGGGCCCCAATAAAGAGTTGGTGATTGTCAAAGAGAATAACAATAGATTGAACCCAAGTGAAATCTCTCTTCATGTTCTCATTTCTTCTACCTATGAAATGGGCGTTTATGTGCAAGTTGGGATCAGATACAAGGCAGAAGTTGTTGTCTTTCTTGCCATGGAAGTAAAATGTGATTCCATCACCACCAATGAAACGAGGGTCTTGACAAACAGCTCCTGGTTTGTCACACTCTGCAAGTCATACAACAATATTCAATATAATATTAGTGAAATTGATGTACTAATTAATGAAATTATTGCATGAAAATCTTAAGTACAAATTAAACTAATATTAAATAATTTTTATACAATATTTGATAATTTATTCTTAACTAAAGGAAAAATTAACAAAATATTTTAAAGAAATTGAATAACTAATAAAAATAAATACTTTTTTAAATTACTAATATGTATAATTTTGACATGATCAAGAATCACCAAATTGATCTTAAAAGACTTACTACAAACTGGTTTGCAAGTGTAGCAATCAACCTCACAGCTACCAGGGCAAGCACTAGGACAAACATGATATGTATTGTAACACTTTGGATGGTTCTTGCTCCCGCATCTAGCTCTCTTTGGTGATGCTGTTTGAGCATTGCTGGCAGAAGGAGTTGGAGTAGCCACCACACCTGCCACTAGCACCAGCAGCAGTATTGACAAAATTTGAGCCATTGAACTTAAACCAAGATGTTCTATGCTTCAAATTATCAAACTATTAGGCTATTAGTTCTTCGTTGGTTGTGTGAGAATAAGGTGCTATGAGCATTGCCTTTTATAGGCATGGAGAGATTGTATTTCAAAACTTTATTAGGAATTTGTGTTCTACTCTGTTCAGTAACGTACGGCACATTTTCTCATGGTTCCTTAATTTGGGTCTATATACAAATACATGGATGGTAATGTTTTATCATTTCTAAAGCGATCATTGTAGGTATATGTGATCACTTTAATATGAAGTAAAGGGATGCATTAATGCTGCAACTATAATTTGAATGAAGTTCATAGCATTAAAAATATACAAAATAAACATTTCTAAATATATTACGATCAATGATTTTAAAATCGGAGTGGAGATCGAATCGGCGAGACCTCTGGATCATGGTTTAATTGATCCACTCAATTCAGCCATGGTTGAACCGGCTAAGTAATAAATACATAAATAAATAAATAAGAACTAAAATTTAAAGTTTCAAAAAAAAGTAAATAAAAAATATTTCGGCGGTTCAATCCGGTCCAGCTCGATTATGTGTAGTTCAACTAGACTGCAGTACAATTGGGGTTGAACTAACTATTGAACTGGTCGGTTCTTGATTCAACCGATTGAATTCGTTCGGCTTGATTCTTACAACACTGATTATAATATCCACACATGATTTTTAAATTTTACTTGTTTGAAAAAGTAAAAATAGAATATGTACAAATTAATGAAGGTGGTTAGAAAAAATATGTATAATCAATTGGTTTACATGTTTTTTGTCTTTGTGCATGAGTTTCATGTATTGGGCATTAACATGACCTCCTTACGTTAGTGCATTCGCTTTTGTATGTATACTCTATCTCTTTAGGCGGAACCAATTACAAGTTGCTTATTTGCCCATGATACACGTAGAGATGAGCACTGATTCTGTGCCAATTATTTGTATTTGACAGCATTTGTTCCTTTAAAACTCTGCATAGCTAAACAGAGGAAAGAATAATGAGATTTCACCACCTCCTGCTTAGATTTAAATTATTGCGCAAGTTGCATTAGAAGGAGCTGTCACGATTCTATTTTATAAGGCACTTATATTTTTAAAATAATTACTTCTATACTAAATATCAGTTTCTCACCAAAACAAGTAAAGGTAGTTACTAATTCTTCCAACAAGCAACAACCCTACGCACCTGCAACACAATTAATAGGGGATATTAGACCATCCCCAATAGAGGAACCATCATTTTTGTGTTTAAGTGGGCTTACGTATTTGCATCACTTATTTATAATATTTTAATATGATTTCTTAATAAAAACGCAACCTCTCCAACGGCAACTCTACAAAAATTATTAAATGAGTTTCACAAATAACTACACATGATCCATATTATTAATAAATAACTCATTAATTAACTCTCAAATCTGAGGCAATAGCAGCAACAATACATAAAAAAAGTTTCTTGAATCCAAATAGAGTCTATATTAATCAAAGCAAATTTTGCTACACAATGAGCTGCTTTATTAGTATCTCTTCTAATATGACAAACCTTAAAACAATGGTCGTGAAGCAAAAAAGTTGCTATCATTCAAAAATAAGTGGACATTATTGTAGAGGAGAGCATTGCTTGCACAACATTTAGGGAGTCAAATTCAGAAATCAATAAATAGAAACCAAGATCAATGGCAAAATTAAGAGTCAGTTTCATTCCCAACGCCTCAATTAAATCAACATCATTGAGAGCATTTATTCACCAAGTGCAGCAGCCATAACCTCCCTATTTTCATCTCTAATAACCATACTAATACCCCAAACTCCATATGAAAAACCAACAGCATCCATATTTACTTTATACCAAGATGTTGAAGGCTTACACCATTTATCCAAATTATGATCAACATTCTGAACATTTGAACTTAAGATGGGTAGAGAATGCAAAGACTGATGTTGTTAGAATATGGAGACAACCTGCCACACATTGTTAGCTGACGCTAAAAGATCAATTGGCGTTACCTCAAAGAAGTACTTATTGCGAGTCTTCTAGGATAACACATGCATTTTCACCTCATCTGTATTGTTAACAATAATGTCTTCAAGGCAAGTATGACAGGGTACCTGGACATTATCAAGGTTATAATACCAAGGGGATAAGAAAACAAAGCTTTCCTAGCCTAAACACAGCTGTGAAAAATATGATATGTATCTTTACAATCAAAATTACAGCACAGGCACAAGGCGGAAACAAAACATGAACACCTTTGGAATTGAGCTTCATTCTAGAAGCAGGACTGTTATGTAAAATTCTTCAGCCCCAATGAACATGTTTAGTAATCGTCAGAATTTGCCAAAATTGTTGCCACACTGTGGATGCAGTAAGAGTGGTAGATGGCAAGGAAGAATCAACAACTTCCCAATTTTTAATACTGTGATATGCACTCTTCACATGAAAGTAAACACGCTTTACCAAGCCCCAAGCCAACCGATCTGATTGAATAGAAGGGGATATAGGAATTTGTAACATTTGCATAGCTTCAAAAGGTAAAAATAATTCATTTACCAATTGTATATTCCACATTGCATTTTCTTGAATAATCAACTCGAAAACTTTAGAAATTTGGTTATTGGGGGGTTTAGGTGACCATACCATGTACTCATTCTGTTTAGGGAGCCAATTATCATTCCAGATATCTATGATATGCCCTCTCCCAATTGTCCACAAGCACTACTAGAAATTCATTAGTTAGCCACCAATTTAGAGACTGATTAAAATTGGTCACTGTAGAGACTGACTTAGAGACCGAATTCTCGAAAATATTGACCACTCATAAGCTGGTGTCTAAATCGGTCACAAAAATATTTTAGTGACTGATTTAGAAACCAGAATTTAGTGATTGAAAAATTGGTCTCTATAAATTGAGAATCCAAAATAGCTTGATGAATTCTCCTCTAGGAGTAACTAGGTCTAAATCCCGAAGTAGATGCCACCAAGTTTCCTTTAGGGAAACATCGATCTCTATAGCAACTAGCTAGCAAAGAATTAGCCTGAGTTAAAAGGCGCCATTCTTGCTTTACTAACGAAGCTTTAGTAAAGTCTCTAAAGGTACGGAAGTCGATACCACCATTTTTTTTGTTGACAACACTGGTTCCCGTTAATCTAGTGAATTTTTCTTTTCTGCCCATCTCTGCTTCCCCGCCAAAATTTTCTTATCATGCTCTCAATGTAGTCACACAAGCTTGCTGGAAACAAGAAACATTCTATAACATATATAGGGATTGCCTAAATAACTGCTTTAATAAGAATTTCTTTGCCTGTCGTTGACAAAAATTTCTCCTTCCAATCTTTCAACTTTTTCCACACTCATCTTGGACAAAATCAAAGACTTGCTGCTTTGACCTTCCCACATAGGAAGGAAGCCCCAAATATTTAGATTGAACAATCGTTGCCTTAATATCCATCCATCCTTGGAATTCATGTCTTCTATCTGTTGCCACATTTCGGCTAATGAGTTGACTAGAAGCTTCTTGGTAAAGTTGGAGAATTTTTTTACCCAATCAGCATTTTGTTAAGTATAGTGTGAAATCATAGGCGCTCAGCGTACAATCTATATACCATGTAGACTTTTGCTCTTGAGCTCTAATAATGAGACCTGAAAACACCTCAGCATACATGATAAAATGATACGGTGAAAGGGGGTCTCGTTGTCGCAAACCTTTGTGTGGGATAAAATTTGGGGTAGGGAATCCATTGTTAAGGACAGAAAATGAAACAGATGAAACACACCTCATTATAAGACCAGCCACATATTTGAAAAACCCATACTAGCCATGCATAGCGACATGTAAGAATGGCCATTCAATCCTATCATATGTTTTTGACATGTCAAGCTTAATTCCCACAGAACCTTTTTTTCATCATTTTTTTCCTCATGTAGTGAAAGGTATCGAATGCAATAACTGTATTATCTGTAATTAATATACCTGGAACAAAGGCACTTTAGAAATTTCTATTTCCCAGTCAAAAGTAAAAATAAAGGGTAAACAGATATTTTGGTCTCAGAATGTGTGAAGTGTTGTCATTGTAATACCTGAATGTACCGAAATTGCAAACACATCCTCAAGTATCTCTTTAATGAGTCATTTTGATCCTCAAATGTTTTTTTTGTTAGTCATTTTGATCCTCAAATGTGTTTTTTTTATCAATTTAGTCCCTAAAATTACAAAAAAGGACGTATTTGTAAAATATTTACATTCAGAGACTATAATGGCAACGTCTACACATCAAGAGACGAAAATGACTATTTATCCAAAAATAAATAACTCAAAGCATTTTCAAATGGGACCCACATAAAGTAAGAGAGAGTGTGTGCTTATACAAACATTCAATCTCTATAAGCACCACCTACGATCCCACCATTGAGGATGTTGACTGTTGACTTCAGTTTCCTCCACATATGTACAAACTTAGGCGGGGACCTAGCATCTAATGAGGGAGCAAATCACACCCTCATATGTTTAAAATTACACTTACCTCCTCCAAAATTTTGCATTTGGTCCACACTTGATTTTGAAAAATTTGAGCCCTTATCTCCAAGTCCTAAATTTGTGTAAAACTGTTTAAGATTCTGCATGGGAAGAAAAGAGCTCTACCAACCGATGTTTTGTGTGATATGCACTGGCGGATCCGCATAGGTGGTAATTGGGCAGTTGCCCCACCAAAAAATATTTTCACTAAGTATGTTTAATAATTGAAGTTTTTTGGCCCACATAAAAAAGAGGTGTTGTCCTTATGAGCGAATTATTTGTTAAATGAACTTACAAAGTTATAAGAGACAAGAGAAAATAATTGATACTAATATTACTCTTCTAACTTTTATTATTTTTGTTTTTTTAACACTGAAAATACACACATGAAAGCTTCATGATTTTGATGTTTAAAGATATTTTACAAAATAACATAAACTTATTGCTCTTTGAAGGTCGAAAAGTACCAAACTAACCGTTAAAAAATTCAAATATTAGTCTACTAGTCTAAGGAGGAATAAAATATCTCCTAAATTATTGTAGAAAGACTAATTTAATCAATATTTGAGGACTAAGTTGATATTTCTTTTGTTTCTTACAGACTAAATAAGTTTATTTTTTTATTTAATTATCAATTTGAGCCTTAACTCTTCTTTATCGTGCGAATATGCATTTTGTAAATGTTTCTAAAAAATATTAATTAAAAATTTTCGCCTCCACTATAGAAAATCTCGCAATCTGTGCCGTTGGTGATATGATCAGGTTTCAAAAGAGGTTTTTCCAATTTTTTCCTAGCTAGATATTACATTTTTTTGGGCGGTTTCCATCGAGATCTCGTCACAACAAATGGGGCTCCACTATGGAATTTGGGAGAGTCAAGCCCGTTTAATTTGATTGTGTAATATTATTGCTTACCTTTTATATATTTTTTGTATATATCTATTTTATGGTACGGTTGATATAAATCCTAGTAGAAAACACTAGATATTACTACATGGTTATTTCATAAGGAATATCCATGTGAATTTGCTATTTGATGTCAATCACAATAAAAATCTATATCGAAACATATAGATGGAACGGAAAATGAACAACAAATGTTCATTGATCATAATAAAAAGGCATTATTCTGGTTGGTTATCATTAGAGTAATGTTTTTCTAAAGCTTGTTGGTTAGAAGAACTAACTCCTCAGCTACTCTTTCATCACACCTTTATCTTTTGAGAAAAAAGTAATACACACATTATAAATATAATATATAAATATATGTTTTTTTTGTGTAAAACACTTAAAAATACATAATTTTAGTTTATTAAACCATCGTATCATCCAAATTTTTTGATGATGTGATGATTTATTTTGGTAAATAATTAATAATAGAACATTCTAATTTAAGTATCTCATGATGTATCTGTCCTTTGATTAACAACGAAATTATTTCTTGCACTCCTTGTCCATCAATGTCTCTTGTGCAACTCAAGCCTTTGATATCACCATTGCAATATTATTGTTGGTTTCATTGTTGCCTAGAAAGCGAGCTACAGAGCAGTCTGGGGAAAACAAACTCGAAGTTTCATACTCTTTTCCCCCTTGCATCACAGGCATTTTTGCCCCAATATCAACACGCCTCACATAGTTAGGTTTGTAGGTTTGGCCCAAAATGCCACTGACTCCATTGCTCAAAGAGAAGAACTTGAAGCCTAAATCAAGGTGAGCAAACAACCTCTTTTGTGATCCGATATCTATGAATCCTGGAGTCTTCTTCAATTATAGGAACAACCTTGGCTGTTATCCTAAATCTTCCTTCAACTTCAACGATGACGCTGTTCGTGGCAGCTTCTCTAACAATGGACACACTAGATGATTCCCATGAGGCACCTTTTGATTTGTGGAGGGTGATAGGCTCACCATCAAAGGTGATGCCTAGACGATCTATGGAGTCGTCCCATGTGGTTGTATTTTGGGCCCCAATAAAGAGTTGGTGATTGTCAAAGAGAATAGCAATGGATTGAACCCAAGTAAAGTCCCTCTTCATGTTCGAGTTTCTCCTTCCTATGAAATGCGCGTTTATGTGGAGGTTGGGATCAGATACAAGACAGAAGTTGTTGTCTTTCTTGCCATGGAAGTAAAAAGTGATTCCATCACCACCAATGAAACGGGGTCTTGGCAAACAGTTCCTGGCTTGTCACACTCTGCAAGTCATATGACATTCTATATAATACTATTGAAGATCATGTACTAATTGATTAATGAAGTTATTACATAAACATCAAAAATAAAATGTTTATACAAGATTTGATATTTCATTCTTATTTAATGGAAAAATTAACAAAGTATTTTTAAGGAAATTGACTAGTTATTATTGTGTATGATTTTGATATGAAGAAAATCATCATGTTGATTTTAAAAGACTTACTGCAAACCGGTTTGCAAGTGTAGCAATCAACCTCACAGCTTCCGGGGCATGTATTAGGACAAACATGATCTGTATTATAACACTTTGGGTAGTTCTTGCTCCCACATCTAGCTGTCTTTGGTGAGGCCGAATGACCGTTGCCGGCAGGAGTAAGAGTTCCGGAAGGTGGGTAGTTTCGTGGTCTCGGAGGAGCAGCCACCACTGCTGCCACTAGCACCAGCAGCAGGATTGACAAAAAATGTTGAACCCAGTTGTTCTCTGCTTCAAACTATAGGCTATTAGTTCTCTGTTGGTTGTGTGAGAATAACGTGCCATGAGCATTGCCTTTTATAGGCATGGAGAGATTGTACTAAAATTTGAAGGGGGTATGGTGCATGCCTAGAATTCCAAAACTTTTAGATTGTGTTCTACTCTTTTCAGTAACGTACGGTATATTTTCACATGGTTCTTTAATTTGGCACTATACGTAAACCTACAAATACATGCATGGCAATGTTCTATCATGATATGGGTGCATCATATATGTGATCACTTTAAATTGAAGCAAATGGATGCATTAAAGTGTATATATGGGATGTATCTTTAAAGGTATATATTTGCGTGTATATTCTATAACTACAGCTTGCCGATTTTCCCATAATAGGCACAGAGATGAGCACTGATTGTAGTATATTATTGGAACAATAATTCACCAAAAAAATATTATTGGAACAATATTAGAATTTAAGCCATTATTGTTGGGTATTGGGCTCCCTTCCTATGTGGATAAAGTCCCAAATAATTTAGCACATTATGTTTCTCACTTATTATAAGTGGAGAGGATTAATTTAGGGTTGAGAGAGAGAATTTCGGATTAGAGCAGCCACCAAAGAGAGAGAAAAGAAGAGAGAAAACAATTCCCGTTTTTCTCAAACCTGTCACCGTAAAATTGCGATTCCGGTTTCGTTAACCGTTGGATCGTCTTCGTTTTTGGACAGCAGGTTATTGAGATATAGTTATACACTTTCACCATTCGGATCTTCGAAACGAGTTCTGAGGAGAGAGATATTGGCTTCGCACTAAAGCCGCAGTTTGTGTATTTTCATCTTCATCTTCTCAAATTTGTAAGCGTTTATGATTTATTGTTTTTGGTTGCTTGTTGGCACGGTTTGTGCTTATTGTTTGAGACTCTCTTGTAACCATATTTGATCATAGTGGAGCTATTTTTTTGGTCTGGACGACCCATAGTTTTTACCCTTTCTTTGAGGGGTTTTCCACGTTAAAAATATCGGTGTTCATTGTGCGTTTTTATTCTCGTTATACTTGCCACCACGTATTCAGTGTTGCTCCTCATAGATTCTTGCAAGTTTGGGGAATTTATTTCCGCTGCATATTTCTGTTATTACGTTTATGTGTTGATTCCCCATCAGAGTGGTATCAAAGCTCTTGGTTAGGAGTTAGTTTACTTGCTTGAATGATGGAGGCAAATATGAATATAAAGATGGTTTCTTTAAATGGTACTAATTATCATTTGTGGAAGGGGAAGATGAAAGATTTATTGTTTGTGAAGAAAATGCATCTTCCTATTTTTGGTAAGATAAAGCCGGATTCTATATCAACCGAAGAATGGGATTTTGAACATCAACAGGTATGTGGTTTCATTCACCAATATGTAGAAGATAATGTTTATAATCATATTGCTAATGAGACTAATGCAAAAACCTTGTGGGAGAAGATAGAGTCCTTGTATGCCTCTAAATCAGGGAATAATAAATTGTTCTTGTTGAATAGCTTCATAAGTTTGAAGTATAAGGAGGGGACTTCTATTTCAGATCACTTGAGTCATTTTCAAGGGCTTCTTGATCAAATGTCAGGAATGGGTATCAAGTTTGATGATGAGCTTTTGGGACTATTTCTATTATTATCTTTACCAGATTCTTGGGAGACATTTCGGGTTTCTATAACGAGTTTTGCTCCTAATGGTATTGTTTCTTTGGAAACGGCTAAGGGTGGTGTCCTTAATGAGGAGATGAGAAGGAAGGCACAGGGTTCTTCATCTCAATCCGAGGTATTTGTCACAGAAAATAGGGGGAGAAGTACTCAGAGAAAGGAATCGAAGGGTGGTAGAGAGAAGAGCAGAAGCAAGTCCAAGTCTCGTTATAAAAATGTGGAATGCAACTATTGTCACAGAAAAGGGCACATACTAAAGAATTGTTTTCAGAGGAAGAGGGAGAATAAAGACAAGAAAGGTAAGCATAAATCAAGGAATCATGATGATGATCATGATGATCATGTTACTGCTACTATTGGTGATGACCTTATTATTCTCTGTGATCATGAGACAGTTAATCTTGTGTCAGGTGAGAGCATGTGGATAGTTGATACTGGTGCTACATTGTGTGTTACACCTAAGAAGGAGTTCTTCACATCTTATACTCCAGGCGACTTTGGAGTGTTGAGGATGGGTAATGATGGTGTATCTAAGGTAATTGGTGTTGGTGATGTTTGTTTGCAAACCAACACGGGAATGAAGTTGTTGCTTAAAGGAGTCAAACATGCTCCTGATGTTCGCTTTAATTTGATTTCTGTGTCTATGCTTGATGATTGTGGTTATGATAATCATTTTGGTGGTGGAAAGTGGAAACTCAGCAAAGGTAACTTGGTTTTGGCTAGAGGGAAGAAAATTTCTAAACTGTACTGGACAAAAGCTATGGCTTCTATAGACAGTGTAAATGCTGTGCATATGGAAGCATCTTTGTGGCACCGTGGGCTTGGTCATATCAGTGAAAAGAGGTTAAACGTTTTAGCAAAAAATGATGTGCTTCTAGGTTTGAAGAATGCAGATTTGGAGAAATGTTCGCATTGCATGGCTAGTAAGCAAACTAGAGTATCGTTCAAAAAGCATCCTCCCTCTAGGAAGTCAGAGTTACTTGAACTTGTGCATTCTGACGTTTGTGGCCCTCTTAAGGTAAAATCTTTTAGTGGTGCACTTTATTTTGTTACCTTTATTGCTGATTGTTCCAGGAAATTATGGGTTTATGCTTTGAAGACAAAAGACCAAGTGTTGGAGAAGTTCAAACAATTCCATACTTTGGTTGAGAGGCAGACAGGTAAAAAGTTGAAACGTGTTCGTACCGACAATGGTGGTGAGTATTGTGGACCCTTTGATGATTACTGTAAGCAGCAGGGTATTGCACATGAAAAGACTCCTCCTAAAACTCCTCAATTAAATGGTTTAGCAAAGAGGATGAGTCGAACACTAGTTGAGAGAGTGAGGTGTTTGCTTTCTGAAGCTAAGTTGCCCAAACACTTCTGGGGTGAGGCGCTATACACGGCTGTGCATGTTATTAATCTCAGTCCAGCTGTTGCTTTGAATAGCGAGGTTCCAGATAAAATATGGTTTGGGAAGAATGTCAATTATGATCATTTGAGAGTATTTGGTTGTAAGGCTTTTGTGCATGTTCCAAAAGATGAAAGATCCAAGTTGGATGCAAAGTCAAAACAATGTATTTTCATTGGTTATGGTCAAGATGAATTTGGTTATAGGTTGTATGATCCTATAGGGAAAAAGCTTCTCAGAAGTCGTGATGTTGTTTTCATGGAAGACCAAACTATTGAAGACATTGATAAGGTGGAGAAGACTACACCCAAGAAAGATGTCAACTTGTCAGATGTTGATTCAGTTCGGTTGCCTATTCAAAGTTTGGATAGTGTTGATGGTAATGTTCAAAATGGTGAGCATCATGATTATGTCGATGATCAACAACTTGAAGATGAGTTAAATATTCCAGCTAATAATGATGATGAGGAACATGAGATGTCAAAAGATGAGAATTTTGGTGATGCTTCTGAATCATCTCAAGTTCAACTTAGAAGGTCTAGCAGGGAAAGACAACCATCTACAAAGTATAATTCTGATGAGTATGTGACACTGACTGATGAAGGGGAACCTGAGTATTTTCAAGAGGCCATGGAGAGTGAAGAAAGTCACTAGTGGCTGGATGCAATGCATGATGAGATGAAATCATTGCATGAAGTTGCCAAAAGGTAAAAGGGCTTTGGAAAATAGGTGGATTTATAGAGTGAAACATGAGAGTAACTCTAACTCTCCAAGGTATAAAGCCAGATTAGTAGTGAAGGATTTCCGTCAAAGAAAGGGTGTTGATTTTAATGAAATTTTCTCACCTGTGGTAAAGATGTCATCTATTAGAACCGTGTTGAGTTTAGCGGCTACTCTAGATTTAGAGGTAGAGCAAATAGATGTAAAAACAGCTTTCCTTCATGGTGATTTGGAGGAAGAAATTTACATGAAACAACCTGATGGTTTTCTTGTTGAAGGTAAGGAAGACTATGTGTGTAGACTAAGAAAGAGTCTATATGGTTTGAAGCAGGCTCCAAGGCAGTGGTACAAGAAGTTTGAGTCAGTTATGTGTGACCAAGGATATAAAAAGACTACTTCTGATCATTGTGTCTTTGTTAGAAATTTTTCTAATGATGAATTCATTATCCTGTTGTTATATGTTGATGACATGCTTATTGTAGGGGAAAATATTTCCGAGATTGACAGGTTAAAGAAGCAGTTGGGCGAATCTTTTGCCATGAAAGACATGGGAGCAGCTAAACAGATTCTTGGTATAAGAATCATGCGTGACAGAAAGGAGAAGAAACTTTGGCTATCACAAGAGTACTATATTGAAAGAGTGTTGCAGAGATTTCAGATGGAAAACTCTAAGGCGGTAAGCACTCCTCTTGCTACTTATTTTAAATTGAGTTCTAAACAAAGTCCTTCCAATGAAGATGATAAAATTAATATGGAACGAGTTCCTTATGCGTCTGTTGTGGGTAGTTTGATGTATGCAATGGTGTGTACAAGACCAGATATTGCGCATGCTGTTGGTACAGTCAGTAGATTTTTGTCAAATCCAGGTAGAGAGCATTGGAATGTTGTGAAATGGATTTTGAGGTATCTTCGTGGTACTACTTGTATGAGGCTTTGTTTTGGAGGTGACAAACCCACATTAGTGGGGTACTCCGACTCAGACATGGCTGGAGATATTGATTCCAGGAAGTCCACTTCGGGGTATATGATTAAGTTTGCAGGGGGAGCTGTGGCTTGGCAGTCTAGGTTGCAAAAGTGTGTAGCATTGTCTACTACTGAGGCAGAGTTCATAGCCATTACCGAAGCAAGCATGCAAAGAGTTGATATGGTTGAAGAAATTCTTGCAGGAGCTTGGTTATGTTCAGGACAAATATTTCTTATTTGTTGATAGTCAAAGTGCTATTCATCTTGGTAAGAATCCGACTTTTCATAATAGGTCCAAACACATTGATGTGAGGTATCATTGGATACATGATGTTTTGGATGCTAAGTTGATGGAGTTAGCTAAAGTTCATACTGATGATAATGGTTCAGATATGATGACTAAGGCTTTGCCGAGAGGAAAGCTCCAAATCTGTTGTGATATCGCCGATTTGGCGATCACCTCCAGATAGTTGTGAGGGGGAGATATGTTAGGTATTGGGCTCCCTTCCTATGTGGATAAAGTCCCAAATAATTTAGCCCATTATGTTTCTCACTTATTATAAGTGGAGAGGATTAATTTAGGGTTGAGAGAGAGAATTTCGGATTAGAGCAGTCACCAAAGAGAGAGAAAAGAAGAGAGAACAATTCCCGTTTTTCTCAAACCTGTCACCGTAAAATTGCGATTCTAGTTTCGTTAACCGTTGGATCGTCTTCGTTTTTGGACAGCAGGTTCGTGAGATATAGTTATACACTTTCACCGTTCGGATCTTCGAAACGAGTTCTGAGAAGAGAGATATTGGCTTCGCACTGAAGCTGCAGTTTGGGTATTTTCATCTTCATCTTCTCAAATTTGTAAGCGTTTATGCTTTATTGTTTTTGGTTGCTTGTTGGCACGGTTTGTGCTTATTGTTTGAGACTCTCTTGTAACCATATTTGATCATAGTGGAGCTATTTCTTTGGTCTGGACGACCTGTGGTTTTTACCCTTTCTTTGAGGGGTTTTCCACGTTAAAAATATCGGTGTTCATTGTGCGTTTTTATTCTCGTTATATTTGCCGCCACGTATTCGGTGTTGCTCCTCATAGATTCTTGCAAGTTTGGGGAATTTATTTCCGCTGCATATTTCTCTGTTATTACGTTTATGTGTTGATTCCCCATCAATTATGTGCCAATGTATCTGTGCATATGTTGTTAGAATCTGACAGTTTGTACCTTTAAAAGTATGCATAACCGAACAGATAAAAGAATGAGATTTCGCCAACTCCGGCTTACAGCTCTATTTGATGAAAAAGAGCAGATAGCAGATAAGCTAGCGAATAACGAATAGACTAGCTTATAGCGGATAAACTAGCGGATTGAGTTTAAAGTATTTGGCAAAACTAGCAATTGAACTAGCTTATAATTATAAAATGGCATAAAGGATATTTGTAATTAATGCTTAAAAATGAGATAGAATATTCATTTAATGGAGGATAAATGAGAACTTTAATTAATTATAAGGGTAAAAATGGGAGAAAAAGTGAAACGCTATAAACTGTAAGTTCAAACACTACTTCAAATATTGTTTCAAAAAATGATATAAGCTATTAATGTCAAACACTTCCAATGAGTTTAGCCGCTAAGCTAGCGGATTGGCTTCGCCAAACATAGCCTACATTTAAATTGTTGCGCGAGTCGCGTCAGAAGGAGCTATCATGGTTCTATTCCATACTCTATCAACTTCTCACCAAAACAAGTAAAGGTAGTCGCTAATTCTCCCAATTACAATCATACACATCTGCGCCACAATTGAGAGGGATATTACAGACTTCAATTTGCTTCCCATGTGTACAAGTAGTTAAGATTCAGCATTGGGAAGGAAAGAATCATACCAACCGATGCTAATGTTTGATGTTATTAGGTTTCCTAAACCCTTCTGGAGTTCTGTGACATAAAATTACTTTCATGTGTTTAAGTGTTCTAAAGTAAAATTGATTTTCTTGTCAAGAAAAATAGTAAAATTGATTTTGGAATCTTACTTGAAGATAGGATATATAGTTTTTGTTTTTAAAAGTTAGAAGGGGTCGGGTCGATGAAGTCAAAGCACGTAAGCCTTCGGCCTAGCAAGCGAGAGCAACATAATTCGATTGCAACTGAAAAGGGAATCTAGGGTTCAAGGAGTTGAGAGAGAAATCGAGCCCTCAACTCACGCTTGAAAGACTTCATGACTAAATGAGTTGTATATTAGGGAGGGAGTAATACTAGGAGTGTACGTGAATTGTGAGGTCATCATTGTACTTATAGGATGAGCGATTCCATCTCAAACTCACGTCCATAGATGATGGCCTGATCATGGAAAATCTGCGGTAAATATGAAGCTAGAAAATGGAGTTTTAACTTGGCTGTGATAATTTCAGCGTGAGTTTCAGGTGACGTGGGGTATCCACCGCTCACCCAAAGATACACTTAGTCCTTTTAGCACATTCATAGAAGTTAAAGAACTTTTCCCCTGATTTTCAAATACACTATACAATCCAGTTTCCTAAGGATTGATTGGGGCAGGGAGAAGAGGTCTCTGTGTCTAATAGGGACAACATTGAATATAGCTCGGCTGGGTGGAAACAGGTGGGAAGTGCTCCTGATTAAGACATTGTTTCATATTTTATGGTTCATTAGATTTTGTGTTGTTAGATTCTGTATACTTTTCTTTCAAAAAGTGAATAGCACATGATAGGCTGATAGCTGATTTATTAGACAGATGGAAGAAGTTCCATGAGGGGTTTAATAGTCATAGGTTAACGAGTTAAGTGAAATAAAAGGGGTGAAAGTGCAACTTAACCACCTAAATCACATTTAATTTAATTTTCAGGGATACAAGTAAAAAAAAAAAAAACTTGTTAGCTATTTGATCTCAACTTCCTCAATGATTGATTAAACTTTAGATTACATAAACGAGTCAAGATCAAAAGTCCATAACTCCCATTAGTGGAAAATCTGGACCAAATACCCTCCACAATGCCAATACAAATATTTTCTGATCTATGTTGAGCATAATACTAATATTTATACATCCAGTTAGTAGAATTTGCAGATGACAAAATGTAGATCAATATCCTTGCAGAGCATAGGCCTTAGTTTCTCTACAAGTATATTGGAATCATATTAGTATCTCTGCATTTCTGTCTATTGGCATAATTATATCCAAATAGAAACACTGGAGTGCTAACAATGTTGTCCTACTGAAATATTGGCATTAGGCATTAGGCGGCATGCATAATCTGCAAGAGAATCAATGTTTCACAAAGGCATTATTAAGAAGATAAAGGTACTCAAAATCAACAAGCTAAAATAATTTATTTGATGAGCAGTAATGGTTATTATCAGAAACACTAATCACTACATTATTTGAAACATGAGCTCATACATATTTCCTCGATTCTATTCTATATAAATCAAATATTTACAACTTATTTTCTGCCTACCCATAGGTACCACTAACCACTGCATTGCTATGCCTATATCTAGATATTACACACTTTTAAAACTTATGGTGAAACAAAAACATTAGAACAATCCTACACATGCATTGTTCTATTTGCATCAGCTGTTTTCAATGCGGAAAACTGTCTTCAGCAAGCACTTAATAATGTAAATAGCAAACATTCATCAACACTAGGCTAGACCACTCCCAAAGTTCATAAAGATAAGACATTTAATTAATTACCTAATATGGAATTGAGTTAAAGGAAATTGAGAAAAGAAAGAAGTAACCAGAAAACTTGCATAATTTAATTTCCAAAACATTACCTGAGATATATATTCCTTGACCTTCTCGCTGATGAGCTCATCTGAAGCTCTCTCAGCAAGCTCATAATATATAGTATTACCTTCGGGACCATTAACTTTGTCCTTCTGTAAATACCTACACAGAGAAAGACGAATTAATTTACGATTGACTTCCTTGTTATCGGTTTTTTACGTAAAACATACGGGCCACAGAATGCAACAAAATCTTGTAATTAAAATACACTGCACTAATCAAATTCACCTTTGCTGAACAAGGAGCTCCAATGCTTGCTTAACGTTTCCAAGGACGGGATGACTTGATTCATCATCATTCAAGCCCATCCTCTTCAACTGGCTCCACAGATTTTCTGCAATACTCCAGCAGAAGGAGTTTTATAATGTTAACAAGACAGAATCACAATTCTCAATTACCCTTGAAAATTGTCAAAATCAGAACCTTATTGCATTCCTCTAGAGACCTCAAACTAGTGGAAGCTTACCAGGTGCATAAGAATATATGTATATTATCATTATGAAACTAAAATTTCAGTCATACCTTCTGGAATTTTTCCACCAGCAAGATGCACAATACTAATCAAGACAAACGTGAATCCAGAGATGTAAGCTGTATTCTCATCCATGACATATTTTTCATATACATCAGGAGGAAGTTGACTTATGATAACATACGATTTTGAATCAGCACCACCTGAAAGATCGCATGTCATAAGACTTTAGTTAGACAAAAATGCCAATTGTAATAATAAACAAAACATATCTAGAAACCTCTAGGGAATGAAGAAAGATCCAAACAAGTAAAAAACAATGTAGAACAATTTACTCATTCCATTTAACTGCATCTGCACAAACATTCAAAGATCTAATAAGAAGAAGAAAAAAAACTCATGACAAGTTCTACAGGTCATTGTTCGAGTTTCCCTTACAAAATGGAAAAAACTTTTCTCTCTCTACCCACCCCACTAAGCGGTTTCCATCCCATTTTGTGAGGAAAATGGCACCAGTAGGACCTAGCCAATTTGACCTAATTTTGTCCTTAAAAAGAAGACATTTAATGAAAACTGAGAAATTTCTAGTCTCTAATCATTGCAAGGTGAATGTACTATGAGAAAACATTTATTCAAACAAACACTTCAGTATATATAGCCCTAGCAACCACAGAAACGTTTCAAATTTCAATGCTCAAGCAATGAAACAATAATAAAACATTCATAAACACAAATCAACCGATTAAGAAATTCAGATAGATTGCCCCATCATATTTGTGCATATTAGTGAAACAGAAAATGCTCACTTTGTTGGGAAGCGCGTGTCTGAGTTTTAGATGAAGGAAAAGACCTTTGAAGCTCTCTCAATTCATAACCAAACACAGTGGAAAGCTTATCCCTAGCTTCATTGATAACAAAGGTAGGAAGATTACGCTGATGATAATTCTTTGTAATAAGCTGTGTGAGTTCTTCTCTCTTAATAGGACACCCTGAGTTTTGATGAGTTTTAAAAAGCATATGGCGAATTACTTCCCCAACAAGCTTATCCTTTTCCTAAAAAAATCAAATCAATTTCAAATCAAACAAAATCGAATCCCCTTGTTGTTCCCAAAAAGTTCATAACTTTTTAAGTGATAGATAATAAAAAGGAAGAAGGAACGTACCTCGACTGAAATTCCGAATTGAGAGAAATCTTCCATGGCATTTGCCATCCTGCAAGCGTTATTAGGGTAAATTGCAAATTGCAAAATTGGAATTAAAATTGGGAAAGCGTGTAGTAAAGTAGAAAGAAAAGAGGGAAGGAATTATAATGAGATGGGAAAGCGGAAACCTTGTTTAGTTTTTGTTACTGTTCAGATAGGAATTGAAGTCTCGTGTTCGGTGGGAAACCAGTTAGAGTTAGGGCTCCTCAGCGCCTCGTCTGATCTGATTCTTGAAATATAACCACAGTAGTGGCGGGAACTAAATGTACTTAGCTGCGCACCGGAATACCACACTTTTCCTTGTTTGGTTCTACGGTGATGAGAATTGATTTTGTCAGAATTAGTTTTGTAAAATTTATTTTAGTTAGAATTTAGAAGTCAGTTGCAAGTAACCTGATTTTTGTTTCGATGCATTTGAAGAAAAAGTGATTTTTACCAATTTTTGTTGTTTAGATAGGTTGAATCAAAATTGCTTTTAGATATAAATTACTAAATAGGGTCTCAACTTAAAAAAATATGACTTATAAATTTTATGAAGAACTGTAAAAAAAAGAGTTATTTTAAAATTTTATTTTTAAATTTTATAAAAGAAAAAGAGTTATATAATTATTATTTGTCAAAAAAAGTTAAAAATAGCAGTGCTGCCTATATAAAATGGAAAAGAACAAGCCACAATGATGTGAAATTATTGAAGGGGCAAATATGAGAAATTGGTTGAAAAACAACCTTGTTACTTTGTAATATCGATTCCAACAAACCTAGAAGCTAGGAAATGTTGCTTCCACTAGAAACGATTTTGGGTGATGGAAGTGCTTTCCATAGAAGAAACTCAAACAAGATTTTACTTTTATAATGTTGGGTCATGAGGGGAGCATGGGAATCATCCATATGTCTCAAGACATTGAGTATAGTGCTCAACATCCACTTTTCAATCTAATGTGAGACTCTTACTCACACTTGAGTACCAACATATAAGCAGATAAAAGATAAAAGCATGGTCCTTCGTATTCTGGTAACAAAATTTGAATCTTTTTTGGGCGAAATTTGAATCTTTTTTGGGCGAAATTTGAATCTTCATATTCACATAACTTCTATGTCAAATAAAAACCTAATGACAACTCTTATTTATTCTTTCTCTTAAAGTTTTTTTAAAAATGAGATCCACCTCAGTTTGTAGAATTCCTGAACAACTTGTTGGCGATGAAAAGAAGTGGTAGAAAAATTGAAGTATATATTTGATCCATTAGAATTAGAGTGGACATTAAACCTCTCGAGCAAAATACTAATATATTAAAATGGAGATCAAAGCCAACTAGTACAGAAAATGAAAACTTATAAAGGTTGAACATGTCTCTAGTCTCGACTAATATTATGATACTACATAAGCCAAATCAAAGAGTCCTCCATACTGATAAAATTAAGTGAAACCAGCCTCTTGGTTCTAATCCAACTCAACTGTGGATCTTGAGCGCTTTCGTCTCTCAAACTCAATGTCAGCAATGCAAGTGATTTCCGGCATAACCGCGCAGTGAAGTTTGAGTAAAGATTGCACTGTTTTTGGGTTTGCCCCTGTTGTTGAAATTGACTCAGAGTTGGAAACAGTTGCACCATTATTGTTTTCCCTTTCCAGCTCTAGTGCCACAGCAATCAAAGTAGGAAATCTAGAAGGATCCACCTTCAACAGATCCAAATGCAGAGCCATATGCATAAAAAACTGAGGACAAGGGTGAGAGGCAACAGCTGCACATGCCTCTTTGTAGTTGTCTACCTCCAGCGAAACTCGAGGATCGAGAAGAACAGGTGAACGAGGCTTCACTAATTCTTCATTGATGAGTGTAAAATGACGCATCTCAGACCAAGATAACAATTCGCACAAACATCGACACACACCACCGATTCCTATTTCTCCTCTATTGACAGCAGACATGAGAAATAAAATTAAATCTTCACGAAGAGATGAACTGGAACCAAGCATAGTCCTAATTGCATTAGCTCTTGGGAAATCAAATGGAATACCAAAGTCTACATCAGGGTCACATCCAGCTATCTCCCGTAGTTCACTGATACAGTTAGACATGAATGTCTCATAGTTTGCCTCATCAATCTTTTTGAAAATGAGAATGATACAACATCCAAAGTTGACAAGGATGGAAGGCCAATCCATTCTGGTAACCTTAGCCTGCACTATGTTGTGTTCCCGACCCTGGGACGGTAAACTCACATAAACAGTTTTGATACCTATTCCATTCAATGCTGTCTCCATGGTGTATTCGAATCCATTAAACATGTCGCATATCATAGATCCCACAGAAGCGCATAAATCTTTGTTATCCTTAGACTGCATTGCCGCGTCATACGCCACACGAAAAGCAATATGTGTATCCCTTTCTGTTACATCTGTTACATAAAACTTACAATCTTTCAAGTTTCCTATTCCCCGGCTTCGGCTTGCATACTCACTTCCACTAGTTATCATATATCTTGCCCTGAATTGGTTGAGGTAGGCTTCCGGAGCGGGTAGGACAGTTTTGAGATTTTGAATCAATGCAGTTGCTTGGTCCTTGGCATTCTCCATTTTTAATCTTGACAACTGCTACCAAGCGAGACTGCCAACAACAATAGCAAAGAAAATACCAAAGTAATTCAGAAGAATTTTTTTATAAACTACCCTGCTAGCTCAAAGTTACTTTCCAGACCAATTCTAAGCCGCACAAATTTTTACACTCACTAAGAAAGAGGATGCTAACTACATCAGAATTCAAGTTTATATGTAAATCAATCTACTTTATTCAATCAAAAGAATAACTAGTTTAAATTGTCCTTCTAAGTCCTAAGTAATAGCAGTCACATATTTATCCAAACATTAAAAAACTGTCATGCCAAGCAAAATATGTTCTAGGTATATAATAGTTGAAACTCGATTGTCTTCGCTGATAAACCTTATAAACAGTACTAATTAAGAAACCAAGTTTGCTTGATCAAAACCATAACAATTCCAGTTACGAAGTGAATAAAAAATAATAAAAGGAAATCTTTTAACTGCCAAAGTAGATATAGGGGTCTTAACTAGTTTCTCCCTATTAATTAAAGATACATAAGTACAAAACCATTTATATGGTATGAAGCACCGGACACGATACAGACACACAGACATGAGTTTTAATTTGAAAAATACAATTAATTGAAGAGTCTGTGTCGGATAACGCACACGTCTTCAAGCGGAAGTGTTGGCGCTATAGAGTTTATATGCCATCGTCTAACAACTTGTGACATGTTATCAAACTCGATATGATCAAATGGTTGAGAAACAGAACGATATGTTTACTTAAAATTAAAATAGAATTGGGACAAAAGAAACCAACTTAAGCAATAACTCACTTTCACAAAAATGCACCAATCACACAAAACCAAATAACAATCTTAAATTATCCACTAATCACAATACCAAAAATAGAAATAAACTATGTTCCATAACCTGATTCAGCTAAACATAACGAGAGAGAGAAGAAAAATTTGTTACCTTGGCTATGAAAGAGAGGAAACTGGATATAGAAATATTAGGGTTTGGTATTGGGAGGGAGTGGAAGAATTGGAGACGGGTTAATGTAGGAGTGGAATACATGGGTTGAAGAGAGAGAACGACAGAGATTGAATGATGCATGCTTACACTCAACAGATCGGACGGTGGAGAACAATTCTGAGATTACCTTATTGAGGTACTAGTTGGAGATTCAGAAGGGGGGCGTGGAGTAGAGTCTCTTTCCGGCAATGGGAAAATTGGCGCTCTTGCCTCTTTTTTCCAAAACCACTCTAGTGCTGATGGTATTTCGAAACCACTTTCTCCCATATTTCACTAATGGACACAGTACTCTTAATCGCACCACCAACTACTTTTCCAAAAATTGACATCCTCTTTGGTTCAGTTTTGAAATCACGGGTGGGCAAAAGTTTAATGGTGGGAAGGAAAAAGAAGAGTTAATATAGTGATTTAATTTGAATTTTTTTTTTGTTTGAGGAAAATGAGAGGAAAATAGACACAAAAGATAAAAGGTATGAGTGTCTTTCTCGCCATAAATCTGTTTAAAACGGAACTAATTCAATAGAAAACCACAAATCAGAGAAACCCCAATTGAAAATTGTATAAAATTGATATTTATTGATCTATTCAGGTTTTTCTCAGTCAACCATGCGGTTTAGTTCGGCTCGCAGTTCTTATTCTACCAACTCGATCAAACTAATGCGCACCGCAAGTAAACCTATGACTTACATACTTTCTTGACTAGCTCGCGCTCAAAGCTATTTGAGCTTCAACTTGCGGTCCAACTCTCACTCATGTACTAACCCAAATCCAAATTTGTTGTTTGACTTACGGTCTTCTACTTCTCACTCTAGAATTATAATCCCTTTAATGCGATACAATTAATTGGTTTTAACTTATCTATTTGTGTAATGAGCTATTGTAGGGCTGATTTAATTTGGATATTATAATCATGTGAATACACGGGTCATATCACCCTATTGGTCGTGAACATGTGAATTCATGAGCCTTATGGCCCTTAGGTGGTTCTAATATTATTTTTTCTTTTCTTTTTTGACAATCAAAAACTTGTGGCATTTCATTAATCAAAATAGTATCAATATAGAATGAAATCAAATCAAAAACATGAGAGCTAGCATATAATCTTGACGCCCTTGCTAGAGTATGAGCTGCAAGATTTGTTTACCTTCGAATAAAGCTAACCTGGAAGCTTGTAAAATTAGATAAAAATATCCTAAACTGAGATACTAGCGTACCAAACTCGGTATTTGGTAAAGGGTCTACCATCAAGCCATTTACAACCGGATAACAATCCAGTTCTATGGAAACAGAAGTCAGCCCCAATTCCTCCAACTGGAGTAAGGTTTGCCATAGTCCCATAGCCTCCGCCTCTTGTGGTGTGGGAATACCTGTGAACCACATTGTCTTTGTATAAACTGCCGGTAGGAGACCGAATGCACACGCCAATGCCATATTTGTTTTCGGATGCAAAAAGGGCTGCATCCACATTACATTTGAGAGTACCTTGACACGGTTGCTGCCAGCGAATTTCATTTGCATGTTGCTGCCTAGTTGCCCTGCTTGTTGTATCGTTCTTCGCACGCGCCCAGCTCCACTCATGGAAGTGATCCATCGCTTTGCTGACCACTAGTGCAACCGGCTGCAAGACCCCATTCCAGACTTTGTCATTACGCTTGCGCCATATAGCCGAAAGGTTCATAACAAATCTGATCCTTTTATCCTCGTTAAATACCTGCATAAGAGAAAAGAAACAACTCCTAAAATCAAGAGCATTAGTCATCGCAGATCGAATTTTGTTAAGCAATCCACAAGCATTCCAAATCGGTTTTGTGTGAGAGCAATTAAGGAAAGCATGTCACTCCGACTCGGACTCATCTTCGCACAAAGGGCAATGATCTTCACAATCAACATGTCGTCGTGATAAGTTGCTACGGGTTGGGAGGCACCCCCTAGCAAGTCTCCATAAAAATAATTTAACCTTCGGTTGAACACGACACTTCCATATGGACATCCAATCACCCTCTACACGCAAGTTTGATCTGTTTATAGAGTTTTCCATGAATGAGTAGTATGTTGACCAAACGGAAAAGAAACCATTTTGACTGCGACACCAACATAACTTGTCCTCTTCGTCTACGTGAAAACATGGCATATTTTTGATCAAATTCGCCTCTTCCACATTAAACAGTTGATCAATGTAGTTAGAGTTCCAGCTCCTAGTATTATTACACCAAAGATCCTTCACACGCAACCCCTCTGTACCCGGGACAATAGGAGATCTCACAAAACAGCCCCTACGACCCTTCAACCAAGGATCATTCCACACTGAAATAGATTCCCCGCTTTCTTAGATAAAAAGACAGTCCCTGCGACCCTTCAACCAAGGATCATTCCACACTATTTTAAATGATGTTTTATCTCGCAAAAAATCGAAGCAATTCAAACCACATTAGTTTGGGTTAGATTTTTTTTGAAGAAGCAACCTGAGCCAAACCAAACCACATGTACTTTTACTTTGCAGTTTGGATGGTTTCTAGGCTCAAAATTGAATCTGACTACAATGTGAACACCCCCTAACAGATAGATACCAATTACTTCAATTACCCCCAACACTTTTGCCATATGATACTAGCTAGCCTTCCCTACATCAAGCCTGCAACTTTTTTAAAATCAAGTATTATCTATACGCAACTACAAAGACGAATCCCTCGGACCAATTAGGACCACAAAAGTCGGCAACACTTTTCCTCGAGAGTTTTAACGTTATTGCATTCCTAATGCTGGATTCAACCTAGGACATTAGTTACTAATTGACCAATTTCATTTTGATGATGTGTAAACATCTAATTCGTAGGTAGTGTAAAACAACTTATAGTATTATGTATATAAATTAAATCATTAAAAAAGTGATATTTAAGCCTTTTATTAGGGTCCGTTTGTTACGGATTAAAAAATAAATGATTTTGTTGTTAAATAATTTAGAGATTAGTTTTTAGTGATTTTTAAGAAAATGAGAAGTTTTTTGTGTTTGTGTAACATACTGAAATTCACTTATTTTAAAAAAATCATTCTTAAAAAAACTGATTTTTTGAGAAGCTACTCAAAACAGCTTCTGATATGAAGCAGTTTTTTGATTATTTTCAGCTTTTCATTTTTTTAAGAATCTGTAACAAACACATAGTATGTCGTCATAAGTGATTATTTTTTTAAAAAAAGTGATTTTTTTAGAAAATAAGCCGTAACAAACGGACTTTTAATTTGACAAAAAAAAGCCTTTTATTAATTAATTATTATTAATAATATAAAAGTTTCTGAGATGGGGAAAAGTATTTAGATTCAGCATCTCCCACATGATTTGATGCGAGTGAAATAAAGAGGCGACGCCTTATTATCTGATGCGATCTACGATTGGGAACGAATCGATCGATTTCATGTCAGGGGAAGAAGACAAATGCGATAGGCTACAGCGAGCGCTATTGGAGTGCCACCGTCGGGTTCCATCAGGTCCGGGTCGGAAATCGGCGTGCCGTCACCTCAACCACGCATTCGCAAAGTGCCTTGTTTCTCTGGCGTGCCCGGAAGAATCTGAGGCGGTGCGCACCCTTTGTTCCAGCGCCGGCACCGCTCTCAAACGTCATCAATGTCAACAGGCTCAGATTTCTCTTTCCGTTTGCTTAGACTCTCACTCTGAACCCAACAATAACAACTCATAAATCCCTAACTTTCATTCATTTCTTGCCCCAAAACCTAAACAGCTTCTCAATTTTGGTTTTTTACTAATTATTACTTGTATTTGTAATTGTAGTTGTATATTTTACCAATGGTGAATGATATATTATGAAAAAAATTAATGTTATTTATATGAGCAAGTCGCTGATGCAAAGTTCAGTAGGAAGAAATGTTCGCAGTTCAGCAATAAATACGCAACTTCACAAATCAGTTCCAGTAGAAGGGAACCAAGAAAAAAAAAAATTAATACCAACTTTAGAAAACAATTTGAAATTAAAAAACTAAGGCAGTTACAGTAGTTGAAAAGAATTTGAGAAAACAAACATTTTGAGTTCAAAGCTAAATGAAGAAAATGAGAAGCTGTAAGCAGAAAATCACAATCTGGATGAGGCTTACGAATAAGAGATTAATGCCACTAACTGTTACGGACTGGCTAGAGGCTCAAATCCGACCCAATGGACCAGACACCCCCCAAATCAGGATGGCCACTGAACGGCCCAATGCGACCCAATCCCCTGTTGAGGCCAGGCGCAGACTTCATGTCTAGATAATAGGTGATCTGTGCGCGCCATAGTGATTAACGACAGACATTAGTTCGCAAGATCCAACGGCTGCAATACAACATGGAAATCAGGTGCAACGAACCACTGATGCACACGTGAAGTCTATAAATAGAGGTCAACCCTTAACATCAGATACACTTTTCCTTCTCTCATACCTCCCATATGACTTCCCGTTTCAAACTTGAGCGTCGGAGTGTCATTGCAGGTACTACCCCATGTCAAGTTCTGAGATTCGACTTCAGCAGGAGTGCCCTACCAATTCAGACTGATCCACCCGAGTTCGGATAAGGTACAGACTACATATCACTAACTTTCAAGGTTAAATCTATGTGTTTTCACTTGGAGAAAAAAAGATTTATTCTAGCTCCTTAGACTTATAAGAGAGGTTTAAAGAAACTCTAAGTACCTAAAGATAATTTATTTCATGCTTCATGTTTGCATAACAACCAAACAGAAACACTTGTGTCTTGTTCTGGTACTTAAACACCATCTATCTCCCCACGTCATTTGATGAGAGAAAAATCTATGTTCCAAGAGCTACAACTTAAGAGTGGAGGAGGCATGAGTTGCCTTTGGAGGCAAACATATTCGTAAGCGCGCATCTTGTTGATATGTTGAAGGGTTAAGACATAATTACTTTGCATCAGCCAATTATGTAATTATGGTGGTGTCTGTTCTATTTCCTTAAACAAAGATTTATGTTTAGCAAAATGATGACGGAACCATATTATTTTCATCAAAGAGACAAAATAATATTTATAAAATTGATTTAGAAGATATTGCAAGATGTGACATGCTTATTCTCTATAGAATAAAATGAGCAATGGCCTTGGAATAAGTAGCGTGTTCAAACAAAATCTTAAGTAACATATGAATGGCCTTGTAGTTAATCAAATACAAGTTCATTGTTAATGGTTAATGAGTTTATAGTTTATACTACATCGTATATTCATTAATCATTGACTGAAATAATTAATCACATATTTGAACAGTGTTTAGTATTGATTTTGTTGTCGATCTTGAGTGTGAAAATAGCACAACAGTTAAGGAAAAATGGATTAAAGCTTTTTACCAGTAGTATTAATTAGGCTGCTATTTATGAGACTTGGTAGTTAAGGCGATAAAGAATCTGATTGGAAAATAGTAATAAGGCATGCAAGCTAGGACGTTCTATAGTTAATAATGTGACAAGCAAAAGCAATTTTCTAGTTTCAACAAGTTGGTAGCAGCTGAAGACTTATTATTATGATCAGTTCAAACATCAATTACCTATACTCTTAATCTATAAATACAACAACCACAACCTCTGTTATCTCACACCACTACATTTTCAAGTATTCTATTCTTCAAGTTAATTTCTTGCAAATTGTAGTTTTAATTCTAACTAAGGAATATGGAAACTCTCACATTCACCGAAGAGTTCACAAGCACTGTGGAGGCAAGGAGGTTGTTCAAGGCTTTGATTCTGGATGCTCCAAATCTCATCCCCAAGCTGATTCCTCAAGCTATTAAAAGCATTCAACTGCTTGAAGGCAATGGAGGCCCTGGAACCATTCAAGAGTTCACCATTGTTGAAGGCTAGTTTATGCATTTTTCTCTCTTTAGTCTTTTACTATTATTATTAAGTTTGAAATTGTACTTATTCTGATTTCAATGCAGGTGCTCAGATCAAACAGTTGAAGCATAGAACTGATGCAATAGACAAAGAGAATTTGACATACAAGTATGCAGTGATTGAGGGTGATGGTAAACTAGAAAAGCTGGAATCAATTTTACATGAGTTAAAGTTTGAGACAATTACAAGGGGTGGTTGCAAGGTCAAGAATGTTAGCAAGTATTCTCCCAAACCAGGAGTTGAGATCAAAGAGGAGGATTTCAAGGTTGCTAGGGAAGAAGCATTTGCTATCCTCAAGGTAGTTGATGCCTATCTTGTGGCCAATCCACAGGCTTATGCTTAAAATGATCTTATAAAGCCTATAGTATACTTTGAAGCCAAATATGATATGGCTGATAATAAATAATACTTATAAGTTATATGTATCAGTGTTGTGTTATTGGGGCTTGATAATTAATGTAAAAGAATATACTTATACTATGCTTATATTAAACATTTTCCCTTTCCTTTTAATTGCCATCAAAATTTGATAAACTAAATGGTGTCAGTGACTCAGTATCATAGAGGTCATTGATTTTGTAAAATCGCGTAGATAGGAAAAAAATGTTCTTCAACAAAAGAAATCTTGCAAAAGTAATCAAACTATGTATGTTTCACAAATCATAAATACAAAGTAATCTTACAAAAGCAAGGTTGTTCAACACCTTGGTTGTTGATGCTCACAACCTCATTCAAAAACTACGGCCATAATCTGCGAATAGCATTGAACTCATACAAAATGATGGTGGCGCTCGGAGCATGATGCAGTTTAACTTCATTGAATTAGGCATATAGTTTTCTACCATAGACTTCTGTATAATCCAGAGTTGTAAAAAGTCCACAACAGTGATTTGGGCGCCTGCACATGGTTTTTTATATCTGCGATTGAGACAACTTATAGCAAACAATTCATACCAACTCAATCAATTGACCGACCCAACATATATGGAAGTCTTTTTTTTAACCAACCCAACATATATGGAGGTCTAAACGAATCGAGTGAAACTTTTTTTTTAAGACTAAACAAACAAGAGTGGGTGTATCAAACACAGCTAATTTCAAGATTTAATTTCAAGGTTTGTTGCGAAGTGAGAACATTGTTACATGCGGGTCTATGAAGGAAAATCTATTTCAGTCCACGGGGGCATATCAATTGGTCATACAAGTACCTTCAAATGTAAAATAAGTAGATTACTAGTAAGATAAATATCTAATCGCTCATAGAAGAGAACATTGTTTACTACAAGTTGTTTGAAGTACCTGACATATACGTTGACAACGGAGGCACCTATAATTTCATGGTGAAGAAGTTCATTTATTTCATCTTTACTAATATCCTCTACAAAAGAATAACCGAATATACCATCCTCCATTTCTATCTTCTTCAAATCTGTCGCCCCCATATATATGTACTCGCACATAGCTATCAAGGGATGAACAATGTGGAGGAAGACTTAAACCACTAACTGCAGGGGAAGGCTCTTGCATTGCCAATTTTCTACAACTCTTGTTTGCTATTGTAATTGGGTCCTTGTTGTGTCTGACCTCTTTATCTGTCTGCTTGGATTTTGCAGGGATCTAAAAAATTTACATTTTAAGTTAGTGATGAAACAGTAAAATAATGTGGATAATGTATAATAAGTAATTTACCTTTTGACATTCGACAACACCCATTTCAACAAGGTTGACAGGCCATGCTACAATAGCACCAATTGCATCTCTAACTACAAAGCAATCATCATCATCATCATCATCAATAGATACAGGCAATGGTGCATTTGGCTCAATAGCAACCACGATTTTAACTTTGATATAGCCAGGTGGTAATTCTTGAATGTCCACTTCATCACCTGGGTTGTTAAATACTTTTCCTTGACCAACCACGCGATAACGTGGGAATGATAGATACAGTTGACAAGGAAAGGCTCCCTAAACCAACAATGAATGAATATAAACATGAACATACTTAGTAAGCAAAAGAATTAAATATTGGAATGTGGAAGCTCAGACAGATTGTGAGATGCAGGGTTGCAAGAATCATTAGCACTAGGGATGCTAGAATCTGGTGTTTGCCTCTCAATCATATACTTATCTTCTAGCTTCTTAAGTCTCGCAAGTACTATATCCATCGTAGCATTTAAGCGCTCAATATCCTCTCGTTTGGCGCGTTTTTGAGGTGGGAAGTAGTCTCTTTGAGAGACCCCAAATCCCACACCCCTAACCTTACCGGGGTTCTCCTTCCTCAGCATCAGATAAAGACTGTGCTAAGACCTCCTGACACATAAACATGGAAAAAGACTTGTTAATCATCATGAATAACATAAGAAACTAACAATTAAAGAAAGTATAATTGACTTACACATTCTTCCACCACTTTGTGTGCATTTTCATTATCAATCACCCCAGCCTTATTTTCACGGCCAGCCTTCCACAAAAGACGACGGGGCATGGTTGTATGCTCTGATCTAAGTAACATTTTTAAGTAAATCTAAGTAACATAAGTAAAATACTAAGAACTTTAAAATTCAAAATAATTCAAATCATAAATTCATAATAAGTGTTCAATTCAACGCCAAAAAAAATAAAGAAAACATCAATATAATAGAGAGGTAAGGACCAAAACAGAGTAGTGGTTGAGGTCTTGAGGACCAGTAAAAAGAAAAGAATGTTAACATGTTGAAGAGTGAGAAGCACTGTTGAAGTAAGCAAGCAGTGAAGATATGTGATAAGCGCACTGTGCGATTGTTCAAGAAGGGTTTGGTCTTTTAAATTTTAATAATAAGAATGAATGAATAATGATATAAAAGAGTGTCTGTCAATATATATATATATATAAGAGTGTTTTAAATGTTTTTTGACCGAGTTTTAAATTTTAATTTTTAATAATACCAATGAATGTATAATAATGGTTCGTACACTGGAATGGGAAAAGGCATTAAACCGGTGTTTAGAAAACAGTATGACTGAAGAAAAAAAACGTGTCTTTCATCAAAAGAAAAAAATGTGTATCTGAAAATCCTTGAAATGTAGTGCTTCATTTACGAGGAGACCCAACTGCCAAAACGCGGATGATTAGAGAAATCACGCGTGGAACAACCTTAAAAGCCCATCGTTTTAGAGTACAGGTCGCGAAACCAAACCCGGAAGCATTGTGTTGCAGAATCATGTGTCGCGCTTCTGAATTGCAATTCTTGCGATTCCGATGCGATTCGAACGATTCAGGCCACGATTCAAGCGCAAAAACGATTCTACCTACAATCTGCATCGTTTTCTATGGATTTCATATTGTATCGCAATTCGAATCGCACGATACATCTGATTCTAACTACCACGATGAAATTGAAAACTGCTAGAGCGATCTGAAACAACCTGTCCTTAGCATCAAAGGGGTTTTGTTGTACTTTACACTATGTATATGAGCCTTATTTTGTCCAGGATGTTAACTCAATTTTTTCTCCTTTCCAATCTGAAAAGTATAAAATGGAAGTCTTATAGGTGTTCTTGGGGCTGCGATCCCACTACAGGAATGTGTGCTAGTTTGTTGTCTAATGATTGTGTGTCCTCTACAACCCTTTATAAAAGCTTGGTAGAGTTTGCATCTGGTGATGCTAGAGTTAGACCTTATTAATGAACATTTTCTAATTGTCGGGAAAAAAATTATATTTCTTATCTAAGGTTGATGTACTTTTCTAATACTTTACTTCCATGTAATAGTGTATCATTCAAGTCATATCAATATGCTTAATTTTTCAGCAAATCCAATTTTAAACATGTTTTTCTGACTGCTTCAAATTTGTGAGGTTAATGACAAAGTAAATAAACGAATCATGCTTATTTTGGGATGAAAAAACACTATGAAAGAACTAAAAGAAAAAGATTAAAAACTCTCCAGATAAGCAAGAGAAGAACGACCCCCGTAAAAATATGTATTCTGTCCCTCTAAATATCACCATAATCCAGTTATACCCCTGTAAAAATAAAAACTTTAAAATTACCCTTGCAAATATAAATCGCTTACGGTTATGCCCCTCGATCAGCTTCCCATCCAAAAAAATAATTTAAATAAGGTTTAAATATATGTTCTGCCCCCGCAAATATCACCATAATCCAGTTATGTCCCTGCAAATATCAGCATAATAGAAAAATTAAAGATTTTTTTGACAGGAGCATAACTGGATTATAGTGATATTTGCCGGGGCATAACTGGATTATGGTGATATTTGCAGGGGTAAAACATATATTTATACCTTATTTAAATTATTTTTTTGATGAGAAACTGACCGAGGGGCATAACTGTAAGCGATTTATATTTGCAAGGGTAATTTTAAAGTTTTTATTTTTACAGGGGTATAATTGAATTATAGTGATATTTGCAGCGGCAAAACATATATTTAAGCCTACTTTTAACAGCACTTTTTACAAAGAACGGGTGTGAAAAAATATAGTTAAGCAGTCCAAATTTAGTAACTGAACCACACACCAAAATGAAAAATCCAGAACCATTTTAGAGGGTTCAAGGCCAGAGGCATGCCGTGTGTAAAATTCAAGTTCAGACCATTATTAAGTTATTCAATTTTTTATTCTTGTTTTTAAGTTTATTTTGTTAAGTTATTCAATTTTTTATTCTTGTTTTAAATTTATTTTGTCCTTCCTAGTCATGTCTCTCTTCTGTTGTTTCTGACTCTGATCCCGTCGTCAGAGTTGTGTAGTGTCAGTGTGTATACACGTTCCATTAAACAAGTGATGTGTCATGGACTCTCATAAATGGTCCCACCTTCATGTAAAACTGGGTAGTTATAAGGGTATTTTGGTTAGAAAAATCTGACACAAAAAAAATGAATTCCCTTTATATATAGGTATAGATATAGTACCAGTAACTCATTTAATCTTGTAACCATAAAAAAGTAACTCATTTAATCTACAATTGCAAGAGACAAGTACATGTAGAAAGCGGGAGCTAACAACATCAACAAACCCAAATTGCAACACTACAGGTTTGTCCAAACCGGTTCAGTAAGAAAAAATTGGTTTTCAAATGGTTCAAGCAAATAAACCGGTTTTAAAATGGAAACCGGTTCAAAACCGGTTTTAAACCAAACCTAAACCAGTTTGAAGGGAAAACCGGTTTTTTACATAAATGGTTTTACAAACCGAACCATATATGTGGTTCAGTTTGGTTTGGTTCTTGCACCATGAACACCCCTAGAACAAACATTCAAAAATGCTTTCCCAACTAAATAAATGTTATAAAAAACTTTTGGGAAAAAAAAGTTATAAAAAAGTTTGCCCTATATAATAATAATAGTGCTATGTGCATGTGGTTTTGAGACAAAAAGTGAACCGAACTGCGAGATAAAATTGCATGTGGTTTGGTTTGGTTCGGTTGACTTCCTAAAATAAAACCAAATTAAACCAATGCAGTTTGGATTGGTTCGGTTTTTTCCAAGATAAAACATAATTTAAAATGAAGTTAAAATTAACTAATATAAAAAATAGCTAACATAAATCTTTAAGAAAAAATCTACTCAAATATATGTAGTTAGCCCGTTTTAAAGGCTCACACAGACTCTCTACCCGTTCTATACATAGTTAGTATCAGATGCGGACCTAACTCGACTCGGCCAGTATGACCCTAACTCACAGTCCGATTTGAATCGAACTGCTCTGATACCATTAAATGAGATGACCCTCGTCCTCATCATTGTAACCCTTTATACTTAATTTCTTAATTTCAAAAAACATGGATAAATTTAAATCTTAAAACATATATATCTGAATATGCATCATATAGATAAAGACAAAATGTTAATAGTTTTACAAAACGTGTGGCTATACTAAAGCCAGTCAAAACATATACCAGAATACTACAAAACAACGGAAAACAAGATCATAAAACAAGGTTAGCCAAATGGCTTAGACGAGACTCAAAAGACTGACACACTGGCTAAAACCAAACTCAGGTTCTCACAATGAGACACCTGTCTGCTCCATCATATCGCACTGGCATCCTCGGTGCCTTCGACGTCCATTGTGGAAGGAAGAGTATCTCCTTCTGCTACAAGCGGCTCCTCAACGGGATCTAAGCGATACAATTAAACAATACAAGAGAAAACACACAGGGCTAAGATACATGTATAAGTCTGAAAAATGGGAAGATAAGATAAAGCTCAATTTAAACATGTCACAAGCACATCAATTAAATTAATATCTTATGATTCTTTAAGAGTCGACATTTCGGCGGCTGCACGCTACGGTGCTTAACTCGGTCTTACGGTCAGCCCCTCCGTATGTAGCCCTTTCCGATCCACCGACAATATTCGGCGGCTGCACTCTAGCTACGATGTTTAACTCGATCTTATGGTCAACCCCTCCGTAGGTAGCCCTTTCTGAGCTATCGTCAATCAGTTCTTGTACCAGTTGATTATAGAATCTTCTCTTAATCGTCTCATTATACTTGTTTATCATATCTAGGTTCCTTATGAAATCTTAACTTCATTCATAGTTATAAACTAAGATACTTCAGCAATTTCACATATAATCAAGAATAGCACAAAAGCATAGCATTTTAAACAATCAAAGCAATCAATCACAATATATCAAGCAATCAGACAATCATTAAATCAATCAAATAAAAATATAGAAGTTTCCTATGCGTTAACCGGTCATCGACGGCCTAAACTTCACTTAACCTTAACTCCGAAGAGTAGTCAAATGATCTTTAGGTATCGCTGACTATTTAACTCTAGTAGAGCTTGAGTCACTCTACACATATTTAAGTTAAAACTTTACGCTAACCGTTCCGACGAATACGGTATCTTGCCCCCACCTGAATTATAGCGCGAACGAACACTTGTTCCGGCAACAGCGACACGTACTTCGAACAAAGCTACGAAACTATGAACACAATATTTTGGTTTGTTTTGTGGTCGAAGGTTTGAAGGAATATGAGAAGGAAGTGTTTTGGTTATGGAAGGATGAATGAATCAGTGCTCGTTTGGTTTGGCGGTGAGGAGTGTTGGAAGCGCTTTTCAGCTCCTACCGTGGTTTCAGGTTGAAACAGCATGTTTGGATTTCTTCTCCTCAAAGTGCTTTAGCCAAGAAAAATCGATTCTGATAGAAGCAACTATTTGTAGCTTCTACGGTGAACTAAATTCGATTTTCGAAAATCAAAACCTGTTTTACAAGTTTGTCAATCAATATTTTGCTAACGGTGAGTATTCTTCACATGGCTGGGTTTTTTCCTTCTTGCATCACTGCCACAGCTCTAGGTTAGGGAAGAAAGAATTGGGCTGGGCTTCAATAGTTGGATAGAAACTGGGCTTGAAAAAAAAAGGGGTTTTTTTTTGTACCCCCACAGCTTAACTATATACCCCCACACGTTTTTTTTGGACGAAAATACCCCTGTTTTTTTTGCCTCAATCGGATTTAGGTTTTGAAGATATAAATACGATTTGTTTTTTACAAATCGTATTTACGTTTCACTCCCAAATACATTTCTCACACATCCAGAATGCAGATTTGTCTAACACAACGATCCGCTGAGAATAGGCTATGCGGTATACATTATGGGAGCAACATTACGATTAGAGAAGATGGGGTCTACTTTTGGAGTCCAAAGCCGACGTTATGCCGAATCGACCGCGCCATGGGGTTTGATGGGTTGAAGGATAAAGTGTGGTTGAAAGTAGAAGTGATTGGGGATGACCGCGATGTCACTAGTATCACTTATCGGAAACCCGATCGTGGAGATGATGGCTGCATTTCCTACTCGTCGATGTCTATTAAGACCGACGAAGACGTGGCGACCATGTTCGACATTCACGACAGGCTTATGGGGTATAAGCCTTTGGAGCTGGACGTGGAAACACAACGGAACGTGAATGAGATTTTACGTCGTTTGCGAGATCCGAAATATTAGGGTTTAGTTTGTTATGTTTTATCTTTTATGTAACTTTGTTTTATCGAATGAATGAAATAGAAATTTTAAGTAAACTCGTAATAAATAGTAATGAACTGATATAAAATAAAAGAGATAAAAAAAATCCAGAAAGTACAGACATAAAATAAAAGTAATAATATAAAAGGCCCTAATCATCGGTCTCTATATCTAGCATCTGCATCAGCTGGTAGAGACGAGCGTACGTCGGATTCGACATACGAATATGCCCGCGACGAAGCCCCTCCTGTACCGCCTCTATCACACTCTGTACCCAAACTGGATTGCGCTGTGGGGCTGGTGGTGCAGCTGCCTGCTCTGGTGGTGGTGGTGCAACCGGCAACAGCCTGGGAATAGATACTCTGACGTACCACTCTAAGTAGTCCGCAGCAACCTCACCCAAATCCCGAGCAGGCCTAGTCGTCTGAAGCACCTCGTGCACAGTGGGCAAATAGTGGGAAATATGGAAAATGCAGTCATCATGGCTAGAACGATCGGTGAGAGGGGGACGTGGGATGACCTGGACATACCCAAACTGGCAGAGGCATCTATCTGGCATGTAGGGAACGGTGATGTCTCCGCAGCTGAGGAAACCCCTGTAAAGTGCAACATGCTCGAAGGGTCTAACATCCCGATGACCCTCAAATGGTCGCCAGCATACATCATCAGCAGTGAGGTCGTCAATCCTCCGCCTGTAATCGACCAACTTCAGTGCATCTGTCTTCTTCCTCTTCCAAACCCCGTAGAGTGGTGTGTGCACCTCAGATGGCTGCCTCTCCACCAGATGAGGAAAGTACCATAAAATCCAACTCTGAAATGCAAAGATAAATAACTGAGTTATTTAAATTAAAAACATAATTATTTAAATTAAAAACATAATTATTTACCTGTAACATGGAGGGGTAGCCAGCTAAATGTTTAGCCTGGTCCAACGATCCATAGTTCAGCTGGTCGTACATATGAGCAAGTGCAGCCACACCCCATGCATATGATCCAGCACCATCAGCAGTAAGGTCCTCAAGCAGCAGTAGCCACTTGGCCTCATCCCTGTCATACGTCTTCACTGTGAAGATGCTCCAACTCAGAACCAGAAGGATCATCGCCCTGACAGCAGGAGACATGTCAGCAGAAATGGACGATGCAGCAACTATGTTCATGAAGTTACAGCTCCAATGACTTGGTAAAAAAATAGGACTATTTGTGATATGGCTACAAACATGTTGAAAGAAAAATCTATGTCAAAGAGATTTTGGGTTAAGGCAGCCTCAACAATTGTCTACAATCTGAATAAATGTCCTACAAAAAGAGTGCACAATATTGTTCATGAGGAAGTTTGGTCAGGAAGGAGGCCTATTGTGAGCTACTTAAGACCTTTGGTGCTTTGTGTTTCAAGCACATTCTAGATCAATTGAGAAAGAAGCTGGAAGACAAGAGTGCAACAATATGATTTAAGTTGGATATCACCCAACATGATCTTATAGGCTATTTGATCCTATCAAGGAAAGAATGATTTTAAGCAAAGATGTGAAGGTTGTAAAAGGAGAATAATGGGAATGGAAAAAGCGCAATAGCAGTTTGAACTTTGAAACAAACGTCTTCTCTAGGTGCTTAACATAACTACCTTCTAAAAAGAAAGGCCCTAGGTGTAAAATGGGTACACAAATTGAAGCTAAATCCTGATGGATCTGTAACTAAACACAAGAGCAAGTTAGTGGTAAATGGACTCTTATAGAAAGAAGAAGTTGATTAATATGAAGTATTTGCACCAGTGACAAGGACTCAAAACAATTCGAATGGTATTAGCATTGGCTAGCTCAAGAGGTTGGTTATTGTGTCAATTAGATATCAAATCAGGATTTTTAAATTAATGGTCCAATATTGAGGAAGAGATCTATGACCTACCTAGATTCAAGGTGAAAAGAAAGGAGAAAATGGTGTTTAGATTAAAGAAAGCCCTTTATGGCTTGAAGCAAGTTCCAAGAGCTTGGAACAAGAGGATCACTACATTTCTGATTCAAGTTTGACTTCAGAAATGTTTAGCTGAACACAGTTTTATGTGAAATTCAAGATTACTAAGTCAGATTTCATACTATTGCATCTCTATGTTGATGATGTACTAAACACATGAAGTAATCCAAGAGAGATAAATGAGTTCAAATCAGTGATGAAATGAGTGTGAAATGATAGATTTGGGAAGATTGACTTACTTCCTAGGCCTGGAATTTCCTGAAACAGAAAAAGGCTTGCTAATGCATCAAAGGAAATATGTTAAAGAGGTGCTAAAAAGATTTAACATTGTTGGTTGCAATCAATCTACTACACCAGTGGAAGCTAATTTGTAGTTATATATATGGGGTGGTGAGAAATCAATGGATATTACCATGTTTAAGCAAAGGCTTTGGCTTTCTACACAACCCCTCCTACTCCCCTCACACCCCCTAACCCCTTTTATTCCAAAAAAGCTCCTAACTCAAAAACACCCTCACCCTCTCAAACATCCCACACCCCCATCCAAAAACCTAAACCCCTCTCCCCCCATTCGATTTCTCCTCTCCCAAATCCTCTCAATAACGCATTTGAAGTTGTAATACGCATCATCTACGCATTAGGTACACGATTTCGCACTATCATCTATTTAAATTTCACCGGTTTTGCTGTATTCATCGCGTTTTAACACTGCCATGATTTCGTAAGTTTCGGTTGAGCGTAACCGAAACCATTCGGTTGAGCCATCCCGAATAGATTAGGTTGAGGTCAACCGAATCACTGTTATTTTTTAAATTTTGTAATTTTAGACTTATCAATTGACCAGTCTGTTTTTTTTATCAAGTTTTGAACATACCATCATGGATTCAAGGAATTTGCCTCCAAAGACATTTTCAACAGTCATATCCCTCCAAACGGTAATAATCTGCGTTTTCAAAGTGCTCTTTTTTATGTTCTTTTTATGCTTTCTATTTGTTTCTTCTACCACTGCATATTGTTTGCCTTTGGTATTTATTTGATTTGTCTCTTATGGCATTATTGCACAGAGACGTCTTTTATGAAAATAGCACACTCAATTGAATACTATTGTCGCTTCATAAATTCGGACAAGAAATTGAAACATGATACATTCAAACAAAACGAAAACAGCTCAATGACCATGAAATACATGAAATCTGGACCGTTTTATTTCTATCCGTTGGGGCACAATTTCCGGAGTAAATTTCATCCACTCCTTTTTCTGACACTTTTGACTGCCTGTACGCCGTTGATCTAAAGTGTCGGTGGAATCTGGGCCGTTGATTTTTTTTAATTCATTCAGTGCCATTCGGTTGACAACAACCGAATATATTCGGTTGCCTTTATCCGAAACTATTCCGTAGTGGTCACCCTATGTTACAAAAATTCAAAAGGGGGTGTGTCTGATAAAAAATACACGTCCGGTTACCCATAACCGAATGTATTCGGTTGAGCGTAACCGAATAGTTCAAAAATACGCGTTTCATTAATGGTGTTTTGGTCGTTTTGCAGGGTTAAGGGGTGTTTCGTGAGTAGCCTGGGGTGTGGGAAAAGCATGGGCCTAAGCAAATAGTAGATACCTTGAGATATTTGTGTCACAACAGGCCGTATATTAGCTTTGGTGTTGGCATGATTAGTAGAATTAGTGAATCTCCCAAAATGCCTCATTTGATGGCAGCTAAAAGATTGCTAAGATATTTGCAAGGGACAACAAATTATGGAATACTTTTTCCTAAGAAGACAAAGAAGATGCATAAGATGCTAGTTGGATATTGTAACATCCCACTTTTTCTAAATAGTTATTAGAATATGTTTTAAAAATTATCTTATTTTAATTGTGTATTTTTTGGGGCTTAGAGAGAGATCTAAGTGTAACCCTATATTTTATTTAACTAAACTATGTATTAATTTTAAATAAGAGATGATAATTATTTTGTAACGGTATAATTAATTATGTGTAGTTTTGTTTAGAAATACTAATAAGCATAGTAAAAAAAATGGAATGAGATGAAGTATCGACCATGCCTTACCAAACCTCCTTGTAAAGTAATTTCAAGATAGACTAACACCTCCTCCTTAAATCTTCATGTGTTGGAGTTATTAAAATGAGCCACTTAGGTGTTTGTTTGCATGAGTCATGATCAGTGCATTTTAATGCACTCTTTAAACCTTTGTATTTGTTGTTTTTAATTGTGGTTTGTTCCTAATATTTAAGCCTTAGCACGTTTATAGACTTTGGGTCTTAATTGAGCATTATAGCAAATTCTTGATTAATTTTTGTTTTTATTGCATATTGACCTCTGTCTACTCTGCAGGCCATAACTTTGGCTGTGATTATCCGATTGAGGCGTGTGAGCATGCGTTGGAAAGCTAAGGAACACAGCTACAATTCTTATGTTGAGCTCGAAACCCAATTCTTAAGTATTGAATGTCAAAAGTGCGAATTACCGAAACAGTTTAGTCAATTATGGGTTTATGGGCCAATTACTATTTTTATCGGGCTTTTATCCAAGGACCCGGTTAGTGGATTAGGGTTTTCGTTTTGTCCTAGTTAAATACACTATTTCAGAGTCGTTTTGGCTGTGTTACGCGTTATTATACAATTTTGAGGATTTGGTAGCATAACCTCCATGGAAGCCTAAAGCCCTAGATCAATCTATTCTACAGCATTTTGAGGTTCGATGCTCAATGTTTATATCATTTTAATAGTTTTAACTCTTTCTTTATCAATTTCATCTTTATAATTCTTGTTGCAAATTCGGTTTGTGTTTTGCTTAATTACTCAAACTCTGTGATTTGCTTATGTGATTCGTTTTATGATTCGGTTTTGCTTAATTACTTAATCATGATTTCGTTTTACAACTTTCATTATACAAACTATTTTATCGCTTGTTTAATTTAGTTTGCATAGGAATTGATAGAGTCTGTGACGCTTGTTTATAGGATTGATAGAATTCAGTTATGATGTTAATTGTGTTACTGACGCTTGTTCACTATCACGATTGATTGAACACACTGTTTTGACGCTTGCTTTAAAACTCTGTGAATTTGTATAAACTGGCTGGCGCTTGTTCACTTAGTTTATGATCAATCAAGAATTATCAAACCTTGCACGAATCTTTATTTTAGAACCGATGAGAAATCCAAGAAACACACCTGAAATCAATGGATTGATTGTCTATCTTTAATTGTTTTTCTTCGTTACACATCAAACTCATCTCCTAAAACCCCCCTTTTTGTTGTTTATTTTGGTTCTTGATTTCGATAATTTCAGTCACCACATACCGCTGGAGAGTCAGAAGACTTGCCATCAAGCGTTTCAGGAAGAACCTAATGCACAAAGAATCGAACATATCAAACTCAAACTCAAACCACATCTAAAAACATCACAAGACAACCAAAACACCTAAGCTCAAAATCATCATCTAGAGGCTTACAGCGAGAAACCGAAACTCAACCTCCCTCTTGATAAAATCTAGAATCTATATACAATCAAATCATCCCAATAATACTTTAGCTTAAGATTTAAGAAAATACTAACATAAGCATGCATTGAATTTGAACCTAAGATTGAACTACTCATTACTACTATACCTCTGATTTTCTTATCTCAAAGACTCACTACAAGAGTTTCTCCTTCACATTGCTCCACGCTCAAGCTGGAAATCTCCTAATAAAGGTTTTAACAATAAACAGTAAAAATTAGTTTAATTAATCGATTTTGATATAAGTGCTTCGATATAAGCTATTTCTATAATAAACTCAAACTGATTTCACAGGTTATCCTTACGAGCTTTTAAAAATAAGTTCAAAACAACTTACTATATGAACATGTCATAGCCGGTTTCATAAACTTTCTCAAGCAATCTCACAAGTACTTATACATGTATATAAGCTCAATTAAGTGAACCTAAACACATTCCTTGTTTTTCCTTTCGATGAAGAATGAAAGCAATTAAAAAGCGATTAACGAACCATAGTTTCTGGCTTGGCAATGCCGCGCTCGAAGAAAATGGGAGCAACGTGAGCGAACACGCGACGGAAGTGGTTCAACTTGGCGATTCTGAAATTGATCAAATCGGGGAAAGTGCTTCTTGTGCTTCGCTCTGCGATTCTGAAAAGGTTAGGTTAGTGAGTAGGAAGAAGGAATCCGAGGGGTAAACAAAGGTAGTTACCGCACCAGAGAGAAGAGAGCCGAAGCCGCAGATGGAGATGTGACCGTCGGGAGAGAGTAGAGACTCGAAGTGAGACTCATCGCTGAGTTCCGTGAAGGTAGCCGGAGAAGAAGACATGGCAGATGGAAAGTGTCGTCGCCGGATTTTAGCGAGAGAATAGACAGGAGTTGTGGAGAATGAGAGGGTGGCGCGTTGATAGGACGCGCGTGATGCGAGTGGGAGGGTCGGTGACGGCTGTAAGCTTAAGGAAATGGCGGCGCAGATGCTCATAGCAGCCGCTTCAAGATTAAGGAAGTGTGTGTTAATAGAGGTCAGTCCATCTTCCACTTTTGATTATTGCGCTACAGTAGATACTTATGTAGTATTGGTTTATTGTGAGTTACGGATTGATTTAGGTCAGTCCAAATGGGCTTCGCACCAAAGGCCCAATAAGGACATTGCAGCACGTCGTTATTCACACCCTATTGATGTATAGGCCAAGATTGGCTTGGTGAGGTTGAAAGGTCAGATCACTCCTCATGTCTTTACACGCGGTTCCAAACGCCTTTCGACCTCGCCGAGCCGATCTTTGCCTTTAGATCAAGAGTGTGTGCATAGCAACTTACAGCAATGTGCTTATTAGGCCCTTGGGGCGAAGCCTATCTGGACTGAGCTAACTCAATCCGGAACTCACAATAAACCAGTAATACATAAGTATCTACTGTAGCGCAATAATCAAAAGCGGAAGACGGGCGCGGGAGCGCCCGTCTTCCGCTAGTACTTAATAATTTTGAGTACATACCTTGCAAGGATTCTTTTTAGTTCTTCATAAAAGACTTGATCAATGACTTCTTGTGTTTGTTAAAAAACTACAATGTCAATCAGACATGTTAAAAGATAAATTTGTGTAACTTAAAATCCACCTAACTTCAATCCAAAATTTATTTAATCTTCAGTAATCAGGTTGACTCATCTGCCAATTGCAGCAATTGGGTCCTAACAGAGAGATTGCACAGGGTGTATCCCAAGTTACTAATTTATTACTCTCACTTTTGTTACAGAAAAGAAAAACATTGTTGAACTATGCCTTACCTTTCTTCAATTTTTTTTACGCAACGTTAAAGTTGAAAATTTACATAAAATAAAATGCATAAAACAAATAACAAAATGAACCATAAATAAAAGACAGGCTCGAGATTTAATATATAGTATTATATATTTACAAATAAAAAAATGAATTAAATATACAGTATTATCTATATCAATATCTATCTAAATCGATTATAAATATAAGTTCTCCTTCATCAGTGTTTTTTATGTTGAAAATAATTTAAATGCAGAGGTACTGCATGATTATCACCTCCTTCACTTTCATCCGAAATTCTGAATTAATAAAAAAATCATGCCGTATATAACCATTCCGTTGATAACCATTTTCTAATCAATGAAAGAGACAATATTTAGATGTAATTCTCTCTTTTCTTCTTCAGTTTCACTAAAAAGGGGAACAGTTTGGCTATCACATTGTATACATGAGTTCCATTATCCACCACTGCAGTACGGTAAAAAATGAATTAAACTTTTATGAGTAATCAGTCTTGTAATTCGATGCTATAATTGAGAGCAAGAAATGCATTCTCAAATTGTATGTAATGAAAGTCTATAGTCCTCTTTATAGGCTATTCTACCTTAAATGAGAAAGAGAGGTAGATAGCCTATAAAGGTTAGAGGACTATAGATTTATAGTTTACGGAATGCCTAAGAACCTTTAAATCATGGTAGACATGTTACCTTCTTTGTAGTAGTCCTCCCTAGAAATGTTCACACACAATTATATACGATGAAATTTAGAAAGACAATTAGAAGAAACAAACAGAAAATAGACATCAATTGCATATTTGCAATCAATTTGAAAGGGAAAGTATTACAATGCATTTACTATTTAGAAGTTTTATCATGAGTCCACCAATGACCAATGTTAAAAACAATGATATTTGCATCTTTATATTGAGATGAAGATCCACCAACCAAATTGAAACAAATTGTTCCCTTTGTCCCGTTCATTTCAAGCATTTCCCACTTTTGAATTGAGAATGGTGACACAAAAAGCTGCACTTGCACAAAGTAATAATACTACATGACCATGTATTCATATCAAACCAACACCGTAGGAGAAGAATCACAAATCCAGACTGAATGGACAAAAATTAAATCCCAGAAGATAAAATACTCACTTTAAATATGAATGAATAGAGGCTGTCTCTACAATGTATAATTACATATGCTTCATAAAATCTAATTTACTTTTGACAGCAAAACTTGTTGTTTTTCTCTAAACAAACTCAGCATCCAATGCCCATCCAACCTATTAACAAATCAACAAATTGTAAACACTCAAATATTTAGTAAATGGATCAATTATAGTCTAGTAAATACCAAAACTAAAGACACCTTTCAAATAAACTGTTTAAAAATAAAGGGGGGCATACATAATAACTGCCGTTAGTATGATAGTATGATAGTGTTAACAGAAGCAACTACTTCCAAAAAAATCCTTTGTTTTATTGTTTTGCGGTTTCCTTTATAGATTTCATATTCTATATGTGAGGCGGTTACTTGATTCATGCGAGAGGCGGTTACTATTTTTTGTGTCCCGTGTAAAGATTAAAATAATCGAGAATGTGTTTTTAAAGGGTATTTTGGCTATTTAGAAAGTGATACACCAAAATTTGGTTTTTATATATAGCTATAGATTTATTAAGAAGTATAAGGCGTATTATGATAACTTAAATAAGCTTTTTTTTGACACAACCTGGCATATTAAAGTCAAAAAATTTAATGACCATTCACTATACTAACTATGCATATGAATTAAATCCTTTAAAATATCACTTAATTATTATTTCGATGTAACCCAAATTCAACTCCAATCACATCCTTGAAACCTTAGACACGGGTGTCTACATTGACTAAATGGCCGGTCTAATTTTGTCCAAATGAATATATCCAACTTTTTAAAAAAGAAGAAAGAAATTTGACAAATCATTAAAAATGAGTTGTTTAAAATTTAATGAACTACTGTCTAAATAGCTACAGAACTACTTCAAGCTAAAATATTTTGGGTTTGTATAGTTAGCTAAAATATATCTGTTTTGTATATGAAACTTTAAAATATTGAATAAAAAACTCCACTTGAAAAAATTGAATATATATTTTATAAATAAAGCTGTAATAAAATCCACAAGATAGTTGTCTGAAGCAAAGAGTGCATTTCAAAAGGAACCAAATCTAATTATGATCATTTTGCATAGTCAATAAGAATATCAAGTGAGACAAAAGAGAACCTTTCTAAGGTCATCCCAGAGCTTGTAGAAGTTGCCATTGTGAGGGCCATGTACATTATGGCAAAGCTCATGAAGCATCGTATCCAAAACTTCATGAAAGGCCAATCCCCCCCACCCCTAATCGGTGGACACCCCAAATTTTTGAATATCCCCAAATTGCCCTCACGGGGGATGCAGGTGATGTAGCAAAAGATGTTTGGTTCAGCACACGGATGGTCGAACTGGTTCGGCCGGACCTCCACCGAGTATAGATAATGACACAGTTCGATTGTGCCAAGTTCGAACCGGTTCGCATGCATCTTAACCGAACCGTCCAGGGGTGTGTGGCCTGAGAAGTTGATGAATTTGTATGGTTCGATCAACCGTTAGCCGAACTGGTTCGGCCTTGACTGGTTCGAACCTGTCTGTTACTATACAGAACCTTTAAGTTTCTGGACAGCAACTTCTTGGACAAATTTTGTCCAAAATTATTGTAATTTCCACCTCTAAAATAACTACTTGAATTGAACTTAAATTCAAATTAGAGCATAAAACATGAAATTGTCTTAATAATACATAATCAAATTTAAAATTCACAAACAAATTGAAATAAACATCAAAATCAATCTTTTGTCAAATTAACACAAGTAGGAGAGTACGCAAAACAGAACGAACACAAAGCAGCAAATCATCATGAGTAGCAAAGACTTGATCGGTTTGGAATGAACTCGAATGATCCACAACTATCGAATCAGCTTGGGAGCCACTTTCATCCATATTGGTACCTAAAAAATGGAATAAGCCAACGAACCAGGTAGGTTCGGACCCTTAGCCAACGAACCAGGTAGGCGCACGCTGGTCCGAACCACCTAAATATAGACACCTCAAATTAGCTAGTTCGGTGCACGGTTGGCCGAACTGTCCAACAGGTTCAACGCACGCGTGGCCGAATCTGTTCGGCCTCTGTATGTCCGAACCGTGCGTGATTCCAAAACAGAAACCAACACCAATGTGAACGAAAATGGGGGGAAAAACGAAAAAATGACAACATCAGCTACATACCTTAATGTTGATGATAATAGGAGCAAGATTTCAACTATAGGTTGGAGATTGATGTGAGGGTGAGAGTGAGAGTAATGGGGGTTTAGGGGGTGTGTGGGAGGAGGGATATGGGTTTGGAATTTTGAATTTTTAGTGAGGGTATTTTTGTCATTTCATAGGGGGAGGGGGTGTCTCTCGAGTAGCTAGGGGGTTGGACGAAGTATTGGCCTCATGAAATGGACAAAAGTCCAAATCTCCATTTGGCCTCCGAAGCCGCAACTTAACATTTACACCACCTCCAACACTCATCCCCAAAAGATATGGATTGCTTGCAGCGCCGGCCCAATAGGCCTAAAAACCCAAACTAGGGCTTTAGGCCTCACAAAATTTGACCAAAAAAAAAGGCCTCAAAATTTTATTGGTATATAATATGTATTTAAAATTCTATTAAAAACATTGACAAAAAAATTCCATTAAAATAACAAAATTTAGCCTAACTCAAATGTTAAACTAGCTTTCCTCATTTGTTTTTGGTGTGGGTTCGATCCCCTCCTCTTATGCTTTTATTTCGATTTGTGCTAAATAACAAGGTAGATAACCTAGTAGCTTTAGTCCACCGCCGAACTAGGGTATCCCACCACTCAAAAAAGAACGTTTTTTTGGTCGAGACTAGGGTATCCACCGCCGAACGCAGTGACTAATCCCCTCGCTGAATTGGAGGCACCTCGAAGGGTGGGACAGCTGGCCTAGGGATTTCAAAAAAGAAGGGTTTGAACAAGTGGATAATTTTTTTCCAATTATTTGTGGCACTAAAATCCAAAATTTCCCAACAAATAAAAAGTTTATGTATGATATTTTTCATGTCAAAATATATTTTCAAAAACACATTGTATGGCCAATTTGGCCATTGTAGTTTTTACTTAACTAAATCTTTCTTTATTATACTAAACCATGGATTACAAAATTGTAGTGACACATCAGAAATTCACACTGCTGACAACATTATGACGTCAATTCCACGTCACCGCAATACTGTTCGATGGACGACAAATGGGATTCCCAAGTAAAACCAATGGTACAGATTAGAAGATCATTCCACATATACCAAATCAACGATTTACAGGCCTTAAAATTGCGGCTGCTATTTGGACGGTTATGATCAAATTAGCCTTAACATGACAAAAAAGGCAACAATTTATTTCGAATAAATGACTTGATAAATCACAGCAACAGAATAGTAAATAATCCTTATTATTGAGGAAAAGAATCCACCTCAATAAATGACTACCACTATTATACAATTTCAACCCTACCAATTAAAAACTAAAAAAAAACGCATTTGCCAGTATTTCTTCTCTGCTTCCTGACAAGGTCTGCACTACGAAATGCTACAGCATGAAAAACAATAGTTAGCTTCTTCAACAATTTTGGTTTTGAGGAAAAATACCTACATGAAAACATTAGTGATTTTTATTGTGTTCATATCAACTACCTCTCATGGACCTTCATAGGGCCTCCTTCTCCGACTTTCTTGATAGATACGATTATGTCAACATTGATACGTTGAAAACTGCTGAAGATGCACTGGTATTATCCCTTCACTCTAATATAAATTTCTACTGAACCATGTTTGCACTATATGATAAATAAGTATTATACAATCACCTATTGTTTGTCTAACCGTTACACCCTTATAGGAAGTTCCGTATGTTGTGCTGGCTCATATCATCGGCATCGTGTCAACAACAACGTACCCCTCCTTCCATAATATCATGTCAAATGTTTTATTGATAAACAAATACTTAATTCCCATGAAATGTGTGTACCTTTGATTAAACATCTTAGTCATGTCCCCTCTTTTTTGTAACAGGGAAGACATTGATCTCATTGCTGCAGATCACACTGGCACCACCATATTTGGACTTCGTCAAGAGGCTGCATACCATTTTTTATGAACAACACCTTCGTACCTACGACACCCATGAACCGTTAGGTTAGCCTTTCATGATTACAAGTAATACAAATTTGTAACAGGCCTCGATTCACATATAAATGGGAGGTCTAGAAACTAATTTCTAACTAGCCTCCATAGGGTCACTACAATTTCTGAATTGATTAATATTGAATACTATTTTTATCCAGATTTTAAACCCATACGCCCTTGGAGATACTTGGTTCATGACATGTCTTTTCAAGCTTGACTGGACTAAGAAGGTCGTATTGAACGACAGGCTTGGCTATGTTGTTACAGAAATATGCATGGTAAAGGAGATGGTCGACGAATTCGTGCTCCACAGGCTAGGTGAAGAGGTAAAAATGTCACCAAAATTACACATACTTGTATACATGATAAGAATAACCATAACAACATGTCTTGGTCTATATTAATTTTTATGATTCTCATTTTTCAGGATTATCAGAACTATTGCGAAACAATATTCGCTAATGTCCCATTGTCCACTAGATATTTTGAGAGCAGCACTCAATTGGGGGCACATGTTCCAGGTGGAACAGGCCTACATGGGGCTTTACGTAGGCGCATACACGCACCTTTTAATATCTAGGTGATTTACTGTCACAACCTCTGTCTCCAATTAGCCTGTTTATGATAACATTAGGGCATTTATATGGGGAATTATGTGCTCTTATCTGTTTCCAAATGATAATGGTAGCCCAAGAGCCCAGCTTTTGCAATTCCACTAGTGCCCCGTGATAATGCAACATGCAATATAAGTAAAGGTAGCCCAAGAGCCCAGCTTTTAATGCAAGCAGGACTTATAATATGGGACGAGGCACCGATGTTACATAGGAATTGTTTTGAAGCACTCGATAAGACTCTAAGGGATCTTATGTCCATCGTAGACCCATCCAACAACGACAAACCATTTAGTGGGAAGACAGTTGTCTTGGGCGGGGATTTCAGACAGATTCTACCTGTAATAAGGAAGGGCTCTAGACAGGATGTGCTTGGTGCGGCTATCAATGCATCTGAACTGTGGTCAAACTTCAAAGTCCTTAACCTCTCTGTCAACATGAGGTTGGGTTGTGCAGTAAATGGGCCTGAGAGAAATGATATCAAAGAGTTTGCTGATTGGTTGCTCCGAATTGGAGACGGTGATTCTAAATCAAATGAGCATGGAGAGGTTGATGTTCCTATACCTGATGATTTGTTAATTACAGATGCAACGGACCCTTTACAATCACTCATCGAGTTTACTTATTCAGAACTATTAGCCAATATTAACACAGAGCGTTTCTTCGAGGAGCGTGCAATTTTGGCTCCAACTCTAGAGTCTGTTGAGCAGGTAAATGAATATGTTCTGTCAAAAATTCCAGGCGAAGTTGTTGAGTATCTAAGTTCTGACACCGTTTGCCAGTCAGATGAGGACGGTGACTGCCAGAGTGAATGGTTCACACCAGAGTTTCTTAACGATGTTAAGTGTTCGGGTATACCAAACCACAAGTTACAACTGAAAGTTGGGGTACCTATTATGCTTATGAGAAACATTGACCAATCTGCAGGCCTATGTAACGGTACGCGTTTAATGGTCAATCATTTGGGGAAGACAATGATAACAGCTACAGTTCTCACAGGTAAAAACATAGGGGACAGAATTGTTATACCAAGGATGAATTTAATTCCAAGTGATGCTGGGCTTCCTTTTAAATTTAGGCGCCGCCAATACCCGATTACAGTCTGCTTTGCTATGACGATCAATAAAAGTCAGGGACAGTCACTCTCACATGTGGGTATCTACTTGCCTAAACCAGTCTTCACACATGGCCAACTGTATGTTGCTCTATCACCCGTTAAGTCACGGAAGCGTCTGAAGCTATTTATACTAGACGAGGATAAAAACCTTTTGTCGTCTACGAAAAATGTTGTCTACCGAGAAGTGTTTGAAAATCTTTAATTTTTGTACTAGATTTTTACATATTATGGCTACATTCTAATGACCATGGGAACATATGTTGGGTCTGTGGTTTTGTTTTTTGGTTTACCTGCTCAAGTATGTTTAAATTACATTCGTCTTATATATTTCTTTACTTTTCAAACTTCATAATTAATAAGGTAAACAGCATGTACATTCTCTTTCATTACACATGGTATTCAACAATAACAAGAACTACACAGTTATCCAAAAACCAGCTAGCGTAAAAGAACCAGGTTTGAAACATATCAAGTTACAGAATATTATCAGCAGCTTTCTTTACTATCTAATTAGAATCACATACCTGATTTAATATTCCCCAAATGGAACATGCAATGAAGCATATCGTTGTTAACAATCTAAACCATCAGTCTTATTCACTACCCATCAATACATGATGCTGACATTCGAAATGGACTCCAATAATGTATCATTGATTATACTATTGCCTGCAGTATTGTGTAGTGAATAACTATAAGTAGAGTGGGAGACGGATTCATATACGACAGAATAAATCTTAACTTCCATCACTTAAACATTTTGAATTATGCTGCACTGCAACTTAGTTTCGTTACCTTTTTTTGTGATAATTTCTATTTGTCATACAAACTGTTTTTCTATAATGTTGATACAAAACTTTTTACATGTAATGATTTCAGCGCTATCATTATGTATAATTCATACTATAATTCCAACAAAAGTACGGAAATGTCGACACAATTATTATTAACTAATAAACCATACGATAAATCGAAGGAACACAATCGAAATTCAACGTTGATACAAAGTTTTTTATCACTAATGATCTTTCAAATCTCAGAAACACCCAAACAAATTATTGGTACCCAAATCAACTACAAATAATCTGATTTGCCATAAAAAGACTCAAAAGAAAAGCGGAAATACGACATCAACGCCAAACCTAATTCTACTTCCAATACTTATTTTCATCTAAAATATGAACTGATCCCAAAATCTTCATTTAACAGGGTGGCTAAGAGAGAATTCTCACCGTCCTACATCATTCAAAATGACCACAGATCTTAAAGTTTTCTTCGATTACGGTTTGGAGACCATCGTCAACTTCGTACAGTGTTTCGTACATTCCAAATAGTCTGAATAGTTTATATACAGAGATCAAGTTAATTTAATTGTTAATAAAAGCGGATTTGTGTAAGAATAAAATGAGAGGAACCTATAGATATTGCAATTAGTGATGTTCAACAAACATATATACAAATATAAAAAATAAAAGTCACATGGGGAAGGCATTATAAAAATATTTTTTTGAATCTTCTTTCTCATCTTCACGCTCATTAACATCATATATTTCTGATAACCTACTTCAAATAGCTATTCACTTTGCAGAATTACTCAATTTGATTCCGTATGATTTACATTTCATATAATATCACTTTGCAGAATTACTCAATACGATTCCTATGATTTACAAATATTCAAACAAATGATGGATTGATCCGATACTTAGGGCACCATAAACCTCAAACGGAATGCCTGCTGCATCGGACCTATTTATGCGCAATTATGTTCAAACCAGCAAATCCAAATGGAGAAATACCACTTCGGATTACTGTCCAACACTAACGAACAACTAGAACAACTTTCAAATTGCATATGTGATCACAAAATACAATATAGTTCCAACGACTATTGAAAATTTCCAGAATAACATACGACGAAATCAAAAATTTGATTACACATGAGATGATTGCAAATAAATATGAATCAATGAACCATACCTCAAATTGGGAATTCTGTCCAAATGGATATTGATGAGTACCTTCGAATATCAATTGGCCTTCACGCGAAGAGATGAACGATTCGTACCTGCCATGGATTACCCGTCGCACGATCAACAAGAACTCACAGCGTTCTAAAGATGGGAAGCCACGCGACCGGATGTCTGAAACAAGATTGGAACAAATTAGGGAAAGTGAATACCATTGGATCGTGAATCCAGGGTTTCTATAATGTGAGGTTAACTTTAACTAATCACACAATTACTAAAAAAACCCTACACTTATTCTCATTATGCCGTGTGTATCCCTAGCTACATTCTAATGAATCTTTCGTATATGATGCGCTACAATAAAAATATGCCTTAATTTGTGGAAAGGTTTTTTGCAGTCGGTACAAGCTAAAAATAAGAAATTTGCACCATCACTATTGGCAAAAGAATATTTTTATTCAACAGCAGGAATATGACATATTTTAAAGAAAATATAAAATAACCGCAACAATATCTTGGGTTATCAACTAATCTATAATCAAAAATAGAAATTATGCCTCTTTGTTGAATAATATATAATCAACTAAATTTAAAAAAAAAATTGTACACCCGGCACGGGCCAATCATAATAATTTCAAAACGTCAGGACTGATTTGCAGCCACAAAATAAAACAAAATAATTCGAACTCACTACTACACCCATATAGGCATATTTATTTATTTTACAAACAGATACCAAATCATTTAACAACGCATGTAACCAAAATCGCTGAATTGCAAGCTAATGAGCATTCTATAACAAATAAGCCCATTTCTACAATAAACAATCCCATAACATTATTTTGTACAACCTGATATATTCACCAGAAAATTTTATTTAAATATATAACCACATTGGTAAGTGGCCAATCCTGCCAACAGCTGTAATTTCCATTAGAGGAAAACTAAAATTGAAACACTATTTATCTGAATTATTTGACCGCAGTATGAGAATACTAATATATACATATACGTCAACCCGTGCATCGCACGGGTCCACCATACTAGTATCATTAAATCCATCACATGTATATATTTTTCATGTCGATTGTTTTATAACCTTTGTTATTGTTTCTCTATAGTTTATTTAATTTATTATTAATAATTTAATGATCATACAATTCATAAAATAATTATTCTTTTTATTTAACTTAATTCATAATACTCATACAATATTTATAATTATTATTATTTGATTAACACAATATTTATAATTATATAATTCATTTGATAAAAAATAGGCTTAAATATGTATTCTGCCCCTGCAAATATCACCATAATCCAGTTATACCCCTGTAAAAATAAAAACTTTAAAATTACCCTTGCAAATATAAATCGCTTACGGTTATGCCCCTCGGTCAGCTTCCCATCCAAAAAAATAATTTAAATAAGGTTTAAATATATGTTCTGCCCCTGCAAATATCACCATAATCCAATTATACCCCTGCAAATATCAGCATAATAGAAAAATTAAAGATTTTGACAGGGGCATAACTGGATTATAGTGATATTTGCAGGGGCATAACTGGATTATGGTGATATTTGCAGGGGTAAAACATATATTTAAACCTTATTTAAATTATTTTTTTGAATGAGAAACTGACCGAGGGGCATAACCGTAAGCGATTTATATTTGCAAGGGTAATTTTAAAGTTTTTATTTTTACAGGGGTATAACTGGATTATGGTGATATTTGCAGGGGTAAAACATATATTTAAGCCTAAAAAATATTATATAATTCACATAATAACAATTCATACAATTGTTTTACATGAATGAATTACATATTTATGATCATACAATAATTTCATATCGCGATCATACAATATTTACAAACAGTACATCTTATCATACAATATTTATTTTTTGTCATAGAAAAACCATACAATTTATATTTATTCAACAACCGTATGATCACACAATTCATTTTATATGAGTTGATCATACAATATTCATTGAGACAGAACAACAATTGTTATAAATATTTGTGTTACTTGATCATTGACTTAACAATGATTTCTCATCACAACAGTTATAAATTATATAAATTTTCTAAGGTTTGTTTGGGAGGGAGAGTTAGGAGGGGATGGGAGAGGAAGGGAGGGGTTTTTGGGAAGGAACTCATTGTTTGAGAGTTTAAAAAAACAAGAGGATGAATTTGGGAATCTCTCCTAACCCCTCCAAATGGTCCATTTTCAAATTCTCCCAATTTGGGGGTTTTAGGAGGTTTATGATGCGAAATGACATGTTTACCCTTACTACAATTCGAAAATTACTTTCTCAGTCCCTTCCCTGATGTTAAACTATTAATTTTAACAAATGAGGCACGACGAGGTCTCCAGTGAACTTGGAGGAGCCTGCAACTGAGCTAGATGATCAATTTTCGATTGATTAGCTCCATTAGGGATAGGAATAGTAGATGATAAGAATTGTTAAACACCATATCATTTCTTGCGTTCCAAATATTCCATAGAGTGAAGAAGATCCAGGATGAAAGGAAATTAGCAGAAGCCACAGGGGATTTCATAGCATCCAGAATCCACTTTTGTATCGTTGAAAACCCAATTGGAGAGGGGTTGATAAATTGAAGTCCAAACCATAAGGGTCCAAGGGCAGAAAAGAAAAATATGCTCAGTAGTCTCACTCTCATTTAGGCACACTGGACACAGATGAGAGATGGGAATTCTCTTTTTACATTAATATCAAATAAAACTCTAAGAAGCCTAATGACTGAGCGCCGCTCTACTCTCTTCTACTCTCTTCTTCTCTGATCTCCCCGCTTTTCTACTCATTTCTTCTCATGGAGTGACAGTACAATACTAATTTCGAAGTATTTTTGTTTCAAGTATTTGCATGCCTCGTATTGTATTTTAAAAGAATTTTTGGCGGGATTGTAATTCACATTCTACCTCAACAAAAAGCGGTTACTTGGCTTCGGCCAGCCTATAAATGCAAAGCGGTTCCCCTACTCATTTTCTTTTCTTGAATTCCAAATAGCACTCTACCTCAACAAAAAGCGGTTACTTGGCTTCGGCTAGCCTATAAATGCAAAGCGGTTCCCCTACTCATTTTCTTTTCTTGAATTCCAAATAGCACTCTCTCTCGCTTGCTATGCTCTCTCTCTCTTGCTTGTTCTTCCATGGCAGCGATTCACTTCAAGGTATGTGTAATCCATTTCATCATTCACTTTCATCATCTACTTTTCAACTCCGTGAGATGTAATCAATTTCATCATCTACTTTTCAACTGTGAGATCAATATTTCATCAATCTATTTCATCATTCACTGTTTTCATCATCTACTTTTCAACTCTGAGATCAATATGTGTAATTCATTTCATCATTCACTGTTTTCATCATTATCTTATTGTTTTTCTATGTCTAATTGGATCTGAGCTCGGATTTTCCAACAAACTGCTGACCTAAACTTTCTTTCCTCTGAGGTAAAATTATCACTCTGTTTGATTTTTGATTTTCTTTTCTGTTTTTTCATTTTTTTGATTTTCTCTGCTGCTGCTTGTCTTTTACAGGATGAAGAAGTTGCTAAGGTAGAAGAAGAATTTGTTCAAATTGCGCAGGTTATTCCAATCTAAGTTCCTTCTCGATTGGAGTATGATCTCAAGTATTTTGATTTATTGAGACTGCTTTAAGTTCTTTTTATTGAGTTTTTTTTGTTAACTTTATTATTTGAAGTCTATGTATTTTAATTTCATTTAATTAATTATTAATAAGCCTTGGGTAACATTGAGTTTGTGTGAGCCCTTGACGTGTTTATACTGTGAGTAGAATTTAGTACATAACTGTTATAATGTTTAATTTGAAGTATTAAAAGTTAGATCTCTGGAGACATTATTAATTTGTCATATGAGGGGTTGATGGTTCTTGACATAAGGATGCAATTTTTTTTAGTTTTTGCATGTTTTTTTCTCTTGATGCAGAGGAAACTATAGGAAGACGGATAGTTGGAGTAAGGAGATATCATCCCTATCCCTAAGACATACATTTTAGTTGTGCCAGTATTGTCTCTTGATAGGTGGTGTCAAGACTGTGTGCTGGCCTATGTGCATGTTCATTCAATGTGTTGGCCTATGTACTATATTCTTTCCGTTTGAAGGATGATTATTTCTGAAAAATATACTTTACACTTGCTGTGGTAAGGCCCATACTTCGTCCAACTCCCTAGCTACTCAGTAGACACTCCTAACATGTGTGAAAAGACCAAAATGCCATTTGTCATCCAACGATGGTTCGGAGCACGGTCGTCTGAATCGGTTCGGACGTGGTGCCACCGAACCAGAAACAAACACACAGACACCCCCCTTTTTAACTGGTTCGGGGGCACCATGTCCGAACCGGTTCGGTCGATCGTGCTCCAAACCAGTTAAAATGCAGTGTGAGGGGGTTCGATCTGCTTCTATATGCTCATCTATGTTGATGAAATTATCATCGCTGGCTCTTCAAGTGCAGCAAAGGCACAACCTTTGCTCTTAAAAAATTTAAAGAGCTTGTGTATCTTTTGGGGATTGAGGTTAATCACTCAGCTACATTTGCATTGCTCTTAACTCAAGCAAAGTAGGTTAAAGATCTACTAGTGAAAGGTGATATGGCTGATGCTACGTTTGGGTCAGATAATTACATGGACAACCCATGTTCATTCATCTCTGTAATGAAAATACAATTTAGAAATACAATTCCAATGAAGTTTCAATTCTCTGATAATATCACAAGCAGGGAATTCACAACTCAATAGATAAAAAAATGAATAACCGAGTAACTTCTTAGGAGATCATCCAATTACATTACGTAATAAAAATTTGTTAATCCTTCAAAAACTTTCACAAAAGGTGACAAGTAAATACAGTCTAAAACTAAAGTTATTAGACAATATCATTTTGAGTATACATCCAAATAAATGCCTTATATATGCTTTTGTGGTATAAATGAAGCAACTATGAGCACTTTAATCATCAATCATTCTTATTCAACAACTTTAGTGGTAGATAGTTGATGATCAGAGGGAGGAGAGTGAAAGAAGAGGCAAATAGCTGATATATCATCAATTGCAATGCCTCTTCTCTTACGTTTCCATTCATGTGTGGCACATTTTACAAGCTTTTGAGCTGCTTTTTCTCTATCTGGAGTTGAAGCAACAATTTTGACAGCTTCTTGGTTGGAAATAACATCCCATACCTGTAATGAAAAAAGAAAGCAATTACATGAGCACTGCACATTCTAAATCACATTCATTATTCTACTTGATCACATGTGCAATCATGTTCACTCTAATATTCCATCTAACTAACCAAACATGACTCTTTTTGCTGTTTTGTGTAAGTCCCTATAACACACTCTTTTTCTGTATTAGCCCTTGTAATATCTAGTTATATATTTTTTTTTATAAAAAGTTTAGGTGAGTTGAGTTTTGGAGACTAATCAGGAAAAAAGTTCAATTAGTCTCTCTCTATAATAGTATATTACAGAAACTAAGATGGAAAAAAATATATTGTATGGACTATGGACTAAATGAAACAATTTTCCTTTTACTAAGACCACTTATTTTTATTTTTGTTACAGAAATTTTAGTGTGAGTGGATGACGCTCCGGTCTAAGGCGAGGAAAACATTTAGGCTCTTTGAGCACTTATGAAAGAAATTAAGAGAACTAGTGAGGATTTAAACTTGGGACCTCCCGAATACAAATTGCGTTATGCCTCACTATGCCAACCTTTTAGGGTTACGAAGACCACTTTAAAACAGAAAAAACATAAGACCAAATAAAAAACTAGGTTATTAAAGTGACAAAACACATATTTAAACCTTTTATTTCTTAAATACATTTTCATTCTGAAAATGAATTCATTGTATGGTTGAACAAAAATGCTGAAAAGAAATAAGGTGCATATACATACCCCATCTGTTGCCAAAATGACAAATTGATCCCTAATGGTAAGTTTCCTTTGTGTAACTTCTGGTACAGAGATGAGTCCAAAATCTTTTACACAGTAATCACCAAATGCTCTAGATATTGCTAGTCCTGGAGTCTTACCATTTGGCATCCAAACCCTATACACTCCTAGTTCATCTTCCAAACAAAATACCCTCCCTTTGGACTGTTTTATGCGCTCTGCTTCCTCTGAAATTAACAAGAACAAGACTCAATTATCTTTAACAAATACAAGTACTTTTAACATGAAAATATGCACACAAAAATAGACATAGCTATGTAGGGAGTAGTATACTTGGTAAATTTGGCTTGAAGTCAGTGGTAAGCTGAAGAGAGGTCAATGCGCCATCTTCCTCTGAAGTGGTTGCCAAGACAGCCCTAGAGTCACCAACATTTGCTATAATGAGATATTCACCCTGAAAATTTAGTCACACAAATTTTAGATTACTTTGTCCCAATAACTACTACAGCTCTTGAAATTATTTCATCATCCAAATGTTGTTAACTCATTATTCATTCAAGACTAGGGAAAACATAAATAATCTACTATAGATGATTATGATTGTTTTCCTTTCTAATCTTCAGGATTGGCCCAAAGATAAGGTTTCTAAAGTACTAGATTCAAATACCAAAAAAAAAGAATACCAAAAAAGAGTTCTAGCTTTAGGCTTGCCAACAAAAAACTTATTTATCATTAGTTTTTATAAAGGACTTTGTATGCCAACCTATAAGGGGTTGGTCTAGTGGAGCATGACAAGGTACAATCCGAGAAGTTCCAGGGTTCAAATTCCCACTAGTCTCCTTGGGTGAGGTAAATATAATTTTCTTTCTAAGTTCTTAAAGAGTCCGAAGGTTTTCGTTACCTTGGACTGGGACGCACATCCTTCCCCTTAACCTAAAATTTATGTAACCAAAAGAGACTATGCATGCTGCTGGCAAAAAGGTATCATATCACATGTTATATGTAACCTGTTTGATGATTGTCAAAGCTGTAGTACCACTTTGAAAGGAATCAATTCCAGTATGCTGCTTTAAATCCTGATCAATTGCAGCACAAGTCTTTATGTAGGACTCTTTCCACATGTCAAATCTATGGATGTTCCTTTCTGTTTCCAACTTAAAATCCAAGTCAAGTGATTTTGCAGCCAGGTTTTCCTGCCAATTGCATAGCAAAAAAGCAGGTAATTTTTTCCTAACCCTTTTAGCTACAAAATGTCCCCAAGGTCCATGTCCATCAAATATTCCACACAATATGATGTCTTCTTGGCAGCCAAATTCCTATCATCAGAAACAAAGCAAAACAAAATAAATATCATTTCCTATTTGTCAAAAAAAATAATCATTTCCTATAGTAATTGCACTCATTAATGTTGTGTCCCACTTATGCTGAACAAGATAATTTGGCAAAAAGAAGACTTTGTTTGACAAAAAAATACCGAATAACGGATAAGCTAGCTTATAGAAGATAAGCTGATAACGCATAAGCTAGTAGATTGAATTTAACGTGTTTGGTAAAATTAGCAGTTCATTGTTTACCTCCCAAACAATATGGCGATCTTGATTGAATCCTTTCTGGCCCTTCTTACTGAACACACACGTAAAATTGTTAGCCTTGACAGACTTAACAGTTCCAGATGACTTCAATAACATTTCATTCTTCTTTGCTTCCTTAGCCAGTGCTTCCACAACTTTCCTTTCATCACTCTTTTCTTTCTTCAACGAAACAGTTCTTGCCAATTCATTGACAAGAGATTGAAAAGTAACCATACCAGAACAGAACCTGAGGAACTGAAATGTGATTCCTCTGAAGCTATATATATTCTACTCAAACTCCATGAGCTCAAATTGTAAGCACAACTAGCTTAGGCACATGACGTTTACTTCTTGTAACTTGTAGTGCAAGGTGGTGCTAATGGTGTATTTTATTGCCATAAGATAAGGGCTTTATGGGCAAATGAAAAGTGATTAGCCATCTTGATTGCTATGTGTTAGCCAAATAAATGGTCCAATTAATAATTAAATAGAAAAGTGAGTAATATATTTTCATAATTCAGAGCTTGCAAGGTCTATTTTGAATCCTACGGGGTCGGTATTTAACAAATACCTTAGAAAAGCAACATGATAAGTAAGTAATGAATAAAAAACTTGTGTGGATGAAATCAGATTGCGTTTTAGTGCGATGCCTTTAAATTAAGTGATCTTCAATCTTTATTAAACAAATTTAAATAGAATGAGTATGCTAATCATGAGACTCAATCTTAACTTGGCCAGTTGTTCAGGGGGTACACACCTCAGGGATGTCATCATGGTCAAACAAGTGGACACAGGTGAGATTAATTTATTACCCACAATGGACTTTTGTCAACAAACAAACAAACACAAATCCATGGCGGGGGTTGCTTTAGGTGGAAACTAGATATGCATGATTGCTATATAATATTCACATAAGATAAACGAAGTAAAAAAATAAAGTTGCTACCTAATAATTTGTTAATAACGACAGCTCCATTGATATGTCAGACTCAGACGTGTGATCTAGAAGAGTTAATATTCATATGCAGAATAGTTCATACAGATTTTGACAAGAAAAATATGAATCATACCTACCAAGTAAATAAAATTCACGATTTTATAAGATTCTTTGGGTTATCCTCGTACCTAACGCGGATGGGAGATAACATTCGGCATTTGAGTCCAAGGCTAAGAAAATGGTCAAATAAAAATGGACAAAAAATGCAAGTAACGTCAAAAGAAATGGTGTGATAATGCATGGATAATAATTACCTTTAGATGTAACAGCATATAAATAAATAGAAAGACGAACCAGATATGAGGTAGCGTGCATTGTTTTTTTATAAAACTTCACTTCAATAATAGCTCCAGAATTCAATCATAGATACACCATTAAATTCTAAACTAGGATGGATGTCTTTGAACACTCACCAGAAAAGGAGCAGAGAATCGATTGAAGAACCAACGATAGAAATATAATGGAAAGTAAACAACTGAACGTTGATGGAAATTGACTGATTATCTATGAGTCTCTAGAGAGAATCTAACAGAATTGATAACTTAAATGAAACAGAATTTGGTAAAGGTATGTATTGAAATGAATCAGAGGAAGATGCTTTGCGTACTTGGATACCGTACTCAATGGAAAACTTGAGTAGCGTAGTATTCACTTTCATTAAAAGTAGGTCTTAGATTTTCTTGACACATGAACTCTAAGGGAAAAGAAACAAGATGACCCTTCACTGATGCTAATCTCTCCATGGTATCAACGTTCTTGATATCTCCATCATGATAGGATTCTAGTTTTTCTTGGGCTATTCCTAAATCAATGGTCGTGTGTCCAATTTTCTCTTTCCAAGAAGCCATGCTTTGTCTGAAAGCAAGTCTGCAGAAACATAAGGTTTAAAATGCATGTTAGGACAAGACAATGGAGAAAATTCACCCGATGATGAAAGACGGACAGCAATTACAACCAACATACCTGGTGTGTATTAGATCATTAGGTACACAAGAAAAGACATCCTGATAAATTGCAGTATTTGTCTGTATAATGTATCCAGGGATAATAATCAGAATTTGTGTTAGAAGTATTATTTCTTATTCAGAAACATTAAGATCTAACAGCATTCAGTATACGTATATATGGAATACATAATAACCCTTAAGCTTTCTTATTACCTTTGCTATTGTCATCCAAATATCCTTGTATGTAGATTCAACAACAGGGTCCATAATTTGATTGACCTGAGAAGATATTGAAATAGTCATTATAATCAGGAACCTAAAATAACTACTATCCAAAGAATCGAAAGTACTAACCTCTCTTGCCGGGAGACCTAAGTGCTCAGACCATAATGCTAGTCGGAGCGTCAAAGAAAACTTTCCTGCTTTCCAAGGCTTTCCATCCATATAAGAATCAATCATCTCTTTGTCTTCTATGACTACACCAATCTGAAATCCATATGCAGGAGAGTTAAAGAGGCAGAAAATGATAAAAATTATGCATTTATTTTAATTTAAAAGTCAAATAAAATATTTCCAAAATGTGCAAATAAAAACTAACAGCACCTTGTGGGAAAAGGCTAGAGTAGTTGTTGTTGTTGTATGCAAATTATAAACAGATTAATCAATGGGTTCACAAATCATGACACAATTTTAAAAGTTCGAAAAAGGATGTTTTTTTTGACAAGGTGACACAATTTTAAAGGTGCGAAAAAGGATGTTGTCAATAATGATACTACTCAGTTGAAATCATTCTTTCACTAGTTACATATTAATTATTAAGGTGTTGTATAAAAGTTTTTTAACAACATAAATGTGTCAAACTGATTATATGGAGAAAGAAATTCGAAGTTATATATGAAACACAAATACTTATGTTTGTAGTCTTTACCAAAATTTCCAACAAAATATATCAAAAAGAGACAGAGCTAACTAGATATCAACTATCTCACTTCCATAATATATGAATCACCATCGATGAAAATGGTAATGAGAGTTAATGAAATGAGAGAGGTGTACGAAAGTGACTCAGTAATCAAACATCCGAATCTGATCACTCTTTTAAAGCATGTGAAGGGAGAAAGACTTGGAACTGTACCTCAGAATCCCTGGAGCCAAGTAAGCTCCTATCATTAATATTAGCAGATCCAATCAAACTTATACAATCATCAACAATCATGATTTTACTGTGAACATACACCTGCAAAAACGGGTATATCATTAAGCTGACCAGAGCTCGATAAATACAAGACCATAGATGTGAAAATACCTGGCTTGTTGCCACAGGACCACCATCAGAGAGTCTGCCATAAGACCTCAGGCCATAAAAAGAGATGTAGTCATGTATTCTTGAACCAAGAATCTCATGAAGGTTATGTAAGATAGAATTCTGCCCTCTGCAAATGGTTCGATACTGCCAATGCATTATGGCTCTCACAGATGCTGCGCCACTATCATCAAGCCCCCCCTAGTAGATAGTATAAAAGTAAGTCCAAAACTCATGCAAAAGCATAATTGTGTTGAAACAGGATAAAAATTAGAACCTGGAAGCCAGGCAGGAGAGGTATGACAACAATAACCCTGAAAGATTTTTTGTCATTATAAGCTCGCATAATCCGCCGATGCAAAGCTTTTAACACACGATTACGTATCATATCATCTCCAGAAAGACCTGAGATAAAAAATTGGTTCTGGAACAAGTTCCCAAGGATGAAAGAAAACAGTCAGAGAAAGTCCAGAACATATGAGATTAAGTTGATCCAAGGAATATTGTCCAAAATTAGAAAAGAATATACAATGACCAGTGTCAAAAAATAATTAGCAGCACACAAGCGACAAGAAAAGAATAAAAGAAATAAGATAATAATGCACCCTATTAAAGTCTATCCTCCAGCATGATAGGAGATATGGACTTCCCACTGCTTTTAGTTTTTATGTTGGAAAAAATTTATCAATGCCAAGAGCTTCCATAAAATATCCAACTTCTATCAATGAAAAGTATTTAATGACAAAAAATAACATTTGTTACATAGGTCATTGACAAAAAATAACATCACAGATAGAAACAAATATATAAGTCATTGACAAAATTATGGTTAAATAGGTCACTGACACTTCATCAATCTGAAAACAGTGTACCTGACAACGGCAGGAAGCACGGGGACCAGTTTGTCCAGATTCATCAGCAAAACCTCCCTGATCACCTCGTTCTTGTGTTTCCCACCATTCTGGTTCTGTATTTTGTAAATCAACATGAGCCATTCTATCATGAGACATGTTTTCATGATTATGCATAGAGTCAAGATCATCTACAAAGCTCTTCATTGGTGTATCTGGACCGATTGCTGCAATTTTGGCCTTCCGGAATGAGAAAGGAAGACCGCTATTGATCCTTCTTGGCTGGTCATGGTGATGTGAAAAGGAGATTCGCCCATTTGGTTTTGAGTCTCCTTTAGGAGTACCCAACCCACCAGACTCCTGAGGTAAGAGTAGAGGAATGATAATTTGCAATAAAATGTGGGACTCTTAAGTCTTAATAAACCCCCTCACGCCCGGTGACCCAAGTGGCTCGCTCGATAGATAGCAGGTGGCTCAGTAGATTTTGGATAGGCTTTGATACCATCAGTGGCGTATCTAGGACCCTCAGTACGAGCGTGCAAAAAAATTTAACCACACACATTGCTATAAATATAATAAAGGAGGAAGAGAATAAAGAAGAACTTACTTGAAAAGGAGGAAACATACGGAGAAAAAAATTAGAAATGTGTAAATATGATGTATTAGGTAGATGCAAAACTAGGAGTTTCGGTACAATCAAATATTTTCTAAACTGGTTCACTCTTTTTCCCCTTTTTTCGGTGGGCGTTACAACAGAAGTTTTTTTTTTAAGAGTCAATGAGACCTTTTTTTTTGGCACAAGAGTCAATGAGTTATTTGACTAAATATGTCTTGACCAAAAAAAAAAGACTATATATGCGAGTTCTTGTAAATATATAAATAAACATTAAAAATATTAGTGCCATTAGCCATTACGTAAAAAAACAATCTAACATGTATACAAACTTGCAGTTATTCAAGCATACTAAGCTACTAATAATGCTAATCCCTATCCCTTTATTTGTTATTTTTATATAAGTACAACAACAGCAATTGGCGTAAAATAAGAGAACACAGCGCACACACACTATTACCAATCATTAATCACATTCGGGTTTAAATTTGGGAACCGATGTTTTATGTCGTTGAAACTGCCAAGACAACCAACAATGAGGGGCAAAAGAAATCCAGTTTGTAAGTGGGATCAACTTTCTACATTATTATTTGACGGACACAAAAACTTTGTACACTATTAAAGTGTTACTACTTTTAAATAATGGGCGAGACTACAACTTCCAACAAATATGGCATTGTGTATACAGAGGATCCGTCCAACAAATATTGAGGTCTAAAACAAATTTTCGTGTAAGGATGATGATTCTAGAAAGTGGAGGTTGCCAGGAATAACCACCCAAACGCCTTCCTTGAAACATCAGCATTGTATATCTGGACCATAACCTACTAGTTAATGATAGACATAGCTAGAATGTTTCAGTATAGCAAAAAATTATAAAATTAAAAATTAATTAAGATTTAAACCAGAAAAATATTGAATAAGAAACTCCACTTCAAAAAATGGTATATATTTTATAAATAAAGTTGTAATAAAATTCACAAGATAATTATGATCATTTTGCATAGTAAATAAAAATATCAAGTGAATGAGACAATAGAGAACCTTTCTAAAGGAACCAAATCTAATTATGATCATTTTGCATAGTAAATAAAAATATCAAGTGAATGAGACAATAGAGAACCTTTCTAAGTTCATCCCAGAGCTTGTAGAAGTTGCCATTTTGAGGACCATGTACATTATGGGAAAGCTCATGGAGCATATGGTATCCAAAACTTCATGAAAAGGGAACAAGTCCAAATCTCTCTCTTTAGCCTCCGAAGCCGCAACTTAATATTTAATAAAATTTGATAAATCAGATCTAGGTAACTGTTAGATAGATCCAATTCATGCTTTAACAAAGCGAATCTAGGTAAATCCGATATGATTGGAAAAATTGTAAATCAGATCTACATTGGGGTGAGGTAGATCCGATTTATTAAAATTCAAAAGCTGATGTATCTATATGCGAGATACATCTGCTTCGTCTAGTTGTTAAAGCATATTCACCTAAGGGTGGGGGTAAATCTGATTTGTTAATTACCAAAGCGGATTTACCTCCACCCGTAAGTAAATCTGATTTCAATTAAATTCAACAGCCAGATTTAGTCCCCTGACCCAACAACTATATTTTCAACGATGTATATTGCACCAGTAATATCAACGATTGATAATCATTGACAAATTCTATAAATACTCACTCCCACCCAGTCTTTTCACAGAAAAATTTAACTGTCTTACTTATTTCACTCATCCTTACCCATCCAGAATGCAGATCAGCCTCCCTCAACACTCAGAAGAGAATAGACTCTGCGGTATACATCATCAGAGCAACATCACCATGAGAGAAGATGGTGTCTACTTCTAGAGTCCGAAGTCGGTGTTATGCAGAATCCAATTTTTTCTAACGGATGTTACACTGACAGTTAACTAAAGACGTGGCGTTCTAATTGTCTAATCTGACGTGTCTTCATTAAATGACATAGTCAATAGGGGACCAAAGTGAAACAAAAATAAAACATAGGGAACCAAATTGACACAAACACAAAAATAACTACTATCCAAATATAAGATTTTTGGGCAGAGAGAACTTCATCTAAGAACTTTGTGCCTTGAAGACCCTACTCTTCTTGTTCGAATCTGATATGTTTGCCATGATAAGTTGCCCAATATTCTTCGATTATAAGAACCATCCTTGCTTTCACTTCTTGAGGAAATAAGAGTTCTACTGTGTTCAGGATAGCATTGTTCACATTGTATGATGGACTTTTGCTACAAGATATCAACATGAAGAATGGATGAAGTACCACTATAATATGTTTGTTGAATATAAAACTTATATGCCATTTTGTAAAACTAACCTTATGAATTGACGGCAATTGGGACAATTATTGTCATAGCTGGCTAAAGCTAAGTACAGACATAACCTACAAAAGCTGCAAAATTATAAATTTTAAATCATAAATCCATGAGTTGGTAATCCTAAATTTCTAAACTTGCACACTTCTCTTACTCCATGTAAACAAAACCAATACGTACTTTCTTTTATAAATAGTCCTAACACCCGGTTGGACACAAATACTTACACTTCAAGAACTAATACTCTCAAATAATCATTAAAATCTACTTATCCATGTTTGTGTCATGTCCAATTTGTGTCCCCATTTGTGTTGGTGCTTCATAAATTTCTACCCGCAAGTGGGGATCCCTGCGGGGATTGCCCCATTTGGAGTCCCGTGGGCAAGGAATTTTTCCCCATGGGAACAGGGATGGGGGAGAAAATCCCCCCGTCCGTATCCCCCGCCCCCAAATATATTACATAAATGTTCTTATTATAGATATAGATATAGATATATATATCTTATATTCTAAGTTATCGATTTTTTAGCCTTTTAATATGTGATTTTAAATAAAAACATTAATAAAATATTAAATTGTATTAATTTTTATATTTTTAGTCTTATCTTTATACTTTTTAAATATTAAAATATCAAATTAAAACTAAGTTTTCTATATTCAATGTTAAACTTTTGTTTTTTAGTCTTACTTTTGCTAACTTTAAATGAATTCTTGAGGTCCCCACGGGAGGTGGGGATCCGTGGGAATGGGGATAGGGAGGAAAACTCCCTAGAAGAGGGAAATGGGGATGGGGATGGGGGACAATATGGGAGGCGGGGCAGGAGCGGGGATGTACTCCCCGATCTCGCCCCGCCCCATTGCCATCCCTAAACTAAGACACTTACAAGACTAATGGAATGGAAAATGTGACGAAACCTCCATCCTCCTTATTGCAGATTAAAAGTTGAAGAATATACGATAATAAAATACTCAATATTTATATGGTCTAAAAACATATTTAAAAATACTATACATATAAATGGGGATTACTAAAATACTCCCATATGATTTTTAGAAAGAGTAGGCTAGCAATAACCCACCTACTCCTTTTAAATAGTAACTTTAAAAATGGGTATTAATGTAATTTAAGGTTTTAAAATTATGTCAAAATGGTTTATATGTTTTTTACAAAAGTGATATTCCTGTTAATTGGGCGTGCAATATATATTAACAGAAATTTAGAACATCAAATAAAGTGTGAAAATTTTTCTACTTTAGTTTCATGAATGATAAATTTCAATCCTTCGATCAATAGATATATTTTTTTATTTAATTAATTTCGTGTGAATCTTTAATCAGAACATTAATTGTTCAAACTGAAAAAAAAAACGTTAATATTAATGTAAGGAGAGAGAATCAACACCTTAATTTTAAGGAGTTAAAAACAAATTGGCGGGTAATTGGTCAAAAGTTACATTTACATCAAGTTATTATCCAATGGTCACTTAGCACTAGGATATGTTATTATTCTATGATTTCATAAAACTATGAATTTCAGTAGCAAGGGAACGGGGAAGGCGAGAGCACAAGCTTTCAAGTTCAAATTCGAGTGTGTATGGTGATCATTTGTCTTTTTATCTAAGGTGATAAAAAACGTTTCATTCAATAAATTAACATTTCTTTAGACTTTGCACTCATTTCATATAATATCTATCAATTAAGTCTTATATAAAAATATATTCTTTTATAAAATCATTTCTTACTATTTTCTTATTTAATATAATAGATTTTGCATTAGATCTATTTTATATGATTTTCAAATAAAAAAACACATTGGAATGAATATTGAAAAACTGAAATCTATATAAACAAGTTTTTTGTTATTCAATTTCCAAAACATATTTTGAAAATATTTATACTAAACGACTTTTTTAATTTTCAAAAATTGATCTGCATCGAAGGACACCTTAGTTAGTAAGACGTTTCTTCTCTACCTAAAAGGATGTGGTTTCATGCCAAATAGAGGAAAAGTAGGAATTCTATTAATCTGCTATTTAAAAAAAAGATTCATAAATTAGTAATTAAAACTAAGAATGAGGCTACTTTTTGTTGTTGGATATAATACCTGTGACCACACCGAGTGCTTACGGGGTCGATGAAAAGCTCCAAACAAATCTGTGGAAATGCGTAAAAAAATGATTATATAAAGTATTCCATCATTGAAATGAAATTAAAACAAAATTGTTGTATGAAATGTCACAAGAATCATACTGGACAAGAAAGCTCCTCTCTTAGTTTATCAATGCAAGATGGAAGAGCATTACTCTCATGGGCTAGTTTATTCTCTCTTGCTCTACTTTCTTCACCTTCACAATATTCCTCCTTTTTCATCTTTTTGCCGCTATCTGCTTAATAACATCAGATGAATAACAATGTGACACAAGAGAAGAAAGCGAAACATATATGAATCTAAGCAACAAAATGTCAATGACCTTTTGGAGAAATTTGTTGTTCATCAAGATCAGGAACAGCTGCCGTATTTGAAAGTGGACTTTTCACCTTTTTCATTTTTTTTTTCCCGCTATCTGTTGAATAACAACATCGGATGAATACCAATGTGACACAAGAAAGCAAAAAACAGATATGAATCAAAGCAGCAAAATGTCAATGACCTTTTGGAGAAATTTGCTCTTCATCAAGATCACGAACAGCTGCCATATTTGAATGAGGATTTTTCTTCTTTTTCATCTTTTTGCTGCTATCTGTTCAATAACAACATATGAATAACAATGTGACACAAGAGAAGAAAGCGAAACATATATGAATCTAAGCAACAAAATGTCAATGACCTTTTGGAGAAATTTGTTGTTCATCAAGATCAGGAACAGCTGCCGTATTTGAAAGTGGACTTTTCACCTTTTTCATTTTTTTTTTCCCGCTATCTGTGGAATAACAACATCGGATGAATACCAATGTGACACAAGAAAGCAAAAAACAGATATGAATCAAAGCAGCAAAATGTCAATGACCTTTTGGAGAAATTTGCTCTTCATCAAGATCACGAACAGCTACCATATTTGAATGTGGACTTTCCTCAGGTTTGCGTTTCTTTTGGTTTAGGCGCTTTTGTTCTTCACCCACCACCATTCTTTTGTTTGTTGGTCTACTGCGACTAGTTTTTGTTTTCTAAGTTTGAAATTAGGGTTAATCAGTGAAGAGGTAAAGATATTATAAAGTAGGAAAGATTAATTTATTAGTGTCAATCACAAAAGTTAAAATAAGGAATAATTGATAAAAGACAATTGATCTATTTTTGTCCTCTTCTCCAACATATTCAGCATCAGTGACAGATTTCAGCTTATGCTCTTAAATGATTGTATAGAATAATAGAGAAAAAGGAAATAAATTGAAGAAAGAAAGAGAGAGGTGTAAAAGTAGGAAAATAGAGGAATAGAGAAAACAAGAGAGAAATAGATAGGCGATAAATAAATAAAAAATAGAACAAAGAGGAGGAAGGCTGAAACAATATATGAATTCAATTTATTTTGATGGATGATCCACAAAACTGAATGAATAGGATAGAGAAGGGGTATCAATCAAAATAATAAAACTTTTAAAAGTATATAGATTTATTGTTCTAATCTAACATCTACCGATGATACTGGTTTGCTGAAAATCGAAAAAGAGCAGAAGAGAGGGAGATTAAGACTGGTTACCTGTAAGGACTAAGGAGGTGGAAGAGAAGCCGCTGCCGCGAGAGAGAAACTGCTGGAAGATTTGGGAAGACGACAGCAGGGTTAGGGCTCTGTCTGTGGCGGATATCTGCGTGAGGGGTGAGTGAGAGTGCAACAATGCGTGAGAAATAGAAACCCTGATTCTAGTAACTGGAGTGGATTTGGGCTTGTAAATTGAAGCCCAGAGCTGATCTAAGGAATAAGGTTTTTTTTTTGTACCCCCACCTTTTACCCATACGTTTTTTTGGACGAAAATACCCCTGTCTATTTTTTGGTCAATCGGATATTTACGTTAATCAGACATAAATACGATTGTCTTTTTACAATTCGTATTTACATAGTGACAGATAAATACGATTATCTTGATAAATAGAAACCCTGATTCTAGTAAATGGAGTGCATTTGGGATTGTAAATTGAAGCCCACAAGTGATCTAAGGCATAAGGGTTTTTTCTAGAGCTATCAAAATGAGCCCAACCCGACTGGCCGGCCCAACCCACCCGACAAAATAAGTGATTTGGGCCCGCCCGAAAAGGAGTTATAAAAATTTGGCCCGCCCCAGACCCTCCCGAAAGTTTATTAGTCCGTCATAGGCCAGCCCGCTGGCCCGACAATTTCAAAAAAAAGGACTTAATTACATATTTTTTTAGAAAAAATTGACCCAGTTTGAGTCCAAAAAAAAATCCATTATCAAATTAATTTCAATTGCTTCATACTATATAGCTCCATTAATTATGAGTATTATGAGTTACCATACAACAGTCTCTATCTGATTAATTTCAATTGCTTCATACTATATATCTGACCCAGTTAAACGATAACCAGCATTTGTGGCTTTTGTTTTTCACATTGAATAGAATCCCCCCCCCCCCCCCCCCCCCATTTTGTTTATGATTGTCCGGGCTAGCCCGAAAAATGGGAGGGCTTGGGACGAAGGAATTGAGCCCATTTTTACACCGGGCCATGGGTAGCCCGCAAGCCCGTTAATAAAAAAATTGGGTCCATATTACTGTAACGTTTCCATTCCCATCCCAAACAAATTCAATTAAAAAAATGCTAAACTCTCACAGGAACACTCAACCAAAAATTGGGTCCATATTACTATCTCCAACACATGAAGTGTCATCCTCGGTAAGTTACCTTTCCCTGCCAGCAGCTTCCTACATTACTGGACATGTTATTTATATTGATGGAGGATTTACTGTGAATGGATTTCAATCCAACATGAGAATTCACTAAAGCAACAATGTCATTTCTTTTTCTGGATTGTACAAAACAAAAGGTATGAAGGGAGTATGACTTATGTTACTAAACTTATTGTTTAGGAACTATTACTAAATGGGTAGAATTGTAATATACCCCATTCAATATAAATTCCTAAAATCATGCATTCATCAATTGAACACATTAAATGCCTAAAATCATGGAATTCAATTTTTTTTTTTCAAATTAAAAACTGGCAAAAATATTTTTAATCATGGAATTCAATTTTCTGAAATAAAAACGAATTCATCTCTTTTTCGTTCCTACTTAAGAATATCTCGTTTCATTTTTATCAAAAAAATCTGGGTTTTTTTCCACGCGAAAAAAAATCGTTCATTAACCACAGATTGTACCACAATGGTTAGATGTCATTAACCACAAATGTGCATCGCAATGGTTAGTGTAATTGGTTCCTATAGTTGGTCGTTATACTAACCATATAATTATAGAACATTGGTTGTTTGAGCTCTAACCACCTAATTATAGAACTTTGGTTATTAATATATAATGGGCAACGGGTCGTTATAGAGTTTAATAACCACAAAAGTGAACAGCAATGGTTAGTTCATTTTGTACATATGAGTATCTCTCACAAAACACATTGGAATCTCATCGATACCAAACACATTGGAATCTCAACAATGGTTAGTTCATTTTGTCTAACCATGAAGTCACATAACTTAAGCTAGTTTACTACTAGCCACAAAATTAAACAAAAACCACCACGTTAGTACAAAACATCGGTTAGTTTTGTCTAGCCACCAAGTCACAAAACATTGGTTAGTTTTGTCTAACCACGAAGTCACGTAATTTCGGCTAGTTTACTACTAGCCACAGATGTGCAGGGTTGTGGTTAGAGTGTCACTAACCATAAACATGTCGACTACTAGCCACGAAGTCACATAACTTCAGTTAGTTTACTACTAGCCACAAAATTAAACAATTTTGGTTAGTTGGCTCTAGCCACGTAATTACAGACCTTCGGTTATTCATATAAAATAGGAAATTGGTCGTTAAACTTGTAACTAAAAAACATGACAATAAAATGTAACACTAACAACATAATTACAAAACATTGGTTACCTGATCTCTAACCACCTAATTATAGAACTTTGGTTATTCATAAATAATATGACAAAGAAAAAGAAATGTGTAAGAAATTGAAAGAAGAAAAAAGTGTAAGAAAAAAGTGAACAAAGAAAGAAGAAGGAAGAAAAAAAAAGTAACGTGAGAAGAAAGATGAAAGATGAAAGAAGAAAGAAGAAAAAAATTAATGAGAAATTGAAACAGCCCCAAAAAAATAGGAATTAATTAAATGTAATTAAATTTAATTAATACAAAAACATTGGAGAATACAATAATGCCCTTATTCAATAATAACCATTGGATGGAATTTCATTAAAATATTGAGCATCCAATGACTATTATTGATTTAGTAATAGTTACTAAGCAAAATACTTAGTAACATAAGCCTTAGCCGTATTCATCAAGTAATCTTTACAGGGTTTGGCTTTTAGCTTGTTGTGCATCATTTTGTCCGGTTTCATGATAGTGTCGCTAAAAAATCGTGCATAATGCGGGCTAGACCGAAAAGCCCGCAGCCCGCATAGGGCTGGGCTTGGGCCATAAAGGATGAGCCCGAATATGAACTCGGGCTTTTTAGCCTGGCCCTTAAAAGTCCGAGCCCGAAGCGAGCCGGCCCGATACGGGCCGGGTAGCCCGTTTTGCCAACTCTATTTGACACTATACCCCCCCCCCCCCCCCGCACCCTTGAAAAGACCAAAATATTCCTTCACAAAATTCAAAAACCCCAACATATCCTCAACGCAAAATAAAAAATAAAAAAAGTTGGAAATCGGATTTACACCCCCCAAAGGTAAATCCGATCAATCGGATTTACCCCACCCATAGGTAAATCCGATTTTTTATCAAAAAATAAATAAATAAATAATTTAAAAAATTTATTTTTTTAAAAAATAAATAAATTAGATATCAATAATTTGAATATCGGTCTTCTTTGGGTTCAATATAGTGTGTTGTTCGTTAACACGTGGCGATGTTGTATGTCGAGCGAATAATTTAGGCTAAAAAATCTATTTTCGGCCAACCTACTCCGACTGTAATGAAACCACAGCCATTAAATCCGAAAAAAATCAAGGATCAAGACTACCGTAGAAGGAACTTCTACGGAGAGAACGGGCTCAAAATCCCAAATTCCATCGTTTACTATTTTTTATTAATTTTTTAAATTTTTCACAGTCTGCAAAAAATCTAAAAATCTGCATAGCCTTATTTTGGTTTTATTAGATTTTTAGTGGTGTTTTTATAATTTTTGGATTAGTTTTGACTCTTTAATTTTTCCATCGTTTACTATTTTTTATTACGGATTTTTAGTAGTGTTTTTATAAGTTTTTTTAAAAATTTTAAATAAAAAAAATTAATATCAAAATCGGACTTACCTTGGGGGAGGTAAATCCGATTTCCCTTTTTTTAGGGAAATCAGATTTACCTTGGGGGGAGGTAAATCCGATTTTCCTTCTTTTAGGGAAATCGAATTTATCCCCCCTTAGGTAAATCGATGGCTAAAATTAACAAATCGGATTTATCTCCCCTAAGGTAAATCCGATTTGTTAATTTTAAAGTTGTATTTACCTAGTGGGGGTGCACGAAAAAGGTAAATCTGATGGCTAAAATTAACAAATCGGATTTACCTACCCCTAAGGCAAATCTGAGCGCGTTCATTTTAGGCAGGGGTATTTTCGTCAAAAAAACGTGTGGGGGTATGGAGGGAAGAGGTGGGGGTAAAAAAAATCCGAAGGCATAATATCACTTGTAAATCATTTAAACTTGTTGGACCAAAAAAATTTATTTAAATTTAATATTAGTTATGGTATGTGAAGATGATTGTTAATCTTGGTTCAAGTTTTTTATTATCTTTATGAATTACATCTTTTTTTTAAATAGGACCTCCTATATATTCTCCTCTTTGTAATCAACTTATCAATCCTAATTAATTGCATCTTTTTTCTGTAATAAAAGAATTTATGTTCATTTCAAGTTGGACGGTTTGAGGGTGAAATTGTTTATTTCTGTCAATGCACTTCCATTGCATGTGTGCCTCAGAATCAGGGATTCATGAATGATACTTAAGGTTTGATAGAATACCTGAATTGATTGAGTGTGGTGGTTGATGTTAATGAGTAGAAGATATTGAGGTAAATGCAGTATCTATTCTGTTTTAGGAAAAAAATACTAATTGCCTGAACTGAACCCATTTACTCTTGCAACAAGTACCATAAAATGAGGTCTCTTTGTTTGATATTAAGCTATACAATTAACTGAAGTAAGTCCTTTAAAAAAGATCTATTTTTAATGTAAGGTTTTGTCTAATGTGATATATTCTCTAGTAAGAGTTGGTTTTTCCTTATTTCCCACACGTTATTTTTCTTCTTTTCATAGACAACATAATCCGTTGTATGAATGGGGAATTAAAATGAATTAATGGAATGGGTTAATCTGTCGAATTACTTAATTTAAATTTTAGAAACTCAGATTCTAGTAAGTGGAGTGGATTTGGGCGTATCACTTGTGGTTTGGTTTGGTTTAATTTGGGTGGTAGCAATAAAACCGCAAACCGAACCGAACCGCACAATTGGTTTATAAAATAATTCAAATAGATTTGATTATATCAATTTTTTGCAATTTTCAGTTTGGGTTTATTCATTTTACGGTTTTCTATTAGATTAGTTTGGTTTTCAACAATCCTAGTGAGCACAATTTCCTGGATGTTAGTGCTACCTTTACAATTTGTGGCCCGTTAATAATGCCATGATGAGTAAATTTAATTCATTCGGAATCACAATGAGCGTTTAGTGCGTCCATTGTGACTTGCAGACTTGAAATTTGTGCGTCCCAAGAATATCATTGGTATAAATAAGGTTTTGTTTCGGTTAAAGGTAAAAATTGGTGCTTTCAACATTTTTAGATTGCCTGCATCGAGGGTCGTTGCTGTTGCTTAAGGGGTATAAGGATTTTGGGCATTTCTTCTTCATTTATTGTTTTTGGTATTCTTGTTTCGACGCTTGGGTATCTTTTCTGCAATTCTTCTTCTACTCTCTTACTATGTGATCTGTACCTAGTAGCGTTGTGCGGACTGCGTCGGTGGACTCTTGTGGTATGACTTGATATCAACGAGCGCCCGGGAGGGGGACCTGCGAAGCCACACCGACGCCCAAGTTAGTATTGAGAGTAGGTGAGTGATTTAGCAAGGAATGAGAGTGTACCTCATTATGGCAATGTGAGCCAGTATTTATAGGGAAGCGTGCTCGTTGTGAGCCGTCAGATTGAGTGAGTTGATCTGAGCCCTCCAATCATAAGATTCATATTGGGCTTGTAAATTGTGGATATAGACCAAAGTGATTGGGCCAATCCATGCTCAATTGCTGAATGGGCCTCGTGGCCCAGTCCAGAACAGTTGCCCCAAGCCGAGATTATTCCGAAGGATGGCCTTGGCTTGAAGCCTCTAGTTCGTCCGCTTGTTGCATCGTTATCTAAATATTTTGAAGAGAGTCGTGGGGTAAGAAGCTTTGTGGAGATAAGATTTTCTTGGAGATAAGAATCTGGTGGTCCACACACTTCACTCATCAACTTGGAGCTTCTACTCTTACTCTATCTTGGTAAGTAGATCCTTCTTTCCCTTTTAAACCTCCATACTTCATGAAAATGCTAGTTTTTAGTGACAAGAGAATGTTGATGCCTCGTGTAACGCCCTAAAATTTAATCAAATTACTTCGAAGTTGGATTGCCGTAGGATAATTGTAAGAATTGAAATTACGGGCGTAGTAGCTATGTTGAAAATGAGTTAGATGATAATCACGTGTTGTGGGCCAGTTAAAAATAGCATTGGGCTTAGCACCGCGAGTGCGCAGCGCTCACGCAACCCTAGCAGCGTGTCCAATGCGCAGCTTGCGCAGGAAGGCGCTTGTGCGCCACTCCTCCTTATAAATATATAGCGCAAATATGCGCTAGGGCTGGTCTTTTTGCGAAGCCGCCCTCTTTTCCCTTCTTCTCCTTCTTCCTCTCACTTCTAAGTTAAACAAAAGCCTCAATTTTCAAGAGCTCTAGCCTAGGATTGGATTGGGAGGGTTGATTTTCATTGCAATTCTCTACGTTCGTGATCGTCACGCGTCGTTACTATCGCAAGGGAGTCGCCGTATTCGGAGAATCGAGGAACGAGGCTAGGAGGGAGTTTGCGCCACCATAGTTGCGGTAAGGGTGGGTTCGAATTCTATAATAGCGTATATGAGGGATCGTATGCGGGGTTTGGGGTTTATTATAGATTGCCTCTGTGTATGTTGCGTAGTTATATATATATATATATATATATATATATATATATATATCGTATGAGAAATGTTTGATGAATTGACCGTGTGTGCTTGAATTCCTATGTTGTTAGTTCTAACTAAATCAAATTGTAATTTTGTTGGATTAAGGTTTTCACTATTATAATAAAAAAAAATGATAGGAATATAGATAACTCGTTAGTAAGAATTATAAATACTTTTCGTAATTGAATTGATGGTTACGTTAATGCTCTTGCTGTTTTGCTGTTAATGCTGTTGCTGTTTTCCTGTTAATGCTGTTGATGTTTTGCTGTTAATGCTGTTGCTGTTTTGCTGTTAATGCTATTGATGTTTTGCTGTTAATGCTGTTGCTGTTTTGCTGTTAATGCTGTTGCGGTTTTACTGTTATTGTTGTCATTGCTGTTACGTTTTGCTGCTGTGTCGTTGCTATTCTTGCTGTTTTACGCTGTTGATGTTGCTGCTTTGTCAATATTGTTGCCACAGTTGCTGTTGTGGTTAATTGTTGCGTTGAATACCTTGTCGAAAATGTGGTAAATTGCAGGTGAAGTTGTAAAAGTTGATTTGCCTCTATTTATTGGCAAAGATAGTAAGTTGTAGGCCTATGGCCGCCATGACGTTTTGGTGTTGTTGTCCTGCGATTGCGTGACTGTGATTAGCGTTACTTGTACATTCACATTGTGTCGCATACCTTTGCATTTGCTTTACGACGTGAACGATGAGGGCTATGCCCTGTGAGCCACTATTTACTGGCAACGACGATTTTTACGACGGGAGTTTTGCTCCAATGGTACCACATGCATATGCACAGTTGAGTCGCATTCCGCATTGCACTTTGATGATTCTATTGATGACTCTATTGAGGATTTTATTGATGATATGTGTAATTCTATAGTACCTGACCTATCATATTGTTCTTAATACATGCTCTTATATATAGTTCGATATCTCACCCCTTCTGTTTGAATGTTACCCCTATGTGGTAACGTGCAGGTACTCGCGAATGAAGGCGGTGATCCTTCCTTAGTTGAGTCGGTGTCGTCACTCTGATACGTAACACTCGAGGGGGGATTGAACGCTGTTTTTTTTCCTTTATCATTTAGGTTGCAAAATTTGTTGAACTCGACGTTATTTCTATTAAGCAAATTGTTGGTTTTGAGTTGTCTAATGGACAAGGACTGTTAAGATTGCTTCAAATTAAATTTACCATGAAATGAATTATATTGTTTGTTTTGGGAAGTAAGTGTAGCACTCCAATATTTATGTTGAAAATTCCGCACTCTGATTTATAGTATTATTGGGTAGAATTGGGGTGTTACATTAGTGGTATCAGCGCATGGTTGGGTCTGTCCGACCAAGTTGTCGAGTCATCGCTTCGATTAACAATCAAGTATTGTTATTCGTTCTAAACTATAATTTGTGTTGTAGGGATAAGCTGAAATGGCCGGACGGAATGATGCTGCTATTGCTGCTGCTTTGGGCGCTATGGCTCAGGCATTGGAGAATCAACAGAACGCTGGTGAGAATGCTGGATCTCGCAGTTTGGCGACTTTCCAAAGGGAGAATCCGCCCACTTTCAAGGGTAAGTATGATCCTGATGGAGCATTGGCTTGGTTGAAGGAGATTGAGAGAATCTTCCGTGTGATGGATTGCACTCCAGCGCAGAAGGTTCGTTATGGTACTCATATGCTGTCAGAAGAGGCTGACTACTGGTGGTTAGATACACGTCAGAGATTGGAAGCTGCAGGTGAAGAGATCACTTGGGTTGTGTTCCGTAGGGAGTTTTTGAGGAAGTATTACCTTGAGGATGTTCGGGGTAAGAAAGAAATTGAGTTTCTTGAGCTGAAGCAAGGGAACCTGTCAATTACTGAATATGCTGCTAAGTTTGTGGAGTTGGCCAAATTTTATCCGCACTACAATGAAGCAACTGCTGAGTTTTCAAAGTGCATCAAGTTTGAGAATGGGCTGTGACTTGAGATCAAAAAGGCAATTGGGTATCAAAAGATCCGTGTTTTCTCCGATTTGATTGACAGTTATAGGATCTATGAGGAGGACAACAATGCTCACTATAAGATCATTAATGAGAAGAGGAGCAAGCAGCAGACTCGTGGTAAGCCGTATGATGCTCCAGTTGGTAAAGGTAAGCAGAAAAGTTTTGATGGTAAGAGAACTAGTGGGGGAGACGCCCCTGCTGGTATTGTATGTTACAAATGTGGCAAACCTGGTCATAAGAGTAACGTGTGCAAGGTTGAGGTGAAGAGGTGCTTTCGTTGTGGTAAGACTGGGCACGAATCATCCGAGTGCAAGCACAAGGAGCAGGTCTGTTTCAACTGTGGCGAAGAAGGGCATATTAGTAATCAATGTCAGAAGCCAAAGAAAGAAAGAGTTAGTGGAAGAGTGTTCGCTCTGGCAGGGACACAGACTACTGAGAACGAAGGATTTATTGGAGTTACATGTTTCATTAATGGTGTTCCTCTAATAGCTATTATTGATACTGGTGCTACTCATTGTTTTATTGCTGCGGAATGTGTTAAAAGATTGGGTCTTGTGTTGTCTTCTATGAATAGGGAGATGGTTGTCGATACTCCAGCTAAGGGGTCGGTGACTACTTCTCTTGTGTGTTCTAAGTGCCCTTTGTCGATTTTCGACAGAGAATTTATTATTGATCTGATTTGTCTGCCGTTAAGCGGATTGGATGTGATCCTAGGCATGGACTAGTTAGAATATAACTATGTTCATATTAATTGTTTTAGCAAGTCTGTGAGTTTCTCCACTCCCGAAGAGGAGGAGGCTGGTTTGTTGTCTGCTGGACAGTTGCGGAAGTTGATGCGGGAAGAAGTTCAGCTATTCTCGCTGATGGCGTCGCTATCTGTTAAGAATCAAGCCATAATTGATGAGTTGCAGGTGGTGCGCGAATTTCCTGAAGTTTTCCCTGATGAGATTCCAAGTGTACCACCAGAGAGGGAAGTTGAATTTGCTATTGATCTTGTACCTGGTACCAAACCTGTTTCTATGGCACCTTACAGGATGTCAGCATCTGAATTATCCGAATTGAAGAAGCAACTTGAGGATCTACTTGAAAAGAAGTTCGTGAGGCCGAGTGTATCACCGTGGGGAGCTCCAGTGTTGCTAGTGAAGAAGAAGGATGGAAGTATGAGGCTTTGTGTTGATTATAGACAGTTGAATAAAGTGACGATTAAGAACAAGTATCCACTCCCAAGAATAGACGATTTGATGGATCAATTGGTGGGTGCTCAAGTATTTAGTAAGATTGATTTGAGGTCGGGCTACCATCAGATTAAAGTGAAAGATGAGGATATTCAGAAGACGGCTTTTAGAACTCGGTACGGGCATTATGAGTATTTGGTGATGCCTTTCGGTGTTACTAACGCGCCGGGAGTATTCATGGAGTACATGAACCGTGTGTTTCATGCTTATTTGGATCGGTTTGTGGTAGTATTCATCGATGATATTTTGATTTACTCTAAGACAGAAGAAGAGCATGCAGAGCACTTGAGATTGGTATTGGAGGTCTTAAGGGACAAGAAGTTATATGCAAAGTTGTCTAAGTGCGAATTTTGGCTGAAGGAGGTGAGTTTTCTTGGTCACGTTATTTCTGGTAGCGGCATTGCGGTGGATCCATCTAAAGTCGATGATGTATTGCAATGGGAGACTCCAAAGTCGGCTACCGAGATTAGAAGCTTTTTGGGATTAGCTGGCTACTATAGAAGGTTCATTGAAGGCTTTTCTAAGTTGGCACTTCCTTTAACTCAGCTGACCTGCAAAGGTAAAGCCTTTATATGGGACGCTCGTTGCGAAGAGAGTTTCACCGAATTGAAGAAGAGATTGACGACGTCTCCTATCTTGACGTTGCCTAATCCGGGAGAGTCCTTTGTGGTGTACTGTGATGCTTCCAAGATGGGTTTAGGAGGTGTGCTTATGCAGAATGGTAAGGTAGTTGCTTATGCATCGAGGCAGTTGAGGACTCATGAGAAGAACTATCCTACGCACGATTTAGAACTTGCTGCAGTTGTTTTTGCGCTGAAAATTTGGAGGCATTATCTTTATGGTTCTAGATTTGAAGTATTTAGCGACCATAAGGGTTTGCAGTACTTGTTTGATCAAAAGGAACTGAATATGAGACAGCGGAAGTGGTTGGAGTTGCTAAAAGACTATGATTTCAGTTTGAATTATCATCCAGGGAAAGCTAATGTCGTGGCTGATGCTTTGAGCCGAAAAACCTTGCACATGTCGGCAATGATGGTCAGGGAGTTTGAATTGATTGAGCAGTTTAGAGATATGAGTTTGATTTGCGAAGTGACACCTCAGAGTGTTATGTTGGGGATGTTGAAGATTAATAATGACTTTTTAGATAGCATCAGAGAAGCTCAGAAACTGGATGTTAAACTGGTAGATTCGACGGTAGGAATCGGGCAGTCTGAGAATAACGATTTTGAGTTGGATGCGCAAGGTGTGTTGAGATACCGTAATAGAATCTGCATTCCTGACGATGCGGAAATGAAGAAAGCAATTCTCGAAGAGAGTCATAGAAGTAAGTTGAGTATTCATCCAGGAGCTACGAAAATGTATCAAGACTTGAGAAGATGGTTCTAGTGGCCTAGGATGAAGCGCGATGTAGCGCAATTCGTGTATGCATGTTTAACTTGTCAGAAGTCAAAAATTGAACATCAGAAGCCTGCGGGGTTGATGCAACCTTTAGAGATTCCGGAATGGAAATGGGATAGCATTTCAATGGACTTTGTGACGGGGCTGCCTAATACTGTGAGAGGGCATGATGCGATTTGGGTGATTGTTGACAGGCTGACGAAGTCGGCTCATTTTATACCTATTAATATCACGTATCCGGTACCGAAGTTGGCTGAGATTTACCTCCAAAAGATTGTAAAGTTGCATGGTGTTCCTATGTGTATTGTTTCGGATAGAGATCCTAGGTTCCCTTCTGATTTCTGGAAGAGTTTGCAAGAGGCGTTGGGTTCTAAGTTGAGATTGAGCTCAGCGTATCACCCTCAGACGGATGGTCAGACAGAGAGGACTATTCAATCGTTGGAGGATTTGTTGAGAGCGTGTATTCTTGAGCAAGGAGGTTCGTGGGATACCCATCTCTCGTTGATAGAGTTTACCTATAATAACAGTTATCATTCTAGTATTGGGATGGCACCTTTCGAAGCGTTGTATGGTCGAAGGTGTAGAACCCCTTTGTGTTGGTATGAATCTGGACAGAGTATAGTGCTTGGACCTGAAATTGTTCGAGAAACGACTGAGAAGGTGAAGTTGATTCGTGAAAAGATGAAAGCTTCACAAAGTAGACAGAAGAGTTACCATGATAAGCGAAGGAAGGATTTGGAATTTCAAGCTAGTGATCATGTGTTTTTGAGAGTCACCCCTGTGACCGGTGTTGGACGTGCTTTGAAATCTAAGAAGCTTACTCCTCGATTCATTGGTCCGTATCAGATCACGGAAAGAGTTGGGAATGTAGCTTACAGAGTGGCCTTACCGCCTAATCTTTCGAATTTGCATGATGTGTTCCATGTGTCACAACTTCGGAAGTATATTCCAGATCCATCTCATGTAATTCATATGGATGATGTGCAAGTATGGGATAACCTCACTGTGGAGACGATGCCTGTACGAATCGCGGACCGTGAGACGAAGACTCTAAGGGGCAAAGAGAGATCGCCTTGGTGAAAGTAGTCTGGTTAGGAGCTGCCGGAGAAAGCATGACATGGGAGTTGGAAAGCAAGATGCGGGAGTCCTATCCCGAGTTGTTCGAATCAGGTAAATTTTCGAGGACGAAAATATTCTAAGTGGGGGAGAGTTGTAACGCCCTAAAATTTAATCAAATTACTTCGAAGTTGGATTGCCGTAGGATAATTGTAAGAATTGAAATTATGGGCGTAGTAGCTATGTTGAAAATGAGTTAGATGATAATCACGTGTTGTGGGCCAGTTAAAAATAGCATTGGGCTTAGCACCGCGAGTGCGCAGCGCTCACGCAACCCTAGCAGCGTGTCCAATGCGCAGCTTGCGCAGGAAGGCGCTTGTGCGCCACTCCTCCTCATAAATATATAGCGCAAATATGCGCTAGGGCTGGTCTTTTTGCGCAGCCGCCCTCTTTTCCCTTCTTCTCCTTCTTCCTCTCACTTCTAAGTTACACAAAAGCCTCAATTTTCAAGAGCTCTAGCCTAGGATTGGATTGGGAGGGTTGATTTTCATTGCAATTCTCTACGTTCGTGATCGTCACGCGTCGTTACTATTGGTGTGTGAAAATAGATAACATCATTTGTGCAAGTATACACAGTCACAAGTTATAGTATAAAAGATCGAACCCACAGAGATTGGATTAACTCTTATGTGTTGTTTGTAAAGAAAGGCAAACTAGTGTGACTACACTATTCAAAATTTTGGGTTTTGGTTGAAGTTGAAATGAAAACAGAAATAAACAGAAAGCAAGTAAATTGTGTAAGAAATTAGTTGAGAATGAGAGTTGGGATGTTTTCACAAACTAAATCACTCTTGAGAATATTGTGTTTTCTTGTGGTGCAATTGCACTTAGTGCAGTTGCATCAGTGTGTGCTGGTCAGCTACTTTCGTCAGAGTTTCGTTACAAGCTCTATATGATCCTGTTTTTTTGCGGTAAAGAGTAGGGTTGTCAGTGCCTCTCTCGCCCCCTTACAGATAATCTAAGTTGCTTAAGTAAGTACACTCTTGTATCTTAAGATCTCTACACTTTTGTTGTAAGGACTATGTTAATCTTAAGCTAAGAATTAACATGGAATTAACAAGCTAACTTTATTAAAACAAGTTTAATAAGAAGCTTTATTAAACACTTATCCTTACTTAGTTCTTGATTTCTAGTTATAAGCCAATTAAGTGAATATAACTCTACTTGTTCTAAGTGATCAATATTAAAACAAGATTAAGAATTTAAACACAAGAACTAAAGTGCACACCACTTGAAAACACAATAACTTTCCTCAAAAGATCATTGGAAAGCTAGAACATCCAAACTCAAAAGAGTTTAGCTCATGATGAGCATGATAAAGCAAATATAAGTGAATGAAAGCATATTGCAATAAAGAGAAGTACAAGAGAATTCAAAAGAGTAACAAATGGAAAACTCTTGCATATATTTGCTTACAACTAATTTCTTGCACCTATTAGCTCTTTGAAGAAGTGAAGAAAGAAGTTGTCAATTTCCTCTTACCTTCCTCTCAAACTAACACTATGAAACTAAAAGAAAAATAAAACTTTGAAACTAAAAAAAAAACTAAAATAAAAAGAGTATATGATATATGATATGATTCTCTACAATTTGGAATATTTTCAAGTGAGGAATTTGAGTCCTATTTATAGCCTTGGAGATTTCCTTCATGGTGAGGTTTCCTTGCTGAGTTAAGTTAACCAAACCATGGTTACTTTTTAAAAGTTGAAGATCAGCTTGGCTTTCAACACTTATCCTTAATTTGTGGTCCAACAAATGGTTGCCACATGTCTTGTAAGATAGATCTTTGTGAAGCCTTTTTGATTGTAGGCGCCTCCTTTGCAAGTGGCCATGTGTTCCCATGTGACTTCTGAGCAAGCAGCAATCCAACTAAGCATTATAGCAATGGTATGAATTGAGGTGCTTCCAATGTGGGGTTGTGAGCTGCTTCGGTACAGAGTGGTGCAGTTGCACCAAGTGCAATTGCATTGCCTGGTGCAGTTGCATCTACTGGTGCAATTGCACTAAACTGCGGCTGCACTGAACAAACACATCAAACATACCAATATACAATAAAACGCTAAGTTATGGACTTCTCTTATCTGTAAACCATAAATGTTGTTATTTTATTCATACTAACATATTTAACATATAATAGACTTGATATTGGGCATTTATCTAAGTGAAAAAGCACAAATAACTCTATATAAAATAGAGTTATCACACCCCCAAACTTAAATCGTTGCTTGTCCTCAAGCAATGACAAAAAGAAAATACAAATAAGATTTCCAGAATCAAGAAGAACAGATCAGCTCATATCTCTTTCACAAAATGATTTTCAATAAATGCAACTCATGAACTTCATTTTTCAGAAACTTTCGTCTTTTGTGCCTTTGAATTCCAAAACATCCAAAGCTATTAAAACTTATTTGTGTGAGTGTGTGCCCCACTGAGATTCAATCAGTTCCAAAACTAAGTAACAAGTTTCCCCTAGCCTTTGAAAAATTTAGATCACGTTCGGTCAAAACAAAGATGTTTCAAAATATAGAGTAGACTAACAAAGTCCTCAAGAGTGGGGGCTTTAAGCACAACAAAGGGCTTGGATAGAGTATTTCAAAATGTTGAGTCAATGCACTTTTTTGTATTTCTTGGTGGTTCTTTTTCTTGATGCAAATGCAGTGAGTGCAGGTGCATCGTTTTTCTGAGGTGCAATTGCACTAGGTATTTTTTTGAATTGGTGTAGATGCACTAAACTTTTTGACGGTGCAATTGCACTTAGTGCAACTTCACTTGATTTTTCTTTTCAAGACTTCTAGCTAATATTGCCCTCCTCACTGTCCTCCTTATGCATACTTTTTTCCTTTGGTCAGTTCTGTCTTCTTTTCTTCTTTTTCTTTGAATTTTTCTTTTTCTGACCAAATGCATTTATTGGAACAGGTACAGTTTTTGACTCAGGCAATAAAGCTTTCTTTCATTTTGAGCTTTTTCTGTAACCTATATGCATTGACTACTCTAAGTTTTTCATACTTAAGCCTTTGTATTCATAAAAATTCCCCCAAACTTAATTCTTTAAGCTCTTCTATATTTTTAATAAAAATTTATTTTTGACCTTAGTTTTCTCAAAATCCCTCTTGCATCGGATAGCTTATCACATAGTAAGGTTCTTTTCAAAACTCAATTTTGATGTGTCAAAGTGATAATAACTATGGTCATTTTTGGAAAAATAAGGCTTCTTTTTCTTTTTCTTTTGTTCATCATTAAAAATCAATTCGTAAATTGCATTTTTCTTTAAGTTTTTGAAAAAGATACTAAGCTGATCATGCTTCAAGATTCATCAAATCTTCAAAATATTAGTTAATTAAATACTTTGTTAAGTAAATCTAAAACAAATTAAAACATGACACTTATTAACAAAACACACATAATAGACACAACAATTGAAACAAACACACATAAGATAAATACTAACACATGCATGAAAAGTTTTGATGTTCTCCCCCCAACTTAAAAGTGAGCAGTGTCCTCACTGCTCTTAAGTTGAGTTTTCAAAAGAAATTTGTTCAAAATGGGGGAGGGGGGTTAATACATGTGGGATTAAAACAGATAACACAGTTATATAAGTTCATAAAGTACTGAAAATATTTAAAAACAACATTTAAAATTACTCGGGTTTTGCTCCAGATCTGAGTCTGTTGCTAGCCCTTGTTGCTGCTCTTTTGACTTGTAATTTCTTTGGCCTTTTTGCTGCTGCTGCCTTGGATGCAGTTGCTCCAGGCTCAGTTGGTTTTGTTGTTGTCTTCTCTGCTTCAGGTGGTGCATCAGCACCAATTGTTTCTGTTGGTGCAGTTGCACCAAGTGCAACTGCACTGCTCTGATCAGCAACTTCTTGTGGTTGCTTCTCCTTTGCAGCAGTTTCTTCAGTGATTGATTTTTGACCTCTTTCTTTCTCCTTGGCTTGTTGTTTTTGACCTTCCTCCACTTCCTTTGCTTGAACATCAGTTGGTTCTTTAGCCTTTCCTTCTTTACCAGATTTGTCCACCTCCTTCTCAGCTTCACCTGTTGTTGGGGTCTCTTGAGCAATCCCAGCTGCCTCAGTAATTCCCTTAAGCAGTGTTGCAGAATCTTCTCTTCTTTTATTTGCTAGCTCTTTGAGCACTACTACAATTGTGTTTTGCACTTGATCTGATGTGAAGAGAGATGCTGTTGGAATATGCTGGGGTGCAACAGCACTTGATGCAGTAGCATAAGATGCAGTTGCACCAGCTGCTGATACTTCAGGACCTCCTGTTCCAGTTTTCTCCCCTGGTTCTTCATTAGTAACCTGCACATTTGCTTTCAAAATATTGGAGTTAGTTGGAACAATGGTGTCAGCTTGAGTGGTTTCTGGTTGTGTTGGTGGTGTTGGTTCTTTTGGAGTTGGTGATTTGTGTTGTGGTGATTGAATTGGTGAAATGGATGGGGATTTTTCTTGTTCAGGGGTGATTTGGGTTTGTTGCTTGGATGGGTTTACTGGAGTGAGAATTGGTTCTGCTTGTTTTTTAGCAGCCTTCTTCTTCCTTAACATTTCCTCCATGGTCAAATCTAAATCAGATATAGTTTCATCACTTTCCTCATCTTCATTTCTCTCCATTTCTTTCACTATTTTAACAGTTTCTAGGTCTTCATCAGTATCCTCCAAGTCTTCATCCAGAACTTCCTTCAATTTCTTTTTCTTTCCCTTTCCTTTTCCTTTGGTCTCCCTCTTTCTTTTCAATACTTTCTTCTTCTTTTCTTCTTTTTCACTCTCCTCTTTTTCTTTATCTTCTTCTTCTTCAAATACCCAGGATGGAAACTCTGGGGTGTCTAACACTGTGGGTAATTGAGAAATTTCCAAAAGCCTTTGTTGTAGCCATTCATGCTGTTCTTGTTGGAACTTCCAAACAGCTTGGTGCTTTTGCACTAGATGCTCTTGCACTAAGTTTGGTTGTTCTCTTGCTATTTTTCTTTCTTTCAACTCTGCAGATAAGGCTCCAGGTGGAAATTTTCTGTACTGATGTTCTTCAACAGTGATATGAACCCCTTGCTTCATACACAGTTCAGTAATCAAACATGGAAAATAAAGGAATCCTTCTGTTTTGTCTGAGCAATCTAAGATTTCCTTGTTGATAATTTTTCCAATGTTCACATTCTCATCAGTCAAGATTGAATCAAGAATGATCAATCTATCCTTAGAGACTGTGTAAGTGTGTGAAGTGGGCAGAATGGAGCAGTTTATGAAAATGTGCCAGTTTCCTAATTCTGGGATAAGATATTTGGTTTTCACTTTAAACTCAGTATGAGTGAACTTTTCCCATGGTGCATTAGGTACTGCTACCCGTGATTTAATAATCTCCATTTGTTTCTTCCCGTAGGTTTCCATTTTTTCATCAAAATTAGGGCCATTATATAACAGATTATAATGATCATTCAGTCTCTTTTCATCAAAATAGATTTTTCTACCCCTAACAACAGAGAAGTTTTGAGATTTACCTCCCTTGCTATTCAGAATTCCAGCATAAAATTCTCTCACCAGTTGTTCCAAGTAATAAGCCCTGTGTTGGACGAACAAATCCCAATGTTGAGCATCAACAGTTGCTAAGAAGTTGGGATGTGCCCTCATCAAATTATAGCCACGTTCCGGCCAGAATTTCATCTCCCAGAAGTGTGGGTTTGCCACATCAATGGAGACGGTTACTGATGCAGTTGCACCAGATGATTTCTTTGATGGCTCTGCACCTGAAGTTTTGCCAGAGGACTTTGTTGCTACTTGTTTGCGTATCATTTTGAGAGATTGGGGTTTGATTTTTTTTTTTTTTTTTTTTTGAAATGTTGAGAGGTTGAAGATGGACAGTGAATTGATTTGGGAATTTCTGAGAGAGAAGAGATTGTGAGAAGTGGTTACTGTTTGAGTATTGAAAGAAGTGGTGAACGGTTACTTTTTGGCTTAGTGGGATGGTTTAAATGAGGTAGAGGTATGAGTGGAGGTTGATTTGATGGATGTTTCTAGCCGTTAGGCTATGTGGGCTAACATGCAAGGCTACACGTGTCTGATTAGGTGAATCCACACCATTTAAACTGAAGTACGTTGTGTTGCGCTGGCACTTCATCAAAATCATCCTCCCTTTTTGAAATTGTTGGTGCAGTAGCACTGGAAAGTGGTTCGGTGCAATTGCTCCTGATGAGTGATAGGTGCATTTGCACTTGGTGCAGTTGCACCAATTCCTGTTTATCTACAAAACACTAAAAAAAACATCAAATTGCACAAAATATTAAATATTTATCAAAAATTTATGGGTTGCCTCCCATCAAGCGCTTGTTTTAAGAGTCTTTCAGCCTGACTTTTCCTTGTTTCAGGAATTTTCAAAATGAGTGGTGCTTTCACCTTGCACCACTTGTTCACCAAAATACATTTTGACTCTTTGCCCATTTACCTTGAAAGTGGTATTTGAGGCTGCATCATAAAGATCAACTGCGCCATGAGGATAGACTTTAACTAATTTGAATGGTCCTGACCACCTTGATTTTAATTTTCCAGGGAACAATTTCAACCTAGAATTGTATAACAGAACCAATCCTCCTTCTCTAAGTTCTCTCCTTTGGATCTTCTTATCATGCCATGCTTTGGTTTTAGCTTTGTACATTTCTGCATTCTCATAAGAGAAATGCCTAAATTCTTCTAATTCATTAAGCTCTAAAAACCTTTGTTTTCCTGCCCTAGTGAGATCAAAATTCAGCTTTTTAATAGCCCAATATGACTTGTTTTCTAACTCAATAGGCAGATGGCATGCTTTGCCATAAACTATCCTATAGGGGGACATACCTAATGGAGTTTTAAATGCAGTTCTGTATGCCCATAATGCTTCATCTAAGTGTAAGGACCAATCTTTTCTTGTTGGTCCAACCATTTTTTCAAGCATTCTCTTAATTTCCCTATTAGATAATTCAGCTTGTCCACTTGTTTGTGGATGATAGGCTGTAGCTATCTTGTGTTTGATCCCATATTTTGCAAGAAGTTTTTCAATAAGTTTATTGCAAAAATGTGAGCCTTCATCATTGATGATTGCTCTTGGGGTGCCAAATCTTGTAAAAATGTTTCTTTGAAGAAATTTGCTAACTGATTTGGCATCATTATTTGGTAATGCTACTGCCTCTACCCATTTGGACACATAATCAACAGCTACTAATATGTAATTGTTGCCAAAAGAAGGTGGAAAAGGACCCATGAAATCCATGCCCCAAACATCAAAAAGCTCAATTTCCAAAATATTAGTTCTAGGCATTTCATGTTTTTCAGAAATGTTTCCACTTCTTTGGCATTTGTCACAGGTTTTGACCCAATTATAAGCATCTTTAAATAAAGTGGGCCAGAAATAACCTGACTGCAATACTTTAGCTGCTGTTCTGTTGCTTCCAAAGTGACCTCCATATGGTGCTGAATGACAGTGCAGAAGCACTGCTTGCTGCTCTGATTCTGGAATGCATTTCCTCATTATTTGATCTGGACACATCTTATACAGATAGGGTTCATCCCAATAGTATTGCTTGATTATGTGGAAGAATCTCCTTCTTTGTTGATAGCTCATGTCCTTTGGTATTATTCTACTCACAAGGAAATTGACTATGTCAGCATACCATGGTGCAGTTGCACTTGTTGTAATTGCACTGGCTGGTGCAATTGCACTTATTGCACAAGCACTTATTGTATTATTGGTAATTGCCAACAACTTCTCATCTGGAAAATTTTCCTTGATTTCTTGTGTACCTGCATTTTCACTTTCTAATCTAGATAAATGGTCAGCCACTTGGTTCTCCACCCCCTTTTTGTCTTTAATCTCAAGATCAAATTCTTGAAGGAGGAGAATCCATCTAATTAGCCTTGGTTTTGCATCCTTCTTTGCAAGCAAATACTTGATGGCAGAATGGTCAGTATAAACAATAACTTTAGTGCCAATCAAGTAGGATCTAAACTTATCAAATGCAAATACAACAGCTAATAACTCTTTCTCTGTCACAGTATAATTCATTTGAGCTTCAATAAGTGTTCTGCTAGCATAATAAATTGAGTGAAAGATTTTGTCATACCTTTGCCCTAGGACAGCTCCTACTGCAAAGTCACTAGCATCACACATGAGTTCAAAGGGCCTGCTCCAATCTGGTGTTACTATCACTGGTGCAGTTACCAGTGCCTTTTTAAGCTTTTGAAATGCTTCCATACAGAGTTCATCAAAGTGAAATTGTGTATCTAATTGTAAAAGAGTACACAATGGTTTAGAAATTTTTGAAAAATCTTTGATGAATCTTCTATAGAAGCCAGCATGGCCTAAGAAGCTTCTGATTCCTTTGACAGTTGATGGAGGTGGTAATTTCTCAATGACCTCAATCTTGGCCTTATCCACTTCAAGACCTTTTTTTGAAATTTTATGTCCAAGCACAATGCCTTCTTGTACCATGAAATGGCACTTCTCCCAATTGAGTACTAGGTTGGTGTCTTCACATCTTTGGAGAATTTTTTCTAAATTTGATAAACATAATGGAAATGTTTCTCCAAAAACTGAAAAATCATCCATAAAAACTTCCATTGATTGCTCAATGAAGTCAGAAAATATAGACATCATGCATCTTTGAAATGTAGCAGGTGCATTACAAAGTCCAAAAGGCATCCTTCTAAATGCAAAGGTACCATAGGGACATGTAAAAGTAGTTTTTTGTTGATCCTTAGGTTCTATTGCAATTTGATTGTATCCTGAATAACCATCTAAGAAACAATAAAACTCTTTTCCTGCTAACCTATCTAACATTTGATCAATGAAAGGCAAAGGAAAGTGATCCTTTTTTGTGGCCTTATTGAGTTTTCTGTAATCCATACAGATCCTCCAACCTGTGACAGTCCTAGTTGGTATCAACTCATTCTTTTCATTGGCTATTACTGTCACACCCCCTTTTTTAGGAACACATTGTACAGGGCTAACCCATGCACTATCTGATATGGGGTATATGATTCCAGCATCTAGCCACTTAATTATTTCTTTCTTTACAACCTCTTTCATTATTGGATTTAGCCTTCTTTGTCCTTCTATGTAATTTTTAGAATTCTCTTCTAAAATTATCCTATGCATGCAAATTGAAGGGCTAATTCCTTTTATGTCTGCCATTTGCCAACCTATAGCTTTCTTATGATTTTTTAAAGTACTAATGAGATCATTCTCCTGTTCTAATGATAGCTCAGATGAAATGATAACTGGGAGTGTATCACTTTCTCCTAAGAAAGCATATTTTAAATGTTGGGGCAGTTCTTTCAATTCTAATTTGGGAGATTGTTCAATTGAGGGTAAATTTTGTTTAAGGTTAGGGTCTTCTAAATTAAGAGATTCATAAGTTCTAGCCCATACCTTAGGTGTTGGTTCTTCCTTTGGCAGTATGTCTTTTTCCAGCATTTCTTCTTCAGGAAGTGTATTTGCATCAGGTGCAAGTGCACTGGTAAGATGATCATACTGCTTGTTGAACTGCTTTTGCACCAAATGATCAAGAGAGATAATTGCTGAACATTCTTCACTTTCCTCTGCAGGATAATTCAAGGCATTCATTACATTGAATTTCACCTCTTGATCATTTACTCTCATGGTTAGTTCTCCTTTTTGCACATCAATCAATGTTTTCCCAGTTGCTAAGAATGGCCTTCCAAGAATAACTGGTACTTCTTCATCTGCAACAAAGTCTAGAATAACAAAATCTACAGGAAATACAAATTTGTCAACCTTTACCAAGATATCTTCAATGATTCCTTCTGGGTAAGCTATTGACCTGTCTGCAAGTGACAATGTTAAAGATGTAGGTTTAGCATGTCCAATTCCTAACTGTGCAAAGACAGATTTAGGCATCAAGTTGATGCTTGCTCCTAAATCACACAATGCACGACCTGTATAATAATTACCTATTGAAAATGGAATTGTAAAGCTACCTGGATCTTTTAATTTTCTTGGAATTTTGTTTTGCAAAATCAAACTACATTCTTTGGACAAAGCAACTGTTTCAAATTCACCTAATCTTCTTCTTTTTGAAAGAACATCTTTCATGAATTTAGCATAATTAGGCATTAGTTGCAATGCTTCAATCAAAGGAACATTAATATGCAATTGCTTTAGAACATTTAAAAACTTACTGAATTGCTTCTCCTCATGTGCCTTTTTTAATCTTTGATGAAAAGGAGGAGGAGGGTATTCAGTAACTAACCTTGGAGTTGGAACTTCATGAGATGCAGATGCATCAGGTGCTTCTGCATTTTGAGAATTTTTTTCATTTTTATATTTTTCTCCCTTACCTGTACCTTCATTCTCATAAGGTTCTGCTAAATCCTTCCCATTTCTGAGAGATATAGCTTTCACTTGTTCTTTACCTGGCCTTTGAGATGGAGTTGCTTCTGTATTAGAGGGTAATGTACCTGTTGGTCTCTGATACAGAGCAGTTGCTAACTGACCTACCTGATTCTCCAAATTTTTGATTGATGCATCTTGGGCTTGCCTAGCTGTTCTAGTTTCACTAATGAAAGATTTGAGCAAACCTTCTAAGGAGTTATCAGTAGCAGGTTGTTGTTGTTGAGGCCTTTGGTAGTTCTGAGATTGAAATCTTGGTGGAAGGGTTGGTGCAGATGCACTAGGTGCAGGTGCACTAGTATTGTTCCATCTGAAGTTTGGATGGTTCTTCCAACCAGCATTATAGGTATTGGAGTAAGGGTTGTTATTCCTATCATAACTTACATAATTTACAGAGACAGGGTTGCTAGGACACTCCTCATAAAGGTGACCTCCTCCACAATAAACACAACTTACAGCTCCTGGAGGGGCTTGTTCTATTGCTGCTGCAGTGTTCTCAATTGGTGCAGCTGCACTAGATGCAGTTGCACTGGTTGTGGTGAAGTTTTTGAACATGTTTGCTAGTGAGGCTACTTGAGCAGATAGGGCTGATATTTCACTAATTTCATGTACCCCTGATGATTTCTTTTGGGTACTTACCCTCTCAGTAGGCCAACTAGAACTATTAGTAGCAATTCTATCAATTAATTCACATGCTTCATTATAAGACAGATTTAACAAAACACCTCCAGATGATGCATCAAGCATTATTCTGGTTTGTGGTTCCAAACCATTATAAAATGTTTCCATTTGAATAATGACCGGAAGACCATGGTGTGGACATTTTCTTAAAAGTTCTTTCCATCTTTCCCATGCTTCAAACAATGATTCAGATTCTTTTTGTCTAAAAGATGTAATATCATTTCTCATTCTGGCATTTTTGATAGGTGGGAAATATTTTGACAAAAACTTTTCAGCCATTTCATTCCATGTATGAATAGAATTAGGCTCCAATGAATTTAACCATGATTTAGCCTTATCTTTCAAAGAATATGGAAATAGCTTAAGTCTAAATGCATCTTCACTAACACCAGGTATGATAAAGTTACTACATATTTCTAAAAACTGTTTTAAATGCTCATGGGGATCCTCATGAAGAAATCCACCAAATTGACCAATTGTTTGTAACATTTGAAACATCATAGGTTTAAATTCAAAATGGACAGCCTCTATGTGAGGTCTTGCTATGCTTGTTTGCATGTTTTGATGATCAAACATAGCATAATCTCTCATAGGTCTATCTCTATCATTAATCATACCTATTGGTCCCATGTGAATGAATTGATTTCTGTGATCTGCTTCAGCATCTCCTTGTGATCCAGGACCACCTCTGACTGAGGCTGGTCTTGAGCCTTCTCCTTCACTTTGTTGAGACATGGTATTGCTGCAACTGTGAAGTCTTTGTTTCTGGAGTCTACGCAACCTTCTAAACTGTCTTTCTATTTCTGGATTTAAATCAAATTCTGGAGATCTGTTTCTGGGCATAAGCTAGTGCAGTTGCACTATGTGTAACAGCACCTGTTTCTACACAAAAACAAAATACCAGAATAACAAAACAAATAAAAAATAAACACTAATCTACTATCTTTAAAACAACAAAAATTAATGACAATCCCCGGCAACAGCGCCAAAAACTTGGTGTGTGAAAATAGATAACATCATTTGTGCAAGTATACACAGTCACAAGTTATAGTATAAAAGATCGAACCCACAGAGATTGGATTAACTCTTATGTGTTGTTTGTAAAGAAAGGCAAACTAGTGTGACTACACTATTCAAAATTTTGGGTTTTGGTTGAAGTTGAAATGAAAACAGAAATAAACAGAAAGCAAGTAAATTGTGTAAGAAATTAGTTGAGAATGAGAGTTGGGATGTTTTCACAAACTAAATCACTCTTGAGAATATTGTGTTTTCTTGTGGTGCAATTGCACTTAGTGCAGTTGCATCAGTGTGTGCTGGTCAGCTACTTTCGTCAGAGTTTCGTTACAAGCTCTATATGATCCTGTTTTTTTGCGGTAAAGAGTAGGGTTGTCAGTGCCTCTCTCGCCCCCTTACAGATAATCTAAGTTGCTTAAGTAAGTACACTCTTGTATCTTAAGATCTCTACACTTTTGTTGTAAGGACTATGTTAATCTTAAGCTAAGAATTAACATGGAATTAACAAGCTAACTTTATTAAAACAAGTTTAATAAGAAGCTTTATTAAACACTTATCCTTACTTAGTTCTTGATTTCTAGTTATAAGCCAATTAAGTGAATATAACTCTACTTGTTCTAAGTGATCAATATTAAAACAAGATTAAGAATTTAAACACAAGAACTAAAGTGCACACCACTTGAAAACACAATAACTTTCCTCAAAAGATCATTGGAAAGCTAGAACATCCAAACTCAAAAGAGTTTAGCTCATGATGAGCATGATAAAGCAAATATAAGTGAATGAAAGCATATTGCAATAAAGAGAAGTACAAGAGAATTCAAAAGAGTAACAAATGGAAAACTCTTGCATATATTTGCTTACAACTAATTTCTTGCACCTATTAGCTCTTTGAAGAAGTGAAGAAAGAAGTTGTCAATTTCCTCTTACCTTCCTCTCAAACTAACACTATGAAACTAAAAGAAAAATAAAACTTTGAAACTAAAAAAAAAACTAAAATAAAAAGAGTATATGATATATGATATGATTCTCTACAATTTGGAATATTTTCAAGTGAGGAATTTGAGTCCTATTTATAGCCTTGGAGATTTCCTTCATGGTGAGGTTTCCTTGCTGAGTTAAGTTAACCAAACCATGGTTACTTTTTAAAAGTTGAAGATCAGCTTGGCTTTCAACACTTATCCTTAATTTGTGGTCCAACAAATGGTTGCCACATGTCTTGTAAGATAGATCTTTGTGAAGCCTTTTTGATTGTAGGCGCCTCCTTTGCAAGTGGCCATGTGTTCCCATGTGACTTCTGAGCAAGCAGCAATCCAACTAAGCATTATAGCAATGGTATGAATTGAGGTGCTTCCAATGTGGGGTTGTGAGCTGCTTCGGTACAGAGTGGTGCAGTTGCACCAAGTGCAATTGCATTGCCTGGTGCAGTTGCATCTACTGGTGCAATTGCACTAAACTGCGGCTGCACTGAACAAACACATCAAACATACCAATATACAATAAAACGCTAAGTTATGGACTTCTCTTATCTGTAAACCATAAATGTTGTTATTTTATTCATACTAACATATTTAACATATAATAGACTTGATATTGGGCATTTATCTAAGTGAAAAAGCACAAATAACTCTATATAAAATAGAGTTATCAACTATCGCAAGGGAGTCGCCGTATTCGGAGAATCGAGGAACGAGGCTAGGAGGGAGTTTGCGCCACCATAGTTGCGGTAAGGGTGGGTTCGAATTCTATAATAGCGTATATGAGGGATCGTATGCGGGGTTTGGGGTTTATTATAGATTGCCTCTGTGTATGTTGCGTAGTTATATATATATATATATATATATATATATATATATATATATATATATATCGTATGAGAAATGTTTGATGAATTGACCGTGTGTGCTTGAATTCCTATGTTGTTAGTTCTAACTAAATCAAATTGTAATTTTGTTGGATTAAGGTTTTCACTATTATAATAAAAAAAATGATAGGAATATAGATAACTCGTTGTTAAGAATTATAAATACTTTTCGTAATTGAATTGATGGTTACGTTAATGCTGTTGCTGTTTTGCTGTTAATGCTGTTGCTGTTTTGCTGTTAATGCTGTTGATGTTTTGCTGTTAATGCTGTTGCTGTTTTGCTGTTAATGCTATTGATGTTTTGCTGTTAATGCTGTTGCTGTTTTGCTATTAATGTTGTTGATATTTTGCTGTTAATGCTGTTGCGGTTTTGCTGTTATTGTTGTCATTGCTGTTACGTTTTGCTGCTGTGTCGTTGCTATTCTTGCTGTTTTACGCTGTTGATGTTGCTGCTTTGTCAATATTGTTGCCACAGTTGCTGTTGTGGTTAATTGTTGCGTTGAATACCTTGTCGAAAATGTGGTAAATTGCAGGTGAAGTTGTAAAAGTTGATTTGCCTCTATTTATTGGCAAAGATAGTAAGTTGTAGGCCTATGGCCGCCATGACGTTTTGGTGTTGTTGTCCTGCGATTGCGTGACTGTGATTAGCGTTACTTGTACATTCACATTGTGTCGCATACCTTTGCATTTGCTTTACGACGTGAACGATGAGGGCTATGCCCTGTGAGCCACTATTTACTGGCAACGACGATTTTTATGACGGGAGTTTTGCTCCAATGGTACCACATGCATATGCACAGTTGAGTCGCATTCCGCATTGCACTTTGATGATTCTATTGATGACTCTATTGAGGATTTTATTGATGATATGTGTAATTCTATAGTACCTGACCTATCATATTGTTCTTCATACATGCTCTTATATAGTTCGATATCTCACCCCTTCTGTTTGAATGTTACCCCTATGTGGTAACGTGCAGGTAGTCGCGAATGAAGGCGGTGATCCTTCCTTAGTTGAGTCGGTGTCGTCACTCTGATACGTAACACTCGAGGGGGGATTGAACGCTGTTTTTTTTTCCTTTATCATTTAGGTTGCAAAATTTGTTGAACTCGACGTTATTTCTATTAAGCAAATTGTTGGTTTTGAGTTGTCTAATGGACAAGGACTGTTAAGATTGCTTCAAATTAAATTTACCATGAAATGAATTATATTGTTTGTTTTGGGAAGTAAGTGTAGCACTCCAATATTTATGTTGAAAATTCCGCACTCTGATTTATAGTATTATTGGGTAGAATTGGGGTGTTACACCTCGTGGCATTGTGCTCCCATGGTAGCCATAGGTGACATGGGAATGTTAGTGCCTCATGTCCTTGTATTCGCGAGAGAAGTTTTTGAAACATATCCCCCATGAATTCAAATCTCTTCCCATTAGGCTCACGCGAAATGGTATCGTTTGGGGGTAGCCTTCGGACACCGGCAGAGTGCCGACTTTCACGCACATGCGCTCGCGTGCTTCCAGACACTGGCAGGGTGTCGGGCTTCAAACCATGCGATCTCGCGCTCCTGGACACTAGCAGGGTGCCGGGTTTCACACCATGCGCTTCACTCGCTCCCAGACACCGGCAGGGTGCCGGCATTTCTTCCCTCTCGCGCGCACGCCACGCAGCGCTTAGGCGCTTCGGAGACCGACAGGTTGCCGGCGTATCCACGTAAACCGGCAGGGTGCCGGGGTTGAATCTTAAACCGGCAGATTGCCGGCTTGCCTCTTCCACGCGTGCAGCATCAAAAAATTAGAGGGGGACAGGTTTGGAGGTCGGTAGGGTGCCGGTGTTGCCTTTGTAGGCCGGCACGTTGTCGGTGTTGGTGTGCGTTGGGGGAAACCGTCTTCATAGTCCTGTCTTGTGTTTAAGTGTTTCCATAGCTTTTGCTCGTCTTACAGTAGCAATGTTGATGTTTGCTTTAATTGTTTTTAGGTGCCTCGTGGCTTTAGTCTTAACACTTTGCTTAATTCTCATGAATTTATTTCTCTTTGACACCTTAATTTTTCAGTGCTTGCTCAGGACACCGGTAGGGTGCCGGGGTTCAATCAAATCCTTCACACGCGCCCCGAACACTGGCAGGGTGCCGGGGATCAACTTATTCTCTTGCGAACGCCTCGGACACCGGCAGGGTGCCGGGGTTGAAGATGTCAGAACTGGATCTTGAGCTTAACATAAGAATTGTAGCTCTTCCTCTTAGCTTTCCAACGCATGCTCTCACGCCTCAATCGGATAACATGGACGAAGTTATGGCCTGCAGACTAGATAGCCCTCCAGGGTGCCGGGAACAAGATGCCGGGATTGAAGACGTCTGAATTGGATCTTGATCTTAACATAAGAATTGTAGCTCTGCCTCTTAGCTTTCCAACGCATGCTCACACGCCTCCATCGGATAAACATAGACGAAGTTATGGCCTGCAGACTAGACATCCCTCCATGGAGTATAACTTGTCCAAGGGGTTGTGACCACCAAGGTCACTTGAAGTATACCCTTGGCACAGTTTACCAGGACTCGGCTCAGATATAACTCGTCCAAGGGGTTGTAACCACCAAGGTCACTTGCAGTATACCCTTGGCACAATTTACCAGGACTCGGCCCAGATATAACTCGCCCAAGGGGTGGTGACCACCAAGGTCATTTGAAGTATACCCTTGGCACAGTTTACCAGGACTCGGCCCAGATATAACTCGTCCAAGGGGTGGTGACCACCAAAGTCACTTGAAGTATACCCTTGGCACAGTTTACCAAGACTCGGCCCAGATATAACTTGTCCAAGGGGTCGTGACCATCAAGGTCACTTAGTGGAAAAGAAACACGAGATTCCTGCCTTGGTATATAGGGAAAATGCTAATGATCCTGGTGTCTCTCATCGATTAATCTTCTAATGACAGTCTTTATTTGATTCGGCGTGTGATGACACTCTTCACTCCACTACTGGGACTCCAAGAGGTGCATTTAAAAACGCCGTCTTGAGAATATGGTTTTGGCTTCAGCTCTTGGAACCATTCCAATGCGGTGTCCTCAAGAGTGAGAGGGAAAATCTTGCAATGAACAGGTTCCCGAGCGCCTCTATAGCGCATCATGAGTGAGAAATGAGCCAAGTGTCGGTCTGGATCTCCAGTCCCATCGTACATCTTGAGAGTTGGTAGTTTTTCCAAGGTTCTTGGAATTGGGCATTCCTCCACCCTACGGGTGAAGGGGCCTTCATCCGCAAACCTCCTTGAGTTGCGAGATGAGACATCTTGGTATTCAAAGTCTTGGTATCTGTGCTTGTCGGGAGATCTCCTCGATGGCGATCTGTGATGACTTGTGAATCTTAGCCTTGCTCCTTGACCTGTCACGTGAATCAGAGGAGTCACGTGAAGACACTTTGGAGTGGGTGTCATCAGGCTGGTAAGTCTCTTCCAAAGATGAAGGAGAGGCCCTTGGTGGTGAGTCGGATCCCTGATGCCTCCTACGTCTAGGAGGGGAACGGTGCGCGTGCTTCCTCTTAGGCGGGGAGCGATGAACATGGCGCCTCCGAGGGGGGAACAACGGGGTCTTGATACCACAGTCGTTTGAGGAGGAGGTTGCTCGGGCATAGAGGCCACACGCCTCTCAATTTATCTAAGGCGCGCCTCTTGCAACAGCATGGCTTGAGTGCGGTTGGCCAGAAGATCTAACAGCTGGTTCACATCCGGGGGATGAGCCCCCTCCGATGGGGGAACTTCTTGTGCAGCTTGAACATGGGTGTCTTCAAAGGTGGCAACATCTCCCTTGGGAGCGCCTTCAAGCTGAGGTGCAGGCTCCGCAATGCTCCTAACCTGGGGTCTGCCTTTGGGAGCCATGGAAACGCAAGAGAGAAGTTTCTAAGTGTAGGAATGGTGTGAAAAGTAGAGACCTCCCACTGTGGTCGCCAATGATCTGTACCTAGCAGTGTTGTGCGGACTGCGTCGGTGGACTCTTGCGGTATGACTTCAACGAGCGCCCGGGAGGGGGACCTGCGAAGCCACTCCGACACCCAAGTTAGTATTGAGAGTAGGTGAGTGATTTAGCAAGGAATGAGTGTACCTCATTATGGCAATGTGAGCCAGTATTTATAGGGAAGCGTGCCCGTTGTGAGCCGTCAGATTGAGTGAGTTGATCTGAGCCCTCCAATCATAAGATTCATATTGGGTTTGTAAATTGTGGATATGGACCAAAGTGATTGGGCCAATCCATGCTGAATTGCTGAATGGGCCTCGTGGCCCAGTCAATAACACTATGTGTTTTATTCATTCCATTTATTTTCAATCAGATTCATGTTATTTATAATCTTGAGAGATTAGGACTATCATGTTTGATATGCTCAGTAATTAGTTACCTTTTCTGATTTAGTTTGCTCGCTCACATTACATTTGTTGTTTAGACTGAGTAAAATTCATTAATATGTTTTTTAATAAAGCTAGCTTTTGTTGTGGATGCTGAAACCACCGGTTGCAAGTTATAAACATATATCTGTATATACCTTCAATGAAAAATATAGAACTATAATTCTTTTCTATTCTGCTAGGGAGAAATGCTGAGGAAACAAACTGGCCCGACAGCTTACATTGAGTGCAGCCCAAAGACTCAACAGCTTGCATCACTTTGTATATGGACGTGATCCTTGCTTTTCTTCAAAATCTGATATTTGTTCCTATTGCATGACTCTGTTTTTAGACAATTAGTGAACAGGGCACATATGCTTTGTAAGGTGCGGAGGACCATTGTTTTTTTCCCTTTCCTTTTAGGCCCATACTTCGTACACATCTCCCGCTACTCAGTAGACACCCCCTTAAAGTGGTGAAAAGACCAAGTTGCCCTTAATGAAATCTGTGATTTCTATTTTTTTTGAAATTTATTACAGTTCGGCGCACGCTAGGCCGAACCTGTTCGAATTTGAATTTCTCGGGTATGTTAATTTTCCACGGACACCCCCATTCATTTTTTAGGTGGTTCGGTGCACGCTGCCACGAACCAGTGCGATTAGGCGTGCGTCGAACTTGTCCTTTGACTGACAGAAGTTTGAAAATTTAATATCCGTTGGAAATCAATGGATATTAATGAAGTTGGGAATTGTGCCCCATTGGAAATCAACGGATATGATTGAAGTTGAGAATTGTGCCGAACGGCTATAATTTTAACGGTTGCGATCGTTTTAAATCAATGGTTCATGTTGGATCGCACATATTATAAATAGGTTGTCACTCTTCACTGATACTCACATACAATCCACTTATGATTCAAAACCCACACACTGTAACCCGAAGTTGTTGTAATGGAAGATCTTAACGAATGGCAGTTGTGCCCAACCCAGAGATCTTCAGACAAATTTCTAACCGTCCTGCATCGCCCTGGAGCTGTGGAGAACAGGGAAGACGGTGCTTTCTTCCGGTCTCGTTTGAACTACTTCTGTAAGCTGGATAAAAACATAACTTGGAGCCAGCTGAAGGAGAAGGCGGAGAGGAAGGTTCTCCAAGAGGGAGAGTGGCGTAAAGACATCTCTCGCATATGTTACTGGAAGTGCATCTGTCTCCAAGACGACACTCGCCGGTTTGAAGCTATGGAGATCCGGAGCGACAATGATGTTCGCGCGATGATAGAACATCACCGTACCACCCCATTGGGACGACAACTTATGGAGTTGTTTGTTGAAACAATGCGCACAGTGAAGGAGATCATCCATATTATAGAGAGCACCCTCCCAAAAAGTTAGTAGTCGCGTTTAATTTTCTTATGTTTTTATTTTTTGTCAATTTCGATTATTATGTACTCTTTTCAATTTAATTAATAAATTTGACTAGAAATTTAAATTGGACTAAGAATTTATTTTCTTCGTCAATTTCGATTATTATGTACTATTTTCAATGTAAATAATAAATTGGACTAGAAATTTATTTTTTTCGTCAATTTCGATTATTATGTACTATTTTCAATGTAAATAATAAATTGGACTAGAAATTTAAATTGGACTAAATCGTGAATAATTCGCTTTTCATTAATATTGATAAAAATAAAATTACAAAAAAGTACTAGTCAATTACAATTGACTCAGATGATCCAACATCAGAGTTATCGGAGTCATCAGAGTCATGGGAGTCATCAGAGTTATTGGGATCATCAGAGTCATGGGACTCATTAGAGTGGTGAGAGTCATCAGTCATGTCACCGTGATCGTTTAAGTAAGCCCCATAGTCCGAATCAGTTGAGTCACTGTCCGGATCCATAGGAGGGGGAGGGGGGACTCTACAGCGTTGACCACTGGGGCCAGGGACACATTGAAGTGTCCCAGCCCCATATACTGAATGTCCACAATGACTCTGTCGGGAGCCCCGTAGACATCACAGAAGTAGTTGGTCTGGGTGGATACATAGCTACCGTTAATGCCGCTGTAACCGGCAACCTGACCACCTACATCAATAAAATAAAAATAAACAAGAGGGGGGAGTAGGAATGGTTGCATCTGGAGCTCGACCGGGATCTCGACGAACCCGTCATCACGAATAACGAGAGTCTTGTAGGGGTCCATTTTCTGCAAAAATCAAAGAGACAGAACTGAATCAGGAAGGTTCGGACCACGTTGGATCGAACTAGGTTCGGACCACGTTGGATCGAACTAGGTTCGGACCACGTTGGATTGAAGCAGTTCGACCTCTGCTAGTCCGAACAAGTTCAAAATCGAGAAAAAAAAAGAGAAATTTAAGAAATAAAAGAGAAAAGAGAGAAGGGGAGGGGAGGAGTTACCTTGTAAAACGGAGAGGAGGTGGTGGCGCGCCAGAGGGAGAGAAAAAAGAGGGGGTGTGTGTGAGAGTAGAGGAGAGTAGAGGAGGGTGTGTGTGAAGGGGGTGTGTGGAGGGGTTTTTATAAAATAAAATAAAATTGGGCGGTAGGGGCATATTGGGAATATTGGGGGTTAGGGGGTGTCTGCTGAGTAGAGGGGGGTTGTACGAAGTACCAGCCTTCCTTTTATCTGATTGTTACCACAGTTGACTTGGTAAATGGTAATCCATGATCTTTATCTATAATGATCTAAGAAGAATCAAGTAATGGCCCAATCCAAAAGAGAAAAGGCCAAATACCTAAAAAACTAGGTGATCTAAGAAGAAGCATCTAGTAGATTCTAGAAGCATATAAGTCACTATTTTATATTCCTTTATTTTGTCTTTTTGTTAGTCAATCTAGAAGGTTCTTTAGTGGGGTGAGTCACCCTTTTTTAGCATCTATATATGTACCCTCAATCCTTTGAATGAGATCATCAATCAAATCAAAAGAAATGTTTAGAGTCTTTTTATTTTGTTAAAGGAGGCGTGTTGGTTGCAAAAAGTGTGTGCAAGTATACACAGTCGCAACAAGTAATATATTGATAAGTAGAGATCGTACCCACAAGGATTGGATTAATTCTAGAGTGTTTAAAATGATAGCAATACTAGTGATATAAAGAAATGAAAAATAAAACAAAAATGATGTGAGGATGGCGTATTCAAACAGAATGTAAAGTAAAGCAAGTAAAAGATGTAGTGTTTCCAAAGAGAGAGATATGGTTGAAATACTCTTTCCTAAGTAACTTCACTTTGAAAGTATTATGTTACATATGATGTTCATACAACCATTGCACCTGCAATGGATGCATCTGCAGTTATTGCATCTGCAATGGATGCAGCTGCAATGACTGCACCTGCAATGGGTGCTGTAATAAAATGAATTGTGCATGTCTGCACTTATCTTCAGGGTTTCATTACAAGTTTTATGTCTAAGCCCTAAATAAGTTCACCTTGTCTTTTAAATCCCTACAGAATCACCCTATGGACTATGCTAGCTTATGTCTAAGTCTAACATGGTTTTAACAAAGTTTCCTATTATTAAAACACTTACCCACATTAGCTCTTGAGTTCAAATCATAAACCATGTCTGTATTTATGACCCTACTTATTCTAAGTGATCAATCTCAAAATAAATTTGAAAGAATTATAGCACAAGAACTAAATTGCAAGAACATCAACATAACATAATAACTTTATCAAAGCTTCATTACAAAGTTAAGGTATTTCAACCATAAAGAGTTTAGCTCATGTTCAACATAAAAAGGCACATATAAACAGAATGAAACATGTTTATAATAAGGAAAATGCAAAAGGATTGAGAAGAGATAGGTGTTACACAAATGAAGACCCTTTGCATCTTCTACCTAGCTTATGTTGAGAAGAATAACCCTCAACAATGGAAAACACCAACAACAACTCCACTAGAAGAGAAGGAAGAAGTTGTCACTTTCTTTCCTTCAATTCAAGCTTTGTTGAGTACTGCAACTTAGAAATAAAATGAAACTATCTACTAAAACTAGGAAAATAAGTGATCTCTATGGAAATGTATGAGAGTGTGAGATGATTAAGAGATGATATTCAATGGAGAGGAGTGGAGGCATTTATAGGCTTCCAAAAGTGCCTTGCCTTGGTCACCAAGCTGAGATTAGGGTTTCCCTTTTCCACTTGCCTTCAAAAAGCATGATTGGATATCCCACCAACTATGAAGAGTGGTCCAATAAGGTGTGGACAAGTGTACTTGAAAAGTTGGAACTTGTTGTCTAAGGGGCTGAACTTGACGCAGCATCCATCCACTTGGGCAACTTGCACTTGCAAGTTGACATGCTGACATCATCATCAGAGTGCAGGAGCATTCTGTGTTGCGGTCATTGCAGGTGCAGCGGATGTAGGTGTAATGCTTCAATCTTTAGAGAATCTTCTCATTGTAGGTGCATTGTCATCTGGGTATAATGCAGGTGCAATAGTTGTTGCAGCATTGCAGGCGCAATGTATCTGATTTCTTCAAGGCTTCTGATTCCTGTATTGCAGGTGCAATGCTTACTTGACCTAATGCAGGTGCAATGATTGCTGCAGCAATTGAACAAACACATAAAATGCCACTAATCATGATAATCAAAGATGATGAGTTCCTATGTTAAAGATGTTGTTTTTCTTTTGTTTCCCTTTATTTGTAGCTATATAAACATTGTGTTTCTTACAATAATTTAGATTTGGAAGCATATATAACTCTATATAAAATAGAGTTATCACACCCCCAAACTTAAACCATTGCTTGTCCTCAAGTAATGACTTAGAAAATTTTCCAAAAATTCTTGGTTTTAATTTCTAGAATATCAGATCAGCTAAGCCCTTTCAAAAACATATTTTCAATGAGTGCATTCTTTTGAAATTCATTTCTTTTGCGTCCCACCAAGCTTGTAAACCATGAGTTTTCCAAACATCCAAAGTTATTGTAGCTCTTTTATGTGAGTGTGTAACATCACTGAACTTCAGATTGGTCCCTAACTAATTTTGAAAAGTCCATGTAGCTTCTTGATAGAAAAAATTTGCTTTGATCAAAACTAAAAGATTTTTCAAAATAGAGAATAGACTAACAATTTCTTTAAGCATTGAGGGGCTTTAAAGTACAACAAAGGGTCTTTTGTGAGTGAATCAACTTGTGTCAGTGTTTTCTAAAATTTTTGTGGTGGTTCTTTGTTGTAGGAGCAAGGTGTGTATTTTGAATTGTAGGTGCATCCATTGCAGGTGAAATGGTTGCCTTTTGAATTTTGTTGCTCCAGCTTCTATCTTTGAAGTGTGTAGCTGCATTATCCTCCTCGCTGTTCCCCTTTTTGCATCTTTTATTTTCTTTTTGACTTTTTTCTTGTTTTTCTTTTCTTTTTCCTTTTCATGCAATTTTGGAACGGATACAGCTCATTTGATTTGGATCAATGCAGCTTTTTACATGCTGGGTTTGTAACCTGTTACACCGACTTCCTAAAAATTGACTCACTCAGGCTTTGTTTTCATTGTTGCACCCTCAAACTTATTTCTTTATGCTATTCTAAATTTTTAATAAAACTTTAGTATTTGACTTTGGCTCCCTAGAACTATCTTTAGCATCCACTTATTCTCTAATTAATCAGGTTCCTTTCAAAAATTCAGTGAACTAAGTGTTGAAGCAAAAATAATTTTGGTTATTATTCAAACTTAGGCTTCAAAAACTTTAGTTTTCCACAAAGAAATTGGTTTCTTAAAAATGCACTTGTTCTTTTTCAAAAATAGAGTTTCAGCTGATCATGCTTCTCAAAATTGTTAACAAGAAATTGTTTTTCAAAAACTTATTTGCCAAACTACTTTTATTTGCCAAAGTAATTACTAACTAATAAAATAACACAAACAAACTACTACTAAAACATGCATATTATAGCATAGCAGCATATGTTCACAAAATATAGCAAAATAGTTAATCTCCTCCCCCCAACTTAAGGATCAGCAGTGTCCTTCACCATCCTTCAACACCCATTCAGGGAAGATTGGTGCTGGGAGATTGAATTGGCCCCTGGACAGATGATCAAAGGCTATACTCTGCCACTTGACTTGCTCTCTCTGAAATCTCCACATAGCACGTTGCTGGTGCATGAATTGCTCCTGCAATGAACTACCAGACCCATCCCTATGCACTTTGGTTCTTTCTTTGTAATTAGCAGCAATAGGACCAGGAGGACATTTTCTTAACTCATTACTTTCAATTGTCACCTCCGAATTGATACACAACTTGGTGATCAAACATGGGAAAAATAAGTAGCCAGCATATTTGTTTTTACAAATTAAAATGTTGCTAGCTATGATTCTCCCTATATCTATATTCTGTTCAGTCATAATAGAGTCAACAACAAGCATTCTCTCCTTTTTGATGGTGGTAGTGTGTGATATAGGATAAAGTGCACATGCAACAAACAAGTGTCATGCTTATGCTTCTGATAAACCCCAAATAAGTGTATTTTTAGAGATATTTTTTGAGTCATTCTTAAAGTAGTTATTATCAATTAAATAAATAAGTGACTTATTCTTCTCTATATTTTGCAGAATGAAAAATAAAAGACAAAAAGCATAGAAGTTTAATATAATACACATTTATGGATATATATGGGCTGTCAAGAAATAAAGAAAATAGGACCAAGGCCTATGGTCTACTTTTTATAACAATTGGGTGTGGAACTATCAACATGTTGCAAAGGCCCAAATAAATTGGATAAACTCAATGTAAGAAGAAGCCCACCTCTTGGCTAAATATCCAGCGCCTGATTCCATGATGTGGGGAGGCACAGAACCCTAAACTTAAAGTATAAAAGGAGTGCCTCATATTGGAGAGAGGAGGACGTCACCAACAAAAACAGTAACCACGTTACTGAGAGAGAGAATCACAGGAATTAAAAAGTGGAGGCACGCTACCCTAGGAGCAAGAATTGAATTGAGAGGAAGGAAGACTGACAGCGCAAAAGCAGAGCTTCAACGCACACAGTAGCTCTTTGCAAGTTTTTGGGTACATGTTGTTGACACCGTGAGAGAGAGCAGAATACTGAGACTGAATACAGGATCGGAATTTACTCAATCTCTAGGTTATTTTTATATTCTGTAATTCATAACTTTTAATTTTATTCCAATGTTCGTGAACTCGCTAAATCCTCTTCTACGGTATTAAGTGGATCTTGCTTTATTAGACACCTTTTAATGTTTTAATTTATGCTTTGAATTCCAGGTTTTTAATTCAATTAATATTATCCTATTGCTTTTATTACATAATTAGGATTGACAACCCCTTGCATGTTTATAATCAATTGGTTGATTAGCGACTGTACTACAACTAGTTGGTAGACCTATAAGATAATTGAGACTATAATTAATGAATGACCAAACCTTAATTTAGTCTTCCAATCACTCAACATTTTTGTACTTTATGTTTTTCTTAAATTTAAATTCTAGCATGACCAAACTAGAATTAATTTAGGGAAAAGAATATTAATCACGAATGATCAAACGGGTTAATAATTTTAGTAAAGGGGTTGATAATTGAATAAAATAAGGGAATTCAGGTAGAATAACGGGTTCCTTCTTTGCTGATGGATGCAGGAGCAATTGCTGTAGGTGCTTTCTTCGTGATTTGGGACGATGCACCTGCATCCATGGCAGATTTGCCAGATGATTTGAGTGCAGATTGCTTCTTCACCATTTTTGAACTGTTAAAGCTTAAGAAGTTTTGTGTTTTTATGGAAGATGAGTTGCTGAGTGTTTGAGAGCTGTTGATCAATTGAGTGAATAGAGAGAAATGATAACGGTAAGAAAGTGAGAGTGGAAGATCGTGGGTGGTTTTATGGGAAGTGGGAGTTATGTTTAGTGGGAGGTTAGGTTGAGTTAGTGGGAATTGATTTGACACTTAATTTGATCGTTAGAAGTGTTGGCTAAGCATGCAAGAGGATGCATGGAGGTTTAGGTGGCTTAACTGTTTGTGGGTTACATTAAGGACTGTTTTAAGTGAAGAAGGTTTTGCCTCAGCTTAAATTGCCATCCGTGATGCACGTGCAATTGATCATCCTCATTGCAGGTGCAATTGTTTCTTTGTGATGCAGGTGCAATGGGTACCCCTCTCTATTGCAGGTGCAATGGATGCACCTGCAATCCATTTCCTGCAAAAATTAACAAAACAAACTAAAATGCATAATTAAGTTAGTGAAATCAAAATTCATGGGTTGCCTCCCAGAAAGCGCTTGATTTAAGATTCTTTCAGCCTGACTATCTCCATGTGCCCTAAGGATCTTGGAGATGGGTGGTGGCTTTGTTCCTCACCACATGATCATCATGGTACATCTTCACTCTTTGTCCATTCACCTCGAAAGTGGTGTTGGATTTTTCATCAAATAAATCCACTGCACCATGAGGATAAACATTCAGTAACCTGAATGGCCCTGACCATCTTGATTTGAGCTTCCCAAGGAAGAGTTTAAGTCTGAAATTGTAGAGTAACACCAAACTTCCTTCAATTAAGTCTCTCCTTTGAATTTTTTTGTCATGCCATGCTTTTGTCTTGGCTTTGTAGATTTCTGCATTTTCATAGGCAAAGTGCCTAAATTCATCAAGTTCATTGAGTTGCAGAAGTCTCGCATTCCCTGCTTGATTGTGATTAAGATTGAGCTTTTTGATAGCCCAAAATGACTTGTGTTCCAATTCTACAGGAAGACGATAAGCTTTGCCATAGACTAGCTTATATGGAGACATTCCCAGGGGTGTCTTGAATGCAGTTTTGTATGCCCACAAGGCATCATCTAGGTGCAATGACCACTCTTTCCTTGTAGGACCAACCATTTTCTCAAGCCTCCTTTTGATTTCCATGTTAGATAACTTTGCTTGTCCACTGGTTTGTGGATGGTAAGCAGTGGCTATTTTGTGCTTCACTCCATATTTGGCTAAGAGACCTTCAATGAGTTTGTTGTAGAAGTGTGAACCTTCATCACTAATAATTGCCCTTGGAGTACCAAATCTAGTGAATATGTTTCTTTGCAGAAACTTACTTACTGACTTAGCATCATTATTTGGCAATGTCACAGCTTCTACCCATTTAGAGACATAGTCAACAACCACCAAGATGTATGAGTTGCCAAAGGATGGGGGAAATGGTCCCATGAAATCCATTCCCCAAACATCAAAGAGTTCAACCTCTAAGATATTTGTGAGTGGCATTTCATGTCTATTTGAGATGTTCCCGGCCCTTTGACATCTATCACAGTTTTTGACCAGTTGGTATGCATCTTTGAACAATGTTGGCCAATAGTAACCTGATCGTAGCACTTTAGCAGCAATTCCTGTGCTACCAAAATGTCCACCATATGGTGCTGCATGACATTGCAGGAGCACTGCATGTTGTTCTTCTTCTGGTAAGCATCTTTTGATGATTTGATCTGGACATTCTTTGAAAAGGAATGGGTCATCCCAATAGTATTGTTTAACTATGTGGAAGAACCTTTTTCTTTTGTTGGTAAGTCATGTTCACAGGTACAACTTTGCTTGCAAGGTAATTCACAATATCATCAAATCAGGGTGTTGCAGATTCTATTGCAGCTGCAATTGCTATATCTTGCATTGCAGGTGCAATGGATGCACCTGCATCTTGTGTTGCTGCAGAAACTGCCAATAGCTTTTCATCTGGAAAAATTTCTTGTATTTCTCCCCTGTTATACCTGCACTTTCATTTTCAAGTCTAGACAAGTGGTCAGCAAACTGGTTCTCCACCCCCTTTTTATCATGAATTTCAAGATCAAATTCTTGAAGGAGGAGAACCCATCTAATTAGCCTAGGCTTTGCATATTTCTTTGAAATAAGGTATTTAATAGCAGAATGATCTGTGTAAACAATTACCTTAGTTCCAACTAAATATGATCTGAATTTATCAAATGCAAAGACTACAACTAATAGTTCTTTTTCAGTCACAGTGTAATTGATTTGTGCTTCAATTAATGTTTTGCTAGCATAGTAAATGGAATGAAAAACTTTGTCATACCTTTGCCCTAGGACTGCTCCTACTGCAAAGTCACTAGCATCACACATGAGCTCAAATGGCTTGCTCCAATCTGGTGTGACTATTATTGGTGCTGTTACCAATGCCTTCTTCAGTGTTTGAAATGCTTCCACGCAAGATTCATCAAAGTGAAATGGCACATCATGCTGCAAGAGTTGGCATAATGGTTTTGAGATTTTTGAGAAGTCTTTAATGAATCTTCTGTAGAAACCTGCATGTCCCAAAAAGCTTCTGATACCCTTCACAGTGGTTGGAGGAGGTAATTTCCCAATCACCTCAATTTTTGCTTTGTCAACTTCAAGGCCTTTCTTTGAAACTCTATGTCCTAGTACAATTCCCTCTTGGACCATAAAATGACATTTTTCCCAATTCAGAACTAGATTGGTCTCTTCACATCTTTTAAGGATTTCTTCCAAGTTGGATAGACAAGCTTGATAAGTCTCTCCAAACACTGAAAAGTCATCCATAAACACTTCCATTGAGTGTTCAATGAAATCAGAGAATATTTCCATCATGCATCTTTGGAATGTTGTAGGTGCATTACATAACCCAAATGGCATCCTTCTAAAGGCAAAGGTGCCATAGGGACATGTAGATGTTGTCTTTTCTTGATCTTCAGGGACAATGGCTATTTGGTTATAGCCTGAGTATCCATTTAAGAAGCAATAGAATTCTTTACCTGCTAATCTGTCCAACATTTGATCAATGAATGGCAATGGGAAATGATCCTTCTTGGTTGCCTTGTTAAGTTTTCTGTAATCCATGCATATTCTCCACCCTGTGACTGTTCTTGTAGGTATCAATTCATTCTTTTCATTGGCCACTACTATCACTCCACCCTTCTTTGGTACACACTGCACAGGACTAACCCATGAGCTATCTGAAATTGGGTAGATAATGTCAGCATCTAGCCATTTGATTATTTCTTTTTTAACCACCTCCTTCATGACCCGATTCAATCTCCTTTGACTCTCAATGCTGTTTTTGGAGTTTTCATCCAAAACTATTCTGTGCATGCAAATGGAAGGACTGATTCCTTTGATATCTGACATTTGCCAGCCAATTGCCTTTTATGCTTCTTTAGGGTAGTGAGAAGATCATGCTCCTGCTTTTGTGTTAAGTTAGAAGCAATGATTACTGGTAAGGTGTTGTTTTCCCCCAGAAAAGCATATTTGAGATGTTTAGGCAATTCTTTGAGCTCTAGTTGAGGAGGTGCTTCAATTGAAGGAATGTTTCTTTTGAGCTTTGAGTTTTCAAGTTCCAATGATTCATATTTTCTAGCCCAAACTTCCTTCACAACAATTTCTTCTTTCAAAATCTCACTCTTCAGTTCATCCCTTGTTTCCGGAATTGCACCTGCATCTATTGTACCTGCAATAGATGCTATTGCATTTGTCAGATGATCCTACTTTTGAGTGAAATGTTGCTGTATTGCTTGATCCAAGGAGGCAATGAGAGAGCATTCTTCAACATCTTCACTTGGGTACTTGATAGCATTCATGATGTTGAATTTGACTTCTTGATCATTGACCCTCATTGTCAATTTTCCTTGTTGCACATCAATGAGTGTTCTGCCAGTGGCAAGGAATGGTCTCCCCAGAATAACTGGTACATCCTTATCTGCAACAAAATCAAGAATAACGAAATCTGCAGGAAACACAAACTTGTCAACTTTGATTAAAACATCTTCTATAATCCCCTCAGGGTATGCAATTGACCTGTCTGCTAACTGTAGAGTCATAGTTGTAGGCCTGGCAGTTCCAATACCTAATTGTGTGAATATGGATTTAGGCATCAAGTTAATACTTGCACCTAAATCACATAAAGCACGACCTGTGTAATGTTTTCCAATTGAAAATGGTATTGTAAAACTACCAGGATCTTTGAGTTTCCTAGGTATTTTGTTTTGCATAATCATGCTGCATTCTTTTGACATTGCCACAGTTTCAAACTCTCCTAACCTTCTCCTCTTGGTGAGCACATCTTTCATAAATTTTGTGTAATTAGGCATCTACTGTAGGGCTTCAACCAGAGGCACATTGATGTGTAATTGTTTGAGCACCTCAAGGAATTTACCAAATTGCTTCTCCTCATGTGCTTTCTTGAGTCTTTGAGGATAAGGAGGAGAAGGATATTCCTGGGTGGTGCTGATCTTGTTTTTGGTGTTGTGGATTTTGTTGCTCCTGCATCTGCTGGATCTTCTTGGGATGCACCTGAATGCATTGCATCTGCATCGGATGCATCTGCATCTTTTGTACCTGCATCGGAAACATTTTTCTCTTTTCTATTTTTTTCTGTTTTTTCATTTTTCTCATTTTTTTTTCATTTTTTACTATTTCTTCCTTTTCTACACCTTCTGTTGCATATGGTTTTGAGAGATCCTTTCCACTTCTAAGAGAGATGGCTTTGCATTGCTCCTTTCCATGCCTTTGTGAGGTTGATGCTTCAGTGGTTGATGGTAATGACTCATTTGGCCTTTGAGATAATGCTGTAGCTAGTTGCCCCACTTGATTCTCCAAGTTCTTTAATGATGCATCATGAGCTTGTCTTGCAGTTCTGGTCTCACTGATGAATGCATCAGTTTTGCTCATATATGCTTTGAACATTGCTTCCAAGGAGTTATCATTTGCAACTGGAGGAGCTTTTTGATAGTTCTGATAATTTTGAGATTGAAAGCCTGGTGGAACAACATTGGTTGCTGGTGCAGTATTGTTGCTCCACTTGAAGTTTGGATGATTTCTCCAACCTGGATTGTAGGTGTTGGAATAAGGATTGTTGTTTTTGTTGTATCCCAAATAGTTAACAGACACAGGGTTGCTGGGACATTCTTCATACAGGTGGCTACCCCCACAATACACACAACTTTTGGAACCTGGAGGTGCTTGTTCTATGGCAGCAGCAGTATCTGGCATTGCACCTGCATTGGATGCTGGTGCATTGTTGTTATTGCCGAGGTTCTTTATCATGTTGGTGAGTGATGCAACTTGAGCTGCTAGTGCTGAAACTTCAATGATTTCATGGACTCCAGTTGTTTTCTTTTGAGCATTGCCCCTTTCTGAGGGCTAACTATAGCTATTGGTAGCCATTTTCTCAATTAATTCAGCAGCTTCATTGTAAGATAAGTTCAATAACACTCCACTAGAGGATGCATCTAACATGAGTCTGGTTTGGGGTTCCAAACCATTGTAGAATGTTTCCATTTGTATTATGACACGGATACCATGATGAGGACACTTTCTCAAAAGTACCTTCCATGTTTCCCATGCTTCAAACAGAGATTCACCTTCTTTTTGTCTAAAGGCAGTGATTTCATTTCTCATCCTGGCATTATTACTTGGTGGAAAATATTTTGCAAGAAATTTTTCAGCTAATTCATTCCACTCAATGATAGAGTTAGGCTCTAGTGAATTTAACCATGCCTTAGCTTTATCCTTGAGGGAATATGGAAAAAGTTTTAGCCTAAAAGCATTTTCTGTAACACCAGGGATGATAAAATTGCTACAAATTTCCAAAAATTGCCTTAGATGTAAGTGAGGATCCTCTTGAGGAGAACCACTAAATTGACCTACTGTTTGAAGCATTTGAAACATCATAGGTTTAAATTCAAAGTGTGATGCATTGATTTGAGGTCTAACTATGCTGGTTTGCATGTTTGTTTGATCAAACACAACATAGTCCCTCATTGGTCTATCCCTATCATTTATCATGCCAATTGGACCCATGTTTATGAATTGATTTCTGTAGTCATTCTCTGGACCACCATGAGCAGATCCTCTTCCTCTTGCTAAGCCTCTGCCAGAACCTTGGTGAGAGCCTTCTGCTCCTGGATCAGACATTGTTTCTCTAGCTCTGCCTGCTTGTCTTTGAATTCTACGCAACCTTCTAAATCTCCTTTCTATTTCAGGATCTAAATGGAATTCTGGTTGTTGGTTGCTTCTGGATCAGACATTGTTTCTCTAGCTCTGCCTGCTTGTTGGTTGCAAAAAGTGTGTGCAAGTATACACAGTCGCAACAAGTAATATACTAATAAGTAGAGATCGTACCCACAGGGATTTGATTAATTCTAGAGTGTTTAAAATGATAGCAATACTAGTGATATAAAGAAATGAAAAATAAAATAAAGATGATGTGAGGATGGTGTATTCAAACAGAATGTAAATTAAAGCAAGTAAAAGATGTAGTGTTTCCAAAGAGAGAGATATGGTTGAAATACTCTTTCCTAAGTAACTTCACTTTGAAATTATTATGTTACATATGATGTTTATACAACCATTGCACCTGCAATGGATGCAGCTGCAATGACTGCACCTGCAATGGGTGCTATAATAAAATGAATTGTGCATGTCTGCACTTATCTTCAGGGTTTCATTACAAGTCTTACGTCTAAGCCCTAAATAAGTTCACCCTTGTCTTTTAAATCCCTATAGAATCACCCTATGGACTATGCTAGCTTATGTCTAAGTCTAACATGGTTTTAAAAAAGTTTCCTATTATTAAAACACTTACCCACACTAGTTCTTGAGTTCAAATCATAAACCATGTCTGTATTTATGACCCTACTTATTCTAAGTGATCAATCTCAAAATAAATTTGAAAGAATTATAGCACAAGAACTAAACTGCAAGAACATCAACATAACATAATAACTTTATCAAAGCTTCATTACAAAGTTAAGGTATTTCAACCATAAAGAGTTTAGCTCATGTTCAACATAAAAAGGCACATATAAATAGAATGAAACATGTTTATAATAAGGAAAATGCAAAAGGATTGAGAAGAGATAGGTGTTACACAAATGAAGACCCTTTGCATCTTCTACCTAGCTTATGTTGAGAAGAATAACCCTCAACAATGGAAAACACCAACAACAACTCCACGAGAAGAGAAGGAAGAAGTTGTCACTTTCTTTCCTTCAATTCAAGCTTTGTTGAGTACTGCAACTTAGAAATAAAATGAAACTATCTACTAAAACTAGGAAAATAAGTGATCTCTATGGAAATGTATGAGAGTGTGAGATGATTAAGAGATGATCTTCAATGGAGAGGAGTGGAGGTATTTATAGGCTTCCAAAAGTGCCTTGCCTTGGTCACCAAGCTGAGATTAGGGTTTCCCTTTTCTACTTGCCTTCAAAAAGCATGATTGGACATCCCACCAACTATGAAGAGTGGTCCAATAAGGTGTGGACAAGTGTACTTGAAAAGTTGCAACTTGTTGTCTAAGGGGGCTGAACTTGACGAAGCATCCATCCACTTGGGCAACTTGCACTTGCAAGTTGACATGCTGACATCATCATCAGAGTGCAGAAGCATTCTGAGTTGTGGTCATTGCAGGTGCAGCGGATGCAGGTGCAATGCTTCAGTCTTCAGAGAATCTTCTCATTGCAGGTGCATTGTCATCTGGGTATAATGCAGGTGCAATAGTTGTTGCAGCATTGCAGGCGCAATGTATCTGATTTCTTCAAGGCTTTTGATTCCTGTATTGCAGGTGCAATGCTTGCTTGACCTAATGCAGGTGCAATGATTGCTGCAGCAATTGAACAAACACATAAAATGCCACAAATCATGTTAATCAAAGATGATGAGTTCCTATGTTAAAGATGTTGTTTTTCTTTTGTTTCCCTTTATTTGTAGCTATATAAACATTGAGTTTCTTACAATAATTTAGATTCGGAAGCGTATATAACTCTATATAAAATAGAGTTATCAAGGCGCTCTCACCTTGAAAGGAGCTTTTATTTTCCGTTATTGTCTTTTGAAGGTTCACCCATTTTTGGGTACCTTACGTTGGTGTTTTCATTGCCATGGATTCACCTTCCTATGTTCACTCCATTTCTTCATTTTATTACACCAACAGTTCTCTTACATCTCCATATTCATTTTATCCTTCCTACATTTCTTCATTTTATCCCACCGACACCACTGTTACAACTCCATCTCCATCCTCAAATCTAAATTTCATCGATAATTATTCACTACCATCTACAAACTATTACAACTCATATGGATCTGAAAATTCAGAATATTCAAGCAACTATCCCATTTTTTATGGCTATGAAGATGCATATTGGTTGATTCTTTGCACTGAAAAATATTTCAAAACCAGAAGAACATCAGATGTGGACAAGATGCTTGTGGCTACAATGGCCATGAGAGGTGAAGCTCTCAAATGGTGGTTATGGTGGTCTAAATGCCATCCATTGTTGGGCTGGGATGATTTCACCACCCATTTTCTTTGGCAATTTAAGCCTGAATATCGTGAGATTTTGTCTGTTCCAGATGAAAAAAAAGCTAGAAGAGTCCCATTCAGAGTCACTGATTTCAGTTGTGGAAGAAAATGAGAAACAACATGATGAAGAAGAAGCAAAGTCGGAGTTGTTAGGAGTTGAGTCATTTTTTGTCCAAAAAAATCACATTGAGGAAGAAAGAGACGAACAACCTGGTGAAGCAGAACCACAACAACTTGAGGAAATGAAAAATGACGAAGAGGATGAAGAACTAGAAACAGCACATCCATCGGAGTTACTGAACTCCGCCCCTCTGACAACGGTTCGCACTCATCCACGGCTTTGTTATCAACCGTTAGATCTTTCTAAGTCGCAGCCAAAACCACCGAAAAGCGTCTCAATCTCACCACTGCTGTTGCTACCACCGCTGCCACTGCCTTCAAAGCCACCAGATCGTGAGGTATCTACCTTCCCAGATCTCTCTAACCCATATCCTCCTACCCCTCCACCTCCCTTACTTCACCCACGGTTAATGCCTCCGCCAAAACCACCAGATCCATGCGTTTATAGGTCACCGTCGGTGGAATCTCAGTACTCAATAAATAGGTGTACACTACCCAATTCTGGGAATGATTTTCAAAACCACCACAGTCTTTACCCATTTCCTTTTTGTTACCTATCAAAATGTTTTCCTTTGTTTAGAGTATGTTTGGATTGATGGTATGGGATGGAATGGAGTGGAATGGAATGATATAGGGTTCCATCGTGTATCTATAATAAGAACATTTATGTAATATATTCGAGGGCGGGGTCCCTGCGGGGCGGGGGATACAGACCCCGTTCCCATTCCCGAATTGACTGCGGGGGATTTCCTTCCCCATCCCTGTCCCCACGGGGAAAAAATCCTCGCCCACGGGGCCCCAAGCAGGGCAATCCCCGTGGGGATCCCCACTTGCGGGTAGAAATTGCCACCCCTAATTCCAAATCCTTCCATTTGCTGATAGACTTAAATATGTTTTAGGCCCCGACAAATATGGAGTGTTTTGGTTTAAGCCCCTGCAAACTTTTTTATTATTTATAAGCCCTTGCAAAATGACACGTTTTGTTTTAAGCCCTTCTGTTAGCAAACTGTTAGTGAGACGTTAAAAATCTCTTCCACATGTATTTTTTATTTTATTTTATCCCCCTGCGAAAATATATTTTATTTATTAGACCCTTGCAAAATATATTTTTTTTGGTTTAAGCCTCTGCAAATATACATGTGGAAGAGATTTTTAACATCTCACTAACAACTTGCTAACAGAAGGGCTTAAAACAAAACGTGTCATTTTGCAAGGGCTTATAAATAAATTTTTTTTTGCAGGGGCTTAAACCAAAACACCCCATATTTGCAAGGGCCTCAAATATATTTAAGCCTTTGCTGATATGTTTTGTAACACCCCATCATGTTTTTTATAATACCTACAACATTGATAACAATAGTCACCATTCTGGTTGCACGAATCTGCACTATCTCCTTCATTTCATCCGGTCAAAACTCATGCTCAATTTTTGATCATTCATAGAAATAAGTTCGAGCCATTAAATAGTGCTTCAAATTTAGAATGTGCCACATTACTAATTATGATGACAAGATTCTACACCCGTGGGCATCTTGTTGAGGGCCATATTGGTGTTGTTAATGTAGCATCTACTCAAAAGGCACATAGGAACTGTTTGTTGAAGGTTTTTTTTTATTACCCCCACATTCTTTCCATCTACCCCCACAAAAATTAGTGAGGCGAAAATACCCCTAATAAAATTGACCATAATCGTATATACCTTGCTGTTATATACGACTTTGAAAAAATACAAATCGTATATACAATAATTTATTTAAATACGACTTAACTAAAAAAAAAGTCGTATATATGTGCTGATGAAGTATTTACGATTTGTTAAAATACAAATCGTATATACCTAGGTGTTGGGGTATATATGACTTGTTTATCAAATCGTATATACCTAGTTTCATGTGGGGGTACATACGATTTGTTATTATGCAAGTCGTATATACCCCCACACGTAGGTATATACGATTTGTATTAATTTTTTTTTTTTTACTTTTTTTTTCATATTAAGATTTATATTAATTTTAATTAGGATGTGACTTCCAACGATGATCAACGGTGTAGATATGGACAAATAATAATAATTACAAAAAAGTGGTAAAATAATAAGTACAAGAAATATACAAACACGTGACAATGTAGACTGTCTAAATCGTCAGAATCATCGGATAAGTCTACACATGTGGGCGCATCAGTCGGAATCACCGGGGGAGCTGTAGCCTGCTATAGGGCAAAACGACCGGCATACGGATCCAACCATGAAGTAGAATAGGTACCTCTAAAAGGCAAATAAGTATAACACATATTCAAAGACAATTGAACTAGGGTGACATTATACTTTGTTGCAACAAAGACCCCATCTCTGGCAAAGTCAATCACTTATCCTCTTTCTGAAAACCGTGGTATTCAATAGTCAATGCTTTTCGAAGTTCTGCAAGTTTGTCCTTCCCAAACATGTAACTATACGGTGCATCCCTTTCCTTTGCTCATGGATTAAATCTTGCCTAATTATAGGCCAACTATCCTCACCCAAATTGAGACCAACCCCAATTGCTCGGAACCCAAATTGCCATCTGTTCTAACATCAACAATATTTTCCACATAAGGCCGCAAATGATGAGGAACTGCCGGTAAATGCAATAAAATCTCGCCATGCTTTGTTACTATTTTATTGGCACCTTGAGATAATTTTGAAGACCGCTGAGATGATTTTTTGCAAGAAGACAACTGTGATGATTTTTTACAAGAAGACAACTGTGATGATTTTTTGATAGAAGTACCAGATTCTTGAGTGAGTTTCATCTTCTCATCTACATGCTCCCACCCAAATAAATCTCTTTTGACATCATACAATTTTTGCCTTTTCTTCTTTGGAGCACCTTTTGTTTTGACTTTAAATGGTGGTGGAACCATTGAAGAAGTGGTAGGGAATGCAAGCTCATTTAGTTGCTTCTTGAGACAAATTTCTCATCCTCAATCTGTTGAGATCAGATCCTTTTTGATATATGGTTTTAATGATAACAAACCTTATGAACTAAATCTTAAGTATTCTGAATGGTGTTCTACTAATGGGTGCTCTTGAGTTTGTTGAAAGAACAGGTTTCTTATAAGTGCACATGCTAGAAGCAAAATAGATTAATCTAATGCATGTCATCATCAACAATCAAGAATCAAAGTAGAACCAAGAAATTACAAGAATAGTAATGCAAGCTTCATGAAGACATATTACCTTTACTATTACAAAGTGTTGGACAAGAATATTCACAAAGAATGTTGAAAAAGGAAGACATTAGGCAATCAAGAGAAAGTTCAAAACATCTAAGTGAATTCCTATCAAGAGGTCCAAAGAACCTAATGACTACATTGATCAAAGGATAGAAGATTCTCATAGTCATTACTTGGGTTATAGTCTACCAATGCTCTCTTACTCAAATGATCAAAAGCTTATCTAGAAGCATATCAAAGAGCATGACCAAAACATACAAGAAGTCAAGTGTAGATATAACATAAGAAGGTTCATCAATGAGAAGGTTTACCCAAGCCAAGACTTCAACATCAAGCCTCAAAGAATGGCAAAATGCGAAACTCCCTTGAACTAAAAAGAGCATAGAAATATGAAGATAGAAAGGAGTTGTAAAGGTTGAACCCTGTGAAGGTTGAAGCCTGTGAAGGTTGAGCTCATGTGAAGGTTGACCAAAAGTCAACGCCAAAAGTCAACGCAACATTGACCAAAATTGAAAAGAAGTGTGGCCCCACATTTATGATGAAGATCCAGAATTGTGAAGGTTGAAGAACAAATGAAGAACAAGTTCAAGAACATAATATGAATATCATGTTTCATCAAGCTTCTCAATATAACAAACATGTTAGCTCACATTTGTTGAAGATCAGAGAGTAGTTGTTGCTGGAGTATTGAAGTAAATGAAGGAAGAACTCCTTGATTATTCCTTAGGCCAATAAAAGGTGTTTCAAGTCGAAGGAATATAAAGCTGCACTTGCAACTGTCATCTCTGCTGTGAAAGTACAAAGCCAGCTAAGTGAAAGTGATGTGTCAGCGTGTGAAGGTTGAAAAGGTAACATAAAGCACAACTGTCAGCTTGTGAAGGTTCAGAAGCTGTTAACTTTGAAACCTTTTATCTAGACACTCCTATGGACCAATGGACATCTCCAAACGGCTATATTCAAGTTTCCAACGGCTATATTCAGGTCAAATGGCTATTTAAAGGTTGGAATTCGAAGTTACAAGGCATTGGATTGTGTTGGAACCTCTCATCATTCAAGCTTCATATAGTAAATCCAACCTTCTCATCCCACACTCTACATACTTAATATTCTGGGATTCTTTCATAGAGTGTGTGTTAGCTTGTTATATACTTGTGTAAACACTTAAGTGTATTTTACTTACAAGCTTTTATATCCCTAACCCAAAACCTTAATTGTAAAGAAGCTATCTAGTGAGTGTTCTTTCAAACTACCTAGAAAGAGGTGAGTGTTCGTAAGAAGCTACTTGATAGAGGAATCCTTTAGAAAACAAGGAAGAGTTTTCTAGTAGGAACAGCTTGGTGAAGCTGTGTAAAGAATCCATCTAGTGAGTGTTCTTTCAAGCTACCTAGAGAAGGGTGAGTGTTGGTAAGAAGCTACTTAATAGGGGAAATCCTGTGGAGAACAAAGGAGAGTTTTCTAGTGGGTCAGCTCGTGGAGGTGTGATCATGTTGTTGTTGTGTGTGATCAATAGCAAGTGGTGTTGTTAGGCTGTTTGTGTGTGATCAAAAGCTAGTGGTTGTGAAGTCTTTTGTGGTTGAGCAAAAGCAAGTGTAAAGGCTGTTTGAGAAATAGTGGAAATACTCACTTGGAAAGTGGGGAGAGGACATAGCCAGGTTTGGGTGAACCTCTATAACTCTACTGTGTTATTTACTAGCTTTCCTTACTATTTGCTAACATGCTATAACTTACTTGTTGTTGTTCAAACTAAGAGAAGGTAAAATCATTCAACCTTCACAAGACAGTTTTCAAAGTAAGAACTTAACAACTATGTGTTAAACTCAAGATAAAACCAACATATCTCTCACTAGCTATTATTCATAATTATCCCTCATCATTAAGAAGTTAGTATTCTACATTGATTATCTATTGTTACTAACCTTCACATTGAGTAGTTAGTATTCTATAATGATCATCTATTGTTACTAACCTACTCATGTATTTTATGCATAAATCATATATTGTCTTAAAGCATTTGATTAATCCTAAAAAGCTTAAATCTGAAATGTTTTCATCATCATAAGCTTCTCTACATTAAAGAGCTTATCCTTCACATATGTATTTTTTTGATAATATGACCATGTTCAACAAGGGATAAGTTTCATATGATGTAGAAAATGTTTTTATGCATAAACACAATACAAGACTCATTATGTATTGAACTTATTAACAAGAGAAGGTTCAATGCATGGAACCTACTTAAGTAATGGAAGTTCACAAGGGTGGAACTCACTCATCCTTGAGAAAGTTAAACACTCTGAACATACTTAACTAGAGAAGGTTCATTGCTTCGAACTTACTCAACTTGAGAAGGTTCACTATGTGGAACCTACTCAGCATAGAGAAGGTTTAATCCATGGGACCTACTCAAGAAGAGAATGTCTTGTGAAATTGTTTTATGCTAACTATCTCATCTCTAAGTATAAACTTGAGAGGACATTTTCTAAGTTGCAGGATATAAATTTTCAAAGGGTCGCAATTCAACCCCCCTTCTTGTGACTCTATATGCCACTTCACAATCATCCGATGAAATTTGGCCCAGATCATCTCCATTTGATAAGAAATATCACATCCATCAGATTTTTGTTGGGAGAATTTTTCATCTAAAGAATCGAAACTCAGTTGTTTCTAATGATCGTCCACAACATCCAATGGAGTAGAAGAACCAGAGACATAATAGACATCTATCTCACAAGCACAAGGAATAATATGTGTCTTCCTAATAATGCATCCACATCGGCCTTTGTCATGACCAACCCCAAAAGTCATTTTTTCAAACTCTTTGACCATATAATCCAGAGCATTTAAAGATACAATACCGCAAAGCTTTTTAAACAACGGAATATTAGAAGCCACTTCAATGCGGTTTATGCTCTTTTGAAAAGAGCCGATGACTTTATCAAAGTGAAGTGTAAGCATGTTATGGATAGACAAGTCACTTCCAAAAGTCTTCAGATGTCTCTTCAAAGTCCAATGAGCCGACTCGGCTCTTAAAGAATAACAATGAACACGCAAAAAAATTTTAAACTACGATAAAAATACTAAACACGTGTCAAAATAATTTAAACAACGATAAAAATACTAAACACATGTCAAAAAATTTTAAACAACGATAAAAATACTAAACACATGTCAAAAAAATTTAAACAACGATAAAAATATTAAACACGTGTCAAAAAAAATTTAAACGATAAAAATACTAAACACGTGTCAAAAAAATTTAAACTACGATAAAATACTAAATGCCAAAATACCTGTTGGTGGTCTGATTACCGAGGTGTGAGATATGGTTAGTCCATGCCAAGATAAATCTCTCCTTATGCGGTTTCAACAATGTGTCATGCAAATATTTAATAAGAGCAGGGATATCAGTGCATGAGTCCTCAAAAATCTTCAATTGAACTGAGTACTGAGACTCGTCAGTTGAATCAATAATATTGTGCCAAAGAGAGACGACATCCTTTTGCCTATCAACGTGCGCGAGCTCTTTATTTTCGCTTTCACATTCTTTGTCACGTGCCAATAACACAACAAATTGGCAGCAGAAGGAAAGATAGCATGAATACCAGCTCTACAACCAAGATCTCTATCAGTTAGGAAAACCTCATGTTGAATCCCATGCAAGTCAAATAAATCTTTCAGTTGCTGCAATACCCAAGAGAAATAAATACCAAGTTCATGAGCAATATAGGCAAACCCAACCGAGAAAGATAACTCCGTGCTAGTCACTCCCACAATATCCAATAGAGGTAGATTGTATTTGTTGGTCTTGTAGGTTGTGTTAAGAATAAGGACTTTGGGAAACAACCGGAATAATTTGATAGAAGTGGGATGAGCCCACATAATGTCACTGACCACATCAGAATCCTCAATCTTTCTGCTCCAACATAAATAATTATGTGACTCAATCAATCTCACCAACTCCTGAATATCCGTTCTAGGACCCCTCCGAGAAGACCGATGCCTATGGCGCTGCCTATATATTTGAGGGAGAGAAGTGACATTGTCCAGATAATGACTCCTCAAAGCAGTAAGACAATCCTTCAGGGCAACATCCAAATCAACGTGCTCATTAACCATAGCCTTCTGCGGATTAGTCAAACGACCAAAAGCTATGCACCCAACCGAGGTAGTAAGCAACTGATGTGTGTGTCGATCACACATAACCTTCACACCCCAACCCCCATGACATAGTGTAGAAGTAGCTTTCAAAGTAAACGGACAACTTCTTCTCTTAGACCTGAAGACTCTAGAATCATTAGTAAAAACTTCCCCTACTTCTCACAACCGAAAATGATCTTATCTCTAGTCCCCTTTTACCAGCTTTATCAGATCTACCTTTGATAACAACAACACCAACGCGTCTCCCAACCGCTATAACTCACTCTTCCACATCCGTGCGTGTAGAAAATATCTACAAAATAGAAAAATGTTACGTACTTAATTAATTAAATATTTATCAAACTTCATTAAAAAAATTAGACCGAAAAATATACCCTATCCCTCCTGAATGGCTCTGTAGTATCGATGTCGAAAGGAACCAACTGTGACAAAAGAACATAACCAGTTGTATATACAGGATATACCTGTATATATGGGTATATACGATTTGAACATGTCAAAATCGTATGTGTTAACTTTTTGGCAAGTGTACCGAATCGTGGAAAGTAATATTCACTATGCCAAAAAGGGGGAATAACAACGCATCTTTAACAACGCTTATTAAAAGATAGTGCTGCTAAGGATACACAGGTTTTTTTACAGCGCTTAGGTTAAGAAGCGCTGTCATAGATGTCATATTTAAAAACCCTTTTTACAGCGCTTAGATTAAGAAGCGCTGTCATAGGCATCATCTTTTAAAACCCTTTTTAGAAGCGCTGTCATAGGCATCATCTTTTAAAACCCTTTTTACAGCGCTTAGGTTAAGAAGCTCTGTCATAGGTCTCTATGTGTGAGGCTTTTCTAGAAGGATTCCTATAACAACGCTTTCTTATAAAAAGTGCTTTCATAGATCCAATTTTTTACAGCGCCTCTTTAATAGCGCTTTATAGCACAAGCGCTGTCATAGGTCTCTAAGCCAAAATTTATTTTAACATATGGGTTTTTTTGACCAAAACATAAGTTTAAATACAAGAAATTTAAGAGTTAAATTTTTTTTAGTCTCCGTACAATTACAAATCTTCAAAGTTTAGTCCTATGAAAATGCTAACCATATTTAGTACCTTTCAATAAAAAAACATGTTTCCATTTTAATACATTCAGAGACTATAACGAAAAAAACTGATTAATCTGGAAATGAAAAAAACAAAATCAAACAAAAAAAACGAATTGAAGTTCCAGTTGCAGATATCATGAAGAAGAAGACATGTGTTTACGTAACATATATCATTTGTTGGCACAATATGCTCAAATAATTGTGTGGTTTAGTGGTATTTCAGTTTGGTTACCTCTCTTTGGTAGCGGGTTCAAATCCTACATTTGCCAAAATTCTAATATCTTTTTTAAATAAAAACCAATCTAAGACAGCACTTCTTTCAAAAGTCACGCTATAGTATGGGATCTATGACAGCACTTTCTATGAAAAAACGCTGTTACAGGGGACCTACTATGAAAAAGCGTTGTTAAAGGAGACCTATAAAAGCGCTTCTTAAGTGTTTAGAAGCGCTGTCATAACTTATAACAACACTGGAATAGACAGCACTTTTATGCGCTGTCATAGGCTCAAAAAAAGCGATGTCAAAGCCCATTTTTGGCGTAGTGATTAAAACGGTAAGACCGAGTGTCGAACTCAAGGATTGCGATTAATTATCAATTTAATTAATTAATTACTAAGATGCTAAAAATAAGGAGTGATAGATAGTAACCGAAAAAGATTAAATGTGAGAATAAAATGCGCGAGTAAAAGTGGTTAGGAAACGAATCCTCTCCCATACACTATCATGCACAATACCATTGATCAATTCCAATATAATTACCCAATTAAAAGATTCAATTCAGTTATTAAAGATTTAGGACAATCCCTTGCCTCAAAACCCCTTTTATCTAATGGGAAACTCTAATTCCTTAAGTGTCACAACTAAACAAAACATTAAACATAGAGAATTAACTGAATTCGTGATAGTAATATCATATTCCTATAATCATCATACTCATGACCTAAGACCCCAATATCCGGAAAACATAACTCATCTCCCAATGGTGAAAGTGAACCCTAATTCATTACAACAACAATAATTATTGTAAAGCAATAAGAACGGAGGTAAAGGCAAATTTAATAGGATAATTAAATTGTATTGATCATAACAATGGAATCACATAATAGTTTTGGAGAGATTCATCTCTTCCTAACCCTAAGAAAAGCATGTTCAAAGTATTGAAAGATAAGATAGAAGAGAAGTTACACAAAGAGGAATACATTTGACCCTTCAATTCCTTGTTCCCAAGTGTAGAGAAGCTCCAAATCTTGCGCTTTTTCGCAGCTTCAAAACCCTATTTTCGCATCCCACAAGAATGCCCCAAAAATTCTGATTTTTCACTTACCTGGCCGCGACGCGAAACTGCACAGATTTTTCTCTTCTTTTCTCCATTGCGTCACTAGGCAAGCTGTCTGGTTCGCTAGTTGACTAAACATCAAATTGAAGATTTCTCTTACAATAAGCAGTAGAGAAGAGGATAATAACTTACAATGCAATCCTAATTACATCAATTGAAATCTATGCTATTTCCTCGTGACAATTGACCGAAACACTGTCAAATACTAGCATTTTGGCTTTAAAACTGAACAATAGTATAATATGACGATGAGTCAACACAACCCCAAACTTGGAGTTTTGCTTGTCCTCAAGCAATCATTCAATTCAGGCTGTGGCAATTTTTTACTTCAGCTTTCACACCCTTCACACATACCATTTGACACTTCCACACATCAAAAGCCATCATATAGCATAGTATCCATTGAGCAGCAAGACAAATCGAATTGGAAAACACAAGATCATATAGAGGCAAACATTCTCAAGTTCTCTCTTTTCACACATCTCACTAATTTGTCTCTCTTCTCAATAGTGTATAAGGTAATCACTCAATTCACAGTACGTGCATCATCGTTTCATAGGCTTGAACAAGTTCTAGAAAAGTCCATTCAAATTGATATGCACACACACTATTCGAGGACTTAAGGGTTGTAATGGGGCTTAGGTAAAGGTGGATATTATTTGAGTAAGTAGGTTAAAAACTTAGAGTTAGAAACATTCCCTTATTCTCACACTTTAAACAATCTCACCACTCACAATTTTTCGCAAACAAAATTTTACAAGAGAAGGATTTTTTTTATATATATTCATTTTTTTTCTTTTTTTTGTATATATATATAAGAACTTTTTTTTTTATATATTTTTCCTTTCTTTTCCTTCCTTTCTCTTGTATATACCACCCCAAACTTAATTTGTTGCTATTCCATGAGCAACCCCAAACTTAGACATTTCCTACACTTATACATTTTTCTATCTAACTCCAAGTCAAAAGAACAAACTATGAACTTAGTTTGTTAGTGTGGTCTATGTCAGAACAAAACAAAGAAAAAACATTTAGGCTCAAAGGGGCTAGCAAAGGATAAATAATTATAGGGTGGTTTGAAAGGCTCTGGGTTTCCAAGAAAAACTGCCTCAGTGTGTATAAATCAAATGTAAGACAATTTAGCACAAGTTCAAGTTCTGCAGAATAATACATGCAAGGAATGTCCACATAGTCAATGAATCATAAGTGTTTAGGCTCAAACCTCACGGCTGGTGAGACGACCCTCGTCCTCATCATAGTAACCCTGAACTACTTAACGTCTTAATCTCAAAAACAAATAAATTTAAAACTTAAAATATATATATATATATATATATAAAAACACACATCATATATATAAAAATATAATGTTAAGAGTTTTACCAAATATGTGGCAATACTAAAGCCACTTATATACATATCAGAGTATTGCAAAACAACAGAACATAAGAACATAAAACAAAAGCAGTTAAATAACTAATATCACGAGACTCAAAGACTAACACACTGGCTAAACAAAACACAGGTTCTCTCAGTGAGACACCTGACTCATTCGTCATATTGCACCGACATCCTTTATGCCTTCCATGATCGTCGTGGAAGAGAAACCATCACCCTCTGATCCAATTGGCTCCTCAACTGGATCGAAGCGATACAACAAATATACAAGAGAAAAATACAAAGGGCTAAGATACATGTATAAGTCAGAAAACTGGGAAGATAAGGTAAAGCTCAATTTAAACATGTTATAGGCATATTAAATAAAATATTACTTATCTTCCATACTTTATTAATATCTTATTTTCCAGACTCTACTTATGAATATGTGTCAATACTATATGCTGACTCTGGCCATATCCTGATGCCACAACGTCACCACATCCGCGCAGAATGCCATCCGACTGTCACCATGGAGTCCGAATGTTATAAGTCTTTCCCTATCGGAAACAGATCAGAGTAATCTAAACCTATCATTACTCCACCTGGCCGGCATAAATATAAATATGTCCTACTAAGGACCCGATCCGGTACTTGACCTCGTGTGTCCCATACCAAACGGCTATGCAATTTATATGATTCTGTTTGATTACTCCTTAACCCGTATGCCTTACTCATTTTTCGGATCAGTACCTCGTACTATCACTCGTACTACGGTTAAGTGTTCATTCCACTGTAGATATCTTAACGACTCTTAGTTCATTATGCACACCTAGGTTCATTATGAAATCTTAACTTCATTACTATTATTAAAAGTCATGCTTCTCAAACTTAACTATATCAACAAAACTTTTTAACAAATTCACAGATAATAATGAATAGTACAAAACATAGCATTTAGACAATCAAACCAATCACTCAATCAATCAAATATTAATATAGAACTTTCCTATGCGTTAACCGGTCATCGATGGTCTAAACTTCACTTAACCTTAACTCCGAAAAGTAGTTAAATGATCTTTAGGTATCGCTGACTATTTAACTCTAGTAGAGCTTGGGTCACTCTACACATATTTAAATTAAAACTTTACGCTAACCGTCTCGACGAATACAATATTTTCCCCCAACCTGAATTGTAGCGCGAACGAATACTTGCTCCGACAACACCAACACGTACTCGAACACTACTACGAAACTACGAACACAACGGTATGATCGGCTAGATATGGTTTGGTAGTTCAGGGGTTTTTTAAAATAATGGAAGTGAAGGGATGAGGAGTATATGTTGTTCGAAGGTCTTCTTTCAAGAAGAAGAGGAAAGAAGTGGTTTTGTGTTATGAATGATGGAGAAGAAAGGAAATGGGGCTAGATATTTATAGCAAAAATTCCATTTCTCATGCCATGCTAAGTTAGCATGAGGTGGGACATTCCTTTTTAGGTGTCATGACTAAAGAAAATCAATAACACTAAGTTCATTGAAATTCTTCCACCACATTACCATGGGAAGCATGAGGTGTTAAATCCCTTTTTAGGTGGCATGCATACATGGGGTAGAAGAGTGATTCATCCAAGCAAGCACTTAAGTGGCCTATCTTAATGCATCCAACACATGAATAATTGTAAGCATGAGGTGTTTTGGTTTTATGAAATTACTTACCTTAGAAGGAAGCTTGGTCATTGAATGAAAGAAGAAGATAGGCCTTATCTATTCTAATACACGGCAAGCCTAGTATTTTCAAAAATTATTTATATTATGATGATAGCAACCAACATAATAGATTATATTAATTCTTATATACAAAATCTCACGTACACACTATATATATATATATATATATATATATATATATATATATCATCATACAAAGTAACGTGCTAACATATATACGTTTATAATATTAATAGATAATAATATATACACACCACACACAATAATAATGATGGTAATAATAATAATAACTATGTTTTCAAAAAAAATAATAATAATAACTATAATTTCTTTTTAAGTCTTAAAGCACACAATTTAAAATAAGATAATTTCTAAAGCATCCCTTAATAACTATTTATAAAAAGTGGGATGTTACAGCTGAGATTTTAAGAGCTTGAACAATTAGAAGCTTGCCAACATATGATCCAGATTTTCCTCAACCTTTATCTTAAACCAATGGCAATACCTGATGATTAAAATTTGATGCAAAAGTGATCACATGGTAAGATGCAAAACGTGTTAGAGCTAAACAACCATCATCATTGAGAATGCAACTATGAGTTCAAAGTTGTGGTGCAAGTGTCTCAAAAAGCGAATAATGACACTAAACCACCCTGCTCAAGGAATGAGATCTGATGCTCAATGTAGTCATCCCCATGTAGTAAAGGATCATGTGTCTCCTACGGCTCCTTTGTTGCTGCTGGTGATGATTGTCCAGAAGCACCAACACTTATACACTGAGTAAGCAAGTCATTGATGCTCTCCTCACATTCCTTCATGAAGGACCAATCTTGTCTGATTTTCCCATTTATAACCTGTAAAGAATTCCTGCAACATTCCTGCGAGTTCTCAGGGAACCCATTGAAATAAGTTCCACTCAAATAGACTTAAACACAAGGGTTAGAAATAGGGTAGTGCACCCTTAAAAATGGAGTCATTCTTTCTTACACCAACAATGGAGCATTTCTCTTCTCTCTTTTTTTTATATAAAAAAAACTAAAAGAAAGACAAAACCATAAATTAAATTAAAAACTTGTTACCTCTACCATGGGTTGCCTCCCAAGAAGCGCTTCTTTACTGTCACTAGCTTGACGATGCAATTCCACTATCAAGGTGGAATATATGACACAAAGAACACATCATCCTTCTTCTTTCGTTTATGGGGCAAGAACTTCATGAACTTGAGGTATAATTACAGATGCTTCCATACTCTCTCAAGGTGAAGGATAACAAACAAAGCGTAAAAGGAGTCTAAATATCGATCAAGCTCTTGACTTCTATCTTCCTTACTACTCCAAAGACCGGAAGGGAAAATGATTTGTTAGGTTATTTCTTGTTGGATTTTTGCACCTTCCCAATCTTTTTTCCAAACTATAAGATCCTTCCGTTCAATCTTTTTTTCTTCCTCATCTTTCTTATTCTCCCAAGATTCTTCTTTTGTTGAGGCATGTTCTTTTTGTTCTACATTTGTAGTAAAATAAAACTCCTTACAATTTCCATCCAGATGATACCCCCCACAAAAATCACAACGCGAGTGATGTGGTTGATCAACATGTAGGTCAAGAAGTTTTATATTTGCTAACCAGTGAAAATTTCCCATAACAGTTGTCCACTCTGGCTCACAATTACAATACACAAGATCCTTCCCACAAAGATCACAATAAGTGTATGTCACACAATTGCCATTTAAATGTGGTTCTCCACAAAAATCACAATGAAGTGATTGTAGTGTGGACTCCATGGTTTATAGAGATTTCACCTGGCTTTCATAGAATCAAGGGAGTGGTAGTAATAAAGAGAATAAAAAAATAAAAAATAAAATTCAATCTAGTAATTAGAGATTAAACTGATAAAAATTGGCAATCCCCGGCAACGGCGCCAAAAACTTGTTAACTTTTCGGCAAGTGTACCGAATCGTTGAAAGTAATATTAAAACGGTAAGACCGAGTATCGAACTCATGGATTGCAATTAATTATCAATTTAATTAATGAATTGCTAAAATGTTGAAAATAAGGAGTGATAGATAGTAACCGAAAAAGATTAAATGTGAGAATAAAATGCGAGAGTAAAAGTGGTTAGGAAACGAATCCTCTCCCCTACACTATCATGCACAATACCATTGATCAATTCCAATATAATTATCCAATTAAAAGATTCAATTCAGTTATTAAAGATTTAGGACAATCCATTGCCTCAAAACCCCTTTTATCTAATGGGAAACCCTAATTCCTTAAGTGTATCACCACTAAACAAAGCATTAACAACGTGAAACAGGTGTTGCAATGCTAGAAAGGGAGCAAAGGCATTCAAAAGTAGACAAGGTTTTAAGTATGGCAACAAGTTTTGTAGAGTGGCGTTTAATGTACACCACCCTTAGGTTTGTTACCCTTAGGTGTTTTAAGAAATTTGCTACTATCCTTTTTCTCAGCTTTTGCAGCTTCATATTGTTTTCTTTTCAATTTTTCACGCTCTTTTTTTTATAATGCATTTAAAATCAAGGTTTGAAAATGTTAGACTGTGTTTTTAGATTCCTTAGGTGATTATTCTGTTCTCTTATAATGTAAATTGGATCTCCTCAAGTGTTCCCCCCACACACACACATAAAATAAAGTTCCTATATGCATTCTGAGTTTGCAAATGGAATATCCTATAATTATGATGTTTTCCATTTTTTAAATTGCAGATTTTTGGTAGAAATTGGATGCACCAATTTTTTGCGACTAATAATTGATTTTAGAAAAATGCAGAACCAAAATGGGAAAATACCCCTGGATTCTGAAGACCAACGTGAAAAGGAAAAAATACAAAGATTTTGTTCGCAATATTTAAATTTTAGAGGATTAAATTGGCCGAAAAAACTAGGGGACCGTTTTCTGATGTCAAACTGAAAACTTGGGAGACCAAATGTGTAAATCATCCATCTTCAATAGTTATAATAAAGTACTTTTTTACTTCTTTTTAGTGCATTCTATTATAATTATATTATGGTTTTTATAAAAAAATTCTCTAATAGCTTTTGTAACATTTTCCTAGCAGTTTAATAAATTTCTATTTAATCGTAAAAAATAGCAAACTTCTATTTAAATTATTTATTTCTCTTAATAATTTTTTTCTTCATTTTATTGAAAATAGGTTTTTGAACTCTTTAGGTGCACAATTAATACATTTCTTCCTACCCTTCGAAATACCAAACAAAATTAACCTTTTGAACACCAGTTTTCTATTTATTCATATAAAAAAAATTTGGCAAGCACATCATTATACATACATAAATACATACATACATATAATATCAACACTAAGCAAAGCTTTAGTCATCATATTTGAACCATATAATATCATACATTATCATACATACATACATATAATATTATCACTAGTATGAACTTTAGCTAACTCCAACAACTTGGCATCCAAAACATCACGTGTCCAATGATACCACACATTAATCTGTTTGGACCTATTATGAAAATTAGAATTATTTGGCTATCAACAAATAAGATATATTTGTCCTGAACATTACCAAGGTCCTGCAAGATTTTTTTCAACCATATCAACTCTTTGCATGCTTCGGTAATAGCTATGAACTCTGCCTCAATAGTAGGCAATGCTACACACTTTTGGAACCTAGACTGCAAAGCCACAACTCCCCCTGCAAACTTAATCATACACTCCGAAGTGAACTTTCTGGAATCAATATCTCCAGCCATGTCTGAGTCGGAGTACCCCACTAAAGTGGGCTTCTCGCCTTCAAAACAAAGCCTCATACAAGTAGTACCACAAAGATACCTCAAAATCCATTTCACAGCATTCCAATGCTCTCTACCTGGTTTTGACAAAAATCTACTGACTGTACAACAACATGCGCAGTATTTGGTCTTGTACACGCCATTGCATACATCAAACTACCCACAACAGACGCATAAGGAACTCGTTCCATATTAATTTTATCATCTTCATTGGAAGAACTTTGTTTAGAACTCAATTTAAAATGAGTAGCAAGAGGAGTGCTTACAGCCTTAGAGTTTTCCATCTGAAGCCTCTGCAACACTCTTTCAATATAGTGCTCTTGTGATAGCCAAAGTTTCTTCTCGTTTCTGTCACGCATGATTCTTTTACCAAGAATCTGTTTAGCTGCTCCCATGTCTTTCATGGCAAAAGACTCGCTCAACTGCTTCTTTAACCTGTCAATCTCGGAAATATTTTTCCCTACAATAAGCATGTCATCAACATATAACAACAGGATAATGAATTCATCATTAGAAAAATTTCTAACAAAGACACAATGATCAGAAGTAGTCTTTTTATATCCTTGGTCACACATAACTGACTCAAAATTTCCTTGGAGTCTGCTTCAAACCATATAGACTCTTTCTTAGTCTACACACATAGTCTTCCTTACCTTCAACAAGAAAACCATCAGGTTGTTTCATGTAAATTTCATCCTCCAAATCCCCATGGAGGAAAGCTGTTTTTACATCCATTTGCTCTACCTCTAAATCTAGAGTAGCTGCCAAACTCAACACGGTTCTAATAGATGACATCTTTACCACAGGTGAGAAAATTTCATTAAAATCAACACCCTTTCTTTGACGGAAACCCTTCACCACTAATCTGGCTTTATACCTTGGAGAGTTAGACACTACAAAAAATGGATCAAATAGAGGGGTTTTTTTTGGGGAGGTTTTAAAAACCCCCTCAGTTTAACATTAGAAAAGACCTCTCCAGTGGTTTCAGTTAAAAAATTTGGTTCAATTTGAGGAATTTTAAAACCCCCGTTGATTGTCAAGAACCCCCCCCCCCCCCCCCCCCAACTTGTAAAAAAACCTTCCCTCTTCACTTTCACGCTTCCCTCTTCACTTTCACATTTCCCCCTTCTATCGTTTTCATGACTTTCAAAATCAGAAAACGCTTTCCCTCTCTTTACTTTCACACATTCCCTCTTCAATCGTTTTCAACGTTTCCTCTCTTTTGACGTTCCCAAACCCTCCCTTCCACTCCAATCGTTTTCTCTTCGTAAACCCTCGTCTTCCACTCCACTCAACTCGCAAACCCTCCCCTTCCACTCCAATCGCAAACCTCCCCTTCCACTCTAGTCGCAAAAGATTTCGCAAACCCTACCCTTTGCACTCAACTTGCAAACCCTCACCTTCAGAACCCTAAGAACAAAAGAATATCAAGCTTCGACTCTCAACAATATAACCCTAAGATCGTTAATCATCAGTTCGCTGGTTCTTACGGCTGCATTGCTCGCGGTAAGTCTAGTTATTTTCTCAATTTTATTTTGGAACTTTAAGAGTGTTTTAATTTTGTGATGCATTTCATTGTCTGTGCTTCAGATACATACGCATTCAGCATTCCTTCGAGTGCCTCTTCAACTTGTAACGTGCGTCTCTGCTAGTGATTCAGCGTGTAACTTGTTCTATTCTGAGGTAAAGGTCTTGGCTTCCTTTTTTGTTTTGATTCTGTGATATAAAGACTACATTCGTGGTATAAATCTGTGATTATGTGATTAGTGATATAAATCTGTGATATAAATACAACAGTAGTGGTATAAATCTGTGGCTTCCTTTTTTGCAGATTGATTTTGTGATTCTGTGATTCTGAATTCCAAATCTTTGTCTCGTTTTGTTGCCGTGTCTCTTATTGCTATTGTCGTTGCTTATTTTTGTTGCCATCTTTTGAACCGAACTGTTTAAATTACATTTTTGAAGCTCATAGCTAGATAAGAATTTTAACTGACACACGTTGAAGTGATTTTCCTGAATTTGAAGTTTAATTGACACTCTTTGAGTTTTCTTTGTATTAGCATTAAATCTGAATGTGATTTTACAATTTCATTTTAAGACTATTCTTTACATCAACAAATTTTGTACCAGTCACTCTTGCCTTAAGTTTAAGTGCCTACAGCTTATGCATGCCAATTTGAATAATCTTATTCTTCTAAATAATGATAGATTAATCTGAATGTGGTTTCGCTCCTCTTCATCAAATTGCATTTGGAGGTGATTCCTAACCTCAGTTCTAATTTCTTCTACGCCCTCTATCTAGAAAGCTCAAACATCAGATTCAGATTTTATAAGTTTAATCTCTCAAATTTAGATTCAGATTAATGTATGAAATTTATAAAATTGATAGATTAAGCTGTAGGCACTTAATCAAAAAATGAATAAATGAAATCAAGAAATCAATTTTACAGCCCACTAATAATGTCTTATTGTCAACTTTGTTGCTAGTGTTCAATTGGACTGGTATATGACATATTGTATTGCTTGCAACTGTTTGTATTGCTAGTGTTCTCCATTGTGAATTCATTTCTTGAGGTTTTCTTAATTTATTTTATACCTTCTTATCATAATTAGTTAGAAGATAATTAACTATGGACAAATCTTGGATTGCAAAGCCAAGAAATACAAGTGAGTACTTAAATGGCATAAGTCAATTCTTGGATTTTGCTTTTAAGTATGCTGCTATTAGAGATACAATACAATGTCCGTCTCCTAATTGCGGGATTGTTGATTGGCAAACCAGAGATATAGTCCAATCACACTTAGAATCAAAACCATTCCCTAAAAACTATATCATATGGACTCGCCATGGTGAGAAACAAGTACCACAATCTACTAGAAATGAAGATCATGAGCAAGGGACATTTCATTGTGGGAACCCGCTAGACACAATGGTCAATGATGCATTTGGGCACCATAGGCAACAAGACACTAATAGAGATGAAACACAAGCCGTAAGAACATGACCCTTACATTGAGGCATCTCAAGCACAACTAGTGGATTATGTAGATGATGTTGCTAATAATGGATGGAGTGTTGCAGTGCATTTAAAGCCAAGAGGTTTGTATGAAATGGGAGAAGAAATAGAAGATGAAATGTACGATTGAATGAAGAAAGTGTATTATTTGAATTCTTATCTTTGACAATATGAAAGTTGACTTAGCATTTTTTGGCAGCCTCGATTTTGTTTCAGGGCTACTGAAGCCGTTGCAAAAAGATATTGCAAACAACTTAGCACTACAAAGAAGTGGGCTGCAAATAGGCAAACTTTATGGGACCATTTCTCTGATGCAACTAAAACTAGAGATGAAATCATAAGTAACGTGCCAACTGACATAGATGAAACTCAATGGGCTTATTTTGTCACCTATCGTCTAACACCAAAAACACAGGTAGGATTTGGTTTACTTTGATCTATTTATTTTTGGTGTAGTAAGTTATTTACCTAATACATAATTATATTTGTTTATTCGTAGGAGGTTTGTCAAAGAAATAAAGAAATACATAGCCTGCAAGATATTCCACATACTGGCAGTTCTAAACCTCTCTCGAGAAAAAGAAATGAGATGGTAGTTATATTAATTAACCTAATAGAATTTATGATCTAGTATATATAATTATATCTGTAACATCCCAAAAATGGTCATTTTTGAATGCTTGCTTGATGGAGTGCTTAAATGAATTTCCTTACTTATTGAACTATTTATTTGGTTGAATTTGATTGTTGAGTGATTAATTGATTAAGATTGTTGTTTAGTCAATGATTGATGGTTTAAATTGCTTAAATGACTTGCTTGTGTAATTGGTGCTAGTTTAAATAAGTTAAAAATTGAGTTTGGGTAATTATTTGAAGGGTTAAGTGTATGAGTAATATTAAGGGGTGTGTAACTAAAAAGGGCATTTTAGGGAATCCACCCATTTACTTTACTAAAACATCAGCTGACCTCCTTATGTTTGGTCACTTCCACACCACTCAAACACTCACATACCCTCATCATTAGTACAAAACACTAAAACAAACAACATACTCTCATTTCTGTTGGAAAAAATAAATAAATAGAAAGAAGGGCTGAGAGAGAGAGAATCAAAAAGAGAAAAAGGAAAGGAAGAAAGGAGAGGAAGAAAAGGGAGGACATCAACCCCCAAATCCTTATGCATGTTGAAGCTCTTGATTCCATTAGAATACCCAAGTCATTCTCTCCATTCTTGCACCACCAGATTCTCAAAACTCAACCCCTGAAGCAAATACCTAAATCTGTCCTTCTTCTCCTTCTTGCACAAACCACACATAGGAGCCCCATTGTCGAATCATTTTAGCAAAGGTGAGCTATAGGAGTCTATCGAAGATCATCACTAGCTTGTTTAAAAGGGTTTAGTTGCTGTCTTGGAGTGATATTGAGACTTGAAAAGGTTGGGTCAAAGCTGGAGACTAATTGGAGAGAGTGTGAGCCAGTAGGATTCGGTTTGGGGAGCTCGGGGTTCGAATTGCAAGAGTTCGGGAGTGTCGGAATTTCGTTCGATTCGAGTTCGGTTATGAGACATCCAAGTCTCGAGTGGGCCGTCAACCGGGTGAGTGTTCTCACTACATCGTGTATTTAAGTGTTTGCATGCGTATATTTACTATGGTAGATGATTTGGTTTGAGCGAAACTGTGAATTTTACGAAACTAATGATTTTACGGTTTTTGAAAATGTCTCGGTTTGAATTTTAATTGCTCGAATGTGCTTTGGTGAAATTAACGAAATTATGCCATGATTGTATGCAAAATATGTGTTAGAATATCTGTTTGAATGATTTGGATAGCTGGAAGTTGGTTTAGTTTCGGTTGGGACGCGACACGAGTGAACGGGTAGCGAAAAACTCTGTTTGGGACTGTTTGGTATAGGCTCAGTGTTTATGTGATTGCGAATTTTCTGTGTGTGGTTTGTTTTTTCTGGAAATTAGACATAATTTGCCACATATTAGGCACTGAATTTAATCAATTTGAGGAAGTATGATGAGAGAATTTCTGGTTGCAATTTGAGTCAAAAATCTGAGACTGTTTTGGGTATAGTGGATAATTATTGCTGAAAATTCACTCTGTTTATTGAATTATGTTTATGTATGGTGGATAATTACATGTCACCTGAATGCGTTAATTGGATTAGGTGTTGATTGGAATGTCGTATAAACGAGTGGGAACCCATAAATAATTTTAAAGTGATGACCGGAACATGTGTAATATTGTTCTGTGACCCTTAAATAGTTTTAAATTGATTTCCTGAACATGTGTAATATTGTTCAGTGATTAATAACGTATTAACGGGGTGACGACTCCGAGTTATTTATCATACTTGGTGGAGGGAAGTCATGAGCCTGGAAGCCAAGACCCCCACATTATCCCTCATTGGGACATTGGATTGGGGTTTCCGTGATCTCGTGAGATTTCGTTTCACAGATTGTGCTAAGCCAAAGAAAATGATAAAATGATTTATTGATATAACCAAATTGGAGTTTCTCAGATTAATGGGAGCTCTCGCATTATTCAGAATGGAAAGATAATTAATCTTAAAATGAACGAATGAGAGGAATTGTAAGGGGTCTCAGAGTCACTCATTGAGATTTGTAATCTTACTGTTTATTGTTGATTGTTTTTCAGATCCACAGGTAAAGTCTAAGGATTATTCAGGAAGTTCAGGACCCTAGCTGCTTGGGGATATCATGTTGAGGAAGTTCTCGGGTCATGATGGGTACTCGGTATGCACTTGGATAGGATTAATGCACTTGGATTAGTGAGTTTTGTAATGACTGGAATTATATGAACCTTTGTGGATTTGTTTATGTATCAAAATATAAAGTTTTAACGAAAATTGATAATTTCAATTGTTCATAATTGATTTATAAGTTACGTAATTTTTGAATCCGTAGAAGTGCATCTCTGAATGACTAAAGGTAATATCTAGAATTTGTTTTTGTCGACTACAAATTTGGGATGTTACAATATCTATTGTGGCATTTTTTTTATCTATTTTAGTTTTTGCAAACAGGACAAGTACCGAGTCGAGGAAAAGTGTATATTGAAACCCATAAAAAGAAGGACAGTTCAATTGTTAACAATAAAGCAAAAGTTATAGTGGCTCACTTAAACAATATCATCTTTAGATTGCATTTTTTATTTTAATCATGGGTTCTTAATTTGAAAATATTATATGATGGTAGGAACAAATTGAAGTGGGTTTGACTCAAAGTAATATTGATGAGACTGAAGTTTCTCCAAATGACGTTTTGGGTAGACTGTTGGGGCCTGAACACTCAGGGAGAACGCAGAGTATGGGTATGAGAGTAGCTCCTACTATTGCAATACTAGACTTTGACTTTCAAATTTGAGTCTTTCTTCATCCACTGCTACCACATCATCTCCTAACATATGGCAAGAGAAGTACACACTTAAAGATTACCTGGTACGCAAAGAAGGAGGGATCCCCGAAGAATTTATTGGTGTCTTTGATTCATCAAATGTAAGTTTTCAAATTTCAACCAAGTTTGAATTAATTGTTGAAATGATTGAATCAAATTTGAATTAATTGTTGAAATGTATGTTTTCAAATTTCAACCAAGTTTTCAAATTTCAATCAAGTTTGAATTAATTGATAATGAAATCATGTGCATTTTCTTCCTTTGCTGCACTTGTAACATCTTCCATAGAAGCTTCTTCCTTGCTACCTTATCATGTTATCAAACAACAATTAGTTTATCATGTTACCTTATAATAATGCTTATCATGTTACCTTACAGTGGGTAGAATTAAATATGTATTGCATTATGTATTTAGTTGGAAATGAGTCAATTTAGTTCAGATTAAACATGAGTGTGTATTGCAGAAACATAAAGTATGTATTAGTTGGAATTAAATATGTATCAATTAAGTTCCTTTTTATTTTGATTTTTGATATTTGAAATGAGTCAATTTTTCTTTTGTTATTTCAGGCAAGTGAGCGTGCAAGTGAGCCTCATTCTCCAATGAATGCAAATGGATCATTCGATGCTAGCAACATTTAGTGGTTTTAGGATCCTTTAGTATAGCATTTTTTTGATGCTATTATGATTTTGAGCTGTATGACCATAGCTATTTGAGCTACAATTGTTTCTTTCTATTATGTTATTGAGTTGGATGACATTAAATGTTTGACATTACATTTGTGTTATCACAGTTATATTTTTAATGAACTTTTCAGTTTTTTGAGTAAGCTTAGTAAGTGTTATGTGATGTACGTATAGTTATTAGTGATGAAAATCTGGTAATTAGATAAGGAAAAACGAAATTCTCAAATTGCAAAAGAAATATTATTTCTACATAACTCTAATAGGAGATTGAAACCCCCACAAAAGAGTCCTATCAACTATAGCAATAAAAAATCTCCTAAAAAAAAAATTTCCTACAAATCAATCAATTTCAGGAGGTTTATAACCCCTTCAGAAGAACCTCCACTAATCACGGGGGTTAAAAACCCCGCAGAAAGATACGATACCAGCGTTTCCACAAAACGCCCGCAGAGAGATTGCGGCACTCGAAACTCCGGCGTTTTTTAAAACTCCCGCTGAATACGTTGCGGAGGTTGAAAACCCTCGCTAATCGACTTAAAAACCCCCGCAATCTATTCCGTTTTTTGTAGTGAGAATTACTCTCATGTTTCACTCTATAAATCCACCTATTTTCCAAAGCCCTTTTACCTCTTGGCAACTTCACCAAATCATAAGTGTGATTATCATGCAATGATTTCATCTCATCATGCATTGCATCCAGCCACTTTTGACGTTCTTCACTCTCCATGGCCTCTAGAAAATACTTAGGTTCCCCTTCATCAGAAGCATCACCAAAATTCTCATCTTCTGACATCTCATGTTCCTCATCATCATTATTAGCTGGAATATTGAACCCATCTTCAAGTTGTTGATCATCAACATAATCATGATGCTCACCATTCTGAACATTACCATTAACACTATCCAAACTTTGAATAGGCAACCGAACTGGATCAACATATGACAAGTTGTCATCTTTCTTGGGTGTAATCTTCTCCACCTTATCAATGTCTTCAATAGTTTGGTCTTCCATGAAAACAATATCACGACTTCTGAGAAGCTTTTTCCCTATAGGACCATACAACCTATAACTAAATTCATCTTGACCATAACCAATGAAAATACATTGTTTTGACTTTGCATCCAACTTGGGTCTTTCATCCTTTGGAACATGCACAAAAGCCTTACAACCAAAGACTCTCAAATGACATAATTGACATTCTTCCCAAACCAAATTTTATCTGGAACCTCGCTATTCAAAGCAACATAGGGACTGAGATTAATAACATGCACTGCTGTGTACAACGCCTCACCCCATAAATGTTTGGGCAACTTAGCTTTAGAGAGCATACACCTCACTCTCTCAACTAATGTTCGATTCATTCTCTCTGCTAAACCATTTAACTGAGGAGTTTTAGGAGGAATCTTTTCATGTGCAATACGCTGCTGCTTACAATAATCATCCAATGGTCCATAATACTCACCACCATTTTCAGTACGAACACATTTAAACTTTTTACCTGTCTGCCTCTCAACTAAAGCATGAAATTGTTTGAACTTCTCCAACACTTGGTCTTTTGTCTTCAAAGCATAAACCCATAATTTCCTGGAACAATCATCAATAAAAGAAACAATAAAGTGCACCACTAAAAGATTTTACCTTAAGAGGGCCACAAACATCAGAATGCACAAGTTCAAGTAGCTCTGACTTCCTAGAGGGAGGATTCTTTTTGAATGATACTCTAGTTTGTTTACCAGCCAAGCAATGAGAACACTTCTCCAAATCTGCATTCTTCAAACCTAGAAGCACATCATTTTTGGCTAAAACGTTTAACCCCTTTTCACTGATATGACCAAGCCTACGGTGCCACAAAGATGCTTCCATATGCACAACATTCGCACTGTCTATAGAAACCATAGCTTTTGTCCAATACATTTTAAAAATTTTCTTCCCTCTAGCCAAAAGCAAGTTACCTTTGCTGAGTTTCCACTTTCCACCACCAAAATGATTATCATAACCACAATCATCAAGCATAGAAACATAAATCAAATTAAAGCGAACAACAGGAGCATGTTTGACTCCTTTAAGCAAAAATTTCATTCCCGTGTTGGTTTGCAAACAAACATCACAAACACCAATTACCTTAGCTACACCATCATTACCCATCCTCAACACTCCAAAGTCGCCTAGAGTATAAGATGTGAAGAACTCCTTCTTAGGTGTAACGTGCAATGTAGCACCAGTAACAACTATCCACATGCTCTCATCTGACACAAGATTAACTGTCTCATGATCACAGAGAATAATAAGGTCATCACCAATAGTGGCAGTAACACGATCATCAAGATCATCATCATGATCCCTTGGTTTATGCTTACCTTTCTTGTCTTTATTCTCCCTCTTCCTCTGAAAACACTTATTTTGTATGTGCCCTTTTCTGTGACAATAGTTGTATTCCACATTTTCAAAACGGGACTTAGACTTGCTTCTGCTCTTCTCTATACCACCCTTCGATTCCTTTCTCTGAGTACTTCTCCCCCTATTTTCTGTGACAAGTACCTCAGATTGAGATGAAGAACCCTGTGCCTTCCTTCTCATCTCCTCATTAAGTACATCACCCTTAGCCGTTTCCAAAGAAACAATACCATTATTAGGAGCAAAACTCGTTATAGAAACCTGAAATGTCTCCCAAGAATCTGGTAAAGATTATAATAGAAATAGTCCCAAAAGCTCATCATCAAACTTGATACTCATTCTTGACATTTGATCAAGAAGCCCTTGAAAATCACTCAAGTGATCTGAAATAGAAGTCCCCTCCTTATACTTCAAACTTATGAAGCTATTCAACAAGAACAATTTATTATTCCCTGATTTAGAGCCATACAAGGGCTCTATCTTCTCCCACAAGGTTTTTGCAGTCTCATTAGCAATATGATTATAAGCATTATCTTCTATATATTGGCGAATGAAACCACATACCTGTTGATGTTCAAAATCTCATTCTTCGGTTGATGTAGAATCCGACTTTATCTTACCAAAAATAGGAAGATGCATTTTCTTCACAAACAACAAATCTTTCATCTTGCCCTTCCACAAATGATAATGAGTACCATTCAAAGAAACCATATTTATATTCATATTTGCCTCCATCATTCAAGCAAGTAAAATAACTCCTAACCAAGAGCTCTGATGCCACTCTGACGGGGAATCAACACATAAACGTAATAACAGAGAAATATGCAGCGGAAATAAATTCTCCATCACTACTTTATCATGTTTCTTACGACTAAGGGGTTGGAGGTGTGGGCTTTCAGATTTTAAATTACAAAATTGAAATTAATATGGTGCAATTGTTTGTCAAGTAACCAAACTGTCATACACTGATTAGCGTTATGTGAATGATTAAATTACATCAAAACAGTTAGTGAGCTTGTACTTTGATATAAGAATCTCATTTACTAATTAACATTTTGAGATTCTCATTCTTCTTTTTTCATTTGGCATTTGTTTTGAGATTTAAAATCAATTGACAATAAATGTTTTATTTGATGTTTGTATTGAATCTTACGATGCAATTGGAATTCATTTTGAAGTGGAGGAGGTTAATTTGCATATTTTTAGTTTCATTATTTGCAGTTGCTATGGCTACTAGAGATGCAATTTTCTTTGTAAAATAATCAGATCTTACTACACTTATCTTATTGTGTACATGATTTCCATTTTGTCTGCCTAATTTATTATATGAAATGATTGTAAAATGAATAAGTTCCATTTTTCCTAACTTTACTGATTAATTATTATGACATCAGCATGTTGGGGTCCAGCATGTGACATACCAAAAGGAAGGAAAGATGGAACATGATCCAAACATATGGTGGCTTTATCCGGTAATGACAACACAAAACCCTATAGCTAGAAGTAGGGACTTCTCTCTTTTGTAAAACATGGGCCTACTAACCTATTATAGTAAGCCCACTCAAAACATTCCACATCATACAATATATTATTCATAATTTCTCTATAAAATAATCCCTATAATATTATAACACAATATTATAACACAACTGGGATTATTAATAATAATAACAATATGATCACAATATATAGACATCTTTTACTCTGAGTATTAGACAAAATTTACCTGACCATGCTAGTCCAAAAAATAATCCAACAATCTCCCACTTGGACAGCATGAGTCAGAAATAATAATGCTCGAGACTAATTACACAATATGTGGCCACAATAATTAAGATGTCATAACAACAACAAAACTTTCAACAAATGGTCCGAAATGAGATTTTATGTACCTAGGTAGTATAGAGATCATACTCGATAGGAGTATTGAAATCATATACACCAGACACTTATAATCTCGGTGACCTAATAACAATAGGTGATGTGCAATATGGAAATGCATATTAAATATAAAGAACTATGCAATTCCAAATAAACTATTCCAAGCATTCGCCCAAAATGCTCTCCAGGATACAAAATCCAAAATGTGTCTTAAACATAATGCCATAATATGATCAACAAAATTGTCTAAAATTGATAACAACATATATATATATATATATATATATATATATATATATATGGCAACACCAATAGTAATAACCAGAATAGCAACAACTTATTCAAAGTTTTAATGTTGCAACAAAATAACAACAAAATCTCCCACTAACTGAAGGCATCAAAAGATCAAAAGATCTTACAATACCCATATGGGTTACTTGATCCACAAAAATCATAACAGTCGAAGCCTTAGTTAGGGGATAGCCAAAACAAACCCTTGGGAGGATTACTCAAGTATCTCCCAAGTACATCAATTACATAAAAACTACCAAGATGTGTACACACTTGAAAATACGTAAGACTGCCAACAGCGGAAGCATATGGGACCTTTCCCAGTCATCATAAGTGGTCCCAGTCAATCTTGTCAAGGCATTCATGTGAGTAGCGACAATACTAAACATGCTAACAAAATTGTTTATCAAGCATGCCAGACAAAAAACAATCTTTTAATTGCACATTGTAATCCCGCCTAAGGGTCTCGAATTACGATGCACAATTAAAATCACAACAATATTAAACCACCTCCTCAAAGTTAATATCGATAGGATATTAAAACTCTAAGGCAATATTATTCAGTAAGTGTCAACATGAAACAATCTTTTAATTACACATTGTAATCCCGCCTAAAGGTCCCGAATCACGATGCGCAATTAAAATCACAACAATATTAAAACATCTCCTTAAAGTTAATATCAATAGGATATTAAAACTTTAAGGCCACAATATCCAACAAGTGTCACAAACGACATCATAAAACAAACTTTTAATTGCACATTGTAATCCTGCCTCAGGGTCTTGAATTACGACGCACAATTAAAATCACAACAATAGTAAAACACCTCCTTAATGTTAATATCGATAGGATATAAAACACTAAGGCCATAATATTTAATAAGTCTCATAAACATTAGGAGTTATATCAACAAAGATAAATTGATAGGGTAAGTTAAGTATTAGAATACTTCTCAATGTAAACTTTAACAAATTTTGTCATAATTGGTCTCACGATAGGTGAGGCAAACAATCATGCAGATAAACCAAATAGTCTTTAACTACAAAATCAATTTAGTACTTTTGATAAAGTTAATAACAATTATAACATGGCTATACATAACAATATATTTTAAAGATATAAGTAAGTTTAAAATATTTTTATGATGAAAACTAAAAGAAGGAAAATAAAATTATGCTAATCAATCATGCTAATAAAATTGTTAGATCTGAAATACTCTTTATAAAGCCAGAATCAATCATACTAATCATTGTATTTAATATAAACAATAAAAGAGACCAAACCAAAATAATAATAATAATAATAATAATAATAATAATAATAATAATAATAATAAAATTGCCACACCTGAATTGCCACAACACCATAAAAGAGGCGAATCATCTTCATTCAATTTGAATTATATCACGCACCGAAAGCAATATGGGACCAGCAAGAAAGAAAAACCTCTCACACATTTTATAATGAATTCAACTCCGAATTGCCAAACAAAATAATGACATTACCGATCAAAACTTGAATTCAATCACATATTAATAATAATAATACATAATTGAATAGCACAAAACTTGAATTCAATCACACATGAGAGTGATAGGAGTATCCTTCAGTTGATCTATCTCCTTGAGTATTTTCTGCATCCAAATTGCTTGGCATGATGCTGAACAAGCTGCCACATGTTGGAATATTTTATTCCAATATCATAAATAATGGGCATATATTCTTTATTAATTATATTAGCTATTTATCAATTAGGAGCCTTGATTGATATGTGATCAAAATAAGTAAAATGCTATATTGGATTTCTAATTACATAATTAATTAATTAATTATTATTGATATCGGCCCAATATGAGTGGATGTCAGTGATAGCCCATTAGAGGGATAATGGGAACCCTAATAGACTGTCACACTATAAGTAGGCTATGGTCCCCAATATACCGGACTAACCGCAACACACACGTTTACTCTCCTCTCCCCATCTGATGAGAGTCTAAGACATTAGGAGTCCCGGTTGAGGAAGAACCATAAAGCCGACGAGTAGCTGTTGCTCGTTTATCACTCACTCTTTCTTCTCAGGATTCGTTCTCCACTCTTTGCTATGGATCCAGGTATTTAGCTAATCCTTGATATATCAACATGTCGTAGATCCTAATGTTGTCAAGATCATGGTTTTGTTCTTGATTATATAGAAGCATGCTCCTATCTTTTTGTCTTCCGCAATAGTGTATTCATGCTTGTATTATTAATTCCAACAAGTGGTATCAGAGCAGTCTTCTATGTTGATTTATTGGGATTTACTTTGGTGATATAATTTGGTTCTCCTCTATCATATGTGTTTTGTTACGTACTTTTATTGAATTTCCAATAACAACATGTCATTGAACCTTTTTTATTGTGTTATTGGCTTCCAAGTGAATAGGTGAAATTCTTTGTTTTTCTTTCATTTGTTATATCACATGAATACAATTTTTCTTTTGGCTGATTGTTCATTGTTTTATAACGTAAAGTACTCACAATTCGTATAAGGTACAATTTTGGTTCACATTGAATGACTTATTCTTTAGGAATATAATGGGAAATAAATATTGGTTGTAATCCAAGAGAATATGGTAATATTGTATTCGAAATTATTACTTAGGACCATGATTGATTCATTTTGATTTTATATTATATTCAGTCAATGTCCGCTTGATTGAGTCCAGATATTACCCATATTTGTTTTTTTTACCATACTGTATAAATAACAGGATCACATCTCTTTATATATAGTAATAAAGATCGTATCTAGCTAATATTTTATTTTATGAAATTTTCAATAATATTTCAGCAACCTTATTATTGAATGATTTGTATTGTGGCCTTAGTATTTCGGTGTTGTTTATGCGTTTATTTATTTCGGGCCGACCTGCGTGTCGTGATTTTAATTTAAATACGGTCTGCGCACCGTGACTTTTGTTGCTTTTTGTGCAAGTGTACACAATCGCAATAAGTAATATAATGAAAGTAGAGATTGTTCCCACGAGGATTAATTTGTCAAACAAGAGTTTAATCAAAGTAACAATTAGTGATTTTAGTAACAAAAGTAAATGACACACAATTGGTTGGGTAACAAGTAACAAACAACTAAAAAGGTATTAGGGTAGTGGAAATCAGATTTGGGACAAGTTGAGATGCACTATGTCAATAAATCCATTACAATGATCAGAATGCTGTGTTAAATGCTGCAGCACTAGATGCTGCCGCAATGCGCATAATTCCTTAATGCAATACACTAGGCTTTAGTCACTCTGACGTATTCCTAACTAACAGAGAATGATTATTACCCTAGGCTACTGAAGAACAAGCAGCGTTACACCTAAGTGTTGTATCTCATGGCTTATGCCTCTTCTATTCCTAGAACTCAAGCAATGAGCACATGTATTCCTAATAGTGCAACATACCATGTTATCTTGTGAAGATCTAAATACAAACCATTCCTGAGAGTGTATTTCTACCTAGATTAGACGGCCAATCCTAATCTAAGATGGATAAATTAAAACACACAAGATAAAGTGCTCAACACAATAACACAAGCATTAAAATCAAAGTAACTTCATTAAATTCATAAAAGCATCCCAACTACAGAGGTTTAGCTCATATTGAGCTTACACAACATTACAACGAAACTAAACATCAAGGGAAGTAGAAATTTCATACTAAAACCCGAGAAGAGAAGTTCAACTACAAGTCTTGATACTGAGACAGCTTCAATGGTGATCCACCAAGCAATTCCAGCTCTCAAATGTAGCTCCTTCGAAGTTGAAGTAGATCTATCGTTGCTGCAGCAATCAATATCCCAGCAATTGATTCTAAGTAACAATGGAGGCACGAAATCAAAAGGCTATTCCTATACCTCTGAAATTCGGCTTAACCTAATTCTGGGGGTGAGTGCCTTTATATAGGGAAGGCATTGGGATGAGAGAAACCCTAAATGGTGGAGGCACATTTTGTCCTTTTCAAGGCACAATGTCCTTTTTGCCCAAAACCCTAGGTCATTCACGCATCACCAATGATTGGCACGCACACCCACCCATGACACACGCTGACAGCTGTCCTTGCCTTGATTTCCGTGTTTCTTGCTACATTCTCTCTCATGTTGCGTAAAATGGCAATGCTGCCACAACAAGTGCTGCAGCAATTAAACACACATATTAAACCACAATTGGGCACCAAAGTGCCCATTAATAACATAATTCAGCTTGCACCTTTAATTATTCTAAACTAACCTATTTACAACATTAATCACTAAATTGCTTGAGAATTAACAATGATTTAAGCTTGAAATAAGAGGTAATAACAATCATATTTGATTGTTATCACACCCCCAAACTTGAACCATTGCTTGTCCTCAAGCAATGACACTTGACACAGACAAACAAAATATCAGCAACAAACCAGATAGTTGAATTATTCATAAAGGCACACAAAACAGAATATTAAGCTGAGCATAGAACTTTCAGATTGGCCACTCAACTTGCAAACCCACTGAATGATAAGTTCCCTAAATTACTCCTGCTTAGTAATGTGTGTGTGTGGCATTCAACTCAGTTCAAAACATAGCAAAGTTCAAAACTTCACTTAACTAAAGACTAGAGAGGTTTTCTTTTGAGATAGCCAAAGATGTTTCAAAACTAAGGGTAGACTAACAATTCAACACAGAAAGGGGGGATAAGCATGACAAAGGGCTTTGATCTAGCAATTATAGGATTCTAGGCCAGTGCACTTATTACAACTGAAATTTCAATGCTGCAGCAATACAGACTAGAACAGAATTTTAAAAACACACAATACTTGACATTGATGTTGCATTGCCCTTATTCTATCCTAACTTTTCACACAGGCTGACTGCTGATTTCGACTGAAACCAAAGTGTGTCACCACAAATTGGCCTCCCTACTTCACAATCAACCTAACTACCATTTATCATCCTTTTGACTGAAACTATAATGTGTCTCCACAGAATAGCCTCCCTACTCAGTTCAAAATGGCAGCTTATTGCACTCTTTTCTTTTTCTTTTTCTCTTATTACTTACTCTTTTTTTTTTGATGGGCAATGACAACAATTACACATATTTACAACACAATACAACGAATTGACTATGTGCACTTTGTTGAACCAAGGTCAAACACTCTTTGTTTTGAATGATAACAAATTACAATTTGTTTACTAATGGTTATAGTTGAACCAAAGCACAGGGCAATGAACCAAAAGGGCAGGGCATGAACCAAAGCACAGGGCAATGAACCAAAGCGCTTGGCATGATATGATATCGTAAAGTGTAGAAGCTCGAAGCAGAAACTACTGAAGCGTTCAAGACTTATGTGTTATTTTTCTTTGCATAGGACGCGTGTAAGATCCTATCACTTAAACTTTATGACTTATGTAGTTGAGAGATGATTTTTTAAAATAGAACTATTTTGTTAAAATCTTTTATATAAAAGTATGATTAAATAGGTTAGGCACAAGATGTTTTTAAAGAAAGGTTTTGAATAATGATTTGTTGTTTTTTTAAAGAAAATAGATTCATGAGTTAGTGTTTTAAAAAGAATTTGTTTTTGAAGTAAAGAATCGATTCTTGATTTGGTACATAAAGCTAGAAATCGATTCCCACTTATTTTTAAAGCCAATAATCGATTTCTCTCTTGCCTTGGAAGCAAGAAATCGATTTCCCTCTTCCCTTTTAAGCCAACAATCGATTTCCCACTTCTATATTGGTTTTGAAAGAACTTGTTTTGGAAAGAAAACAATCGATTGATGACTTTGTGTTTTAAAAGCATAAAATCGATTTCTTGCTTGTTATTTCAAAGATGAAAATCGATTCATGGCTTGTAAGTCACAAGCTGAAAATCGATTTATGGCTTGTAAGTTACAAGCTAGAAATCGATTCATGGCTTGTAAGTTACAAGCTAGAAATCGATTTATGGCCTATTTTTTTAAAGAGAACAATCGATTCATCTCTTGTAAGTTCAAAGAAGTAAATCGCTTCCTTGCCTATTTTTGGAAAACAACTTTCAACGGTCATATTTTCTTAAGTGATATAAATAGAAAAGCAAGGGTTTTCACGACATACAGAGAGAGAGAAAACGAAAAACATTTCACAGAGCCGCAAAACTTGAAACAACGTGAAACCAAAACTTGAGAACGATCCCTTTCAATATCTGATCATCTTCTTCGGTTCTCAATCAAATTTCTAGGGTTTTCATTATCATATCATCTCTCTCAACTCTTATGGTTATTTTGCTTGATTAATCGATCATAGTTTCAATTGTATTCATCTTATCACTTGGCGTTTGGTATTGTTGTGAAATCCTGGGAAGGTGTTTCTTGGGTGGTTCGATCGGGGAGATTGGATCGTAGAAATCCTAAGCGGGGAGCTCGGGTTCTCAATTGGGGAAATTGAGAGGTTTTGTTGTTGCTGTAAAGTGGCGTGAGTTGTAAGACTTTGAAGAAGCATCTTCACCATTATAGTGTTATTTTCCCAAAGTCCAAAGGTTGGAAAGCCGGAGGCCGAGGAGTAGGATTTCAATCCGAACCTCGAAAAATCGCGGTGTTCTTCTTTCCCTTATCTCTTTACTTATTTATTCCCCATTATTCTTGTTCTTGTTATTATTGTTTGGTTTTCTATTATAGCGTTAACTGTTGAATTGTTATTATAACTATCGAAATTGAAATTACTGTTGAATTGTTATTACAACTATTGAAATTGATATTTTTGTTAGTTGTTTTGATTTGCACTATTAGTATACTCATTGTTACTGTGTTGCAATCTCTATATTACAGTTAAGTGGATTTTGTGTTACTGTAAAATTCATCATTGTTGCTATATCTCTATAATAGCTTGCGCAAATTGCTAGCATATAAACCTTTTCCGCATTTGTTTTTTAAACTAGCATTAAACAACTTTGAAAACATAAAAAGGAATGATTTTTAGCCTATAACCTTATTCACCCCCCCCCCCCCCCCCCCCCCCTCTAAGGTTATCGTTTAGTCCAACAATTGGTATCAAAGCAGGTAACTGCATATAGAGCTTAACATCTCGCATTTTTCTGATCATGGGGTCTTTTATTAAAGAGGGGATGTCTTTTAATAGGCCACCTTTGTTTGATGGAACTAATTACGACTACTGGAGTAGTCGAATGAAATGTCATGTGCAGGCTATAGATTTCACGTTGTGGAGAATCATTATAGATGGACCGCTCACACCGATGAAGATCAAAATTACAAAACCAGGTGATACTGCTGCTGGTGATTCTACAAAAACTCAAGCAACTGGTAAAGCTGAAGAAGTACCTGTTGAGGACATCTATACTATTGACTTGAGCGAGTTAAGAAAGTCCGAACTTGACAAGATCTCTCTGAATGCCAAAGCTATGAATATTCTACATCTAGCACTTTGTGAAGAAGAGTATGGAAGGGTAAAAGGTTGTCAGACTGCAAAAGAAATCTGGGATTGTCTAGAAGCAACTCATGTAGGTACAAGTCAAGTGAAAGACACCAAAATCAGAGTTCTCACTTCTGAGTATGAAGCTTTCAAGATGAAGGAAGGTGAAACTGTCGCTGCTATGCATCAAAGGTTGAATTTGATTGTAAACAACTTGAGAGCACTTGGGAAAAAGTATTCTACAAAGGACTTGAATGGGAAGATACTTGCTTCGTTAACTGGTGAATTTTTTCCTAAGACTTGTGCTATCACTGAAGCCAAGGATATTGGTACTTTGCCTACCGAAGACTTGATTGGGTCACTACTAGCTTTTGAGGTGGTTTTGGGTGCTAAGAAAACTCAAGAAAAAGAAGCGGTAAAAGAAAAGAGGTCTCTTGCTCTTGCAGCTGCGAAAAATTCTAAAACGGGAAAGAAAGTGGTTGAATCTGATGAAGAATCTGATGAAGAAGACATGGTTATGCTTGCCAAAAAATTCAAAAAATTCATGAGGTTCAACAAGTTAAGGAAAGGTGATTTTTCTAAGAAGTCCGGGTATTACAAAGGAGACAGTCAAGAGAAAGGAGACGACCAACCAAGATGTTTTGAATGCAACAAACCGGGTCACCTTAAAGTAAATTGTCCAAAGCTAAAGAACAAATACCCAAAGAAGAAAGCAATGAAGGCTACATGGGATGACACCGAAACTGAAGGTGAAACGGAAGATGAAGAGGAAGTTGCAAATGTCGTTGGTCTTACAGCAGATTATTCTCCGAATGATACATGGGACAATCTAAGCAGTGACAGTGAAATAGATGAAGAAGTGACTGCTTCAAAGCTTGCTTGTCTCATGGCCAGTGACGCAACTAAGGTAACAAATTCTAACCATTCTTTTTCAAATTTCGATGATTCTTGTGATGATGAAAGCAGTTGTCAAGATTTGAATGAAGCTTTTGAAGCTCTTTATTATAAACATGAAAATCTTTTGATAAAATCTAAGAATCTGAAAAAGAGAAACAAAAGCATGACTACTCAAATCAAGACTCTTGAGAATGAAGTAGCTAAGTTGAAAAATGAGCTACAAAATGCTAAACCTTTCAACCTTGAATTTCTTGAGCTTAAACAAATTTTTGAAAAAATTAAGGCTGAAAATGAAAATTTAAAAGAGTCTTTAAAAAGGTTTGAGGTTGGTGAAAATACCTTAACCAAGTTACTACACTCTCAACATGAATATGCTGATAGAAGAGGTATTGGTTATAAAGGTAATTCCAGCCTCTCTAATTTAAAGAAAAAGGATTTGGTATTTGTAGCTGCTTCTTCAAGTAATAAAACACCTACCTCTTTCTCTTGCACTTATTGTCAAAAAGGAAATCATAATTCTCTTAGATGCCCTATTCGTAGATTATGTGAGCTTGGTGCTCTTATACCTGCTTGCAAGAAACCAAGGTGGATTGTGAAAACAAACCCCCTGAGAACTAACCCCCATGGACCCAACAAAGTTTGGGTACCTCGTACTAGCTTTTGATGTTATTTTCGCAGGTATGTCAGTCATCCAAAAAGAAAAATGTGTGGATGGTTGACAGTGGATGTTCAAGGCATATGACTGGTGATGCTTCACTCTTCTTGAAATTGAGTAACAAAGCTAGTGGATCTGTGAAGTTTGCCAACAATGAAACTGCTCGAGTTATAGGTAAAGGTTGTGTGGGTAAGGAAAACACAATCAAAATTAAAAATGCTTTACTGGTTGATGGTGTGAAATTTAATTTATTGAGCGTAAGTCAACTATGTGATAATGACTTTGATGTGTATTTCTCAAAAAATAAATGTGTTATTGTTCATGAAGCTTCAAATTTTCACATTGTCGGTTTTCGTGAAAACAATGTTTATTATGTTGATTTTGACACTGTTAGTGATGATATTGTATGCATGCCTTCTCTACTTGATGATGTGAATTTGTGGCATAGACGCTTAGGACATGCGAGTATGGAACTTCTATCTAAATTATGTGCAAATGAACATGTTAGAGGCTTACCCAAGCTTAAATATGAAAAAGGACAGTTATGTGATGCATGTCAATTGGGTAAGATGCATAAAACTTCTTTCAAATCTAAACCAGTTATTTCTACCAAAAATGTGCTTGAATTGTTACATCTTGATTTATTTGGAGAAATTGATGTTGTAAGTCTAGGAGGAGCCAAATATGTTTTTGTAATTGTTGATGATTATTCTAGATACACTTGGGCTATTTTACTTGCTAAAAAAGGTGATGCTTTTAACGAGTTTGCTAAGTTGTGCAGAAAATTACAGAATGAGAAAAACTTAGCTATCAAGGAGATTAGAAGTGATCATGGAGGAGAGTTCGAAAACTCTTCATTCAAAACTTGGTGTGAAAAGTATGGAATTCATCACAACTTTTCAGCCCCAAGGACTCCTCAACAAAACGGCGTGGTGGAAAGGAAAAATAGGACCATACAAGAGATGTGTAGAACAATGCTAAATGAGCATAACCTTCCTAAGTACTTTTGGGGACACGCTGTTGATACAGCTTGCCACGTGCTAAATCGGGTGTATCTAAGGCCATCGCTTAACAAGACGCCATATGAGCTGTGGAATGGTAGAGCTCCAAACATTTCATACTTCAAAGTTTTTGGAAGTAAGTGCTATATTTTAAATACAAAGGATAAATTGGGTAAATTTGATGCTAAATCAACTGAAGGTATTTTTATGGGTTATTCAAGTCATAGTAGAGCATATATTGTTTATAATAAAATTGATAAATGCATGCAAGAGTCAATACATGTTTCTTTTGATGAGACTAACCCTCTTGCAAAGAAAGTTGATGATGAGGATGAGTTTGTTGAAGTGATCAAAAGCAGAATGCCTGAACCAAATAATGAAAGTGACAAAGAAAAGGAGGTGCAAGCAGAACCTCAAGAAATAGTTGAAATGGAACGAGAGCCCCAAGACACTGATGATCATCTCCATGGAAGAACACATGATGATGTGCCCAAGACATGGAAATCAGTTCGAGATCATCCCATGGAGCAAATTATTGGTAGTCCATCAAAGGGGGTAACAACTCGTTCTTCTCTTAATCTTTTATGCTTTCATAGTGCTTTTGTCTCTCAAATAGTTCCTAGTAACATAAAAGAGGCTCTAGGTGATCCAGAATGGGTTGTGTCAATGCAAAAAGAACTTGAACAATTTAAACGAAACAAAGTTTGGCATTTAGTTGAAAAACCTGTTGATAGAACTATCATAGGGACTAAATGGGTTTTTCGCAACAAACTTGATGAAAATGGTATTATTTTATTAAACAAAAGTCGTTTAGTTGTTCAAGGTTATAATCAAATTGAAGGGGTGGATTTTGAAGAAACTTTTGCTCCAGTGGCCAGGTTGGAATCCATTCGTATAATACTAGCCTTTGCTAGTCACATGGATTTCAAGCTACACCAAATGGATGTCAAAAGTGCCTTCCTCAATGGATTTTTAGAAGAGGAAGTATATGTAAAACAACCCCCTGGTTTTGAAGATTTTGAAAATCCAAATTATGTTTTTAAACTTGACAAAGCCCTTTATGGATTAAAACAAGCCCCTAGAGCTTGGTATGAGAGACTAAGCAAACATTTAATTGCAAACGGTTTCAAAAAGGGTAAGATTGATTCTACCTTATTCCTTAAAACCAAAGGCAAACATCTTATTGTAGTTCAAATTTATGTCGATGATATTATTTTTGGGTCTACTAATGATGATTTGTGCAAGGAGTTTTCTGACATGATGACTAGTGAATTTGAAATGAGCATGATGGGGGAGTTGAACTTCTTTTTGGGACTTCAAGTGAAACAAATGAAAGATGGAATATTCATCAGTCAAACTAAGTTCTCAAAGGAGTTACTAAAGAAATTTGGCATGAGTGATGCAAAGGTGATTGGTACTCCAATGGCGACTGCAACAAAATTGGACAAGGATGAACAAGGTAAACCAGTTAATGAAACTATGTATCGAGGTATGATCGGTAGTCTCTTATATTTAACTGCATCTCGACCCGATATTATGTTTGCTGTGTGCTTGTGTGCTCGATTTCAAGCATGTCCAAAAGAATCACATTTAAAAGCTGTAAAACGGATTCTTAGATATGTTAAGGGAACCACAGACTTCGGATTGTGGTACCCGAAATCGAGTCACTTTGAATTGGTCGGTTTTTCTGATGCTGATTTTGCTGGTTGTACCTTAGATAGAAAAAGTACTAGTGGAACCTGCCATTTTCTAGGCCCTTGTTTGACTTCCTGGTCTAGTAAGAAACAGAACAGTGTTGCTTTGTCCACCGCTGAAGCCGAATACGTGGCGGTTGGAAATTGCGTCGCACAAGTTTTGTGGATGAAACAGACTTTGGAAGATTTTGGTTTGTTATATGAAAATGTGCCTGTCTTATGTGATAACACTAGTGCTATCAATATTGCAAAGAATCCCATCCAACACTCTAGAACTAAGCACATAGAAATAAGACATCATTTTATTAGAGATCATGTTTCTAGGGGGAGCATAGAATTAAAATTTGTAGGCACCAATGACCAACTAGCTGACTTATTCACGAAACCACTAGCCGAAGCTCAATTTTGTAAGATCCGGAGAGAGCTCGGTATGCTTGATTTTGCCAGCCTGTGATTTTGTGATGTATTTTTGCGGTGCTATGTGCTTGTTATATTATATGCTATGTGTCTTGTGTGTATTCCCTCCTTTTTGATGAAAACAAAGGGGGAGAAAGTCTTGATGCTTGTTTATTTAACTCACTATGTTTGGTTCTCTTGCATGTTAGCTGTTTATTTTCTTGATGCTTATGCTTAGGGGGAGCTTATGCCGTTATTTCTTGTTTATAGCCTCCCTATGCATAAGGTAATTTGTTATCATCAAAAAGGGGGAGTTTGTTGAACCAAGGTCAAACACTCTTTGTTTTGAATGATAACAAATTACAATTTGTTTACTAATGGTTATAGTTGAACCAAAGCACAGGGCAATGAACCAAAAGGGCAGGGCATGAACCAAAGCACAGGGCAATGAACCAAAGCGCTTGGCATGATATGATATCGTAAAGTGTAGAAGCTCGAAGCAGAAACTACTGAAGCGTTCAAGACTTATGTGTTATTTTTCTTTGCATAGGACGCGTGTAAGATCCTATCACTTAAACTTTATGACTTATGTAGTTGAGAGATGATTTTTTAAAATAGAACTATTTTGTTAAAATCTTTTATATAAAAGTATGATTAAATAGGTTAGGCACAAGATGTTTTTAAAGAAAGGTTTTGAATAATGATTTGTTGTTTTTTTAAAGAAAATAGATTCATGAGTTAGTGTTTTAAAAAGAATTTGTTTTTGAAGTAAAGAATCGATTCTTGATTTGGTACATAAAGCTAGAAATCGATTCCCACTTATTTTTAAAGCCAATAATCGATTTCTCTCTTGCCTTGGAAGCAAGAAATCGATTTCCCTCTTCCCTTTTAAGCCAACAATCGATTTCCCACTTCTATATTGGTTTTGAAAGAACTTGTTTTGGAAAGAAAACAATCGATTGATGACTTTGTGTTTTAAAAGCATAAAATCGATTTCTTGCTTGTTATTTCAAAGATGAAAATCGATTCATGGCTTGTAAGTCACAAGCTGAAAATCGATTTATGGCTTGTAAGTTACAAGCTAGAAATCGATTCATGGCTTGTAAGTTACAAGCTAGAAATCGATTTATGGCCTATTTTTTTAAAGAGAACAATCGATTCATCTCTTGTAAGTTCAAAGAAGTAAATCGCTTCCTTGCCTATTTTTGGAAAACAACTTTCAACGGTCATATTTTCTTAAGTGATATAAATAGAAAAGCAAGGGTTTTCACGACATACAGAGAGAGAGAAAACGAAAAACATTTCACAGAGCCGCAAAACTTGAAACAACGTGAAACCAAAACTTGAGAACGATCCCTTTCAATATCTGATCATCTTCTTCGGTTCTCAATCAAATTTCTAGGGTTTTCATTATCATATCATCTCTCTCAACTCTTATGGTTATTTTGCTTGATTAATCGATCATAGTTTCAATTGTATTCATCTTATCACTTGGCGTTTGGTATTGTTGTGAAATCCTGGGAAGGTGTTTCTTGGGTGGTTCGATCGGGGAGATTGGATCGTAGAAATCCTAAGCGGGGAGCTCGGGTTCTCAATTGGGGAAATTGAGAGGTTTTGTTGTTGCTGTAAAGTGGCGTGAGTTGTAAGACTTTGAAGAAGCATCTTCACCATTATAGTGTTATTTTCCCAAAGTCCAAAGGTTGGAAAGCCGGAGGCCGAGGAGTAGGATTTCAATCCGAACCTCGAAAAATCGCGGTGTTCTTCTTTCCCTTATCTCTTTACTTATTTATGCCCCATTATTCTTGTTCTTGTTATTATTGTTTGGTTTTCTATTATAGCGTTAACTGTTGAATTGTTATTATAACTATCGAAATTGAAATTACTGTTGAATTGTTATTACAACTATTGAAATTGATATTTTTGTTAGTTGTTTTGATTTGCACTATTAGTATACTCATTGTTACTGTGTTGCAATCTCTATATTACAGTTAAGTGGATTTTGTGTTACTGTAAAATTCATCATTGTTGCTATATCTCTATAATAGCTTGCGCAAATTGCTAGCATATAAACCTTTTCCGCATTTGTTTTTTAAACTAGCATTAAACAACTTTGAAAACATAAAAAGGAATGATTTTTAGCCTATAACCTTATTCACCCCCCCCCCCCCCCCCCCCCCCCCTCTAAGGTTATCGTTTAGTCCAACACACTTGACCTAAACCCATTCCTTCATGCTTTGCCTTAATATAACTTAAAGAACCCCCAAACTTAGTTTCTTATGCTACCCTAAGTTTTTAGTAAAAATTTGGCGAGTCTCTAGGTCTACCAACACTAGTCTAGCTTCAGATCATTTCTAACTTACTAAGTCATTCCTAAGTTTCATGCAAAGTGTAAAAACAGGAGCAATATAGTTCACTCATAAACAGGGGCACTAATCACTCAATTCTCACCAGTTCATCACTAAGTTTTGCTCAACTTAACAACTGAAATTAAAAAACTTTCATTCAACTAACTAGGCATGCTGATATATTACAATGACCATAGGTCCTCCCCCCCACTTAAGACCTTGCAGTGTCCCCACTGCTAATGAAATATAAGAGAGAGGCCTATTTTAAAGCAAAACAGAAATAAAAACAAACAAACACAACTATTGAATGCAAACACGAACACGACACATTCAATGAATTTATTTAACTTGAAAGACTAACAAGACAGAATTTAAATGACAGAATTTAAAAGATAAAGGTGCAAGGAATCCTCATTTAGTTCTTGGGATCTGCCTTGTTGCTGTTCCTCTTCTTACTGGCCTCTTGACTCTAAGTGATTTAATCACAGGGGCTTCTGGTGCCTTTGAGGTTTCTGTTGCTGCAGCATCAGATTGCTGCAGCATTGGGCCTGCATCTGCAACAGCAGGACCAGCAGCAGAAACACTTGCCTTCTTTTGGGCAATCACCAAGTCCAGAGCAGCCTTTGATCTCTTTTCATAATCAACCATCTTCGCAGCTTCCATTGCTGCAGCATAATCAACACTTTTGCAGACGGATTCCACAGTGGCATTGACAGCAGCGTCTTCTTCAGCAGTTGCACCTTCCACATTCAACTCCACATCTTCAGGCACGACAGACATCTTCCTCCTTTTGGGGGCATGCTTGGTTCTTGTTCTCTTAGAGGGTGAGAACATTGGGCTTTCAACATCAACATCTGCAACATCAGTTGCTGGAAGCAATGCTGCAGCACCAACTGCTGTCACACCCTCAAACTTCAACTTGCTGAAATTTTAATTCCTGCAACAAACACCAAACAACAAAACAACTAATTTATTAGATTAAAAACCCTGGGCTGCCTCCCAGTAGCGCTTGGTTTAAGAGTCCTCAGCCTAACTTCCTTCAAAGGTCATGGATCCTTAATCATAGTGGTGAATTTACTCCTCACCACTGATTCACCATAGTACTTCTTCACTCTTTGACCATTAACCTTGAAGGTTTTGTCACTTGCATCATCATACAGATCCACAGCTCCATGAGGGTATAATTTCATCAATTTGAATGGCCCAGACCATCTAGACTTGAATGGCCACTTGATGATTTTCTTCTTCGCCACTTCTTTCATGATAGGATTTAGTCTCCTCTGCCCTTCAATGCTATTCTTATCATTTTCATCAAGACTGATTCTATGCACGAAGATGGTAGGACTAATCCCCTTTATATTAGCCATTTGCCACCCAATTGCCATCTTATGCCTCCTCAGGGTAGTAATGAGATCATGCTCTTGACTGTTGGATAGGTCAGAAGCAATGATCACAGGCAAGGAATCATTTTCCCCTAAGTAGGCATACTTAAGGTGCTTGGGTAACTCTTTAAGCTCAAGCACAGGAGGTTTTTCAATAGAAGGCACATTATGTTTAAGATCAGAATCCCCAAGCTCAAGGGACTCATATTGCCTACTCCAGATTTCCTTCACAATGGCCTCCTTGTGCACCATACCTTCTTCCACAAGTTCACTTTTATCAATCTCATCAAGAGCTTTCACCAAATGATCATTCTGCTTGTGGAAGTGTTCCTGAACCACAGAGTCAAGAGACATCACAAAGGAACACTCCTCAGTTCCTTGATCAGGAAATTTGAGAGCATTCATCACTTTGAACTTGATCTCCTGATCATTGACTCTCATAGTCAATTCTCCTTTTTGCACATCAATCAGAGTCTTGCCAGTAGCTAAGAAAGGTCTTCCAAGAATTATAGGCACTTCCTTATCTGCATCAAAATCTAAAATCACAAAGTCAGCAGGAAATACAAATTTATCTACCTTCATTAAGACATCTTCAATGATTCCTTCTGGATATGCAATAGATCCATCAGCAAGTTGGAGAGTAACAGTTGTAGGTCTGGCAACCCCTATACCCAGCTGAGTGAAAACAGACTTAGGCATCAAATTGATGCTTGCACCTAAGTCACAAAGAGCTCTGCTATTATAGTTTTTACCAATTGAACATGGAATAGTGAAACTGCCTGGATCCTTCAACTTGCTTGGAAGCTTGCTTTGCATGATCATACTACACTCCTCTGACATAGCTACTGTTTCAAATTCTCCAAGTCTTTTCCTCTTAGAAAGTACATCCTTCATGAACTTTGCATAGTTGGGCATTTGTTGAAGTGCTTCTACTAGGGGAACATTGATGTGAAGTTGTTTTAGCACCTCTAAAAATTTGCCAAATTGCTTGTTTTGTTGAGCCTGCTTCAACCTTTGAGGAAAAGGAGGAGGTGGATAAGCTTGATCAGCAACTGGTGATGGAACTGGTGATGCAGCACCAGATGCGGCAAGATCAGCTGTGACAGCATCTGTTGCTTTTTGTTTCTCATTTTTTTGATTTTTTTCTTTTGTAGTGGCTCCATCACTAGGATTAGTAGATGGTCCCTTCAAGTACTTCCCACTCCTTAGAGATATAGCCTTGACTTGTTCCTTCCCCTTTGATGATGATGATGGTTCAGTAGTGGATGGTAATGCTCCACTAGGTCTTTGGGTCAGGGCAGTGGCTATTTGACCAAGTTGATTCTCTAAGTTCTTGATTGCAGCTCCTTGGGTTTGACACTGAATTTTAGTTTCATTCATGAAGGCCTTCAGCATAGTTTCCATAGAGCTTTCTTCTTTTGCCTTGGATGGAGTAGGTTGTCCTGGTTGTGTAACAGTATTATCATTGTTGCTCCACTTCAAATTAGGATGATTCTTCCAACCAGGATTGTAGGTACGAGAATAAGGATTATTGTTATTGTCATACCCAATATAGTTGACTGAAATAGGGTTTGCAGGGCATTCTTCAAATACATGGCCTCCTCCACAGTACACACAACTAGCAGAACCCACTGGTACTTGTTCAATTGCTGCCACTCTAGTTTCTGGTGCAGATTCAATTGCTGCAGCAGGTGTTGCTGCAGCAGGTGTTGCACTCATATTTTTGATCATGTTGGACAAGGATGCAACCTGAGCAGATAAAGCAGTAACCTCACTCACTTCATGCATACCAGCAACTTTCTTTTGAGCACTAACCCTGGCTGTTGGCCATTGATAACTGTTTGCAGCAATAGTTTCAATAAGATCATAAGCATCTTGGTAAAAGCCATTCAGCAAGACTCCACCAGAAGAAGCATCAAGCATCAGTCTAGTTTGAGGTTCCAACCCATTGTAAAAAGTTTCCATTTGAACGACCACAGACAACCCATTATGTGGACATTTTCTTAACAATTCTTTGAATCTTTCCCATGCTTCAAACAATGTTTCAAATTCAGTTTGTCTAAAAGATGTAATTTCAGTTCTCATCCTGGCATTCTTGATAGGTGGAAAATATTTTGACATAAATTTTTCAGCCATCTCATTCCAAGTAGTGATAGAGTTAGGTTCCAAGGAATTTAACCAAACCTTAGCTCTATCCTTCAAACAATAAGGAAAAAGTTTAAGTTTAAAAGCATCATCACTTACACCAGGGAGAATGAAATTACTACAAACTTCTACAAATTGTTTTAAATGCAAATGTGGGTCCTCAATAGGTCCTCCACCAAATTGCCCTATTGTTTGAAGCATTTGAAACATCATAGGCTTAAATTCAAAATGAGTTGTGGCAAGTTCAGGCCTCACTATGCTAGTTTGCATAGTGTGAGGGTCAAAAATTGCATAATCCCTCATAGGTCTGTCCCTGTCATTAGCCATGCCTATAACTGTTTCATTCAAAACTTGTCTCACATGTTCAGGTTGCTCAGTGGCAGCTAAAGTATGTCTGTCAGAACCATGGTTGCTAGGAGGTGGTGTGTTTCCATGATTAGAAGGTGGTGGTGTAGCCATATTGACAGCTCTTCCCAAAGAAATCAGACCAGAGTGGTCGTGTCCCCTTCTCAAAGCTCTAAACAGTCTTTCTATCTCAGGATGAAGTTGATATTCTGGTGATCTGCGTCTGTACATATGCTGCAGCAACAGTTGCTGCAGCAATTATCTTACTGAAACAACCAGAAACAGAGCACCAGAATTAGCAACAAAAGAAATCACTAAATTGCCAATTAATTAAACAGTGTTTAATCAATTTAATCCCCGGCAACGGCGCCAAAAACTTGTTGCTTAAAAACGTGAACGTTCTTTTGTGCAAGTGTACACAATCGCAATAAGTAATATAATGAAAGTAGAGATCGTTCCCACGTGGATTAATTTGCCAAACAAGAGTTTAATCAAAGTAACAATTAGTGATTTTAGTAACAAAAGTAAATGACACACATTTGGTTGGGTAACAAGTAACAAACAACTAAAAAGGTATTAGGGTAGTGGAAATCAGATTTGGGACAAGTTGAGATGCACTATGTCAATAAATCCATTACAATGATCAGAATGCTGTGTTAAATGCTGCAGCACTAGATGCTGCCGCAATGCGCATAATTCCTTAATGCAATACACTAGGCTTTAGTCACTCTGACGTATTCCTAACTAACAGAGAATGATTATTACCCTAGGCTACTGAAGAACAAGCAGCGTTACACCTAAGTGTTGTATCTCATGGCTTATGCCTCTTCTATTCCTAGAACTCAAGCAAGGAGCACATGTATTCCTAATAGTGCAACATACCATGTTATCTTGTGAAGATCTAAATACAAACCATTCCTGAGAGTGTATTTCTACCTAGATTAGACGGCCAATCCTAATCTAAGATGGATAAATTAAAACACACAAGATAAAGTGCTCAACACAATAACACAAGCATTAAAATCAAAGTAACTTCATTAAATTCATAAAAGCATCCCAACTACAGAGGTTTAGCTCATATTGAGCCTACACAACATTACAACGAAACTAAACATCAAGGGAAGTAGAAATTTCATACTAAAACCCGAGAAGAGAAGATCAACTACAAGTCTTAATACTGAGACAGCTTCAATGGTGATCCACCAAGCAATTCCAGCTCTCAAATGTAGCTCCTTCGAAGTTGAAGTAGATCTAACGTTGCTGCAGCAATCAATATCCCAGCAATTGATTCTAAGTAACAATGGAGGCACGAAATCAAAAGGCTATTCCTATACCTCTGAAATTCGGCTTAACCTAATTCTGGGGGTGAGTGCCTTTATATAGGGAAGGCATTGGGATGAGAGAAACCCTAAATGGTGGAGGCACATTTTGTCCTTTTCAAGGCACAATGTCCTTTTTGCCCGAAACCCTAGGTCATTCACGCATCACCAATGATTGGCACGCACACCCACGCATGACACACGCTGACAACTGTCCTTGCCTTGATTTCCGTGTTTCTTGCTACATTCTCTCTCATGTTGCGTAAAATGGCAATGCTGCCACAACAAGTGCTGCAGCAATTAAACACACATATTAAACCACAATTGGGCACCAAAGTGCCCATTAATAACATAATTCAGCCTGCACCTTTAATTATTCTAAACTAACCTATTTACAACATTAATCACTAAATTGCTTGAGAATTAACAATGATTTAAGCTTGAAATAAGAGGTAATAACAATCATATTTGATTGTTATCAACTTTCTCTTTATTTATTTTATTTTATTTCAAATATTGTAATTGATCGAGAAAGGCAAAAGAGGACAACACCATATGAGGACGCCACTTGGAGAGGCTATTTTTGCGCTGAAGAATTGTCATTTTTGTAGTTTTATTCTTTTGCGTTTAGGAGGCCATAACCGTACATTCAGTTTTTTTTTCTACGCTTATGTGTAGGATATATGTGAATTAAGACCTTTTCCCATATTTTATTATTATAAATATTAAAATTGTCTAGTACATTTTAATTGAGTTGATTGAAACAACACGTTGCCAAAGTAACCTCTGTTACGTAGGTCTATTTGACTAAATTTACAAAAGATGTAGCGTGAAATTATTCATGCGAGTTGTTGTCGGCCCAAAGTAAGGAGTAACTTGGCCGAATAATAACATGCATGTGATGGTAAATGTGTGGTGATTATAAAGTTATTTATCCATGTGAGCAATTGGGGTGCTCAAAGGCAACCATTGTTTGACAGGACTTATCACCAATATTTGATCATTGCGTTGAGAGTACTGCTTGCAGTTAGTCTTTGCAATCCAAAGATTGGGGACTAATGGTGCGCTTCGTATCTTGTTTGGGTCTTTTAATTCACAATTAAAGTTATTTTTGCACATCTAATAATTATTTATAATTTGATGTGCTACTAATGTTGATTGTATGTTTATTTGTTCTTTTTTTTTTTAGTTGTTGTTGCTAGCTCTCCAAATTTTGTTACTCAAATTAACCAAATCCCTATGCTGAATGGGATGAATTTCAAGTCTTGGAAGGAATCCGTTGAAATATTTCTCAGATGTATGGACTTAGACCAAGCACTGAGGGAGGAACGACCCATTCCCACTCCGGAGAACTCTTATGAGCTCAAAATTGAGAAATGGGATCGGTCCAACCGAATGTGCCTCATGATCATCAAGAAATCAATTCCGGAAGTTTTCCGGGGCTCAATTACTGAGAATGAGAATGCTAAGAAGTTCCTGGAATCAATAGAGAAATCATTTGAAAAAAGTGATAAGGCTGAGATAAGTAGCCATTTGACCAAACTTACCTCTATGAAGTATAATGGTAAAGGGAACGTAAGGGAGTACATTATGGAGATGTCCAACCTTGCATCAAAACTCAAGGCACTAAAGATGCACATCCCTGATGATGTGATTGTGCATTTGGTTTTGATCTCTCTTCCTGCACAATTTGGACAATTTGTAGTGACATATAACACTCAGAAGGACAAATGGTCCCTCAATGAGCTTATGTCTCACTGTGTGCAAAAGGAAGAGAGACTGCGGAGGGGAAGGACTGAAAGTACTCATTTGGCTTCAAATTCTCAACACAAGAAGAGGAAGAAAAATAATGTTACTGCAGAAGGTTCTTCTAAGAAGAAGCAGCAGAAAAACCAAGATAAGGGCTCAGCTTGTTTTTTCTGCAAGAAGGCAGGGCACATGAAGAAGGATTGTCCTAAATACGCCGCATGGCGTGTAAAGAAGGGTAAACCTCTCACTTTTGTTTGTTCTGAAGTTAATTTAGTTTCAATACCTAAAGATACTTGGTGGGTAGATTCTGGTGCTACTACTCACATTAGTATGTCCATGCAGGGTTGCCTGTGGAGCCGACCGCCGAGTGATGCTGAACTTTTAGACTATTTTTAAAGACTGGTTATTATTTGGATTTGTTTGAGACATATGTTTGCCCGTCAATTAGACGGAATTTAATTTCAGTTTCGGTTTTGGACAAATCTGGTTATGACTGTTCATTTAAAGATGCCAAAGCTAGTCTCTCTTATGGTCCAAATATTATTGGTTACGGGTCTTTAATTGATAATCTTTATATGCTTGATGTTAAGCATTCCTATAACCAAATATTGCAAATAAGTTCACATGGTACGAAACGAAAATTAAATGAGAATTCCGCCACTTTATGGCAAAAGCGCTTAGGTCACATCTCTAAACAGAGAATTCAGAGGCTTGTGTCAGAGGATATTCTTGGACCATTAGATTTGTCTGACTTTCAAGTCTGCATAGAGTGTATTAAGGGCAAACAAACGAACAAAAGGAATTTAGGTGCCGAAAGAGCTAAAGACGTCTTAGAACTAATACATACAGATATTTGTGGTCCTTTCCCTACAAATTCTTGGAATGGGCAAAGGTACTTTATTACGTTCATAGACGATTACTCGAGATATGGTTACCTATATTTAATTCTTGAGAAGTCTCAATCTCTAGACGTTTTCAAGTCTTTCAAAGCTGAAGTAGAACTTCAATTAGGAAAGAAAATTAAAGCTGTCAAATCGGACCGTGGTGGTGAATACTATGGTAGATATGACGGATCAGGTGAGCAACGTCCAGGGCCCTTTGCACTTTTCCTCAATGAGTGTGGAATCGTTCCGCAATACACAATGCCGGGTAAACCCAGCATGAATGGAGTTGCAGAACGACGAAATCGGACTCTTAAGGATATGGTGAGGAGTATGATTAGTCATTCTTCATTACCAGAGTCACTTTGGGGAGAAGCATTGAAAACTGCAGTTTATATCCTCAATAGAGTACCAAGCAAAGTAGTCGCTAAGACCCCTTATGAGTTATGGACTGGAAAAAACCCCAGCATTAGGCACGTACACATTTGGGGGTGTCCAGCTGAAGCCAAGCCTTACAGGCCGCATGAAGGTAAGTTGGACCCTAAAACAGTTAGTTATTATTTTGTTGGGTACGCAGAACACTCTCGCGGGTATAAGTTTTACAACCCCACTACAAGAACATTTTTTGAAACGGGAAATGCAAGATTTCTTGAGGATGTTGAGTTTGGAGGGGAAGGAAACATAAGGAGTGTTGCTTTTGATGAAGAAACTGTTACTGACAGTGGTCAAGTCTTAGTACCTGTCATTGTTCAAGCAACAGATCCAGAAATGAATGAGATTGTTATTCCTAACATTGCTCAAGAAGAAGTCAACACTGAGTTTCCTCCTCAAGCACCACCAGCAGTTCAAACTCAACAACCTCAAGAGGTGCCAGTAAGAAGATCCACTAGAGAGAGGAGAAGTGCAATTTCGGATGATTATGTTGTATTTCTCCAAGATTATGTTGTATTTCTCCAAGAACATGAGGAAGGTATTCGCTTGACTGAGGAAGATCCAGTCAACTTTAGTCAGGCCATGAATAGTTCTAACTCTCTTAAGTGGATTGATGTCATGAAGGATGAGATGAAGTCAATGGCTGACAATGGCGTTTGGGATCTTGTCAAGTTACCTGAAGGTAAGAAACCCATTGGTTGAAAATGGATATTTAAAACCAAGAGGGATTCCAAGGGTAACATTGAAAGATATAAGGCTCGTCTTGTCGCCAAAGGCTTCACTCAAAAGGAAGGCATTGATTACAAAGAGACTCTCTCTCCAGTTTCTTCGAAAGACTCTCTCAGGATTATTATGGCACTAGTGGCTCATTTTGACTTAGAGCTGCATCAGATGGATGTGAAGACTGCGTTTCTAAATGGAAACATTGACGAAACAATTTATATGGTGCAACCAGAAAACTTTGTTTCAGGTGATCCAAAGTCTATGGTATGCAAACTAAAGAAATCCATTTATGGCCTTAAACAGGCTTCCCGTCAGTGGTATTACAAATTTCATCAAGTTATTCCTCTTATGGTTTTCAGACTAATGCGGTTGATGATTGTGTATACCAAAAGTTCAGTGGGAGTAAATTTATCTTTTTGGTGTTATATGTCGATGATATCCTATTAGCAAGTAATGATATAGGCTTATTGCACGAAACTAAGAGATTTCTCACGAAGAATTTCGAGATGAAAGATCTTGGGGACGCCTCCTTTGTCTTGGGTATCCAAATACTTAGAAATCGCTCTCAGGGTATCTTAGGATTGTCACAAAGGAGCTATATCGATACAGTTTTGGATAGATTCTTCATGAAAGATAGTAAACCGGGAGATACACCCGTGGCTAAAGGAGACAAAAGGTAGAGATGCAAAAGGTTCCTTATGCTTCGACTGTGGGAAGTCCTATGTACGCTCAAGTTTGTACTCGTCCTGACATAGCATGTATAGTGGGAGTTCTTGGTAGATATTTGAGTAATCCTAGTATGCAACATTGGACAGCGGTGAAGCGCGTGATGCGCTACTTGAAGAGAACAAGAAACTACATGCTTACCTATCGGATGTCAGATAACTTAGAGGTCATTGGGTATTCTGACTCTGATTTTGCGAGATGCCCGGATAGCAGACGTTCCACATCTGGTTACATTTTCCTTTTGGCTAGAGGGGCTATTTCCTGGAAGTCTGCCAAGCAGACTTTAGTGGCTCCTTCAACCATGGCAGCAAAGTTTGTGGCCTGTTTTGAGGCATCAAATCATGCTTTGTGGCTGCAAAATTTTGTCTCAGGCCTAAGCATCATTGGAAGCATTAAGAGGCCATTGAAGATTTATTGTGACAATAGTGCAGCCGTCCTATACTCTAACAACAACATGAGTTCCACAAAGTCGAAATTCATCGACATCAAGTATCTTGTTGTGAAGGAAAGAGTTCAAGAGAAACAAATTTTGATATATAGGGACCAACTTTATGCTAGCGGACCCACTAACCAAAGGCTTGACACCTAAAGTTTACCATGAGCACATTGCTCATATGGGTGTTGGTTTTGAGATTGCCTTAGATTAGTGGGAGTTTTTTCTTGTTTTCCCTTGTGTTCTAGAATTTTGGTATTGATACAAACTTTATGTTATTTTGGCTTTCTGCAGAAATTAAGTTGAGTTATTATTAAATATGTTTGTATCATATTATATGCAAAACAAATTTTGCATTTTCAGCAACTTCAGTTTGGTCTCACTAAAGACGTTGGACCAGTTGGAAATAGGCATGACATGAGATCACATTGCATGAAATTTCCACGCCACTCATCCATATCGATCTATGTCATCGAGTATGTTAATATGATGGTAATCGGGGTACAGTCACAAAAGACGTTAGTGACGACAGCCGCGTTGGTCTCATTATTGATATATGAGGTGGACCAGATTGTATAGGGAAATCTTAAGATAAATAGCATTTAGATGCCGGCCTAAAGAATTATGATATAATTAGTGTAATATATTGCCCAAGTGGGAGATTGTTGGAATATTTTATTCCAATATCATAAATAATGGGCATATATTCTTTATTAATTATATTAGCTATTTATCAATTAGGAGCCTTGATTGATATGTGATCAAAATAAGTAAAAGGCTATATTGGATTTCTAATTACATAATTAATTAATTAATTATTATTGATATGGGCCCAATATGAGTGGATGTCAGTGATAGCCCATTAGAGGGATAATGGGAACCCTAATAGACTGTCACACTATAAGTAGGCTATGGTCCCCAATATACCGGACTAACCGCAACACACACGTTTACTCTCCTCTCCCCATCTGAAGAGAGTCTAAGGCATTAGGAGTCCCGGTTGAGGAAGAACCATAAAGCCGACGAGTAGCTGTTGCTCGTTTATCACTCACTCTTTCTTCTCAGGATTCGTTCTCCACTCTTTGCTATGGATCCAGGTATTTATCTAATCCTTGATATATCAACATGTCGTAGATCCTAAGGTTGTCAAGATCATGGTTTTGTTCTTGATTATATAGAAGCATGCTCCTATCTTTTTGTCTTCCGCAATAGTGTATTCATGCTTGTATTATTAATTCCAACACCACAAACTCAGCTTCAGTAGATGACAAGGTAACTATGGGCTGCTTCCTTGATGACCAGGCCACTGCTCCATCACTGAGCATGAAGGTGTAACCAGATGTGCTCTTGCGATCCTCCACATCTCCAGCATAGTCACTATCAGTAAATCCTAGAACCTCCTTGTTGCCTCCTTTCTTATACATGATGCCCAAATTTATTGTTCCTTGCAAGTACCTTAAGATTCTGTTTGCTGCTTGCCAGTGTAACTGTGTAGGAGCAGTCATATATCTGCTAATTGAGCTCACAGAATACATTAGATCAGGGCAAGTTGCTGTTATATACATGAGGCAGCCAACAAGTTGTTTGTAGGTGGTGTTGTCAACTTGTTCACCTTGCATATCCTTCTCCAATCTACAACCAGACTTCATAGGTATTTGCACAGAGTTACAATTCACCATTTTAAATCTCTCAAGTATTTCAGTTGCATATTTCCTTTGACAAATTCCAATGCCATCCTTCAATTGAACTACTTCAATGCCAAGGAAATATCTCATTTTTCCCAAATCTGTCATGCTGAATTCTTTCTTCATTGCTTCCTTAAATTCAATCATTAGTTTGCTGTTATTTCCTGTATATACAAGGTCATCTACATAGATGCTAACAATCAGGATTTCTTCATTGTTTCCATGCTTCATGAACAATGTTTGCTCATTCCTACTGGCAGTGAATCCCTGTTGCATAAAATAGGATTCAATTAGACTAAACCAAGCTCTTGGAGCTTGTTTTATTCCATATAGTGCTTTTTGTAGCTTGTACACTTTACTTTCACTGCCCTTTACCTCATAGCCTTTTGGTTGTTCTATGTAAACATCTTCCATCAATTTTCCATACAAGAAAGCAGATTTGACATCTAGTTGAAATAAACTCCAACCCTTTTGGGCTGCAAGACCAATTATCAATCTGATAGTGTCAAGCCTGCTGATCACTGGAGCAAAAATCTCTGTGTAGTCAATGCCATACTGCTGTGAGTATCCTTTGGCCACAAGTCTAGATTTTTATTTATCTATTTGACCTAGTTCATTCAACTTGGTCTTGTAGATCCATTTAACCCCTATCTTCTTGGCTTCACTTGGGAGATCAGTCAATTCCCAAGTTTCATTTTTCACTATTGATGCTATCTCAGCATCCATTGCTTGCCTCCAATGCTTGTCTTTGACAGCAACTTCAAAGCAATCAAGATCCATTTGTATCATATTAGCTACCTCTTCTTCATCAAATCTACCTTGGCCAATGTCATAGTCTCTGAACCATACAGGAGGTCTCCTTCTTCTTCCTTCATTAGTCACCTCAGTTTGCACTTGTTCATCACCAGCTATTTCACTGGTGGACTCATTCTCAGATACAGTTTCTGTATTGTTTTCAGAAGCATTCTCAATACTTGCTTCTTCTCCATCACTATCTTCAGTGTCATCATGCACACTACCTTCTTCTCCCCAATCTAAATTCACTGCAATGTTTTCTTCATGAGTTTTGTCCCAATTCCACATTCCATCTTCTTCAAATACAACATCCCTGCTTATAACAATCTTGTTTTCAATTTGATCATATAATCTATAGCCCTTTGACTCATTACTTATGCCTAGCAGAATGCATTTTTTGCTCTTATTATCTAGTTTAGTTCTCTTTACATCAGGGATATGGGCATGACACAAGCTACCAAATATTTTCAGATGTGCTACTGAGGGTTTGCAGCCACTCCAAGCTTCTTCAGGTGTCTTATTTTTCACTACTAGAGTAGGTGATCTGTTTAGTAAGTACACTGTCCAATTCACTGCTTCTGACCATAGATTCTTAGGTAATTGTTTTCTACACAACATGGATCTGACCATATTCATAATGCTTCTATTCTTCCTCTTAGCTACCCCATTTTGTTGGGGTGTATAAGCTGTTGTTAATTGTCTCTTTATACCTTGCTCTTCACAGAACTTGTCAAACTCAGTGGATGTAAATTCCCCACCCTAGCTATCAGTCCTTAAACACTTAATACTCAGACCAGTCTCCTTTTCTATTAAGTTTTTAAAGCATTGGAACTTATGAAATGCTTCTGACTTCTCAGTTAACAAGTAAATCCAAGTTTTCCTAGAGTAGTCATCAATTAAACTTAGGAAATACCTCTTGTTGCTGCTTGAAGTTGGACTGATTGGACCACATATGTCAGCATGTATCAATTCTAGCCTTTAATTTCACTGGCTCTCCATTTGCTCTTGTTTGGAATGGGATCTCTGTGTTGTTTTCCTTTCAAGCAATCTTCACAAGTCTTCATGTTTTCTGATATCTGAGGTAATCCTTCCACCCTGCCTTCGTTCTTCAGCATTTGCAGATGTTTGATACTCAAATGACCATATCTGCAATTCCATGTAAATGAGTCATCTTCATTAGCAGCATGAAAGCATGAATTATCAGTTATAGAGTTCTTTGTTGTTGGTGTGGCCAGCAATTTAAACATCCTGTTTGTTTCCATTGAGGATTCCAAGATCAATCCCTTTTGCTTGTGATGGATTTTACAATATCCTCCATCAAATAACATTGCAAGACCCCTCTCTTGCAACTGACCTACACTCAATAGGTTTGTCTTTAAATCAGGCACATAGAATACATCTACTATGGTGTGACTTACACCTTTCAAATAGACCTTGATACATCCTTTTCCCTCCACTCTAAGTCTTGTATCATTTCCCAATCTTACTATTTTCTTGAATCTCATATCAAGGTTAGTGAACCAGCTTTTATTCCCACACATATGATTAGAACATCCTGAATCCAAGAACCAATTTTCTTCTTTCACTTTTCTGTCTTGTTCATCTGATGTGGAAGCCATGAGCATCAGAGTGTCTAGTCTTTCTTGGAGATCTGTGGTAGTCATGAGCATCAAAGATTCTTCTTTCTCTGGTTCTGTAACTACTAATGGTGAGTCTTCTTCATCTGGTTCTGTGACAGCCATGAGAAGCATGGATCTTCTTCTTCTTCTTCTTCTACATAATTGGCCTCCTTGTCCCAATATGGGCACTCATTTCTGTAATGGCCCAATTTACGGCACTTGAAGCATTCCACAATTTCTTTACTTTGTCTTCCTCTACCTCTACCTCTTCCTCTGAAATCCCCTCTACCTCTGGTTCCAGATGTAGTGTTTCTCTTCACTTCAGCCTTTAACACTTGTTCTTCACCTTTCTTCTTGTTGAGTTTTTGTTCATGCACAATCAATGAACTGTATAGTTCATCAATAGACATTCTGTCAGTGTCTTTTGACTCCTCAATAGCACAAACAATGTGTCCGTATTTTTTAGTGAGAGATCTCAAGATCTTCTCCAAAATGATTACATCCTGCATTGATTCACCATTTGACCTCATCTTATTTGTGACTTGCATTACCGTTGGCACATACTCAGCAAGTGATTCCCCAGATTTCATTTCAAGACTCTCAAATTCCTTTCTCAACGCATTGAGATTGAATCTTTTAACTCTTGCATTGCCTTGAAACCTTCGTTTTAGCGCATCCCAAATGTCTTTTGAAGAATCTTTCTTTACAATTGTTTCAAGCATTGATCTGTCAATAGCTTGAAACAGATACCTCTTGGCCTTCAAGTCTGAGTTTAGACTCATCAAGCTTTTTTTGAAGCGCCTCTGTCAATACGACTCCTTCTGCAGGTTTTTAAATTCCATTCTCAATCAAATACCAGTACTCTTTGATCTGAGAAAGTTCTCCATCAACATGCTCCAATGGTTGTAGTGATCGTCCAGTCGTGGTATTGAAGGTTGCACGAAGTTTCCTTCACCTCCATTTCCGTTGTTCCCATTCGCCATTGTTGATACTCGAAGAAATTGAAATTTGTTCGCTTTGCAAATCCAAGCCCGAATTCAGAGCTCTAGTACCAGTTTGTTAGAACAATTGTAAAAGAAATGGTGCGAAGGAATGAATATTATTGACTGCTAATTAAAGAGCCTTATATAGCTCTAAGGTTACAAGTCATCACACACGGTTGGTGACAGTTAATCTAGTTAGTAACTGTCATAACAGAATTTCAAAACTAACTGCTTAACTTACCTAACAACTATAAGGTCATATTCAACAATTTGTGCTTAACTAACCTAACAACTATAAGGTAATATTCAACAATTTGTCATGATATTTACTTTCCTTATTCCCTTATTGTAGATACGATATGATTTTCAAATTTTAAGATCTTCATGGTTATTTTTTCCTCTTTAGTTCTCTTTATTTTACACTACAAGTTGGATTGGCTTCTTTTTGTTCATGTTTTTTTTTTGCTCTGAGCTTTCATGTATTGTAAGCATGTATATATATTAAACATGATTTACATGAGTGTTGTGTTCATGAAGGACATGTTAAGATGTTTGTACTTTGTAATGATTTTGCCTATGATCATTTACTTGATAATTAATTATTTTGTTGGTATTTCGTTTATAATGATACTAAGGGTCTGTTTGGATAAACAACTTAATTAACAGCTTATAACATAAGCGCTTATCGTATAAGTGCTTATGCATAAGCAGTTTATATAGTAAATAATAAAATAATGTTAAAACTATATTTCTATAAGCCATAAGCTGTTTTCATAAGCTATCTCGAGGAGCTTATGAAAATTAGCTGAAAACAGCTTATAAACAAGTTATAAACTGTTTCCATAAGCTCTCCCAAACAGTTTCATAAGTGCTTATAGTAGTAGAGAAGCCCAAATAAGCCGATCCAAACGGACCCTAAAAGCATTTGAAGATTGTTACTAATCGGTAAACAGTCAGGGCCTGCCCTGGGGGTAGGCCGGGGGGCGACCCCCTAGGCCCACGTTTTTAGGGGGCTCCAAAAAATATTATACTAAGCCTAAATTTTACTAGTACAATTTTTTTATACTAAGCCTAAATTATACTAGTATAAAAAAGAATTTAAATAAAAAAAGCCCAAATTATTTCTACAAATTCTGAAATATCCTAACTCTCACTCCACATAATAATTAGTCCTCATGATTCCATTCAATTTCTTCTTTCCCAACACACCCCATTCATTTCTCTATTATAAAACCTACTTGAAATCTTCAATGTCACAAGAGAGATCGAATAGTTTGACAACTTTGTCAATCGAGAAGGATATGTTGGAGAACAATGATGCTTATGAGATTTATAAATTATTTTGCATCTCAAAATGCTCGAAGAAACCGCTTCTTATGGCTTTCCGAGAAAAGAGAAAACTTTTGATATTTTGTAAAACCATTATTATGTATTAAGACGTATTATATATTTAAATTGAAATAAGTTGTTTTATTTGTCTTTTATTGAAATATTTTCAAATTAAAAAACAGTTATACAAGAGGGTCCATTTCTCACAAATTGCCTAGGGTCCATAAAATGTCAGTAACAGGACTATACACAGTTGAAGCAGTGGTTGAAGAAGAGGAAACTTACAACTACATATGAAGATTTTTTTTGTGATGAAAACTACATATGAAGATAGATTAGTGAAATTGGACAAAATATATATCATGGAAAGGTATTTTTGTTTTGAAAATCTTCTAAGTTCTAACAAGTCGGTGCCTAAAAAAGAAGGGTCATGCATGTGCTTGGTGTCACTAAGGTTGGCACAAATATGCAGCAGTCAGATTATGTATGGGTTATGACTATTTTTCTTATGTTGAATCAACACTATCGACTCCGATGTTTTTTCTATTTATATTTTAATAGTTATGTAATTAAGTTATTTAAAGTATAAATGTTATTATATGTAAATCAAATTGGTAGTGGCAGGCACTCAATACATAAACATATTGGAATTTTGTTTGACCAACATAATACCCCCCCACCCCCCCCACCCCCCCCCCCCCCCCCCCCCCCCCCCCCCCCCTCATTTTGTTTGTATTATTGGAAAAATGCATCTTTTTAAACGAGACTTAACTTCTTCCCATGATTAACAATCAAATATTGCCACCTATGAGTACCTTAGATAATAATCATTAATAAATTTTAACATGAGATATTTTGTTACTCATTTACATAAAGAAATTTAACCAACCCCGTGAATTAAAAAAATTATTACGTAAAGAGCTTTATAGTTATAATTTAACACGAGAACTCCTATCGCATTTACATTTTACAAAAGAACCTCACATCATATTCTTTCAACTTTCTATCTTTGAGTAACGCTTTGACTTACAAAACCAGAATCATTGGTCCACTAGCATAAACTACGCAAGGACACAGTGTTGACTCAGTGCTCCAGAGTTTGATTCCTGCAGTGGACAAGCTCTGTACAGTTAAAAAAAGAAACCGAGCATGAAGGTTTATTAGGAGGTTTTCTAATAAATGCGTAAAAAATTTATTACTCATTTACACGAAGGAAATTAGCCAACCCCACGGGTTATGGGGCTAGTTATGTATAAAATAGAGAAGTCTGGCATCGCGTTATATTTGTGCTCAATTTCACTCAAGTTCCTCACTTCCTCACCTATAAGTGTTTCTCTCTCTCTCTCTCTCTCTCTCACACACACAAGTGTTTGCAGGGTAATACACTCAATCACATCACAAGCAACACACTACCATAGGCTTGACATAGTTCTACGACAAACAATCACATATAAATATCACACACATCACGAGCACTTATTAAAGGTTGTAATGGGGCTTGGGTAAGGAGGGATAAATTTTGGAATCTAGGCTTTCTTGATTGGAATTGAGAGATGCCATTTTCACTTGTGAAACTTTCTTACGCTTACCAACTTCACCCAAGAATTTCTAATAAAACAAAATTGATATTGTTATTTCTTCCACATGGTTTGATTTGATTTTGATTTTCTCGTTTTTTTTTTCTCTTTTTCCTTCTCTTTTTTTTTGAAAGAGTAAAATATAAAGATTATAAGAAGGAACATCAAATACTACTTTTGGTATACCACCCCAAACTTGAACAATTGATTGTCCTCAAGCAACCCCAAACTTAATTTTAAGCTTCAAGTTCAAAAGCTACTATAGACCCCTCAATTCCAAACAAGTGGGACACATAGTTTTTCAGATAATGGCTTGTAATGAGGGTAATATTTCAACAAAAAAAAGTCTAAGGCTCAAAGCGGCTATGCAAAGGTCAATAATAAAGGGTAGGCCTTTTAAAGCTCTAGCTGCCAAAAATTAGAAAGTCCTCAATCATGTGTGTGTGAGTATAAGTAACACAAAAGTAGTCAAGAACTAAGTCAAATTCTGAAGAGTGTCACAAGCAATGGAAGAGCACAAGAATAATATTAACCGTTTGGCTCAAAACTCACAGGTTATAGGGCATTAAGCACAATGAATCAAGTAATCAAATTTCACATAACCTTCCTCTAAGGGTTGTCTTCCAAGAGATTTTGAACAACAAGAAGCATGATTAGTCTAATTTAAACTGGTTCATAAAAATTTAAGAGCATAGCATCATAGGGTCATCGAAAATCACAATCTAATCATTTTTAGGAATGCAGCTTTTACATCACTTGTTATGAGCAAAGTTTATTTCGGAACAGCACAAGTGTAAGTGTAAATATAGTTCATAAAAACAATAACAAAAATAAAGACAAAACATGGAAATAAAGGAGAAGAGATAGAACGCTCCCTCACATGGGTTTCCTCCCATGAAGCGCTTGTTTATCGTCCTAAGCTTGACGATGCAATTCCACTCTCTCAAGGTGGAATATATGACACAAAGAACACGTCATCATTCTTCTTCCGTTTATGAGGCAGGAACTTCATGAACTTGAGGTACAATTGTGTATGTTTCCATACTCTCTCAAGGTGAATGATGTCGAACAAGGCATAGAAGGAGTCTAAATATCGATCAAGGTCTTCATCCCATATTCCTTACTTCTCAAAAGATGAGTAGAGAAAATGATTTGTTGGGAGATTTCTTGTTGGATTTCTATACCTTCCCATGATTGAGAATTTTTAGCTTCCCTCCAAAGAAAAGGATCCTCCCGTTCAATTCTTTGTTCTTCCCCATCTTTCTTTTTCTCCCATGATTCTTCTATTATTAAACCCCGTTCTTCTTGTTCTGAATTTCCAAGAGTGTAAAAAATCCCTTTTTCGAGTTCCAAGTCGCTATTTAAACAATTCGCGCATTAGGAGCTGTTTCGCTGCGCGTACGCGTAAGATACGCGCAAAAGTCTATGTAAAATTCTGGACTGTTGCACGTGCTTTGCGCTTATCTTGCGCGTACGCACACCCGAACAGCTCCTAATGCGCGAATTGTTTAAATAGCGACTTAAAACTCGAAAAAAAGACTTTTTTACACTCTTGGAAACCCTAGAACTAAAAGGCACTCATTACATCTCATCTCTATTTGAAGATTCAAGGCTTGGGAACAAATTTTGGGGCTTCAAATGAGTCCATCTTCTTCATTGAGTTGTAATTTCTATTTTCCCTCTTCTCCTACCATGTGTAACTAAGTCTCTAGTTGTTAGGGATGAATGAATATTGAGAAAACCCTATTGTGGCTGGTTTAGATTTACTTTTATATCATAATCTCTCGTACTTTGTGTATTGAATCTCCGTTCTTAATGCTTTTTATGGTTTGATTACTCATAGAATGATTTATGGTTCATTTATGGAATGGAAGTTTTGTTCTTGAATGCTTGAGATTGAATACCTTCAACTCTTAGTTTAGAAATACTCTTTGAGTAGTTGTATATTGCAAACCCTTGATTTTAATGCTTGTTGTTAATTAGAATCGCTTAAGGAAGTAGGGCTTTTAGTTATCAACAAAGGATTAGTTGCCTAAGGAATTAGGAATTAGTTAATATTGTGGGTTTGATAGCAAAGTTTAAGAGAGAGTATCTTTCAATATAAATCAGTTGCAATATTATCAAATCAATAGGAGTTCGTCCCTAACATCTTTTACAATCTTATCTTTTTAAAGCGTTCTTCGGTTTTTATTATCAAAAATACAAAAATATTTTATTTTGTTCAATTTATAGTTCAGTTACTCGACTCTATCAATCAACCCCTAGTTTATTTTTGTTCACTTAGTTGTTGTTAGCATTTATTGGTAATTGCATTCGATCCTTGAGGACGATATTCGGTTATTACTGATTTTATTACTTGTGACGATTCGGTACACTTGCCGAAATATTAACACCTATCACTGTGTCCTCTCCAAATAAAATCGTGAGCCAAGCGGTCCAGCTTATCACGCACACCTTGAGGGTACCATTGCATTTGCATTCCATAAGAGGGGATGGAAGAGATAACTGCATTAGTGAGAGTGAGTCTGCCCGATTTATTAAGAAGCCCCCCTTTCCAATAAGCAAGCTTAGAATTAACTCTATCTAACGCACCTTCAAAATCTTTCATTGTAGGCCTCCCATGAGTAAATTGGAAGCCAATATATTTATCAATTTTCCTAATTCGCGTCTTCACGTCTTCCTTTTTCTGCTTCTCTTCGCATGCGTCAACTTGCTTCTTCTAACTTCAACAGAAACCCTAATTCGCGTGCGCAAACAAAAGGGATTTCAACAATGACAATGAGTTTTCGCGAGAGACATTTAGGGTTTGATGGTGAACTGAGATGATGATAGTAAAAACATAGAGAGACTAATTAGGGTTTGAGTATGAACTGAGATGATGGAGTGAGTTGAGGGAAGATGAAGAAGTGAGATGAGAGAAGATGAAGTGATCTGAGAAATTCTGAGGAATTGGTAAAGTTACACACACGTGTGTAAGTCAAGGCACGTGTAAGAGCCAAGAAGGCATCCACGTCAGTTTTAAATTAACAGCGTTAAGAAAAACTGGCCGGGGGGGTAACTAGATATTATTATATTTTGCAAGGTGTTTTTTGAAGAAAAAAAATTTGCAGGGGTTAAATGGATATCAGTTAATTTTGCAAGGGGTGACAAGTATTTAATCCTAAAACCAATTAATCATGTTAGTTTGAGTGGAAAAGATGGATTTGGATTAGATACAATCAGATTTCCCTGTAGTCAATAGATCTCAAGATCTTGAGAAAATGGTCGTGATCTCGAACTAAAGTAATTGCAGGGTATTTTAACTGCAGACAACCATAATCTAGAAAAGACTCGTGCCTTCCTTTGACACCCCCAAGAGTCTCTTACCTAGGATGACACTTGAGTGGAAAGTTTTAGTTAACAAAAAAAGGAAAGGAGACTTCACTAGATGGAATCTTCAAGAAGTTGTTGAAAATGTTTGTTTCGAAATTAAGGATAATAAGCAGCATGGTTGAAAGTAAGATGAGATAAGGAATTTGCATACATCAATGTTTAATATTTTATATAAAAAAAAGTAGGCACATTCCCGAAGGGGCAATCGCACCCCTAAAAGGATCATCATTTATTCTCCTATAGAACCTTGTTATATAGAATCTGGGACGGTACCCAGAAATTTAACTGGTAGCAAAGAAATTATTACAAAGCTAATGCCCTAGTAGTGGCACGCGTTGTGGTAACTTAACCCAATATTCCAATTTATAATTTGAAATGTGTAAAACTAGCTAGTAAAGGGAATAAGCTCACTAGTAATATATATATATATATATATATATATATATATATATATATATATATATATATATATATATGAAGGGGATTCATCTTTTTGGTGTCAGATTTTTCTGACTAAAATGCCCTTATTGTAACTACCCACTAACACTATTTCACTATATTATTATTTATTATTTATATATTATTTATCTATTACTTTTATAACCACCCACTAACACAACACATAGTATATATAGGGGATGTATATGGTGAGAGGAGAGTTTATTGTGAGAGATGAGAGGAGTAAATCTGGACCTTATAACACTACATGGGTGGTTGTGATTAGAACATGGGTAGTTATCATGTTGACTTTTTGCTTTAATCCCAACCATTCAAGATTTGATCTTTGGTCACGATTGGTTCCTCTCACCCTCTCATTATAAAATTCCTCTCATAATATATGTTATATATATATATATATCATGATGTACTTTTTATTATATTTCTACTGTTTGTTCTTCAAAAAAACAGTAGAAATATACTACTGCATTTTTTGTTCATCGTTGATTGGGAGGGGGGGGGGGGGGGCGAGGCCTTATGGTACTAAGTCAAGTACTTAGTATTTTTTAATGAAATGTGATACAAAGAGCGTCAATTAAAGAGGGCATCTTTGTAATTTTACACATCTTGTAGCCTTCCATTCCCACACATTCCATCACTTTCCTGCAACAACCTTCTTCACGCGTACAATCCGGTTCGCGGCGACAACCACCATGTTTTCTCTCTCTCACCGTCATCGACGCCACACCACGGCGTCCATCCGGCGACGTCTCCCCTTCCTCTGTCGTTCTCTCTCTTTCCTTTCTTCTCTTTCTCTCTCCGACTTTCTCTTCTTTCTTTCGCTCACACTAGCGCTTCATTCTTCTGATTATTTCAATTCCTTGAATTTGACGATCACTGTTGAGTCATATTGGTTAGTGTCCACTAACCGGCGTTGTACATATCTGTGGTTAGTGGCCACTAACCACCGTAACCAGTGTTGTACATATTTGTGGATAGTAGCTACTAACCATTGTTTTACTAATTTGGGGTTACTGCCACTTACTACATTGTCCCAGAAGGTAGCTCATGTGGTTGAGTGAAAGGGACATCGTTGGTGAAAATGTAGACGCACGGGGTTCGAACCCCGCTCCCCCCTCCCCTCTAACTACTAACACACTAATTTCTAATCACTTTGCCTATAAAAAAACATTGTACATAACTGTAGTGGCTGCTAACCAGTGTTGTACTGTGGTTTGTGTCCACTAACCATTATTGTGCTAATTTATGGTTATTGCCACTTACTACATTGTATACGCTTTCTAATCTTCCCATTCTTCACATTAAAAGCCATGTCATTATACAACCGTAGTTAGTTGTTCCCTCCGGTGCGACGGCGACGACAACTTTGTAGACGGAGCAGCAACACTCGACGACGGAGTAGCGCGTTAACTATGGCGGATTCACGGTGGGTTTGTTAGTTGTGTGACAGTGGGTTTTCTTCTCTGTGCAACATGAGTTTTTTTGAAATTGGGGAAGTGTTATGCGTGATTAATGATATCCGTTTATTTACTATTGGGTAATTTACTCTTATACCCCTTTAGTAAGAAATACTAAACAACTGTTTAGTATTGTAAATCACTAATCTTATAAATTAATGAATTTATAGTTAACTGATTTTTTAGCTCACATGGTAAAACCACATTTTGGGTGATGAGCATGCCTCATTATGGTGCACTTATAGTGCACCGCATATAACATTTGATACTCCTTTTGTCCCGATAAAATAAAGATCTTTGGAGATATTTGCTAGTTCTATCTAACAATTTTTAGTTGCATTAGCTAAAATACATATGGACGGGGAAGGCCTCATAGCTAGAGGTAAAGGGATGTGCCTACTCTTCTAATATGTTTTGCTACCTAGCGAAGATGCAAACATTTGATAATAGCAAGATTCCTTGCTTACACTTCTTGAGGAAAAAGGAGTTCTGTTGTATTCTAAAATTCGTTGTTTACATTGTATCCATATTTGCTGCGAATATCAACATGAAAAATGGATGAAGTACCGACATAATTTTTTTTTATAAGTCAAAATTTATTTATTTGGGCTACAGGGTACCCAACTCTTACGCATTGTCTGATTGTTGTATACAACACACCGTATTATCACACCAAGCATCAAAAGAAATAGCTAATTTATTGTCTAGCTTGTAAGCAAACTACCCCACACAGTCTTTTATACTTATAATAGCTTGATCTACATTAACAGGTTCTCCCTTACCCTCCTCTATTGCTTCCATTTTCGCTGAGCTGGTAAACGTGGGTCAGGTTTCTATGTCCCGTCCACTCCAAGTCGAGAGTTTAGCTCTTGTAGCAATTGACTTCATAGGCCAAAATTAGCGCGACGATTCTGGCTTCACAGAGCAGCGAATCCCCACACTAGTCTTTTGATACTTATAATAGCTTGATATACATCCCTTAAGCTTCCATTTTTGCCACGCTAGTAACTACAGCTTGTGACCCGAGTAGGGGCAATAAGTGATGGAACGTGGGTTAGGTTTCTATATCCAATACACTCCAAGTCGAGAGTTTAGCTCTTGTAGCAATTGACTTCATAGGCAGAAATTAGCGCAACGATGCTGGCTTCACAGAGCAGCGAATACTTGTTGAATATAAAACTTTTATGTCAATTTATAGAACTAAGCTTAATAATTTTCGGCACACTGAACAATTTTGAGACTTGATTAGCGCATCTTTCAAACATCTTATACAAAGCCTGCAAAATTATAAATTGTTAATCATAAATCCATGAGTTGGTATGTAGAAATAAAGAGCTAAACTTTCACCCCTTCTCCTACTTCATGTAAACAAAAATAATAATTACTTTCTTTTAGGAATAGTTCTATTGTCTAGATTGTAAGCAAACTACCCCACACTAGTCTTTTATACTTATAAAAGCTTCATCTACATTAACAGGTTCTCCCTTACCCTCCTCTTAAGCTTCCATTTTTGCCGAGCTAGTAACTATAGCTTGTGACCCGAGTAGGGGCAATAAGTGATGGAACGTGGGTTAGGTTTCTATATCCCGTACACTCCAAGTCGAGAGTTTAGCTTTTGTAGCAATTGACTTCATAGGCCGAAATTAGCGCAACGATGCTGGCTTCACAGAGCAGCGAATACCAACACAATATGTTTGTTGAATATAAAACTTTTATGTCAATTTGTAGAACTAAGCTTAATAATTTTCGGCACACGGAACAATTTTGGGACTTGATTAGCGCATCTTTCAAACATTTTATACAAAGCCTGCAAAATTATAAATTGTTAATCATAAATCCATGAGTTGGTATGTAGAAATAAAGAGCTAAACTTTCAAGTTTCACCCTCTGTCCTACTTCATGTAAACAAAAATAATAATTACTTTCTTTTAGGAATAGTCCTAGTGTTTGTCACACCGGTTACCGATTAAATACTTTCTTTTATAAGTAGTCTTAGTGTTTGTCAAATCGGTTGCATGTTGGACACAAACACCAACACTTCAAGAACTAATAAAAAAAAATTCTCTAAAATAAAACATTACATTTACATCAAGTTATTATCCACCGGTCTCTTAACACTAGGACATGGTATTATTCAATGCTTTCATAAAAACTATGAATTTCAACAAGAAGGGAATGCAAGTTCCTGAGTTCAAATCCGGGTGTGTCCATGTTCATTAGGTTTACAAAGTTTTTCTTTTATTTTTCTTAAAAGGAATTTTCAAAAATTTATTTACATCGAAGGGCACCTCAGTTAGTAAGACGTTTCTCCTACACTTAAAAAGTTGAGTCTTCAGGTCATATAGAGGAAAAGTAAGAACACCATTAATCTTTTTTAAAAAAATTATTGATAAATTAGTAATTAAAACTAAAAATGAGTGATTAGAGAAGGATAAAAGGATGAACACACCTATCAATGCACAAATATTCAAATTCGGAATATTTTGTCTGAGTGATTAGAGAAGGATAAAAGGATGAACACACCAAATAAAAAATAAAAAGAAGTTAATTTATTTAAATATACAAAGATAAATGGCTAAATAGCTATTATTATAATAAAGTTAATTAGACTCACTATATTGAGAACAATCAAAAATTCATGTTATTGCTACTCAGTCTCATCAAACTAAAATTAATTTAACTAAAAATAAATAAATCCTTATTAAGATGACACTCAATAGGTGGCACAAAGAATAGATCACAAGCATCCATGTTTAATAGTTTGTAGTAGTAGTAATAATAATAATTATTAAAATATAGAAAGACACTTAACAGAACACACACCTAAACCTAGTGAGGGAGGTAACCGAAGTGCATAGGGAGTGAGAAAGACGAGGAAATTGTTGAGAAACTATTTATAGAAGATGATGAATGGTTGTGGTTAGTTGTATACAGGCTGGAGGAGGGTATGTTGTGAAAGAGGTGTTGTTAGGCTGGATGGGTAGTTGGAGGAGTGTAAAGGCGTGGGAGGGCGGTACTCTCACTTGGTGAAAAATAGCACAACAAAGAGTAAAGACTCTACAACTTCTAACTAAGAATAGAAGATCTCCATGTGTATTATTTATCTCTCTACAACTGCTTTTTGTATTTCTAAATTTTATTTATATTCTTTTTTGTCTTTTTTTGTATTTTTTTTGTTTCTGTTCATTTTTTAATTTTTGTATTTTTAGTTTCTTTTTAACAAAAGTATTTTTAGTTATTTTTGGACTCCAACATTTTGTATATTTGTATATATCTTTCGAAAAGTTTTTTTCTTTATTGCTTTTTGTTTGCTTTTGTTGTTGTATTGCATTCCTTTCACATATTGAAACTTTGAGATTTTCAAATTAAGTTTACCAGTGATCTTTTTAAAATGATTTTTTAGTTCTATTTGGACTCCGTTTGTTATGGTTTTTTTAAAAGAAAAAATCACTTTTTTTAAAAAAATAATTACATATGATGACATGTTGTCTGTTTGTTACAAATTCTTAAAAAAAATGAAAACTTGAAAATAATCTAATTTTTTTTATATGAGAAGTTGTTTTAAGTAGCTTCTCATAAAAAAATATTTTTTTAAGAATGATTTTTTTAAAATAACTGCTCATTTTCTTAAAAATCTTTAAAATCTTAATCTAATCTTTAAATTATTTAACAACAAAATCACTTGTTTTTTTAATCTAAAAACTGCTCATTCTTGATCTATTTGTTTGTGAGCTTCTCTCTGTTGGGTGTTATCTTTTTTTACATTTTTTGAAATTGAGAAACTAGAGATGGTGTGTAACTCTAATTCGTTTTTTATTATTATCTGAAGCAAAAGTTATATGAGGGGAATATAAAGGAATAAGAAAATTGGTGTATATAATAAATTGCTTTCAAGGAATAAGAATGTGCACATAACACCTCATTTGTTTTTGTCTTTGTTATTGCTTAGATGATCTATCTTTGATGTACTAATTCAATATAATCCAGTCAGAGTTATTCCAAATCAAAATAATTCAATAAAACAAACTTTAATGTACCAACATTGGTGAAAGCTTTTGTAAATAAACTAACAAGCCAATAGGTCAATGAGATTAACTTCTAACTAAAATCTAACAAAACCTTTTAGAGAAATATCTTTATATGACATCCTATTTAAAAAAAAAATTATAGTAATAACTTCAACTATGTCAAAAATTGATGTAGATTAATATGTTTAAACTAACAAAAATGTTAGCAAAGTTATGACTTAGCACAGAGTACCAAATTCAATATGAAATAATATTAGTTATATTTATTCAAAATGGTTGGTCTGATAGGCCTAAAAGGCTTTTTCGATAGCCTATTTAGTTAAGGGTTTTTTTTTACCCCCACACTTCACCCATATACCCCCACAAGTTTTTTTGGACTGAAATACCCTTGGTTTTTTTTTCATCGTATTTACACATATTAAGGTAAATACGCCTTTATAAAATACAATCGTATTTACCTCTTTTGAAGATAAATACGATTATCCCTATGAGATGCCAATCGTATTTACCTTGGGCCAGGGTAAATACGCTTTACAATTAATACAAAGCGTATTTACCCCTGGGTGGGGGTATATACGCTTTGTAAAATACAAATCGTATATACCCTGACCCTAGGTAAATACGACATATTAAAATACAAATCGTATTTACCCTGGGTTTTAGGTAAATACGATTTGTGTTTTAACGGACGGCCAGATTCACTCCGTTGATCCAACGGCTATTTTTTGAATGGTGCAGATTGCACGGATTAGATCAACGGTTAATATTCATCCAGAAATTCTATAAATACCCATCCCCACCCTCATTCATTTCACACCAAAATTTCACTCTCAATTACTTTTTCTCACTCATCCAAAATGAATATTTGCTTAACCCAACGGTCTGCTGAGAATAGGCTGTGCGCTATTCATTTTGGGTCAACATCACCATGAGAGAAGACGGGGTCTACTTTTGGAGTCTGAAGCCTGAGTTGAACCGAATCGAGTGCGTCATGGGCTTTGATGGTTTGATGGATAAAGTGTGGTCGAAAGTTCAAGTGGCGAGGGACTCCCGTGACGTCACCAGCATCACCCATCGGAGACCCGCTCGTGGAGATGATGGCCGCATCTCCTACTCGTCCATGCCTATCAAGAACGACGAAGACGTGGCAAGCATGTTCGACGTTCATGACAGCCTTATGGGGTATAGGCCGTTGGAGCTGTACGTGGAAACACAGCGGAGCGTGAACGAGATACTACGTCGTCTGCGACCACCACCGGGGTATTAGGATTAGGTTTTATTTTTTAAATTTGTAGTGCTAGGGACGAATTTGGCCCAAAATATGTGACAAGTGGCACTTAAAAGTCAAAAAGAAAAAATAGTAGTCAAAAAGTCAATTATATAATATATTTAGGTGAAATAAAAGAAAAAATAAGTGTTGTTGAACAAATGTAACAACTGAAAGTTATTTTTCTACAAAATAACCAAGCGAATGTTTAAATAATATATTATCATGAATACTTAATGAATATCTATACCAAATGCATAGCATTGAATTCTCGTTTATATGTCATGAAAATCTTTTGAGGATATGAGATTAATCGTTTATATATATCATGAAACTCTCGTTTATATATGTCATGAAAATCTTATGATGATGTGAGATTAATTCTCTTTTATATATGTCATGAAATTCTCCTTTATATATTCACAAAAAGTGTTTTGGCAAAAAAGTAGATATTTGAGATTAATTAGTTTGTACTGTTGATCTAAAATGTTTTACACCATTAGTCAACAAATTGACTTAGTAAATTCTTTTTTTCCCCTATTAAAAAATAAGTCAAATTGACTTACTAAATTCTTGTTTTCCCCTATTAAAAAATAAGTGTTACTCCATGACGACAATTTTTTTAAAAAAATGAATGGGGGCTACAATCACTCGATATCCATTGAGTTTTGTTTGGTATGACTCAACCTCCAATCACTCAATGACATGTCATTTTTTTGTATTTAAGTATTTTAAAATTATCGTACTAATTTTGCCTAGAGGGTATCCTACTAAACAAAACTGAGTGAGTATCATAGAAGTCTTCCAATTATCAATACATCACCTTGACTTGAGTTTCTTTGTAATTTTTTCATTAAAGAACACGACATAATGATACAAGGCTTCTCGTAGCACTCATACAATGATGAAGCGGTACCAAAAGAGCCAACAAATTAACTTCTCAATTAATAGGATACTAAATAATTATCAATTTTGTTTCATGATACTCTTGTCTTTGCTAATAAAAATTAGTAACTGTCAAATTGATCTAGTCTTTTCAATAAAGGACTTTCTTGTGTGTTGTTATTTATATCAATTATTACATCATCTTTGGTGGCAGTAGAATAGTGGATAGTATTTCAACTTCAAAATCAAAATGTTTGGACATTAGGTCATATCAATGAAATTAATATATTAATAGTTAGCTAATGTTTATGGTTTATAAAATCATGGGGAGGAATTGTTTTACAACATTTTAGATAGAAATTACATGTGCTACTCTAGAGTAGAGCTGTCAATTCGGGCGGGCTCGGCCCATTCGGGCCAGCCCATTCTGGCCAACAACGATTTGGGGCTCGGGTGGGCTAGGCCAAGTTTAATTCGGGCTCATAGATTTCGGACTCTATGCAGGCTGCGGGCCAAATGGGCTGGCCCATGGGCTACTAAAGTTTTTTTTGAAAGTAAGCACTTCACAAGAAAGAACAGATCCAAATATTGAATCCAAATCCAATAAAAAAGTTGTTAGAAATTTTGTTTGGTTCTAATTTTAATACCATATTTTTAACATTAGCAGTAATAATGTCACATTGGGCTTGCAAGCACATCAGTTGACCAGAGTGCATAGCAAGAGAAAACAAATCTAGTGCAAATTGAAAACTTAGAGATTACCATTTAGAAAACAAATCCCTTAAAGAACAATTACCACTACTTGAGTCAAAATAAATCTAGTGCAAATTGAAAACTTAGATAAAATTTAGTTAACAGATACTAGTTATCCTCACTCTCCACAACCCCTACTGGCTAACAAATACTAGTTATCCTCATTCTCCACTACTAGAGATTTTAATACCATTCCTACCTACTGGCAACCACTAAATACTAGTATTCTACTATTATTTAAAACACAATCCACAACCCCTAAAAAATCTTCAAATTAATCATCAACAAACAACTTAGCTAGCTTTCACAAAAAAAAGTGTCGGGCCAACGGGCTAGCCCAGCCTGTTGTGGGCTGGCCCATTGCGGGCTACTAAATTTTCGGGCCGGGCGGGTTTGGGCTAAATTTTTTTATAACTCATATTTCTTAGCCCAGCCCATCTATTTTGTCGGGCGGGTTGGGTCGGCTCGTCGGGCTGGGCTCATTTTGACAGCTCTACTCTAGCTAGAGTTAACAAAATAGAGTTATAATTTCAACAACCCAACTCGCACGACAAATAATGAGTTATAACACTATAAAATATGAGTTATACTATAAAATAAGCTCATTTTGACAGCCCGTTGAAATTATAACTCATTCTTTGATAATTTCAACGTCACTCGCTTTAGTATGTGCAAATATTTGAGCATTTTACACTATAAAATATGTCATCATTAACAATTTAACGACCAACTATTATTAAAGAAAATAAGCTAATATTATATTGATAATTTTTATTAATATTGCTAACTTTAATTGAATTCCTTTTATAACAAAACTTTACTACGAAACATCATTATTAGACACTTTCTTAACACAAAATGTGTACTGAAGTTTACTTTCAGCCTGTCAAGCACTAAATTTTGAACAATGAACTCTTTTCAATGAACTCTGTTAAGTCTTTTGGGATGTAGTATCATCAGGGTTCCAGAGTGGCATAAAAGCTCTAGATTTAGGTTATAAACTAATAAAAAGTAGGCTTAAATATGTATTCTGCCCCTGCAAATATCACCATAATCCAGTTATACCCTTGTAAAAATAAAAACTTTAAAATTACCCTTGCAAATATAAATCGCTTACGGTTATGCCCCTCAGTCAGCTTCCCATCCAAAAATAATAATTTAAATAAGGTTTAAATATATGTTCTGCCCCTGCAAACATCACCATAATCCAGTTATGCCCCTGCAAATATCAGCATAATAGAAAAATTAAAGATTTTGACAGGGGCATAACTGGATTATAGTGATATTTGCAGGGGCATAACTGGATTATGGTGATATTTGCAGGGGTAAAACATATATTTAAACCTTATTTAAAAAGTATAGTGTAATGTGTATAACCTAAAAATGTATGTTTAGTTGTTCTATACTCTCCACGCTTAGGAGCAACTCGAGATTTTGACATAGTAGTAAACACCGCCGTCAAAGTCGAATGTTGCACAAATCAAAACTTGATTAAGCTGATTGACATGTGGTAGCGTAATACAAAAGAAAAAATTGAAATACATCAAATTACTATTGTATTTCAAATGAATCATGCCTGAATGACGTCTAAATTGTTCTAAACTGAAATGCATTACCAAGAAAATCAAATTAATTAGCAAATACATAATAAGATGACATGTGTAATCACATTTATTGAGATTTATTCTCAATTGTTAATTATATAGACATACATTTATAGTATCAAAAAAATAAACAGTGATTAATACGTGTATTTATAAATTTAGGAAATATTCTCAAATATGCTATATTAATAAATGAGTTATCTGAATTGAAATTTTCTTGCTCTTAATAAAAGATTAATTGACAATATCTGTTTATTTCAATTAATTTTACCAAGAAATTAAAAATACTTTTAGTTACACGAAATTAAGTATAATTGAAAACAACTTTAATAGATATTGGGCAACATTATATCCTTGAAAAAGGAACATTACATGGAATTGGATATAAAACTTAATAAGACACTTAAAATCAATAACTATTTGGAATGTAAATAATTTCTATATATTAGTTAATTGTAGTTCTTTAATAACATTTGCGGTGTTGCAAATATTTTGATGGTCCTTGCATTATCTTCAATAATTTTTGCAATGCTACGAATCACTTTATTTTCATTGTGGAAATATTCAACTAAGTTATTGTCATCCTGAAATGAAATAAATCAAAATAAATTAGTTGTTTGGTGGTGTTTATATGTAGAAAACAAAATGTTTATTAGTAATCATGCATGGGGTTCACCAACAGTGATTATTGAAGCAGCATGATTGCATTATAAATGATCACGATAATATATATAGTCCTATTGTGTGGATATAAAACACTTCATAAAATGCAACAAAACTTGTATGATTGACATTCACTTGAAGACGATATCTAAAAAAAGTGAACAATAGTATATTAGCTATGAATAAGACAAATTTATAATATCAAATTTTTAAAAAAAATTAAAATAAATGTAAATTGAATACTGTGACATGAAGTTTTGTATGTGATGTTTGCATTTAGCACACGAAAAATCAATGGACTCGTCATATAGATTCAGATAGCTTGCATGATTTCTACCAACATTTCCAATAATCCAATTGTTTCGAGCAATAATAATAGAATAGTAGACCTGCTAAAACTTAAACAAACAATTTAGATAAATTGATTATATATATATCACATAATATATCCCCGGAGTTATGTTTCTATTCATGAATAAGAAATCATCCATCATTTGTGCAACTGCAAACATTTTGAAAAATGAGTCTAGAATAAAAATAAGTCAAATGAGAAGTTATGGTTGTTACCCAAAAGTTGTCTACTTATATATATTTTGAAAGGTAGGAAATAATTTGAATACTAAATTTTTGAAAATGGCATAAGGGATAATATCTCTCCACTGCAATAATGAGTCTTTAATTTATTTTTATATTTACTTGCTAAATTATGTTCATTCTTGATTTGCCTAATATTAGTGTTTTCATTTCACATTGCATATCAATACAGGGTAAGATATAATATTGCTCGTGGGGAATACTGGAAGTGAAGTATAGATTACGTATAGTATACATAAAATAGTACAAAATCATGGTACACCTAATATTGTAATTAATATGAAATCATTGTGAGAATGACACGTGTAAAAGAATTAACTGAGATTCATTCTAAATTTTTATTAGTATAGATTACAAATTAGAAAAATTCTATATCTCGAGAGAATAAGCATAGCGAATGCATCACAAATGACATGGCTGATGTTTTCATTTCAGTTTCTCTATCTGATACAAGTATGCAATTTAGATGGTTTCAAAATATTTTGGCCCATCCTCCGTCTTCAATATTGACGCTCACTGAATCAATATTGGCAGCAATGGGGATTTGATCTCCATCAACCCTATTTCACGTTATCCATTGCAATCGATGACGACAGATACCTCGTCGACAATAGATTTAGCCTCCGGGTTGGCCTCGCAGAACTTGGGAATATTCTGTTTGGTGAAAACGAAATGGCGTAGTGTGGCATGGTCGCGCCTCGTACATGTGCAGGACTGTGTGCGTATTTAGATGTATCTTCTATATGATTTTTTATCAACACTCTTAAACTGGAGAGTAGATGCACTCTTAAAGTCTTCAATTTACAACTTCATTAACAAAATAGTATATACCACCGAATCAAAAGCTCAAAACAACAATTTTAAAATAACACACTATCCATTTTAATGGCTCCAAAGGATTTGTTGGATCATATTTGCATCAGACAAATGGGTAAAGACAGAGATTGAAAAGATGATTAAAAATAAGAAGGGAAAAATGAAAGTTAGCAGGGAATTAATAGAGGAAGTGAAGCAAAGGTATAGAGGAGGAACAACTTCGATGGTGGTCGTTTTTTATAGCGGGCATAGGGAAAATTGCTTCGGCGTCCTTGACGGTGCATCCCTAAAATCTGTGTTTATTTTCTTTAATTTTTATTTATTATTTTTAAGTAGTTTTTTTAAAAGGGGGGTCCGCGTTATTTGCAAAATTCACGAAACCAACCATTTGTTGTATATAGCAGCGCTATCCAAATTAATTCTCATTTTTTTTGGTCGAGCCCAGGGTATCCATCGCCGAACGCAGTGACTAATCTCCTGACTGAATTGGGGGAACCTTGAAGGGCGGGACAGCTGGCCCAGAGATTTCAAGGTGCTCCATACCCAAGGCGAGGATCGAACCCTCGACACTTGGTTAAGGGAGGATGAGCCCCAAGTTAATTCTCATTTATTTATTTAAATGAAACACAGTTTTCGGTCTAATTCAAGCCATTTTATTTGACATTTTCCTTCTTTTGTATTAGTAAAATTCAAAGCTCATTAATTCATTCTAGAAGTCATAGATAAAATGATGCATTAATATTTACCAAAATCTATGGATTATAATTATGAGAAATAAATTTGGTCAAAAAAAATTATGAGAAAAAAATAAATTAGTAGACTTAAAAATAAATAGTATATTCGAGTGATTATGTAAACCATTTTTTTGACAAAGTTTAAACAAAAATATTAGACGTTATCAATTCACAATGTTTAATACTAACATTTTTTGTTTTAAGTCAGAAGAAAGTATCATTTTTCATTTGATGAATGAAATGGTTTCTTAAAATTTCATATCTTGACTATTTAAATTATGCTTTTTGATGAGAAAAAGAATAGTAATTTGAGAAACTCATTAAATTGCAAATGGTGGAACAATAATTTTTTTCCCATTTTTGACTGTTGAATATATCATTATTTGCTGAATTCCTTAATATAAATGCAATTAATTAATTCCTTACATAAAAGTGTGTGACAAAAAAAAAGTAATAAATAACAAACGCATAATAAGATGACACGTGTAACATCATTTATTGAGATGCCACTAGTATCTCTGCATTTCTGTCTATTGGCCTAATCTATATCTATCTATATCTATATCTATATCTATATTCTACATTATAATACATTTACGAATATACTTGTAAAGAAAACAAATATAACATCTATTCCTATTGGTTCACTTCATCTCATTAATCCTAATTGGACTCATCAACATGCCACATAATTTCATTACCTGTAATTTCAATAAAAAAATTATTTAAAAAAACACTTAATACTGCGTTCGGCGATTGATACATTGGTCTCGACCAAAAAAATATTTAATTCAAATCTAAAAATTGGAAATTCAAATTTTTAAAAAACTTAATTCATAACCTCTCACCAGCTTCGTCTTTCCTTCTTTCTCCTCCCTCGTCTCTTTATTCATCTTCTCCACCAAGAATCTTCTCTACTTTTCTTGTGCTTGCAAAAATGAATTGACACACGTGAGTTTGTGCTCAAACACAACACCTTTGGAGCTCCTACTATATAGAGATGGACAAGATTCAAACATGGGTAAGAAGTTCTTTTTTTATCAACGCTTCTTTTTTTGTATTTTATTTTTGTTTTCACTTTACAATGACTCAACTTTCATTTGATTTTTTGGTCATAACTTTAAAGTTCCCATTTTTCCCCATTTGTTGTGTCGTGTCCCATTCAATGGTGGTTCGCAGATATGGTCTTGCATCATCCTATTGGAAAACATTGCGAAGAAGAAAACAAACTTAGTTGAAAAAAGGTTTTCGTTATTCATCTTCTCCGCTTTTAGTCTATGTTAAAAGTTTAATTACATTTATATTTCTTAGGGGATGTATTGGTTTAGGATTTTAGAGGATTTTAATAGACATTTTTTGGGTAAAAAAGTACGCAAGTATTCAATCAGAATTTTGTCACTTAAAAACAATCCAGTGGTATTCGATCCAGATTTTCAAGATTTTTTAAAGAGTCTATCAAAATCCATTGATATTCGTTTCGAACTTTCTACCACTTAAAAATAATTTATAGGTATTAAAAAATATAAGGATTTTAAAGGATTTTTTATTAGATGGATTTTGAGTGACTTTTTAGTGTTATCTATCCATTTTGTCCATCAAACAATCCACCCAAATTGAAAGGATTTCTCAAAAGGACTTTTCTCTAGTTAGGCAAGTGCTTTCTTCTCCGCCATTTCTCGTCGTCTTTCTTCTCCGCCATTTCTCAGCATCTGCAGAAAATTCCCCTTTCACCGTCCTTCTTCTTTTCATTCATTCTTTGTCTTCAACTCTATCACCCTTTCCATCGATTCATCACTTCACGTGACTTGGGTTTTGTTCATTTGTATATGAAATTTCCATCAATTTCCGTATAGAAACAGTAAAAGACGAAGAAGGAATAGTGAAGAAAGCAATCCTTTCTAATAGCAATCCTTTCTGTAACAATAACGTTTTTAGCTTTTCTTTTTAAGAACAATGAAGCAACATTAAACAATAACATTTTTTTTTAAGAACAGTGAAGCAACGTTAATGATAAGAACAGTGAAGCAAAGAAGAAAGAACATTTTTGTACAATAACGTTTTTTTTTTAGTTTTTTAATACACTAAACACAAAAAGAATGTCAAAAATTTCATTGTATTATTTTCGGTACTTTTTTACATAGGCACAATGTTATATTCTTATCCACCTCAGAAATCTAGGAAGTCCTCTAGAGTCCACAAAATCTTGCAAAAAGTCTACTAAAATCCTGACTTAAAAGTCCTGTAGAATTTTTTTTTTTTTGACAAGATGTCCTGTAGAATCTTACAGACCTAAAAATCCTACAAAATCTTTTAAAATTCGTGAGACTTTTTTCAACTAAAAAAATCCTTTAAAATCCTAAACCAATACACCCACTTTATCCTATCCTTCTTACATGTAAATAGATAAATTTCATTTTGCCACCGGGTGATGAGCTTATCTGACTTTTTGTTTTTGTTTGGTGGTTGTTTCACGTGGGAATCAACGTGCAAGGACCTGACAGTATAGTACATCAAAGGAGGTCAATATTTATATGCTGCTAGACTTGGATTTCACGAAATCTATTATTAAAGATCACTTCAACGGTGTTATGTCATCACATGATGCTCTAGATGTGGTCTTGATAGACATAGATGCCATATTTTCAATGAATTCTGATTCTTCCAATTTGTTTCTAAGGTAATTTATCATATATATATATAGTGTTCAATTCTTGCCTTTCAAACTACTGGATCTTAAACATTTTATTGTCCATCACAGTTGAATTCCTAATTTTCTTTTTAGTTTTGAGGGTATAAATTGCATTCCTGATTGGTTCGATTTTGCGTAACCGTAAAATAAATAATTCACATTTGTGTTCTTCAACATAATAATACATTTCACCAACGCATAAAAAAAATTATTTCATCTTAATGCCTCTTGACAAATTAAAAGAGGAGTCATGCAACTTGAAATAAGGAATGATAGTTTTATCTTTCAGTAAAAGTTTATTCCCATCATCTCATGTTATATCTTCAAATGTTATTTTTTTAGCAAGGTTTTGTAAATATTGATGGTCCTAAATGCCGAATTATAAATTTGGCAGCTTGCCTGTGATGATGACTCATAGTCCATTTACCTTTACTAGGCTTTATATTATGCAAATTATCTTCGTAGTCAAGAAAATATTCATTCCTTATTTATTACATTGTTTAGATTAGTTTGGTTTATAGTGTTTATAACAATAGGTTTGGCCTCCTTGATTTTCTTTCAGTCAATGCTTTACCTTTTTACTTAAGTTGTTTTTCAGCATGTCTCTTTTGTCTTGCTCTTTTATGTGCCAACTCTTTAATCAGTTTTGGCTTTTATGATATTTGATTTTTATGTGCTTCCTTAAAATATCATAAACTTATATGATATTGAATAGAGTTTGCTTATATCGTGTCAAAAAATATATAGATTTTGCCTATATTGCAATGTATATTTGTAACTAGGCAAAATTAAACTAGAGGTCCTTTCAGTTATTTAATTGTAACAAGTTGGTCTTTTAAGTTTTTTCGTACCACTTAGGTCCTTTAAGTTACATAATATGTACACCGTTAGCCCTTTTTTCATTTCTAGTTACAAAAAAACCCATGTTGGCACTAACAGGGCTGATATGGCCATGACGGAGTCTACCTGTCATCTATCTGGTGACAGTTTGGTCATTTAATAATATTGTCATGTAACAATTTGGTACTTTCAACTTAAAATTTTTTAAAAAAATGGTTCTTTTTCTTTTTCATTTAAGTTAAAAGAACCAAATTATTACATGACGGTAGTCTTAAATGACCAAATTGTTACGAGATAGATGATACGTAGGCTCCTTCACGACCACGTCAGCTCTATTAGTGCGAACTTGGGTTTTTTGTAACGAAAAATGAAAAAAGGACTAACGATGTATACATTATGTAACTTAAAGGACCTAAGTGGTACGAAAAAAACTTAAAGGACCAACTTGTTACAATTAAATAACTTAAAGGACCTCTAGTGTAATTTTACCTTGTAACTAATATGACAATTATGAAGGATATGGTTGTTCTTTAACTCAGATATTTTTACTATCTTTTTGTAGTTTGTTGTTTTCAACTCTAATAGGAACCAATTACAACAATGAGAAAAACCTGCTACTTAACCAAGTGCACAAAGCAGAATGAACAAAGGCAATGCACAATAAAGAGTAACCAAGCTCACACAAGTTGGTTAAATGGGTGTAGCAAATAACTAATGAAGAGCTCTTTGTCCTGTGTATCATTGAACTAGGACTCTAATAGACCAAAAGGATTTAAAGAGTAGCTTCTCAATTTATGATTGCTTTGTTTTTTTTACTGTTACTTCTAATAAGAGGGTACACCGTACACAACCTCCTATTCTATTCCCTTTGTATTTTCTTTCTGGTGTTTGTGTTTAAACCTTTTCAAGTTTCCATGATAAGAGGGTACACTGTACACAACATATTGTTTAATGTCTTGTCGTTTGGGATGAAAAGATAAAATCCAACAAGGGATGGTGAAATTTTATGCTTTCGTAACTACTAATTTTTTTGTTGATCTAATTTTTATGGAATGTAAATGTAAATGTCAGTGTCATGCATGGCTACAAAAAGAATGAAAAATAAATTCGTAAGTACATGACCCTCGAATCCAATCCAAACCCCCGTCCAATATTGGGTTGATTTAGTTTGGATTTTGTGGAAAAAACTCATAATCCGAACCAACCCAAACTAAATAAATATGATTGGTTCGGATAACGGATTTAGTCAAAACCAATCCAAACCAATCTGCGAACACTCCTATATATTTTGATTGTTGCTTCTAATGTATTATATGAATTAAGCATATCATATGGCAGAGTTAGCTGTATTAAATCGCAGGTTCAGTAATTTTTTTCCCGAAATAGACACAAATCACAATTCAATTTTTTAAACTTTCGATAATCTTACTTTGTTGCTAAATTCAGATTTCCTTCAAATGGGTCCGAGATATTTTTCATAAGTTATTTATTTCCATAAATTATTTTGCATAAACTCAAAAATAAGCTAATCCAAACAGACTCTATATATATATATATATATATATAAAATATAAGATTTTCTACATAGCAAGTCTTGGTTATGCATATTCTGTCTTTTTTGTGTGGGTAATTTCACGGTAAAAAGAGTTAGTTACAAACTCATATCCCTCATGAGCTTTACTTCCTATTTATATATTAATGAAGGTCCCTATTTTCCCTTGGCTATTTATATATTTTCAAAAACAATGGGTCGGTTTTTTTTTGCTACTTACCAATATCACTTCACCTAAGGAAACAATTCTTTTGCTTAATTATATTGCATTAATGCGATAATTTTTCGTGACACGTGTCACGCTTGAAGTAACTTGAATAGTTTTAGGACACGTGTTGCTTCCTGGGTCTCCATTTAGGGTTTAGCCCAAAGTAAGATAGAGATTAGTTTTTATTTAAGCTCTCAAATATGTACTCAACTGACAATAAGCAGTTAAATTTGTTTAAAAATAATTAAGAATTACTACTTATAGATACTTCATATTGATATTAAATATATATAATAGAATCTCCTTAATTAGAATTTTTTATAATCACACAACAATGTACCAACAAGGGTTAGTCCGAGTGGTAACTGGATTAGGATCTCATCATAAGGTCTCGGGTTCAATAGAGAACCACACGACCGAGAAAGTCGGATATACACGTGGCCAATTAAGTTTCCCGACGTAGATTAGTCGAGGACAACTGCACACTAATAACAGGGTAACCGAAAAAATAATCACACAACAATATATTAAAAACTAAATCAATTAAAACATATACCCAAATATTTTGACTGACTAATTTCCCATACAAATAAAACATATAATCACATGTTAATCAGGCCAATTGATAGTAAGAAAACAACTTACATTCTAATGTCTAATATAATAATAAGCATGAACATAAAAAGCGTGTTTTTATATATATTTTTTAAAAAAATTCACGGGTCCTACGCACCGGAGTGCTAACACTGGAAACACTGGAGTGCTAACAATGTTGTCCTACTGAAATATTGGCATTAGGCATTAGGCATTAGGCATTAGGCATTAGGCAGCCTGCATAATCTGCAAGAGAATCAATGTTTCACAAAGGCATTATTAAGAAGATAAAGGTAATCAAAATCAACATGCGAAAATAATTTATTTGATGAACAGTAGTGGTTATTATCAGAAACACTAATTACTACATTATTTGAAACATGAGCTAATACATATTTCCTCGATTCTATTCTATATAAATCAAATATTTCCAACTTATTTTCTGCCTATCCATAGGTACCACTAACCACTGCATTGCTATGCCTATATCTAGATATTACACACTTTTAAAACTTATGGTGAAACAGAAACATTAGAACAATCCTGCACATGCATTGTTCTATTTGCATCAGCTGTTTTCGATGCGGAAAACCGTGTTCCGTAAGCTATTAATAATGTAAATAGCAAACATTCATCAACACTAGGCTAGACCTCTCCCAGAGTTCATAAAGATAAGAGATTTAATTAACTGCCTAACATTGAATTGAGTTAAATGAAATTGAGAAAAGAAAGAAGTAATCAGAAAACTTGCATAATTTAATTTCCAAAACAATACCTGAGATATATATTCCTTGACCTTCTCGCTTATGAGCTCATCTGAAGCTCTCTCAGCAAGCTCATAATATATAGTATTACCTTCGGGACCATTAACTTTGGGCCCGTTTGGATGAGCTTATTTTTGAGCTTATGAAAAACAATTTATGGAGATAAATAAGTTTTCATGTTAACCCATAAGTTCTCACTAACAAAAATTATATCTCCATAAGTTGTTTTTCCATAAACTACATTGACAAGCTTATGAATAATACAAAAAAGCTTATTTATTTGCATAAGCTGTTTTTCATAAGCTCAAAATAAGCTCTATCCAAACGGGCCCTATGTCCTTTTGTAAATACCTACACAGAGAAAGATGAGTTATGATTGACTCAGTTGTTTTTGGTTTTTTATGGAAACCATAAGGCCACAGAATGCAACTAAATCTTGTAATTAAGATACATTGCATTAAATAAATTCACCTTTGCTGAACAAGGAGCTCCAATGCTTGCTTAACGTTTCCAAGGACGGGATGACTTGATTCATCATCGTTCAAGCCCATCCTCTTCAACTGGCTCCACAGATTTTCTGCAATATCCAGCAGAAGGAGTTTTATCATGTTAACAAGACAGAATCACAATTCTCGATTACCCTTGAAAATCGTCAAAATCAGAACCTTATTGCATTCATCTAGAGACCTCAAACTAGTGTCAACTTCCCAGATGCATAAGAATATATGTATATAATTCTATCACTATGAAACTAAATTTTCAACCATACCTTCTGGAATTTTTCCACCAGCAAGATGCACAATACTAATTAAGACAAATGTGAATCCAGAGATGTAAGCTGTATTCTCATCCATGACATATTTTTGATATACATCAGGAGGAAGTTGACTTATGAGAACATACGATTTTGAATCAGCACCACCTGAAAGATCGCATGTCATAAGTCTAAAATTAGACAAAAATGTCAATTGTAATAACAAGTAAAGCATAGCAGGAAAACTCTGGAGAATGAAGAAAGATCCAAACAAGTAAAAAACAATGTAGAACAAGTTACTCATTTCATTTAACTGCATCTGCACAAACATTCAAAGATCTAAAAAGAAGAAGAAAAACTGATGACAAGTTCTACAGGTTCTGTTGTTCGAGTTTCCCTCACAAAATGGAAAAAAAACTTTTCTCTCTCTATCCACCCCATTAAGCGGTTTCCATGCCATTTTGTGAGGAAAATGGCACCAGTAGGACCTAGCCAATTTGACCTAATTTTGTCCTTAAAAAGAAGACATTTAATGAAAACTGAGAAATTTCTAGTCTCTAATCATTGCAAGGTGAATGTACTATGAGAACACATTTATTCAAATAAACACTTCAGTATATATTGCCCTAGCAACCACAGAAACATTTCAAATTTCAATCATCTATTCAAAACATGGAATTCACAATGCTCAAGCAATGAAACAATAATAAAACATTCATAAACATAAATTAACCAAATAAGAAATACAGTTTGTTCCATCATAGTTGTACATATTAGTGGAAACATAAATTGCTCACTTTGTTGAGAAGCGCGTGTCTGAGCTTTAGATGAAGGAAAAGACATTTGAAGCTCTCTCAATTCATAACCAAACACAGTAGAAAGCTTATCCCTAGCTTCATTGATAACAAACGTAGGAAGATTGCGCTGATGATAATTCTTTGTAATAAGCTGTGTGAGTTCTTCCCTCTTAATAGGACACCCTGAGTTTTGATTAGTTTTAAAAAGCATATGACGAATTACTTCTCCAACAAGCTTATCCTTTTCCTTAAAAAATCAAATCAATTTCAAATCAAACAAAATCGAATCCCCTTGTTCCCAAAAAGTTCGTACCTTTTTAAGTGATAAGAAGTGATATAATAAAAAGGAAGAAGGAACGTACCTCGACTGAAATTCCGAATTGGGAAAAATCTTCCATGGCATTTGCCATCCTGCAAGCGTGATTAGGGTAAATTGCAAAATTGGAATTAAAATTGGGAAAGCGTTTAGTAAAGTAGAAAGAAAAGAACGAAGGAATTATAATGAGATGGGAAAGTGGAAACCTTGATTAGTTTTTGATACTGTTCAGATAGGAAACCCGAAACCAGTTAGGGCTTCTCGGCGCTTCGTCTTGATTCTGAAACTCTAACACAGTGGTGGCGGGAACTAATGTACTTGCACACGGGAAAGTACAACACTTTTTCCCTTATTTTTATTTGTTCAATCAACTAATGTGTCTCTATTTTTCCTACTCTTACCAAAAAAAAAATACTTAGCGCCTATGTGGTGACACTCCCGAGTCTCGTGGTCTCCCATCATCTCGCTCTACGAATGTGTTTGATTTTGCAGTGATGAGAATTGATTTTCTTAGAATTGATTTTAGTTAGAAGTGAGTTGCAAGTAACGTGTTTTTGATTGTGTTTATATCCATCGAGACTAGCGGGGCTCGAACACGTAGCTTTCACCTTGTTAGGGCAGTGCTCTATTAAAAAACCAACTTTCTTAAGATTACGAGGTTCATTCGAATATGAAATCCAATCCTGGAAATACAGTATCTTGTTGAAAAAAAAAACCCACTTTTTGGTTTATTGCATCTATTCCAATATCGGAACAGGGGGATACATGTTACGCCATTATTTGGAATCAGAAGAGAGATTTCCAATTTATTGCCTACCATACGATCTGTTATATATGCCTAGATACGTTTTTTCTATGGATAAAAGATCTAATTGATAGAGGAAGCATCGTAAAGATCAATTAACCACAACAACAAAACATAATAATCAGTGGCGAGATTAAGTACTAGAAAATTTCTTTCTTTTTTCCTTGATGGTTGTTTCGATGTACTGAATAGAAAATTCCTCAAAATTTAAGAGTATGAGATGAGGGTTCTACACATTCATTATTAGCTTCGGACTAGAAACTACTTTTCATGTGGAAAGGTATTGTATAAATAATTATGATTTTCTGTATGGCCAATTCTTCAATATCTTGTTCAGTCGCAATTATTCGATTTATTAGATCTTGAATTTAGATGAACTTTTTTTTACGATTCACGAAAGAATGAATCAAAGAAAAACCTATGAATGTCCCATCTACAAGAAAAGCCCTCGTGATAGTCAATATGAGGCCTCAGAACCCATCAATGCACGATGTTCTTCAACTTATTGTTACGCTGGACCTAGGTTCGGGTCCATAAGCAGCGACAATAACCTTGACCAAGCCATTGCCTATGTGTTGCCGGCTCATTCTTCAACAGGCACACATCGGGACTTAACTCATCTAGGCTAATACCTCGTAGATTGACGAGCAAAAGGAGGAATCCGCCCAAGGAGGGGCTCGCGTCTGCTCTTTCGTATAAATACTGGAATGACATTGAATATATAATTGTATCTATATCAATTCCCTTCTGGTCTCTCGATTGAAATCCCTATCAATAGTATTTTTCATAGAAATAGTATTTTGGTTTGAACAAAAATTGCTTTTAGATATGAAATTACTAAAATGGGTCCCAACTTAAAGTTATAGTAGTCACTTAAAAAAATACCAATTATTAATTTTATGAAGAGTTATTAATTTTTTATTTAAATACTTTTTATGTGAATGCTGAAAATAAGAGTTTTAAATTTTATCAAAAAAAAAATAAGAGTTATAAAATTACGGTAAAAAACAACCGATATATAAGTTAATATAATTATTGCTTGTCAAAAGAAAGTTAAAAATAGCACTGCTGCCTCTATAAAATGGAAAGGAACAAGCCACAAAGATGAGAAATTATTGAAGGGCAGATATGAGAAATTGGTTGAGAAACAACCTTGTTACTTTGTAAAATCATTCCAACAAACGTAGAAGCTAGGAATTGTTGCTTCTGCTAAAATCGGTTCTGGGTGGTGGAAGCGTTTTCCATAGAAGAAACCCAAACAAGATTTTGCATCGTGAAATCACGAAAGGGGAAGGAAAACACACGTCCATTACTCCCCACCACCAAACCAAACATTCACTGTATCGTTGCTCGATGCTCGTGGCCTCATTCTAGATGACAATGTTATATAGTACAAATTACAAACTGAAAGAAAACAGTGGCTAACACAATAAATAAAATACAAGTGTTGCAAAAGTGAGTAGAGCTAAGCAGACATAATTTCTATACTTGCGCTTCACACCAAGTATTGTCCTTTTAGGAATATCTAAAAACTCCCGAAGATGATGTATTCTTTATTTTATTCCCGATATGTTTCTCTCTCTTCTCATCTCTTTTTCTTAACTTAGTTTTCTGAATGAGGATTTACTTTTATAATGTTGGGTCATGAAGGGAGCTTGGAGAACCATCCACATACCATAATGCATTGGGTTTATGGGCGCTCTCACTTATATAGTGCTCAACATCCACTTTTCAATCCAATGTGAGACTCTTACTCGCACTTGAATACCAACATATAAGCACAAAAATGATAAGAAGTATGGTTCTTCATATTCTCATAACAAAATTTGAATCTTCATATTCACATAATTTCTATGTCAAATAGAACCTAATGAAAACTCTTATTTCTTCTTTCTCTTAAAGTTTTTTAAAAAGGAGACCTCAGTTTGAAGAATTCCTGAACAATTTGTTGGCGATGAAAAGAAGTGGTAGAAAAATTGAAGTATATACTTGATTCATTAGAATTAGAGTGGACATTAAACCTCTCAGAGCAAAATACTAGTATATTAAAATGGAGATCAAACCCAACTAGTACACAAAATGAAAACTTATAAAGGTTGAACATGTCTCTAGTCTCTACTAATACTATGATGCTACTACATAAGCACAATCAAAGAGTCCTCCGTACTGATAAAATTAAGTGAAAACCAGCCTCTTGGCTCTAATCTAACTCAACTGTGGATCGTGAGCGCTTTCGTCTCTCAAACTCAGTGTCAGCGACGCAAGTGATTTCCGGCATAACCGCACGGTGAAGTTTGAGTAAAGATTGCACTGTTTTTGGGTTTGCCCCTGTTGTTGAAATTGACTCAAAGTTGGAAAGAGTTTCACTATTATTGTTTTCCCTCTCCAGCTCTAGTGCCACAGCAATCAAAGTAGGAAATCTTGAAGGATCCACCTTCAACAGATCCAAATGCAAAGCCATATGCATAAAAAACTGAGGACAAGGGTGAGAGGCAACAGCTGCACATGCCTCTTTGTAGTTGTCCACCTCCAGCGAAACTCGAGGGTCAAGAAGAATAGGTGAACGAGGCTTCACTAACTCTTCATTGATAAGTGTAAAATGACGCATCTCAGACCAAGATAACAATTCGCACAAACATCGACAAACGCCACCAATTCCTATTTCTCCTCTATTGACAGCAGACATGAGGAATAAAATCAAATCTTCACGAAGAGATGAACTGGAACCAAGCATAGTCCTAATTGCATTAGCTCTTGGAAAATCAAATGGAATACCAAAGTCTACATCAGGGTCACATCCAGCTATCTCCCGTAGTTCACTGATACAGCTAGACATAAATCTCTCATAGTTTGCTTCATCAATCTTTTTAAAAATGAGAATGATACAACATCCAAAATTGACAAGGATGGAAAATCCATTTTGGTAACCTTAGCCTGCACTATGTTGTGTTCCCGACCCTGTGACGGTAAACTCACATAATCAGTTTTAATACCTATTCCATTCAATGCTGTCTCCATGGTGTATTCGAATCCATTAAACATGTCACATATCATAGATCCCACAGAAGCGCATAAATCTTTGTTATCCTTAGACTGCATTGCCGCGTCATACGCCACACGAAAAGCAATATGTGTATCCCTTTCTGTTACATCTGTTACATAAAACTTACAATCTTTCAAGTTTCCTATTCCCCGGCTTCGGCTTGCATACTCACTTCCACTAGTTATCATATATCTTGCCCTGAATTGGTTGAGGTAGGCTTCCGGAGCGGGTAGGACAGTTTTGAGATTTTGAATCAATGCAGTTGCTTGGTCCTTGGCATTCTCCATTTTTAATCTTGACAACTGCTACCAAGCGAGACTGCCAACAACAATAGCAAAGAAAATACCAAAGTAATTCAGAAGAATTTTTTTATAAACTACCCTGCTAGCTCAAAGTTACTTTCCAGACCAATTCTAAGCCGCACAAATTTTTACACTCACTAAGAAAGAGGATGCTAACTACATCAGAATTCAAGTTTATATGTAAATCAATCTACTTTATTCAATCAAAAGAATAACTAGTTTAAATTGTCCTTCCTAAGTCCTAAGTAATAGCAGTCACATATTTATCCAAACATTAAAAAACTGTCATGCCAAGCAAAATATGTTCTAGGTATATAATAGTTGAAACTCGATTGTCTTCGCTGATAAACCTTATAAACAGTACTAATTAAGAAACCAAGTTTGCTTGATCAAAACCATAACAATTCCAGTTACGAAGTGAATAAAAAATAATAAAAGGAAATCTTTTAACTGCCAAAGTAGATATAGGGGTCTTAACTAGTTTCTCCCTATTAATTAAAGATACATAAGTACAAAACCATTTATATGGTATGAAGCACCGGACACGATACAGACACACAGACATGAGTTTTAATTTGAAAAATACAATTAATTGAAGAGTCTGTGTCGGATAACGCACACGTCTTCCAGCGGAAGTGTTGGCGCTATAGAGTTTATATGCCATCGTCTAACAACTTGTGACATGTTATCAAACTCGATATGATCAAATGGTTGAGAAACAGAACGATATGTTTACTTAAAATTAAAATAGAATTGGGACAAAAGAAACCAACTTAAGCAATAACTCACTTTCACAAAAATGCACCAATCACACAAAACCAAATAACAATCTTAAATTATCCACTAATCACAATACCAAAAATAGAAATAAACTATGTTCCATAACCTGATTCAGCTAAACATAACGAGAGAGAGAAGAAAAATTTGTTACCTTGGCTATGAAAGAGAGGAAACTGGATATAGAAATATTAGGGTTTGGTATTGGGAGGGAGTGGAAGAATTGGAGACGGGTTAATGTAGGAGTGGAATACATGGGTTGAAGAGAGAGAACGACAGAGATTGAATGATGCATGCTTACACTCAACAGATCGGACGGTGGAGAACAATTCTGAGATTACCTTATTGAGGTACTAGTTGGAGATTCAGAAGGGGGACGTGGAGTAGAGTCTCTTTCCGGCAATGGGAAAATTGGCGCTCTTGCCTCTTTTTTCCAAAACCACTCTAGTGCTGATGGTATTTCGAAACCACTTTCTCCCATATTTCACTAATGGACACAGTACTCTTAATCGCACCACCAACTACTTTTCCAAAAATTGACATCCCCTTTGGTTCAGTTTTGAAATCACGGGTGGGCAAAAGTTTAATGGTGGGAAGGAAAAAGAAGAGTTAATATAGTGATTTAATTTGAATTTTTTTTTTGTTTGAGGAAAATGAGAGGAAAATAGACACAAAAGATAAAAGGTATGAGTGTCTTTCTCGCCATAAATCTGTTTAAAACGGAACTAATTCAATAGAAAACCACAAATCAGAGAAACCCCAATTGAAAATTGTATAAAATTGATATTTATTGATCTATTCAGGTTTTTCTCAGTCAACCATGCGGTTTAGTTCGGCTCGCAGTTCTTATTCTACCAACTCGATCAAACTAATGCGCACCGCAAGTAAACCTATGACTTACATACTTTCTTGACTAGCTCGCGCTCAAAGCTATTTGAGCTTCAACTTGCGGTCCAACTCTCACTCATGTACTAACCCAAATCAAAATTTGTTGTTTGACTTACGGTCTTCTACTTCTCACTCTAGAATTATAATCCCTTTAATGCGATACAATTAATTGGTTTTAACTTATCTATTTGTGTAATGAGCTATTGTAGGGCTGATTTAATTTGGATATTATAATCATGTGAATACACGGGTCATATCACCCTATTGGTCGTGAACATGTGAATTCATGAGCCTTATGGCCCTTAGGTGGTTCTAATATTATTTTTTCTTTTCTTTTTTGACAATCAAAAACTTGTGGCATTTCATTAATCAAAATAGTATCAATATAGAATGAAATCAAATCAAAAACATGAGAGCTAGCATATAATCTTGACGCCCTTGCTAGAGTATGAGCTGCAAGATTTGTTTACCTTCGAATAAAGCTAACCTGGAAGCTTGTAAAATTAGATAAAAATGTCCTAAACTGAGATACTAGCGTACCAAACTCGGTATTTGGTAAAGGGTCTGCCATCAAGCCATTTACAACCGGATAACAATCCAGTTCTATGGAAACAGAAGTCAGCCCCAATTCCTCCAACTGGAGTAAGGTTTGCCATAGTCCCATAGCCTCCGCCTCTTGTGGTGTGGGAATACCTGTGAACCACATTGTCTTTGTATAAACTGCCGGTAGGAGACCGAATGCACACGCCAATGCCATATTTGTTTTCGGATGCAAAAAGGGCTGCATCCACATTACATTTGAGAGTACCTTGACACGGTTGCTGCCAGCGAATTTCATTTGCATGTTGCTGCCTAGTTGCCCTGCTTGTTGTATCGTTCTTCGCACGCGCCCAGCTCCACTCATGGAAGTGATCCATCGCTTTGCTGCCCACTAGTGCAACCGGCTGCAAGACCCCATTCCAGACTTTGTCATTACGCCTGCGCCATATAGCCGAAAGGTTCATAACAAATCTGATCCTTTTATCCTCGTTAAATACCTGCATAAGAGAAAAGAAACAACTCCTAAAATCAAGAGCATTAGTCATCGCAGATCGAATTTTGTTAAGCAATCCACAAGCATTCCAAATCGGTTTTGTGTGAGAGCAATTAAGGAAAGCATGTCACTCCGACTCGGACTCATCTTCGCACAAAGGGCAATGATCTTCACAATCAACATGTCGTCGTGATAAGTTGCTACGGGTTGGGAGGCACCCCCTAGCAAGTCTCCATAAAAATAATTTAACCTTCGGTTGAACACGACACTTCCATATGGACATCCAATCACCCTCTACACGCAAGTTTGATCTGTTTATAGAGTTTTCCATGAATGAGTAGTATGTTGACCAAACGGAAAAGAAACCATTTTGACTGCGACACCAACATAACTTGTCCTCTTCGTCTACGTGAAAACATGGCATATTTTTGATCAAATTCGCCTCTTCCACATTAAACAGTTGATCAATGTAGTTAGAGTTCCAGCTCCTAGTATTATTACACCAAAGATCCTTCACACGCAACCCCTCCGTACCCGGGACAATAGGAGATCTCACAAAACAGCCCCTACGACCCTTCAACCAAGGATCATTCCACACTGAAATAGATTCCCCGCTTTCTTAGATAAAAAGACAGTCCCTGCGACCCTTCAACCAAGGATCATTCCACACTATTTTAAATGATGTTTTATCTCGCAAAAAATCGAAGCAATTCAAACCACATTAGTTTGGGTTAGATTTTTTTTGAAGAAGCAACCTGAGCCAAACCAAACCACATGTACTTTTACTTTGCAGTTTGGATGGTTTCTAGGCTCAAAATTGAATCTGACTACAATGTGAACACCCCCTAACAGATAGATACCAATTACTTCAATTACCCCCAACACTTTTGCCATATGATACTAGCTAGCCTTCCCTACATCAAGCCTGCAACTTTTTTAAAATCAAGTATTATCTATACGCAACTACAAAGACGAATCCCTCGGACCAATTAGGACCACAAAAGTCGGCAACACTTTTCCTCGAGAGTTTTAACGTTATTGCATTCCTAATGCTGGATTCAACCTAGGACATTAGTTACTAATTGACCAATTTCATTTTGATGATGTGTAAACATCTAATTCGTAGGTAGTGTAAAACAACTTATAGTATTATGTATATAAATTAAATCATTAAAAAAGTGATATTTAAGCCTTTTATTAGGGTCCGTTTGTTACGGATTAAAAAATAAATGATTTTGTTGTTAAATAATTTAGAGATTAGTTTTTAGTGATTTTTAAGAAAATGAGAAGTTTTTTGTGTTTGTGTAACATACTGAAATTCACTTATTTTAAAAAAATCATTCTTAAAAAAACTGATTTTTTGAGAAGCTACTCAAAACAGCTTCTGATATGAAGCAGTTTTTTGATTATTTTCAGCTTTTCATTTTTTTAAGAATCTGTAACAAACACATAGTATGTCGTCATAAGTGATTATTTTTTTAAAAAAAGTGATTTTTTTAGAAAATAAGCCGTAACAAACGGACTTTTAATTTGACAAAAAAAAGCCTTTTATTAATTAATTATTATTAATAATATAAAAGTTTCTGAGATGGGGAAAAGTATTTAGATTCAGCATCTCCCACATGATTTGATGCGAGTGAAATAAAGAGGCGACGCCTTATTATCTGATGCGATCTACGATTGGGAACGAATCGATCGATTTCATGTCAGGGGAAGAAGACAAATGCGATAGGCTACAGCGAGCGCTATTGGAGTGCCACCGTCGGGTTCCATCAGGTCCGGGTCGGAAATCGGCGTGCCGTCACCTCAACCACGCATTCGCAAAGTGCCTTGTTTCTCTGGCGTGCCCGGAAGAATCTGAGGCGGTGCGCACCCTTTGTTCCAGCGCCGGCACCGCTCTCAAACGTCATCAATGTCAACAGGCTCAGATTTCTCTTTCCGTTTGCTTAGACTCTCACTCTGAACCCAACAATAACAACTCATAAATCCCTAACTTTCATTCATTTCTTGCCCCAAAACCTAAACAGCTTCTCAATTTTGGTTTTTTACTAATTATTACTTGTATTTGTAATTGTAGTTGTATATTTTACCAATGGTGAATGATATATTATGAAAAAAATTAATGTTATTTATATGAGCAAGTCGCTGATGCAAAGTTCAGTAGGAAGAAATGTTCGCAGTTCAGCAATAAATACGCAACTTCACAAATCAGTTCCAGTAGAAGGGAACCAAGAAAAAAAAAAATTAATACCAACTTTAGAAAACAATTTGAAATTAAAAAACTAAGGCAGTTACAGTAGTTGAAAAGAATTTGAGAAAACAAACATTTTGAGTTCAAAGCTAAATGAAGAAAATGAGAAGCTGTAAGCAGAAAATCACAATCTGGATGAGGCTTACGAATAAGAGATTAATGCCACTAACTGTTACGGACTGGCTAGAGGCTCAAATCCGACCCAATGGACCAGACACCCCCCAAATCAGGATGGCCACTGAACGGCCCAATGCGACCCAATCCCCTGTTGAGGCCAGGCGCAGACTTCATGTCTAGATAATAGGTGATCTGTGCGCGCCATAGTGATTAACGACAGACATTAGTTCGCAAGATCCAACGGCTGCAATACAACATGGAAATCAGGTGCAACGAACCACTGATGCACACGTGAAGTCTATAAATAGAGGTCAACCCTTAACATCAGATACACTTTTCCTTCTCTCATACCTCCCATATGACTTCCCGTTTCAAACTTGAGCGTCGGAGTGTCATTGCAGGTACTACCCCATGTCAAGTTCTGAGATTCGACTTCAGCAGGAGTGCCCTACCAATTCAGACTGATCCACCCGAGTTCGGATAAGGTACAGACTACATATCACTAACTTTCAAGGTTAAATCTATGTGTTTTCACTTGGAGAAAAAAAGATTTATTCTAGCTCCTTAGACTTATAAGAGAGGTTTAAAGAAACTCTAAGTACCTAAAGATAATTTATTTCATGCTTCAGGTTTGCATAACAACCAAACAGAAACACTTGTGTCTTGTTCTGGTACTTAAACACCATCTATCTCCCCACGTCATTTGATGAGAGAAAAATCTATGTTCCAAGAGCTACAACTTAAGAGTGGAGGAGGCATGAGTTGCCTTTGGAGGCAAACATATTCGTAAGCGCGCATCTTGTTGATATGTTGAAGGGTTAAGACATAATTACTTTGCATCAGCCAATTATGTAATTATGGTGGTGTCTGTTCTATTTCCTTAAACAAAGATTTATGTTTAGCAAAATGATGACGGAACCATATTATTTTCATCAAAGAGACAAAATAATATTTATAAAATTGATTTAGAAGATATTGCAAGATGTGACATGCTTATTCTCTATAGAATAAAATGAGCAATGGCCTTGGAATAAGTAGCGTGTTCAAACCGAATCTTAAGTAACATATGAATGGCCTTGTAGTTAATCAAATACAAGTTCATTGTTAATGGTTAATGAGTTTATAGTTTATACTACATCGTATATTCATTAATCATTGACTGAAATAATTAATCACATATTTGAACAGTGTTTAGTATTGATTTTGTTGTCGATCTTGAGTGTGAAAATAGCACAACAGTTAAGGAAAAATGGATTAAAGCTTTTTACCAGTAGTATTAATTAGGCTGCTATTTATGAGACTTGGTAGTTAAGGCGATAAAGAATCTGATTGGAAAATAGTAATAAGGCATGCAAGCTAGGACGTTCTATAGTTAATAATGTGACAAGCAAAAGCAATTTTCTAGTTTCAACAAGTTGGTAGCAGCTGAAGACTTATTATTATGATCAGTTCAAACATCAATTACCTATACTCTTAATCTATAAATACAACAACCACAACCTCTGTTATCTCACACCACTACATTTTCAAGTATTCTATTCTTCAAGTTAATTTCTTGCAAATTGTAGTTTTAATTCTAACTAAGGAATATGGAAACTCTCACATTCACCGAAGAGTTCACAAGCACTGTGGAGGCAAGGAGGTTGTTCAAGGCTTTGATTCTGGATGCTCCAAATCTCATCCCCAAGCTGATTCCTCAAGCTATTAAAAGCATTCAACTGCTTGAAGGCAATGGAGGCCCTGGAACCATTCAAGAGTTCACCATTGTTGAAGGCTAGTTTATGCATTTTTCTCTCTTTAGTCTTTTACTATTATTATTAAGTTTGAAATTGTACTTATTCTGATTTCAATGCAGGTGCTCAGATCAAACAGTTGAAGCATAGAACTGATGCAATAGACAAAGAGAATTTGACATACAAGTATGCAGTGATTGAGGGTGATGGTAAACTAGAAAAGCTGGAATCAATTTTACATGAGTTAAAGTTTGAGACAATTACAAGGGGTGGTTGCAAGGTCAAGAATGTTAGCAAGTATTCTCCCAAACCAGGAGTTGAGATCAAAGAGGAGGATTTCAAGGTTGCTAGGGAAGAAGCATTTGCTATCCTCAAGGTAGTTGATGCCTATCTTGTGGCCAATCCACAGGCTTATGCTTAAAATGATCTTATAAAGCCTATAGTATACTTTGAAGCCAAATATGATATGGCTGATAATAAATAATACTTATAAGTTATATGTATCAGTGTTGTGTTATTGGGGCTTGATAATTAATGTAAAAGAATATACTTATACTATGCTTATATTAAACATTTTCCCTTTCCTTTTAATTGCCATCAAAATTTGATAAACTAAATGGTGTCAGTGACTCAGTATCATAGAGGTCATTGATTTTGTAAAATCGCGTAGATAGGAAAAAAATGTTCTTCAACAAAAGAAATCTTGCAAAAGTAATCAAACTATGTATGTTTCACAAATCATAAATACAAAGTAATCTTACAAAAGCAAGGTTGTTCAACACCTTGGTTGTTGATGCTCACAACCTCATTCAAAAACTACGGCCATAATCTGCGAATAGCATTGAACTCATACAAAATGATGGTGGCGCTCGGAGCATGATGCAGTTTAACTTCATTGAATTAGGCATATAGTTTTCTACCATAGACTTTTGTATAATCCAGAGTTGTAAAAAGTCCACAACAGTGATTTGGGCGCCTGCACATGGTTTTTTATATCTGCGATTGAGACAACTTATAGCAAACATTTCATACCAACTCAATCAATTGACCGACCCAACATATATGGAAATCTTTTTTTAACCAACCCAACATATATGGAGGTCTAAACGAATCGAGTGAAACCTTTTTTTTTAAGACTAAACAAACAAGAGTGGGTGTATCAAACACAGCTAATTTCAAGATTTAATTTCAATGTTTGTTGTGAAGTGAGAACTGTCCTTCCATAGCACTTGCTAATGGAAGCACTATCAAATCTGGTACTTCTAATATTACTTTCACAAATAAGCACTATAAAAGTTGTTTTATTTTTTTAATTTAAAATTCAACTCAAATCAGTTCCATTCAAATTACTTGGAGCATCTTTTTTTATCCATAGCATTCAATCAACTAACCACAAAATAAGAGCCACTTAAAACACAACTATATCAAACAAAAAGTGTTAAACTCCTTTGGGCATCTACTTTTATCCATAAGATTCAATAAACCAGACAAAATATACAACTATATCAAACTAAAAGAGTAAATTTTGTCTGCAGAGCTTTCTACACAACTACAGAAGAAACTTCCAATCCTTTCTTTATCAACATTGAAAACAAGCTTATCTGCCCTGTCTTGTTTTCTCTTTGGCTGCATCAACAGAAAAAATAATTCTATAATGTTAGGCTCGAATTCTCACAAAAATTGCAGACTTCATTTAATTAGGATTATTGGGAATTCAGTGACCAAGTGTCTCGTATGAGTTTAATAGCAAATTTAGAATTGCCAACTATTTAGGCTTTTAAAATCAAATCAAGAGCCACAATATATTCTTAAACCCATCTCTATAAGCTATATGGATGCAAAATCTTCACCGTGAAACTCACCTATAACGTTCTCAAGCACATAACGAGACCATTCCTCCTTGACCTCAATTAACTTATCTTGAGAGTAGCTAACGCACTTGTAGTCTCCTATGTACTGCAAAACATAAAATACCATAAAACATAGTTAGAAATGAATTTCATGGATTGACTGAATTTACAAAATAATCCATGTTTTGAATCACATACATTGACTGGGATCCTAGTTTGATTTTCGGTGATAATCTCCTTCATGAACCTCAAGACGTAACACCCACAATCGATATTGTTAGTTTGGCGAGGGCACTGAAAAAAAAAATGCACATCAGTATATTTTAATCTAAATAATTGTCTAAAGCAACCATTAGACATACCTCTATTTTTGTCCATGTGATGTTACTTGACTTAGACTTAGACACTTTAGCTCGCCTTTTTGATCGATAAATTTGTAGAGCTCTAGAAAAATTAAATCAACCTTATATGAGTAACTACTCTAAATCATCGCGCACACATATTTACTTATATGAATGTTCAAATCAACGTAGATACTTACGTATTGAACATATCTTCCATTTCCTTGTAATCTCTATAATCACCATGCAACGAATCCATATAATATATTATCCCTGATGTCGCATTAATGGCAACCAACACCCAATGTTTCCTGCACCCAATATTGAATTAGCAATCTATCTGCAACTCAAAATTAATAGGTTTTAACAATGTAAGTAAAGCTTGGAGAAAAGACTCACTCTATGTTGTAGGGTGCAAATATCAGCTTATCCTTCTCATTATTTTTCAAGAGAATATTAGCTATTTTTCGTCCTTGATTAGCTTCGGAAGATGTTACATGCGGGTCTATGAAGGAAAATCTATTTCAGTCCACGGGGGCATATCAATTGGTCATACAAGTACCTTCAAATGTAAAATAAGTAGATTACTAGTAAGATAAATATCTAATCGCTCATAGAAGAGAACATTGTTTACTACAAGTTGTTTGAAGTACCTGACATATACGTTGACAACGGAGGCACCTATAATTTCATGGTGAAGAAGTTCATTTATTTCATCTTTACTAATATCCTCTACAAAAGAATAACCGAATATACCATCCTCCATTTCTATCTTCTTCAAATCTGTCGCCCCCATATATATGTACTCGCACATAGCTATCAAGGGATGAACAATGTGGAGGAAGACTTAAACCACTAACTGCAGGGGAAGGCTCTTGCATTGCCAATTTTCTACAACTCTTGTTTGCTATTGTAATTGGGTCCTTGTTGTGTCTGACCTCTTTATCTGTCTGCTTGGATTTTGCAGGGATCTAAAAAATTTACATTTTAAGTTAGTGATGAAACAGTAAAATAATGTGGATAATGTATAATAAGTAATTTACCTTTTGACATTCGACAACACCCATTTCAACAAGGTTGACAGGCCATGCTACAATAGCACCAATTGCATCTCTAACTACAAAGCAATCATCATCATCATCATCATCAATAGATACAGGCAATGGTGCATTTGGCTCAATAGCAACCACGATTTTAACTTTGATATAGCCAGGTGGTAATTCTTGAATGTCCACTTCATCACCTGGGTTGTTAAATACTTTTCCTTGACCAACCACGCGATAACGTGGGAATGATAGATACAGTTGACAAGGAAAGGCTCCCTAAACCAACAATGAATGAATATAAACATGAACATACTTAGTAAGCAAAAGAATTAAATATTGGAATGTGGAAGCTCAGACAGATTGTGAGATGCAGGGTTGCAAGAATCATTAGCACTAGGGATGCTAGAATCTGGTGTTTGCCTCTCAATCATATACTTATCTTCTAGCTTCTTAAGTCTCGCAAGTACTATATCCATCGTAGCATTTAAGCGCTCAATATCCTCTCGTTTGGCGCGTTTTTGAGGTGGGAAGTAGTCTCTTTGAGAGACCCCAAATCCCACACCCCTAACCTTACCGGGGTTCTCCTTCCTCAGCATCAGATAAAGACTGTGCTAAGACCTCCTGACACATAAACATGGAAAAAGACTTGTTAATCATCATGAATAACATAAGAAACTAACAATTAAAGAAAGTATAATTGACTTACACATTCTTCCACCACTTTGTGTGCATTTTCATTATCAATCACCCCAGCCTTATTTTCACGGCCAGCCTTCCACAAAAGACGACGGGGCATGGTTGTATGCTCTGATCTAAGTAACATTTTTAAGTAAATCTAAGTAACATAAGTAAAATACTAAGAACTTTAAAATTCAAAATAATTCAAATCATAAATTCATAATAAGTGTTCAATTCAACGCCAAAAAAAATAAAGAAAACATCAATATAATAGAGAGGTAAGGACCAAAACAGAGTAGTGGTTGAGGTCTTGAGGACCAGTAAAAAGAAAAGAATGTTAACATGTTGAAGAGTGAGAAGCACTGTTGAAGTAAGCAAGCAGTGAAGATATGTGATAAGCGCACTGTGCGATTGTTCAAGAAGGGTTTGGTCTTTTAAATTTTAATAATAAGAATGAATGAATAATGATATAAAAGAGTGTCTGTCAATATATATATATATATAAGAGTGTTTTAAATGTTTTTTGACCGAGTTTTAAATTTTAATTTTTAATAATACCAATGAATGTATAATAATGGTTCGTACACTGGAATGGGAAAAGGCATTAAACCGGTGTTTAGAAAACAGTATGACTGAAGAAAAAAAACGTGTCTTTCATCAAAAGAAAAAAATGTGTATCTGAAAATCCTTGAAATGTAGTGCTTCATTTACGAGGAGACCCAACTGCCAAAACGCGGATGATTAGAGAAATCACGCGTGGAACAACCTTAAAAGCCCATCGTTTTAGAGTACAGGTCGCGAAACCAAACCCGGAAGCATTGTGTTGCAGAATCATGTGTCGCGCTTCTGAATTGCAATTCTTGCGATTCCGATGCGATTCGAACGATTCAGGCCACGATTCAAGCGCAAAAACGATTCTACCTACAATCTGCATCGTTTTCTATGGATTTCATATTGTATCGCAATTCGAATCGCACGATACATCTGATTCTAACTACCACGATGAAATTGAAAACTGCTAGAGCGATCTGAAACAACCTGTCCTTAGCATCAAAGGGGTTTTGTTGTACTTTACACTATGTATATGAGCCTTATTTTGTCCAGGATGTTAACTCAATTTTTTCTCCTTTCCAATCTGAAAAGTATAAAATGGGAGTGTTATAGGTGTTCTTGGGGCTGCGATCCCACTACAGGAATGTGTGCTATTTTGTTGTCTAATGATTGTGTGCCCTCTACAACCCTTTATAAAAGCTTGGTAGAGTTTGCATCTGGTGATGCTAGAGTTAGACCTTATTAATGAACATTTTCTAATTGTCGGGAAAAAAATTATATTTCTTATCTAAGGTTGATGTACTTTTCTAATACTTTACTTCCATGTAATAGTGTTGTATCATTCAAGTCATATCAATATGCTTAATTTTTCAGCAAATCCAATTTTAAACATGTTTTTCTGACTGCTTCCAATTTGTGAGGTTAATGACAAAGTAAATAAACGAATCATGCTTATTTTGGGTTGAAAAAACACTGTGAAAGAACTAAAAGAAAAAGATTAAAAACTCTCCAGATAAGCAAGAGAAGAACGACCCCTGTAAAAATATGTATTCTGTCCCTCTAAATATCACCATAATCCAGTTATACCCCTGTAAAAATAAAAACTTTAAAATTACCCTTGCAAATATAAATCGCTTACGGTTATGCCCCTCGATCAGCTTCCCATCCAAAAAAATAATTTAAATAAGGTTTAAATATATGTTCTGCCCCAGCAAATATCACCATAATCCAGTTATGTCCCTGCAAATATCAGCATAATAGAAAAATTAAAGATTTTGACAGGGGCATAACTGGATTATAGTGATATTTGCCGGGGCATAACTGGATTATGGTGATATTTGCAGGGGTAAAACATATATTTATACCTTATTTAAATTATTTTTTTGATGAGAAACTGACCGAGGGGCATAACCGTAAGCGATTTATATTTGCAAGGGTAATTTTAAAGTTTTTATTTTTACAGGGGTATAATTGAATTATGGTGATATTTGCAGCGGCAAAACATATATTTAAGCCTACTTTTAACAGCACTTTTTACAAAGAACGGGTGTGCAAAAAATATAGTTAACCAGTCCAAATTTAGTAACTGAACCACACCAGAATGAAAAATCCAGAACCATTTTAGAGGGTTCAAGGCCAGAGGCATGCCGTGTGTAAAATTCAAGTTCAGACCATTATTAAGTTATTCAATTTTTTATTCTTGTTTTTAAGTTTATTTTGTTAAGTTATTCAATTTTTTATTCTTGTTTTAAATTTATTTTGTCCTTCCTAGTCATGTCTCTCTTCTGTTGTTTCTGACTCTGATCCCGTCGCCAGAGTTGTGTAGTGTCAGTGTGTATACACGTTCCATTAAACAAGTGATGTGTCATGGACTCTCGTAAATGGTCCCACCTTCATGTAAAACTGGGAATTTTTCATACTGTGACTTTGATTATTCAGTTACAATGCTAAAACCATAAGTTCATAAGAAACCTTATATTACATTTCTATTTTCTCTTTTGTAAGGATCCTTACACCCACTGAATAATTGCATTCCCTCGTAGAAATCCCAAATACACGTATCCACGATTCCAGATTATGTTTCTGTCTGCAAGGTAAGATGGGGTTAATTTATTTATTACTATTGTTGCTTTTATATATATATAGTACCAGTAACTCATTTAATCTTGTAACCATAAAAAAGTAACTCATTTAATCTACAATTGCAAGAGACAAGTACATGTAGAAAGCGGGAGCCAACAACATCAACAAACCCAAATTGCAACACTACAGGTTTGTCCAAACCGGTTCAGTAAGAAAAAATTGGTTTTCAAATGGTTCGAGCAAATAAACCGGTTTTAAAATGGAAACCGGTTCAAAACCGGTTTTAAACCAAACCTAAACCAGTTTGAAGGGAAAACCGGTTTTTTACATAAATGGTTTTACAAACCGAACCATATATGTGGTTCAGTTTGGTTTGGTTCTTGCACCATGAACACCCCTAGGACAAACATTCAAAAATGCTTTCCCAACTAAATAAATGTTATAAAAAACTTTTGTGAAAAAAAAGTTATAAAAATGTTTGCCCTATATAATAATAATAGTGCTTCTACTATGTGCATGTGGTTTTGAGACAAAAAGTGAACCGAACTGCGAGATAAAATTGCATGTGGTTTGGTTTGGTTCGGTTGACTTCCTAAAATAAAACCAAATTAAACCAATGCAGTTTGGATTGGTTCGGTTTGTTCCAAGATAAAACATAATTTAAAATGAAGTTAAAATTAACTAATATAAAAAATAGCTAACATAAATCTTTAAGAAAAAATCTACTCAAATATATGTAGTTAGCCCGTTTTAAAGGCTCACACAGACTCTCTACCCATTCTATACATAGTTAGTATCAGATGTGGACCTAACTCGACTCGGCCAGTATGACCCTAACTCACAGTCCGATTTGAATCGAACTGCTCTGATACCATTAAATGAGATGACCCTCGTCCTCATCATAGTAACCCTTTATACTTAATTTCTTAATTTCAAAAAACATGGATAAATTTAAATCTTAAAACATATATATCTGAATATGCATCATATAGATAAAGACAAAATGTTAATAGTTTTACAAAACGTGTGGCTATACTAAAGCCAGTCAAAACATATACCAGAATACTACAAAACAACGGAAAACAAGATCATAAAACAAGGTCAGCCAAATGGCTTAGACGAGACTCAAAAGACTGACACACTGGCTAAAACCAAACTCAGGTTCTCACAATGAGACACCTGTCTGCTCCATCATATCGCACTGGCATCCTCGGTGCCTTCGACGTCCATTGTGGAAGGAAGAGTATCTCCTTCTGTTACAAGCGGCTCCTCAACGGGATCTAAGCGATACAATTAAACAATACAAGAGAAAACACACAGGGCTAAGATACATGTATAAGTCTGAAAAATGGGAAGATAAGGTAAAACTCAATTTAAACATGTCACAAGCACATCAATTAAATTAATATCTTATGATTCTTTAAGAGTCGACATTTCGGCGGCTGCACGCTACGGTGCTTAACTCGGTCTTACGGTCAGCCCCTCCGTATGTAGCCCTTTCCGATCCACCGACAATATTCGGCGGCTGCACTCTACGATGTTTAACTCGGTCTTATGGTCAACCCCTCCGTAGGTAGCCCTTTCTGAGCTATCGTCAATCAGTTCTTGTACCAGTTGATTATAGAATCTTATCTTAATCGTCTCATTATACTTGTTTATCATATCTAGGTTCCTTATGAAATCTTAACTTCATTTCATTGTTATAAACTAAGATACTTCAGCAATTTCACATATAATCAAGAATAGCACAAAAGCATAGCATTTTAAACAATCAAAGCAATCAATCACAATATATCAAGCAATCAGACAATCATTAAATCAATCAAATAAAAATATAGAAGTTTCCTATGCGTTAACCGGTCATCGACGGCCTAAACTTCACTTAACCTTAACTCCGAAGAGTAGTCAAATGATCTTTAGGTATCGCTGACTATTTAACTCTAGCAGAGCTTGAGTCACTCTACACATATTTAAATTAAAACTTTACGCTAACCGTCCCGACAAATACGGTATCTTGCCCCCACCTGAATTATAGCGCGAACGAACACTTGTTCCGGCAACAGCGACACGTACTTCGAACAAAGCTACGAAACTATGAACACAAGATTTTGGTTTGTTTTGTGGTCGAAGGTTTGAAGGAATATGAGAAGGAAGTGTTTTGGTTATGGAAGGATGAATGAATCAGTGCTCGTTTGGTTTGGCGGTGAGGAGTGTTGGAAGCTCTTTTTCCAGCTCCTACCGTGGTTTCAGGTTGAAACAGCATGTTTGGATTTCTTCTCCTCAAAGTGCTTTAGCCAAGAAAAATCGATTCTGATAGAAGCAACTATTTGTAGCTTCTACGGTGAACTAAATTCGATTTTCGAAAATCAAAACCTGTTTTACAAGTTTGTCAATCAATATTTTGCTAACGGTGAGTATTCTTCACATGGCTGGGTTTTTTCCTTCTTGCATCACTGCCACAGCTCTAGGTTAGGGAAGAAAGAATTGGGCTGGGCTTCAATAGTTGGATAGAAACTGGGCTTGAAAAAAAAAAGGGGTTTTTTTTTTACCCCCACAGCTTACCTATATACCCCCCACACGTTTTTTTTGGACGAAAATACCCCTGTTTTTTTTTTGCCTCAATCGGATTTAGGTTTTGAAGATATAAATACGATTTGTTTTTTACAAATCGTATTTACGTATTGGTGGATACACCAAAATTTCACTCCCAAATACATTTCTCACACATCCAGAATGCAGATTTGTCTAACACAACGATCCGCTGAGAATAGGCTATGCGGTATACATTATGGGGGCAACATTACGATTAGAGAAGATGGGGTCTACTTTTGGAGTCCAAAGCCGACGTTATGCCGAATCGACCGCGCCATGGGGTTTGATGGGTTGAAGGATAAAGTGTGGTTGAAAGTAGAAGTGATTGGGGATGACCGCGATGTCACTAGTATCACTATCGGAAACCCGATCGTGGAGATGATGGCTGCATTTCCTACTCGTCGATGTCTATCAAGACCGACGAAGACGTGGCGACCATGTTCGACATTCACGACAGGCTTATGGGGTATAAGCCTTTGGAGCTGTACGTGGAAACACAACGGAACGTGAATGAGATTTTACGTCGTTTGCGAGATCCGAAATATTAGGGTTTAGTTTGTTATGTTTTATCTTTTATGTAACTTTGTTTTATCGAATGAATGAAATAGAAATTTTAAGTAAACTCGTAATAAATAGTAATGAACTGATATAAAATAAAAGAGATCAAAAAAAAATCCAGAAAGTACAGACATAAAATAAAAGTAATAATATAAAAGGCCCTAATCATCTGTCTCTATATCTAGCATCTGCATCAGCTGGTAGAGACGAGCGTACGTCGGATTTGACATACGAATATGCCCGCGACGAAGCCCCTCCTGTACCGCCTCTATCACACTCTGTACCCAAACTGGATTGCGCTGTGGGGCTGGTGGTGCAGCTGCCTGCTCTGGTGGTGGTGGTGCAACCGGCAACAGCCTGGGAATAGATACTCTGACGTACCACTCTAAGTAGTCTGCAGCAACCTCACCCAAATCCCGAGCAGGCCTAGTCGTCTGAAGCACCTCGTGCACAGTGGGCAAATAGTGGGAAATATGGAAAATGCAGTCATCATGGCTAGAACGACCGGTGAGAGGGGGACGTGGGATGATCTGGACATACCCAAACTGGCAGAGGCATCTATCTGGCATGTAGGGAACGGTGATGTCTCCCCAGCTGAGGAAACCCCTGTAAAGTGCAACATGCTCGAAGGGTCTAACATCTCGATGACCCTCAAATGGTCGCCAGCATACATCATCAGCAGTGAGGTCGTCAATCCTCCGCCTGTAATCGACCAACTTCAGTGCATCTGTCTTCTTCCTCTTCCAAACCCCGCAGAGTGGTGTGTGCACCTCAGATGGCTGCCTCTCCACCAGATGAGGAAAGTACCATAAAATCCAGCTCTGAAATGCAAAGATAAATAACTGAGTTATTTAAATTAAAAACATAATTATTTAAATTAAAAACATAATTATTTACCTGTAACATGGAGGTGTAGCCAGCTAAATGTTTAGCCTGGTCCAACGACCCATAGTTCAGCTGGTCGTACATATGAGCAAGTGCAGCCACACCCCATGCATATGATCCACCACCATCAGCAGTAAGGTCCTCAAGCAGCAGTAGCCACTTGGCCTCAGCCCTGTCATACGTCTTCACTGTGAAGATGCTCCCACTCAGAACCAGAAGGATCATCGCCCTGACAGCAGGAGACATGTCAGCAGAAATGGACGATGCAGCAACTATGTTCATGAAGTTGCAGCTCTAATGACTTGGTAAAAAAATAGGACTATTTGTGATATGGCTACAAACATGTTGAAAGAAAAATCTATGTCAAAGAGATTTTGGGTTAAGGCAGCCTCAACAATTGTCTACAATCTGAATAAATATCCTACAAAAAGAGTGCACAATATTGTTCATGAGGAAGTTTGGTCAGGAAGGAGGCCTATTGTGAGCTACTTAAGACCTTTGGTGCTTTGTGTTTCAAGCACATTCTAGATCAATTGAGAAAGAAGCTGGAAGACAAGAGTGCAACAATATGATTTAAGTTGGATATCACCCAACATGATCTTATAGGCTATTTGATCCTATCAAGGAAAGAATGATTTTAAGCAAAGATGTGAAGGTTGTAGAAGGAGAATAATGGGAATGGAAAAAGCGCAATAGCAGTTTGAACTTTGAAACAAACGTCTTCTCTAGGTGCTTAACATAACTACCTTCTAAAAGAAAGGCCCTAGGTGTAAAATGGGTACACAAATTGAAGCTAAATCCTGATGGATCTGTAACTCACAAGAGCAAGTTAGTGGTAAATGGACTCTTATAGAAAGAAGTTGATTAATATGAAGTATTTGCACCAGTGACAAGGACTCAAAACAATTCGAATGGTATTAGCATTGGCTAGCTCAAGAGGTTGGTTATTGTGTCAATTAGATATCAAATCAGGATCTTAAATTAATGGTCCAATATTGAGGAAGAGATCTATGACCTACCTAGATTCAAGGTGAGAAGAAAGGAGAAAATGGTGTTTAGATTAAAGAAAGCCCTTTATGGCTTGAAGCAAGTTCCAAGAGCTTGGAACAAGAGGATCACTACATTTCTGATTCAAGTTTGACTTCAGAAATGTTTAGCTGAACACAGTTTTTATGTGAAATTCAAGATTACTAAGTCAGATTTCATACTATTGCATCTCTATGTTGATGATGTACTAAACACATGAAGTAATCCAAGAGAGATAAATGAGTTCAAATCAGTGATGAAATGAGTGTGAAATGATAGATTTGGGAAGATTGACTTACTTCCTAGGCCTGGAATTTCCTGAAACAGAAAAAGGCTTGCTAATGCATCAAAGGAAATATGTTAAAGAGGTGCTAAAAAGATTTAACATTGTTGGTTGCAATCAATCTACTACACCAGTGGAAGCTAATTTGTAGTTATATATATGGGGTGGTGAGAAATCAATGGATATTACCATGTTTAAGCAAAGGCTTTGGCTTTCTACACAACCCCTCCTACTCCCCTCACACCCCCTAACCCCTTTTATTCCAAAAAAGCTCCTAACTCAAAAACACCCTCACCCTCTCAAACATCCCACACCCCCATCCGAAAACCTAAACCCCTCTCCCCCCATTCGATTTCTCCTCTCCCAAATCCTCTCAATAACGCATTTGAAGTTGTAATACGCATCATCTACGCATTAGGTACACGATTTCGCACTATCATCTATTTAAATTTCACCGGTTTTGCTGTATTCATCGCGTTTTAACACTGCCATGATTTCGTAAGTTTCGGTTGAGCGTAACCGAAACCATTCGGTTGAGCCATCCCGAATAGATTAGGTTGAGGTCAACCGAATCACTGTTATTTTTTAAATTTTGTAATTTTAGACTTATCAATTGACCAGTCTGTTTTTTTTATCAAGTTTTGAACATACCATCATGGATTCAAGGAATTTGCCTCCAAAGACATTTTCAACAGTCATATCCCTCCAAACGGTAATAATCTGCGTTTTCAAAGTGCTCTTTTTTATGTTCTTTTTATGCTTTCTATTTGTTTCTTCTACCACTGCATATTGTTTGCCTTTGGTATTTATTTGATTTGTCTCTTATGGCATTATTGCACAGAGACGTCTTTTATGAAAATAGCACACTCAATTGAATACTATTGTCGCTTCATAAATTCGGACAAGAAATTGAAACATGATACATTCAAACAAAACGAAAACAGCTCAATGACCATGAAATACATGAAATCTGGACCATTTTATTTCTATCCGTTGGGGCACAATTTCCGGAGTAAATTTCATCCACTCCTTTTTCTGACACTTTTGACTGCCTGTACGCCGTTGATCAAAAGTGTCGGTGGAATCTGGGCCGTTGATTTTTTTTTAATTCATTCAGTGCCATTCGGTTGACAACAACCGAATATATTCGGTTGCCTTTATCCGAAACTATTCCGTAGTGGTCACCCTATGTTACAAAAGTTCAAAAGGTGGTGTGTCTGATAAAAAATACACGTCCGGTTACCCATAACCGAATGTATTCGGTTGAGCGTAACCGAATAGTTCAAAAATACGCGTTTCATTAATGGTGTTTTGGTCGTTTCGCAGGGTTAAGGGGTGTTTCGTGAGTAGCCTGGGGTGTGGGAAAAGCATGGGCCTAAGCAAATAGTAGATCACTTGAGATATTTGTGTCACAACAGGCCGTATATTAGCTTTGGTGTTGGCATGATTAGTAGAATTAGTGAATCTCCCAAAATGCCTCATTTGATGGCAGCTAAAAGATTGCTAAGATATTTGCAAGGGACAACAAATTATGGAATACTTTTTCCTAAGAAGACAAAGAAGATGCATAAGATGCTAGTTGGATATTGTAACATCCCACCTTTTCTAAATAGTTATTAGAATATGTTTTAAAAATTATCTTATTTTAATTGTGTATTTTTGGGGCTTAGAGAGAGATCTAAGTGTAACCCTATATTTTATTTAACTAAACTATGTATTAATTTTAAATAAGAGATGATAATTATTTTGTAACGGTATAATTAATTATGTGTAGTTTTGTTTAGAAATACTAATAAGCATAGTAAAAAAAATGGAATGAGATGAAGTATCGACCATGCCTTACCAAACCTCCTTGTAAAGTAATTTCATGATAGACTAACACCTCCTCCTTAAATCTTCATGTGTTGGAGTTATTAAAATGAGCCACTTAGGTGTTTGTTTGCATGAGTCATGATCAGTGCATTTTAATGCACTCTTTAAACCTTTGTATTTGTTGTTTTTAATTGTGGTTTGTTCCTAATATTTAAGCCTTAGCACGTTTATAGACTTTGGGTCTTAATTGAGCATTATAGCAAATTCTTGATTAATTCTTGTTTTTATTGCATATTGACCTCTGTCTACTCTGCAAGCCATAACTTTGGCTGTGATTATCCGATTGAGGCGTGTGAGCATGCGTTGGAAAGCTAAGGAACACAGCTACAATTCTTTTGTTGAGCTCGAAACCCAATTCTTAAGTATTGAATGTCAAAAGTGCGAATTACCGAAACAGTTTAGTCAATTACGGGTTTATGGGCCAATTACTATTTTTATCGGGCTTTTATCCAAGAACCCGGTTAGTGGATTAGGGTTTTCGTTTTTTCCTAGTTAAATACACTATTTCAGAGTCGTTTTGGCTGTGTTACGCGTTATTATACAATTTTGAGGATTTGGTAGCGTAACCTCCATGGAAGCCTAAAGCCCTAGATCAATCTATTCTACAGCATTTTGAGGTTCGATGCTCAATGTTTATATCGTTTTAATAGTTTTAACTCTTTCTCTATCAATTTCATCTTTATAATTCTTGTTGCAAATTCGGTTTGTGTTTTGCTTAATTACTCAAACTCTGTGATTTGCTTATGTGATTCATTTTATGATTCGGTTTTGCTTAATTACTTAATCATGATTTCGTTTTACAACTTTCATTATACAAACTATTTTATCGCTTGTTTAATTTAGTTTGCATAGGAATTGATAGAGTCTGTGACGCTTGTTTATAGAATTGATAGAATTCAGTTATGATGTTAATTGTGTTACTGACGCTTGTTCACTATCACGATTGATTGAACACACTGTTTTGACACTTGCTTTAAAACTCTGTGAATTCGTATAAACTGACTGGCGCTTGTTCACTTAGTTTATGATCAATCAAGAATTATCAAACCTTGCACGAATCTTTATTTTAGAACCGATGAGAAATCCAAGAAACACACCTGAAATCAATGGATTGATTGTCTATCTTTAATTGTTTTTCTTCGTTACACATCAAACTCATTTCCTAAAACCCCCCTTTTTGTTGTTTATTTTGGTTCTTGATTTCGATAATTTCAGTCACCACATACCGCTGGAGAGTCAGAAGACTTGCCATCAAGCGTTTCAGGAAGAACCTAATGCACAAAGAATCGAACATATCAAACTCAAACTCAAACCACATCTAAAAACATCACAAGACAACCAAAACACCTAAGCTCAAAATCATCATCTAGAGGCTTACAGCGAGAAACCGAAACTCAACCTCTCTCTTGATAAAATCTAGAATCTATATACAATCAAATCATCCCAATAATACTTTAGCTTAAGATTTAAGAAAATACTAACATAAGCATGCATTGAATTTGAACCTAAGATTGAACTACTCATTACTACTATACCTCTGATTTTCTTATCTCAAAGACTGTCACTACAAGAGTTTCTCCTTCACATTGCTCCACGCTCAAGCAGGAAATCTCCTAATAAAGGTTTTAACAATAAACAGTAAAAATCAGTTTAATTAATCGATTTTGATATAAGTGCTTCGATATAAGCTATTTCTATAATAAACTCAAACTGATTTCACAGGTTATCCTTACGAGCTTTTAAAAATAAGTTCAAAACAACTTACTATATGAACATGTCATAGCCGGTTTCATAAACTTTCTCAAGCAATCTCACAAGTACTTATACATGTATATAAGCTCAATTAAGTGAACCTAAACACATTCCTTGTTTTTCCTTTCGATGAAGAATGAAAGCAATTAAAAAGCGATTAACAAACCATAGTTTCTGGCTTGGCAATGCCGCGCTCGAAGAAAATGGGAGCAACGTGAGCGAACACGCGACGGAAGTGGTTCAACTTGGCGATTCTGAAATTGATCAAATCGGGGAAAGTGCTTCGTGCGCTTCGCTCTGCGATTCTGAAAAGGTTAGGTTAGTGAGTAGGAAGAAGGAATCCGAGGGGTAAACAAAGGTAGTTACCGCACCAGAGAGAAGAGAGCCGAAGCCGCAGATGGAGATGTGACCGTCGGGAGAGAGTAGAGACTCGAAGTGAGACTCATCGCTGAGTTCCGTGAAGGTAGCCGGAGAAGAAGACATGGCAGATGGAAAGTGTCGTCGCCGGGTTTTAGCGAGAGAATAGACAGGAGTTGTGGAGAATGAGAGGGTGGCGCGTTGATAGGACGCGCGTGATGCGAGTGGGAGGGTCGGTGACGGCTGTAAGCTTAAGGAAATGGCGGCGCAGATGCTCATAGCAGCCGCTTCAAGATTAAGGAAGTGCGTGTTAATAGAGGTCAGTCCATCTTCCACTTTTGATTATTGCGCTACAGTAGATACTTATGTAGTATTGGTTTATTGTGAGTTACAGATTGATTTAGGTCGGTCCAAATGGGCTTCGCACCAAAGGCCCAATAAGGACATTGCAGCACGTCGTTATTCACACCCTATTGATGTATAGGCCAAGATTGGCTTGGTGAGGTCGAAAGGTCAGATCACTCCTCATGTCTTTACACTCGGTTGCAAATGCCTTTCGACCTCGCTGAGCCGATCTTTGCCTTTAGATCAAGAGTGTGTGCATAGCAACTTGCAGCAATGTGCTTATTCGGCCCTTGGGGCGAAGCCTATCTGGACTGAGCTAACTCAATCCGGAACTCACAATAAACCAGTAATACATAAGTATCTACTGTAGCGCAATAATCAAAAGTGAAAGACGGGCGCGGGAGCGCCCGTCTTCCGCTAGTACTTAATAATTTTGAGTACATACCTTGCAAGGATTCTTTTTAGTTCTTCATAAAAGACTTGATCAATGACTTCTTGTGTTTGTTAAAAAACTACAATGTCAATCAGACATGTTAAAAGATAAATTTGTGTAACTTAAAATCCACCTAACTTCAATCCAAAATTTATTTAATCTTCAGTAATCAGGTTGACTCATCTGCCAATTGCAGCAATTGGGTCCTAACAGAGAGATTGCACAGGGTGTATCCCAAGTTACTAATTTATTACTCTCACTTTTGTTACAGAAAAGAAAAACATTGTTGAACTATGCCTTACCTTTCTTCAATTTCTTTTTACGCAACGTTAAAGTTGAAAATTTACATAAAATAAAATGCATAAAACAAATAACAAAATGAACCATAAATAAAAGACAGGCTCGAGATTTAATATATAGTATTATATATTTACAAATAAAAAAATGAATTAAATATACAGTATTATCTATATCACACTACAAAAAAAACGCTTATTTGCGAGGGAATAAGATTCCCTCGCTAAAACTGACTTTAGCAAGGGAATTAGCGAGGGAATGTGATTCCCTCGCTAAAACTGACATTAGCGAGGGAATTAGTGAGGGAATTTGAAAATTTGACCGTTAGCGAGGGATTTAGCGAGGGAATTTGAAAAATTTCCGTCGCTAACTGTTTGGAGGGAAAATTCTGTCAAATTCACGCGAATCAAGGAAATTAGCGACGGAATTAGCGAGGGAATTAAAATCCCTCGCTAATTAAAGTGGTTTTTAGCGAGGGAATTAAAATCCCTCGCAATTTTTTTTAATTTTTTTTACTTAAATCTGTCACTCACTCACTCACTCACTCACTCACTCACTCACTCACTCACTCACTCACTCACTCTTCTTTCTCACTCTTCTTCTCTCCTCTTCACCCTTCCTCTTCCCTTCCTCTACTCTCCACCACCACCACCATCACCACCACACAACCAACCAACCACCCTCACTCTTCTTCTCTCCTCTTCACCCTTCCCTTCCTCTTCCTCTACTCTATCTCTCTCACCTATAAACCCTAACCCACCACCACACAACAACAACAACAACCACCACACAACAACCACCACCACACAACAACCACCACTCGCGACACCACCACCACCACCTTCTTTCCTCTTCCTCTCTTCTCTCTCTCTCTCTCTCTCTCTCTCTCTCTTATACAATTTCCACTTTCACTCTTCTTCTCTCCACCTTCTTCCACCACCACCACACCACCACCACCCACGAGACCACCACCACACCACCACCACCCACGAGACCACCACCACCACCACCTACGAATTTCTTTCCTCTTTCTCTCCACCTTTCACCACCACCACCACCACCACAACAACAACCACAAAATTAATAATATAATATAATAAAAAACTGATTTTAAAAATAATATAATAATAAATATAAAAAACAAACCATTTAAATTAAGACACATGTCAGTCAGAATTTGAAAATTTGCACAAATTTTGAGGCAACATTAGCGAGGGAATTAGCGAGGGAAATGTCCCTCGCTAATTAGCGAGGGATTCAAATTCCCTCCCTCGCTAATTTCATTAGCGAGGGAACCGGTCCCTCGCTAATTCCCTCGCAAATGACCATTAGCGAGGGATTTTGGTCAGTTTGCGAGGGAAATTTCCCTCGCTAATCCCTGATTTTTTTGTAGTGTCAATATCTATCTAAATCGATTATAAATATAAGTTCTCCTTCATCAGTGTTTTTTATGTTGAAAATAATTTAAATGCAGAGGTACTGCATGACTATCACCTCCTTCACTTTCATCCGAAATTCTGAATCAATAAAAAAATCATGCCGTATATAACCATTCCGTTGATAACCATTTTCTAATCAATGAAAGAGACAATATTTAGATGTAATTCTCTCTTTTCTTCTTCAGTTTCACTAAAAAGGGGAACAGTTTGGCTATCACATTGTATACATGAGTTCCATTATCCACCACTGCAGTACGGTAAAAAATGAATTAAACTTTTATGAGTAATCAGTCTTGTAATTCGATGCTATAATTGAGAGCAAGAAATGCATTCTCAAATTGTATGTAATGAAAGTCTATAGTCCTCTTTATAGGCTATTCTACCTTAAATGAGAAAGAGAGGTAGATAGCCTATAAAGGTTAGAGGACTATAGATTTATAGTTTACGGAATGCCTAAGAACATTTAAATCATGGTAGACATGTTACCTTCTTTGTAGTAGTCCTCCCTAGAAATGTTCACACACAATTATATACGATGAAATTTAGAAAGACAATTAGAAGAAACAAACAGAAAATAGACATCAATTGCATATTTGCAATCAATTTGAAAGGGAAAGTATTACAATGCATTTACTATTTAGAAGTTTTATCATGAGTCCACCAATGACCAATGTTAAAAACAATGATATTTGCACCTTTATATTGAGATGAAGATCCACCAACCAAATTGAAACAAATTGTTCCCTTTGTCCCGTTCATTTCAAGCATTTCCCACTTTTGAATTGAGAATGGTGACACAAAAAGCTGCACTTGCACAAAGTAATAATACTACATGACCATGTATTCATATCAAACCAACACCGTAGGAGAAGAATCACAAATCCAGACTGAATGGACAAAAATTAAATCCCAGAAGATAAAATACTCACTTTAAATATGAATGAATAAGAGGCTGTCTCTACAATGTATAATTACATATGCTTCATAAAATCTAATTTACTTTTGACAGCAAAACTTGTTGTTTTTCTCTGAACAAACTCAGCATCCAATGCCCATCCAACCTATTAACAAATCAACAAATTGTAAACACTCAAATATTTAGTAAATGGATCAATTATAGTCTAGTAAATACCAAAACTAAAGACACCTTTCAAATAAACTGTTTAAAAATAAAGGGGGGCATACATAATAACTGCCGTTAGTATGATAGTATGATAGTGTTAACAGAAGCAACTACTTCCAAAAAAATCCTTTGTTTTACTGTTTTGCGGTTTCCTTTATAGATTTCATATTCTATATGTGAGGCGGTTACTTGATTCATGCGAGAGGCGGTTACTATTTTTTGTGTCCCGTGTAAAGATTAAAATAATCGAGAATGTGTTTTTAAAGGGTATTTTGGCCATTTAGAAAGTGATACACCAAAAATTGGTTTTTATATATAGCTATAGATTTATTAAGAAGTATAAGGCATGTTATGATAACTTAAATAAGCTTTTTTTTTGACACAACCTGGCATATTAAAGTCAAAAAATTTAATGACCATTCACTATACTAACTATGCATATGAATTAAATCCTTTAAAATATCACTTAATTATTTCGATGTAACCCAAATTCAACTCCAATCACATCCTTGAAACCTTAGACACGGGTGTCTACATTGACTAAATGGCCGGTCTAATTTTGTCCAAATGAATATATCCAACTTTTTAAAAAAGAAGAAAGAAATTTGACAAATCATTAAAAATGAGTTGTTTAAAATTTAATGAACTACTGTCTAAATAGCTACAGAACTACTTCAAGCTAAAATATTTTGGGTTTGTATAGTTAGCTAAAATATATCTGTTTTGTATATGAAACTTTAAAATATTGAATAAAAAACTCCACTTGAAAAAATTGAATATATATTTTATAAATAAAGCTGTAATAAAATCCACAAGATAGTTGTCTGAAGCAAAGAGTGCATTTCAAAAGGAACCAAATCTAATTATGATCATTTTTCATAGTCAATAAGAATATCAAGTGAGACAAAAGAGAACCTTTCTAAGTTCATCCCAGAGCTTGTAGAAGTTGCCATTGTGAGGGCCATGTACATTATGGCAAAGCTCATGAAGCATCGTATCCAAAACTTCATGAAAGGCCAACCCCCCCTCCCCCTAATCGGTGGACACCCCAAATTTTTGAATATCCCCAAATTGCCCTCATGGGGGATGCAGGTGATGTAGCAAAAGATGTTTGGTTCAGCACACGGATGGTTGAACTGGTTCGGCTGGACCTCCACCGAGTATAGATAATGACACGGTTCGGTTGTGCCAAGTCCGAACCGGTTCGCATGCATCTTAACCGAACCGTCCAGGGGTGTGTGGCCTGAGAAGTTGATGAATTTGTATGGTTCGATCAACCGTTAGCCGAACTGGTTCGGCCTTGACTGGTCCGAACCTGTCTGTTACTATACAGAACCTTTAAGTTTCTGGACAGCAACTTCTTGGACAAATTTTGTCCAAAATTATTGTAATTTCCACCTCTAAAATAACTACTTGAATTGAACTTAAATTCAAATTAGAGCATAAAACATGAAATTGTCTTAATAGAATTGTCTTAATAATACATAATCAAATTTAAAATTCACAAACAAATTGAAATAAACATCAAACTCAATCTTTTGTCAAATTAACAAAAGTAGGAGAGTACGCGAAACAGAACGAACATAAAGCAGCAAATCATCACGAGTAGCAAAGACTTGATCGGTTTGGAATGAACTCGAATGATCATCAACTATCGAATCAGCTTGGGAGCCACTTTCATCCATATTGGTACCTAAAAAATGGACTAAGCCAACGAACCAGGTAGGTTCGGACCCTTAGCCAACGAACCAGGTAGGCGCACGCTGGTCCGAACCACCTAAATACAGACACCCCAAATTAGCTAGTTCGGTGCATGGTTGGCCGAACTGTCCAACAGGTTCAACGCACGCGTGGCCGAATCTGTTCGGCCTCTGTAGGTCCGAACCGTGCGTGATTCTAAAACAGAAACCAACACCAATGTGAACGAAAATGGGGGGAAAAACAAGAAAAATGACAACATCTGCTACATACCTTAATGTTGATGATAATAGGAGCAAGATTTCAGCTATAGGTTGGAGATTGATGTGAGGGTGAGAGTGAGAGTAATGGGGGTTTAGGGGTTTAGGGGGTGTGTGGGAGGAGGGATATGGGTTTGGAATTTTGAATTTTTAGTGAGGGTATTTTTGTCATTTCATAGGGGAAGGGGGTGTCTCTCGAGTAGCTAGGGGGTTGGACGAAGTATTGGCCTCATGAAATGGACAAAAGTCCAAATCTCCGTTTGGCCTCCGAAGCCGCAACTTAACATTTACACCACCTCCAACACTCATCCCCAAAAGATATGGATTGCTTGCAGCGCCGGCCCAATAGGCCTAAAAACCCAAACTAGGGCTTTAGGCCTCACAAAATTTGACCAAAAAAAAGGCCTCAAAATTTTATTGGTATATAATATGTATTTAAAATTCTATTAAAAATATTGACAAAAAAATCCATTAAAATAACAAAATTTAGCCTAACTCAAATGTTAAACTGGCTTTCCTCATTTGTTTTTGGTGTGGGTTCGATCCCCTCCTCTTATGCTTTTATTTCGATTTGTGCTAAATAACAAGGTAGATAACCTAGTAGCTTTAGTCCACCGCCGAACTAGGGTATCCCACCACTCAAAAAAGAACGTTTTTTTTGTCGAGACTAGGGTATCCACCGCCGAACGCAGTGACTAATCCCCTCGCTGAATTGGAGGCACCTCGAAGGGTGGGACAGCTGGCCTAGGGATTTCAAATTATCTGTGGCACTAAAATCCAAAATTTCCCAACAAATAAAAAGTTTATGTATGATATTTTTCATGTCAAAATATATTTTCAAAAACACATTGTATGGCCAATTTGGCCATTGTAGTTTTTACTTAAGTAAATCTTTATTATACTAAACCATGGATTACAAAATTGTAGTGACACATCAGAAATTCACACTGCTAACAACATTATGACGTCAATTCCACGTCACCGCAATACCGTTCGATGGACGACAAATGGGATTCCCAAGTAAAACCAATGGTACAGATTAGAAGATCATTCCACATATACCAAATCAACGATTTACAGGCCTTAAAATTGCGGCTGCTATTTGGACGGTTATGATCAAATTAGCCTTAACATGACAAAAAAGGCAACAATTTATTTCGAATAAATGACTTGATAAATCACAGCAACAGAATAGTAAATAATCCTTATTATTGAGGAAAAGAATCCACCCCAATAAATGACTACCACTATTATACAATTTCAACCCTACCAATTAAAAACTAAAAAAAAACGCATTTGCCAGTATTTCTTCTCTGCTTCCTGACAAGGTCTGCACTACGAAATGCTACAGCATGAAAAACAATAGTTAGCTTCTTCAACAATTTTGGTTTTGAGGAAAAATACCTACATGAAAACATTAGTGATTTTTATTGTGTTCATATCAACTACCTCTCATGGACCTTCATAGGGCCTCCTTCTCCGACTTTCTTGATAGATACGATTATGTCAACATTGATACGTTGAAAACTGCTGAAGATGCACTGGTATTATCCCTTCACTCTAATATAAATTTCTACTGAACCATGTTTGCACTATATGGTAAATAAGTATTATACAATCACCTATTGTTTGTCTAACCGTTACACCCTTATAGGAAGTTCCGTATGTTGTGCTGGCTCATATCATCGGCATCGTGTCAACAACAACGTACCCCTCCTTCCATAATATCATGTCAAATGTTTTATTGAAAAACAAATACTTAATTCCCATGAAATGTGTGTACCTTTGATTAAACATCTTAGTCATGTCCCCTCTTTTTTGTAACAGGGAAGACATTGATCTCATTGCTGCAGATCACACTGGCACCACCATATTTGGACTTCGTCAAGAGGCTGCATACCATTTTTATGAACAACACCTTCGTACCTACGACACCCATGAACCGTTAGGTTAGCCTTTCATGATTACAAGTAATACAAATTTGTAACAGGCCTCGATTCACATATAAATGGGAGGTCCAGAAACTAATTTCTAACTAGCCTCCATAGGGTCACTACAATTTCTGAATTGATTAATATTGAATACTATTTTTATCCAGATTTTAAACCCATACGCCCTTGGAGATACTTGGTTCATGACATGTCTTTTCAAGCTTGACTGGACTAAGAAGGTCGTATTGAACGACAGGCTTGGCTATGTTGTTACAGAAATATGCATGGTAAAGGAGGTGGTCGACGAATTCGTGCTCCACAGGCTAGGTGAAGAGGTAAAAATGTCATCAAAATTACACATACTTGTATACATGATAAGAATAACCATAACAACATGTCTTGGTCTATATTAATTTTTATGATTCTCATTTTTCAGGATTATCAGAACTATTGCGAAACAATATTCGCTAATGTCCCATTGTCCACCGGATATTTTGAGAGCAGCACTCAACTGGGGGCACATGTTCCAGGTGGAACAGGCCTACATGGGGCTTTACGTAGGCGCATACACGCACCTTTTAATATCTAGGTGATTTACTGTCACAACCTCTGTCTCCAATTAGCCTATTTATGATAACATTAGGGCATTTATATGGTGAATTATGTGCTCTTATCTGTTTCCAAATGATAATGGTAGCCCAAGAGCCCAGCTTTTGCAATTCCACTAGTGCCCCGTGATAATGCAACATGCAATATAAGTAAAGGTAGCCCAAGAGCCCAGCTTTTAATGCAAGCAGGACTTATAATATGGGACGAGGCACCGATGTTACATAGGAATTGTTTTGAAGCACTCGATAAGACTCTAAGGGATCTTATGTCCATCGTAGACCCATCCAACAACGACAAACCATTTGGTGGGAAGACAGTTGTCTTGGGCGGGGATTTCAGACAGATTCTACCTGTAATAAGGAAGGGCTCTAGACAGGATGTGCTTGGTGCGGCTATCAATGCATCTGAACTGTGGTCAAACTTCAAAGTCCTTAACCTCTCTATCAACATGAGGTTGGGTTGTGCAGTAAATGGGCCTGAGAGAAATGATATCAAAGAGTTTGCTGATTGGTTGCTCCGAATTGGAGACGGTGATTCTAAATCAAATGAGCATGGAAAGGTTGATGTTCCTATACCTGATGATTTGTTAATTACAGATGCAACGGACCCTTTACAATCACTCATCGAGTTTACTTATCCAGAACTATTGGCCAATATTAACACAGAGCGTTTCTTCGAGGAGCGTGCAATTTTGACTCCAACTCTAGAGTCTGTTGAGCAGGTAAATGAATATGTTCTGTCAAAAATTCCAGGCGAAGTTGTTGAGTATCTAAGTTCTGACACCATTTGCCAGTCAGATGAGGACGGTGACTGCCAGAGTGAATGGTTCACACCAGAGTTTCTTAACGATGTTAAGTGTTCGGGTATACCAAACCACAAGTTACAACTGAAAGTTGGGGTACCTATTATGCTTATGAGAAACATTGACCAATCTGCAGGCCTATGTAACGGTACGCGTTTAATGGTCAATCATTTGGGGAAGACAATGATAACAGCTACAGTTCTCACAGGTAAAAACATAGGGGACAGAATTGTTATACCAAGGATGAATTTAATTCCAAGTGATGCTGGGCTTCCTTTTAAATTTAGGCGCCGCCAATACCCGATTACAGTCTGCTTTGCTATGACGATCAATAAAAGTCAGGGACAGTCACTCTCACATGTGGGTATCTACTTGCCTAAACCAGTCTTCACACATGGCCAACTGTATGTTGCTCTATCACGCGTTAAGTCACGAAAGCGTCTGAAGCTACTTATACTAGACGAGGATAAAAACCTTTTGTCGTCTACGAAAAATGTTGTCTACCGAGAAGTGTTTGAAAATCTTTAATTTTTGTACTAGATTTTTACATATTATGGCTACATTCTAATGACCATGGGAACATATGTTGGGTCTGTGGTTTTGTTTTTTGGTTTACCTGCTCAAGTATGTTCAAATTACATTCGTCTTATATATTTCTTTACTTTTCAAACTTCATAATTCATAAGGTAAACAGCATGTACATTCTCTTTCATTACACATGGTATTCAACAATAACAAGAACTACACAGTTATCCAAAAACCAGCTAGCGTAAAAGAACCAAGTTTGAAACATATCAAGTTACAGAATATTATCAGCAGCTTTCTTTACTATCTAATTAGAATCACATACCTGATTTAATATTCCCCAAATGGAACATGCAATGAAGCATATCGTTGTTAACAATCTAAACCATCAGTCTTATTCACTACCCATCAATACATGATGCTGACATTCGAAATGGACTCCAATAATGTATCATTGATTATACTATTGCCTGCAGTATTGTGTAGTGAATAACTATAAGTAGAGTGGGAGACGGATTCATATACGACAGAATAAATCTTAACTTCCATCACTTAAACATTTTGAATTATGCTGCACTGCAACTTAGTTTCGTTACCTTTTTTTGTGATAATTTCTATTTGTCATACAAACTGTTTTTCTATAATGTTGATACAAAACTTTTTACATGTAATGATTTCAGCGCTATCATTATGTATAATTCATACTATAATTCCCAGAAAAGTACGGAAATGTCGACACAATTATTATTAACTAATAAACCATACGATAAATCGAAGGAACACAATCGAAATTCAACGTTGATACAAAGTTTTTTATCACTAATGATCTTTCAAATCTCAGAAACACCCAAACAAATTATTGGTACCCAAATCAACTACAAATAATCTGATTTGCCATAAAAAGACTCAAAAGAAAAGCGGAAATACGACATCAACGCCAAACCTAATTCTACTTCCAATACTTATTTTCATCTAAAATATGAACTGATCCCAAAATCTTCATTTAACAGGGTGGCTAAGAGAGAATTCTCACCGTCCTACATTCAAAATGACCACAGATCTTAAAATTTTCTTCGATTACGGTTTGGAGACCATCGTCAACTTCGTACAGTGTTTCGTACATTCCAAATAGTCTGAATAGTTTATATACAGAGATCAAGTTAATTTAATTGTTAATAAAAGCGGATTTGTGTAAGAATAAAATGAGAGGAACCTATAGATATTGCAATTAGTGATGTTCAACAAACATATATACAAATTAATAAAAGTCACATGGGGAAGGCATTATAAAAATATTTTTTTGAATCTTCTTTCTCATCTTCACGCTCATTAATATCATATATTTCTGATAACCTACTTCAAATAGCTATTCACTTTGCAGAATTACTCAATTTGATTCCGTATGATTTACATTTCATATAATATCACTTTGCAGAATTACTCAATACGATTCCTATGATTTACAATATTCAAACAAATGATGGATTGATCCGATACTTAGGGCACCATAAACCTCAAACGGAATGCCTGCTGCATCGGACCTATTTATGCGCAATTATGTTCAAACCAGCAAATCCAAATGGAGAAATACCACTTCGGATTACTGTCCAACACTAACGAACAACTAGAACAACTTTCAAATTGCATATGTGATCATAAAATACAATATAGTTCCAACAGACTATTGAAAATTTCCAGAATAACATACGACGAAATCAAAAATTTGATTACACATGAGATGATTGCAAATAAATATGAATCAATGAACCATACCTCAAATTGGGAATTCTGTCCAAACGGATATTGATGAGTACCTTCGAATATCAATTGGCCTTCACGCGAAGAAGATGAACGATTCGTACCTGCCATGGATTACCCGTCGCACGATCAACAAGAACTCACAGCGTTCTAAAGATGGGAAGCCACGCGACCGGATGTCTGAAACAAGATTGGAACAAATTAGGGAAAGTGAATACCATTGGAGCGTGAATCCAGGGTTTCTATAATGTGAAGTTAACTTTAACTAATCACACAATTACTAAAAAACCCCTACACTTATTCTCATTATGCCGTGTGTATCCCTAGCTACATTCTAATGAATCTTTCGTATATGATGCGCTACAATAAAAACATGCCTTAATTTACTGGAAAGGTTTTTTGCAGTCGGTACAAGCTAAAAATAAGAAATTTGCACCATCACTATTGGCAAAAGAATATTTTTATTCAACAGCAGGAATCTCTATTATACTAAACCATAGGTTTTACAAGTTTTCATCCACATCAGATATTCAGTATAATACACGTATGATCCAACTCATATCCACATATGCAGAAACTGTCCACATAGACCACACAAGCTTAACTCCTGAGCAATCAACGTGCAATAATGGAATTCCTGTGAAAAATGTTGATCCAACGATTGTTGGGGGACAGAATTTCGGCTGAGTCAAAAAAGGCAGCCAATAATTACAATGATTTTGTCTCTTTCATCGCATTTATACCTGATTATGTGCAGTAAATCATATCCTTAAAAAAGGGGATCTATATGATCCTAACCACACATTTAACAAACCTATATCTGAATAAAATATAAAAAAACAGCCATCATTATGACCTGTGCGTGATTTTGCTTTCGGGAATGCTTCGTTTCATGCCATAGTAATTATTGAGTTTGTCATGTTTTGGACTATGCTCTATAATATATTATGCATTTTACTTTCAAGAACTTCTTCAGTATTTTACTCTCAAGAACTTTACGTTAGTCAAACTTAACATATATATATATATATATATATAACCATAGGTTTTATAATATTATACAATTGCCATATATCTAATGGTACCACAAATTAGAGTTAGAGACCTGACTTTGTTACATATAAGAGTTTGGCAGCATCCAATAAACCTAATATTGTTTGTATGGTTTTCAAGATGAAGCTGGGAGAACTAATTACAGACTTCAAGAATAGTCTCCATTTTATATCTTAATTATCATGTTTTCTTTCTCTACTAAATCTTGGACAACTTAATGAGCAAACTGCAGTTTAATTATCTGATTTTGTTTTAGTTATTTACTTTGTGCATACACATTTTCAAGAGAACTTAATATTTCTAATGTTATCGTGAAGTAGAACGACATTGAACTCATATTGGTGTTGGTATAACTTCATTGGACCACCGCACAAAGTCTAAATCTATGATGATCCTATTAAATTGTGTCATTTCTATATAGTCCATTTTAATATATTTGCTTTTATATTTTGTAAAAATATGTTTTTTATATAAATTTCTCAATACAAAAATTACCCAAACTAAATTTTAAATTCTTGACCATTCTTAGGTCTATTTTATTATTTCCTTAGCTAATTAATTTATTAGCGATCATATACCTGAGATAATTTTGATGAAAGCCTAACGTGATATTGTGATTCAAGCACCGGTTTTCAATGCATTGTGAAAAAAAATTTCTTAATTTTATAAACCGTTATATCTTATGTACAAATTTAACAATTTTATTAAATAAAATTTCCACCACTATAAAAAAAGGCACTTTTTAACAAACAAATAAAGCTCAAATCTATCATTATCCAAAACTTTTTATAAGTCACCTAACTAAATAAATCATTACTGAATTACAGGTTGCGCTTTGTATTCTAATAAGCCAATCTACGAACGTGTTTTTGTTTTTACAAATGTTACAATCACACGATCATAAACATCTACAATACACACACACACACACATATATATATACACACACACACACATACGCACTCACACAAAATATTAACAATAAAACAATTTCTAATTGCATTAAAAAATGTATACAACCAAAGCACACGCCACATTTAAATATACAACTGCCGTTTTTTCAGTCCAACAAAAAACACATTTTAAGTTAGTGTCCAAAGTATTTAATATCTCACACAATGCACTTAAATATACAACTTTTGTTTTTTTAATTCGTAAATAAATTGTCAATTTTTAAGTTACAAGTGAATGTCGACTCGTGCTGGCACGGGTGAATCATACTAGTATGACATATTTTAAAGAAAATATAAAATAACCACAACAATATCTTGGGTTATCAACTAATCTATAATCAAACATAGAAATTATGCCTCTTTGTTGAATAATATATAATCAACTAAATTTAAAAAAAAATTGTACACCCGGCACGGGCCAATCATAATAATTTCAAAACGTCAGGACTGATTTGCAGCCACAAAATAAAAAAAAATAATTCGAACTCACTACTACACCCATATAGGCATATTTATTTATTTTACAAACAGATACCAAATCATTTAACAACGCATGTAACCAAAATCGCTGAATTGCAAGCTAATGAGCATTCTATAACAAATAAGCCCATTTCTACAATAAACAATCCCATAACATTATTTTGTACAACCTGATATATTCACCAGAAAATTTTATTTAAATATATAACCACATTGGTAAGTGGCCAATCCTGCCAACAGCTGTAATTTCCATTAGAGGAAAACTAAAATTGAAACACTATTTATCTGAATTATTTGACCGCAGTATGAGAATACTAATATATACATATACGTCAACCCGTGCATCGCACGGGTCCACCATACTAGTATCATTAAATCCATCACATGTATATATTTTTCATGTCGATTGTTTTATAACCTTTGTTATTGTGTCTCTATAGTTTATTTAATTTATTATTAATAATTTAATGATCATACAATTCATAAAATAATTGTTCTTTTTATTTAACTTAATTCATAATACTCATACAATATTTATAATTATTATTATTTGATTAACACAATAATTATATTTATATAATTCATTTGATAAAAAATAGGCTTAAATATGTATTCTGCCCCTGCAAATATCACCATAATCCAGTTATACCCCTGTAAAAATAAAAACTTTAAAATTACCCTTGCAAATATAAATCGCTTACGGTTATGCCCCTCAGTCAGCTTCCCATCCAAAAAAATAATTTAAATAAGGTTTAAATATATGTTCTGCCCCTGCAAATATCACCATAATCCAATTATACCCTTGCAAATATCAGCATAATAGAAAAATTAAAGATTTTGACAGGGGCATAACTGGATTATAGTGATATTTGCAGGGGCATAACTGGATTATGGTGATATTTGCAGGGGTAAAACATATATTTAAACCTTATTTAAATTATTTTTTTGAATGAGAAACTGACCGAGGGGCATAACCGTAAGCGATTTATATTTGCAAGGGTAATTTTAAAGTTTTTATTTTTACAGGGGTATAACTAGATTATGGTGATATTTGCAGGGGCAAAACATATATTTAAGCCTAAAAAATATTATATAATTCACATAATAACAATTCATACAATTGTTTTACATGAATGAATTACATATTTATGATCATACAATAATTTCATATCGCGATCATACAATATTTACAAACAGTACATCTTATCATACAATATTTATTTTTTTTCATAGAAAAACCATACAATTTATATTTATTCAACAACCGTATGATCACACAATTCATTTTATATGAGTTGATCATACAATATTCATTGAGACAGAACAACAATTGTTATAAATATTTGTGTTACTTGATCATTGACTTAACAATGATTTCTCATCACAACAGTTATAAATTATATAAATTTTCTAAGGTTTGTTTGGGAGGGAGAGTTAGGAGGGGATCGGAGAGGAAGGGAGGGGTTTATGGGAAGGAACTCTATGTTTGAGAGTTTAAAAAAACAAGAGGATGAATTTGGGAATCTCTCCTAAGCCCTCCTAATGGTCCATTTTCAAATTCTCCCAATTTGGGGGTTTTAGGAGGTTTATGATGCGAAATGACATGTTTACCCTTACTACAATTCGAAAATTACTTTCTCAGTCCCTTCCCTGATGTTAAACTATTAATTTTAACAAATGAGGCACGAGGAGGTCTCCAGTGAACTTGGAGGAGCCTGCAACTGAGCTAGATGATCAATTTTCGATTGATTAGCTCCATTAGGGATAGGAATAGTAGATGATAAGAACTGTTAAACACCATATCATTTCTTGCGTTCCAAATATTCCATAGAGTGAAGAAGATCCAGGATGAAAGGAAATTAGCAGAAGCCACAGGGGATTTCATAGCATCCAGAATCCACTTTTGTATCGTTGAAAGCCCAATTGGAGAGGGGTTGATAAATTGAAGTCCAAACCATAAGGGGTCCAAGGGCAGAAAAGAAAAATATGCTCAGTAGTCTCACTCTCATTTAGGCACACTCCCCGCTTTTCTACTCATTTCTTCTCATGGAGTGACAGTACAATACTAATTTCGAAGTATTTTTGTTTCAAGTATTTGCATGCCTCGTATTGTATTTTAAAAGAATTTTTGGCGGGATTGTAATTCACATTCTACCTCAACAAAAAGCGGTTACTTGGCTTCGGCCAGCCTATAAATGCAAAGCGGTTCCCCTACTCATTTTCTTTTCTTGAATTCCAAATAGCACTCTACCTCAACAAAAAGCGGTTACTTGGCTTCGGCCAGCCTATAAATGCAAAGCGGTTCCCCTACTCATTTTCTTTTCTTGAATTCCAAATAGCACTCTCTCTCGCTTGCTCTGCACTCTCTCTCTCTTGCTTGTTCTTCCATGGCAGCGATTCACTTCAAGGTATGTGTAATCCATTTCATCATTCACTTTCATCATCTACTTTTCAACTCCGTGAGATGTAATCAATTTCATCATTCATCATTTTCATCATCTACTTTTCAACTGTGAGATCAATATTTCATCAATCTATTTCATTTTCATCATCTATTTTTCAACTCTGAGATCAATATGTGTAATTCATTTCATCATTCACTGTTTTCATCATTATCTTATTGTTTTTCTATGTCTAATTGGATCTGAGCTCGGATTTTCCAACAAACTGCTGACCTAAACTTTCTTTCCTCTGAGGTAAAATTATCACTCTGTTTGATTTTTGATTTTCTTTTCTGTTTTTTCATTTTTTTGATTTTCTCTGCTGCTGCTTGTCTTTTACAGGATGAAGAAGTTGCTAAGGTAGAAGAAGAATTTGTTCAAATTGCGCAGGTTATTCCAATCCAAGTTCCTTCTGATTGGAGTATGATCTCAAGTATTTTGATTTATTGAGACTGCTTTAAGTTCTTTTTATTGAGTTTTTTTTGTTAACTTTATTATTTGAAGTCCATGTATTTTAATTTAATTTAATTAATTATTAATAAACCTTGGGTAACATTGAGTTTGTGTGAGCCCTTGACGTGTTTATACTGTGAGTAGAATTTAGTACATAACTGTTATAATGTTTAATTTGAAGTATTAAAAGTTAGATCTCTGGAGACATTATTAATTTGTCATATGAGGGGTTGATGGTTCTTGACATAAGGATGCAATTTTTTTTAGTTTTTGCATGTTTTTTTCTCTTGATGCAGAGGAAACTATAGGAAGACGGATAGTTGGAGTAAGGAGATATCATCCCTATCCCTAAGACATACATTTTAGTTGTGCCAGTATTGTCTCTTGATAGGTGGTGTCAAGACTGTGTGCTGGCCTATGTGCATGTTCATTCAATGTGTTGGCCTATGTACTATATTCTTTCCGTTTGAAGGATGATTATTTCTGAAAAATATACTTTACACTTGCTGTGGTAAGGCCCATACTTCGTCCAACTCCCTAGCTACTCAGTAGACACCCCTAACATGCGTGAAAAGACCAAAATGCCATTTTTCATCCAACGATGGTTCGGAGCACGGTCGTCTGAACTGGTTCGGACGTGGTGCCACCGAACCAGAAACAAACACACAGACACCCCCCTTTTTAACTGGTTCGGTGGCACCATGTCCGAACCGGTTAGGTCGATCGTGCTCCAAACCAGTTAAAATGCAGTGTGAGGGGGTTCGGTCTGCTTCTATATGCTCATCTATGTTGATGAAATTATCATCGCTGGCTCTTCAAGTGCAGCAAAGGCGCAACCTTTGCTCTTAAAAAATTTAAAGAGCTTGTGTATCTTTTGGGGATTGAGGTTAATCACTCAGCTACATTTGCATTGCTCTTAACTCAAGCAAAGTAGGTTAAAGATCTACTAGTGAAAGGTGATATGGCTGATGCTACGTTTGGGTCAGATAATTACATGGACAACCCATGTTCATTCATCTCTGTAATGAAAATACAATTTAGAAATACAATTCCAATGAAGTTTCAATTCTCTGATAATATCACAAGCAGGGAATTCACAACTCAATAGATAAAAAAATGAATAACCGAGTAACTTCTTAGGAGATCATCCAATTACATTACGTAATAAAAATTTGTTAATCCTTCAAAAACTTTCACAAAAGGTGACAAGTAAATACAGTCTAAAACTAAAGTTATTAGACAATATCATTTTGAGTATACATCCAAATAAATGCCTTATATATGCTTTTGTGGTATAAATGAAGCAACTATGAGCACTTTAATCATCAATCATTCTTATTCAACAACTTTAGTGGTAGATAGTTGATGATCAGAGGGAGGAGAGTGAAAGAAGAGGCAAATAGCTGATATATCATCAATTGCAATGCCTCTTCTCTTACGTTTCCATTCATGTGTGGCACATTTTACAAGCTTTTGAGCTGCTTTTTCTCTATCTGGAGTTGAAGCAACAATTTTGACAGCTTCTTGGTTGGAAATAACATCCCATACCTGTAATGAAAAAAGAAAGCAATTACATGAGCACTGCACATTCTAAATCACATTCATTATTCTACTTGATCACATGTGCAATCATGTTCACTCTAATATTCCATCTAACTAACCAAACATGACTCTTTTTGCTGTTTTGTGTAAGTCCCTATAACACACTCTTTTTCTGTATTAGCCCTTGTAATATCTAGTTATATATTTTTTTTATAAAAAGTTTAGGTGAATTGAGTTTTGGAGACTAATGTATATTACAGAAACTAAGATGGAAAAAAATATATTGTATGGACTATGGACTAAATGAAACAATTTTCCTTTTACTAAGACAACTTATTTTTATTTTTGTTACAGAAATTTTAGTGTGAGTGGATGACGCTCCGGTCTAAGGCGAGGAAAACATTTAGGCTCTTTGAGCACTTATGAAAGAAATTAAGAGAACTAATGAGGATTTAAACTTGGGACCTCCCGAATACAAATTGCGTTATGCCTCACTATGCCAACCTTTTAGGGTTACGAAGACCACTTTAAAACAGAAAAAACATAAGACCAAATAAAAAACTAGGTTATTAAAGTGACAAAACACATATTTAAACCTTTTATTTCTTAAATACATTTTCATTCTGAAAATGAATTCATTGTATGGTTGAACAAAAATGCTGAAAAGAAATAAGGTGCATATACATACCCCATCTGTTGCCAAAATGACAAATTGATCCCTAATGGTAAGTTTCCTTTGTGTAACTTCTGGTACAGAGATGAGTCCAAAATCTTTTACACAGTAATCACCAAATGCTCTAGATATTGCTAGTCCTGGAGTCTTACCATTTGGCATCCAAACCCTATACACTCCTGGTTCATCTTCCAAACAAAATACCCTCCCTTTGGACTGTTTTATGCGCTCTGCTTCCTCTGAAATTAACAAGAACAAGACTCAATTATCTTTAACAAATACAAGTACTTTTAACATGAAAATATGCACACAAAAATAGACATAGCTATGTAGGGAGTAGTATACTTGGTAAATTTGGCTTGAAGTCAGTGGTAAGCTGAAGAGAGGTCAATGCGCCATCTTCCTCTGAAGTGGTTGCCAAGACAGCCCTAGAGTCACCAACATTTGCTATAATGAGATATTCACCCTGAAAATTTAGTCACACAAATTTTAGATTACTTTGTCCCAATAACTACTACAGCTCTTGAAATTATTTCATCATCCAAATGTTGTTAACTCATTATTCATTCAAGACTAGGGAAAACATAAATAATCTACTATAGATGATTATGATTGTTTTCCTTTCTAATCTTCAGGATTGGCCCAAAGATAAGGTTTCTAAAGTACTAGATTCAAATACCAAAAAAAAAGAATACCAAAAAAGAGTTCTAGCTTTAGGCTTGCCAACAAAAAACTTATTTATCATTAGTTTTTATAAAGGACTTTGTATGCCAACCTATAAGGGGTTGGTCTAGTGGAGCATGACAAGGTACAATCCGAGAAGTTCCAGGGTTCAAATTCCCACTAGTCTCCTTGGGTGAGGTAAATATAATTTTCTTTCTAAGTTCTTAAAGAGTCCGAAGGTTTTCGTTACCTTGGACTGGGACGCACATCCTTCCCCTTAACCTAAAATTTATGTAACCAAAAGAGACTATGCATGCTGCTGGCAAAAAGGTATCATATCACATGTTATATGTAACCTGTTTGATGATTGTCAAAGCTGTAGTACCACTTTGAAAGGAATCAATTCCAGTATGCTGCTTTAAATCCTGATCAATTGCAGCACAAGTCTTTATGTAGGACTCTTTCCACATGTCAAATCTATGGATGTTCCTTTCTGTTTCCAACTTAAAATCCAAGTCAAGTGATTTTGCAGCCAGGTTTTCCTGCCAATTGCATAGCAAAAAAGCAGGTAATTTTTTCCTAACCCTTTTAGCTACAAAATGTCCCCAAGGTCCATGTCCATCAAATATTCCACACAATATGATGTCTTCTTGGCAGCCAAATTCCTATCATCAGAAACAAAGCAAAACAAAATAAATATCATTTCCTATTTGTCAAAAAAAATAATCATTTCCTATAGTAATTGCACTCATTAATGTTGTGTCCCACTTATGCTGAACAAGATAATTTGGCAAAAAGAAGACTTTATTTGACAAAAAAATACCGAATAACGGATAAGCTAGCTTATAGAAGATAAGCTGATAACGCATAAGCTAGTAGATTGAATTTAACGTGTTTGGTAAAATTAGCAGTTCATTGTTTACCTCCCAAACAATATGGCGATCTTGATTGAATCCTTTCTGGCCCTTCTTACTGAACACACACGTAAAATTGTTAGCCTTGACAGACTTAACAGTTCCAGATGACTTCAATAACATTTCATTCTTCTTTGCTTCCTTAGCCAGTGCTTCCACAACTTTCCTTTCATCACTCTTTTCTTTCTTCAACGAAACAGTTCTTGCCAATTCATTGACAAGAGATTGAAAAGTAACCATACCAGAACAGAACCTGAGGAACTGAAATGTGATTCCTCTGAAGCTATATATATTCTACTCAAACTCCATGAGCTCAAATTGTAAGCACAACTAGCTTAGGCACATGACGTTTACTTCTTGTAACTTGTAGTGCAAGGTGGTGCTAATGGTGTATTTTATTGCCATAAGATAAGGGCTTTATGGGCAAATGAAAAGTGATTAGCCATCTTGATTGCTATGTGTTAGCCAAATAAATGGTCCAATTAATAATTAAATAGAAAAGTGAGTAATATATTTTCATAATTCAGAGCTTGCAAGGTCTATTTTGAATCCTACGGGGTCGGTATTTAACAAATACCTTAGAAAAGCAACATGATAAGTAAGTAATGAATAAAAAACTTGTGTGGATGAAATCAGATTGCGTTTTAGTGCGATGCCTTTAAATTAAGTGATCTTCAATCTTTATTAAACAAATTTAAATAGAATGAGTATGCTAATCATGAGACTCAATCTTAACTTGGCCAGTTGTTCAGGGGGTACACACCTCAGGGATGTCATCATGGTCAAACAAGTGGACACAGGTGAGATTAATTTATTACCCACAATGGACTTTTGTCAACAAACAAACAAACACAAATCCATGGCGGGGGTTGCTTTAGGTGGAAACTAGATATGCATGATTGCTATATAATATTCACATAAGATAAACGAAGTAAAAAAATAAAGTTGCTACCTAATAATTTGTTAATAACGACAGCTCCATTGATATGTCAGACTCAGACGTGTGATCTAGAAGAGTTAATATTCATATGCAGAATAGTTCATACAGATTTTGACAAGAAAAATATGAATCATACCTACCAAGTAAATAAAATTCACGATTTTATAAGATTCTTTGGGTTATCCTCGTACCTAACGCGGATGGGAGATAACATTCGGCATTTGAGTCCAAGGCTAAGAAAATGGTCAAATAAAAATGGACAAAAAATGCAAGTAACGTCAAAAGAAATGGTGTGATAATGCATGGATAATAATTACCTTTAGATGTAACAGCATATAAATAAATAGAAAGACGAACCAGATATGAGGTAGCGTGCATTGTTTTTTTATAAAACTTCACTTCAATAATAGCTCCAGAATTCAATCATAGATACACCATTAAATTCTAAACTAGGATGGATGTCTTTGAACACTCACCAGAAAAGGAGCAGAGAATCGATTGAAGAACCAACGATAGAAATATAATGGAAAGTAAACAACTGAACGTTGATGGAAATTGACTGATTATCTATGAGTCTCTAGAGAGAATCTAACAGAATTGATAACTTAAATGAAACAGAATTTGGTAAAGGTATGTATTGAAATGAATCAGAGGAAGATGCTTTGCGTACTTGGATACCGTACTCAATGGAAAACTTGAGTAGCGTAGTATTCACTTTCATTAAAAGTAGGTCTTAGATTTTCTTGACACATGAACTCTAAGGGAAAAGAAACAAGATGACCCTTCACTGATGCTAATCTCTCCATGGTATCAACGTTCTTGATATCTCCATCATGATAGGATTCTAGTTTTTCTTGGGCTATTCCTAAATCAATGGTCGTGTGTCCAATTTTCTCTTTCCAAGAAGCCATGCTTTGTCTGAAAGCAAGTCTGCAGAAACATAAGGTTTAAAATGCATGTTAGGACAAGACAATGGAGAAAATTCACCCGATGATGAAAGACGGACAGCAATTACAACCAACATACCTGGTGTGTATTAGATCATTAGGTACACAAGAAAAGACATCCTGATAAATTGCAGTATTTGTCTGTATAATGTATCCAGGGATAATAATCAGAATTTGTGTTAGAAGTATTATTTCTTATTCAGAAACATTAAGATCTAACAGCATTCAGTATACGTATATATGGAATACATAATAACCCTTAAGCTTTCTTATTACCTTTGCTATTGTCATCCAAATATCCTTGTATGTAGATTCAACAACAGGGTCCATAATTTGATTGACCTGAGAAGATATTGAAATAGTCATTATAATCAGGAACCTAAAATAACTACTATCCAAAGAATCGAAAGTACTAACCTCTCTTGCCGGGAGACCTAAGTGCTCAGACCATAATGCTAGTCGGAGCGTCAAAGAAAACTTTCCTGCTTTCCAAGGCTTTCCATCCATATAAGAATCAATCATCTCTTTGTCTTCTATGACTACACCAATCTGAAATCCATATGCAGGAGAGTTAAAGAGGCAGAAAATGATAAAAATTATGCATTTATTTTAATTTAAAAGTCAAATAAAATATTTCCAAAATGTGCAAATAAAAACTAACAGCACCTTGTGGGAAAAGGCTAGAGTAGTTGTTGTTGTTGTATGCAAATTATAAACAGATTAATCAATGGGTTCACAAATCATGACACAATTTTAAAGGTGCGAAAAAGGATGTTTTTTTTGACAAGGTGACACAATTTTAAAGGTGCGAAAAAGGATGTTGTCAATAATGATACTACTCAGTTGAAATCATTCTTTCACTAGTTACATATTAATTATTAAGGTGTTGTATAAAAGTTTTTTAACAACATAAATGTGTCAAACTGATTATATGGAGAAAGAAATTCGAAGTTATATATGAAACACAAATACTTATGTTTGTAGTCTTTACCAAAATTTCCAACAAAATATATCAAAAAGAGACAGAGCTAACTAGATATCAACTATCTCACTTCCATAATATATGAATCACCATCGATGAAAATGGTAATGAGAGTTAATGAAATGAGAGAGGTGTACGAAAGTGACTCAGTAATCAAACATCCGAATCTGATCACTCTTTTAAAGCATGTGAAGGGAGAAAGACTTGGAACTGTACCTCAGAATCCCTGGAGCCAAGTAAGCTCCTATCATTAATATTAGCAGATCCAATCAAACTTATACAATCATCAACAATCATGATTTTACTGTGAACATACACCTGCAAAAACGGGTATATCATTAAGCTGACCAGAGCTCGATAAATACAAGACCATAGATGTGAAAATACCTGGCTTGTTGCCACAGGACCACCATCAGAGAGTCTGCCATAAGACCTCAGGCCATAAAAAGAGATGTAGTCATGTATTCTTGAACCAAGAATCTCATGAAGGTTATGTAAGATAGAATTCTGCCCTCTGCAAATGGTTCGATACTGCCAATGCATTATGGCTCTCACAGATGCTGCGCCACTATCATCAAGCCCCCCCTAGTAGATAGTATAAAAGTAAGTCCAAAACTCATGCAAAAGCATAATTGTGTTGAAACAGGATAAAAATTAGAACCTGGAAGCCAGGCAGGAGAGGTATGACAACAATAACCCTGAAAGATTTTTTGTCATTATAAGCTCGCATAATCCGCCGATGCAAAGCTTCTAACACACGATTACGTATCATATCATCTCCAGAAAGACCTGAGATAAAAAATTGGTTCTGGAACAAGTTCCCAAGGATGAAAGAAAACAGTCAGAGAAAGTCCAGAACATATGAGATTAAGTTGATCCAAGGAATATTGTCCAAAATTAGAAAAGAATATACAATGACCAGTGTCAAAAAATAATTAGCAGCACACAAGCGACAAGAAAAGAATAAAAGAAATAAGATAATAATGCACCCTATTAAAGTCTATCCTCCAGCATGATAGGAGATATGGACTTCCCACTGCTTTTAGTTTTTATGTTGGAAAAGTCTCAAAGTTTTACATTAAAAGTCTCAAAGTTACTGTTTACTAAGACCAAATTGATGCAATTCTCAGTCAAATATCGTCGTCTGAGGATCAATTTGATTTTGATGTCACTAATCTTTCAAAAACAAGTTGCACGACAAAATTGAAGTCTGGCTCAAGGTTTTGATATGGCCGACAGACAATCACAAATTAAACCCTTTTAATCATATGACTATGAAACAACAATAGGCACCTTGAATGAATCAAATACAATAATGTCCAAGGGCTGTGTCCTCAGCCTCACTGCCGCTCTTTTTATTCCTTCTTTACCCCTCCTATAACATTCATTAAAGGCGTGTCAATACCGAATACTATAATTTGACCTATAATTAATTTGTTGTTTTTCTTAAAATTGATAATGCTTTGTCAAGTAATCCGATGTGGGACTCTTAAGTCTTAATAAACCCCCTCACGCCCACCGGAGGGTGACCCAAGTGGCTCGCTCGATAGATAGCAGGTGGCTCAGTAGATTTTGGATAGGCTTTGATACCATCAGTGGCGTATCTAGGACCCTCAGTACGAGCGTGCAAAAAAATTTAACCACACACATTGCTATAAATATAATAAAGGAGGAAGAGAATAAAGAAGAACTTACTCGAAAAGGAGGAAACATACGGAGAAAAAAAATTAGAAATGTGTGAATATGGTGTATTAGGTAGATGCAAAACTAGGAGTTTCGGTACAATCAAATATTTTCTAGGTGTGCAAACTATTTTTTAATAGGATATTGGTGCCAATAATATTTTTTTAATAGAAGTATTAGTACTAATACTAATTTTTCAGGGTGGCGACCACCCTGAGATACATGTGGATCCACCACTGGATACCATCTTAAAATTTGGGCCGAACCTAACTCTACCCTACAAAACCAACTTCTACGATGAGGGATATCTCTCACTTATAAACTCTTTTTCAGGTCATATCACATCTGATGTGGGACTGTTAGCAGTTTTATTCTAACTCTAGCTATTGGACTATCCTCCATTTGGCCAACCCCTTTATTAGAGCTTCCAAAGATCTTAAAACATGCCAAAATCATATAAATCGAGACTCTACCGTCCTTTTTGCAATGGGAGATATCCCAATTCTCTCTAATAGTTTTATTCCTGATCTTTTAACCACTTGCCTAACATAAAACTTACATCTCCACAACACCTACTTGTTGGCTCTGTCACCATCATTCAATATCATACAACATTACTGGTCTTATAGTTGTGGGGTAAAATTTTCCTTTAAGCTTGAGTGGCATTCTTCCAAGGCAAATCACGCCTGGAGCATTCCTCCATCCCACTCACCTTGTTTGGATATAGTTGACATCTCTACCTCCCCAACATTTTGTATGACTGACCCAAGATACTCAAAATATGAGACTTGTGGTATTGTATGTTCTCCAATTTTTACCTCAGCCTAAATTTGTGTCTCTTGTTAAACTTGCATTCCAAACAATGTTTGGTATATTTTTAAAAGCGTTACAGGTTGCCATAGCTATCTTACGAGTTATTATCACAGTACATATGACTTCCTCAACAGTGCAAAATTCCACATGTAAAAGTATTTGGCTTTTGCATGTATCAAAAGAAACCAAGATAAATGAAGCATGTCAACCAACTTCAATAACAGGATTTATTACCTTTTGCCAATTGTCATTACAACAACTAAAACAGCCAGACATACAACACTTTTCTGGAATCATCATCCTTACAAGAAAATTTGTTTCAGCGATACTGAATAGGCCAGGTTTGAACTTTTCTAAACTGGTTCACTCTTTTTCCCCGTTTTTCGGTGGGCGTTACAACAGGAGTTTTTTTTTAAGAGTCAATGAGACCTTTTTTTTTGGCACAAGAGTCAATGAGTTATTTGACTAAATATGTCTTGACCAAAAAAAAAAGACTATATATGCAAGTTCTTGTAAATATATAAATAAACATTAAAAATATTAGTGCCATTAGCCATTACGTAAAAAAACAATCTAACATGTATACAAACTTGCAGTTATTCAAGCATACTAAGCTACTAATAATGCTAATCCCTATCCCTTTATTTGTTGTGTTCTCTTATTATACGCCAATTGCTGTTGTTGTACTTATATAAAAATAACAAATAAACACTATGCGCACACACACTATTACCAATCATTAATCACATTCGGGTTTAAATTTGGGAACCGATGTTTTATGTCGTTGAAACTGCCAAGACAACCAACAATGAGGGGCAAAAGAAATCCAGTTTGTAAGTGGGATCAACTTTCTACATTATTATTTGACGGACACAAAAAACTTTGTACACTATTACAGTGTTACTACTTTTAAATAATGGGCGAGACTACAACTTCCAACAAATATGGCATTGTGTATACAGAGGATCCGTCCAACAAATATTGAGGTTTAAAACAAATTTTCGTGTAAGGATGATGATTCCAGAAAGTGGAGGTTGTCGGAAATAACCACCCAAACGCCTTCCTTGGAACATCAACATTGTATATCTAGATCATAACCTACTAGTTAATGATAGACATAGCTAGAATGTTTCAGTATAGCAAAAAATTATAAAATTAAAAATTAATTAAGATTTAAACCTGAAAAATATTGAATAAGAAACTCCACTTCAAAAAATGGTATATATTTTATAAATAAAGTTGTAATAAAATCCACAAGATAATTATGATCATTTTGCATAGTAAATAAAAATATCAAGTGAATGAGACAATAGTGAACCTTTCTAAAGAAACCAAATCTAATTATGATCATTTTGCATAGTAAATAAAAATATCAAGTGAATGAGACAATAGAGAACCTTTCTAAGTTCATCCCAGAGCTTGTAAAAGTTGCCATTTTGAGGACCATGTACATTATGGGAAAGCTCATGGAGCATCGTATCCAAAACTTCATGAAATGGGAAAAAGTCCAAATCTCTCTGTTTGGCCTCCGAAGCCGCAACTTAATATTTAATAAAATTTGATAAATCGGATCTACGTAATTGATAGATAGATCCAATTCATGCTTTAACAAAGCGAATCAAGGTAAATCCGATATGATTGGAAAAATTGTAAATCAGATCTACATTGGGGTGAGGTAGATCCGATTTATTAAAATTCAAAAGCTGATGTATCTATATGCGAGATACATCTGCTTCGTCTAGTTGTTAAAGCATATTCACCTAAGAGTGGGGGTAAATCTGATTTGTTAATTACCAAAGCGGATTTACCTCCACCCTTAAGTAAATCCGATTTCAATTAAATTCAACGACCAGATTTAGTCCCCTGGCCCAACAGCTATATTTTCAACGATGTATATTGCACCGGTAATATCAACGGTTGATAATCATAGACGAATTCTATAAATACCCACTCACACCCAGTCTTTTCACAGAAAAATTTAACTGTCTTACTTATTTCACTCATCCTTACCCATCCAGAATGCAGATCTGCCTCACTCAACACTCGGAAGAGAATAGACTCTGCGGTATACATCATCAGAGCAACATCACCATGAGAGAAGATGGTGTCTACTTCTGGAGTCCGAAGTCGGTGTTATGTAGAATCCAGTTTTTTCTAACAGATGTTACGCTGGCAGTTAACTGAAGACGTGGCGTTCTAATTGTCTAATCTAACGTGTCTTCATTAAATGACATAGTCAATGGGAGACCAAAGTGAAACAAAAATAAAATATAGGGGACCTGAGTTGTATTGCTACCTTCATGTACGGGAGGACACTGGTGGCTTGGTTACTGATCATGCGAGGGAGATTCAGGTAAAACTAATTTTACAATTATATATATTTATGTTTATCTTTAAATTATCTTTAAATTGACACAAACACAAAAATAACTACTATCCAAATATAAGATTTTTGGGCAGAGAGAACTTCATCTAAGAACTTTGTGCCTTGAAGACCCTACTCTTCTTGTTCGAATCTGATATGTTTGCCATGATAAGTTGCCCAATATTCTTCGATCATAAGATCCATCCTTGCTTTCACTTCTTGAGGAAATAAGAGTTCTACTGTGTTCAGGATAGCATTGTTCACATTGTATGATGGACTTTTGCTACAAGATATCAACATGAAGAATGGATGAAGTACCACTATAATATGTTTGTTGAATATAAAACTTATATGCCATTTTGTAAAACTAACCTTATGAATTGACGGCAATTGGGACAATTATTGTCATAGCTGGCTAAAGCTAAGTACAGACATAACCTACAAAAGCTGCAAAATTATAAATTTTAAATCATAAATCCATGAGTTGGTAATCCTAAATTTCTAAACTTGCACACTTCTCTTACTCCATGTAAACAAAACCAATACGTACTTTCTTTTATAAATAGTCCTAACACCCGGTTGGACACAAATACTTACACTTCAAGAACTAATACTCTCAAATAATCATTAAAATCTACTTATCCATGTTTGTGTCATGTCCAATTTGTGTCCCCATTTGTGTTGGTGCTTCATAAATTTCTACCCGCAAGTGGGGATCCCTGCGGGGATTGCCCCATTTGGAGTCCCGTGGGCGAGGAATTTTTCCCCATGGGAACAGGGATGGGGGAGAAAATCCCCCCGTCCGTATCCCCCGCCCCCGAATATATTACATAAATGTTCTTATTATAGATATAGATATCTTATATTCTAAGTTATAGATTTTTTAGCCTTTTAATATGTGATTTTAAATAAAAACATTAATAAAATATTAAATTGTATTAATTTTTATATTTTATATTTTTAGTCTTATCTTTATACTTTTTAAATATTAAAATATCAAATTAAAACTAAATTTTCTATATTCAATGTTAAACTTTTGTTTTTTAGTCATACTTTTGCTAACTTTAAATGAATTCTTGAGATCCCCGCGGGGGGTGGGGATCCGTGGGAATGGGGATAGGGAGGAAAACTCCCTAGAAACGGGAAATGGGGATGGGGAACAATATGGGAGGCGAGGCAGGAGCGGGGATGTACTCCCCGATCTCGCCCCGCCCCATTGCCATCCCTAAACTAAGACACTTACAAGACTAATGGAATGGAAAATGTGACGAAACCTCCATCCTCCTTATTGCAGATTAAAAGTTGAAGAATATACGATAATAAAATACTCAATATTTATATGGTCTAAAAACATATTTAAAAATACTATATATATAAATGGGGATTACTAAAATACTCCCATATGATTTTTAGAAAGAGTAGGCTAGCAATAACCCACCTACTCCTTTTAAATAGTAACTTAAAAAATGGGTATTAATGTAATTTAGGGTTTTAAAATTATGTCAAAAATGGTTTATATGTTTTTTACAAAAGTGATATTCCTGTTAATTGGGCGTGCAATATATATTAACAGAAATTTAGAACATCAAATAAAGTGTGAAAAATTTTCTACTATAGTTTCATGAATGATAAATTTCAATCCTTCGATCAATAGATATATTTTTTTATTTAATTAATTTCGTGTGAATCTTTAATCAGAACATTAATTGTTCAAACTGAAAAAAAAAAAACGTTAATATTAATGTAAGGAGAGAGAATCAACACCTTAATTTTAAGGAGTTAAAAACAAATTGGCGGGTAATTGGTCAAAAGTTACATTTACATCAAGTTACATTTACATCAAGTTATTATCCAATGGTCACTTAGCACTAGGATATGTTATTATTCAATAAATTGTCTTTTTATCTAAGGTGATAAAAAACGTTTTATTCAATAAATTAACATTTCTTTAGACTTTGCACTCATTTCATATAATATCTATCAATTAAGTCTTATATAAAAATATATTCTTTTATAAAATCATTTCTTACTATTTTCTTATTTAATATAATAGATTTTGCATTAGATCTATTTTATATGATTTTCAAATAAAAAAACACATTGGAATGAATATTGAAAAACTGAAATCTATATAAACAAGTTTTTTGTTATTCAATTTCCAAAACATATTTTGAAAATATTTATACTAAACGACTTTTTTAATTTTCAAAAATTGATCTGCATCGAAGGACACCTTAGTTAGTAAGACGTTTCTTCTCTACCTAAAAGGATGTGGTTTCATGCCATATAGAGGAAAAGTAGGAATTCTATTAATCTGTTATTTAAAAAAAAGATTCATAAATTAGTAATTAAAACTAAGAATGAGGCTACTTTTTGTTGTTGGATATAATACCTGTGACCACACCAAGTGCTTACGGGGTTGATGAAAAGCTCCAAACAAATATGTGGAAATGCGTAAAAAAATGATTATATAAAGTATTCCATCATTGAAATGAAATTAAAACAAAATTGTTGTATGAAATGTCACAAGAATCATACTGGACAAGAAAGCTCCTCTCTTAGTTTATCAATGCAAGATGGAAGAGCATTACTCTCATGGGCTAGTTTATTCTCTCTTGCTCTACTTTCTTCACCTTCACAATATTCCTCCTTTTTCATCTTTTTGCCGCTATCTGCTTAATAACATCAGATGAATAACAATGTGACACAAGAGAAGAAAGCGAAACATATATGAATCTAAGCAACAAAATGTCAATGACCTTTTGGAGAAATTTGTTGTTCATCAAGATCAGGAACAGCTGCCGTATTTGAAAGTGGACTTTTCACCTTTTTCATTTTTTTTTTCCCGCTATCTGTTGAATAACAACATCGGATGAATACCAATGTGACACAAGAAAGCAAAAAACAGATATGAATCAAAGCAGCAAAATGTCAATGACCTTTTGGAGAAATTTGCTCTTCATCAAGATCACGAACAGCTGCCATATTTGAATGAGGATTTTTCTTCTTTTTCATCTTTTTGCTGCTATCTGTTCAATAACAACATATGAATAACAATGTGACACAAGAGAAGAAAGCGAAACATATATGAATCTAAGCAACAAAATGTCAATGACCTTTTGGTGAAATTTGTTGTTCATCAAGATCAGGAACAGCTGCCGTATTTGAAAGTGGACTTTTCACCTTTTTCATTTTTTTTTTCCCGCTATCTGTTGAATAACAACATCGGATGAATACCAATGTGACACAAGAAAGCAAAAAACAGATATGAATCAAAGCAGCAAAATGTCAATGACCTTTTGGAGAAATTTGCTCTTCATCAAGATCACGAACAGCTGCCATATTTGAATGAGGATTTTTCTTCTTTTTCATCTTTTTGCTGCTATCTGTTCAATAACAACATATGAATAACAATGTGACACAAGAGAAGAAAGCGAAACATATATGAATCTAAGCAACAAAATGTCAATGACCTTTTGGTGAAATTTGTTGTTCATCAAGATCAGGAACAGCTGCCGTATTTGAAAGTGGACTTTTCACCTTTTTCATTTTTTTTTTCCCGCTATCTGTTGAATAACAACATCGGATGAATACCAATGTGACACAAGAAAGCAAAAAACAGATATGAATCAAAGCAGCAAAATGTCAATGACCTTTTGGAGAAATTTGCTCTTCATCAAGATCACGAACAGCTACCATATTTGAATGTGGACTTTCCTCAGGTTTGCGTTTCTTTTGGTTTAGGCGCTTTTGTTCTTCACCCACCACCATTCTTTTGTTTGTTGGTCTACTGCGACTAGTTTTTGTTTTCTAAGTTTGAAATTAGGGTTAATCAGTGAAGAGGTAAAGATATTATAAAGTAGGAAAGATTAATTTATTAGTGTCAATCACAAAAGTTAAAATAAGGAATAATTGATAAAAGACAATTGATCTATTTTTGTCTTCTTCTCCAACATATTCAGCATCAGTGACAGATTTCAGCTTATGCTCTTAAATGATTGTAGTATAGAATAATAGGGAAAGAGGAAATAAATTGAAGAAAGAAAGAGAGAGGTGTAAAAGTAGGAAAATAGAGGAATAGAGAAAACAAGAGAGAAATAGATAGGCGATAAATAAATAAAAAATAGAACAAAGAGGAGGAAGGCTGAAACAATATATGAATTCAATTTATTTTGATGGATGATCCACAAAACTGAATGAATAGGATAGAGAAGGGGTATCAATCAAAATAATAAAACTTTTAAAAGTATATAGATTTATTGTTCTAATCTAACATCTACCGATGATACTGGTTTGCTGAAAATCGAAAAAGAGCAGAAGAGAGGGAGATTAAGACTGGTTACCTGTAAGGACTAAGGAGGTGGAAGAGAAGCCGCTGCCGCGAGAGAGAAACTGCTGGAAGATATCTGCGTGAGGGGTGAGTGAGAGTGCAACAATGCGTGAGAAATAGAAACCCTGATTCTAGTAACTGGAGTGGATTTGGGCTGGTAAATTGAAGCCCAGAGCTGATCTAAGGAATAAGGTTTTTTTTTTTACCCCCACCTTTTACCCATACGTTTTTTTTGGACGAAAATACCCCTGTCTATTTTTTGGTCAATCGGATATTTACGTTAATCAGACATAAATACGATTGTTTTTTTACAATTCGTATTTACATAGTGACAGATAAATACGATTATCTTGATAAATTACCAATTGTATTTACGTAGGCTGAGGTAAATACGATAGTTAAAAAAACACAGCGCATTTTACCTCACCTCAAGGTAAATACAATATATGTAAAATACAAAGCGTTTTTACCTTTGGGTGGGGGTACATACGCTTTGTAAAATACAAATCGTATTTACCTCACCCATAGGTAAATACGATTTGTATTTACCCCAGCCATAGGTAAATATGATTTGTGTTTTAATCGACGGCCAGATTTACTCCCCTGACCCAATGGATTGTTTTTCAACGGTGTAGATTGCACGGATAGTATCAACGGTTGATATTCATTCACGAATTCTATAAATACCCACCCCCACCCTCATTCATTTCACACAAAAGTTTCACTGTCAATTACATTTCTCACAAATCCATAATGCAGATTTGCCTAACACAACGGTCTGTTGAGAATAGGCTATGCGCTATACATTATGGGGGGCTGGTGGTGGTGGTGCAACCGGCAACAATCTGGGAATGGATACCTGACGTACCGCTCTAAGTAGTCCATAGCAACCTCATCGAAATCCCGAGCAGCTCTAGTCGCCTGATATTTACGTTAATCAGACATAAATACGATTGTTTTTTTACAATTCGTATTTACATAGTGACAAATAAATACGATTATCTTGATAAATAGAAACCCTGATTCTAGTAAATGGAGTGCATTTGGGATTGTAAATTGAAGCCCACAAGTGATCTAAGGCATAAGGGTTTTTTCTAGAGCTATCAAAATGAGCCCAACCCGACTGGCCGGCCCAACCCGCGCCGACAAAATAAGTGATTTGGGCCCGCCTGAAAAGGAGTTATAAAAATTTGGCCCGCCCCAGGCCCACCCGAAAGTTTATTAGTCCGTCATGGGCCAGCCCGCTGGCCCGACAATTTTAAAAAAAAGACTTAATTACATATTTTTTTAGAAAAAATTGACCCATTCTGAGTCCAAAAAAATAAGATCCGGTATCAAATTAATTTCAATTGTTTCATACTATATAGGTCCATTAATTATGAGTATTATGAGTTACCATACAACAGTCTCTATCTAATTAATTTCAATTGCTTCATACTATATATCTGACCCAGTTAAACGATAACCAGCATTTGTGGCTTTTGTTTTTCACATTGAATAGAACCCCCCCCCCCCCCCCCCCCCCCCCCCCATTTTGTCTATGATTGTCCTCTGGTATTTGACCTTTGAGTTTCATACTGGCTAATTGACACTGATTATTTACTCACATCTATTTGTTATAAACATCTGATTATGAGTATTATGAGTTAGCATGCTTGGCCTAATCAGTTACAAAATAGCATGTTCAAACGCATATTTTGTAATAGGGGTGAACTCGTAATATATATTATGAGTCTAACAAAATATATTATACTAAGATATATTTTGTAACACATTGTACTCAGAATATGTACTAAGACATGGGCCCGGTCCACTCGAATTGACAGCTCTAGTTTTTTCTTTTGTACCCCCACCTCTTTGACACTAGAGCTGAAAAATGGGTCGGGCCCGCCGGTCCGGGCTAGCCCGAAAAATGGGAGGGCTTGGGCCGAAGGAATTGAGCCCATTTTTACACCGGGCCATGGGTAGCCGGCAAGCCCGTTAATAAAAAAATTGGGTCCATATTACTGTAACGTTTCCATTCCCATCCCAAACAAATTCAATTAAAAAAAGGCAAAATTACACTAGAGGACCTTTAAGTTATTTATTTGTAACAAGTTGGACCTTTAAGTTTTTTTTTTACAAATAGGCCCTTTTAATGATTTCTCTAGCTTATATATTTTAATGTAATGCTACTTTATATATTGTGATTACTCTAGCTTATGTATTTTGATGCAACGAAGCATATTTTGGTGTATTTTGATGTAATCAACGATATTAAATTTTACTAAAAGGGCCAACGGTGTCAACGTTAGGTAACTTAAAGGGCCTATTTGTTACAAAAAAAACTTAAAGGGCCAACTTGTTACAAATAAATAACTTAAAGGTCCCCTGGTGTAATTTTGCCTTAAAAAAATGCTAAACTCTCACAGGAACACTCAACCAAAAATTGGGTCCATATTACTATCTCCAACACATGAAGTGTCATCCTCGGTAAGTTACCTTTCCCTGCCAGCAGCTTCCTACATTACTGGACATGTTATTTATATTGATGGAGGATTTACTGTGAATGGATTTCAATCCAACATGAGAATTCACTAAAGCAACAATGTCATTTCTTTTTCTGGATTGTACAAAACAAAAGGTATGAAGGTATTCATCAAGTAATCTTTGCAGGGTTTGGCTTTTAGTTTGTTGTGCATCATTTTGTCCGGTTTCATGATAGTGTCGCTAAAAAATCGTGCATAATGCGGGCTAGACCGAAAAGCCCGCAACCCGCATAGGGCTGGGCTTGGGCCATAAAGGATGAGCCTGAATATCAACTCGGGCTTTTTAGCCTGGCCCTTATAACTCACTAAAGCAACAATGTCATTTCTTTTTCTGGATTGTACAAAACAAAAGGTATGAAGGGAGTATGACTTATGTTACTAAACTTATTGTTTAGGAACTATTACTAAATGGGTAGAATTGTAATATACCCCATTCAATATAAATTCCTAAAATCACGCATTCATCAATTGAACACATTAAATGCCTAAAATCATGGAATTCAATTTTTTTTTTCAAATTCAAAACTGGCAAAAATATTTTTAATCATGGAATTCAATTTTCTGAAATAAAAACGAATTCATCTCTCTTTCGTTCCTACTTAAGAATATCTCGTTTCATTTTTATCAAAAAAATCTGGGTTTTTTTTCCATGCGAAAAAAAATCGTTCATTAACCACAGATTGTACCACAATGGTTAGATGTCACTAACCACAAATGTGCATCGCAATGGTCAGTGTAATTGGTTCCTATAGTTGGTCGTTATACTAACCATATAATTATAGAACATTGGTTGTTTGAGCTCTAACCACCTAATTATAGAACTTTGGTAATTAATATATAATGGGCAACGGGTCGTTATAGAGTTTAATAACCACAAAAGTGAACAGCAATGGTTAGTTCATTTTGTACATATGAGTATCTCTCACAAAACACATTGGAATCTCATCGATACCAAACACATTGGAATCTCAACAATGGTTAGTTCATTTTGTCTAACCATGAAGTCACATAACTTAAGCTAGTTTACTACTAGCCACAAAATTAAACAAAAACCACCACGTTAGTACAAAACATCGGTCAGTTTTGTCTAACCACCAAGTCACAAAACATTGGTTAGTTTTGTCTAACCACGAAGTCACGTAATTTCGGCTAGTTTACTACTAGCCACCGATGTGCAGGGTTGTGGTTAGAGTGTCACTAACCATAAACATGTCGACTACTAGCCACGAAGTCACATAAATTTAGTTAGTTTACTACTAGCCACAAAATTAAACAATTTTGGTTAGTTGGCTCTAGCCACGTAATTACAGACCTTCGGTTATTCATATAAAATAGGAAATTGGTCGTTAAACTTGTAACTAAAAAACATGACAATAAAATGTAACACTAACAACATAATTACAAAACATTGGTTACCTGATCTCTAACCACCTAATTATAGAACTTTGGTTATTCATAAATAATATGACAAAGAAAGAAGAAATGTGTAAGAAATTGAAAGAAGAAAAAAGTGTAAGAAAAAAGTGAACAAAGAAAGAAGAAGGAAGAAAAAAAAAAGTAACGTGAGAAGAAAGAAGAAAGATGAAAGATGAAAGAAGAAAGAAGAAAGAAGAAAAAAATTAATGAGAAATTGAAACAGCCCCAAAAAATAGGAATTAATTAAATGTAATTAAATTTAATTAATACCAAAAACATTGGAGAATACAATAATGCCCTTATTCAATAATAACCATTGGATGGAATTTCATTAAAATATTGAGCATCCAATGACTATTATTGATTTAGTAATAGTTACTAAGCAAAATACTTAGTAACATAAGCCTTAGCCGTATTCATCAAGTAATCTTTACAGGGTTTGGCTTTTAGTTTGTTGTGCATCATTTTGTCCGGTTTCATGATAGTGTCGCTAAAAAATCGTGCATAATGCGAGCTAGACCGAAAAGCCCGCAGCCCACATAGGGCTGGGCTTGGGCCATAAAGGATGAGCCCGAATATGAACTCGGGCTTTTTAGCCTGGCCCTTAAAAGTCCGAGCCCGAAGCGAGCCGGCCCGATACAGGCCGGGTAGCCCGTTTTGCCAGCTCTATTTGACACTATACCCCCCCTCCCCCACGCACCCTTGAAAAGACCAAAATATCCCTTCACAAAATTCAAAAACCCCAACATATCCTCAACACAAAATAAAAAATAAAAAAAGTTGGAAATCGGATTTACACCCCCCAAAGGTAAATCCGATCAATCGGATTTACCCCACCCATAGGTAAATCCGATTTTTTATCAAAAAATAAATAAATAAATAATTTAAAAAATTTATTTTTTTAAAAAATAAATAAATTAGATATCAATAATTTGAATATCGGTCTTCTTTGGGTTCAATATAGTGTGCTGTTCGTTAACACGTGGCGATGTTGTATGTCGAGCGAATAATTTAGGCTAAAAAATCAGTTTTCGGCCAACCTACTCCGACTGTAATGAAACCACAGCCATTAAATCCGAAAAAAATCAAGGATCAAGACTCCCGTAGAAGGAACTTCTACGGAGAGGACGGGCTCAAAATCCCAAATTCCATCGTTTACTATTTTTTATTAATTTTTTAAATTTTTCACAGTCTACAAAAAATCTAAAAAAATCTGCATAGCCTTATTTTGGTTTTATTAGATTTTTAGTGGTGTTTGTATAATTTTTGGATTAGTTTTGACTCTTTAATTTTTCCATCGTTTACTATTTTTTATTAACGGATTTTCAGTAGTGTTTTTATAAGTTTTTTTAAAAATTTTAAATAAAAAAAATTAATATCAAAATCGGACTTACCTTGGGGGAGGTAAATCCGATTTCCCTTTTTTTAGGGAAATCGGATTTACCTTGGTGGGAGGTAAATCCGATTTTCCTTTTTTTAGGGAAATCGAATTTATCCCCCCTTAGGTAAATCGATGGTAAAATTAACAAATCGGATTTATCTCCCCTAAGGTAAATTCGATTTGTTAATTTTAAAGTTGTATTTACCTAGTGGGGGTGCACGAAAAAGGTAAATCTGATGGCTAAAATTAACAAATCGGATTTACCTACCCCTAAGGCAAATCTGAGCGCGTTCATTTTAGGCAGGGGTATTTTCGTCAAAAAAACGTGTGGGGGTATGGAGGGAAGAGGTGGGGGTAAAAAAAATCCGAAGGCATAATATCACTTGTAAATCATTTAAATTTGTTGGACCAAAAAAATTTATTTAAATTTAATATTAGTTATGGTATGTGAAGATGATTGTTAATCTTGGTTCAAGTTTTTTATTATCTTTATGAATTACATCTTTTTTTTAAATAGGACCTCCTATATATTCTCCTCTTTGTAATCAACTTATCAATCCTAATTAATTGCATCTTTTTTCTGTAATAAAAGAATTTATGTTCATTTCAAGTTGGACGGTTTGAGGGTGAAATTGTTTATTGCTGTCAATGCACTTCCATTGCATGTGTGCCTCAGAATCAGGGATTCATGAATGATACTTAAGGTTTGATAGAATACCTGAATTGATTGAGTGTGGTGGTTGATGTTAATGAGTAGAAGATATTGAGGTAAATGCAGTATCTATTCTGTTTTAGGAAAAAAATACTAATTGCCTGAACTGAACCCATTTACTCTTGCAACAAGTCCCATAAAATGAGGTCTCTTTGTTTGATATTAAGCTATACAATTAACTGAAGTAAGTCCTTTAAAAAAGATCTATTTTTAATGTAAGGTTTTGTCTAATGTGATATATTCTCAAGTAAGAGTTGGTTTTTCCTTATTTCCCACACGTTATTTTTCTTCTTTTCATAGACAACATAATCCGTTGTATGAATGGGGAATTAAAATGAATTAATGGAATGGGTTAATCTGTCGAATTACTTAATTTAAATTTTAGAAACTCAGATTCTAGTAAGTGGAGTGGATTTGGGCGTATCACTTGTGGTTTGGTTTGGTTTAATTTGGGTGGTAGCAATAAAACCGTAAACCGAACCGAACAGCACAATTGGTTTATAAAATAATTCAAATAGATTTGATTATATCAATTTTTTGCAATTTTCAGTTTGGGTTTATTCATTTTACGGTTTTCTATTAGATTAGTTTGGTTTTCAACAATCCTAGTGAGCACAATTTCCTGGATGTTAGTGCTACTTTTACAATTTGTGGCCCGTTAATAATGCCATGATGAGTAAATTTACTTCATTCGGAATCACAATGAGCGTTTAGTGAGTCCATTGTGACTTGCAGACTTGAAATTTGTGCGTCCCAAGAATATCATTGGTATAAATAAGGTTTTGTTTCGGTTAAAGGTAAAAATTGGTGCTTTCAACATTTTTAGATTGCCTGCATCGAGGGTCGTTGCTATTGCTTAAGGGGTATAAGGATTTTGGGCATTTCTTCTTGATTTATTGTTTTTGGTATTCTTATTCCGACGCTTGGGTATCTTTTCTGCAATTCTTCTTCTACTCTCTTACTATGTGATCTGTACCTAGTAGCGTTGTGCGGACTGCGTCGGTGGACTCTTGCGGTATGACTTGATATCAACGAGCGCCCGTGAGGGGGACCTGCGAAGCCACTCCGACGCCCAAGTTAGTATTGAGAGTAGGTGAGTGATTTAGCAAGGAATGAGAGTGTACCTCATTATGGCAATGTGAGCCAGTATTTATAGGGAAGCGTGCTCGTTGTGAGCCGTCAGATTGAGTGAGTTGATCTGAGCCCTCCAATCATAAGATTCATATTGGGCTTGTAAATTGTGGATATGGACCAAAGTGATTGGGCCAATCCATGCTCAATTGCTGAATGGGCCTCGTGGCCCAGTCCAGAACAGTTGCCCCCAAGCCGAGATTATTCCGAAGGATGGTCTTGGCTTGAAGCCTCTAGTTCGTCCGCTTGTTGCGTCGTTATCTAAATATTTTGAAGAGAGTGGTGGGGTAAGAAGCTTTGTGGAGATAAGATTTTCTTGGAGATAAGAATTTGGTGGTCCACACACTTCACTCATCAACTTGGAGCTTCTACTCTTACTCTATCTTGGTAAGTAGATCCTTCTTTCCCTTTTAAACCTCCATACTTCATGAAAATGCTAGTTTTTAGTGACAAGAGAATGTTGATGCCTCGTGGCATTGTGCTCCCATGGTAGCCATAGGTGACATGGGAATGTTGGTGCCTCATGTCCTTGTATTCGCGAGAGAAGTTTCTGAAACATATCCCCCATGAATTCAAATCTCTTCCCATTAGGCTCACGCGCAATGGTATCATTTGGGGGTAGCCTTCGGACACCGGCAGAGTGCCGACTTTCACGCACATGCGCTCGCGCGCTTCCGGACACTGGCAGGGTGTCGGGCTTCAAACCATACGATCTCGCGCTCCTGGACACCGGCAGGGTGCCGGGTTTCACACCATGCACTTCGCTCGCTCCCAGACACCGGCAGGGTGCCGGGTTTCACCCGTAAACCGGCAGGGTGCCGGCATTTCTTCCCTCTCGCGCGTGCGCCTCGCAGCGCTTAGGCGCTTCGGAGACCGGCAGGTGTCATACCCTAATTTTGTCCGCCTAGGTTTAAAACCCTAATTTTCCGCAAAAAATAAATAAATTGAGAAGTGTGGTTTTATTTTGAAGAGTGAAGAGCATTGTGCATGCATTTTTGGGTTTTAAAAGTCATTCTAGGGCTTTTAAATTCATTGTTAGAGTGGAAATGCATTTGTTGTTAAAAAACAAGGTTTTTAGGGCAAAAGGGTATTTTGGTCATTGTCAAAAATAAGATAATTTCTCATCAAGAATCATTGTGCAATTTTAGAGAAATTTATTTGAGGCAAAACATTTTTGGTCATGTATGTATGTATGCGCATGCATGCATACATTGTGCACAAAATTTCAAAAAGGATCAATAGGGAATATTCTACAAAAATTTCAAGATGGGGTTTTTATGATATTTTTGGTCATGGTGATCTCATAAAATGGCATATTCCTAAGGTTCCTAGTATGTGGCCTAAATTGGGTGTATTTTTGTACAATTATCCTAAGAAGAATAATCAAAAATGAAGGGATAATGGAATGGTCATATAATAGTACAATAGTACAAGATGACAACTAGCAAAACTTGGTGACCACTCCCACTACCTCTTGGCCGAATTTCACCCTCTCTATTCTCTCATTTTGTGTTTTCTCAATGTCCTCAATCCATGTGAGCCTCAATCCTAGCCTTTGATTCAAAATTAAAATCAAATCCTAGAGCACAACTAGTGCATATTGACCTAAATACCCTCAAACCTAGATGCATTCTATAAATACCCTATTAACCTTACCTCTCACAACTTTTGGGCCTCATTTTCACTCACACAACCCTAGCACACAACTCCCTCTCCTAATTCCCTCTCTTGGCCGAAATCATACCACCTTCTTCCTCCATCAATTCTTCACTTCTCCTTCACCAAATCACCATTTTCTCACCTCATTTCCATTCCTACTTCATATATCTTCCTTCTCTCCTAATTTAATTCAAGCTTGCATCATCAAAGGGCATTTTTAAGCAAGCATTTCGTGGGTTTCATTGAAGTTTGGTGAAGATTCAAGTTGATTTGTGGTCTTGTTCTTCATATTAGTCATTTCTTAGCTTGGATTTGAGGTAAACTTCTTAAAACCTAGCATCATCTTCAACTTTTTTGCATCAAAATGTAGATATCATGTTTCTAATTTTGCATCCTACCATATTCATGCATTTTAGTGTTGTTATATTGTTGATTTGTTGATTGTTGTTGGTGAGAGGTGTCTCAAGCATTTTGACAAACACTATGGGAGGTTTGGGTGCTTGAGATGCTTCTCACCCTTGAATAAATTGTGATTTATGTTGTTTTCACTATGATCTTGCATTTTTGTTGAATAAAATGATGTGATGCTTCGCAAATCATGATTAGAATTAGGGTTTGTTAATTTTCTTGTGAAATGGGTTTGCAATTGTGATCAAAAACGTTTTCTCAAGTTATTTTGATGTTAATAGATGGTATCTTGCTTGCAAGTCATTGTTATGTTGATGATTGGCAAGAGGACTCACACTTGTGCCTTTGCGCACTTAACTTTAAGTGTTGAGGATTGACTAAAATGATTCAACGCAATTGATTTGATGTTTTGATTGCAAAATATTGTTGCTAATTGATTGTATCTTGCTTGCAAATTGTTATATGTTGATGATTGGCAAGAAGACTCACACTTGTGTCTTTGTGCACTTCACTTTAAGTGTTGAGGATTGCCTAAGATGATTCAACACAACCTTGTGCTTTGATTGTAAACTTTGGTTTGCTTGTTAGTAACTTGTTTGCAAAGTTATTCTATGTTGAGGATTGGCAAGAGGACTCTCACTTGTGCCTAGTGCACTTCACTTTAAGTGATGAGGATTGCCTAAGATGATTCAATTTTCTTTGTGCAATTCTTGCTTGAAAATGCAAATGCTAGTTTTCTAACTTGATTAATCAATTTTGGTTACAAAAATGACTTGTTAATGCCCTCTTTTGGTCACTTTTGGTCTTGCAAATGTGATGTTCTTTCTAGGTCAATGTTATGCTTTAATGTTGATGATTTGGTAAAAGGACTAGACACTTATGCACTTGTGCATTGTCTCAAGCGTCAAGGATTACTAAAAGGGATTCAACCTTGTGCTTTATCTTGTGTTGACACCTAATTGAATTGAACTTTTGTATGATCTCTTTGTGTGCCTATTGTTGATCTTACATATGCATGCCATTAGATGTTGATGACTAAGTGTCATTCTTGTGCTCAAATGTTGTAATTGGTAATGTTTATGGTTATGCTTACATTGTTGATTGCTTTGCTTGCAATTTGTTAAATGTTGCACTTTCGTTCTTGACTTGGAAATTGATTGAATGTTCTACTTTCTTTTCCTTTTGGATGCCACGCCATCCCAACAAACCTTTTGTGACCAATGTCACCCTCAAACTCCCTTCTCCTTTCTTCAAATCAATCATTTTCTAAAGCTTTTTCCAAACTCAATCTTTTCTTAAATTGTTTTCATAAGACAATCAAATTCTTTCTAAGATCAACAATAAACCTTTTTGAAAACTCATAAGGAGGCAAGTCGGACGTACGGCCGGTGTTGTCTAGCGTCCTAAGATCGGAGCTGTACAGCTCAAACATCTTGGGATACTTATGAGAATTAAAACAAGTAATTAACAACTTGAACCCTATTTCAAAAAAAATGAGTAAGGAATTGAGTCGGATGTACATCCGGTATTGGTTAGCGTCTTAGGGTTAGCGAGCTGTACAGTTCAGGCGAGCCTAAGATACTTGCCAAATAAAAGCAACCAACCTCACAACAAATCTTTTTCTTCCTTAATCAAAAAAACATTTTCAATAAGTAGGGGGCACGTCGTCTATACAGGCGGGGTTGTCTTTGTTCTAGGTCTAGTGGACTGTACAGTCTAGGACCGAAAACCCCTACAATAAAAAACACCAACACAAAGTTTCTCGACTAAAGAGAACTACGTAAGCTTTGAATTCTCCATCGCACCGGGAGATACGTAGGAGCGGGTCACATCCCGTCAAGCACACTTTTAAAAAATAATAAAAAGATTCTTCTTTTCCCCCGTTTTCAAAAACACTTTTCTCAAATAAAAAAGAAGTAGAATGAATTGTTTCAAATCAACTCTGTCAAAACCGCACATCAAGTTAAAGGTTCCCTTTCGGTAGAAAGGAGGTGTGGGATGCTAATACCTTCCCCACACCTAATCGACCCCCGAACCTACATCTCTAGTTCTCAAAGAACCACCCCGCCTTAAAAAGGACCCTTTTTCAATGTTTTGGTCCCTGTTGCACCCCGAAAAATCCGGTTTGGACCTTTCATCGTACAACGTGAAAATTTGTGAAGCCGCCATCAACATTTTTTATTTAGGGACCAAAACATTGAAAAAGGGTCCTTTTTTTTTTAAGGCGGGTGGTCCTTTGAGAACTAGAGATCTAGGTTCGGGGGTCGGTTAGGTGTGGGGAAGGTATTAGCACCCCACACCTCCTTTCTACCGAAAGGGAACCTTTAACTTGATGTGCGGTTTTGACAGAGTTGATTTGAAACAATTCATTCTACTTCTTTTTATTTGAGAAAAGTGTTTTTGAAAACGGGGGAAAGGAAGAATCTTTTTATTGTTTTTTAAAAGTGTGCTTGACGGGATATGACCCGCTCCTACGTATCTCCCGGTGCGATGGAGAATTCAAAGCTTACGTAGTTCTCCTAGTCGAGAAACTTTGGTGTTGGTGTTTTTTATTGTAGGGGTTTTCGGTCCTAGACTGTACAGTCCACTAGACCTAGAACAAAGACTACCCCGCCTGTACAGACGACGTGCCCCCTACTTATTGAAAATGTTTTTTTTGATTAAGGAAGAAAAAGATTTGTTGTGAGGTTGGTTGCTTTTATTTGAGCAAGTATCTTAGGCTCGCACGAACTGTACAGCTCGCAAACCCTAAGACGCTAACCAATTCCGGATGTACATCCGACTCGATTCCTTACTCATTTTTTGAAATAGGGTTCAAGTTGTTAATTACTTGTTTTGATTCTCATAAGTATCCCAAGATGTTTGAGCTATACAGCTTCGATCTTAGGACGCTAGACAACACCGGCCGTACGTCCGACTTGCCTCCTTATGAGTTTTCAAAAAGGTTTATTGTTGATCTTAGAAAGAATTTGATTGTCTTATGAAAACAATTTGAGAAAAGATTGAGTTTGGAAAAGCTTTAGAAAATGATTGATTTGAAGAAAGGAGAAGGGAGTTTGAGGGTGACATTGGTCACAAAAGATTTGTTGGGATGGCGTGGCATCCAAAAGGAAAAGAAAGTAGAACATTCAATCAATTTCCAAGTCAAGAACCAAAGTGCAACATTTAACAAATTGCAAGCAAAGCAATCAACAATGTAAGCATAAGCATAAGCATAAACATTACCAATTACAACATTTGAGCACAAGAATGACACTTAGTCATCAACGTCTAATGGCATGTATATGTAAGATCAAAAATAAGCACACAAAGAGATCATACAAAAGTTCAATTCAATTAAGTGTCAACACAAGATAAAGCACAAGGTTGAATCCCTTTTGGTAATCCTTGACGCTTGAGACAATGCACAAGTGCATAAGTGTCTAGTCCTTTTACCAAATCATCAATATTAAAGCATAACATTGACCTAGAAAGAACATCACATTTGCAAGACCAAAAGTGACCAAAAAAGGGTATTAACAAGTCATTTTTGTAACCAAAATTGGTTAATCAAGTTAGAAAACTAGCATTTGCATTTTCAAGCAAGAATTGCACAAAGAAAATTGAATCATCTTAGGCAATCCTCATCACTTAAAGTGAAGTGCACTAGGCACAAGTGAGAGTCCTCTTGCCAATCCTCAACATAGAATAACTTTGCAAACAAGTTACTAACAAGCAAACCAAAGTTTACAATCGAAGCACAAGGTTGTGTTGAATCATCTTAGGCAATCCTCAACACTTAAAGTGAAGTGCACAAAGACACAAGTGTGAGTCCTCTTGCCAATCATCAACATATAACAATTTGCAAGCAAGATACAATCAATTAGCAACAAAATAACTTGAGAAAACGCTTTTGATCACAATTGCAAACCCATTTCACAAGAAAATTAACAAACCCTAATTCTAATCATGATTTGCGAAGCATCACATCATTTTATTCAACAAAAATGCAAGATCATAATAAAAACAACATAAATCACAATTTATTCAACAAAAATGCAAGATCATAGTAAAAACAACATAAATCACAATTTATTCAAGGGTGAGAAGCAATCTCAAACACCCAAGCCTCCCTAAGTGCTTGTCAAAATGTTTGAGACACCTCTCACCAACAACAATCAACAAATCAACAATATAACAACACTAAAATGCATGAATATGGTAGGATGCAAAATTAGAAACATGATATCTACATTTTGATGCAAAAAAGTTGAAGATGATGCTAGGTTTTAAGAAGTTTACCTCAAATCCAAGCTAAGGAATGACTAATATGAAGAACAAGACCACAAATCAACTTGAATCTTCACCAAACTTCAATGAAACCCACTAAATGCTTGCTTAAAAATGCCCTTTGATGATGCAAGCTTGAATTAAATTAGGAGAGAAGGAAGATATATGAAGTAGGAATGGAAATGAGGTGAGAAAATGGAAGTGAAATGAAGAAAAATGGGGGAGGGAATGGAGAGGAAATTCGGCCAAGGGAGGAGAGGAGAGGAGAGGTTTGTGTGCTAGGGTTTTGTGAATGAATTGTGAGGCCAAAAGTGTGTGAGAGGTGAGGTTTCTAAGGTATATATAGAGAGCAACTAGGTTTAAGGGTATTTAGGTCATTGTGCATCTCATCTCACTCTAGGATTGCATTTAAAATTTGAATGGAGGGTGAGGATTGAAACACACATGATGAGGGACAAAAAATGAAAAATTGGAGAGGAAATGGGGAGGGAGAATTCGGCCAAGCAAGGGGGAGGGTGTAGCCTTGGTCACCAAGTTTTGCAAGTTGTCATCTTGTACTATTGTACTATTATATGACCATTCCATTATCCCTTCATTTTTGATTATTCTTCTTAGGATAATTGTACAAAAATACACCCAATTTAGGCCACATACTAGGTATCTTAGGAATATGCCATTTTATGAAATCACCATGACCAAAAATATCATAAAAACCTCATCTGGAAATTTTTGTAGAATATTCCTTTTTGATGCCTTTTTTGAATTTGAATTTTGTGCACAATGTATGCATGCATGCGCATACATACATACATGACCAAAAATGTTTTGCCTCAAATAAATTTCTCTAAAATTGCACAATGATTCTTGATGAGAAATTATCTTATTTTTGACAATGACCAAAATACCCTTTTGCCCTAAAAACCTTGTTTTTTAACAACAAATGTATTTCCACTCTAACAATGAATTTAAAAGCCCTAGAATGACTTTTAAAACCCAAAAATGCATGCACAATGCTCTTCACTCTTCAAAATAAAACCACACTTCTCAATTTATTTATTTTTTTGTTGAGAATTAGGGTTTTGACCTAGGCGGACAAAATTAGGGTATGACAGCTGCCCCTCTTTATTTGGATTTTAACAAGGAATATGAATTGGCCGAAACATATTCCGAGGCAAAATAGAAATAAAGAATTCAGAAATTATACCAATTTTGTCTACTTAGAGAAACCAGAATTTTCTTTTTTTCTTTGTTTTTTTTTTCTTTTTTTGAAATATGATACAAATGCAATGAAAAGATTTTTTTTGTTTTGTTTTTCTTTTTGGAATCAATTGGTGCCAACCCTCAATAAGCCAGCAAAAGCAGTAAAGAAAACAACAAAAAAAAAAGGGGGTGCCGGCCCTCATTAAGCCCGCGAAGGAGGCTGCCTAAAGCCTTTTAACGAATCGCGAACGATCCGAGTTTGCACTTGGGCCTGGGGAGCACGTGGGCTCAAAGGGGTGGTCTTTCGAGCGACCGGGGGAGGGTACTATATCAAGTCTAGATCTCGATATTTCCCTAGGACTGCGCCATGTTTTAGGCCAACACAGCTATCCTTTTCGACTGGACCTATTGAGGTCAGGGGGACTTACTCGCAGCTCGAATACGAAGTGAAGTCAGTCTTCTGGGGGACACGTGGGTCCAAAGGGGGATCCGCAAATCCAATTAGTCTTCTTCAGGGTCAATGCTTTCACACCGATCCAGGGGTGCCTGCTCTGGTCGCAGGACTTTTCTTCAGGTTTCTCAGGTTGGCGGTACCTGCACATGTCAGCAGATGCAATGCATGGTGCATGGAATGAATGCATGTTATGCAAAGGCGAATGCATGCGATGATTTTGGGTGAATGATGAATGCTGGGGAATGCTTTTCTTTCAGCTTTGATTATTTTTTTTTTCATCTTTTAATTCTTCTTTTGATCAGCTTTCTGTTTTCTGATCATTTGTTTTTTCTTCTTTTTGCCTGATCAGCTTTTTTTTTTGATCATTTGCTTTTTTGTGCTCTTCTTTTTTTAATAAAAGGCTTATTCTTTTGCTGGTTCAACCGACCCGTGACACTCATGGCACAAGACTGGGGAACTTATTAGAGTTGCTGCGGCGCACGGGCCGGGTGCAGGTTTGCTTTATGATTTGCCATCTGAAGTGTTTGATGGGCGCAATTATTTTCTTTGCAACATTAATTTGTTTTTGAGGAATCACTTCCTTCCCGTGACTTTTGGGGATTTCGCAATGATTGCAATGCTCTAGGATTTATGCACATGTTTTACAATTCAGTATTACCATCATCATAAAACGTTTATTTTGAGCTGAAAAAGCAGAAAATAGAAAAGCAAACAGATATGAGAAAAATTGAACTTTATTGATGTGGAAACCGGTCGTACAGAAAGTTACGCCGACTGTTCAATACATTTGAAAATTTAAACTGCAAAAAGACACGAAAAAGAGAGAAAAGCTAGTTTCTAAATGTCCGTCTCTGTGGAACAATGCCAAACATTTATGTCCTTGACCTTGATCACCCCTCTATCCAAACCTTCAGGAGTGCTATATGCCCTTGTTTATTTTCATGCCCAAGTTTTCTGACCCTAATTTTTGCCTGGATCGCCCTTTGCGGGTTTTCAATCCACCGGGTCGCTCTAATTTTGCCTAGGCCGCCCTTTCGGGTTTTCAACCTAGCGAGCTAATTCTTACTTGGCTTATCTTTCTCTTTTTTCGTCTATTTCTTTCAGGCATAATACTTCTTCACCGAATCTGAATTGACTGGGTTTTTGAGTTCTTCACCGTCCATGTTGGTGAGTATTAGTGCTCCTCCAGAGAAGGCTTTCTTGACCACATAAGGTCCATCATAAGTGGGAGTCCATTTTCCTCGGGGATCGCTCTGAATGGGCAATATCTTTTTGAGCACAAGATCTCCCTCGCTGAACTCCCGCGGGCGAACTTTCTTGTCGAAGGCCGTCCTCATCCTCTGTTGATACAGCTGTCCATGACACAAAGCTGCAATTCTTTTTTCCTCAATGAGATTTAACTGATCCAGACGAGCTTGTACCCATTCAGCTTCTTCCAACTTGGTTTCCATCAATACCCGCAGGGAGGGTATTTCAACCTCAATAGGGAGGACTGCCTCTGACCCATATACTAGAGAAAAAGGAGTTGCCCCAGTTGAGGTACGCACTGAAGTGCGGTATCCGTGCAAAGAAAAAGGGAGCAACTCATGCCAATCTTTGTAGGTTACCACCATCTTTTGAACTATTCTCTTGATATTCTTGTTGGCCGCTTCGACTGCCCCATTCATCTTGGGTCGATAGGGGGAAGAATTATGATGCTGGATTTTGAATTCTGTGCACAGGTCTTTCATCATCTTGCTGTTCAGGTTGCTGCCGTTATCGGTGATGATCCTGTTTGGAAGGCCGTAACGACAAACCAGATCTTTCTTTACAAACTTTGCAACCACAGAGCTAGTGATGCTTGAGTATGAGGCAGCTTCAACCCACTTGGTGAAATAGTCAATGGCGACAAAGATGAAGCGATGCCCGTTTGATGCCTTTGGCTCGATAGGACCGATGACATCCATCCCCCACATTGAGAATGGCCAAGAAGCAGTCAGAACGTTTAATGAAGCAGGTGGTACATGGATATGATCGGCATAGATTTGGCATTTGTGACACTTTCTTACAAAGCTGTAGCAGTCAGATTCCATTTGCAGCCAATAATAGCCGGCTCTTAAGATTTTTCTAGCCATGGTGTGTCCATTGGAATGAACCCCGAATGAGCCTTCATGGACCTCTTTCATAATCTTTTCGGCCTCCTCTTTTGCAACACACCTTAGGAGAACCATGTCATAATTTCTCTTGTAGAGAACTTCACCATTCAGGAAGAAATTCCTCGACAGCCTTCTGAGCGTTCTCTTGTCATTTTCTGATGCCCCAGGAGGGTATTCCCTGGTGGTGATGTACTGCTTGATATCATGGTACCACGGCTTGTCATCAGGCTCTTCATCTATTGCAGTGCAGTAATGATGTGCTGGCAGATCCCTATGCTGGATTCTGAGGTGAGCTAAACTCTTGTCACAGCTGATGTTGAACATTGACGACAAGGTTGCCAAAGCATCGGCCAACTGGTTTTCGCTTCGAGGGATATACTGAAAAGTGACTTCCTCAAAGGACTCCATCAATTCTTGAACATAATCACGATAGGGAATCAATTTGGGATCTCTGGTCTCCCAATCACCTCGCACCTGATGAATAACCAAGGCTGAATCACCATACACATCAAGCCTTTTGACCTTCCATTCAAGGGCTGCCTGAATACCCAGGATGCACGCTTCGTATTCCGCAATGTTATTTGTAACATAAAAGCTCAGTCTCGCAGTGACCGGAATGAAGCGATTGTCTGGAGAGATTAACACAGCTCCGACCCCATGCCCCCACATGTTGGATGCACCATCAAATATCATCCTCCATCTTTCATCTTCTTGGGACTTCCCCTCGTCGAATAGTGCCATGATGTCTTCATCGGGAAAATCATACTGCATCGACTGGTATTCTGGGATAGGCTGACAAGCTAAGTACTCAGCAAGTGTGCTGCCCTTGACTGCCTTCTGTGTGACGTACAAGATATCATATTCTGACAATAACATCTGCCAACGGGCAATCCGTCCTGCGAGAGCTGGTTTCTCAAAAATGTACTTGATCGGATCCATTTTAGACACCAACCAAGTTGTATGGCTCAGCATGTACTGCCTTAAACGATGAGCAGCTGATAACTCTATTTTATATAGAGTTATTTGTGCTTTTTCACTTAGATAAATGCCCAATATCAAGTCTATTATATGTTAAATATGTTAGTATGAATAAAATAACAACATTTATGGTTTACAGATAAGAGAAGTCCATAACTTAGCATTTTATTATATATTGGTATGTTTGATGTGTTTGTTCAGTGCAGCCGCAGTTTAGTGCAATTACACCAGTTGATGCAACTGCACCAGGCAGTGCAATTGCACTTGGTGCAACTGCACCACTCTGTACCGAAGCAGCTCACAACCCCACATTGGAAGCACCTCAATTCTTACCATTGCCATAATGCTTAGTTGGATTGCTGCTTGCTCAGAAGTCACATGGGAACACATGGCCACTTGCAAAGGAGGCGCCTACAATCAAAAAGGCTTCACAAAGATCTATCTTACAAGACATGTGGCAACCATTTGTTGGACCTCAAATTAAGGATGAGTGTTGAAAGCCAAGCTGATCTTCAACTTTTAAAAAGTAACCATGGTTTGGTTAACTTAACTCAGCAAGGAAACCTCAACATGAAGGAAATCTCCAAGGCTATAAATAGGACTCAAATTCCTCACTTAAAAATATTCCAAATTGTAGAGAATCATATCATATATCATATACTCTTTTTATTTTAGTTTTTTTTTTAGTTTCAAAGTTTTATTTTTCTTTTAGTTTCATAGTGTTAGTTTGAGAGGAAGGTAAGAGGAAATTGACAACTTCTTTCTTCACTTCTTCAAAGAGCTAATAGGTGCAAGAAATTAGTTGTAAGCAAATATATGCAAGAGTTTTCCATTTGTTACTCTTTTGAATTCTCTTGTAATTCTCTTTATTGCAATATGCTTTCATTCACTTATATTTGCTTTATCATGCTCATCATGAGCTAAACTCTTTTGAGTTTGGATGTTCTAGCTTTCCAATGATCTTTTGAGGAAAGTTATTGTGTTTTCAAGTGGTGTGCACTTTAGTTCTTGTGTTTAAATTCTTAATCTTGTTTTAATATTGATCACTTAGAACAAGTAGAGTTATATTCACTTAATTGGCTTATAACTAGAAATCAAGAACTAAGTAAGGATAAGTGTTTAATAAAGCTTCTTATTAAACTTGTTTTAATAAAGTTAGCTTGTTAATTCCATGTTAATTCTTAGCTTAAGATTAACATAGTCCTTACAACAAAAGTGTAGAGATCTTAAGATACAAGAGTGTACTTACTTAAGCAACTTAGATTATCTGTAAGGGGGCGAGAGAGGCACTGACAACCCTACTCTTTACCGCAAAAAAACAGGATCATATAGAGCTTGTAACGAAACTCTGACGAAAGTAGCTGACCAGCACACACTGATGCAACTGCACTAAGTGCAATTGCACCACAAGAAAACACAATATTCTCAAGAGTGATTTAGTTTGTGAAAACATCTCAACTCTCATTCTCAACTGATTTCTTACACAATTTACTTGCTTTCTGTTTAATTTATTTTCATTTCAACTTCAACCAAAACCCAAAATTTTGAATAGTGTAGTCACACTAGTTTGCCTTTCTTTACAACAACACATAAGAGTTAATCCAATCTCTGTGGGTTCGATCTTTTATACTATAACTTGTGACTGTGTATACTTGCGCATTAATGTTATCTTATTCTCACACACCAAGTTTTTGGCGCCTTTGTGATAGGCCGCAAGTGCACGGTTCTATCGCGTAGTAAAAATATCGATCCCACAGAGACTTTGTAATTACCGATTTTGTTTTCGATTGTGATTAGCTAAAAGAATGATTTGTAGAAGAGATTTTTGATTAATTGAAATTCAGGAATAAAAGACGCCTTGGGATCATGGTTAGATCACAATGATGGAAATAAACAACCCTTTAACTATTCTCTATCTTATTTTGAAATTGTTTTAAGGACAAGGTATTCTTTTGGTGTAATTCAAGCTTCCTCTCGGAATGCAAGAACGTGTCTCGAAACAATGATCAAACCTATTCTCATGGTTGATCATCGCAGAGACCCATTAAGCACAACCTTATTGTCCCAAAGCTAGCAATGCTATTCTCATGCTTTGCTTTGCCTTGTCTAATTCCATTTGTTCCAATATCAAACTTCACCTCTCGGTACTTCGTTTGATATTTGTTTTATAAAATTCAGTTCTATGGAATTAGATTAAAATTCAAGTTCTAAATAAGATAGAGTTTAGTCTTGGATTTGTTTAGGGACCCATCATTGGATTGTGTCCCACAATCCCAAGACTAAAGAAGTCTACTCACACATGATCATAGTAGACAAGGGAGTAGAAGAGAATGACATAAAAGAAAATGACATAAAAATAAATAACAGAATGTAAATGACAAGAATGTAAAGAAAGCAATAGAGAACTGAAATGTAAAAGTGCTAGAAGATAAATGGCAGAAAAATAAAGAACAAGAAAGTAAAAGAAAACAAGTAAACAAGAACTAAAATGAGAGAAAAAACTTAGATAAACTTTGAGTGTAAATTTCAAGTATGCAAAGGTGAGATTACAACTGAAATGAGGTCCTATTTATAGGCTAGGATCAGTAGACAAGCTGATCAATTCGCATCAAATACAATAAAGTCCATAAAGAGAGAAAGAAAACAGTTTTGAAACTGTTTTCTGGGTCCTGAAGAGTTGCACGGTCCGTGCAACATTCGCACGGGTCGTGCTAAGTGAGAATACAAGCGAAACTGGAGATTTTAAGGTCTGCACGGGTCGTGCAACATTAGCACGGGTCGTGCAATGTTTCAGATGCACTTTAAAAGTGACTTTTCAGCAACCAACTTGACCAGCACGGATCGTGCTGATTCTGCACGGGGCGTGCAACATTTCTGGCTAAAATTCCTTGGCTTTTCGGTTGAGCACGAGTTGTGGCACGGTCCATGCTATATTCCTTGTATCTTGGCACTATTTTTCTCCTTGCTTTGCACTATTCTTCCTTGCTTTGCACCCTTTTTTATTCTCTTCTAATTCTTGGCCTATTCTTCATGCAATGTTCGTTCTTTCTTCAATTTGTAATCCCTAAAAATAAAATTAATAACTTGTAGTAAAATAGTTCAATAATGGAACTAAATTCCCACAATATTTATTCAAATTAAACATTAAAAACACTCTATTTTTGGACTTATCAAACTCCCCCATGCTTGAATCTTTGCTTGTCCTCAAGCAAGAAAAATCAAAACTAGCAAGCACATGTTAGTAACTGCATTTTCAAAAAGTTCAATCAACAAAGTTAGCCAAATGAGGGACCAAAAACAGAGGCATATGATAGACAAAATACAATATCACAAGTGAGATGCCAGATGTTTGCCCAATTAGAGGCTTATGACCTGAAAAGTACAACTGTGCGAACATAGGCCCTCGCTCACAATCTCTGAGTGTTTTAGGGACTTGGGAAATATTTCGCTCAAGTTTCAACAAATGTTCATTGCCATAGGTTTGTAAGTTGACCAATATCTCTACTAAAAAGTTCACAAACACGCGAAAGATGGGATCCATTTGGTTGTAATGGGGCCTTGGGGTATTAGCGTTAGGTAGGGAATAAGAAAGAAGGAAAAACAAATGGCTAAAAAAATAAAATCAATGATAGCAAACTTTGAAATCAAAATGGAGCTTCTACCAATTTTGCACTTTTTTGTCTAAGACTCCAAGTTTGCTTCCACTTCCATTCTTCTTCATTTCATTCACTTGAGTCCACTCTTTTTGACTTGATTTTTGTCTTTGAGATTTGAGTGAACTCATTTCTTTTTGATTTCCCTTGATTTTGCCATTTCCCCCCTTTTTGTTTTCGTTTTCTTTTCTTTTTCACTTCTATATTTTTTTTTCTTTGATTGATTTTTCTTTTCTTTCTTTGAGGAAAAATGGCAATACAACCAGCTTATGTCCATGAGATATATGATATGGCATGTAGGACAAAAACTTGCAAATTCAATAGTTGCTCCAATCCGATTCCAAAGTTTACCAAAAACAAAAAGAAATTCATTTCTGGGTGCTAAAGGAATAAAAATATAGGCACAAAGGGGCAACTAGAGGGAAATTTTTAGTAAACACTAACTCTGAGGCCTGAAGAAAAATTCCTAAAATCCCTTGATTCTTTCGCATGTTGCAAATCATTTTTCGCTTCAAAACGGTCAACAAACAAATTCTGGAATGATACAATTTGAGAAACATACACTCAGCAAAGAAAAGGGGATAAAATATATAATTTCAATAACATCCCCTTGTGAAGGCTCTATATCTCACATTTTAGTAGCTGGTTCACACAGAGTACAATTCAGACATGCTAATTCTCAGCTTCCAATCATGACAGCCTCACATTTACATTTAGCACAAGTCTATCATACAAATCAATTTGTGGTCCCAGAAAAGACTAAGCTCTATATTTTTTTTTTTCTTTTTCAAATGCAATTATTAACAAGTGCTAAAAAGTTTTCACATTCAACTTGCAAGAAAACAACAACAACAACTCAAGACATGGGAGAAATCAAGACTCACTATCTTAAAACAGCAAAAACAAAATATAGCAGAAAAAAAAAACGAAAAAAATTTAAAGGGAAAAGAAATAAAACAAGGTAAATACCCCCCATGCTTAAACTAAGCATTGTCCTCAATGATTTGCAATAAAAACAACATGAAAGGGGTAAGAAAGCTCACAAGTACTGTGGCGGCCCAGAATTTCTTGAGACATTGTGATGATTATTTTTCCTACAAAAAGACAAACAACGTTAACCCGTGGGTTGCCTCCCACGCAGCGCTCCTTTATGGTCATTAGCTTGACCTTTGCCTTCTATAGACTTATTCCTGGGTCCCATTGCTTGAAGCATAAAGACCAAGTGACACATGAAGAAGGAAAGCATGTTCCTGGATCCCATGGCTTGTAAAAAGGAAGTTGTGTAAGCAATAAGATCCTATTTTGCATTCCTCCTAGATCAAATGTTATTTTCACAAAGGATGGTGAGAAGTAAGATAAAGGGCACAAGATTATGACATCCACACATGAATTTAAACCATTATACTTATCCATGGAAGAAATTTCGGTTTCCCTTATGCTCTCCATTTGATGGCATATCTCTTTTGAATCATCTTGCACTACCACATTACCATTATTTTGATCTATCTCAACAACAATATTTTTCTCAATTTCTATTTCATGTTGTTTTTTGAAAATTCCTTGTAAGCAAGGTGGTGGTGGTGGCAAAGATGCCTCAAAAGATTCCCATTCCTCCTTTGAGATTGTAATTTCATTTTTGAAAATTCCTTGCAAGCAAGGTGGAGATGGTAGCAAAGATAACTGAAAGAATTCCCATTCCTCCTTGGAGAATGTAAATTCACTCTTAATCATAGTAAAAAGAAAGAAGAAGAAAAAACAAAAAACATTTAGTCTAACCGATACCGAAAATTCAATCAATATCACAAAGTCCCTGGCAACGGCGCCAAAAACTTGATAGGCCGCAAGTGCACGGTTCTATCGCGTAGTAAAAATATCGATCCCACAGAGACTTTGTAATTACCGATTTTGTTTTCGATTGTGATTAGCTAAAAGAATGATTTGTAGAAGAGATTTTTGATTAATTGAAATTCAGGAATAAAAGACGCCTTGGGATCATGGTTAGATCACAATGATGGAAATAAACAACCCTTTAACTATTCTCTATCTTATTTTGAAATTGTTTTAAGGACAAGGTATTCTTTTGGTGTAATTCAAGCTTCCTCTCGGAATGCAAGAACGTGTCTCGAAACAATGATCAAACCTATTCTCATGGTTGATCATCGCAGAGACCCATTAAGCACAACCTTATTGTCCCAAAGCTAGCAATGCTATTCTCATGCTTTGCTTTGCCTTGTCTAATTCCATTTGTTCCAATATCAAACTTCACCTCTCGGTACTTCGTTTGATATTTGTTTTATAAAATTCAGTTCTATGGAATTAGATTAAAATTCAAGTTCTAAATAAGATAGAGTTTAGTCTTGGATTTGTTTAGGGACCCATCATTGGATTGTGTCCCACAATCCCAAGACTAAAGAAGTCTACTCACACATGATCATAGTAGACAAGGGAGTAGAAGAGAATGACATAAAAGAAAATGACATAAAAATAAATAACAGAATGTAAATGACAAGAATGTAAAGAAAGCAATAGAGAACTGAAATGTAAAAGTGCTAGAAGATAAATGGCAGAAAAATAAAGAACAAGAAAGTAAAAGAAAACAAGTAAACAAGAACTAAAATGAGAGAAAAAACTTAGATAAACTTTGAGTGTAAATTTCAAGTATGCAAAGGTGAGATTACAACTGAAATAAGGTCCTATTTATAGGCTAGGATCAGTAGACAAGCTGATCAATTCGCATCAAATACAATAAAGTCCATAAAGAGAGAAAGAAAACAGTTTTGAAACTGTTTTCTGGGTCCTGAAGAGTTGCACGGTCCGTGCAACATTCGCACGGGTCGTGCTAAGTGAGAATACAAGCGAAACTGGAGATTTTAAGGTCTGCACGGGTCGTGCAACATTAGCACGGGTCGTGCAATGTTTCAGATGCACTTTAAAAGTGACTTTTCAGCAACCAACTTGACCAGCACGGATCGTGCTGATTCTGCACGGGGCGTGCAACATTTCTGGCTAAAATTCCTTGGCTTTTCGGTTGAGCACGAGTTGTGGCACGGTCCATGCTATATTCCTTGTATCTTGGCACTATTTTTCTCCTTGCTTTGCACTATTCTTCCTTGCTTTGCACCCTTTTTTATTCTCTTCTAATTCTTGGCCTATTCTTCATGCAATGTTCGTTCTTTCTTCAATTTGTAATCCCTAAAAATAAAATTAATAACTTGTAGTAAAATAGTTCAATAATGGAACTAAATTCCCACAATATTTATTCAAATTAAACATTAAAAACACTCTATTTTTGGACTTATCACGTTGCCGGGGATTGTCATTAATTTTTGTTGTTTTAAAGATAGTAGATTAGTGTTTATTTTTTTATTTGTTTTGTTATTCTGGTATTTTGTTTTTCTGTGCAGAAACAGGTGCATTTACACCTAGTGCAACTGCACTAGCTTATGCCCAGAGACAGATCACCAGAATTTGAGTTTAATCCAGAGATAGAAAGACAGTTTAGAAGGTTGCGTAGACTCCAGAAACAAAGACTTCAAAGTTGCAGCAATACCATGTCTCAACAAGGTGAAGGAGAAGGCTCAAGACCAGCCTCAGTCAGAGGTGGTCCTGGATCACAAGGAGATGCTGAAGCAGATCACAGAAATCAATTCATTCACATGGGACCAATAGGTATGATTAATGATAGAGATAGACCTATGAGAGATTATGCTATGTTTGATCATCAAAACATGCAAACCAGCATAGCAATACCTCACATAGAGGCTGTCCATTTTGAATTTAAACCCATGATGTTTCAAATGCTGCAAACAATTGGTCAATTTGGTGGATTTCTTCATGAGGATCCCCATGAGCATTTAAAACAGTTTTTAGAAATATGTAGTAACTTTATCATACCTGGTGTTAGTGAAGATGCATTTAGACTTAAGCTATTTCCATATTCTTTGAAAGACAAGGCTAAATCATGGTTAAATTCATTAGAGCCTAATTCTATTCATACATGGAATGAAATGGCTGAAAAGTTTTTGTCAAAATATTTCCCACCTATCAAAAATGCCAGAATGAGAAATGATATTACATCTTTTAGACAAAAAGAATCTGAATCATTGTTTGAAGCATGGGAAAGATGGAAAGAACTGTTAAGAAAATGTCCACACCACGGTCTTCCAGTTATTATTCAGATGGAAACATTTTATAATGGTTTGGAACCACAAACTAGAATAATGCTTGATGCATCATCTGGTGGTGTTTTGTTAAATCTGTCTTATAATGAAGCATGTGAATTGATTGATAGAATTGCTACTAATAGTTCTAGTTGGCCTACTGAGAGGGTAAGTACCCAAAAGAAATCATCAGGGGTACATGAAATTAGTGAAATATCAGCCCTATCTGCTCAAGTAGCCTCACTAGCAAACATGTTCAAAAACTTCACCACAACCAGTGCAACTGCATCTGGTGCAATTGCACCAGTTGAGAACACTGCAGCAGCCGTAGAACAAGCCCCTCCAGGAGCTGTAAGTTGTGTTTATTGTGGAGGAGGTCACCTTTATGAAGAATGTCCTAGCAACCCTGTCTCTGTAAATTATGTAAGTTATAATAGGAATAACAACCCTTACTCCAATACCTATAATGCTGGTTGGAAAGACCATCCAAACTTCAGATGGAACAATACTAGTGCACCTGCACCTAGTGCACCTGCACCTAGTGCAACTGCACCAACCCTTCCACCAAGATTTCAATCTCAGAACTACCAAAGGCCACAACAACAACAACCTACTACTGATAACTCCTTAGAAGGTTTGCTTAAATCTTTCATTAGTGAAACTAGAACAGCTAGGCAAGCTCATGAAGCTTCAATTAAAAATCTGGAGAATCAAGTAGGTCAGTTAGCAACTGCTCTGTATCAAAGACCAACAGGTACATTACCATCCAATACAGAAGCAAGTCCATCTCAGAGGCCAGGTAAGGAACAAGTGAAAGCTATCTCTCTCAGAAATGGGAAAGATCTTACAGAACCTTATGAGAATGAAGGTACAGGTAAGGGAGAAGAAAATAAAAATGAAAAAAGTCCTCAAAATACAGAAGCACCTGATGCATCTGCATCTCATAAAGTTCCAACTCCAAGGTTAGTTCCTGAATATCCTCCTCCTCCTTTTCCTCAAAGATTAAAAAAGGCACATGAGGAGAAGCAATTCAGTAAGTTTTTAAATGTTCTAAAGCAATTGCATATTAATGTTCCCTTGATTGAAGCATTGCAACTAATGCCTAATTATGCTAAATTCATGAAAGATGTTCTTTCAAAAAGAAAAAGATTAGGTGAATTTGAAACAGTTGCTTTGTCCAAAGAATGTAGTTTGATTTTGCAAAACAAAATTCCAAGAAAATTAAAAGATCCAGGTAGCTTTACAATTCCATTTTCAATAGGTAATTATTATACAGGTCGTGCATTGTGTGATTTAGGAGCAAGCATCAACTTGATGCCTAAATCTGTCTTTGCACAGTTAGGAATTGGACATGCTAAACCTACATCTTTAACATTGTCACTTGCAGACAGGTCAATAGCTTACCCAGAAGGAATCATTGAAGATATCTTGGTAAAGGTTGACAAATTTGTATTTCCTGTAGATTTTGTTATTCTAGACTTTGTTGCAGATGAAGAAGTACCAGTTATTCTTGGAAGGCCATTCTTAGCAACTGGGAAAACATTGATTGATGTGCAAAAAGGAGAACTAACCATGAGAGTAAATGATCAAGAGGTGAAATTCAATGTAATGAATGCTCTGAATTATCCTGCAGAGGAAAGTGAAGAATGTTCAGCAATTATCTCTCTTGATCATTTGGTGCAAAAGCAGTTCAACAAGCAGTATGATCATCTTACCAGTGCACTTGCACCTGATGCAAATGCACTTCCTGAAGAAGAAATGCTGGAAAAAGACATACTGCCAAAGGAAGAACCAACACCTAAGGTATGGGCTAGAACTTATGAATCTCTTAATTTAGAAGACCCTAACCTTAAACAAAATTTACCCTCAATTGAACAATCTCCCAAATTAGAATTGAAAGAACTGCCTCAACATTTAAAATATGCTTTCTTAGGAGAAGGTGATACACTTCCGGTTATCATATCATCTGAGCTATCATTAGAACAGGAAAATGATCTCATTAGTACTTTAAAAAAGCATAAGAAAGCTATAGGTTGGCAAATGGCAGACATAAAAGGAATTAGCCCTTCAATTTGCATGCATAGGATAATTTTAGAAGAGAATTCTAAAAATTACATAGAAGGACAAAGAAGGCTAAATCCAATAATGAAAGAGGTTGTAAAGAAAGAAATAATTAAGTGGCTAGATGCTGGAATCATATACCCCATATCAGATAGTGCATGGGTTAGCCCTGTACAATGTGTTCCTAAAAAAGGGGGTGTGACAGTAATAGCCAATGAAAAGAATGAGTTGATACCAACTAGGACTGTCACAGGTTGGAGGATCTGTATGGATTACAGAAAACTCAATAAGGCCACAAAAAAGGATCACTTTCCTTTGCCTTTCATTGATCAAATGTTAGTTAGGTTAGCAGGAAAAGAGTTTTATTGTTTCTTAGATGGTTATTCAGGTTACAATCAAATTGCAATAGAACCTAAGGATCAACAAAAAACCACTTTTACATGTCCCTATGGTACCTTTGCATTTAGAAGGATGCCTTTTGGACTTTGTAATGCACCTGCTACATTTCAAAGATGCATGATGTCTATATTTTCTGACTTCATTGAGCAATCAATGGAAGTTTTTATGGATGATTTTTCAGTTTTTGGAGAAACATTTCCATTATGTTTATCAAATTTAGAAAAAATTCTCCAAAGATGTGAAGACACCAACCTAGTACTCAATTGGGAGAAGTGCCATTTCATGGTACAAGAAGGCATTGTGCTTGGACATAAAATTTCAAAAAAAGGTCTTGAAGTGGATAAGGCCAAGATTGAGGTCATTGAGAAATTACCACCTCCATCAATTGTCAAAGGAATCAGAAGCTTCTTAGGCCATGCTGGCTTCTATAGAAGATTCATCAAAGATTTTTCAAAAATTTCTAAACCATTGTGTACTCTTTTACAATTAGATACACAATTTCACTTTGATGAACTCTGTATGGAAGCATTTCAAAAGCTTAAAAAGGCACTGGTAACTGCACCAGTGATAGTAACACCAGATTGGAGCAGGCCCTTTGAACTCATGTGTGATGCTAGTGACTTTGCAGTAGGAGCTGTCCTAGGGCAAAGGTATGACAAAATCTTTCACTCAATTTATTATGCTAGCAGAACACTTATTGAAGCTCAAATGAATTATACTGTGACAGAGAAAGAGTTATTAGCTGTTGTATTTGCATTTGATAAGTTTAGATCCTACTTGATTGGCACTAAAGTTATTGTTTATACTGACCATTCTGCCATCAAGTATTTGCTTGCAAAGAAGGATGCAAAACCAAGGCTAATTAGATGGATTCTCCTCCTTCAAGAATTTGATCTTGAGATTAGAGACAAAAAGGGGGTGGAGAACCAAGTGGCTGACCATTTATCTAGATTAGAAAGTGAAAATGCAGGTACACAAGAAATCAAGGAGAATTTCCCAGATGAGAAGTTGTTGGCAATTACCAATTATACAATAAGTGCTTGTGCAATAAGTGCAATTGCACCAGCCAGTGCAATTACACCAAGTGCAACTGCACCATGGTATGCTGACATAGTCAATTTCCTTGTGAGTAGAATTGTACCAAAGGACATGAGCTATCAACAAAGAAGGAGATTCTTCCACATAATCAAGCAATACTATTGGGATGAACCCTATCTGTATAAGGTATGTCCAGATCAAATAATGAGGAAGTGCATTCCAGAATCAGAGCAGCAAGCAGTGCTTCTGCACTGTCATTCAGCACCATATGGAGGTCACTTTGGAAGCAACAGAACAGCAGCTAAAGCATTGCAGTCAGGTTATTTCTGGCCCACTTTATTTAAAGATGCTTATAATTGGGTAAAAACCTGTGACAAATGCCAAAGAAGTGGAAACATTTCTGAAAAACATGAAATGCCTAGAACTAATATTTTGGAAATTGAGCTTTTTGATGTTTGGGGCATGGATTTCATGGGTCCTTTTCCACCTTCTTTTGGCAACAATTACATATTAGTAGCTGTTGATTATGTGTCCAAATGGGTAGAGGCAGTAGCATTACCAAATAATGATGCCAAATCAGTTAGCAAATTTCTTCAAAGAAACATTTTTACAAGATTTGGCACCCCAAGAGCAATCATCAATGATGAAGGCTCACATTTTTGCAATAAACTTATTGAAAAACTTCTTGCAAAATATGGGATCAAACACAAGATAGCTACAGCCTATCATCCACAAACAAGTGGACAAGCTGAATTATCTAATAGGGAAATTAAGAGAATGCTTGAAAAAATGGTTGGACCAACAAGAAAAGATTGGTCCTTACACTTAGATGAAGCATTATGGGCATACAGAACTGCATTTAAAACTCCATTAGGTATGTCCCCCTATAGGATAGTTTATGGCAAAGCATGCCATCTGCCTATTGAGTTAGAAAACAAGTCATATTGGGCTATTAAAAAGCTGAATTTTGATCTCACTAGGGCAGGAAAACAAAGGTTTTTAGAGCTTAATGAATTAGAAGAAATTAGGCATTTCTCTTATGAGAATGCAGAAATGTACAAAGCTAAAACCAAAGCATGGCATGATAAGAAGATCCAAAGGAGAGAACTTAGAGAAGGAGGATTGGTTCTATTATACAATTCTAGGTTGAAATTGTTCCCTGGAAAATTAAAATCAAGGTGGTCAGGACCATTCAAATTAGTTAAAGTCTATCCTCATGGCGCAGTTGATCTTTATGATGCAGCATCAAATACCACTTTCAAGGTAAATGGGCAAAGAGTGAAAATGTATTATGGTGAACATGTGGTGCAAGGTGAAAGCACCACTCATTTTGAAAATTCCTGAAACAAGGAAAAGTCAGGCTGAAAGACTCTTAAAACAAGCGCTTGATGGGAGGCAACCCATAAATTTTTGATAAATATTTAATATTTTGTGCAATTTGATGTTTTTTTAAGTGTTTTGTAGATAAACAGGAATTGGTGCAACTGCACCAAGTGCAAATGCACCTATCACTCATCAGGAGCAATTGCACCGAACCACTTTCCAGTGCTACTGCACCAACAATTTCAAAAAGGGAGGATGATTTTGATGAAGTGCCAGCGCAACACAACGTACTTCAGTTTAAATGGTGTGGATTCACCTAATCAGACACGTGTAGCCTTGCATGTTAGCCCACATAGCCTAACGGCTAGAAACATCCATCAAATCAACCTCCACTCATACCTCTACCTCATTTAAACCATCCCACTAAGCCAAAAAGTAACCGTTCACCACTTCTTTCAATACGCAAACAGTAACCACGTCTCACAATCTCTTCTTTCTCAGAAAATTCCCAAATTCATACACTGATTCATCTTCAACCTCTCAACAAATTCAAAACCCAATCTCTCACAATGGCACGCAAACAGGTAGCAACAAAATCCTCTGGCAAGAACGCAGGTGCAGAACCATCAAAGAAATCTTCTGGTGCAACTGCATCAGTCACTGTTACACTTGATGTGGCAAACCCACACTTCTGGGAGATGAAATTCTGGCCAGAACGAGGATACAATCTGATGAGGGCACATCCAAATTTCTTAGCAACCGTTGATGCTCAACACTGGGATCTATTCATTCAACATAGGGCTTACTACTTGGAGCAACTGGTGAGAGAATTTTATGCTGGAATTCTGAATAGCAAGGGAGGTAAATCTCAAAACTTCTCTGTTGTTAGGGGTAGAAAAATCTATTTTGATGAAAAGAGACTGAATGATCATTATAATCTGTTATATAATGGCCCTAATTTTGATGAAAAAATGGAAACCTACGGGAAGAAACAAATGGAGATCATTAAATCACGGGTAGCAGTACCTAATGCACCATGGGAAAAGTTCACTCATACTGAGTTTAAGGTGAAAACCAAATATCTTATCCCAGAATTAGGAAACTGGCACATTTTCATAAACTGCTCCATTCTGCCCACTTCACACACTTACACAGTCTCTAAGGATAGATTGATCATTCTTGATTCAATCTTGACTGATGAGAATGTGAACATTGGAAAAATTATCAACAAGGAAATCTTAGATTGCTCAGACAAAACAGAAGGATTCCTTTATTTTCCATGTTTGATTACTGAACTGTGTATGAAGCAAGGGGTTCATATCACTGTTGAAGAACATCAGTACAGAAAATTTCCACCTGGAGCCTTATCTGCAGAGTTGAAAGAAAGAAAAATAGCAAGAGAACAACCAAACTTAGTGCAAGAGCATCTAGTGCAAAAGCACCAAGCTGTTTGGAAGTTCCAACAAGAACAGCATGAATGGCTACAACAAAGGCTTTTGGAAATTTCTCAATTACCCACAGTGTTAGACACCCCAGAGTTTCCATCCTGGGTATTTGAAGAAGAAGAAGATAAAGAAAAAGAGGAGAGTGAAAAAGAAGAAAAGAAGAAGAAAGTATTGAAAAGAAAGAGGGAGACCAAAGGAAAAGGAAAGGGAAAGAAAAAGAAATTGAAGGAAGTTCTGGATGAAGACTTGGAGGATACTGATGAAGACCTAGAAACTGTTAAAATAGTGAAAGAAATGGAGAGAAATGAAGATGAGGAAAGTGATGAAACTATATCTGATTTAGATTTGACCATGGAGGAAATGTTAAGGAAGAAGAAGGCTGCTAAGAAACAAGCAGAACCAATTCTCACTCCAATAAACCCATCCAAGCAACAAACCCAAATCACCCCTGAACAAGAAAAATCCCCATCCATTTCACCAATTCAATCACCACAACACAAATCACCAACTCCAAAAGAACCAACCCCACCAACACAACCAGAGACCACTGTTATTCCAACTAACCCCAATATTTTGAAAGAAAACTTGCAGGTTATCAATGAAGAACCAGGGGAAGAAACTGGAATTGGAGGTCCTGAAAAAGCAGCAACTAGTGCAACTGCACCTAGTGCTACAGCATCAAGTACAGTTGCATCCCAGCAAATTCCAACAGCATCTCTCTTCACATCAGATCAAGTGCAAAACACAATTGCAGTAGTGCTCAAAGAGCTAGCAGATAAAAGAAGAGAAGATTCTGCAACACTGCTTAAGGGAATTACTGAGGCAGCTGGGATTGCTCAAGAAACCCCAACAACAGGTGAAGATGAGAAGGAGGTGGACAAATCTGGTGAAAAAGGAAAGGCTAAAGAACCAACTGATGTGCAAGCAAGGGAAGTGGAGGAAGGTCAAAAACAACAAACCAAGGAGAAAGAAAGAGGTCAAAAATCAATCACTGAAGAAACTGCTGCAAAGGAGAAACAACCACAAGAAGTTGCTGATCAGAGCAGTGCAGTTGCACTTGGTGCAACTGCACCAACAGAAACAATTGGTGCTGATGCACCACCTGAACCAAAGAAGACAACAACAAAACCAACTGAGCCTGGAGCAACTGCATCCAAGGCAGCAGCAGCAAAGAGGCCAAAGAAATTACAAGTCAAAAGAGCAGCAACGAGGGCTAGCAACAGACTCAGATCTGGAGCAAAACCCGAGTAATTTTAAATGTTGTTTTTATTTTTCAAAACTTTATGAACTTATGTTATCTGTTTTGTTTTGAGTCCAACATGTATTAACCCCCCTCCCCCATTTTGAACAAATTTCTTTTGAAAACTCAACTTAAGAGCAGTGAGGACACTGCTCACTTTTAAGTTGGGGGAGAACATCAAAACTTTTCATGCATGTGTTAGTATTTATTTTATGTGTGTTTGTTTCAATTGTTGTGTCTATTATGTGTGTTTTGTTAATAAGTGTCATGTTTTAATTTGTTTTAGATTTACTTAACAAAGTATTTAATTAACTAATATTTTGAAGATTTGATGAATCTTGAAGCATGATCAGCTTAGTATCTTTTTCAAAAAAAAAAAAACTTAAAGAAAAATGCAATTTACGAATTGATTTTTAATGATGAACAAAAGAAAAAAAGAAAAAGAAGCCTTATTTTTCCAAAAATGACCATAGTTATTATCACTTTGACACATCAAAGCTGAATTTTGAAAAGAACCTTACTATGTGATAAGCTATCCGATGCAAGAGGGATTTTTGAGAAAACTAAGGTCAAAAATAAATTTTTATTAAAAATATAGAAGAGCTTAAAGAATTAAGTTTGGGGGAATTTTTATGAATACAAAGGCTTAAGTATGAAAAACTTAGAGTAGTCAATGCATATAGGTTACCAAAAGAGCTCAAAATGAAAGAAAGCTTTATTGCCTGAGTCATAAACTGTACCTGTTCCAATAAGTGCATTTGGTCAGAAAAAGAAAAATTCAAAGAAAAAGAAAAAGAAGAAAAGAAGACAGAACTGACCAAAGGAAAAAAGTATGCATAAGGAGGACAGTGAGGAGGGCAATATTAGCTAGAAGTCTTGAAAAGAAAAATCAAGTGCTAAGTGCAACTGCACCATCAAAAAGTTTAGTGCAATTGCACCAATACAAAAAAATACCTAGTGCAATTGCACCTCAGAAAAACAATGCACTTGCACTCACTGCATTTGCATCAAGAAAAAGAACCTCCAGAAATACAAAAAGTGCATTGACTCAAACATTTTGAAATACTCTATCCAAGCCCTTTGTTGTGCTTAAGACCCCCACTCTTGAGGACTTTGTTAGTCTACTCTATATTTTGAAACATCTTTGTTTTGACCAAACGTGATCTAAATTTTTCAAAGGCTAGGAGAAACTTGTTACTTAGTTTTGGAACTGATTGAATCTCAGTAGGACACACACTCACACAAATGAGTTTTAATAGCTTTGGATGTTTTGGAATTCAAAGGCACAAAAGACGAAAGTTTCTGAAAAATGAAGTTCATGAGTTGCATTTATTGAAAATCATTTTGTGAAAGAGATATGAGCTGATCTGTTCTTCTTGATTCTGGAAATCTTATTTGTATTTTCTTTTTTTTGTCATTGCTTGAGGACAAGCAACGATTTAAGTTTGGGGGTGTGATAACTCTATTTTATATAGAGTTATTTGTGCTTTTTCACTTAGATAAATGCCCAATATCAAGTCTATTATATGTTAAATATGTTAGTATGAATAAAATAACAACATTTATGGTTTACAGATAAGAGAAGTCCATAACTTAGCATTTTATTATATATTGGTATGTTTGATGTGTTTGTTCAGTGCAGCCGCAGTTTAGTGCAATTACACCAGTTGATGCAACTGCACCAGGCAGTGCAATTGCACTTGGTGCAACTGCACCACTCTGTACCGAAGCAGCTCACAACCCCACATTGGAAGCACCTCAATTCTTACCATTGCCATAATGCTTAGTTGGATTGCTGCTTGCTCAGAAGTCACATGGGAACACATGGCCACTTGCAAAGGAGGCGCCTACAATCAAAAAGGCTTCACAAAGATCTATCTTACAAGACATGTGGCAACCATTTGTTGGACCTCAAATTAAGGATGAGTGTTGAAAGCCAAGCTGATCTTCAACTTTTAAAAAGTAACCATGGTTTGGTTAACTTAACTCAGCAAGGAAACCTCAACATGAAGGAAATCTCCAAGGCTATAAATAGGACTCAAATTCCTCACTTAAAAATATTCCAAATTGTAGAGAATCATATCATATATCATATACTCTTTTTATTTTAGTTTTTTTTTTAGTTTCAAAGTTTTATTTTTCTTTTAGTTTCATAGTGTTAGTTTGAGAGGAAGGTAAGAGGAAATTGACAACTTCTTTCTTCACTTCTTCAAAGAGCTAATAGGTGCAAGAAATTAGTTGTAAGCAAATATATGCAAGAGTTTTCCATTTGTTACTCTTTTGAATTCTCTTGTAATTCTCTTTATTGCAATATGCTTTCATTCACTTATATTTGCTTTATCATGCTCATCATGAGCTAAACTCTTTTGAGTTTGGATGTTCTAGCTTTCCAATGATCTTTTGAGGAAAGTTATTGTGTTTTCAAGTGGTGTGCACTTTAGTTCTTGTGTTTAAATTCTTAATCTTGTTTTAATATTGATCACTTAGAACAAGTAGAGTTATATTCACTTAATTGGCTTATAACTAGAAATCAAGAACTAAGTAAGGATAAGTGTTTAATAAAGCTTCTTATTAAACTTGTTTTAATAAAGTTAGCTTGTTAATTCCATGTTAATTCTTAGCTTAAGATTAACATAGTCCTTACAACAAAAGTGTAGAGATCTTAAGATACAAGAGTGTACTTACTTAAGCAACTTAGATTATCTGTAAGGGGGCGAGAGAGGCACTGACAACCCTACTCTTTACCGCAAAAAAACAGGATCATATAGAGCTTGTAACGAAACTCTGACGAAAGTAGCTGACCAGCACACACTGATGCAACTGCACTAAGTGCAATTGCACCACAAGAAAACACAATATTCTCAAGAGTGATTTAGTTTGTGAAAACATCTCAACTCTCATTCTCAACTGATTTCTTACACAATTTACTTGCTTTCTGTTTAATTTATTTTCATTTCAACTTCAACCAAAACCCAAAATTTTGAATAGTGTAGTCACACTAGTTTGCCTTTCTTTACAACAACACATAAGAGTTAATCCAATCTCTGTGGGTTCGATCTTTTATACTATAACTTGTGACTGTGTATACTTGCGCATTAATGTTATCTTATTCTCACACACCAGCAGCCCAAGCCAAAGCACAACAAGTCTTCTCCAGCATTGTGTATCTTGTCTCGCAGTCAGTAAATTTCTTGCTCAGGTAATAAATAGCATGTTCTTTCTTGCCTGACTCATCATGCTGCCCCAGCACACACCCCATCGAATTGTCCAACACGGTTAGGTACAAGATCAGCGGTTTTCCGGACACCGGTGGCATCAGAATTGGTGGATTCTGAAGATACTCTTTAATTCTCTCGAAGGCTCTCTGACAATCATCGTTCCATTTGGATTCTTGGTTCTTGCACAACAGCTTAAAGAGAGGCTCGCAAGTGGCTGTCAGTTGGGATATGAACCTTGAGATGTAATTCAGTCTCCCAAGAAAACCACGGACCTCCCTTTCAGTCTTTGGTACTGGCATTTCGAGGATTGCTTTGACTTTCTCTGGATCAACTTCTATCCCTTTCTGACTGACGATGAACCCCAGTAGCTTTCCGGATCTTACACCGAAGGTGCATTTAGCTGGGTTTAATCTGAGTTTGAACTTCCTTAGACGTTCAAAGAGTTTTTGCAGATTCACAATATGCTCTTCATCAGTCTTGGATTTAGCAATCATATCATCCACATACACTTCGATTTCCTTGTGCATCATGTCGTGGAACAATGTCACCATGGCCCTCTGATACGTTGCACCGACGTTTTTGAGTCCGAAAGGCATCACCTTATAGCAAAAGGTTCCCCAGAGAGTTATGAAGGTTGTTTTCTCCATATCTTCTGGAGCCATCTTTATCTGATTGTATCCTGAGTATCCGTCCATGAAGGAGAATAAAGAGTGTTGGGCTGTACTGTCCACCAGAATATCAATGTGGGGTAGGGGGAAGTCATCTTTGGGGCTGGCTCTGTTCAGATCCCTGTAATCGACACACATCCTGACTTTCCCGTCCTTCTTCGGAACCGGGACGATATTGGCAACCCATTGAGGATACTTGGCAACTGCTAGAAACCCGGCATCAAACTGCTTCTTTACCTCATCCCGGATTTTCAACGACATCTCTGGCTTCATTCTTCTCAGTCTTTGCTTTACAGGCGGGCATTCTGGCTTTACTGGCAACTTGTGCACAACAATATCGGTATCCAACCCAGGCATATCTTGATACGACCATGCAAAAATGTCAACGTAATCGCGCAGGAGCTGAATTAACTTCATACGATCACTGTCGTTCATTGCGGTACCGACCTTAACTTCTTTCTTGTTCTCATCTGTACCCAAGTTGATTACCTCAGTTGATTCTCCGTGAGGCTGAATGACCCTTTCTTCCTGTTCCATTAATCTCATCAGTTCTGGAGGAGTTTTCCAGTTGTCCTCAACATCTCCCTCAGTTTGATTAATTGGATGATCAAAGTCAAAATATGGATCATCGGCATTCTTATTTTCAGAGATAATTATTGTTGATCTGCATTTGCAGAGGCAAAAAGCAGAATGAAAGGCGAAACAAACAGGCAAAATAAAATAAAGCGGAGAAGACACATGAAATTAAGAGAAATGATTTTATTGATGAATTTCAAAAACAACGTTTTTATTGATGATGATAGCAATGAAGATAAAAACATGCGTGCCCCTAACAACTTATCCTATGGCCTTGGGCAGAGCCACAGGGGTGCATTACAAATTATTACTTTGAATTAAAAGCCACGGGAAAGTCAGCAGCTCCCCAATTCTTCAACTTTTCACCGGCAAAGCAACGGCGGACTAGGCTGGTATCACCTTTTTCAGCTCCAGGACCATCCCCAATGGCAGCAATTTGATTAGGGTCCAGCAACCCTGCACTCTTAAAGCTCTGGCGAATATCACAGATAGGGATCTTTTTTGACCAAGGATCATGCCCTCTCAGTTTGGCCAACCACCTGCTCTTTCTTTCCTCTGCCATCCCCTTTCTCTCGGCTTGATTCGGATGGTACCCCAACCCACAACGGTCTCGATTTTCCTTCAGTTGAATAGGCGCAAGAATCCCCTGACCAGTCTTGCCTAAACCACATCCCACCTTGTATCCTTGTTCTAACATGATCTTGGCGACCATTTCCTCATTCCTTGACAATTTTGACCCTGGTGACAGAAGCTTGCTCCCTCCGAATACAGCATTAGCAATTTCAAGGGACTGAAAGGAGGTCTCCAGAGATTCCTCAGCGGCTTCCACATAACGGAATGGAGATGGCTTGTTGACTAACATTTCTTCTTCACCAAACACAACAACAATCTTGTCATCTACCACAAACTTGACCCTCTAGTGTAGGGAAGAGGGAATAGCTCCCGCCATGTGAATCCACGGTCTCCCCAACAGGCAGCTATATGATGAAGTGATGTCCATGATTTGGAAATTCACATAAAAGGTCTCCGGCCCAATCTGAATTGGGAACTCCACTTCCCCTAGCACTTCCTTCTTCGACCCGTCAAACGCTCTCACCAACGTCGAACTAGGCTTCATATAAGAGCAGTCCATATCCATTTTGTCCATAGTGGACTTCGGCATGACATTTAGTGAGGACCCATTATCAATCAAAACCCGAGCCAACACATAGTCTCCGCATTTGACGGAGATATGCAGAGCCTGGTTGTGCTTTCTTCCTCCTGGGGGTAACTCATCGTCAGCAAAAGTCAAATGATTAGCTGCCACGATGTTTCCTACAATCCCATCAAACTGACACACAGAGATATCTTCAGCGACATGGGCTTCATTGAGTACTTTCATCAGGGCAGTCCGATGAGCTTCTGAACTGAGCAGTAACGACAGCATAGAGATCTTGGCTGGAGTTTGTTTCAACTGATCAACAATTTGATAATCACTTTGTCTGATAATTCTTAAGAACTCACTGGCTTCCTGTTCTGTTACTTTCTTGCCCTGGGTATCCTCTGATACTTTCTCTTTTCCTTTTCTAACCCTGTCCTCAGCATCTTTAGACGTTTCAACCCGAAGAGTTTCCGGAGCATACATACGGCCACTTCTCGTCATTCTACCCACTCCTGATATATTGGTGACAGCAGATGCACTTGGAGAACTCTCCACTGGAGGCAAAGTGCTATATTTCCAAGGCACAACACTATCTTTCTCATATGGAAAGGGAGCAGGGACCTCAATGACTATGGGCTGAGCTTTGGCTTGAACTTGCCTCGGATTGTAATCATATAAAATCTCAATTGGCCTTCTGACTTCTCTGCCATTATTAGACTGAAGGGTCATCACGCTTTCTTCTGTTTCAAAAGTAACTACCTGAACTACACGGCGGTCCATCAAGTCTTGCAAGATCTGCTTAAAAACTTCACAGGCCCCTTTTCACAGGGAATCAGCACACCCATTCTCCTGACAACAACTTTTATCAATGACCTCAAATCGACACAATTCAGCGTGAATGGCATCCAAAGGAGTCTTAATTTTCTCAACCTCCCTTATCACCTGTCCAGTAGAATCTTCTATTGCATTGGTCGACGGATTCCCATGTCCTGGCAGTGGATTTGTAGTTATACTTGGACTATTCTGTTTGAAAGAAATCCAATTAGCGTCGATTAAGTCCTGGACTACGTGCTTAAAAGCTTTGCAGTCCTCCACTGTGTGACCGATTCCACCCTCATGAAAACTACAAGTAGCATTGGCATTATAGCTCCTAGGGAAAGGAGGCTGGAGAGGCTTCATCGAGCGAGTGTTGATTAAGTTTTTGGAGACCAGATGATTGAACAGCTCCGTGTAAGTCATCGGGATTGGATCAAAACTGACGCGCTTCTTATACTGGTAGTTCTGGGCTTTATAACCATCATTGGCTCGTTGAGGTTGCACTGGTGCCGAGAATGGTACCGTCTGCGGTGGAGTACTGAAAGATGGATTTCCTCCGGAAATTACATTGGTCTCTCCCTCTTTCTTTTTAGGGAAATGAGAAGAGGGCTTTCTTTGTCCACCTGAACTGCCTGAACTACCTGAACTACCAAAGTGGTTGGCGATCTTCCCGCTACGCAAACCGTTTTCAAGCCTTTCCCCAATAACTACCATGTCTGAGAAATTTGACGAGACACTCCCTATCAGCCTGTCGTAGTAGATTGCCGGAAGAGTTTCCATGAACATGTATACCATCTCTTTCTCTGTTAGTGATGGCTTTACTTGTGCAGCTGTACTTCTCCACCGTTGGGCGTATTCTTTAAAAGATTCTTTATCTCCTTTGCCCATGTGCTGTAACTGAGATCGATCTGGAGCCATATCCATATTGTACTGGTACTGTTTCAAAAAGGCTTCTGAGAGGTCCTTCCAACTATGGATGTCGGAAGACTGTAACTGCATGTACCAGTCTAAGGATGCCCCAGCTAGGCTATTCTGAAAGCAGTGGATCAACAGCTTATCATCACTAGCATGCGCAGCCATTTTTCGGCAATACATGGTTATATGACTTGATGGACAACCAGCACCCCGGTACTTGTCAAAATCAGGTGCTTTAAACTTTGGAGGAAGGACTATATCTGGAACGAGACACAAATCACGGGCATCCTTGGCTCTAACACCTGTACCTTCCACAGCCCTTAACCGTTCTTCAAGCACACGATATTGGTCTCTGTGCTGAGAGTTTTCAAACACATGCCCCTGAGGATGACTACTCATGCCATAATAATATCCTCCAAACTGAGCGGGATTTCCTACTTGATACGCAACATTCTGAGGATTGGTAGTGATCCCAGGAGTAGGATTGAGTGGATTTCTCTGTAGCGCAGCATCATGATTAGAAGCGTGGACTTGTGGTCCACCAACAACTCCACCAGGTACGACCACAGCAACCTGACTTGGCCCTGTTACCCCAGCTGGATTGGATTCAACATTTTGAGGCGTATAACCGACTGGCATTCCCCATGGGTACCTCTGAGCAGCTAGATGGCTCTGACCGTTTGCCCCTGGAGAGTGGACAAAATGAGGGATCCCTGTTCCCGGAGGAGGAATAGTAGTTGCAGTATTAACAGGCCTCGGAGGGGGAATGAAGGTGACAACTCCATCAGGGTTTACAACGGCGGTGGCCTCAGCACTGGCCCCACCTTTCAGATTCCTCAGCATACCCATCATTTCAATCATCTGGGCCTCCATAGCCCCTACCTTATCCTTCAAAACCCGGTTTTCTTGAGCTAGCTGCTCGGGGTTGAGTATCTCTATAACCGGATCATCCGGACCCGAGTGGTAACTCTCAATCTCAATGTCTGGACTTTCTTGATTCTCTGCCATGAGCCTTGCCTGTAGACGAGTGTAGTAACGGTGACGGCGAACCAGCTTGCCTTTTCTGTTTGTTTAAATATTTATTGTGTAAGAGCCTGAATGAATAGATGTATGGATGCATGAAATGAATGGATGCATAAGTATATGTGTATGGATGCGATGCAAAATGCGTTTTTTTTTTTTTGGTATCTACAATTTCCCCGGCACTGGTGAGAATGCATGCAAAATGTATGAATGGATGCATGATGAAAAAAAAAAAAAAAATATTTTCAACATAACAGTTTTTCAAAAGCTAGAAATTCACATACATTTTTTTTGAAAATTTTCGGTTTATTTGCAAAAATCTTTATTCAGGTGCAAGGGTATGCAGCTCCTTTGTGTCCTACCAAGGTTTCTTAGAGACAGGGTCTATGGCTATTTCTACGGGTACACACTTCAAGGATAGCACTAAAAGAAGGACCCTAAATAAGGTTCCTTGAGCCAACGACCTCATCTGAGAGCACCGATCCCAGGGACGTACGTCCAAGTGATGATGTCTTCAAACAAAGCCAAACTCTAGGTGAAGTCTTCGCAACCACCCAACAAGACGTACGTCCAGTGAGCAGCCACTAATGACTTCGTTCTAGCCTAAGGTATGCTCTAGCCCGGGTATAGGGCTGTCTCACCAAAAAAAATAAAGGTAAAAAGAGTGCAACGTGTGTGTAGGAGCACAACGACAAACATACCCCCCCCCCCCCCCCCCCCCCCCCCCACCTGCAAAGAAAATCCAGAAACAGTCCATACAAAGAGTCGTCTACCCTAGGGTTTTGCAAGCATATATCATTTCAGTACAAACAAGTAAACTAACCTAGGGTTCCAACAACAATCATATGCACTGCTTACCTCAAGAAAGGGAGCCAAGAAGAGGGGTCATAATAGAATCGGGGGAATGCATGAACTTACCTTGAAGAAAGGGAGCAAAGAAGAAGGGATCATAGTAGAATTGGGGGAATGATGCATGAGCTTACCTTGAAGAAAGGGAGCAAAGAAGAAGGGGACATGGGGATTGGAGAAATGCATGATCATATTAAGCATATAAACAAAAGAAGATGAAAGGAGAAGAAGGAACAAGAAGCGAACATAGAAGAAGAAGAGTCAAATGCACATGAATGCAACATAACAACACGAGAATGCAAGAGAACATTCAAACATCAGAAAGAGAGAAGAAAAAGAAGGAGAAGAAAAGAGAGAAATAGAACAATCACATTCAAATCAAACAATTAAACCGCACATCAAGTTAATTAGGCCTGACCCTCGTTTTAAAAGGAAAGTCCCCAGTGAAGTCGCCAGCTGTTGCACCCCGAAAAATCCGGTTTGGACCTTTCATCGTACAACGTGAAAATTTGTGAAGCCGCCATCAACATTTTTTATTTAGGGACCAAAACATTGAAAAAGGGTCCTTTTTTTTTTAAGGCGGGTGGTCCTTTGAGAACTAGAGATGTAGGTTCGGGGGTCGGTTAGATGTGGGGAAGGTATTAGCACCCCACACCTCCTTTCTACCGAAAGGGAACCTTTAACTTGATGTGCGGTTTTGACAGAGTTGATTTGAAACAATTCATTCTACTTCTTTTTATTTGAGAAAAGTGTTTTTGAAAACAGGGGAAAAGAAGAATCTTTTTATTGTTTTTTAAAAGTGTGCTTGACGGGATGTGACCCGCTCCTACGTATCTCCCGGTGCGATGGAGAATTCAAAGCTTACGTAGTTCTCGGGAGTTGAGAAACTTTGGTGTTGGTGTTTTTTATTGTAGGGGTTTTCGGTCCTAGACTGTACAGTCCACTAGACCTAGAACAAAGACTACCCCGCCTGTACAGACGACGTGCCCCCTACTTATTGAAAATGTTTTTTTTGATTAAGGAAGAAAAAGATTTGTTGTGAGGTTGGTTGCTTTTATTTGAGCAAGTATCTTAGGCTCGCCCGAACTGTACAGCTCGCTAACCCTAAGACGCTAACCAATTCCGGATGTACATCCGACTCGATTCCTTACTCATTTTTTGAAATAGGGTTCAAGTTGTTATTTACTTGTTTTGATTCTCATAAGTATCCCAAGATGTTTGAGCTGTACAGCTCCGATCTTAGGACGCTAGACAACACCGGCCGTACGTCTGACTTGCCTCCTTATGAGTTTTCAAAAAGGTTTATTGTTGATCTTAGAAAGAATTTGATTGTCTTATGAAAACAATTTGAGAAAAGATTGAGTTTGGAAAAGCTTTAGAAAATGATTGATTTGAAGAAAGGAGAAGGGAGTTTGAGGGTGACATTGGTCACAAAAGGTTTGTTGGGATGGCGTGGCATCCAAAAGGAAAAGAAAGTAGAACATTCAATCAATTTCCAAGTCAAGAACCAAAGTGCAACATTTAACAAATTGCAAGCAAAGCAATCAACAATGTAAGCATAAGCATAAACATTACCAATTACAACATTTGAGCACAAGAATGACACTTAGTCATCAACGTCTAATGGCATGTATATGTAAGATCAAAAATAAGCACACAAAGAGATCATACAAAAGTTCAATTCAATTAAGTGTCAACACAAGTGTGTGAATAATTTTTTTACTCATTTCCTTTTGCATACATCTTCATCCAGTGAAGATCACAATTTTTCATGCATTAAAAATTGCGAGTATCATGCACTTTCTCGCATATAAAAAAAAAACATTTTTTAGAAACATCTCTCGTGCATTGTTATTTTCCCTTGCATATAAATATGTGAACCTCTCATTTTGCATATAGTTTCATTTAATAAAAATCCTGTCTCTCGTGCATTTTAAAAATAATTGCGAGTATCATGCATTTCATTTCATTGCATAAGAAAAATGAAAACGAAAAAAACAATTATCATCTGCATAGCATAAGCATTTCAGTCATCCATAATCATGTACAAAAACCTTCATCAAATAATGTGGGCGTCGAGCCAATGTAGCATTTATGCATCATTTCATTAACCTCATAAGCATTATTTCAGAAAAAAGACGAAGAAGAACTACGTAGCTTTGATTCCTCATCACAATGGGGATACGTAGGAGCGGGTCATACCCGTCAAGCACCTTTTTCTAAAAACCTTTTTCCCCAAATAAAGCACCTTTTTCTATTCTAAAAATTTTTTTCAATAAATCACTTGCACCTTTTTCATTTTTTTCTAAATCATTTTCCAAAAAAAAAATGAAATGAAATGAAATAAGAGAAATTCCTTATGCAATCGTTCCATGGGTAGAAGTGCATCTTTGAATGATGAAGGGTAATATCTCAAATTTGTTTGTGCACTACAAATTTGAGATGATACTCTACGATATCGGGGCACTTTGACCCAATCAGGCGCAGTTTGTTTTCAAATAAAGTGAATAAGTGGAGTCAACCAAATGTCGAAGCATTTCAGTATATTGCGTGAAGTATTGAGTCAGGATCCACTCAATGTTTCATGCAAGTTACTCAGAGTAACGACAATTGGTTGCCTCACGTCATCATTTTCGCAAAAAGGGGCATTGGTATTTCAGATCTTGCTGTGCCTCTAAAGAATAAAAATCATTTTGAAAAAATATCATTCTTGCATCCTGCATCATCCAAAAATGCATTGGAGTTTCGTATTTCATCTTGCATCAAAAATAAACAAAAAAATCTCCTTTAGAATAATTACACTTTTCAAGTGGTCATTTTTCATGCATTTGCTTATCATGATTTGTTCATTCATACATTGCATAAACCAAATAAAAAAGTTGTGATGAGAGACGAGACGCTTTTGCAAAATAATCTGTTGAAAAAGTTTACCCTTACTTATTTGCAAACTCAAGATGTTCCAAGGCACTCAGTTTTTCAAATCAACAGTTCATTTGCATTTTCTTCAAAAAAGGCATTGCATCTCATCCATTCCATGATAAAAGACTGAAACAGTTCATCAAAAAAAATTTTCCATCAGGTTTTAACCAATGTTAACTCTCTACGAAGCATTCTTCTAGTGGGCGTGCATGCCATGTGCAGTTTCTCTTGTTTGAGTCTGTCAGTTTCCTTCCCTTATCATCATTCTCCATCCAAGTTTGATCCCGCATTAGTACACACTTGACTTTTTGTTTAAATCCTCCATACAAGAGGGCAATTTTGTAATCACTTAATTACCTTGTTAAGATTGCTTTTCTTTGGTGCAAGTCTAAAAATGTGCATGCATTTGTTCAGTCATTCGTTCTTGTGCTTATGTCGTGTGCTCTGCTAAACAGAAGGAATGGCAAGTTGGATTTATTCTCTAGCAAGAAACATGGCAACAAATCAAGGCGAATCAAATCAGGGTGATCCAGGCCAGGTTCAGGGTAATCAGGGTCAACACAATCAAGGAAACCCAGAGATTGAGAATTCTGGCAATTCGGGCCCAGATGATCTTGTTATGGAAGTTCTCAAACAGCTAGTCCAAGAGAATCAGGTATTAGTCCAAGAGAATCGGGCATTAAATGCTAAAGTCGAGGCGATGGGAATGCAAATGACTGAAATGATGGATATCCTGCAAGCCTTGAAAAACGGGATCACTACTGAAGCTGCTGCTGTTGTAAACCCTGGTGGGACTGCAACCATCCTTCCTACTTCGGGACCCGCTGAAATTGTGACTGCTATTCCTCCTCCGGGATCCGGGGTCAACCATCCTGCTCATGCCGCTCAATACGAGGGTTATCATCTCAATGTGGGTAGTGGTCCTCAAGGTCACCCGGCTGCAGCTCCTCAAGCAAGAGACAAGTACCAAGGGTCAGAAGAACGGCCGAAAGCAATTGAAGAAGCCATGGAGGTACACGATCCAGGTCTGGCCCTTAATATGATTCCCTCTCCCATATTCAAGGTGCCTAACATTGGTAAGTTCGAAGGAATGACTTGTCCTGTTAATCACTGTTGCACCCCGAAAAATCCGGTTTGGACCTTTCATCGTACAACGTCAAAATTTGTGAAGCCGCCATCAACATTTTTTATTTAGGGACCAAAACATTGAAAAAGGGTCCTTTTTAAGGCGGGTGGTCCTTTGAGAACTAGAGATGTAGGTTCGGGGGTCGGTTAGGTGTGGGGAAGGTATTAGCACCCCACACCTCCTTTCTACCGAAAGGGAACCTTTAACTTGATGTGCGGTTTTGACAGAGTTGATTTGAAACAATTCGTTCTACTTCTTTTTTATTTGAGAAAAGCCTTTTGAAAACGGGAGAAAAGAAGAATCTTTTTATTATTTTTTAAAAGTGTGCTTGACGGGATGTGACCCGCTCCTACGTATCTCCCGGTGCGATGGAGAATTCAAAGCTTACGTAGTTCTCGGGAGTTGAGAAACTTTGTGTTGGTGTGTTTTTTATTGTAGGGGTTTTCGGTCCTAGACTGTACAGTCCACTAGACCTAGAACAAAGACAACCCCGCCTGTACAGAAGACGTGCCCCCTACTTATTGAAAATGTTTTTTTGATTAAGGAAGAAAAAGATTTGTTGTGAGGTTGGTTGCTTTTATTTGAGCAAGTATCTTAGGCTCGCACGAACTGTACAGCTCGCTAACCCTAAGACGCTAACCGATACCGGATGTACATCCGACTCAATTCCTTACTCATTTTTTTGAAATAGGGTTCAAGTTGTTAATTACTTGTTTTAATTCTCATAAGTATCCCAAGATGTTTGAGCCGTACAGCTCCGATCTTAGGACGCTAGACAACACCGGCCGTACGTCCGACTTGCCTCCTTATGAGTTTTCAAAAAGGTTTACTGTTGATCTTAGAAAGAATTTGATTGTCTTATGAAAACGATTTGAGAAAAGATTGAGTTTGGAAAAGCTTTAGAAAATGATTGATTTGAGGAAAGGAGAAGGGAGTTTGAGGGTGACATTGGTCACAAAAGATTTGTTGGGATGGCGTGGCATCCAAAAGGAAAAGAAAGTAGAACATTCAATCAATTTCCAAGTCAAGAACCAAAGCGCAACATTTATCAAATTGCAAGCAAAACAATCAACAATGCAAGCATAAGCATAAACATTACCGATTACAACATTTGAGCGCAAGAATGACACTTAGTCATCAACATCTAATGGCATGCATATGTAAGATCAACATTAACCAAATAGATTGCAAGAATAGGCACACAAATAGATAATGCAAAGGTTTAATTCAATTAAGTGTCAACACAAGATAAAGCACAAGGTTGAATCCCTTTTGGTAATCCTTGACACTTGAGACAATGCACAAGTGCATAAGTGTCTAGTCCTTTTACCAAATCATCAACATTAAAGCATAACATTGACCTAGAAAGAACATCACATTTGCAAGACCAAAAGTGACCAAAAGAGGGCATTAACAAGTCATTTTTATAACCAAAATTGATTAATCAAGTTAGAAACTAGCATTTGCATTTTCAAGCAAGAATTGCACAAAGAAAATTGAATCATCTTGGGCAATCCTCATCACTTAAAATGAAGTGCCTAAGGCACAAGTGAGAGTCCTCTTGCCAATCATCAACATAGAATAATTTTGCAAGCAAGTCACTAACAAGCAAACCAAAGTTTACAATCAAAGCACAAGGTTGTGTTGAATCATCTTAGGCAATCCTCAACGCTTAAAGTGAAGTGCACAAGGCACAAGTGTGAGTCCTCTTGCCAATCATCAACATATAACAATTTGCAAGCAAGATACAATCAATTAGCAACAATATTTTGCAATCAAAACATCAAATCAATTGCGTTGAATCATTTTAGTCAATCCTCAACACTTAAAGTTAAGTGCTCAAAGGCACAAGTGTGAGTCCTCTTGCCAATCATCAACATAGAGTAATTTTGCAAGCAAAGTACATAACAACCAAACCAAAACAACTTGAGAAATCATTTTACCCAATATTGCAAACCCATTTCACAAGAAAATTAACAAACCCTAATTCTAATCATGATTTGCGAAGCATCACATCATTTTATTCAACAAAATGCAAAATTATAGTGAAAACAAACATAAATCACAATTTATTCAAGGGTGAGAAGCATCTCAAACACCCAAGCCTCCCTAAGTGCTTGTCAAAATGTTTGAGACACCTCTCACCAACAACTATCAACAAATCAACAATATAACAACACTAAAATGCATGAATATGGTAGGATGCAAAATTAGAAACATGATATCTACATTTTGATGCAAAAAAGTTGAAGATGATGCTAGGTTTTAAGAAGTTTACCTCAAATCCAAGCTAAGGAATGACTAATATGAAGAACAAGACCACAAATCAACTTGAATCTTCACCAAACTTCAATGAAGCCCACGAAATGCTTGCTTAAAAATGCCCTTTGATGATGCAAGCTTGAATCAAATTAGGAGAGAAGGAAGATGTATGAAGTAGGAATGGAAATGAGGTGAGAAAATGGAAGTGAAATGAAGAAAAATGGAGGAGGGAATGAGGGGGAAATTCGGCCAAGGGAAGAGAGGAGAGGAGAGGTTTGTGTGCTAGGGTTTTGTGAATGAATTGTGAGGCCAAAAGTGTGTGAGAGGTAAGGTTAATAGGGTATTTATAGAATGCATCTAGGTTTGAGGGTATTTAAGTCAATATGCACTAGTTGTGCTCTAGGATTTGATTTTAATTTTGAATCAAAGGCTAGGATTGAGGCTCACATGGATTGAGGACAAAAAATGAAAAATTGGAGAGGAAATGGGGAGGGAGAATTCGGCCAAGCAAGGGGAGGGTGTAGCCTTGGTCACTAAGTTTTGCAAGTTGTCATCTTGTACTATTGTACTATTATATGACCATGCTATTATCCCTTCAATTTTGATTATTCTTTTCAAGATAATTGTGCATAAATCTAACCATTTTGAGCCATATACAAGGTATCTTGAGGAATATGCCATTTTATGAGATCACCATGACCAAAAATATCATAAAAACCTCATCTTGAAATTTTTGTAGAATATTCCTTTTTGATGCCTTTTTTTGAATTTGAATTTTGTGCACAATGTATGCATGCATGCGCATACATACATACATGACCAAAAATGTTTTGCCTCAAATAAATTTCTCTAAAATTGCACAATGATTCTTGATGAGAAATTATCTTATTTTTGACAATGACCAAAATACCCTTTTGCCCTAAAAACCTTGTTTTTTAACAACAAATGCATTTCCACTCCAACAATGAATTTAAAAGCCCTAGAATGACTTTTAAAACCCAAAAATGCAAGCACAATGCTCTTCACTCTTCAAAATAAAACCACACTTCTCAATTTATTTATTTTTTTGCGGAAAATTAGGGTTTTGACCTAGGCGGACAAAATTAGGGTATGACAGCTGCCCCTCTTTATTTGGATTTTAACAAGGAATATGAATTGGCCGAAACATATTCCGAGGCAAAATAGAAATAAAGAATTCAGAAATTATACCAATTTTGTCTACTTAGAGAAACCAGAATTTTCCTTTTTCTTTTTTTTCTCTTTTTTGTTCCTTTTTGAAATATGATACAAATGTAATGAAAAGTTTTTTTTTTCTTGTTTTTCTTTTTGGAATCAATTGGTGCCAACCCTCAATAAGCCAGCGAAAGCAGTAAAGAAAGCAAAAAAAAAGGGTGCCGGCCCTCATTAAGCCGGCGAAGGAGGCTGCCTAAAGCCTTTTAACGAATCGCGAACGATCCGAGTTTGCACTTGGGCCTGGGGAGCACGTGGGCTCAAAGGGGTGGTCTTTCGAGCGACCGGGGGAGGGTACTATATCAAGTCTAGATCTCGATATTTCCCTAGGACTGCGCCATGTTTTAGGCCAACACAGCTATCCTTTTCGACTGGACCTATTGAGGTCAGGGGGACTTACTCGCAGCTCGGATACGAAGTGAAGTCAATCTTCTGGGGGACACGTGGGTCCAAAGGGGGATCCGCAAATCCAATTAGCTTTCTTCAGTTGGTCAATGCTTTCACATCGGTCCAGGGGTGCCTGCTCTGGTCGTAGGACTTTTCTTCAGGTTTCTCAGGTTGGCGGTGCCTGCACATGTTAGCAGATGCAATGTATGGTGCATGAATGCAAGTTTTTTCTTACCTTAGTGGTGATCGAACGAACACGAGTTTCGTAGGATCGACCATCGGCGACTTGAGCTGTTACTAGCAGATAGCAACTTATTTGGATGCAGAAAAATTTAGCAAAGACATGGATATTCATGAAATGCTCCTTATTCTTTTTTCGATGAATGCACAAGAGGTGGATATGCAAATGTAGTGCAAATGTATGTTATGCAAAGGCAGGTTATGCGAATGCACGTGATGCAATGAATGTTTTTAATTTTCTTTTAGCATAGGGACTTTTGGATTCTTGAGTGATCAATTCAAGCGTCCTATCGTGACGACTATGACTATTTATTAAGAATGCCTCTTTTTGTTTTGAAAACTTATTTGATGTTTGATGTGATGATGATAAATGCTATGGAATGTCTGTGTTCTTTTGCTTTTATTGTGATGAATGTGGATGATGCGAATGTAATGCTTTGAATAACATGAAATGCCTACATGCATGAGGAGGATGAATGATTGGAGTATTTAAACATTTTTGTAAACATTTTTATGATGATGAGACGCGAGACTTTGAATGCAAAGAATTGAGATGGCTATGGACCATTCTTTGGAAAAACTAGATTTGATTCAAACCCTGGTGTTCTCAAGGTTTTTATTAACAAGCTCACTTATTTTCCTTTCCATTTCCATGATGACTGAACTTTAAACACCACATGATCAATTTGTATTCTCTCTCTCTGAAGCATTGACTAGTAAGTATGCATAAGAGTGCAGATGTGGACGAGTGAGTCAGTTAACTTGGGATTGGTTTAGGACAGTGAGTTGAGAGACTGCCCCGACAGGAATTTATGGATGTGAATGACTTTAGGGAGAACTCTGCTCATTTGAGCGGGAGTGAACAGTTATGGAAATGCCCCACTTTAGAATGACAATTTCAAATGGGTTCTTTGAGTGGGTTTGTGAAAGGGGATGAAGTTATGGTACTGGTTATGAACTAAGGGTGGTATATGAATGGGATGGACAATGAACAAACTTTCCCAAGACCAGGGTGGGTGGGTGGTGAAGAGAATGCCCCATCTTTTGGATCTGAGTGGTGTTCTCAGTGCAAATCTTTGGTTCTCTATGAATGTCTTGACTTTTGGCATGAAAGAAACCTCACTTGGTGATCACTAAACCTTGTTTTAATCTTTGGTGCAAATCTTTTCCTTTGGGCCTGAGACATGAGGACCATCTAGGGTAATAGCAATGCCACAGCCGAGCATAAGTTTGCTTGCCATTTGAAGTGATTGTGCCCGCGTTTGTTTTTTTGCCAATTCATTTATTTGAGGGATCCCCTCTTTTCTGTGATTTTCAGAAATTTCGCAATGATTGTAATGCTTTTTGACTCATGCACAGGTTTCACAATTCAGTATCATCAATCATAAAAACATTTATTTTAAAACAAAGAGACAGAATAAGTGAAGATAAAAGACACGAAAAGCAAACACATGGAAGAAAAAGTTGAATTCTTATTGTTATGGAAACTGGACGTGCAGAAGGTCACGCCAATTGAAAGTACATTGAAAAAAAATTTAAACTGGAAAAATACAAGAAAAAGGGGAAGCAGATCTTGTTTTTTTCTTTTGAAGTAACGATGCCAATCGTCCATACTCATGACCTTGATCACCCCTTTATCCAAACTTTTGGGAGTGCTGATTGCCTTTTTCATTTCAAGTCCAAGTTTTCTGACCCTAATTTTTGCCTGGATCGCCCTTTGCGGGTTTTCAATCCACTGGGTCGCTCTGGTTTTGCCTAGGCCGCCCTTTGCGGGTTTTCAACCTAGCGAGCTGATTCTTACTTGGCTCATCTTTCTCTTTTTTCATTTATTTCTTTAGGCATACTCCTTTCTGACTGCATCTGAATTTACTGGAAACTGGGGTTTTCTTTTCTTGCATCCCATTTTGCGAGAATTAAAGGCCCCTCCGGAGAATAAGTTCTTCGTCTTCATGATACTGGGTTCATCTCCATGGGAATCCCTTCGGAGGTTCATGATCTTTTTGAGCATTGAGTCTTCTTCTGACATAAGACAAATGTACTTTGGTTTGATAAGGCTCAATGAAAGTATTACTTCCATCATATGGGGTTTGCCCCTGTTAGAGTGTAAAACGAAGCCTGATTTCCATGAAGGTCATCATCGTCCTTGATATCCTTTGTTGATTGTCTCTAACTGCCCCATTTTTAGGGTGGCGTAGGGAGGGATCATGATGCTTGACCTAGAGTCTTCATACTGTCATTTGTGACTACCTTAGCTTGGAAAGCTGCGCAACAGACCGAACTTTGGTAATTACAGACTTTGTTATAATGGCAAGTGTCTTATGTCAGAAGGGTGATTTACACAAACTTGTTGATTCATTGCTCTTTATCATGGCATCAATCCTCTCCTTTGCTCAAATTGATCATGTCGCTTGATTCCTCATGAGGACGGACCACTTTGTTCTCTTATTCTTGCACAACAGCTTGATTGCAAATCTTATGGTGGAGTCTGAGGAAGGACTGAGGGTTTGTGGAGGGCGGGATGACGAGGTCGAGGTAGTGTTTGCGGTTTTATGAAAGGAGAGATGTATAGGAATGATGAAGTGTTTGAAGGTTTATGGAAGAAAGGGTGGTCATACACAACAAGGTGTAGGAAGGTTCATTGAGACAAGGATCTCTTACGCTTTATGGCCAAATGTATCAGCTCACAACTTATATTTCTTTCGTCTCTTTTTCCCTTGTTTTTTCATTTTTAGGATTTTCATTTTTTGAAACTGTTCTTTTTTGTTTCATTTTTCTGATTTTTTCCTTTTTTGCTTTTGAGTTGAGTGAGCTGATAAAAGTGATACACTATTTTTGGATATTTGAAGTGATCCTTGTCTGGGGTGATTGGAGAGATAATGGCAATGAAACCCCTGCAGCGGTTGGAGGATGCTTGATTGGGTTCTGGTATTAACTGGGGTGACAGGAGGTTCAGAGGGAGGAGCAAATGAGATGGGTTGATTTTGTAGAAGGGCCACTGGTAGTGAGGAAGGTGGCGATGGCAGGCATTTGGTTATGAAATTTTTTTTGTGATGGGGTACTTGTAATGGGAAATGGGAAAGTTGGTTGATCTGAGGAAGGGAAAGGGTTTGGTCGCGAAAGAGGTTCGCTTGTAACATTTGTTTGGTTTCCTCAGCATTGCTCCACTTTGCTTGAACTTGTGCTTTGACTTCATTGCCCAATCTAGTTGTGGCATCATGAATTTCTATAGCCTTAGCCAATTCTTCACTTATTAACTCCGAAGAAACATCCCAGTTGTCTTCAGCCTCTCTCTCAGTTTGGTTAATCGGGTAATCAGAGTCACAATATGAACCATTGGCGTCGTTGTTTTCAAAGATTATTTTCATTTATTATTATTTTTGATCCGCGTTGGGAGGAATTGAAAAGCAAATAACAGACACATGACAAAATGAAAGAAAGAAATTTTATTGAGGAATTCAAAATAACATTTTATTGATGATGATACTAAAAGGAAACATGTGTGCCCTTATTGAAATATCCTAAGGCCTTGGTAAGCACAAGAACGAATGACTGAACAAATGCATGCACATTTTTAGACTTGCACCAAAGAAAAGCAATCTTAACAAGGTAATTAAGTGATTACAAAATTGCCCTCTTGTATGGAGGATTTAAACCAAAAGTCAAGTGTGTACTAATGCGGGGAGAGTATGTACTTTATGGGTGGATGGGGCGGGATCAAACTTGGATGGAGAATGATGATATGGGAAGGAAAACTGACAGACTCAAACAAGAGAAACTGCACATGGCATGCACGCCCACTAGAAGAATGCTTCGTAGAGAGTTAACATTGGTTAAAACATGACGGAAAATTTTTTTGATGAACTGTTTCAGTCTTTTATCATGGAATGGATGAGATGCAATGCCTTTTTTGAAGAAAATGCAAATGAACTGTTGATTTGAAAAACTGAGTGCCTTGGAACATCTTGAGTTTGCAAATAAGTAAGGGTAAACTTTTTCAACAGATTATTTTGCAAAAGCGTCTCGTCTCTCATCACAACTTTTTTATTTGGTTTATGCAATGTATGAATGAACAAATCATGATAAGCAAATGCATGAAAAATGACCACTTGAAAAGTGTAATTATTCTAAAGGAGATTTTTTGTTTGTTTTTGATGCAAGATGAAATACGAAACTCCAATGCATTTTTGGATGATGCAAGATGCAAGAATGATATTTTTTCAAAATGATTTTTATTCTTTAGAGGCACGGCAAGATCTGAAATACCAATGCCCCTTTTTGCGAAAATGATGACGTGAGGCAACCAATTGTCGTTACTCTGAGTAACTTGCATGAAACATGGAGTGGATCCTGACTCACTACTTCACGTAATATACTGAAATGCTTCGACATTTGGTTGACTCCACTTATTCACTTTATTTGAAAACAAACTGCACCTGATTGGGTCAAAGTGCCCCGATATCGTAGAGTATCATCTCAAATTTGTAGTGCACAAACAAATTTGAGATATTACCCTTCATCATTCAAAGATGCACTTCTACCCATGGAACGATTGCATAAGGAGTTTCTCTTATTTCATTTCATTTTTTTTTTGGAAAATGATATAGAAAATGATTTTAAAAATGATTAGAAGATGCAAGTGATTTATTGAAATTTTTTTTTTTTAGAAAAAGGTGCTTTATTTGGGGAAAAAGGTTTTTAGAAAAAGGTGCTTGACGGGTATGACCCGCTCCTACGTATCCCCATTGTGATGAGGAATCAAAGCTACGTAGTTCTTCTTCGTCTTTTTTCTGAAATAATGCTTATGAGGTTAATGAAATGATGCATAAATGCTACATTGGCTCGACGCCCACATTATTTGATGAAGGTTTTTGTACATGATTATGGATGACTGAAATGCTTATGCTATGCAGATGATAATTGTTTTTTTCGTTTTCATTTTTCTTATGCAATGAAATGAAATGCATGATACTCGCAATTATTTTTAAAATGCACGAGAGACGTGATTTTTATTAAATGAAACTATATGCAAAATGAGAGGTTCACATATTTATATGCAAGGGAAAATAACAATGCACGAGAGATGTTTCTAAAAAAATGTTTTTTTTTTATATGCGAGAAAGTGCATGATACTCGCAATTTTTAATGCATGAAAAATCATGATCTTCACTGGATGAAGATGTATGCAAAAGGAAATGAGTAAAAAATTATTTACAATGCAAAGGCTTTCAAAAGCCGGAAATTCACACATTTTTTTTTGATAATTTTTTTTCGGTTTATTTGCAAAAATATTTTATTTAGCATGGATGCAGGGGTATGAAGCTCCTTTGTGTCCTACCAAGGTTTCTTAGAGACAGGATCTATGGCTATTTCTACGGGTACACACTTCAAGGTTAGCACTAAAAGAAGGACCCTAAATAAGGCTCCTAGAGCCAACGACCTCATCTGAGACCACCGATCACAGGGCCGTACGTCCAAGTGATGGTATCATCAAACAAAGCCAAACTCTAGGTGAAGTCTTCGCAACCACCCAACAAGACGTACGTCCAGTGAGCAGCCACTAATGACTTCGTTCTAGCCTAAGATATGCTCTAGCCCGGGTATAGGGCTGTCTCACCAAAAAAAAAAAAGGTAAAAAGAGTGCAACGTGTGTGTAGGAGCACAACGACAAACATACCCCCCCACCTGCAAAGAAAATCCAGAAACAGTCCATACAAAGAGTCGTCTACCCTAGGGTTTTGCAAGCATATATCATTTCAATACAAACAAGTAAACTAACCTAGGGTTCCAACAACAATCATATGCACTGCTTACCTCAAGAAAGGGAGCCAAGAAGAGGGGTCATAATAGAATCGGGGGAATGCATGAACTTACCTTGAAGAAAGGGAGCATAGAAGAAGGGATCATAGTAGAATTGGGGGAATGATGCATGAGCTTACCTTGAAGAAAGGGAGCAAAGAAGAAGAGGACATGGGGATTGGAGAAATGCATGATCATATTAGGCATATAAACAAAAGAAGATGAAAGGAGAAGAAGGAACAAGAAGCGAACATAGAAGAAGAAGAGTCAAATGCACATGAATACAACATAACAACACGAGAATGCAAGAGAACATTCAAACATCAGAAAGAGAGAAGAAAAAGAAGGAGAATAAAAGAGAGAAATAGAACAATCACATTCAAATCAAACAATTAAACCGCACATCAAGTTAATTAGGCCTGACCCTCGTTTTAAAAAAGAAAGTCCCCAGTGAAGTCGCCAGCTGTTGCACCCCGAAAAATCCGATTTGGACCTTTCATCGTACAACGTGAAAATTTGTGAAGCCGCCATCAGCATTTTTTATTTAGGGACCAAAACATTGAAAAAGGGTCCTTTTTAAGGCGGGTGGTCCTTTGAGAACTAGAGATGTAGGTTCGGGGGTCGGTTAGGTGTGGGGAAGGTATTAGCACCCCACACCTCCTTTCTACCGAAAGGGAACCTTTAACTTGATGTGCGGTTTTGACAAAGTTGATTTGAAACAATTCGTTCTACTTCTTTTTTATTTGAGAAAAGCCTTTTGAAAACGGGAGAAAAGAAGAATCTTTTTATTATTTTTTAAAAGTGTGCTTGACGGGATGTGACCCGCTCCTACGTATCTCCCGGTGCGATGGAGAATTCAAAGCTTACGTAGTTCTCGGGAGTTGAGAAACTTTGTGTTGGTGTGTTTTTTATTGTAGGGGTTTTCGGTCCTAGACTGTACAGTCCACTAGACCTAGAACAAAGACAACCCCGCCTGTACAGAAGACGTGCCCCCTACTTATTGAAAATGTTTTTTTGATTAAGGAAGAAAAAGATTTGTTGTGAGGTTGGTTGCTTTTATTTGAGCAAGTATCTTAGGCTCGCACGAACTGTACAGCTCGCTAACCCTAAGACGCTAACCGATACCGGATGTACATCCGACTCAATTCCTTACTCATTTTTTTGAAATAGGGTTCAAGTTGTTAATTACTTGTTTTAATTCTCATAAGTATCCCAAGATGTTTGAGCCGTACAGCTCCGATCTTAGGACGCTAGACAACACCGGCCGTACGTCCGACTTGCCTCCTTATGAGTTTTCAAAAAGGTTTACTGTTGATCTTAGAAAGAATTTGATTGTCTTATGAAAACGATTTGAGAAAAGATTGAGTTTGGAAAAGCTTTAGAAAATGATTGATTTGAGGAAAGGAGAAGGGAGTTTGAGGGTGACATTGGTCACAAAAGATTTGTTGGGATGGCGTGGCATCCAAAAGGAAAAGAAAGTAGAACATTCAATCAATTTCCAAGTCAAGAACCAAAGCGCAACATTTATCAAATTGCAAGCAAAACAATCAACAATGCAAGCATAAGCATAAACATTACCGATTACAACATTTGAGCGCAAGAATGACACTTAGTCATCAACATCTAATGGCATGCATATGTAAGATCAACATTAACCAAATAGATTGCAAGAATAGGCACACAAATAGATAATGCAAAGGTTTAATTCAATTAAGTGTCAACACAAGATAAAGCACAAGGTTGAATCCCTTTTGGTAATCCTTGACACTTGAGACAATGCACAAGTGCATAAGTGTCTAGTCCTTTTACCAAATCATCAACATTAAAGCATAACATTGACCTAGAAAGAACATCACATTTGCAAGACCAAAAGTGACCAAAAGAGGGCATTAACAAGTCATTTTTATAACCAAAATTGATTAATCAAGTTAGAAACTAGCATTTGCATTTTCAAGCAAGAATTGCACAAAGAAAATTGAATCATCTTGGGCAATCCTCATCACTTAAAATGAAGTGCCTAAGGCACAAGTGAGAGTCCTCTTGCCAATCATCAACATAGAATAATTTTGCAAGCAAGTCACTAACAAGCAAACCAAAGTTTACAATCAAAGCACAAGGTTGTGTTGAATCATCTTAGGCAATCCTCAACGCTTAAAGTGAAGTGCACAAGGCACAAGTGTGAGTCCTCTTGCCAATCATCAACATATAACAATTTGCAAGCAAGATACAATCAATTAGCAACAATATTTTGCAATCAAAACATCAAATCAATTGCGTTGAATCATTTTAGTCAATCCTCAACACTTAAAGTTAAGTGCTCAAAGGCACAAGTGTGAGTCCTCTTGCCAATCATCAACATAGAGTAATTTTGCAAGCAAAGTACATAACAACCAAACCAAAACAACTTGAGAAATCATTTTACCCAATATTGCAAACCCATTTCACAAGAAAATTAACAAACCCTAATTCTAATCATGATTTGCGAAGCATCACATCATTTTATTCAACAAAATGCAAAATTATAGTGAAAACAAACATAAATCACAATTTATTCAAGGGTGAGAAGCATCTCAAACACCCAAGCCTCCCTAAGTGCTTGTCAAAATGTTTGAGACACCTCTCACCAACAACTATCAACAAATCAACAATATAACAACACTAAAATGCATGAATATGGTAGGATGCAAAATTAGAAACATGATATCTACATTTTGATGCAAAAAAGTTGAAGATGATGCTAGGTTCTAAGAAGTTTACCTCAAATCCAAGCTAAGGAATGACTAATATGAAGAACAAGACCACAAATCAACTTGAATCTTCACCAAACTTCAATGAAGCCCACGAAATGCTTGCTTAAAAATTCCCTTTGATGATGCAAGCTTGAATCAAATTAGGAGAGAAGGAAGATGTATGAAGTAGGAATGGAAATGAGGTGAGAAAATGGAAGTGAAATGAAGAAAAATGGAGGAGGGAATGAGGGGGAAATTCGGCCAAGGGAAGAGAGGAGAGGAGAGGTTTGTGTGCTAGGGTTTTGTGAATGAATTGTGAGGCCAAAAGTGTGTGAGAGGTAAGGTTAATAGGGTATTTATAGAATGCATCTAGGTTTGAGGGTATTTAAGTCAATATGCACTAGTTGTGCTCTAGGATTTGATTTTAATTTTGAATCAAAGGCTAGGATTGAGGCTCACATGGATTGAGGACAAAAAATGAAAAATTGGAGAGGAAATGGGGAGGGAGAATTCGGCCAAGCAAGGGGAGGGTGTAGCCTTGGTCACTAAGTTTTGCAAGTTGTCATCTTGTACTATTGTACTATTATATGACCATGCTATTATCCCTTCAATTTTGATTATTCTTTTCAAGATAATTGTGCATAAATCTAACCATTTTGAGCCATATACAAGGTATCTTGAGGAATATGCCATTTTATGAGATCACCATGACCAAAAATATCATAAAAACCTCATCTTGAAATTTTTGTAGAATATTCCTTTTTGATGCCTTTTTTTGAATTTGAATTTTGTGCACAATGTATGCATGCATGCGCATACATGCATACATGACCAAAAATGTTTTGCCTCAAATAAATTTCTCTAAAATTGCACAATGATTCTTGATGAGAAATTATCTTATTTTTGACAATGACCAAAATACCCTTTTGCCTTAAAAACCTTGTTTTTTAACAACAAATGCATTTCCACTCCAACAATGAATTTAAAAGCCCTAGAATGACTTTTAAAACCCAAAAATGCAAGCACAATGCTCTTCACTCTTCAAAATAAAACCACACTTCTCAATTTATTTATTTTTTTGCGAAAAATTAGGGTTTTGACCTAGGCGGACAAAATTAGGGTATGACAATCACGCGGCCGCATACTGTACAGAAATGTTCCCACTCACAAAAGATGACAAGTTGTTGACCTACTACTTCCGAGAAAGTTTGGCTGGGGAAGCTTTAAGCTGGTACATGCAAGAACATACTCACACTAGGTGTTGGAGAGAGTTAGCTAATGCTTTCCTGGAGCGGTTCAACTACAATATTGGCAAAGCTCTCAACAAGGCACATTTGCAAAATATGGCACAAAGAAACAAAGAAACATTCAGAGAGTACGCCCTGCGGTGGAGACATTTGGCAGCACAGGCGAAACCGTCTCTTCTTGAGAAGGAGATGGTCGGCATATTCATGAACACTCCACCGCCACTGTATTATGACAAGTTAGTTGAGAGTGCCTCTTCAAGCTTCAAAGACTTGGTCCTTGCTGGGGAAAGTTTGGAGAATGGAGCAAAGAAAGGAAAAACTGCCTACAGTTCAACCGAAGCTACTCCCATAGCAGGATCCGGGGATGTCTCCTATAGTCCCGAAATCCTCCCTCAAGTCCTGCACTCCTCCACTCAAATCAGAAAAAGCCAGAAAACACAAAATTATGTGAGAAGGAAGCCTGAGGATTTGGATCCAATTCCAATGTCCTACTCAGACCTGTTTGACCATCTTGTCAGTCATGACCTAATTTCCATCCGCTCCATGAAACCCGTTCAGCCTCCTTTCCCGAGGAGCTATGACCCAGAAGCTATGTGCAAATTTCATGCAGGGGGAGTGGGACATTCTGTGGAAGATTGTAAAGCATTGAAACATGCGGTCCAGGATCTAATCGACTCCAAACATTTGAATTTCAATGACAGCAATGTTAATGGCTTGACTGTGAAGGAGAGTGGAGAAACCAGTGCTGTGGCGGGCAAAAGAAGGTCACCACAATACAACCCCATCCCCGTGTCATACGCTGACCTATGCAGCTATCTAATCAGTCATGGATGGATCACTCCTCGCAAGATGAGATCAGTTCAACCTCCATTCCCAAGCGGGTACAATCCAGAAGCCACTTGCGAGCTCCATGCTGGGGCAATTGGGCATTCTGCTGAAAATTGCTATCTTTTGAAAAGTTTGGTTCAGGGCTTCATTGATTCCAAGCAGTTAACTTTTGAGAAGGGGGGAAGGATCAAGTTCTCAGGGTCTGTGGACTATTGTCATGCCCTAATTTTGTCCGCCTAGTTTCAAAACCCTAATTTTCAGCAAAAATAAATAATTTTGTGAGTGATGCATTATTTGAGAAAGGGTTTAGGGTATTTACCCAAGCATTCTAAGGTTTTCAAAATCATTTTTGAGAATATAAGGAATTTTGGGGCATTTAAAAGGGGCATTGTTTGGTCAATTTCAATTTAATAAATTTTTGCTAGTTGAAAATCCAATTAATTAATTTTTTGGGAATTTATTTAATAAAATTGTATTATTTTGAACCAAAAAAAAATAAAAAAAATAAAGAAAATCATCTTTCAAATTGTGCGCATATTTTATATGTGTAGTAAAAAATCAAGTTCAAATTAATTCAAGAAAGCATTTCAAAAAAATAGTACAAGGAATATTCCCAAAAATTATATGATAAGATTTTTGTTGGCAATTTTGGTCATCTCTCATTTTCAAAAATGGCATATTCTTCAAGATACCTTGTATATGGCTCAAAATGGTTAGATTTATGTACAATTATCCTAAGAAGAATAATCAAAAATGAAGGGATAATAGAATGGTCATATAATAGTACAATAGTACAAGATGACAACTTGCAAAACTTGGGCACCACTCTTCTCTCATTGCTTGGCCGAATTCACTCCCCTTCATTTCCCTCTCATTTTGCATTTTTTTGACCTCAATCCATGTGTGATTCAATCCTCACCCTCCATTCAAATTTTAGATGCAATCCTAGAATGAGATGAGGTACACAATGACCTAAATGCCCCTAAACCTAATTGCACATTATATATACCCTCATATCCTCACCTCTCACAAGGTTTTGGCTCACAATTCACACTCAAAAACCTAGCCTCTCCTCTTCTCCCTTCTTGGCCGAATACACCTCCTCATTCCCTCACCTCATTTCTTCACTTTTTCACTTCAAATCAACATTCTAGTCCTAAATCCTTCATCATCCTTGCATTCTCTTCAAAGATCCATCTTCAAATCTCAAGAATCAAGCTCAAGATTGAAGATTAGAGGGTTGATTCAAGTGGTTTAGTGTTCATTCACCTTATTTCTTTTGCTATTCTAGCTTGGAGTTGAGGTATACTCTCAATCTTAGCGTCATCAAAATTTTAGCATAAAAAATGTAGATCATCAATCTATTTTTGCATATCAAGCATTTCTTTGCATTTTAGTGCTCTATTTTTTTGTTGAAATGTTGATATAATTGTTGTTGTTGAATGAGAGATGTGTTTCAAGCATTTTGACAAACACTTTGGGAGGTTTGGATGCTTGAAATGCATCTCTCTCTTGGAATAAATTGTGTGTTTGTGCTATTTTCATTTTGTGCTTGCATTTTCATGAATAAAATTGTGATTTGGGATTATGTTTCATTTCGCATATTGTAGAAAAATTAGGGTTTGTGTGATTTTAGTGCATTCCTTTGCTTAATCATGTGAATCCTTGCCAAAAAGCTTGATCTATGTCATTTGCTTGCATGATTTTGTTGCTTTCAAAGAATAAAATGAGGTTTTAGCTCTATGTTGGTGTCGCATTTCATGAGATAATTAGGGTTTGTGCTTGTTTTTGTTGCTTGCTTTGAAAATCATGTTTGTGTTGATGATTTGGTAAGAGGATTTAACACTTATGCATTTGTGCATATCCCAAGTGTTAAAGATTACCTAAAGGGATTCAACACCTTAATTGTATATGCTTACGCTTGCATTGTTGATTGTTTTGCTTGCAATTTGTTAAATGTTGCACTTTGGTTCTTGACTTGGAAATTGATTGAATGTTCTACTTTCTTTTCCTTTTGGATGCCACGCCATCCCAACAAACCTTTTGTGACCAATGTCACCCTCAAACTCCCTTCTCCTTTCTTCAAATCAATCATTTTCTAAAGCTTTTTTTCCAAACTCAATCTTTTCTCAAATTGTTTTCATAAGACAATCAAATTCTTTCTAAGATCAACAATAAACCTTTTTGAAAACTCACAAGGAGGCAAGTCGGACGTACGGCCGGTGTTGTCTAGCGTCCTAAGATCGGAGCTGTACAGCTCAAACATCTTGGGATACTTATGAGAATTAAAACAAGTAATTAACAACTTGAACCCTATTTCAAAAAATGAGTAAGGAATCGAGTCGGATGTACATCCGGTATTGGTTAGCGTCTTAGGGTTAGCGAGCTGTACAGTTCGGGCGAGCCTAAGATACTTGCCAAATAAAAGCAACCAACCTCACAACAAATCTTTTTCTTCCTTAATCAAAAAAAAAATTTCAATAAGTAGGGGGCACGTCGTCTGTACAGGCGGGGTTGTCTTTGTTCTAGGTCTAGTGGACTGTACAGTCTAGGACCGAAAACCCCTACAATAAAAAACACCAACATCAAAGTTTCTCGACTAAAGGAGAACTACGTAAGCTTTGAATTCTCCATCGCACCGGGAGATACGTAGGAGCGGGTCATATTCCATCAAGCACACTTTTAAAAAATAATAAAAAGATTCTTCTTTTCCCCCGTTTTCAAAAACATTTTCTCAAATAAAAAGAAGTAGAATGAATTGTTTCAAATCAACTCTGTCAAAATCGCACATCAAGTTAAAGGTTCCCTTTCGGTAGAAAGGAGGTGTGGGGTGCTAATACCTTCCCCACACCTAACCGACCCCCGAACCTACATCTCTAGTTCTCAAAGGACCACCCGCCTTAAAAAAAGGACCCTTTTTCAATGTTTTGGTCCCTAAATAAAAAATGTTGATGGCGGCTTCACAAATTTTCACGTTGTACGATGAAAGGTCCAATCCGGATTTTTCGGGGTGCAACAGCTGGCGACTTCACTGGGGACTTTCTTTTTTAAAACGAGGGTCAGGCCTAATTAACTTGATGTGCGGTTTAATTGTTTGATTTGAATGTGATTGTTCTATTTCTCTCTTTTATTCCCCTTCTTTTTCTTCTCTCTTTCTGATGTTTGAATGTTCTCTTGCATTCTCGTGTTGTTATGTTGCATTCATGTGCATTTGACTCTTCTTCTTCTATGTTCGCTTCTTGTTCCTTCTTCTCCTTTCATCTTCTTTTGTTTATATGCTTAATATGATCATGCATTTCTCCAATCCCCATGTCCCCTTCTTCTTTGCTCCCTTTCTTCAAGGTAAGCTCATGCATCATTCCCCCAATTCTACTATGATCCCTTCTTCTTTGCTCCCTTTCTTCAAGGTAAGTTCATGCATTCCCCCGATTCTATTATGACCCCTCTTCTTGGCTCCCTTTCTTGAGGTAAGCAGTGCATATGATTGTTGTTGGAACCCTAGGTTAGTTTACTTGTTTGTATTGAAATGATATATGCTTGCAAAACCCTAGGGTAGACGACTCTTTGTATGGACTGTTTCTGGATTTTCTTTGCAGGTGGGGGGGTATGTTTGTCGTTGTGCTCCTACACACACGTTGCACTCTTTTTACCCTTATATTTCTTGGTGAGACAGCCCTATACCCGGGCTAGAGCATACCTTAGGCTAGAACGAAGTCATTAGTGGCTGCTCACTGGACGTACGTCTTGTTGGGTGGTTGCGAAGACTTCACCTAGAGTTTGGCTTTGTTTGATGATACCATCACTTGGACGTACGGCCCTGTGATCGGTGCTCTCAGATGAGGTCGTTGGCTCTAGGAACCTTATTTAGGGTCCTTCTTTTAGTGCTATCCTTGAAGTGTGTACCCGTAGAAATAGCCATAGACCCTGTCTCTAAGAAACCTTGTAGGACACAAAGGAGCTGCATACCCCTGCATCTGAATAAAGATTTTTGCAAATAAACCGAAAATTTTCAAAAAAAAATGTATGTGAATTTCTAGCTTTTGAAAAACTGTTATGTTGAAAATATTATTATTATTTTTTTTTTTTTCATCATGCATCCATTCATACACTTTGCATGCATTCTCACCAGTGCCGGGGAAATTGTAGATACCAAAAAAAAACGCATTTTGCATCGCATGCATACACATATACTTATGCATCCATTCATTTCATGCATCCATGCATCTATTCATTCAGGCTCTTACACAATAAATATTTAAACAAACAGAAAAGGCAAGCTGGTTCGTCGTCACCGTTACTACACTCGTCTACAGGCAAGGCTCATGGCAGAGAATCAAGAAAGTCCAGACATTGAGATTGAGAGTTATCACTCGGGTCCGGATGATCCGGTTATAGAGATACTCAACCCCGAGCAGCTAGCTCAAGAAAACCGGGTTTTGAAGGATAAGGTAGGGGCTATGGAGGCCCAGATGGTTGAAATGATGGGTATGCTGAGGAATCTGAAAGGTGGGGCCAGTGCTGAGGCCACCGCCGTTGTAAACCCTGATGGAGTTGTCACCTTCATTCCCCCTCCGAGGCCTGTTAATGCTGCAACTACTATTCCTCCTCCGGGAACAGGGATCCCTCATTTTGTCCGCTCTCCAGGGGCAAACGGTCAGAGCCATCCAGCTGCTCAGAGGTACCCGTGGGGAATGCCAGTCGGTTATACGCCTCAAAATGTTGAATCCAATCCAGCTGGGGTAACAGGGCCAAGTCAGGCTGCTGTGGTCGTACCTGGTGGAGTTGTTGGTAGACCACAGGTCCACACTCTTAATCATGATGCTGCGCTACAGAGAAATCCACTCAGTCTTACTCCTTGGATCACTACCAATCCTCAGAATGTTGCGTATCAAGTAGGAAGTCCCGCTCAGTTTGGGGGAAATTATTATGGAATGAGTAGTCATCCTCAGGGGCATGTGTTTGAAAACTCTCAGCCCAGAGACCAGTATCGTGTGCTTGAAGAACGGTTGAGGGCTGTGGAAGGTACAGGTGTTAGAGTCAAGGATGGCCGTGATTTGTGTCTCGTTCCAGATATAGTCCTTCCTCCAAAGTTTAAGGCACCTAATTTTGACAAGTACCGGGGTGTTGGTTGTCCATCAAGTCATATAACCATGTATTGCCGAAAAATGGCTGCGCATGCTAGTGATGATAAGCTGTTGATCCACTGCTTTCAGAATAGCTTAGCTGGGGCATCCTTAGACTGGTACATGCAGTTACAGTCTTCCGACATCCATAGTTGGAAGGACCTCTCAGAAGCCTTTTTGAAACAGTACCAGTACAATATGGATATGGCTCCAGATCGATCTCAGTTACAGCACATGGGCAAAGGAGATAAAGAATCTTTTAAAGAATACGCCCAACGGTGGAGAAGTACAGCTGCACAAGTAAAGCCATCACTAACAGAGAAAGAGATGGTATACATGTTCATGGAAACTCTTCCGGCAATCTACTACGACAAACTGATAGGGAGTGTCTCGTCAAATTTCTCAGACATGGTAGTTATTGGGGAAAGGCTTGAAAACGGTTTGCGTAGCGGGAAGATCGCCAACCACTTTGGTAGTTCAGGTAGTTCAGGCAGTTCAGGTGGACAAAGAAAGCCCTCTTCTCATTTCCCTAAAAAGAAAGAGGGAGAGACCAATGTAATTTCCGGAGGAAATCCATCTTTCAGTACTCCACCGCAGACAGTACCATTCTCGGCACCAGTGCAACCTCAACGAGCCAATGATGGTTATAAAGCCCAGAACTACCAGTATAAGAAGCGCGTCAGTTTTGATCCAATCCCGATGACTTACACGGAGCTGTTCAATCATCTGGTCTCCAAAAACCTAATCAACACTCGCTCGATGAAGCCTCTCCAGCCTCCTTTCCCTAGGAGCTATAATGCCAATGCTACTTGTAGTTTTCATAAGGGTGGAATCGGTCACACAGTGGAGGACTGCAAAGCTTTTAAGCACCTAGTTCAGGACTTAATCGACGCTAATTGGATTTCTTTCAAACAGAACAGTCCAAGTATAACTACAAATCCACTGCCAGGACATGGGAATCCGTCGACCAATGCAATAGAAGATTCTACTGGACAGGTGATAAGGGAGGTTGAAAAAATTAAAACTCCCTTGGATGCCATTCACGCTGAATTGTGTCGATTTAAGGTCATTGAGAAAGGATGTTGTCAGGAGAATGGGTGTGCTGACTCCCTGTGTAAAGGGGTCTGTGAAGTTTTTAAGCAGATCTTGCAAGACTTGATGGACCGTCGTGTAGTTCAGGTAGCTACTTTTGAAACAGAAGAAAGCGTGATGACCCTTCAGTCTAATAATGGCAGAGAAGTCAGAAGGCCAATTGAGATTTTATGTGATTACAATCCGAGGCCATTGGGGATGGCAGAGGAAAGAAAGAGCAGGTGGTTTGCCAAACTGAGAGGCCATGATCCTTGGTCAAAAAAGATCCCTATCTGTGATATTCGCCAGAGCTTTAAGAGTGCAGGGTTGCTGGACCCTAATCAAATCGCTGCCATTGGGGATGGTCCTGGAGCTGAAAAAGGTGATACCAGCCTAGTCCGCCGTTGCTTTGCCAGTGAAAAGTTGAAGAATTGGGAAGCTGCTGACTTTCCCGTGGCTTTTAATTCAAAGTAATAATTTGTAATGCACCCCTGTGGCTCTGCCCAAGGCCATAGGATAAGTTGTTAGGGGCACGCATGTTTTTATCTTCATTGCTATCATCATCAATAAAAAATGTTGTTTTTGAAATTCATCAATAAAATCATTTCCCTTAATTTCATGTGTCTTCTCCGCTTTATTTTATTTTGCCTGTTTGTTTCGCCTTTCATTCTGCTTTTTGCCTCTGCAAATGCAGATCAACAATAATTATCTCTGAAAATAACAATGCCGATGATCCATATTTTGACTTTGATCATCCAATTAATCAAACTGAGGGAGATGTTGAGAACAACTGGGAAGCTCCTCCAGAACTAATGAGATTAATGGAACAGGAAGAAAGGGTCATTCAGCCTCACGGAGAATCAACTGAGGTAATCAACTTGGGTACAGATGAGAACAAGAAAGAAGTTAAGGTCGGTACCGCAATGAACGACAGTGATCGTATGAAGTTAATTTAGCTCCTGCGCGATTACGTTGACATTTTTGCATGGTCGTATCAAGATATGCCTGGGTTGGAGACCGATATTGTTGTGCACAAGTTGCCAGTAAAGCCAGAATGCCCGCCTGTAAAGCAAAGACTGAGAAGAATGAAGCCAGAGATGTCGTTGAAAATCCGGGATGAGGTAAAGAAGCAGTTTGATGCCGGGTTTCTAGCGGTTGCCAAGTATCCTCAATGGGTTGCCAATATCGTCCCGGTTCCGAAGAAGGACGGGAAAGTCAGGATGTGTGTCGATTACAGGGATCTGAACAGAGCCAGCCCCAAAGATGATTTCCCCCTACCCCACATTGATATTCTGGTGGACAGTACAGCCCAACACTCTTTATTCTCCTTCATGGACGGATACTCAGGATACAATCAGATAAAGATGGCTCCAGAAGATATGGAGAAAACAACCTTCATAACTCTCTGGGGAACCTTTTGCTATAAGGTGATGCCTTTCGAACTCAAAAACGCCGGTGCAACGTATCAGAGGGCCATGGTGACATTGTTCCACGACATGATGCACAAGGAAATCGAGGTGTATGTGGATGATATGATTGCTAAATCCAAGACTGATGAAGAGCATATTGTGAATCTGCAAAAACTCTTTGAACGTCTAAGGAAGTTCAAACTCAGATTAAACCCAGCTAAAGGCACCTTCGGTGTAAGATCCGGAAAGCTACTGGGGTTCATCGTCAGTCAGAAAGGGATAGAAGTTGATCCAGATAAAGTCAAAGCAATCCTCGAAATGCCAGTACCAAAGACTGAAAGGGAGGTCCGTGGTTTTCTTGGGAGACTGAACTACATCTCAAGGTTCATATCCCAACTGACAGCCACTTGCGAGCCTCTCTTTAAGCTGTTGTGCAAGAACCAAGAATCCAAATGGAACGATGATTGTCGGAGAGCCTTCGAGAGAATTAAAGAGTATCTTCAGAATCCACCAATTCTGATGCCACCGGTGTCCGGAAGACCGCTGATCTTGTACCTAACCGTGTTAGACAATTCGATGGGGTGTGTGCTGAGGCAGCATGATGAGTCAGGCAAGAAAGAACATGCTATTTATTACCTGAGCAAGAAATTTACTGACTGCGAGACAAGATACACAATGCTGGAGAAGACTTGTGCTTTGGCTTGGGCTGCTCATCGTTTAAGGCAGTACATGCTGAGCCATACAACTTGGTTGGTGTCTAAAATGGATCCGATCAAGTACATTTTTGAGAAACCAGCTCTCGCAGGACGGATTGCCCGTTGGCAGATGTTATTGTCAGAACATGATATCTTGTACGTCACGCAGAAGGCAGTCAAGGGCAGCGCACTTGCTGAGTACTTAGCTTGTCAGCCTATCCCAGAATACCAGTCGATGCAGTATGATTTTCCCGATGAAGACATCATGGCACTATTCGATGAGGGGAAGTCCCAAGAAGATGAAAGATGGAGGATGATATTTGATGGTGCATCCAACATGTGGGGGCATGGGGCCGGAGTTGTGTTAATCTCTCCAGACAATCGCTTCATTCCGGTCACTGCAAGACTGAGCTTTTATGTTACAAATAACATTGCGGAATATGAAGCATGCATCCTGGGTATTCAGGCAGCCCTTGAATGGAAGGTCAAAAGGCTTGATGTGTATGGTGATTCAGCCTTGGTTATTCATCAGGTGCGAGGTGATTGGGAGATCAGAGATCCCAAATTGATTCCCTATTGTGATTATGTTCAAGAATTGATGGAGTCCTTTGAGGAAGTCACTTTCCAGCATATCCCTCGAAGCGAAAACCAGTTGGCCGATGCTTTGGCAACCTTGTCGTCAATGTTCAACATCAGCTGTGACAAGAGTTTAGCTCACCTCAGAATCCAACATAGAGATCTGCCAGCACATCATTACTGCACTGCAATAGTTGAAGAGCCTGATGACAAGCCGTGGTACCATGATATCAAGCAGTACATCACCACCGGGGAATACCCTCCTGGGGCATCAGAAAATGACAAGAGAACGCTCAGAAGGCTGTCGAGGAATTTCTTCCTGAATGGTGAAGTTCTCTACAAGAGAAATTATGACATGGTTCTCCTAAGGTGTGTTGCGAAAGAGGAGGCCGAAAAGATTATGAAAGAGGTCCATGAAGGCTCATTCGGGGTTCATTCCAGTGGACACACCATGGCCAGAAAAATCTTAAGAGCCGGCTATTATTGGCTGCAAATGGAATCTGACTGTTATAGCTTTGTAAGAAAGTGTCACAAATGCCAAATCTATGCCGATCATATCCATGTACCACCTGCTTCATTAAACGTTCTGACTGCTTCTTGGCCATTCTCAATGTGGGGGATGGATGTCATCGGTCCTATCGAGCCAAAAGCATCAAACGGGCATCGCTTCATCCTTGTCGCCATTGTCTATTTCACCAAGTGGGTTGAAGCTGCCTCATACTCAAGCATCACTAGCTCTGTGGTTGCAAGGTTTGTAAAGAAAGATCTGGTTTGTCGTTACGGCCTTCCAAACAGGATCATCACCGATAACGGCAGCAACCTGAACAGCAAGATGATGAAAGACCTGTGCACAGAATTCAAAATCCAGCATCATAATTCTTCCCCCTATCGACCCAAGATGAATGGGGCCGTCGAAGCGGCCAACAAGAATATCAAGAGAATAGTTCAAAAGATGGTGGTAACCTACAAAGATTGGCATGAGTTGCTTCCTTTTGCTTTGCACGGATACCGCACTTCAGTGCGTACCTCAACTGGGGCAACCCCTTTTTCTCTAGTATATGGGTCAGAGGCAGTCCTCCCTATTGAGGTTGAAATACCCTCCCTGCGGGTATTGATGGAAACCAAGTTGGAAGAAGCTGAATGGGTACAAGCTCGTCTGGATCAGTTAAATCTCATTGAGGAAAAAAGAATTGCAGCTTTGTGTCATGGACAGCTGTATCAACAGAGGATGAGGACGGCCTTCGACAAGAAAGTTCGCCCTCGAGAGTTCAACAAGGGAGATCTTGTGCTCAAAAAGATATTGCCCATTCAGAGCGATCCCCGAGGAAAATGGACTCCCACTTATGATGGACCTTATGTGATCAAGAAAGCCTTCTCTGGAGGAGCACTAATACTCACCAACATGGACGGTGAAGAACTCAAAAACCCAGTCAATTCAGATTCGGTGAAGAAGTATTATGCCTGAAAGAAATAGACGAAAAAAGAGAAAGATAAGCCAAGTAAGAATTAGCTCGCTAGGTTGAAAACCCGAAAGGGCGGCCTAGGCAAAATTAGAGCGACCCGGTGGATTGAAAACCCGCAAAGGGCGATCCAGGCAAAAATTAGGGTCAGAAAACTTGGGCATGAAAATAAACAAGGGCATATAGCACTCCTGAAGGTTTGGATAGAGGGGTGATCAAGGTCAAGGACATAAATGTTTGGCATTGTTCCACAGAGACGGACATTTAGAAACTAGCTTTTCTCTCTCTTTCGTGTCTTTTTGCAGTTTAATTTTTCAAATGTATTGAACAGTCGGCGTAACTTTCTGTACGACCGGTTTCCACATCAATAAAGTTCAATTTTTCTCATATCAGTTTGCTTTTCTATTTTCTGCTCAAAATAAACGTTTTATGATGATGGTAATACTGAATTGTAAAACATGTGCATAAATCCTAGAGCATTGCAATCATTGCGAAATCCCCAAAAGTCACGGGAAGGAAGTGATTTCTCAAAAACAAATTAATGTTGCAAGGAAAATAATTGCGCCCATCAAACACTTCAGATGGCAAATCATAAAGCAAACCTGCACCCGGTCCGTGCGCCGCAGCAACTCTAATAAGTTCCCCAGTCTTGTGCCATGAGTGTCACGGGTCGGTCGAACCAGCAAAGAGAAAAAAAGTCAAAAAAAAAATGATCAGAAAAAAAAAAAGAAAGATGATCAAGAAGAATCAAAAGAAAATCAAAAGCATTTTCACGGCATTCATCAAATCATCGCATCGCATGCACTCGCATAACACGCACTCGCATGACATGCTTTTGCATAACCTGCACCCTTGCATTCATGCACCATTCCTTGCATCAACTAACGTATGCAGGTACCCTGGATCAGTGCGGTAGCATTGACCAACTGAAGAAAGCTAATTGGATTTGCGGATCCCCCTTTGGACCCACGTGTCCCCCAGAAGATTGACTTCACTTCGTATTCGAGCTGCGAGTAAGTCCCTTTGACCTCAATAGGTCCAGTCGAAAAGGATAGCTTGTTGGCCTAAGACATGGCGCAGTCCTAGGGAAATATCGAGATCTAGACTTGATATAGTACCCTCCCCCGGTCGCTCGAAAGACCACCCCTTTGAGCCCACGTGCTCCCCAGGCCCAAGTGCAAACTCGGATCGTTCGCGATTCGTTAAAAGGCTTTAGGCAGCCTCCTTCGCCGGCTTAATGAGGGCCGGCACCCTTTTTTTTTGTTTTCTTTACTGCTTTCGCTAGCTTATTGAGGGTTGGCACCAATTGATTCCAAAAAGGAACAAAAAAAAGAGAGAAGAAAAAAAAATCTTTTCATTGCATTTGTATCATATTTCAAAAAGGAACAAAAAAAAAGAAAACAAAAAGGAAAATTTTGGTTTTCTCTAAGTAGACAAAATTGGTATAATTTCTGAATTCTTTATTTCTATTTTGCCTCGGAATAGGTTTCGGCCAATTCATATTCCTTGTTAAAATCCAAATAAAGAGGGGCAGCTGTCATGCCCTAATTTTGTCCGCCTAGTTTCAAAACCCTAATTTTCAGCAAAAATAAATAATTTTGTGAGTGATGCATTATTTGAGAAAGGGTTTAGGGTATTTACCCAAGCATTCTAAGGTTATCAAAATCATTTTTGAGAAATTAAGGAATTTTGGGGCATTTAAAAGGGGCATTGTTTGGTCAATTTCAATTTAATAAATTTTTGCTAGTTGAAAATCCAATTAATTAATTTTTTGGGAATTTATTTAATAAAATTGTATTATTTTGAACAAAAAAAAAATAAAGAAAATAAAGAAAATCATCTTTCAAATTGTGCGCATATTTTATATGTGTAGTAAAAAATCAAGTTCAAATTAATTCAAGAAAGCATTTCAAAAAAATAGTACAAGGAATATTCCCAAAAATTATATGATAAGATTTTTGATGGCAATTTTGGTCATCTCTCATTTTCAAAAATGGCATATTCTTCAAGATACCTTGTATATGGCTCAAAATGGTTAGATTTATGTACAATTATCCTAAGAAGAATAATCAAAAATGAAGGGATAATAGAATGGTCATATAATAGTACAATAGTACAAGATGACAACTTGCAAAACTTGGGCACCACTCTTCTCTCATTGCTTGGCCGAATTCACTCCCCTTCATTTCCCTCTCATTTTGCATTTTTTTGACCTCAATCCATGTGTGATTCAATCCTCACCCTCCATTCAAATTTTAGATGCAATCCTAGAATGAGATGAGGTACACAATGACCTAAATGCCCCTAAACCTAATTGCACATTATATATACCCTCATATCCTCACCTCTCACAAGGTTTTGGCTCACAATTCACACTCAAAAACCTAGCCTCTCCTCTTCTCCCTTCTTGGCCGAATACACCTCCTCATTCCCTCACCTCATTTCTTCACTTTTTCACTTCAAATCAACATTCTAGTCCTAAATCCTTCATCATCCTTGGATTCTCTTCAAAGATCCATCTTCAAATCTCAAGAATCAAGCTCAAGATTGAAGATTAGAGGGTTGATTCAAGTGGTTTAGTGTTCATTCACCTTATTTCTTTTGCTATTCTAGCTTGGAGTTGAGGTATACTCTCAATCTTAACGTCATCAAAATTTTAGCATAAAAAATGTAGATCATCAATATATTTTTGCATATCAAGCATTTCTTTGCATTTTAGTGCTCTATTTTTTTGTTGAAATGTTGATATAATTGTTGTTGTTGAATGAGAGATGTGTTTTAAGCATTTTGACAAACACTTTGGGAGGTTTGGATGCTTGAAATGCATCTCTCTCTTGGAATAAATTGTGTGTTAGTGCTATTTTCATTTTGTGCTTGCATTTTCATGAATAAAATTGTGATTTGGGATTATGTTTCATTTCGCATATTGTAGAAAAATTAGGGTTTGTGTGATTTTAGTGCATTCCTTTGCTTAATCATGTGAATCCTTGCCAAAAAGCTTGATCTATGTCATTTGCTTGCATGATTTTGTTGCTTTCAAAGAATAAAATGAGGTTTTAGCTCTATGTTGGTGTCGCATTTCATGAGATAATTAGGGTTTGTGCTTGTTTTTGTTGCTTGCTTTGAAAATCATGTTTGTGTTGATGATTTGGTAAGAGGATTTAACACTTATGCATTTGTGCATATCCCAAGTGTTAAAGATTACCTAAAGGGATTCAACACCTTAATTGTATATGCTTACGCTTGCATTGTTGATTGTTTTGCTTGCAATTTGTTAAATGTCGCACTTTGGTTCTTGACTTGGAAATTGATTGAATGTTCTACTTTCTTTTCCTTTTGGATGCCACGCCATCCCAACAAACCTTTTGTGACCAATGTCACCCTCAAACTCCCTTCTCCTTTCTTCAAATCAATCATTTTCTAAAGCTTTTTTTCCAAACTCAATCTTTTCTCAAATTGTTTTCATAAGACAATCAAATTCTTTCTAAGATCAACAATAAACCTTTTTGAAAACTCACAAGGAGGCAAGTCGGACGTACGGCCGGTGTTGTCTAGCGTCCTAAGATCGGAGCTGTACAGCTCAAACATCTTGGGATACTTATGAGAATTAAAACAAGTAATTAACAACTTGAACCCTATTTCAAAAAATGAGTAAGGAATCGAGTCGGATGTACATCCGGTATTGGTTAGCGTCTTAGGGTTAGCGAGCTGTACAGTTCGGGCGAGCCTAAGATACTTGCCAAATAAAAGCAACCAACCTCACAACAAATCTTTTTCTTCCTTAATCAAAAAAATATTTCAATAAGTAGGGGGCACGTCGTCTGTACAGGCGGGGTTGTCTTTGTTCTAGGTCTAGTGGACTGTACAGTCTAGGACCGAAAACCCCTACAATAAAAAACACCAACACCAAAGTTTCTCGACTAAAGGAGAACTACGTAAGCTTTGAATTCTCCATCGCACCGGGAGATACGTAGGAGCGGGTCATATTCCATCAAGCACACTTTTAAAAAATAATAAAAAGATTCTTCTTTTCCCCCGTTTTCAAAAACATTTTCTCAAATAAAAAAAGAAGTAGAATGAATTGTTTCAAATCAACTCTGTCAAAACCGCACATCAAGTTAAAGGTTCCCTTTCGGTAGAAAGGAGGTGTGGGGTGCTAATACCTTCCCCACACCTAACCGACCCCCGAACCTACATCTCTAGTTCTCAAAGGACCACCCGCCTTAAAAAAAGGACCCTTTTTCAATGTTTTGGTCCCTAAATAAAAAATGTTGATGGCGGCTTCACAAATTTTCACGTTGTACGATGAAAGGTCCAATCCGAATTTTTCGGGGTGCAACAGCTATTAAGCAAGGATAGCAGTTGTTGAAGAGGGTTGAAGTGGTGAAAGCGGCATCATCAAAACATTTGTGTCTTTGTCATGCATTTCATAGCATTTATGAGTGATTGTTGATTTTCATGTAGTTTTTCAGTTCAAAACAATTTTCTGTAATGCAATCCTTTGGCTCTGCCTAAGGCCTTAGGATATTTCAATAAGGGCACACATGTTTCCTTTTAGTATCATCATCAATAAAATGTTATTTTGAATTCCTCAATAAAATTTCTTTCTTTCATTTTGTCATGTGTCTGTTATTTGCTTTTCAATTCCTCCCAACGCGGATCAAAAATAATAATAAATGAAAATAATCTTTGAAAACAACGACGCCAATGGTTCATATTGTGACTCTGATTACCCGATTAACCAAACTGAGAGAGAGGCTGAAGACAACTGGGATGTTTCTTCGGAGTTAATAAGTGAAGAATTGGCTAAGGCTGTAGAAATTCATGATGCCACAACTAGGTTGGGCAATGAAGTCAAAGCACAAGTTCAAGCAAAGTGGAGCAATGCTGAGGAAACCAAACAAATGTTACAAGCGAACCTCTTTCGCGACCAAACCCTTTCCCTTCCTCAGATCAACCAACTTTCCCATTTCCCATTACAAGTACCCCATCACAAAAAAATTTCATAACCAAATGCCTGCCATCGCCACCTTCCTCACTACCAGTGGCCCTTCTACAAAATCAACCCATCTCATTTGCTCCTCCCTATGAACCTCCTGTCACCCCAGTTAATACCAGAACCCAATCAAGCATCCTCCAACCGCTGCAGGGGTTTCATTGCCATTATCTCTCCAATCACCCCCAGACAAGGATCACTTCAAATATCCAAAAATAGTGTATCACTTTTATCAGCTCACTCAACTCAAAAGCAAAAAAGGAAAAAATCAGAAAAAGTGAAACAAAAAAGAACAGATTCTAAAAAATGAAAATCCCAAAAATGAAAAACAAGGGAAAAAGAGACGAAAGAAATATAAGTTGTGAGCTGATACATTTGGCCATAAAGCGTAAGAGATCCTTGTCTCAATGAACCTTCCTACACCTTGTTGTGTATGACCACCCTTTCTTCCATAAACCTTCAAACACTTCATCATTCCTATACATCTCTCCTTTCATAAAACCGCAAACACTACCTCGACCTCGTCATCCCGCCCTCCACAAACCCTCAGTCATTCCTCAGACTCCACCATCAGATTTGCAATCAAGCTGTTGTGCAAGAATAAGAGAACAAAGTGGTCCGTCCTCATGAGGAATCAAGTGACATGATCAATTTGAGCAAAGGAGAGGATTGACGCCATGATAAAGAGCAATGAATCAACAAGTTTGTGTAAATCACCCTTCTGACATAAGACACTTGCCATTATAACAAAGTCTGTAATTACCAAAGTTCGGTCTGTTGCGCAGCTTTCCAAGCTAAGGTAGTCACAAATGACAGTATGAAGACTCCAGGTCAAGCATCATGATCCCTCCCTACGCCACCCTAAAAATGGGGCAGTTAGAGACAATCAACAAAGGATATCAAGGACGATGATGACCTTCATGGAAATCAGGCTTCGTTTTACACTCTAACAGGGGCAAACCCCATATGATGGAAGTAATACTTTCATTGAGCCTTATCAAACCAAAGTACATTTGTCTTATGTCAGAATAAGATTAAGAGAAAGCTCAAACCGAAGAAAGCTCATCTTCAACAATTTCAAAGAAGACTCAATGCTCAAAAAGATCATGAACCTCCAAAGGGATTCCCATGGAGATGAACCCAGTATCATGAAGACGAAGAACTTATTCTCCGGAGGGGCCTTTAATTCTCGCAAAATGGGATGCAAGAAAAGAAAACCCCAGTTTCTAGTAAATTCAGATACAGTCAGAAAGGAGTATGCCTAAAGAAATAAATGAAAAAAGAGAAAGATGAGCCAAGTAAGAATCAGCTCGCTAGGTTGAAAACCCGCAAAGGGCGGCCTAGGCAAAACCAGAGCGACCCGGTGGATTGAAAACCTGCAAAGGGCGATCCAGGCAATCAGCACTCCCAAAAGTTTGGATAAAGGGGTGATCAAGGTCATGAGTATGGACTATTGGCATCGTTACTTCAAAAGAAAAAACACAAGATCTGCTTCCCCTTTTTCTTGTATTTTTCCAGTTTAAAAATTTTTCAATGTACTTTCAATTGGCGTGACCTTCTGCACGTCCAGTTTCCATAACAATAAGAATTCAACTTTTTCTTCCATGTGTTTGCTTTTCGTGTCTTTTATCTTCACTTATTCTGTCTCTTTGTTTTAAAATAAATGTTTTTATGAGTGATGATACTGAATTGTGAAACCTGTGCATGAGTCAAAAAGCATTACAATTATTGCGAAATTTCTGAAAATCACAGAAAAGAGGGGATCCCTCAAATAAATGAATTGGCAAAAAACAAACGCGGGCACAATCACTTCAAATGGCAAGCAAACTTATGCGCGGCTCTGGTATTGCTATTACCCTAGATGGTCCTCATGTCTCAGGCCCAAAGGAAAAGATTTGCACCAAAGATTAAAACAAGGTTTAGTGATCACCAAGTGAGGCTTCTTTCATGCCAAAAGTCAAGACATTCATAGAGAACCAAAGATTTGCACTGAGAACACCACTCAGATCCAAAAGTTGGGGCATTCTCTTCACCACCCACCCACCCTGGTCTTGGGAAAGTTTGTTCATTGTCCATCCCATTCATATACCACCCTCAGTTCATAACCAGTACCATAACTCCATCCCCTTTCACAAACCCACTCAAAGAACCCATTTGAAATTGTCACTCTAAAGTGGGGCATTTCCATAACTGTTCACTCCCGCTCAAATGAGCAGAGTTCTCCCTAAAGTCATTCACATCCATAAATTCCTGTCGGGGCAGTCTCTCAACTCACTGTCCTAAACCAATCCCAAGTTAACTGACTCACTCATCCACATCTGCACTCTTATGCATACTTACTAGTCAATGCTTAAGAGAGAGAGAATACAAATTGATCATGTGGTGTTTAAAGTTCAATCATCATGGAAATGGAAAGGAAAATAAGTGAGCTTGTTAATAAAAACCTTGAGAACACCAGAGTTTGAATCAAATCTAGTTTTTCCAAAGAATGGTCCATAGCCATCTCAATTCCTTGCATTCAAAGTCTCGCGTCTCATCATCATAAAAATGTTTACAAAAATGTTTAAATACTCCAATCATTCATCCTCCTCATGCATGTAGGCATTTCATGTTATTCAAAGCATTACATTCGCATCATCCACATTCATCACAATAAAAGCAAAAGAACACAGACATTCCATAGCATTTATCATCATCACATCAAACATCAAATCAGTTTTCAAAACAAAAAGAGGCATTCTTAATAAATAGTCATAGTCGTCACGATAGGACGCTTGAATTGATCACTCAAGAATCCTAAAGTCCCTATGCTAAAAGAAAACTAAAAACATTCATTGCATCCATGTGCATCCCAGCACCAAGAGCCTGCATTCCATGCATCATTCAAAGCTTCCCAATTTTCAAAAAGAAACTCAGTTGCTTTGGACTCGTTAGGCCCCAAAATTTTCAAAAAGTCAGTTACTTTGGACCAATGGGTCCCCGAAATCTCATTTTCAGAAAATCATCATGGCACCGAGTTAGTGAACTCCATCAGCACAGAGTTAGTAAACTCCCACAGAGTTAGTGAACTCCTTCCACAGATCACAACATCGCGTACGAGCGCGCGGCAGATCCTACAGACTTCGTTAAGTCCATCGAATTAATTGTGTCAACCTAAGGCATAGCGTAGATCCATTGATCATATCAGTTCCGGACCTGATATTGATCGACCGCTCGAAAAGGCCACCCCCAGAGCTCGGACTCGACGAGAGTCCGTTAAAAGGTTTTAGGCAACCTCCGAATTCCCCAATTTACGGCACTTCCCATTTACTGCTTTACACAATTTACTGCTTTCTCGTCGACGCGACAAGTGTTGACTCTCTCTCTCTCAAAAGAAGAGAGATCAAAGAAAGGAAACAAAAAAAAAGAGAAAAAAGAAAAGGAAAATTCGGGTTTCTCTAAGTAGACAAAATTAGTATTATTTCTGAATTCTTAATTTCTATTTTGCCTCGGAATATGTTTCGGCCAATTCATATTCCTTGGTAAAATCCAAATAAAGAGGGGCAGCTGTCATACCCTAATTTTGTCCGCCTAGGTCAAAACCCTAATTTTCCGCAAAAAAATAAATAAATTGAGAAGTGTGGTTTTATTTTGAAGAGTGAAGAGCATTGTGCTTGCATTTTTGGGTTTTAAAAGTCATTCTAGGGCTTTTAAATTCATTGTTGGAGTGGAAATGCATTTGTTGTTAAAAAATAAGGTTTTTAGGGCAAAAGGGTATTTTGGTCATTGTCAAAAATAAGATAATTTCTCATCAAGAATCATTGTGCAATTTTAGAGAAATTTATTTGAGGCAAAACATTTTTGGTCATGTATGTATGTATGCGCATGCATGCATACATTGTGCACAAAATTTCAAAAAGGATCAATAGGGAATATTCTACAAAAATTTCAAGATGAGGTTTTTATGATATTTTTGGTCATGGTGATCTCATAAAATGGCATATTCCTAAGGTTCCTAGTATGTGGCCTAAATTGGGTGTATTTTTGTACAATTATCCTAAGAAGAATAATCAAAAATGAAGGGATAATGGAATGGTCATATAATAGTACAATAGTACAAGATGACAACTAGCAAAACTTGGTGACCACTCCCACTACCTCTTGGCCGAATTTCACCCTCTCTATTCTCTCATTTTGTGTTTTCTCAATGTCCTCAATCCATGTGAGCCTCAATCCTAGCCTTTGATTCAAAATTAAAATCAAATCCTAGAGCACAACTAGTGCATATTGACCTAAATACCCTCAAACCTAGATGCATTCTATAAATACCCTATTAACCTTACCTCTCACAACTTTTGGGCCTCATTTTCACTCACACAACCCTAGCACACAACTCCCTCTCCTAATTCTCTCTCTTGGCCGAAATCATACCACCTTCTTCCTCCATCAATTCTTCACTTCTCCTTCACCAAATCACCATTTTCTCACCTCATTTCCATTCCTACTTCATATATCTTCCTTCTCTCCTAATTTAATTCAAGCTTGCATCATCAAAGGGCATTTTTAAGCAAGCATTTCGTGGGTTTCATTGAAGTTTGGTGAAGATTCAAGTTGATTTGTGGTCTTGTTCTTCATATTAGTCATTCCTTAGCTTGGATTTGAGGTAAACTTCTTAAAACCTAGCATCATCTTCAACTTTTTTGCATCAAAATGTAGATATCATGTTTCTAATTTTGCATCCTACCATATTCATGCATTTTAGTGTTGTTATATTGTTGATTTGTTGATTGTTGTTGGTGAGAGGTGTCTCAAGCATTTTGACAAACACTGTGGGAGGTTTGGGTGCTTGAGATGCTTCTCACCCTTAAATAAATTGTGATTTATGTTAATTTCACTATGATCTTGCATTTTTGTTGAATAAAATGATGTGATGCTTCGCAAATCATGATTAGAATTAGGGTTTGTTAATTTTCTTGTGAAATGGGTTTGCAATTGTGATCAAAAACATTTTCTCAAATTATTTTGATGTTAATAGATGGTATCTTGCTTGCAAGTCATTGTTATGTTGATGATTGGCAAGAGGACTCACACTTGTGCCTTTGCGCACTTAACTTTAAGTGTTGAGGATTGACTAAAATGATTCAACGCAATTGATTTGATGTTTTGATTGCAAAATATTTTGCTAATTGATTGTATCTTGCTTGCAAATTGTTATATGTTGATGATTGGCAAGAAGACTCACACTTGTGTCTTTGTGCACTTCACTTTAAGTGTTGAGGATTGCCTAAGATGATTCAACACAACCTTGTGCTTTGATTGTAAACTTTGGTTTGCTTGTTAGTAACTTGTTTGCAAAGTTATTCTATGTTGAGGATTGGCAAGAGGACTCTCACTTGTGCCTAGTGCACTTCACTTTAAGTGATGAGGATTGCCTAAGATGATTCAATTTTCTTTGTGCAATTCTTGCTTGAAAATGCAAATGCTAGTTTTCTAACTTGATTAATCAATTTTGGTTACAAAAATGACTTGTTAATGCCCTCTTTTGATCACTTTTGGTCTTGCAAATGTGATGTTTTTTCTAGGTCAATGTTATGCTTTAATGTTGATGATTTGGTAAAAGGACTAGACACTTATGCACTTGTGCATTGTCTCAAGCGTCAAGGATTACTAAAAGGGATTCAACCTTGTGCTTTATCTTGTGTTGACACCTAATTGAATTGAACTTTTGTATGATCTCTTTGTGTGCCTATTGTTGATCTTACATATGCATGCCATTAGATGTTGATGACTAAGTGTCATTCTTGTGCTCAAATGTTGTAATTGGTAATGTTTATGCTTATGCTTACATTGTTGATTGCTTTGCTTGCAATTTGTTAAATGTTGCACTTTGGTTCTTGACTTGGAAATTGATTGAATGTTCTACTTTCTTTTCCTTTTGGATGCCACGCCATCCCAACAAACCTTTTGTGACCAATGTCACCCTCAAACTCCCTTCTCCTTTCTTCAAATCAATCATTTTCTAAAGCTTTTTCCAAACTCAATCTTTTCTTAAATTGTTTTCATAAGACAATCAAATTCTTTCTAAGATCAACAATAAACCTTTTTGAAAACTCATAAGGAGGCAAGTCGGACGTACGGCCGGTGTTGTCTAGCGTCCTAAGATCGGAGCTGTACAGCTCAAACATCTTGGGGTACTTATGAGAATTAAAACAAGTAATTAACAACTTGAACCCTATTTCAAAAAAAATGAGTAAGGAATTGAGTCGGATGTACATCCGGTATTGGTTAGCGTCTTAGGGTTAGCGAGCTGTACAGTTCAGGCGAGCCTAAGATACTTGCCAAATAAAAGCAACCAACCTCACAACAAATCTTTTTCTTCCTTAATCAAAAAAACATTTTCAATAAGTAGGGGGCACATCGTCTGTACAGGCGGGGTTGTCTTTGTTCTAGGTCTAGTGGACTGTACAGTCTAGGACCGAAAACCCCTACAATAAAAAACACCAACACAAAGTTTCTCGACTAAAGAGAACTACGTAAGCTTTGAATTCTCCATCGCACCGGGAGATACGTAGGAGCGGGTCACATCCCGTCAAGCACACTTTTAAAAAATAATAAAAAGATTCTTCTTTTCCCCCGTTTTCAAAAACACTTTTCTCATATAAAAAAGAAGTAGAACGAATTGTTTCAAGTCAACTCTGTCAAAACCGCACATCAAGTTAAAGGTTCCCTTTCGGTAGAAAGGAGGTCTGGGATGCTAATACCTTCCCCACACCTAATCGACCCCCGAACCTACATCTCTAGTTCTCAAAGGACCACCCCGCCTTAAAAAGGACCCTTTTTCAATGTTTTCGTCCCTAAATAAAAAATGTTGATGGCGGCTTCACAAATTTTCACGTTGTACGATGAAAGGTCCAAACTGGATTTTTTTTCGGGGTGCAACAGCAGGTTGCCGGCGTATCCACGTAAACCGGCAGGGTGCCGGGGTTGAATCTTAAACCGGCAGATTGCCGGCTTGCCTCTTCCACGCGCGGAGCTTCAAAAAATTAGAGGGGGACAGGTTTGGAGGTCGGTAGGGTGCCGGTGTTGCCTTTGTAGGCCAGCACGTTGTCGGTGTTGGTGTGCGTTGGGGGAAACCGTCTTCATAGTCCTGTCTTGTGTTTAAGTGTTTCCATAGCTTTTGCTCGTCTTACAGTAGCAATGTTGATGTTTGCTTTAATTGTTTTTAGGTGCCTCGTGGCTTTAGTCTTAACACTTAGCTTAATTCTCATGAATTTCTTTCTCTTTGACACCTCAATTTTTCAGTGCTCACTCAGGACACCGGTAGGGTGCCGGGGTTCAATCAAATCCTTCACGCGCGCCCCGAACACCGGCAGGGTGCCGGGGATCAACTTATTCTCTTGCGCACGCCTCGGACACCGGCAGGGTGCCGGGGTTGAAGATGTCAGAACTGGATCTTGATCTTAACATAAGAATTGTAGCTCTGCCTCTTAGCTTTCCAACGCATGCTCCCACGCCTCAATCGGATAAACATGGACGAAGTTATGGCCTGCAGACTAGATAGCCCTCCAGGGTGCCGGGATAGAAGCTACCGGGATTGAAGACGTCCGAATTGGATCTTGATCTTAACATAAGAATTGTAGCTCTGCCTCTTAGCTTTCCAACGCATGCTCACACTCCTCCATCGGATAAACATGGACGAAGTTATGGCCTGCAGACTAGACATCCCTCCATGGAGTATAACTTGTCCAAGGGGTTGTGACCACCAAGGTCACTTGAAGTATACCCTTGGCACAGTTTACCAGGACTCGGCTCAGATATAACTCGTCCAAGGGGTTGTGACCACCAAGGTCACTTGCAGTATACCCTTGGCACGATTTACCAGGACTCGGCCCAGATATAACTCGCCCAAGGGGTGGTGATCACCAAGGTCATTGGAAGTATACCCTTGGCACAGTTTACCAGGACTCGGCCCAGATATAACTCGTCCAAGGGGTGGTGACCACCAAAGTCACTTGAAGTATACCCTTGGCACAGTTTACCAGGAGTCGGCCCAGATATAACTCGTCCAAGGGGTCGTGACCATCAAGGTCACTTAGTGGAAAAGAAACACGAGATTCTTGCCTTGGTATATAGGGAAAATGCTAATGATCTTTGTGTCTCTCATCGATTAATCTTCTACTGACAGTCTTTATTTGATTCGGTGTGTGATGACACTCTTCACTCCACTACTGGGACTCCAAGAGGTGCATTTAAAAACGCCGTCTTGAGAATATGGTTTTGGCTTCAGCTCTTGGAACCATTCCAATGCAGTGTCCTCAAGAGTGAGAGGGAAAATCTTGCAATGAACAGGTTCCCGAGCGCCTCTATAGCGCATCATGAGTGAGAAATGAGCCAAGTGTCGGTCTGGATCTCCAGTCCCATCGTACATCTTGAGAGTTGGTAGTTTTTCCAAGGTTCTTGGAATTGGGCATTCCTCCACCCTACGGGTGAAGGGTCCTTCATCCGCAAACCTCCTTGAGTTGCGAAGTGAGACATCTTGGTAGTCAAAGTCTTGGTATCTGTGCTTGTCGGGAGATCTCCTCGATGGCGATCTGTGACGACTTGTGAATCTTAGCCTTGCTCCTTGACCTATCACGTGAATCAGAGGAGTCACGTGAAGACACTTTGGAGTGGGTGTCATCAGGCTGGTAAGTCTCTTCCAAAGATGAAGGAGAGGTCCTTGGTGGTGAGTCGGATCCCTGATGCCTCCTACGTCTAGGAGGGGAACGGTGCGCGTGCTTCCTCTTAGGCGGGGAGCGATGAACATGGCGCCTCCGAGGGGGGGAACAACGGGGTCTTGATACAACAGTCGTTTGAGGAGGAGGTTTCTCGGGCATAGAGGCCACACGCCTCTCAATTTACCTAAGGCGCGCCTCTTGCAACAGCATGGCTTGAGTGCGGTTGGCCAGAAGATCCAACAGCTGGTTCACATCCGGGGGATTAGCCCCCTCCGATGGGGGAACTTCTTGTGCAGCTTGAACATGGGTGTCTTCAAAGGTGGCAACATCTCCCTTGGGAGCGCCTTCAAGCTGAGGTGCAGGCTCCGCAATGCTCCTAACCTAGGGTCTGCCTCTGGGAGCCATGGAAACGCAAGAGAGAAGTTTCTAAGTGTAGGAATGTTGTGAAAAGTAGAGACCTCCCACTGTGGTCGCCAATGATCTGTACCTAGCAGTGTTGTGCGGACTGCGTCAGTGGACTCTTGCGGTATGACTTCAACGAGCGCCCGGGAGGGGGACCTGCGAAGCCACTCCGACACCCAAGTTAGTATTGAGAGTAGGTGAGTGATTTAGCAAGGAATGAGTGTACCTCATTATGGCAATGTGAGCCACTATTTATAAGGAAGCGTGCCTGTTGTGAGCCGTCAGATTGAGTGAGTTGATCTGAGCCCTCCAATCATAAGATTCATATTGGGTTTGTAAATTGTGGATATGGACCAAAGTGATTGGGCCAATCCATGCTCAATTGCTGAATGGGCCTCGTGGCCCCGTCAAGAACACTATGTGTTTTATTCATTCCATTTATTTTCAATCAGATTCATGTTATTTATAATCCCGAGAGATTAGGACTATCATGTTTGATATGCTCAGTAATTAGTTACCTTTTCTGATTTAGTTTGCTCGCTCACATTACATTTGTTGTTTAGACTGAGTAAAATTCATTAATATGTTTTTTAATAAAGCTAGCTTTTGTTGTGGATGCTGAAACCACCGGTTGCAAGTTATAAACATATATCTGTATATACCTTCAATGAAAAATATAGAACTATAATTCTTTTCTATTCTGCTAGGGAGAAATGTTGAGGAAACAAACTGGCGCGACAGCTTACATTGAGTGCAGCCCAAAGACTCAACAGCTTGCATCACTTTGTATATGGACGTGATCCTTGCTTTTCTTCAAAATCTGATATTTGTTCCTATTGCATGACTCTGTTTTTAGACAATTAGTGAACAGGAAGGTTCGGACCACGTTGGATCGAAGCAGTTCGACCTCTGCTAGTCCGAAAAGTTCAAAATCGAGAAAAAAAAAGAGAAATTTAAGAAATAAAAGAGAAAAGAGAGAAGGGGAGGGGAGGAGTTACCTTGTAACACGGAGAGGAGGTGGTGGCGCGCCGGAGGGAGAGAAAAAAGAGGGGGTGTGTGTGAAAGTAGAGGAGAGTAGAGGAGGGTGTGTGTGAAGGGGGTGTGTGGAGGGGTTTTTATAAAATAAAATAAAATTGGGCGGTAGGGGCATTTTGGGAATATTGGGGGTTAGGGGGTGTCTGCTGAGTAGGGGGGTTGTACGAAGTATCAGCCTTCCTTTTATCTGATTGTTACCACAGTTGACTTGGTAAATGGTAATCCATGATCTTTATCTGTAATGATCTAAGAAGAATCAAGTAATAGCCCAATCCAAAAGAGAAAAGGCCAAATACCTAAAAAGCTATGTGATCTAAGAAGAAGCATCTAGTAGATTCTAGAAGCATATAAGTCACTATTTTATATTCCTTTATTTTGTCTTTTTGTTAGTCAATCTAGAAGGTTCTTTAGTGGGTGAGTCACCCTTTTTTAGCATCTATATATGTACCCTCAATCCTTTGAATGAGATCATCAATCAAATCAAAAGAAATGTTTAGAGTCTTTTTATTTTGTTAAAGGAGGCGTGTTGGTTGCAAAAAGTGTGTGCAAGTATACACAGTCGCAACAAGTAATATATTGATAAGTAGAGATCGTACCCACAAGGATTGGATTAATTCTAGAGTGTTTAAAATGATAGCAATACTAGTGATATAAAGAAATGAAAAATAAAATGATGATGTGAGGATGGCGTATTCAAACAGAATGTAAAGTAAAGCAAGTAAAAGATGTAGTGTTTCCAAAGAGAGAGATATGGTTGAAATACTCTTTCCTAAGTAACTTCACTTTGAAAGTATTATGTTACATATTATGTTCATACAACCATTGCACCTGCAATGGATGCATCTGCAGTTATTGCATCTGCAATGGATGCAGCTGCAATGACTGCACCTGCAATGGGTGCTGTAATAAAATGAATTGTGCATGTCTGCACTTATCTTCAGGGTTTCATTACAAGTCTTATGTCTAAGCCCTAAATAAGTTCACCCTTGTCTTTTAAATCCATACAGAATCACCCTATGGACTATGCTAGCTTATGTCTAAGTCTAACATGGTTTTAACAAAGATTCCTATTATTAAAACACTTACCCACATTAGTTCTTGAGTTCAAATCATAAACCATGTCTGTATTTATGACCCTACTTATTCTAAGTGATCAATCTCAAAATAAATTTGAAAGAATTATAGCACAAGAACTAAACTGCAAGAACATCAACATAACATAATAACTTTATCAAAGCTTCATTACAAAGTTAAGGTATTTCAACCATAAAGAGTTTAGCTCATGTTCAATATAAAAAGGCACATATAAACAGAATGAAACATGTTTATAATAAGGAAGGAAGAGAAGGAAGAACCTAGCTTATGTTGAGAAGAATAACCCTCAACAATGGAAAACACCAACAACAACTCCACGAGAAGAGAAGGAAGAAGTTGTCACTTTCTTTCCTTCAATTCAAGCTTTGTTGAGTATTGCAACTTAGAAATAAAATGAAACTATCTACTAAAACTAGGAAAATAAGTGATCTCTATGGAAATGTATGAGAGTGTGAGATGATTAAGAGATGATCTTCAATGGAGAGGAGTGGAGGTATTTATAGGCTTCCGAAAGTGCCTTGCCTTGGTCACCAAGCTGAGATTAGGGTTTCCCTTTTCCACTTGCCTTCAAAAAGCATGATTGGACATCCCACCAACTATGAAGAGTGGTCTAATAAGGTGTGGGCAAGTGTACTTGAAAAGTTGCAACTTGTTGTCTAAGGGGGCTGAACTTGACGCAGCATCCATCCACTTGGGCAACTTGCACTTGCAAGTTGACATGCTGACATCATCATCAGAGTGCAGGAGAATTCTGTGTTGTGGTCATTGCAAGTGCAGCGGATGCAGGTGCAATGCTTCAGTCTTCAGAGAATCTTCTCATTGCAGGTGCATTGTCATCTGGGTATAATGCAGGTGCAATAGTTGTTGCAGCATTGCAGGCGCAATGTATCTGATTTCTTCAAGGCTTTTGATTCCTGTATTGCAGGTGCAATGCTTGCTTGACCTAATGCAGGTGCAATGATTGCTGCAGCAATTGAACAAACACATAAAATGCCACAAATCATGTTAATCAAAGATGATGAGTTCCTATGTTAAAGATGTTGTTTTTCTTTTGTTTCCCTTTATTTGTAGCTATATAAACATTGAGTTTCTTACAATAATTTAGATTTGGAAGCGTATATAACTCTATATAAAATAGAGTTATCACACCCCCAAACTTAAACCATTGCTTGTCCTCAAGTAATGACTTAGAAAATTTTCCAAAAATTCTTGGTTTTAATTTCTAGAAGATCAGATCAGCTAAGCCCTTTCAAAAACATATTTTCAATGAGTGCATTCTTTTGAAATTCATTTCTTTTGCGTCCCACCAAGCTTGTAAACCATGAGTTTTCCAAACATCCAAAGTTATTGTAGCTCTTTTATGTGAGTGTGTAACATCACTGAACTTCAGATTGGTCCCTAACTAATTTTGAAAAGTCCATGTAGCTTCTGGATAGAAAAAATTTGCTTTGATCAAAACTAAAAGATTTTTCAAAATAGAGAATAGACTAACAATTTCTTTAAGCATTGAGGGGCTTTAAAGTACAACAAAGGGTCTTTTGTGTGAATCAACTTGTGTCAGTGTTTTCTAAAATTTTTGTGGTGGTTCTTTGTTGTAGGAGCAAGGTGTGTATTTTGAATTGTAGGTGCATCCATTGCAGGTGCAATGGTTTCCATTTGAATTTTGTTGCTCCAGCTTCTATCTTTGAAGTGTGTAGCTGCATTATCCTCCTCGCTGTTCCCCTTTTTGCATATTTTATTTTCTTTTTGACTTTTTTCTTGTTTTTCTTTTCTTTTTCCTTTTCATGCAATTTTGGAACGGATACAGTTCATTTGATTTGGATCAATGCAGCTTTTTACATGCTGGGTTTGTAACCTGTTACACCGACTTCCTAAAAATTGACTCACTCAGACTTTGTTTTCATTGTTGCACCCCCAAACTAATTTCTTTATGCTATTCTAAATTTTTAATAAAACTTTAGTATTTGACTTTGGCTCCCTAGAACTATCTTTAGCATCCACTTATTCTCTAATTAATCAGGTTCCTTTCAAAAATTCAGTGAACTAAGTGTTGAAGCAAAAATAATTTTGGTTATTATTCAAACTTAGGTTTCAAAAACTTTAGTTTTCCACAAAGAAATTGGTTTCTTAAAAATGCACTTGTTCTTTATCAAAAATAGAGTTTCAGCTGATCATGCTTCTCAAAATTGTTAACAAGAAATTGTTTTTCAAAAACTTATTTGCCAAACTACTTTTATTTGCCAAAGTAATTACTAACTAAAAAAATAACACAAACAAACTACTACTAAAACATGCATATTATAGCATAGCAGCATATGTTCACAAAATATAGCAAAATAGTTAAAAGATGCTTGTGGCTGCAATGGCCATGAGAGGTGAAGCTCTCAAATGGTGGTTATGGTGGTCTAAATGCCATCCATTGTTGGGCTGGGATGATTTCACCACCCATTTTGTTTGGCAATTTAAGCCTGAATATCGTGAGATTTTGTCTGTTCCAGATGAAAAAAAAGCTAGAAGAGTCCCATTCAGAGTCACTGATTTCAGTTGTGGAAGAAAATGAGAAACAACATGATGAAGAAGAAGCAAAGTCGGAGTTGTTAGGAGTTGAGTCATTTTTTGTCCAAAAAAATCACATTGAGGAAGAAAGAGACGAACAGCCAAGTGAAGCAGAACCACAACAACTTGAGGAAATGAAAAATGACGAAGAGGATGAAGAACTAGAAACAGCACATCCATCGGAGTTACTGAACTCCGCCCCTCTGACAACGGTTCGCACTCATCCACGGCCTTGTTATCAACCGTCAGATCTTTCTAAGCCGCAGCCAAAACCACCGAAAAGCGTCTCAATCTCACCACTGCTGTTGTTACCACCGCTGCCACTGCCTTCAAAGCCACCAGATCGTGACGTATCTACCTTCCCAGATCTCTCTAACCCATATCCTCCTACCCCTCCACCTCCCTTACTTCAACCACGGTTAATGCCGCCGCCAAAATCACCAGATCCATGCGTTTATAGGTCACCGTCGGTGGAATCTCAGTACTCAATAAATAGGTGTACACTACACAATTCTGGGAATGATTTTCAAAACCACCACAGTCTTTACCCATTTCCTTTTTGTTACCTATCAAAATGTTTTCCTTTGTTTAGAGTATGTTTGGATTGATGGTATGGGATGGAATGGAGTGGAATGGAATGATATAGGGTTCCATTGTGTATCTATAATAAGAACATTTATGTAATATATTCGAGGGCGGGGTCCCTGCGGGGCGGGGGATACAGACCCCGTCCCCATTCCCGAATTGACTGCGGGGGGATTTCCTTCCCCATCCCTGTCCCCACGGGGAAAAAATCCCCGCCCACGGGGCCCCAAGCAGGGCAATCCCCGTGGGGATCCCCACTTGCGGGTAGAAATTGCCACCCCTAATTCCAAATCCTTCCATTTGCTGATAGACTTAAATATGTTTTAGGCCCCGACAAATATGGAGTGTTTTGGTTTAAGCCCCTGCAAACTTTTTTATTATTTATAAGCCCTTGCAAAATGACACGTTTTGTTTTAAGCCCTTCTGTTAGCAAACTGTTAGTGAGACGTTAAAAATCTCTTCCACATGTGTTTTTTATTTTATTTTATTTTATCCCCCTGCGAAAATATATTTTATTTATTAGACCCTTGCAAAATATATTTTTTTTGGTTTAAGCCTCTGCAAATATACATGTGGAAGAGATTTTTAACATCTCACTAACAACTTGCTAACATAAGGGCTTAAAACAAAACATGTCATTTTGCAAGGGCTTATAAATAATTTTTTTTTTGCAGGGGCTTAAACCAAAACACCCCAACACAACCTCAAACTTGGAGTTTTGCTTGTCCTCAAGCAATCATTCAATTCAGGCTGTGGCAATTTTTTACTTCAGCTTTCACACCCTTCACACATACCATTTGACACTTCCACACATCAAAAGCCATCATATTGCATAGTATCCATTGAGCAGCAAGACAAATCGAATTGGAAAACACAAGATCATATAGAGGCAAACATTCTCAAGTTCTCTCTTTTCACACATCTCACTAATTTGTCTCTCTTCTCAATAGTGTATAAGGTAATCACTCAATTCACAGTACATGCATCATCGTTTCATAGGCTTGAACAAGTTCTAGAAAAGTCCATTCAAATTGATATGCACACACACTATTCGAGGACTTAAGGGTTGTAATGGGGCTAAGGTAAAGGTGGATATTATTTGAGTAAGTAGGTTAAAAACTTGGAGTTAGAAACATTCCCTTATTCTCACACTTTAAACAATCTCACCACTCACAATTTTTCCCAAACAAAATTTTACAAGAGAAGGATTTTTTTTATATATATTCATTTTTTTTTCTTTTTTTTGTATATATATATATATAAGAATTTTTTTTATATTTTTCCTTTCTTTTCCTTCCTTTCTCTTGCATATACCACCCCAAACTTAATTTGTTGCTATTCCATGAGCAACCCCAAACTTAGACATTTCCCACACTCATACATTTTTCTATCTAACTCCAAGTCAAAAGAACAAACTATGAACTTAGTTTGTTAGTGTGGTCTATGTCAGAACAAAACAAAGAAAAAACATTTAGGCTCAAAGGGGCTAGCAAAGGATAAATAATTATAGGGTGGTTTGATAGGCTTTGGGTTTCCAAGAAAAACTGCCTCAGTGTGTATAAATCAAATGTAAGACAATTTAGCACAAGTTCAAGTTCTGCAGAATAATACATGCAAGGAATGTCCACATAGTCAATGAATCATAAGTGTTTAGGCTCAAACCTCACGGCTGGTGAGACGACCCTCGTCCTCATCAAAGTAACCCTGAACTACTTAACGTCTTAATCTCAAAAACAAATAAATTTAAAACTTAATATATATATATATATATATATATATATATATATATAAAAACACACATCATATATATAAAAATATAATGTTAAGAGTTTTACCAAATATGTGGCAATACTAAAGCCACTTATATACATATCAGAGTATTGCAAAACAACAGAACATAAGAACATAAAACAAAAGCAGTTAAATAACTAATATCACGAGACTCAAAGACTAACACACTGGCTAAACAAAACACAGGTTCTCTCAGTGAGACACCTGACTCATTCGTCATATTGCACCGACATCCTTTATGCCTTCCATGATCGTCGTGGAAGAGAAACCATCACCCCCTGATCCAACTGGCTCCTCAACTGGATCGAAGCGATACAACAAATATACAAGAGAAAAATACACAGGGCTAAGATACATGTATAAGTCAGAAAACTGGAAAGATAAGGTAAAGCTCAATTTAAACATGTTATAGGCATATTAAATAAAATATTACTTATCTTCCATACTTTATTAATATCTTATTTTCCAGACTCTACTTATGAATATGTGTCAATACTATATGCTGACTCTGGCCATATCCTGATGCCACAACGTCACCACATCCGTGCAGAACGCCATCCGACTGTCACCATGGAGTCCGGATGTTATAAGTCTTTCCTATCGGAAACAGATCAGAGTAATCTAAACCTATCATTACTCCACCTGGCCGGCATAAATATAAATATGTCCTACTAAGGACCCGATCCGGTACTTGACCTCGTGTGTCCCATACCAAACGGCTATGCAATTTATATGATTCTGTTTGATTACTCTTTAACCCGTATGCTAGCTTACTCATTTTCCGGATCAGTACCTCGTACTATCACTCGTACTACGGTTAAGTGTTCATTCCACTGTAGATATCTTAACGACTCTTAGTTCATTATGCACACCTAGGTTCATTATGAAATCTTAACTTCATTACTATTATTAAAAGTCATGCTTCTCAAACTTAACTATATCAACAAAACTTTTTAACAAATTCACAGATAATAATGAATAGTACAAAACATAGCATTTAGACAATCAAACCAATCACTCAATCAATCAAATAATAATATAGAACTTTCCTATGCGTTAACCGGTCATCGATGGTCTAAACTTCACTTAACCTTAACTCCGAAAAGTAGTTAAATGATCTTTAGGTATCGCTGACTATTTAACTCTAGTAGAGCTTGGGTCACTCTACACATATTTAAATTAAAACTTTACGCTAACCGTCTCGACGAATACAGTATTTTGCCCCCACCTGAATTGTAGCGCGAACGAATACTTGCTCCGACAACACCAACACGTACTCGAACACTGCTACGAAACTACGAACACAACGATATGATCGGCTAGATATGGTTTTGTAGTTCAGGGGTTTTTTAAAATAATGGAAGTGAAGGGATGAGGAGTATATGTTGGTCGAAGGTCTTCTTTCAAGAAGACGAGGAAAGAAGTGGTTTTGTGTTATGAATGATGGAGAAGAAAGGAAATGGGGCTAGATATTTATAGCAAAAATTCCATTTCTCATGCCATGCTAAGTTAGCATGAGGTGGGACATTCCTTTTTAGGTGTCATGACTAAAGAAAATCAATAACACTAAGTTCATTGAAATTCTTCCACCACATTACCATGGGAAGCATGAGGTGTTAAATCCCTCTTTAGGTGGCATGCATACATGGGTAGAAGAGTGATTCATCCAAGCAAGCACTTAAGTGGCCTATCTTAATGCATCCAACACATGAATAATTGTAAGCATGAGGTGTTTTGGTTTTATGAAATTACTTACCTTAGAAGGAAGCTTGGTCATTGAATGAAAGAAGAAGATAGGCCTTATCTATTCTAATACACGGCAAGCCTAGTATTTTCAAAAATTATTTATATTATGATGATAGCAACCAACATAATAATAGATTATATTAATTCTTATATACAAAATCTCACGTACACACTATATATATATATATATATATATATATATATATATATATATCATACAAAGTAACGTGCTAACATATATACGTTTATAATATTAATAGATAATAATATATACACACCACACACAATAATAATGATGGTAATAATAATAATAACTATGTTTTCAAAAATAATAATAATAACTATAATTTCTTTTTAAGTCTTAAAGCACACAATTTAAAATAAGATAATTTCTAAAGCATCCCTTAATAACTATTTATAAAAAGTGGGATGATACAGCTGAGATTTTAAGAGCTTGAACAATTAGAAGCTTGCCAACATATGATCCAGATTTTCCTCAACCTTTATCTTAAACCAATGGCAATACCTGATGATTAAAATTTGATGCAAAAGTGATCACATGGTAAGATGCAAAACGTGTTAGAGCTAAACAACCATCATCATTGAGAATGCAACTATGAGTTCAAAGTTGTGGTGCATCATAATCAATGTAAAAGTCATACCAACATAGTATAGACCAAAATGCAAAAGGCAAAATCCAAACAAAGGGGAAGACAAGAACTCAAAAAGTGTCTCAAAAAGCGAATAATGACACTAAACCACCCTGCTCAAGGAATGAGATCTGATGCTCAATGTAGTCATCCCCATGTAGTAAAGGATCATGTGTCTCCTACGGTTCCTTTGTTGCTGCTGGTGATGATTGTCCAGAAGCACCAACACTTATACACTGAGTAAGCAAGTCATTGATGCTCTCCTCACATTCCTTCATGAAGGACCAATCTTGTCTGATTTTCCCATTTATAACCTGTAAAGAATTCCTGCAACATTCCTGCGAGTTCTCAGGGAACCCATTGAAATAAGTTCCACTCAAATAGACTTAAACATAAGGGTTAGAAATAGGGTAGTGCACCCTTAAAAATGGAGTCATTCTTTCTTACACCAACAATGGAGCATTTCTCTTCTCTCTTTTTTTTTATATAAAAAAAACTAAAAGAAAGACAAAACCATAAATTAAATTAAAAACTTGTTACCTCTACCATGGGTTGCCTCCCAAGAAGCGCTTCTTTACTGTCACTAGCTTGACGATGCAATTCCACTATCAAGGTGGAATATATGACACAAAGAACACATCATCCTTCTTCTTTCGTTTACGGGGCAAGAACTTCATGAACTTGAAGTATAATTGCAGATGCTTCCATACCCTCTCAAGGTGAAGGATGACAAACAAAGCATAAAAGGAGTCTAAATATCGATCAAGCTCTTGACTTCTATCTTCCTTACTACTCCAAAGACCAGAAGGGAAAATGATTTGTTAGGTTATTTCTTGTTGGATTTTTGCACCTTCCCAATCTTTTTTCCAAACTACAAGATCCTTCCGTTCAATCTTTTTTTCTTCCTGATCTTTCTTATTCTCCCAAGATTCTTCTTTTGTTGAGGCATGTTCTTTTTGTTCTACATTTGTAGTAAAATAAAACTCCTTACAATTTCCATCCAGATGATACCCCCCACAAAAATCACAACGCGAGTGATGTGGTTGATCAACATGTAGGTCAAGAAGTTTTATATCTGCTAACCAGTGAAAATTTCCCATAACAGTTGTCCACTCTGGCTCACAATTACAATACACAAGATCCTTCCCACAAAGATCACAATAAGTGTATGTCACACAATTGCCATTTAAATGTGGTTCTCCACAAAAATCACAATGAAGTGATTGTAGTGTGACTCCATGGTTTATAGAGATTTCACCTGGCTTTCATAGAATCAAGGGAGTGGTAGTAATAAAGAGAATAAAAAAATAAAAAATAAAATTCAATCTAGTAATTAGAGATTAAACTGATAAAAATTGGCAATCCCCGGCAACGGCGCCAAAAACTTGTTAACTTTTCGGCAAGTGTACCGAATCGTTGAAAGTAATATTAAAACGGTAAGACCGAGTATCGAACTCATGGATTGCAATTAATTATCAATTTAATTAATGAATTACTAAAATGTTGAAAATAAGGAGTGATAGATAGTAACCGAAAAAGATTAAATGTGAGAATAAAATGCGAGAGTAAAAGTGGTTAGGAAACGAATCCTCTCCCCTACACTATCATGCACAATACCATTGATCAATTCCAATATAATTACCCAATTAAAAGATTCAATTCAGTTATTAAAGATTTAGGACAATCCATTGCCTCAAAACCCCTTTTATCTAATGGGAAACCCTAATTCCTTAAGTGTATCACCACTAAACAAAGCATTAACAACGTGAAACAGGTGTTGCAATGCTAGAAAGGGAGCAAAGGCATTCAAAAGTAGACAAGGTTTTAAGTATGGCAACAAGTTTTGTAGAGTGGCGTTTAATGTACACCACCCTTAGGTTTGTTACCCTTAGGTGTTTTAAGAAATTTGCTACTATCCTTTTTCTCAGCTTTTGCAGCTTCATATTGTTTTCTTTTCAATTTTTCACGCTCTTTTTTTTATAATGCATTTAAAATCAAGGTTTGAAAATGTTAGACTGTGTTTTTAGATTCCTTAGGTTATTATTCTGTTCTCTTATAATGTAAATTGGATCTCCTCAAGTGTTCCCCCCCCCCCCCCCACACACACATAAAATAAAGTTCCTATATGCATTCTGAGTTTGCAAATGGAATATCCTATAATTATGATGTTTTCCATTTTTTAAATTGCAGGTTTTTGGTAGAAATTGGATGCACCAATTTTTTGCGACTAATAATTGATTTTAGAAAAATGCAGAACCAAAATGGGAAAATACCCCTGGATTCTGAAGACCAACATGAAAAGGAAAAAATACAAAGATTTTGTTCGCAATATTTAAATTTTAGAGGACTAAATTGGCCGAAAAAACTAGGGGACCGTTTTCTGATGTCAAACTAAAAAACTTGCGAGACCAAATGTGTAAATCATCCATCTTCAATAGTTATAATAAAGTACTTTTTTACTTCTTTTTAGTGCATTCTATTATAATTATATTATGGTTTTTATAAAAAAGTTCTCTAATAACTTTTGTAACATTTTCCTAGCAGTTTAATAAATTTCTATTTAATCGTAAAAAATAGCAAACTTCTATTTAAATTATTTATTTCTCTTAATAATTTTTTTCTTCATTTTATTGAAAATAGGTTTTTGAACTCTTTAGGTGCACAATTAATACATTTCTTCCTACCCTTCGAAATACCAAACAAAATTAACCTTTTGAACACCAGTTTTCTATTCATTCATATAAAAAAATTTGGCATGCACATCATTATACATACATACATATAATATCAACACTAAGCAAAGCTTTAGTCATCATATTTGAACCATATAATATCATACATTATCATACATACATACATATAATATTATCATTAGTATGAACTTTAGCTAACTCCAACAACTTGGCATCCAAAACATCACGTGTCCAATGATACCACACATTAATCTGTTTGGACCTATTATGAAAATTAGAATTATTTGGCTATCAACAAATAAGAAATATTTGTCCTGAACATTACCAAGGTCCTGCAAGAATTTTTTCAACCATATCAACTCTTTGCATGCTTCGGTAATAGCTATGAACTCTGCCTCAATAGTAGGCAATGCTACACACTTTTGGAACCTAGACTGCGAAGCCACAACTCCCCCTGCAAACTTAATCATACACCCCGAAGTGAACTTTCTGGAATCAATATCTCCAGCCATGTCTGAGTCGGAGTACCCCACTAAAGTGGGCTTCTCGCCTTCAAAACAAAGCCTCATACAAGTAGTACCACAAAGATACCTCAAAATCCATTTCACAGCATTCCAATGCTCTCTACCTGGTTTTGACAAAAATCTACTGACTGTACAACAACATGCGCAGTATTTGGTCTTGTACACGCCATTGCATACATCAAACTACCCACAACAGACGTATAAGGAACTCGTTCCATATTAATTTTATCATCTTCATTGGAAGAACTTTGTTTAGAACTCAATTTAAAATGAGTAGCAAGAGGAGTGCTTACAGCCTTAGAGTTTTCCATCTGAAGCCTCTGCAACACTCTTTCAATATAGTGCTCTTGTGATAGCCAAAGTTTCTTCTCGTTTCTGTCACGTATGATTCTTATACCAAGAATCTGTTTAGCTGCTCCCATGTCTTTCATGGCAAAAGACTCGCTCAACTGCTTCTTTAACCTGTCAATCTCGGAAATATTTTTCCCTACAATAAGCATGTCATCAACATATAACAATAGGATAATGAATTCATCATTCGAAAAATTTCTAACAAAGACACAATGATCAGAAGTAGTCTTTTTATATCCTTGGTCACACATAATTGACTCAAACTTTCCTTGGAGTCTGCTTCAAACCATATAGACTCTTTCTTAGTCTACACACATAGTCTTCCTTACCTTCAACAAGAAAATCATCAGGTTGTTTCCTGTAAATTTCATCCTCCAAATCCCCATGGAGGAAAGCTGTTTTTACATCCATTTGCTCTACCTCTAAATCTAGAGTAGCTGCCAAACTCAACACGGTTCTAATAGATGACATCTTTACCACGGGTGAGAAAATTTCATTAAAATCAACACCCTTTCTTTGACGGAAACCCTTCACCACTAATCTAGCTTTATACCTTGGAGAGTTAGAAACTACAAAAAATGGATCAAATAGAGGGGTTTTTTTTGGGGAGGTTTTAAAAACCCCCTCAGTTTAACATTAGAAAAGACCTCTCCCGTGGTTTCAGTTAAAAAATTTGGTTCAATTTGAGGAATTTTAAAACCCCCGTTGATTGTCAAGAACCCCCCCACTTGTAAAAAAACCTTCCCTCTTCACTTTCACGCTTCCCTCTTCACTTTCACATTTCCCTCTTCTATCGTTTTCATGACTTTCAGAATCAGAAAACCCTTTCCCTCTCTTTACTTTCACACGTTCCCTCTTCAATCGTTTTCAACGTTTCCTCTCTTCTGACGTTCCCAAACCCTCCCTTCCACTCCAATCGTTTTCTCTTCGTAAACCCTCGTCTTCCACTCCACTCAACTCGCAAACCCTCCCCTTCCACTCCAATCGCAAACCTCCCCTTCCACTCTAGTAGCAAAAGATTTCGCAAACCCTACCCTTTGCACTCAACTCGCAAACCCTCACCTTCAGAACCCTAAGAACAAAAGAATATCAAGCTTCGACTCTCAACAATATAACCCTAAGATCGTTAATCATCAGTTCGCTGGTTCTTACGGCTGCATTGCTCGCGGTAAGTCTAGTTATTTTCTCAATTTTATTTTGGAACTTTAAGAGTGTTTTAATTTTGTGATGCATTTCATTGGATGTGCTTCAGATACATACGCATTCAGCGTTCCTTCGAGTGCCTCTTCAACTTCTAACGTGCGTCTCTGCTAGTGATTCGGCGTGTAACTTATTCTATTCTGAGGTAAAGGTCTTGGCTTCCTTTTTTGTTTTGATTCTGTGATATAAAGACTGCATTCGTGGTATAAATCTGTGATTATGTGATAAGTGATATAAATCTGTGATATAAATACAACAGTAGTGGTATAAATCTATGGCTTCCTTTTTTGCAGATTGATTTTGTGATTCTGTGATTCTGAATTCCAAATCTTTGTCTCGTTTTGTTGCCGTGTCTCTTATTGTTATTGTCGTTGCTTATTTTTGTTGCCATCTTTTGAACCGAACTGTTTAAATTACATTTTTGAAGCTCATAGCTAGATAAGAATTTTAACTGACACACGCTGAAGTGATTTTCTTGAATTTGAAGTTTAATTGACACTCTTTGAGTTTTCTTTGTATTAGCATTAAATCTGAATGTGATTTTACAATTTCATTTTAAGACTATTCTTTACATCAACAAATTTTGTACCAGTCACTCTTGCCTTAAGTTTAAGTGCCTACAGCTTATGCATGCCAATTTGAATAATCTTATTCTTCTAAATAATGATAGATTAATCTGAATGTGGTTTCGCTCCTCTTCATCAAATTGCATTTGGAGGTGATTCCTAACCTCAGTTCTAATTTCTTCTACGCCCTCTATCTAGAAAGCTCAAACATCAGATTCAGATTTTATAAGTTGAATCTCTCAAATTTAGATTCAGATTAATGTATGAAATTTATAAAATTGATAGATTAAGCTGTAGGCACTTAATCAAAAAATGAATAAATGAAATCAAGAAATCAATTTTACAGCCCACTAATAATGTCTTATTGTCAACTTTGTTGCTAGTGTTCAATTGGACTGGTATATGACATATTGTATTGCTTGCAACTGTTTGTATTGCTAGTGTTCTCCATTGTGAATTCATTTCTTGAGGTTTTCTTAATTTATTTTATACCTTCTTATCATAATTAGTTAGAAGATAATTAACTATGGACAAATCTTGGATTGCAAAGCCAAGAAATACAAGTGAGTACTTAAATGGCATAAGTCAATTCTTGGATTTTGCTTTTAAGTATGCTGCTATTAGAGATACAATACAATGTCCGTCTCCTAATTGCGGGATTGTTGATTGGCAAACCAGAGATATAGTCCAATCACACTTAGAATCAAAACCATTCCCTAAAAACTATATCATATGGACTCGCCATGGTGAGAAACAAGTACCACAATCTACTAGAAATGAAGATCATGAGCAAGGGACATTTCATTGTGGGAACCCGCTAGACACAATGGTCAATGATGCATTTGGGCACCATAGGCAACAAGACACTAATAGAGATGAAACACAAGCCGTAAGAACATGACCCTTACATTGAGGCATCTCAAGCACAACTAGTGGATTATGTAGATGATGTTGCTAATAATGGATGGAGTGTTGCAGTGCATTTAAAGCCAAGAGGTTTGTATGAAATGGGAGAAGAAATAGAAGATGAAATGTACGATTGAATGATGAAAGTGTATTATTTGAATTCTTATCTTTGACAATATGAAAGTTGACTTAGCATTTTTTGGCAGCCTCGATTTTGTTTTAGGGCTACTGAAGCCGTTGCAAAAAGATATTGCAAACAACTTAGCACTACAAAGAAGTGGGCTGCAAATAGGCAAACTTTATGGGACCATTTCTCTGATGCAACTAAAACTAGAGATGAAATCATAAGTAACGTGCCAACTGACATAGATGAAACTCAATGGGCTTATTTTGTCACCTATCGTCTAACACCAAAAACACAGGTAGGATTTGGTTTACTTTGATCTATTTATTTTTGGTGTAGTAAGTTATTTACCTAATACATAATTATATTTGTTTATTCGTAGGAGGTTTGTCAAAGAAATAAAGAAATACATAGCCTGTAAGATATTCCACATACTGGCAGTTCTAAACCTCTCTCGAGAAAAAGAAATGAGATGGTAGTTATATTAATTAACCTAATAGAATTTATGATCTAGTATATATAATTATATCTGTAACATCCCAAAAATGGTCATTTTTGAATGCTTGCTTGATGGAGTGCTTAAATGAATTTCCTTACTTATTGAACTATTTATTTGGTTGAATTTGATTGTTGAGTGATTAATTGATTAAGATTGTTGTTTAGTCAATGATTGATGGTTTAAATTGCTTAAATGACTTGCTTGTGTAATTGGTGCTAGTTTAAATAAGTTAAAAATTGAGTTTGGGTAATTATTTGAAGGGTTAAGTGTATGAGTAATATTAAGGGGTGTGTAACTAAAAAGGGCATTTTAGGGAATCCACCCATTTACTTTACTAAAACCTCAGCTGACCTCCTTATGTTTGGTCACTTCCACACCACTCAAACACTCACATACCCTCATCATTAGTACAAAACGCTAAAACAAACAACATACTCTCATTTCTGTTGGAAAAATTAAATAAATAGAAAGAAGGGCTGAGAGAGAGAGAATCGAAAAGAGAAAAAGGAAAGGAAGAAGGGAGAGGAAGAAAAGGGAGGACATCAACCCCCAAATCCTTATGCATGTTGAAGCTCTTGATTCCATTAGAATACCCAAGTCATTCTCTCCATTCTTGCACCACCAGATTCTCAAAACTCAACCCCTGAAGCAAATACCTAAATCTGTCCTTCTTCTCCTTCTTGCACAAACCACACATAGGAGCCCCATTGTCGAATCATTTTAGCAAAGGTGAGCTATAGGAGTCTATCGAAGATCATCACTAGCTTGTTTAAAAGGGTTTAGTTGCTGTCTTGGAGTGATCTTGAGACTTGAAAAGGTTGCGTCAAAGTTGGGGACTGATTGGAGAGAGTGTGAGCCAGTAGGATTCGGTTTGGGGAGCTCGGGGTTCGAATTGCAAGAGTTCGGGAGCGTCGGAATTTCGTTCGATTCGAGTTCGGTTGTGAGACATCCAAGTCTCGAGTGGGCCGTCAACCGGGTGAGTGTTCTCACTACATCGTGTATTTAAGTGTTTGCATGCGTATATTTACTATGGTAGATGATTTGGTTTGAGCGAAACTGTAAATTTTACGAAACTAATGATTTTACGGTTTTTGAAAATGTCTCGGTTTGAATTTTAATTGCTCGAATGTGCTTTGGTGAAATTAACGAAATTATGCCATGATTGTATGTAAAATATGTGTTAGAATATCTGTTTGAATGATTTGGATAGCTGGAAGTTGGTTTAGTTTCGGTTGGGACGCGACACGAGTGAACGGGTAGCGACAAACTCTGTTTGGGACTGTTTGGTATAGGCTCAGTGTTTATGTGATTGCGAATTTTCTGTGTGTGGTTTGTTTTTTCTGGAAATTAGACATAATTTGCCACATATTAGGCACTGAATTTAATCAATTTGAGGAAGTATTATGAGAGAATTTCTGGTTGCAATTTGAGTCAAAAATCTGAGACTGTTTTGGGTATAGGCTCAATGTTTTTCTTGTAGTGACTTAGGTAGGACTCCGTTGGAAATTATTTCTGTTTCATTGGAAACTAGGCTCATTTTTCTTCAATTAGGGCACTTGTTTTGCTTAATTTGGTTGTGAATTCAATAAGAAAACTGAATTGCAAGTTGGGCAATAGTTGCTGTCCTGTTTCTGGATCCCTATGCTTTGTTTTACAAAACATTACTTTTGGCTACTTAAACAAATAAATAAAAATTATATCCATAAACTAGATACTCTAAGGTTTCCAATGAATATTTGTTTGTTTTATTCCGATATCGTTTGCTATGGTAAAGAAATTGTCGAAGTTTACGTACCACTGCTGAAAATTCACTCTGTCTATTGAATTATGTTTATGTATGGTGGATAATTACATGTCACCTGAATGCGTTAATTGGATTAGGTGTTGATTGGAATGTCGTATAAACGAGTGGGAACCCATAAATAATTTTAAAGTGATGACCGGAACATGTGTAATATTGTTCTGTGACCCTTAAATAGTTTTAAATTGATTTCCTGAACATGTGTAATATTGTTCAGTGATTAATAACGTATTAACGGGGTGACGACTCCGAGTTATTTATCATACTTGGTGGAGGGAAGTCATGAGCCTGAAAGCCAAGACCCCCACATTATCCCTCATGGGACGTTGGATTGGGGTTTCCGTGATCTCGTGAGATTTCGTTTCACAGATTGTGCTAAGCCAAAGAAAATGATAAAATGATTTATTGATATAACCAAATTGGAGTTTCTCAGATTAATGGGAGCTCTCGCATTATTCAGAATGGAAAGATAATTAATCTTAAAATGAACGAATGAGAGGAATCGTAAGGGGTCTCAGAGTCACTCATTGAGATTTGTAATCTTACTGTTTATTGTTGATTGTTTTTCAGATCCACAGGTAAAGTCTAAGGATTATTCAGGAAGTTCAGGACCCTAGCTGCTTGGGGATATCATGTTGAGGAAGTTCTCGTGTCATGATGGGTACTCGGTATGCACTTGGATAGGATTAATGCACTTGGATTAGTGAGTTTTGTAATGACTGGAATTATATGAACCTTTGTGGATTTGTTTATGTATCAAAATATAAAGTTTTAACGAAAATTGATAATTTCAATTGTTCATAATTGATTTATAAGTTACGTAATTTTTGAATCCGTAGAAGTGCATCTCTGAATGACTAAAGGTAATATCTCGAATTTGTTTTTGTCGACTACAAATTTGGGATGTTACAATATCTATTGTGGCATTTTTTTTATCTATTTTAGTTTTTGGAAACAGGACAAGTACCGAGTCGAGGAAAAGTGTATATTGAAACCCATAAAAAGAAGGACAGATCAATTGTTAACAATAAAGCAAAAGTTATAGTGGCTCACTTAAACAATATCATCTTTAGATTGCATTTTTTATTTTAATCATGGGTTCTTAATTTGAAAATATTATATGATGGTAGGAACAAATTGAAGTGGGTTTGACTCAAAGTAATATTGATGAGACTGAAGTTTCTCCAAATGACGTTTTGGATAGATTGTTGGGGCCTGAACACTCAGGGAGAACGCAGAGTATGGGTATGAGAGTAGCTCCTACTATGGCAATACTAGACTTTGACTTTCAAATTTGAGTCTTTCTTCATCCACTACTACCACATCATCTCCTAACATATGGCAAGAGAAGTACACAAACATGGAACGTGTACTTAAAGATTACCTGGTACGCAAAGAAGGAGGGATCCCCGAAGAATTTATTGGTGTCTTTGATTCATCAAATGTAAGTTTTCAAATTTCAACCAAGTTTGAATTAATTGTTGAAATGATTGAATCAAATTTGAATTAATTGTTGAAATGTATGTTTTCAAATTTCAACCAAGTTTTCAAATTTCAATCAAGTTTGAATTAATTGATAATGAAATCATGTGCATTTTCTTCCTTTGCTGCACTTGTAACATCTTCCATAGAAGCTTCTTCCTTGCTACCTTATCATGTTATCAAACAACAATTAGTTTATCATGTTACCTTATAATAATGCTTATCATGTTACCTTACAGTGGGAAGAATTAAATATGTATTGCATTATGTATTTAGTTGGAAATGAGTCAATTTAGTTCAGATTAAACATGAGTGTGTATTGCAGAAACATAAAGTATGTATTAGTTGGAATTAAATATGTATCAATTAAGTTCCTTTTTATTTTGATTTTTGATATTTGAAATGAGTCAATTTTTCTTTTGTTATTTCAGGCAAGTGAGCGTGCAAGTGAGCCTCATTCTCCAATGAATGCAAATGGATCATTCGGTGCTAGCAACATTTAGTGGTTTTAGGATCCTTTAGTATAGCATTTTTTTATGCTATTATGATTTTGAGCTGTATGACCATAGCTATTTGAGCTACAATTGTTTCTTTCTATTATGTTATTGAGTTGGATGACATTAAATGTTTGACATTACATTTGTGTTATCACAGTTATATTTTTAATGAACTTTTCAGTTTTTTGAGTAAGCTTAGTAAGTGTTATGTGATGTACTATAGTTATTAGTGATGAAAATCTGGTAATTAGATAAGGAAAAAAGAAATTCTCAAATTGCAAAAGAAATATTATTTCTACATAACTCTAATAGGAGATTGAAACCCCCACAAAAGAGTCCTATCAACTATAGCAATAAAAAATCTCCTCAAAAAAAATTCCTACAAATCAATCAATTTCAGGAGGTTTATAACCCCTTCAGAAGAACCTCCACTAATCGCGGGGGTTAAAAACCCCGCAGAAAGATACGATACCAGCGTTTCCACAAAACGCCCGCAGAGAGATTGCGGCACTCGAAACTCCGGCATTTTTTAAAACTCCTGCTGAATACGTTGTGGAGGTTGAAAACCCTCGCTAATCGACTTAAAAACCCCCGCAATCTATTCCGTTTTTTGTAGTGAGAATTACTCTCATGCAAATCATAAGTGTGATTATCATGCAATGATTTCATCTCATCATGCATTGCATCCAGCCACTTTTGACATTCTTCACTCTCCATGGCCTCTAGAAAATACTTAGGTTCCCCTTCATCAGAAGCATCACCAAAATTCTCATCTTCTGACATCTCATGTTCCTCATCATCATTATTAGCTGGAATATTGAACCCATCTTCAAGTTGTTGATCATCAACATAATCATGATGCTCACCATTCTGAACATTACCATTAACACTATCCAAACTTTGAATAGGCAACCGAACTGGATCAACATATGACAAGTTGTCATCTTTCTTGGGTGTAATCTTCTCCACCTTATCAATGTCTTCAATAGTTTGGTCTTCCATGAAAACAATATCACGACTTCTGAGAAGCTTTTTCCCTATAGGACCATACAACCTATAACTAAATTCATCTTGACCATAACCAATGAAAATACATTGTTTTGACTTTGCATCCAACTTGGGTCTTTCATCCTTTGGAACATGCACAAAAGCCTTACAACCAAAGACTCTCAAATGACATAATTGACATTCTTCCCAAACCAAATTTTATCTGGAACCTCGCTATTCAAAGCAACATAGGGACTGAGATTAATAACATGCACTGCTGTGTACAACGCCTCACCCCATAAATGTTTGGGCAACTTAGCTTTAGAGAGCATACACCTCACTCTCTCAACTAATGTTCGATTCATCCTCTCTGCTAAACCATTTAACTGAGGAGTTTTAGGAGGAATCTTTTCATGTGCAATACGCTGCTGCTTACAATAATCATCCAATGGTCCATAGTACTCACCACCATTGTCAGTACGAACACATTTAAACTTTTTACCTGTCTGCCTCTCAACTAAAGCATGAAATTGTTTGAACTTCTCCAACACTTGGTCTTTTGTCTTCAAAGCATAAACCCATAATTTCCTGGAACAATCATCAATAAAAGAAACAATAAAGTGCACCACTAAAAGATTTTACCTTAAGAGGGCCACAAACATCAGAATGCACAAGTTCAAGTAGCTCTGACTTCCTAGAGGGAGGATGCTTTTTGAATGATACTCTAGTTTGTTTCCAGCCAAGCAATGAGAACACTTCTCCAAATCTGCATTCTTCAAACCTAGAAGCACATCATTTTTGGCTAAAACGTTTAACACCTTTTCACTGATATGACCAAGCCTACGGTGCCACAAAGATGCTTCCATATGCACAACATTCGCACTGTCTATAGAAACCATAGCTTTTGTCCAATACATTTTAAAAATTTTCTTCCCTCTAGCCAAAAGCAAGTTACCTTTGCTGAGTTTCCACTTTCCACTACCAAAATGATTATCATAACCACAATCATCAAGCATAGAAACATAAATCAAATTAAAGCGAACAACAGGAGCATGTTTGACTCCTTTAAGCAAAAATTTCATTCCCGTGTTGGTTTGCAAACAAACATCACAAACACCAATTACCTTAGCTACACCATCATTACCCATCCTCAACACTCCAAAGTCGCCTAGAGTATAAGATGTGAAGAACTCCTTCTTAGGTGTAACGTGCAATGTAGCACCAGTAACAACTATCCACATGCTCTCATCTGACACAAGATTAACTGTCTCATGATCACAGAGAATAATAAGGTCATCACCAATAGTGGCAGTAACACGATCATCAAGATCATCATCATGATCCCTTGGTTTATGCTTACCTTTCTTGTCTTTATTCTCCCTCTTCCTCTGAAAACACTTATTTTGTATGTGCCCTTTTCTGTGACAATAGTTGTATTCCACATTTTCAAAACGGGACTTAGACTTGCTTCTGCTCTTCTCTATACCACCCTTCGATTCCTTTCTCTGAGTACTTCTCCCCCTATTTTCTGTGACAAGTACCTCAGATTGAGATGAAGAACCCTGTGCCTTCCTTCTCATCTCCTCATTAAGTACATCACCCTTAGCCGTTTCCAAAGAAACAATACCATTATTAGGAGCAAAACTCGTTATAGAAACCTGAAATGTCTCCCAAGAATCTGGTAAATATTATAATAGAAATAGTCCCAAAAGCTCATCATCAAACTTGATACTCATTCTTGACATTTGATCAAGAAGCCCTTGAAAATCACTCAAGTGATCTGAAATAGAAGTCCCCTCCTTATACTTCAAACTTATGAAGCTATTCAACAAGAACAATTTATTATTCCCTGATTTAGAGCCATACAAGGGCTCTATCTTCTCCCACAAGGTTTTTGCAGTCTCATTAGCAATATGATTATAAGCATTATCTTCTATATATTGGCGAATGAAACCACATACCTGTTGATGTTCAAAATCCCATTCTTCGGTTGATGTAGAATCCGACTTTATCTTACCAAAAATAGGAAGATGCATTTTCTTCACAAACAACAAATCTTTCATCTTGCCCTTCCACAAATGATAATGAGTACCATTCAAAGAAACCATATTTATATTCATATTTGCCTCCATCATTCAAGCAAGTAAAATAACTCCTAACCAAGAGCTCTGATGCCACTCTGACGGGGAATCAACACATAAACGTAATAACAGAGAAATATGCAGCGGAAATAAATTCTCCATCACTACTTTATCATGTTTCTTACGACTAAGGGGTTGGAGGTGTGGGCTTTCAGAATTTAAATTACAAAATTGAAATTAATATGGTGCAATTGTTTGTCAAGTAACCAAACTGTCATACACTGATTAGCGTTATGTGAATGATTAAATCACATCAAAACAGTTAGTGAGCTTGTACTTTGATATAAGAATCTCATTTACTAATTAACATTTTGAGATTCTCATTCTTCTTTTTTCATTTGGCATTTGTTTTGAGATTTAAAATCAATTGACAATAAATGTTTTATTTGATGTTTGTATTGAATCTTACGATGCAATTGGAATTCATTTTGAAGTGGAGGAGGTTAATTTGCATATTTTTAGTTTCATTATTTGCAGTTGCTATGGCTACTAGAGATGCAATTTTCTTTGTAAAATAATCAGATCTTACTACACTTATCTTATTGTGTACATGATTTCCATTTTGTCTGCCTAATTTATTATATGAAATGATTGTAAAATGAATAAGTTCCATTTTTCCTAACTTTACTGATTAATTATTATGACACCAGCATGTTGGGGTCCAGCATGTGACATACCAAAAGGAAGGAAAGATGGAACATGATCCAAACATATGGTGGCTTTATCCGGTAATGACTTATTTTTCAGTACCTAACGAGACCTAAAACAAATGGAGTCCTTGATGTTGAATCTCAGATTTATTCCTATGATCATGGCCTTACAAACTCATCTTGATTGTTTGAATGTTGTCTCCATAGTGTTGCATTAATTTCAATTTTCTTGGACAGTGTTGGTTGTGATCTTGATTGTTTCAATGATGTGGCCCTGTTGTTGCACGTCTCTCTTCTAATTCATTTTCCATCTTCTTTAGTTTTCAGAATTTGATGCCTACGTTTTTGGAGGTGGTGGTAGAGAAAGTTTTTGACTGCTAGGATCTGGGTGAAATTGATTTCACAATGTCAGTGAGATTGACAAGTCCAATCCCACAGTTGTATTTAACAAGTTCAATTAATTTTTCACTGCCTTTATAATTTATCTTCTTCTTTCATGTCTTTCATGAAAACCTAGAATAGGAATTTCAATAATATTTCTAACCCTAAAATTGGAACATATTAATCAACGATGTATAGATTGTGAATTAGGATTACCTGATGAATCCCTGAGAGATGAGTTGATTCCGATTCCTATCCGTTAGGAGAGAAAAACTACTTCTATTCCACAGAGTCGTTTTCAGTGTGAAGTCACAATAGGTCAGACAACACAAAACCCTATAGCTAGAAGTAGGGACTTCTCTCTTTTGTAAAACATGGGCCTACTAACCTATTATAGTAAGCCCACTCAAAACATTCCACATCATACAATATATTATTCATAATTTCTCTATAAAATAATCCCTATAATATTATAACACAACTGAGATTATTAATAATAATAACAATATGATCACAATATATAGATATCTTTTACTCTGAGTATTAGACAAAATTTACCTCACCATGCTAGTCCAAAAAATAATCCAACATTTCATGCTTCAGTAAAATTTCTAGAAGGTTTTGGATATTGGGAGACTATTGTTAGAACAATTGCAAAAGAATGGTGCGAAGGAATGAATATTATTGACTGCTAAAGAGCCTTATATAGCTCTAAGGTTACAAGTCATCACACACGGTTGGTGACAGTTAATATCTCATAACAGGATTTCAAAACTAACTGCTTAACTAACCTAACATTCCCTCTCTTAATCTGATTGCTCATAAGACACTGCAATCAGATTATACAAGTTTATTACATAGAACTAAACTAAGGACAGAAACTGATGCATCAGTTTAACAGAGGAATGTCACACATTCCTAATTTTCCTTAGTCTTAAGAAAGTGTCTTCGCTCACTGGCTTGGTGAGAAGGTCTGCAATTTGATCCTTTGTGCCACAGTACTCCATCTTGATCTTCCCATTCTTCACTAATTCTCTAAGGTAATGAAATCTGACTTCTATGTGTTTACTCCTAGCATGCAAAATTGGATTTCTTGAGAGTTTTATTGTGGATGTATTATCACACATGAGAGTGATAGGAGTATCCTTCAGTTGATCTATCTCCTTGAGTATCTGCATCCAAATTGCTTGGCATGCTACTGAACAAGCTGCCAGAAACTCAGCTTCAGTAGATGACAAGGTAACTATGGGCTGCTTCCTTGATGACCAGGCCACTGCTCCATCACTGAGCATGAAGGTGTAACCAGATGTGCTCTTGCGATCCTCCACATCTCCAGCATAGTCACTATCAGTAAATCCTAGAACCTCCTTGTTGACTCCTTTCTTACACATGATGCCCAAATTTATTGTTCCTTCCAAGTACCTTAAGATTCTGTTTGCTGCTTGCCAGTGTAACTGTGTAGGAGCAGTCATATATCTGCTAATTGAGCTCACAGAATACATTAGATCAGGGCGAGTTGCCGTTATATACATGAGGCAGCCAACAAGTTGTTTGTAGGTGGTGCTGTCAACTTGTTCACCTTGCATATCCTTCTCCAATCTACAACCAGACTTCATAGGTATTTGCACAGAGTTACAATTCACCATTTTAAATCTCTCAAGTATTTCAGTTGCATATTTCCTTTGACAAATTCCAATGTCATCCTTCAATTGAACTACTTCAATGCCAAGGAAATATCTCACTTTCCTTGGTAGGAAGAGCACGATCATCATTAGGAGATTCCATTCACCTGCCATAAAATTATAGCACAAGAATAAAACGTTATTACCGAATAAAGAAGGATACCCTATGCTATAGCATTCGGTGTAGGCTCAAGAAATATCAAGCACTACTATCCTCAAAGATTAAAAGACACAATAACTCAATAGTTGGATAATTCATCCGGTTGTCAATAAGAAAGGGCTCTTTTGGAGAGTCCTTTGTTCCAAGTTATGGTTCCTGTACTTCTACCAATTATTTAGCTATTTTCCAAAAAAAGGCACAATGTACTTGCCTAAGCAAAATGTTAGTGCTATATCACATTACTGTTCATTGTAAATTATCCTCCTAAAATGTGATGGTAGAAGGATTTCTCAAGGAGTATTTGACTGTCTACGTTGCTACTATAGGTAGTTGCACATTTTTTTGGTGGAAACAGAGTTGCACATTTTTTTGGTGGAAACAGAGTTGCACATTTTGACTATTGTTTTGGTACTTTTCTCTGCTTACTTGTGAAGCATCGAGCCCTCAAGGATTGTTTTGGTGATAAGAAGCTCAGTGCACATGGTCATATTTTCATTTTAATTCTGATGTTACCCACTATGTCCTAAACTCCCTCAAGTACTATAATCAATTTTTCTGTCATTGTGTTCATGCTTTAGTTGTACCCACTAAGCACCTTAGATTCCGCATTACAAGCCCTTAAAAAAACATCTAAACCCCAAAAATAAATTCTAGGCAAAGCTCACTATTAAACCTTTTTTGTATTTTTCTTAGATTATTTCCTCTTTCTTAATTGCAAGAAAAGCACACGTTTTGATGTGGCTGTATTATGTCTAATGTCTAATTCCAGCTCTGGGAAAAGGAGAGGGAGATTATGTATGAGCATAAGAGAGTACACTAATTGTTGAAACTCAGTGATACCAAGGAGCAAATACCCAAAACCCTTAATATTCAACAATGTTGTCAATGGCGGATGGCGGGCGGTTTATGGTGGCGAGCCAAACATCTGCCATTTTAGGCCACTATAAACCACCATCCTTCACAAATTGGCCATGGAAGTTGTCAAGAAATCCGCCACCGCAATCCCCCATGGTGCTGTCATGGCTGATATTTGACAACACTGATATTCAATGATGGAAGGTTGGCATTCTTGCCTTCAGAAACTCTTTACATATTCATTTAGCTTCCATTTGAAATTCTTTTTTGAAATTCTTTTGGCTATTTATAAAAATCCTTCGGGATACTTTCCTTCCTTACAAGGGGTATATATCTGCATGTCAAACACTATATCCCAAAAGGGTCATAAATAACATAGGTATCCTCTATGTGTGCACTCAAAGGACTCTATTGGATCCAATTTCTCTGAGCATGTGTAAGCTTTAGGCTACGGTCACATACAGTTTAAGCAAGAGTCCGTAGTCTCTATTATAATAGTAGACTAACAAGGGACAGAAAACAAGATGGTGATACCATACAAAGGCTTCTTACAGAAGGGGGTTTGATGACTTGTCCTGGAAAACAACTTGTACAAAGTCATGCCTATAAAGGTTCAGCTCACTGTTCATAGAGTTAGCTTGTGCTTGTGGCTATGATGTCCTATGAAGACTAACGTGAGAATGTTCTATAGTACAACATTAGGCAGGGTGAAATGATTCTTACAAATGAGACCAAAGCTGTGATGAAAACCATGGTTATCAAATCAGGATACGTATCATGTATTGGCAAACCTATTTTCCGTATTGGTGCATTGTATCGCGTATCGTATCCCAAGATACATGAACAAAAAAATCTATAACATTTTTAAGTATATAAATCTAAGTAACATAAGTAAAGTACTATGAACTTCAAAATTCAAAATAATTCAAATCATAAAATCATAATAAGTGTTCAATTCAACACCTAAAAAACATAAAGGAACCTAAAATCATATCAATATGCTTAATTTTGCAGTAAATCCAATTTTAAACATGTTTTTCTGACTGCTTCAAATTTGTGAGGTTAATGACAAAGTAAGTAAATAAATGAATCATGCTTATTTGGGATGAAAAAACACTATGAAAGAACTAAAAGAAAAAGATTAAAAACTCTCCAGATCCAGCTTGGAGCATTATGCACCAAATTCTAGAATTTCTGTTTCTTGGTGGGTTTGATTTTGCCTTTGGGGAGACACGCACAAGTTATGTTAGGGTTTAATGAAAATTTGCATTTGATTTTTATGTGAATCATGACATGGCATTGCTTCACCGTGTGTTTGCATTGTTCCCTAAAGTAACATGTGTGATTGATTAAAGTGAATGGTTCTCTAATAAAGCAAAATATACTGATCTGTGTGATTCGATTGATACAAAAAATAATTAAGGTAAGAGGAAGAGGAAGGTGATTTACCTGGAAGCGAAGACGATCGAAGAGGGAAGAAAAGCAGAGAATCAGAATGTAAGAGAAAAACGGAACAGAATCAGAGGCACGGAGACGATAAGAGAAGGCGGGAATTCTTCGCGCGCTAGGGTTTCAGAGGGAAAGTCTTGAAACTTCTGCCATATCAAATGTTCTTACCACACTCGTATCGCTATAAATACTTTTTTGGACAGAAGTTTCAAGTCTTTTAATCAATTTAAATACTTTTAACAGTACTTTTTACAAAGAAAAAACATTTAAAAATGCTTTCCTAACTAAATAAATGTTATAAAAAACTTTTGTGAAAAAAAAAGTTATAAAAAAGTTTTCCCTATATAATAATAATAATAGTGCTTCTACTATTTTTTGGTACAAATAATAGTGCTTCTACTAATGAATATTATTAAAACATTAAAACATCGCTATTAAAAGTTAAACTTGGTATAGGTCCCATAATGTCTAAAATATTAGAAGGAGAATGATGGGAATGGAAAAAGCGCAATAGCAGTTTGAGACAAACGTCTTCTCTAAGTGCTTAATGGTGTGTGAAAATACGTGTGCAAGTATACACAGTCACAAGTTATAGTATAAAAGATCGAACCCACAGAGATTGAATTAACTCTTATATGTTATTGTAAAGAAATGCAAATTAGTGCAACTACACTATTCAGATTTTGGTTTTGATTGAAGTTGAAATGTTAAAATAAATAAACAGAAAGCAAGTAAATTGTGTAAGAAATCAGTTGAGAATGAAAGTTGAGATGTCTTCACAAGCTAAATCACTTTTGAGTGTATTGTGTTTTCTTGTGGTGCAGTTGCACTTAGTGCAGCTGCATCAGTGTGTGCTGGTCAGCTACTTTCTTCAGAGTTTCGTTACAAGCTCTTATGATCCTGTTTTTTTGCGGTAAAGAGTAGGGTTGTCAGTGCCTCTCTCGCCCCCTTACAGATAATCCAATTTGCTAAATAAGTACACTCTTGTATCTTAAGATCTTACTACACTCTTGTAAGGACTATGTTAACCTAAGGTTAGGAATTAACATGGAATTAACAAGCTAACTTCATTAAAACTAGTTTAACAAAAAGCTTTATTAAACACTTATCCTTACTTAGTTCTTGATTTCTAGTTATAAGCCAATTAAGTGAATATAACTCTACTTGTTCTAAGTAATCAACCTTAAACAAGATTAAGTATTTAAACACAAGAACTAAAGTACTTACACCACTTGAAAACTCAATAACTTTCCTCAAAAGATCATTGGAAAGTTAGAACATCCCAACTTAAGGGAATTAGCTCATGATGAGCATATCAAAGCAAATATAATTGAATGAAAACATGTTGCAATGAAGGAAAGTACAAGAGAATTCAAAAGAGTAAGAATTACAACAATTGAAAGACTCTTGCATATATTTGCTTACAACTAATTTCTAACACTAAGAAAATATAAAAAGAACTACAAGAAAATAAACTTGAAAACTATAAAAAACTAAAATAGAAAGAACAAGAAGTAAGTATGTAAAAATCTATATATTCTTTCAAGTGAAGAGTTGAGTCCTTTATATAGGCCTTGAGATTTCCTTCAAGTGAGGGTTTGCTTGGAGACAAAGTTAACTTAACCATGGTTACTTTTCAGAAGTTGATGATGCCATTTGAGTTTTTCACTCAAGTGCAAAGAATGGTCCAATTAGGTGTAGCCATGTGTCCTTTATAAGATGACTCTTCAAATGGTCATATATTGTAGGCACCTCCTTTGAAAGGTTCCCGTGTGACCCATGTGATTTGTCACCAATTATGATGTCATCTTGTGGTGTCTTTATCTTCTTTGAGTTTGAGGTGCTTCCGGTGTTGGCATTTTTCCTCCCTTTCAGGATGGTGCAGCTGCATGTAGTGCAGCTGCATGCGATGCAGGTGCATCCTTTTGCAAGTTGCCATTGTGCCTCCATGTGACTTGTGACTAAGCATGATGTCATAGAGATATTTATGCCATGGTATGAATTGAGGTGCTTCCATTGTGGAGTAATTCTGTCTTTGGTGCAGGATGGTGCAGATGCACTAAATTTGGTTGCACTGTGGTAATCTGGTGCAGCTGCATCTAGTGCAGATGCACTGCTTGTTTTCCGGTGCAGATGCATCAACTGCAGGTGCACTGAACAAACACATCAAACATACCAATATATATACAAAATGCTAAGTCATGAGTATAAACATTGAATGTTGTTTATTTTATTCATACTACTATATTTAACACATATTGTACTTGATTCTAAACAATTATTTAGGTTTAGATGCGTATATAACTCTATATAAAATAGAGTTATCACTTAACATAACTACCTTCTGACAGAAAGGCCCTAGGTGTCAAATGGGTATACAAATTGAAGTTAAATCTTGATGGATCTATAACTAAACACAAGGCCAAGTTAGTGGTAAAGGGATTCTTACAGAAAGAAGGAGTAGATTAATATCAAGTCTTTGCCCCAGTGGCAAGGATTCAAAACAATTCGAATGGTATTAGCATTGGCTAGCTCAAGAGGTTGGTTATTGTGTCAATTAGATATCAAATCAGCATTTGTAAATTAATGGTCCAATATTGAGGAAGAGATCACTACATTTCTGATTCAAGTTTGATTTCAGAAATGTTTAGCTGAACACAGTTTTTATGTGAAATTCAAGATTACTAAGTCAGATTTCATACTATTGCATCTCTATGTTGATGATGTACTAAACACATGAAGTAATCCAAGAGAGATAAATGAGTTCAAATCAGTGATGAAATGAGTGTGAAATGATAGATTTGGGAAGATTGACTTACTTCCTAGGCCTGGAATTTCCTGAAACAGAAAAAGGCTTGCTAATGCATCAAAGGAAATATGTTAAGGAGGTGCTGAAAAGATTTAAGATAGTTGATTGCAATCAATCTACTACACCAGTGGAAGCTAATTTGTAGTTATATATATATATATATATATATATATATATATGTGGTGATGAGAAATCAGTGGATATTACCATGTTTAAGCAAATAGTAGGTCACTTGAGATATTTGTGTCACAACAGACCATATATTAGCTTTGGAGTTGGGATAATTAGTAGAATCCTGGATGAAAGATTGCTAAGATATTTGCAAGGGTCAACAAATTATGGAATACTCTTTCCTAAGAAGACAAAGAAGATGGATGAGATGCTAGTTGGATACTCTAGTGCAGATTGGTATGGAGATTGAATTGATACACCAGACTATATCTTTCAATTCCTAAATGCCCTAATTTCTTGGAGTTCGAAGAAGCAATATGTTATTGCTTTAAGTAGTTGTGAATCTGAGTATATTGCAAGTTGTTATGAAACTTGTCAAGCCCTATAGATCGAGTCTCTATTGGCAGAGCTGATAATTGGAGTAGAGAATCCCTTAAAGTTGATAGTTGGTAATAAATCAGCAATCAATTTGGCGAAGAATCATATGTCTCATGGTAAGAGCAAGCACATTAAGACCAGATTTCATTTCCTAAAAGATAAAGTGAAGAAAGGCAAAATCGAGTTGGTGTATTCCTACAGAAGTACAACTAGCAGATATTTTAACAAGGGCTTTAGGATGGATCAATTTGAAGAATTAAGAAGGAAATATGTGTAGTACCAGTTAAATACTTGAATTAATTAAGGAAGAATGTTGAGATTCAAATTCAAGTAAGTCACTTGTCTCTTCCTGCTTAACCAATGTCCTGATCGAGTTCGAATTCGGTTTTGGCATGCAATAGTGTTAAATTTCTTGAGGGAGAGTTTTGCCACCCATTGTTTCCTACCCGGCTCGAGGATTTGTCTGTGCAGTTGCGCACAGAGGATACTCGATTTATAAAAAAAAAAAAGTAAGTCACTTGCCAATGTGTGAACAAATAGCTATAGTTAGTTATAAGACTGTTAGTAATAGTTAGAAGTTGTTAGTAGTTGTGACTTGTAATCATCAGCATTGAAATGTATTAGACTATTATAAATAGACCATTATGTCTCAAATGAGTATACGAAGAAATTTTCATGTTCAGCTCTCGGTGAGTAATTGAGTGCAGAGCGTCTACAACAAGTGCATTGCTTGGTTTCGTGTTTTTGAAGCCAACAATTGACGATACACTTAACGTGGTTGTGCAAACTACAAACCATATCAAGGAACTTCATTGTAACTTAAAGACTTCGGCGATTATCTTACTGCATCCAGTCTAGAGTCGTTAGTAAAGGGAGAATCGAACTTAAAATTATCACTATAACATTATGCATTATAGCCTCTATGCCTTGGTAAATTATCATAAGGTGTAATTGGAGGCTCTAAACTTGTGGTTCATGTGGTAGGTAAAGCACTATTCTTGCTCGTATGAATCAAAGTCTACCACTCATTAGCCGCCCATATGTGTTGCATAAGTTTGATTAATACAATTATTATTTGGAAATATGAAATGAAAAACTCATTCATCAGCCACTAAAATTGAACATCCTCAAATAAAAAATTCCCATTCTTAACTACCAAATAAATGTCCATATTTTAAAGCCGCAAATATAAAATTTTCTGTTTCCATCAAAAGGGATCATTCCTACGAAACCTACACATAAAACAATAAGATATAGCTATAAAAGGATTAAAGCACTTTCCCCTAGGAATATCCAACATTCACACATTTTATTTTCTTCATTTCTGCAATCTACACACCTCATCATGGGAGCCACAACCTTTACACATGAATATTCTTCTCCCATTGCTCCCTCACGCATGTTCAAAGCCTTGATCACAGACTCAAGAACTTTACTTCCAAAGCTCTTACCTCAGTTTATAAAAGATGTCAACATAATCCAAGGAAATGGAGAAGCTGGAAGTATTGAACAAATTAACTTTGCTGAAGGTAAAAACATGTAAAGTTAACTGAAATGGAATATTATTTCTCTATTTGATTGAATAGGTACTTACTCATGTCTCAACTATTGATCGCAATGGCAACTTTAGCGACATAAGGTCCCCCAGCTCTCGGGTTCAAACCTGGGTGTGGCCATGTGATAATGTGCTTGTGGTATTTATTTTCATTTCGTTTAAATTGATTAAAAAAACTTGTTACTCATATATGTTTCTTTTATGCAGCTAGCCCCTTCAAATATCTGAAACATAAGATTGATATGATTGATAATGAAAATTTGGTTTGCAACTACACTATGATTGAAGGGGATCCATTAGGAGACAAGCTTGAATCCATAGCTTATGAGGTTAAGTTTGAAGCTACTAGTGATGGAGGTTGCCTTTGTAAAATGATAAACAAATACAATGTCATTGGAGAGTTTGAAGTCAAAGAGGAAGAGGTAAAAGAAGGAAGGGAAAGTTCCATTGGAATATGCAAAGTTGTGGAAGCTTACTTGCTGGAGAATCCACAAGTATATGTTTAATTGTTCATTTGTTTTTGTCAATTATACACATCTTATTTAAAGATGAAATACAAATTTATTCAATTTTTTAAAAAAAGTGTGAAGTGTCCCCCTAAACCTATAGGGACGACACTGTCAATTTGTAAGTGTTGAATTCTTTAATAAGTCCTTAGGAGGCATGAAGGGCATATAGACTTTAAATTTGTGGTTTGGTTTAATATTTGTACTTTTGTAATGACAAAGAATTGGAATATTCACGGCGACATGTGGACGTTGGCTTTTAGGTTTGAACTCGAGTGTGAACATATGTGATAGTAGCGCTTGTTATTTATTTGTCGTTTCATCAATAGCATCATACCTTTTTTTGACAATCAATAGCATCGTATATTGTAATGGTAATAATTCAGCCAAATCATTGTGCAATTAATAAATGTTTATGTTAATGTCTTAAGACTAACCAGCCAAGTTACAGCTGGAATTTTGAAGTGTGGAGCAATGAAAAGTGGAGGCCATCAAAGATAAATTTGTCTACATTTGAGATTTCTTTTTCATATCTTTTGGAATTTAGATAAGTTGCAACAATAATCAGACAAGTATGGCAATTTTGAAGAATGCATTAAAAACTTTATGATTGATGAGAATTATTGTAGACATGATGTTCTTTTGGGTTAAAGAATTAAGACGAGTGACAAAAAGAAGTTAGGGACCAAAACTAGTCACCAAATTGAATTGCATCAGGACATAATAAAATAATATTATTCAATCCTACTATGCAATACCAAACTCTGATGAACCCATACCACCTGACAGATTAAAGCATAAAAAAAGGATCAGAAAGTTTTATATCGATGGTGTGTATACAGCTTTTTTCTAACTGTGTTACTCATACCACCAAAAAGAAATAGTTTCAGTGGCAAAAGAGAAGGAAATTTTGGCTAAAGGCATGGAAACGACACAGACATCGGTTTCAATTTAAAAAATATAAGTAATTGAAGTGTTTGTGTCGGTGTTTGATACACCGGACACATATTCCACCGGAAATGTCGATGCTACGTATGAGTAAACAAGTCTTTTTGTACTTTTTGTACCTTTTTTATTTCAAACAAGACAGGTCTATTTTCAAAATCTATCAAGGAAAAAATACAAAGGTGCTGTAATTCTATTTTTATTTATATTTTGTGTTGGGGTGGGGAGGAGATCGTGTCATTTTTGTATTATAAATTTGGATTTACAATTAACTTTCCAGCAAAACCTTTTGTGTAGGATCTTATCAAATGGTCCTGTAATGGTCCAGTAAGCAGTATGAGAGATATTGTTTTTTTTTCTGACAGAAAGTTTATCAAACCATGGAAAGGAAAAGCACTTTGGAGTTACAATTGGATGCTTCACACAGAAGAGGTATCCGTGCTTCAGAGATACAACAGGATACAATTTCAGAGTACATTCAAGCTTGTAATCAAGCTCCACCCAAAACCAACCCTTTAGGGCGCTTTTCCGGTTTCCCTCTCACAATCACTCTATTTTCTCTCAAAGTCTTTCCGTGATTAGTTGGCAGAACCTGCATCCCACAACGCGCTCCTATTGGAGCTTTATAGACTAGCTCGTAACAAACTACCCAAAGACCAAACTGTTAACAAACTGTCTAACAGAAAAGTTGCATCCTAATAACTAACTGATATTTTCAACAGAACCATAACAGATGGGCTAAAGGGGAGGAAACGTGTAAACTGATATGACACACAATAGATAGAGCCCAAAACACTTTAGCACCAAACACAACAATTTGAGAATGATGCAGACAACTACAATAAAAACTTGTACGACATAATACTAAAACTCATGGATGGTGGATTAATCTTACAATGGACTCAAAGTGCCTAAAAGGTGAGGGTACTATGTGTTAGCAAAAACAAGAAGAGACACATTTTTTACCTATCAAAAATTAAGCGAAAAAAAAACAGAGTTTCAAAAGAGGAAAGTAATAACGTGGGTCTCAAGCTTGGATAAAAGATAAACAGAAAGTTGCCCTCGTATCTGGTTTTGATGAGGTATAATATTTTGGTTGGAAGCAAAATAATGTGGAACTGGAATGTGAGCTAATGCACTTTCCACATGATATTGACTTATATATCTTTGTTAGGTGGCAAAATGTGAAGCCACCATTACTCATTATGTTGATTGATGTCATCACATTTCTGTTATCTGTCACATTTGATCATTACTATTACATCATCAAATTCCATCACAAACTCAGTTGGTCGGTGTAAAATTTCTTTACACTATCAATTAATTAGAAATTATAATGTGTGACTTTCAATTTACAATTGGTTGTCAGTGTAGAGAATCTTTACACTAACAGTTGCATACTAAATAAATTCAACTTAATCTGCTATGAACACTAACAGTTGGATAATTATAACTCAAAGTTGAACTTTGTTTAATTGAAGTATCACCAAATCCACTACAAGCTTTACATTGAAAAATCACAAAGGAACTAATAATGCAAAACTATAAAATTTCTTAGTCCTCATGTAACGGCACTACCAAAATTTCCTTACACTTGAATGAAGAGATGAGGCTGTACAAATAATGTGCTTGTTTGGAATATGCAAGAATGCAAAATGAATAATAATTTGAACAACTTTCTTATTGTAAAGAATATTATATGGCCTATCAAATCCCTGCAGATTTTCTTCCACTGACAATACTCAGCAAGTAGAAACATGATGAGGAAGAAATTGAAGTGTTACCAAGTTCTGCACATGGTTGAGGTAGCACAGAATCTGAAAAACCAGAAACATTTGAACACTCCCATGCAACTTTAGAAACATAATTTGTTGACAAGGTAACATTAGAAAGACATATGTTAGTGAAAGGAGATTCCTCAATTCCAACAAAACTTCCAGCAATAGTGATGTTTTTCCCAGTAACATCCTTCAATGTAATGTGATTCAAAATAGGTAGAGCATTTGGATCAAATTTGTCATCAGGATGAGTTCCACAGTTACCCTTTGCAGCAATTGCTGTATACACATCTTCCATTTGTATGTTTGATATGGCAATTTCTTTTATATAACCACCTCTTCCTTTGATAGTTCTGAATTCAATCCCACTTTTTGAATTTGAAATGTGAATATGTTCCACAACAACGTTTGAAATTCCACCAGACATGTCACTCCCAAATGCAAGAGCTGAACCAGAAAATGCTTCAAGATGTACTCTTCTTATGTGTACTTTCTCAGTTGGCCTTCCATAAGCTATGCCATACTCATCCCAGCCACTTTTGAGTGAAATCGCGTCAAATCCAACGGTAACGATACAATCTTCTATACAAACATTATCAGAAGAATCTGCAAAACATCAAAGTGCAAAAATGTTAGCCAAATAGCCCTCGCCAAGTTTTGGTAAGCTATTGATACTTGAGATCTATGAAGCACCGACACAGACACAGCCACGACACTGACATGGAAACATAGAGACCGGTTTTAATTTGAAAAATGTAAGTAATTGAAGTGTCGATATTGGTGTCTGTCAGACACTGTGCACGTCTTCAACCTGAAGTGTCGGTGCAGCTTGAGATGTTTTGTTACATACCTGGTACTATACCAACAGTATAAGGGGATTCTGGAGGAGTATTGATTGAAATGTTTTGAATATGTACATTGCTGCATCACATTACATATAACTAAATCAATATGATAATTATTTTATGGAATCATAAATATAATGTCATTTAATGTGTAGAAGAAGCACAGAAAATGTAGGTACCTGCAATAAACTGGGTGGATGCTATAAGCTGGGGCATTTAAGAATGTAAGATTTGAAACTACAACATAATCAGATGCTACAATTTCAACCAGATGAGGACGACTATGGTTGAGTGAATGAGAAGAAAACCAGTCCCACCAAACCCTTCCCATGCCATCAATTGTTCCATTATTGCCTGATAAAGTAAATGAAAAATATTAAAATTTCAATCCAGAAACAGAAAACAGAACAATGAAAAACTTGCTGGAAGGAAACAAAAGCTTAAGAAAGCATAGAAAACCTGTTATGACCACATCTTGTAACTTGTAACCAGTTATCAAACTCTGATATCTTCCTCCAGGAACTTCTAGACCTCTTCCATAAGAAGGTAAAGGTTCCACAACTTCCCAATGAGATGGCTCCTGCACAAGAAAAACCACTATTGAGTAAAGACATTTACAAGATATCAGCAAAAAATTAAGAGATATTAGCAAGGTTTTAAATCAAGGTTCGCAATCATTATTCAGGCTGCGACATTATGGTTTTTGATGTATGTTGCGAGTCTTGACTCGTGCCTGCAACGATACCCTGATTGAGGTTGCATTCATTGTTTTAAAAACCGAACCTACCGAATGGTTCAACCAGTTAAACCATGACCTTACATACAGTTTCATCAGAGTTCGACCGGTTGAAGTTGTTGAACCATGACTGGTATGTCTCACCGGATCGGTTTTCAAAACATTTTGAATAAGCTGCATCATTGAGATTGAAAACCATGGAGAAGAGTATTGAAAAGCTAGTATAAGAAAAAGAAGATAAAATACCTGAGATCCAATAATGACAGCACCTTTTTCTAAAAAGAGGGTAAGATGGCTGGTGAGATTGAAACTACCAGTGAGCCATTTTCCAGGTGGGACATAAAGCTGAGCACCACCTTTATCAGCAAATGACTTAAGATAGAAGATTGCATTCTGAAATGCAATTGTATTCAGTGTTTTACCATCTCCAACTGCACCAAACTCCAAAATTGATACACTGTGTGGTCTTGGGTCTAGTTTTGGATTCAAACTACACTGCCCTTCAACTTTCACGGCATTGCTCCATGCCAGTAGCAAGAGCAATGCCACCTAAAAGACATTAATTCAAAACATTAATCTCAAGATAGAGAGCCGATCATTAATTCAATTCAACGAATATATAGATACAAAGAACTTGTTCAAGAATCCACTTCAGATAGAGCTTAAAAAGATGTATATGAATCAAGAATCTACAACAGTCACTACAGTGTGGAATAGAGAAATCAAGGAATTCAAAGCAAAAACAATGCAAGTTCATCAAATAGATCAAATGGAATGGAAGACAACAATCACCACCAATGTCATAGAAGATGACCCATATGAATGGAATATACAGACTTTGACTTAAACATATAAAATTAAACCAAAGATCGAATCTTGAGAACAATATAGTCCCAGATTTGGTTCAAAACTCAAATGGCAAAGAAAGCATAAACAAAAATGAACCATAGAAACGTACTTACAAGCATCTTCTCGGGTCAAAGCTGGCAATAACAGAGCCAGAAACTAATGGAGACACGAACCTGCACTAGTGCCAAAGCAAAAACAAAGAAAAAAAGGATTGCAGAGAGAGAGAAGAAGAAGAAAGAGGCAGAGGAAGAGAAGCAGCTTTATGCAGTTTTGTGAGTAATATTAGTATAATATACACATGACAGCAAAGGAGAAGATTAATGGTCCTTTCATAGATGGACATGTATGTACAAATATTTGGTAAGAAATATTTTTTACTTAGGAAATGAAAATTGTATATTAAAAAAAATGACAGCTTTTTCATGCATTAATTAATTAGTTAAAATGAGATATAATAAAGACACGAAAAGAATAAAATTTAATAATAAATTAATTAGCACTAATGAAAATGATTAGTAACGTCTTTCGCCGACAAAATCGTTTCAAACGGCGTCTTGGATTTGCGGTGATTTTACAAGTCAGAGAATTAAGTAATTACTAGCCCTTATAACTTATTAATGTGTTTTTTTCTTTATCTGTGACAGTGTTAGAACATCATCAAACAACGTTATTTATTTTGTTTACATTTGTAAGAAGCTGATTAGCTGTGACAAAACATAGGATTTATGACTAGGTGAAATAATGAAGAATGAATAGAAGTTGAGCTGGAAGAACACGTGGCAATGTGTGGTGACATGAGGGGCTTCTTAGTGCCACGTGGAGAGTCATGGAAGGGAACAAAAAAGGAGAATATAATTGGCAATAATAATAAGTTTGGAGCGGGAATGGGGCACAGAGATTATAAAGGCGCATGTGGAATGACAGAACAAAACAAGAGAATAGTGGGACCTACGTTAATCATGATGAAAATGCTAGCCTGGCTTCATTCACTTGACAGAACATCTCAAACTAGTCTGAGTCAGAGACGCAAGATAGTCTTTGTATTCTGCCATTTTTAATAGATTTTATTTTTTTAACTAGTCTTTCCAAAGCACTCCCTCCGTCCCATATTACATGTTGTTTATTTTGTCTAGTACATTTTTTTTATAAGTGGGGAATTTTCTGTGCGCAATTCAAGAGAATAAATTCTCGAGTCGAATATAGAACCACGTAGGGCGGCAAAGTTCACTCTCAAAAGATTTAAGATTTAACACTGTTGAATATACTCCATCTGTGTCATTTGTTTATTGTTTTAGCAAAATCAATTTATCCCAAATCGATTATTGTTTTAGATTTTCAATAAAACTTTTAATATTCTTTTCCACTTATACCTTTATTAATAATGACAACTTTTTACATTCAATAAGTGATTCACATTTTTTTTAAATGGTAAATTAGACAACATTTTTTAAAAGATTAAACTCCTAATCATTTTTTTAAGGGTGCGTCAAAACCTTAAACTGCAAATAAAGTGGAACCGGGGGAGTACCATTTTGACTAATTTAGAACAACTATTTAGAATACTTAAAGAAAATTGCATTGAATTTATTAATAATTTGTATTCTTTTTTTATTTATTCTTCAGATTATTGAAACTCAACAATCATTCTTTCTATCTTACTCGATCTGTTACTGAACATATGCAAAAACTGAAAAATTTGATGTATCTTGTTCAAATTTTGGACAAATAAATCAACTTCTGTTGATCAGTTTTTGCTTATATTCTGTAATAGAGTAGTATTAATTATCTATTTAATTAATCTTAATACAACTTATTAATTACCTCTCTCCCCATAAGAGAACTCGTGACATAATTAAAGTTATTTTGGTGAAAAAATAATTTATGCAGGAGGACCTTCAATGACCGAGGTGGGCAACTCGAGTAGCGCAATGGACAATCCGAGCAACAAAATTAGTACTACTAGGGACGTTCGTATCGCACATGCGTCATACAGACTGCAGACAGACTAAGATGCGCCCAACTAGAAGACAAGTGAGAAGAACGTGGCAAGTGACTATTGGCCCATACGAGAAGTTCCACTACTTTGGTGGCATTAAGGGTTGTACCACCTTATCTTTTTTTTTTGGTATAAACCGGGTATCCTCTGCGTTGAACTTTAGAGACTAATCCCTCAAGCCGAGTAGGACCATAATAGACAGCAAAACCCTCCCTCAAGAGATTTAACACTTCTGCATGCCCAAAGCTAGATTCGAACCCAGAATATTGATTAAGGTGAAAGAGACCCTATCTAAAACACAAGAATACAAGAGAAAAGTTATAAGAGTCTTGTAATTCTCAAGATTATCTACTTATAGAGACAGAGGTAGTATAATTAATTATACCTATATTTCTTTTCAAGTGATGGAAATATTTCTAACACAAACTAGAGAAATCAATAATTTTTCACTTTGTTTTTTTATGAAATTATTAGCTTCTTCGTGTAATAAATATACTTGGTTGTTGGCGTAAAATATCTATACACTCACTGTGTATGTTGATTAAACTCAATTTATATATTAGTCTAAGGAAAGTTACAAAGCTTGTATCTCATTTAATAAGCTTACAAGTCATGACTGATGCCTTAAAATACTCATTAAACAGTGTTACGACTCAATCGTTTTTTAAAGAGGCTATGAGCCTATGACACATTTGCTATACATTGATGCTACTTATAAACTAATTTCTATTACAAAATTGTATTTTTCAATATATTTTTATTTTATTTTTTACATTACTTTTTAATGAATTTTTTATTTTAAATTTTTTAATTAGTTTATTTTAAAGCAATAAACTAGTATTACAAACTAGTATTTTAATTACACAAAGAATTATTTTCGTTATCACTATCTGTGAAGATTTGTGATCGAATTCATGAAGAACCTGAGTATCAAACAATGAATGCAATCTATAAGATCTATTTGATCTTAGTATGTTTTGAAGCAAAAGAAATCAAGATTATGAACTAGTATCTATTTGATCTTTCAAATATTCTCACGAATTATCAAAATGAGAAAATATTTTCAAAAATATTATGAATGAAGATTATGCGATATAGTGATTGAAAAGAATACTCACAAACCACTCAATGAATTGAAGTTCATTCCCAGAAGTGAATGATTCACATTGGTACAACAAAAGTTGTGGTGATGATCATTGATGTGGTAAATATTATCATTATCTTATTTAAATGTCATTTGTATCATTTGTGATTGTGACATTTGTTATTCCTAATAATGGTGCAATATCTTATGGATAAATGTAACTTTTCTTCTTTCTTATGCTTAGAATTCCAAATAAAAATGTTGCATGGAAAAAACCGAATAAGAAGAATTGATTGTTTGACTAGATCCTACAAAACTAGACACTCTTATGTTCTTACTTTTCATTCTACTCTTTTATTATCTTCTTGTATTTTCATGTTACCATAATGTTATAGCATATATGAAATGACATGGATCATACATATTAAAAATGGCATTTCTAAGATTTGTGAACAAGGTAATTGAATCAAGGTTAAAATAGTACGTATAGTTTCTATAATCTTTTTAATTGATGAAAATTGTGAGTCTCGAATGCGTGGTTTATACAATTTTGTTTACTGATGAAAATTGAGTGTCCCTAATTTTTGTATATAGATGGTAATATTTGCTATACGCGTACTTAGTAGTTTTATATTTTGTAATTTGAATGGTTAAAGTTTAAGACATTATTTTTCTTTAAATAAATATGAGCGCAACCAAAATTAATACATTGTTTAGTAGCCGAAATATTTTTGCTATTTAGCATACGTTTAGCAAGATTATCCTAAAGTAGCAATGACATCTCATATTGGTATTTTTGAAGGACTAAATATTTGTTCAATATAATGAGTTTTATTTGGCAATATTTGTTTTAAATGCATTTTATATTAAATTGTGTACATTATCTAGTTATGACCAGAAGTCATATAGTAGCATGTGTACTTGTTATCAATTTGCTACCAGAAGTTTGCAAAATGCAATTGAAAGCTTCGGAAGAGCTGCTGTATTTTTAATTACCTAGAGAACATTTTTTTTACATATTGATACCATATTACAATCTCTCAAGTCTCATAAAAATGTATTAAGTTTTAAGGATATCCGTCCAAATGAAGGATATGTTAAATATCTTTATATAACGAGACATACTTTGGATAAAACAAGTGTAGTGGAAAAATTGTCTGATTTTTCCTTTGGTTTGTACTGCACTTATATATGTGCAATTGAAGCACGCGTTGTTGTAAACCAGAAGTTTACACATCATAATAATTTTGTTGTTGGCAAGATTGGTTGGGCCATCCCGATAATATTATGATGCAAAAAATGGTTAAAATTTCTATGTGAGCCTGTATTGAAGAGCCAGCAGTTTCTTCAATCTACTAATTTTTGTTCACTAGTTCCTAAAGAAAATTAACAATTTGAGAGAATAAGTCTCACATATTTCTAGAACTTATATAAAGTGATATATGTAACGAGTACACTAATCACATGGACCATTTAGATTTCTGTGATTTTAATTGATGCATCAACTAGATGATATATATTATATATTTGTCTTCAACTCACAACCGGAAGTTTGTGAGATTGTTTGCTCACAAATTTGAGTCAGAGGTCGTTGTGTGGATTACCCTGAAAGCATCTGATAAGTATTGTACATCGGTTAGAATTGATATTGAACATCACAGAGCATACATTGATTCATAAAATAGTCTTGAAGAACCATTCTTAAGACGTCTAAAGTTAATTATATGACCAATACTTATGGGATAATAAATTCCAATTTCAACTTGGGAACATGCAATTTTGCATGTTGTAACATTGATTCGCATCAAGCCAACAAGTTATCACAACTCTTTTCCTTTAAATTTGAATTTTGGCAATATATATTTCCCATTTAAATTTTTGGATGTGCAGTGTATGATCTAAATTCTCTGTTCACAATGCACTATGATAGGTCCTCAAAGAAATTTGGGAATATATGTTAGATATAAATTTCCATGTATAATAAAGTAATTTGAGCCAACAATTGTAAATTTGTTTATAGTCCAGTTTGATGATTATCATTTGATGAATTAAATTTCTCACCATTAGGGGGAGAGAATAAGCAGTTGAAAAAAGAGATCAGTAGGAATGAATTATCATTGTCTCATCTTGATCCTCAAACCAAACAATGTGAACTAGAAGTTCAAAAGATAATTGATTTGCAAAGCTTAGAATATCATCTACCAAATACATTCACTGATCCAAACGTGTGACTAAATCATACATATTAACTGCTAATGCTCCAATAAAATGGATGTCCCTGTTGGACAATTGAATATTGCAAATGAGTCTCAATCGCGCCTGAAGCGTGGTAGACCAATCGGTTCCAAAGATAAAAATGCTCGATCAAGAAAATGAGCTAAAACAAAAGATGGTCCAAGCGATGATATAGAAACTCTAAAAGAGTCTTAAGACATAATTAACATTTCAGTTCCAGAAGAACTAATCAGGTACCTGAAAAACTGTGAAATTAAAGAGATCTGAATGAATTATGTCAATAATGAAATACAATGGAACCGAAATGAAGTCAACGTTGACGATATTTTCACATATATAGCGCTAAATGTGATAAATGATAGCGAGGATCGTGAACCAAAGTCTACTAAAGATTGTAGGCAAAGTATTTCTTATATTTCTGAACCGAAAGTATTTCTTCACTACAAAAAAGTTGGTCATTATTGAGGGATTTTTCCCTCGCAAACTGACCCAAATCCGTTGCTAATGCCCATTTGCGAAGGAATTAGCGATGGATAGGTTTCCTCGCTAAATTGCTTATCGCTATTGGGATTAGCGAGGGAAATTGAATCCCTCACTAATTCCCTCGCTAATTTGCGAGGGACACAAATCCATCGCTAATAATCACAACCACGTGGACAAATTCTAAAAACCATGCGTCCAATTTCCCTCACTAATTCCCTCGCTAATTCCCAACTGATTTTCTTTTGTTTGTGGATAAACCTGCTTTTATACCAGTTTATTTTATTAATAAATAATAAAATCTAAAACAGTTTAAATTAAAAATTCCGAGAATAAAATATTTCAATAACATAAAATCCGAATTAACATAAAATCTGAATAACAAAATACTGAAATGTTAAACTGATACAACAAATCCTAAAAGCTGCTGCCATCAGACTCCTCATCTTGCTCCATATTCTTAAAATACTTATACATCAGCTCTTGCCTACGTAGCACCTTCGCATAGTCTTCACTGCAGCTCCTAATCCCCTCTCAATTATCCTGCAGCTCTTGTCGAGTAGACTGCAGCTGCTGCCTAAGCTGCTCTGTCTCCACAGCTGAATAAGTAGGAGCTGATTTCGAGCAAAATATGGTAGTGAGGGACAACCCCTCACCCTTTTCCATTAACAACACACAGTCATCTAACCTAGGGTTCATCAAAACAATAATTAAACACTTTTCAATTAACAACTCTAAAATAATACACTTTTCAATAACACATTTCAATTAACATCTCTAATTAACTCTTGCTCTAACAACATACACTTTTCAATTTCAATTTCAACAATTTAACACAATTAACAACATACACAATTTTCAATTCTCTACAATTTTGAATCTAACTTTTCTCAACAATTTCAATTTAACAAATTCAAATTCACTTTTCAATTACTAATAACAATCATCTCTAACATAGTTTCCCAAACAACATTTACTCAATTCTAACTCACATTTCACACTAAATCCTACAACCTTTAAAACAAGAAGTTTATTTTAACAACCACAACAACAAATTCTAACTCACATTTCACACTCAATTTAACTCACATTTCATATAAAAAACTTAATCCTAACACTCAATTCTAACTCACATTTCACAACAACATCACAACAACAACAAATTTATTTTAAAAACTAACCGTTATGAGATTGAGGTCCAGTGCAGTGGTTCAGTGATGGTGCGCACTCCGGTGAAGTTGTGAGACTTCAAACACCAATAATTTCAATCCTACGAAATTTCAATTTCAAACAAAAAAATAAATCAAAATAAATTCAATAAAAATTTAAAGGTTTAAATATGTATTTAGTCCCTGCAAATATCCCAGTTTTTCGATTTAGTCCCTGCAAATGTTTTTTTTAAATACATCCCTGCAAAACAACTTTTTTTTAAATATGCCCTTCCGTTAGTCAGACGTTACAAAAATGCTGACGTGGCTGATGGAGTCTCATGTAGGCTTGTACAAGTCAGATATTTTTATTTTCCATTTATTTATATTAAAGCTGATGTGTAATACATCATCTTCCCCAAATCAAACCAACCATTACCAGATCTTCATCTTCTTCCTCGAAATCTTCAATGGCTGCCTCGCAATCTTCAACCTCGAATACACAGAGAGTGAGATTACCCAGATGTGGGTGTGGTTTAACTATGAGGGTGTTCACCTCAAACCCGTCTTTAAACCCAAATAGGAGATATTGGAAGTGTCCAAATTTTATGGTAAGTTCTATCATTGTTTCGATTTTCACTTTGTTTCCTGTTTCTTGTTTTAAATCGACCTGAAATTATGCTTTTAATTTTTCCAGAATGAAGAAATAACCTGTAAGCTTTATAGATGGGATGATGAGTTCACCCCAGCTGACTTTGTTGCAAGAGTTGATACAGTGATGCCCCAGATTGCAAATCCAGCTGCTGTAACACCAGAACCTACACCATCATCTCCTTGCAATGGCTGCATGTATGCTGATAAGCTCATGGAAGCAGGGAATAAGAAGATTGAGAAGCTACAATTGAAATTGGCCAAAGAAAGGACTAGGGTTCATAGGCTTGTTATTGGGCTGATAATTACCTTGGTTTTATTCATGGTTCATGCCATTTTACTTCATGTTATCTAGTGTTGAAGATTGAAGTTTATTGTAATGGAGTTATGTAATCTAGTTTGATTCTGTCCAAGTTATGTAATCTAGTTTGATTCTAATGAAGTAATGTAAACTTTGCAAGTTTGATTGTAATGAAGTTATGAAGTTGTGTAAACTTTGGAAGTTTGATTCTAATGAGATTGTTATTGCTGTTATTTGTTGTATATCAGATCTGGGCAGTCTGGTATAACAGTGACTATTTTGAAATTTATCAGTTATTTGCAGGGACCTTTTTAAAAAAACAAGTTATTTGCAGTGACCTTTTTAAAAAAAAAGTTAATTGCAGGGACGTTTTTGAAAATTTTGGTTGTGCACCTAATTTTTATACAACATTGAATTCATTCTATTGTGCACCTAATTTTGATACAACATTCAACTTGTACTTCCAACATTCAATTCATTGATAGAAAACCAACAACATTTAGTTCCAACAAAATACCTGAGTTCAAAATACCAACATAGGTTAAAAAGACTTTGACCTTAATACATGACCAGTTATAGGTTCATAGTGTTACATGACCTTAATACATTTCAAAATACCAAATACATAACTAAAGTAAGCAACAACAACAACAACAAAATAAAAGCTGCCACATCTTCATTTCTGTTCAGGATCTTCTTGTGTCAACTCCCCTCTATCATCAACAACAATTGGGCATCCTTCATCACTCCCACCACCCACTATAGTTGTTGCCAAGTTCCTCTGCACAATTCTGTTGCTCTTCCTAACACTCCTGATGTCAAGTTTGGGTCTAAGCCCCTTTTGTTTCCTCTGTCCATAACCAGTTTGCTGATTTCTACGCACTTGTTGAAGAGCAGGCTGACTAACAGAAACTTGTTGAGGAGCAGGCTGAGTTTCTGCAAATTGTTGAGGCTAAGTTTCAGAAACTTGTTGAGGCTGAGTTACACAAACTTGCTCAGGTACATTCAGCTCAGGTACAGGCTGAGTTACAGTAGCATCCACAATTTCTGTACTTGCAGTAGACTCCACAGTTGGCTGCTTCTTTGGTTTCCTCTACATCACAAAAACAGAGTTAAAATTAGCAAACAGTGACACTAATAAATAACAAAAAACAGAAATGATTTTACCTTTCTTGTTTGTGCATTTGGGTTAACAGTGTCACTCTTGCATCCCCTTGCATTGTGTCCAAGTTGGTCACACTTTGTGCACCTATACTTTGTGTTTTGTCTCTTCAATTTCCTTGCATTCGGATCCTCATCAACTTCTCTCCTCCTTAACTTTTTGGGCCTTCCAGGACCCCTCTTCGAAACTAATCCCTACAAAATGACAAACTCAATCAACATACAATGGGTCCCAATTACTATATTCTGTAATCAATAGTAAAATGGTCCCCCCATGTGACAAAGTTCAGTATACCATGTGATAAAATGGTCCCCATTACCCAATATCGAACAACATGGTTCCTTTCTAGTTTTTTTGAGTTGACAACACACCAACATATAAAAACCCTAAACAAATTCACAACTACAGACTTTCAAAACCCAGTTAGAATCAGCAACATAAAGACACTAAAAACCCTTATTTCAGAGATAAAACAACAACGAAACCCTAAAATTAGAATTTTTAAAAAAAATAGTAGATCCTAGTAAACGAATCGTAAAACCCTAAACAAATTTCAAAGAAATTTAAAGTTTAGGTTTACCTTCGTTGGTCTTCGTTGGTCGTGTCGCCGTCTTCGTTGGTCGTGTCACCGTCATCGTTGGTCTTCCTTCCTCTTCCTTCGTCGCCGTTCGTCTTCTCACGTCTTCGTCTTCTTCGTTGCATCTCTGTCTCTCAGTGCGTCTTCTCAGTTTCTCAGGAAGAAGGAAGAGAGAATGAAGAACGAGAATGAAGAGAGAGTGAGTGAAATGAAGAGAGAGTGAGTAAAATGAAGAGAGTGAGGGAAACCAATTCAACCCCTAAGTTTTTAATCCAACGTGTCAACCCACATCACATTACAAATCCAACGTGTCAAAACCTACGTGGCACTCTGTTAGCCAAATCAGTAATTGACTAACAGAGACTTAACAGAAGGGTATCTTTAAAATAAAAAATGTATTGCAGGGATGTATTTAAAAACAATTTGCAGGGACTAAACTGAAAAACAGGTGTATTTGCAGGGACCAAATATATATTTAATCCAAAATTAAAATCAAAACCTACAAAAGGAGAGCTCCGGTGGTGGTGGTGTGGTGTTGTGGTGGTGTGGTGGTGGGGGAGAGAAAGAGCGGGAAAGAGGAAATAAATTCGTAAGCGAGAGAGAGAGAGAGGAGAGGAGGGAGTGAAGTGAGGGAATTAGAATCTTATGTAGGATAATTGACAATTAGCGACGGACATTGCGTGGGACCAGTCCGTCGCTAATTGCTTCACGCGCCCCAATACAACAACGACAGAAAACACGTAGCGAGGGAATTACCAAATATGTCGCTAATTGTCTAGGTTGGCGCTTTACCTTTATCGTTGGCCCAGTCCGTCGCTAATTCTTAACATCTGTGATGGCCATTATTCCCTCGCAAAGTCCGTCGCTAATTCCATTTTTTGCGAGGGACCATCATTCCCTCGCTAATGTCCCTCGCTATATATATATGATTTATGATTTATAGGAGTAACTCTCCTATTCGTGTTTGGTTGCACTATCATTGCTGAGAGCTACTTCTTTGTTTTGTAATATATAATATATGCCATAGGTATTTACTCCCGCATGAACTTCAACACATTTACAATAAAATCCCCATTGTCTTTTTTCTACTTTGTGTAGTTGTTGTTTCTATTTCAATTGTTGTTTTCATCTAACCAGCATGATACGCACGTGTTTCACTTTTTAATTGTGCTGTCTTTTTTTTTTTTTCTAATTATGGGTTAAGCTTGGATATTTACATTGGTGAATATGGATTAACTTATTAAAATTCTTTAAACTTATTTTTCTTATTATCTATGGATATTCAATTATGCCGTCTTGTTTTCTTCTTATAATCTATGAATGGCGAATTATCAGCAAAATAATTAAAATTATCAGAAAAGATCAAAGAAGATGCAGTGCAAATGTCCAATTATACAATGCCAATAAATATGACCACGATGAGTAGTACTAACGTATATAATTATGGGCAAACCCAACATGGTTCCCTTTTTTTTGTGTATATAATCCTTAGATTTCACATTCTCCACATTCAGTTCTGTCTGTCCCACTAGCAACTTTAGTGTGGAAACCTATAGAATTTTAAGGGCATTTATTAATTGACTTGTTCACATCATCAAGAAAAATGAAGACTAAAACAAACAAAAAAAATGAAGGAAAAAACATATAGCAATAGAGGCTAGAGCAAAGAATTCCTATCAGAAAAATAGCAAAATTGAGGACCTTTTGCATTAAATCTCCATTAATCCATACAACTATTCTTGATGACTTTTGGACAATAAAAAACAGGCATTCAAATATATACAGAAGTGATCTTGCTGTAAATGGTTGCCCATGTGGGTATATAGTGTAATTAACTGTAATTCAAAAAAATAAAATAATTCATTAAGGTAAAAAAATCCCTCCTTTATTATTAGGATATTTAGTAATTTGGGTAAATTCAAATTAATCTAAAATTAAATTCAAACTGACATGTTTAGTTCAAACATTTTTTTTTTTTGCGTTCGAGCCAAACTCAGACCATCCCATATCGACCTATAGTAGTTTCGTTCTGACAACAGATTTTATAAAAAAACCCACAAATTCGAACCAACTCATATTCTCATATTGGTTTTTTTACCTTAATAATTTATGATTAAGTTATGAGATTTCAATATCATGGACCAGAAGACTAATAATGAGTTTGAGTTTGATTTGGTGTGATTTTTAGATTTTTTGGATTTCTTTTTGCCTCTCTAGAAGTTTTTTTTGACAATAGCTCTCTAGAAGTTGGGATATTACAAAAATGTAATTTTTATATTTTAAAAATTAACATTTTGGTGCATGATCCGTGAGCGGTGCATGATCCGTGAGCCCAATCTGAACCAAACTGTCCAATATCAGATGGATTTGATTTAGATTTTGGAAAAAACGTAAAATCAAAAGTAACCCAAAACGGGTAATTGTAACTGATTTTGACAATGAATTTGGAAAAATCCGATCCAAACTAAATCGTGGACACCCCTTTTATAGCGGCTCAATTAATTTGCTTTCTTTTAAATTTATTTTTTGCATACTTTATTTTGGTGATAACTTAAGGGGGTCAAAGACCCCTAGACCAAAAAAATGAAGATTAAAGCTAGCTTGTATGTAAGAAAAAAAATATTTGGATTCCGCAACTTTATTTTAGATGAGAAAAAGAAAATAATTAAAAGATCGAGTAGAAAACAATATTACCTAACACAAATGTACAATGAGTTTCCCTCCTTAAAGTCACTCAATAATTTTTTAAAAAAAAAGCTAGCTAGCTATAAGTTACTTGTTTGATTACTTTCCTTGATGATGCTTTTTTATGTGATGATAGTGATAAAATTAAATGGGTACCATTTTATTTCCGTTATTACTTAGTTCTAAAGGGATGTAAAATCTTGCAAGATTTACATGTTCTTAACATTTTCGATTCTTACAATTTTAAGCATTGTTGTACAATTCAATGTTGTTAATTACTAACTTAAATGTTTCGTAAATGCTGATTTGCATCACTATTCAACCAGCTGTATCATGCAAATGCAAAGCAATAATGGTAAGGTTTACTTGGTTTGGAGAAGAAAACAAAATATGGATAACCTTAACATTTGTTCCACACATTTTCTTTTTGAAGAATAAATTCCAACTTATACCAACAGTAGAAAAGTCACAATCTCACATATCATTATTGCACAGCTAGCATTTCTTTGTTTTTTCATGGTACAAATTTATACTTTAGATTACTAATTATAAGTAAGACATAACCCTTTTCATGTATAGTGTTCATCTCCTTAATAATTGTAATTCTATTATAAGTGCATGTGGCCACGTCAAATAAAGAATTTACCAACTGGCATATATATGTCCTTGCAACTATTTTAGTGAAAGAGCAATTTCAAAGCAAATCTCAGCCATATCACATTTTTTTTCTAATTTGTGAAAAATAATTGACATACCAAAGGGAGCACGTTATTTTCTGCATTATGTCAAGGCATGTAGGGAATACAGAAAGCTATAGATAAGTAGCTATCAATATTCAATAGTGGAATATAGTGACCATATCAATATGGGGCCAATATTAAAAATACACACAAGCACAAGACAAGCAAATGTTATAGAACTTTTTATTTTTGTGAAAGTTTTGATAATTCTATATAGGTCATTTTCTGTCACGTATTATGCGTGTTTGTGGAGTCAACTTGTGAGAAGAAAAGCCAAACATTGCAAGACAATGTTTACATTCCTAACTAACCACGTGCAATGCAATATATTTTGAATTGAGGTTGAATACTAGGCAAGAATGTGAAACTCTAGAGTCTAGGTAAACTCGTGAAATATACGTAGACTTCACTCGACTCGTAAACTCGTAAGAGTCTACCTAATCCCAAAGAAATCTATAAATGACATATATACATGATATAATATAGGTTAACCCCACAATAATTTAACATTTCAACTCCACAATATTAAAGTGTGTCGGTACAATATTACTAAATAAGATCATACTACATTAATGACTAAATCCTTCACACATTCATAAAAGTGTAAGTTATTAAGATGAAAAAACAAAAAACAAGAGCTAATATTACCTAACACTCATAAATAGGTAATTCAACCTAAACAACTAACGACATTAACCAATAGTTTACATATTACGATCGAATCAAATGTAACATTGTAGACTCATAATCTTGCAGTAAAATCGCGAGTTTACTGATTTTGTCAAAGTTTACTTGAACTCGTACGAGTTTACAAAAAATAGAGTTTACCTGTTAGTTTACTCATTTTGGTGATCTAGAATCGTAAGCTTGTAAGAATTTAAGAGTTAACACAAGAGTTTAACAACCATGATACTATGCAACAACACCTTGAAGATACAAGATTAAGCTCTTACCAGTTAACTAGAACCTCAAGTGTCTCTCCAGCCTCAAGTATGACTACATCAATTGCCTTTGATTGCAATTTGTATATTGCAATATTCTTATTTACGATAGTGAGTATATTGTATATTGTAATATTTTTAGTTATGATCATACCACTAAAAAATAAAAATAAAAGATACCAATACGAAGTGACACAAATGATAGATACTTGAGTCCCTTAACCATTTGATTCTGGGTCGATCTCTGGCCGGTGTATATGGAAAAACATTTGTTGGGAGAGGTCAACCCCTTAAATGGATCTTCAACACCTCTAATGACTAGTCTCCACAATCACCATGGGGGATACATTGGTTAACCAAAAAAATAAAAGATGATCAACTACGTAAATTTGTAAATATGTTCTCTATATTGCTTTTTTGTGTTGTGTTTGTATGTGTTTCCATCTCAAATGCTAAAACTGAAAAATGTCTACAAATGTGACAAAATACAAGTCACCGGAGTACCCATGTTTACGGATCTGTAACTTTGAGGCTCTAGTCATTAATTGGTTGAATTTGAAATTGGTCAAATTATGTCGATCTGAACCAAACGAACACCGCAACAAGATAGGAAATCAAACACGCCGCTCCAAGACGACAAACAACAATAACGCCACACTCAGATGACGAATAATATATGTGGCAACCACTTATTTACATAAAAAGACAGGAAACAAACAATATAGATCGAGGGGTGATTCTAGGCCAAAAATTGAGCTAAGACCATCGTCATCTAGTAGTTGAGCAACAAAGAAGAGAAGAATAGAGAGATAATTGAGAGACGGTCAGGGTTTGGGCATACATTATTGCATAAAATTGTGGAATAGTGCATATGATATGGTCTCATTTGTAATTTAGTCCTCCAAATCCCAAAAACCTTAAAGTTATGGTGGTAGTAGTGGTCACACACATTTATTTGGTTGTGATTAAGATAACAACCATAATTTAAAATCATGTCTTTTTCAGTATAATGTAAGATCTTTTTTTTTCCTGGTTTTACATGGAAATAATACCTTGCAACAAGCCAAAGTTGGCGCGCGTCTTCTAGTGAAGTAAAGTACAATGGCAAGCAACTCGTGGTTTTTTTTATTGTTTATCTCATTGCAATAGATACCAACCAAAAAAGGAGATACTCTAAAGGAGGAAGAAGAAATAATAACAGACAGTAAAAAGGAAAAAAACATTGATGTTTGTTTGTTCAACTTTCAATAAGCACCAAACAGTCATAAAAAAAATTGATAATATCTTACCTAAAAAATTTCCTGTAGCAAAAGTTCATTCAAAACTATAGCTAATAGCTAACTCTAGTAACTAATTTAAAAGCAGTAATGGTACTTACATATAGAGGAACGAACAGAACAGCTAGGAATAATTGATGTCACATTTTCAAGTACTAAAAAATCCAAAGGATTTATTTTATTTACATGTTTGGATCGGAATCTATGTTCTACTTTCCGCAGTCAAGTGATTACTTACAGACATAGTCAGTGGTCTCAAAGTTAGATGTGTTGTAAATAAAAGGACCAGTTGTGAGTTTTCATCAAAGGGTCAAGCATGTACCTTTGATTCTTTTCTATGTGCATGTTTTTGGATACAGGTGATGTTACAGTAGTTGTAAACATGGGATGTATTCTACTCTTTGGTACCTTGATTTGAAGTGATGCGTGGATTACATTCTAAGGTAAATTGATGGACAGATTGTACATGTCTATGCACGCTGTACTAACATGGTCCACAAATAAAATTGGATGGCCAAAACACTCAATGCTAAAGAAAGACTGTGTAAAATTGACTGTGTAAAATTGACATAGACTGATATATATATATATATATATATATATATATATATATATATAAAGTATTCTTTTTATTTTATGTGAATAAATAGAATGGAATAATAATACGTTTTTATGTAAATAAATAGAATATAAACGAACGAATAAATAGAATGGAATAATAATACGTTTTTATAAGAATTTAGTGGCTATACATCGATAATTGATAGTGTTTTTTGTGATCAATATACATAAAAAATCAGGGAAAAACAGAATAAGGGCCTAGATGCTAGGGATGTCAAAACGGGCCAGCCCCCCACACCGCTATGAACCTGCCAGAATTTGGACCCACCCCGCTGTGAACCGCCAAAATTTGAACGGGATGGGCCAGCCCGCCAAAGAATAGTGGGTTGAGAAGTTGAGGCCACCGTCGGCAGGTTCATTTAAATAAATAATTAAAAAAATATATTTAAACCATACTTTTTGGGCTTAAAATAGGCCGGTTGACGGGTTGGTCCGTCCAAACCCGCCAAGAACAAGGTAAAAATGGCGGGTTAGAGGGTTGACCCGTTATAACCCGCCAAAAAATAAAAAATATTTAGAAATAGTTAAAAGCAAGGGGAAACATAAAACATAGAAACAAATAAAGTTGGCGGGTTCGCCCGCCCCGCCCCGTTTGTGGCCTACCGAGTTGCAGGTTAGGCGGGGTGGGCTGCAATGGGTTTGGCGGGGTGAAGTCACCAACCTAACCCGCCATTTTTTGGCAGGCTAGCGAGCCAGCCCGGCGGGCCAAGCCCATTTTTCCATCCCTACTAGATGCCATAAGTATCTGAAGCCAACAAAAGTAGAAGACCGGCACAGGGAAGCCTAAAATGAGATTCTGATAATCTCGTTAGTAGCGAACTTCGTCAGATTATCATCACTAAAATTTTCCTATCTAAACACATGATGGATCTGTAAGCACTACACCAAAAAAGACCAATAATAGCGCTTTTTTAGGCTTTTAATAACACTATAAATCTGACAGCTATAGTAGATGTCAGATTTATTATTGCGCTCAAAAAGCGCTATTAAATGTTACCTTTTGACAGCGCTTGTTTAATTAAGCACTCTTATAGAGGTGTTGTGGTTGTAATTTTGGTTTTAATTTATAGTGCTAGGCTTCAAAGAGATCCTTTTTAATAGCGCTTTCTAAGACAAGCGATATCATAAGGTGTTTTCTTTTAAAAATAATCCTTTATTCAATTGACTCAAATCAATCTCACTTCAAAAATTTCAAAGCACCACTTACTATCCATAACATTCAATCAAGCTCATAATACAATTAAAGTAAATTAAACCACAAGTGTAAATTTACTTGGAACATTTAGTTTCTATGCATAAGATTCAATAAAATACAAACTTTGATCAAATCAAAAAGTATGCGAACCAAAAGGAGAAAAATCTGTAGCATCAAGTCCAGTAGGTGTACCACAAGGAGAAAAATCTCACATATCCATTTGATGTTGCTTTTTTTTGGGACAAGCATTTGATGTTGCTGCTTTCTGCAAATGTCAAGAAACTTTAGCAAAAGTCAAAGAATAAATGAAAGATTGATAGTAAAAAATAATAGGCAGCAAATATACAGTTCTACCGCGTAATAAAAAGTATCGATCCACAAAGACTTTGTGATTACAAATATTCTTTTTGATGATGATTAGCTAAAAGAAATAATTGAATAGAAGAAATTGTTGTTTGGTTTTAAATTCAGAAATGTAAAAAATCTCGAGTTATAATTTCATCACAACAATGAGGAACCCATGTAATTCTTTAGAGCATTCACCAACGTATAAGAGTAATGTGTAATGTATTCAAAAGCAAGGTAACAAATGTAATTATTGTCTCCTTTCAGAGTACAATGATGTGTTTTGATCCAACTTTCAATCCTATTTTCATAGTTGAAAGTTAGCAAAACTCTTTAAGATCGATCAATACCTTTTTACTTGCTTCAAGGGAATTAAATTTTTTTTCATATCTTAATTCTCTTGTCTAATTTCATAGATCAATTATAGAATTTCACCTTTCCGTTCTTCACTTTAATGTTTAAGATTCAGATTATAACATAATGAAATTAGATTAGAAATACAAAATAATTAGAGTGGAGAATAGTCTTGAGAATTACAAGAGACCTAGCATTGGATTACTCTCAACAAACCCAAGACTATGATTCTACTCACTCATATCCATAATGTAAATTGCAATAAGAGTAAATGACATGAATGTAAATGACTGGAATGTAAATGACAGAAAGTTAAAGTGCAGAAAGTAAGAGCAGACAAATAAAGAGCAAGAAATATAAAGTGCAGAAAAATTAAGAACAAGAACTTAAGATGAAATAATGAATTTTGAGAAAGGATTACAATTATGGAATGATCCCTTTTAATGAAGAATTTTGTGCTATTTATAGGCATAGGATCATTAAAGCTGAGAAAAATCAGAATTAAAACCAATTACAAGCAATGAAGATGGAAAAGTAACAACATTTCGTGACTGATGAGAAAACACGACCGTGTTGCAAAAACACTAGCAACCATGTTTTCTTCTAGTTGAAAAACAGCACCTTTCCAGTTTTGCCAGAAACACGGCCTTGTTGCAAAAACACTAGCAGCCATGTTTTGGTTTTGGGACTTCATTTTTATGCTTTTGAAGCTGAAATTCCTTCACTTTACTCAAAGCTTCACCTAAAATGAAAAACAAACATTTGATAGTAAAATAGCTCAAAACTAGAACTAAATTGCTACACAAATTACTAAAAATAAATAATAAAAAGACATTTAAACTAGACTTGTCCAACTCCCCCATGCTTGAATCTTTGCTTTTCCTCAAGCAAAATATTGAAGTAATAAAACCAAAAATCTGTCTTAAAAGTGTGTGTGTGTGAACCCAAGAAGTAGCAACAAACAAACACTTATATTTTTATACCAACCAAACCACTTAGATGAATGTTATGAAACACAAAGAATCACCCAAGAAAGGCTCTCAAAACATGCTTGAGAATGTTCACAAAGATATGTCACATGGGAGGAGAATAAATTAGACTCAAAACAAACAGAACAAACTTAGTAATTAAAAAGAAAGGATGAGGTATCCCATGCTTGGACCAAATATTGTTCTCAATGTAAAACAGAAATGACCGGAATCCGCCGAAAAATTGGATTTTCGGCGGATTTTTGGCGTCGGTAGACAGCTGGTAGCAAATGGTTTCTGGCGGATTTTCCGCCTGTAATCCGCCGGTAATGGTCGTTTCCGGCGGATTTTATTTTATTGGAAAAATCCGCCGGAAATGTACATTACCGGCGGATTTTTTAAAAAAAAAAATTTTTAAATTTTTTAGAAACATAATTTTTTTTGAAGAATCCGTCGGAAATGTACATTTCCGGCGGATTTTTCAAAAAAAAAATTCAATTTTTTTAAATTTTTTCCAAATTTTAAAATTTAATAGGTATTTTAATAAAAAATAACAAAAAACGAAATTGAAGTAGAATATTGAATGATAATGTTGAAGTAGGAAGGAATGAAAGAGAATATGAGAAGAAATAATATAAGAGAGAATAAGAATGAAGAAGTATGAAGAAATAAGATTGAAGAAGTGAGAATGAATGAGAATGAAGAAGAAATAAGAATGAAGAAGTGAGAATGAATAAGAATGAAGAAGAAAAGAGAATTATAGAGGAGAGATATGTAGAAAATTTTTTGGAGATTAGAGAGTACGAGAAAGAAGTAGAAAGATAAGATAAAGAAAATGTAGAAGAGAATGGAAAGGAAAGAAACAGTTAAATAAGAGAATGAGAGGAGTGTAAAAGAAAGTTATATTTATAGACGGATTTTTTTCCCTCCAAATTTTTCCGGCGGATTTTTTGAAATTTCCGGCGGATTTTTTTAATTTTTTTTTAAAAAAATCCACCGGTAGTGTTAAAAGATCCACCGGAAATGTACGGAAGAAAAAAAAATCCGCCGGTTATACCGTTTTTTCAACCGGAAATTTTCCAGCGGAAAAAATCCGCCGGTAATGCACCGATGGAAAAAATCCGCCGGAAATACGGGTTTTTCTTGTAGTGATATGAGCGGGGTAAGAAACCTCACATTGACTAGAATTTGTAGCTTTTCTTCTTATTCCAGCAAAACAAAACAAACTACGAAAAGGTAAACCAGTGGGCTGCCTCCCACACAACGCTCTTTTAACAACACTAGCTTGTCCCTTGTCTTTGAATACATCAACCTGGATCTTCTTTCGGAAGAGGTGCTGTTTTTTCTGCAACCAAGGTTTCAACACCCAAATTTTCAATGGAAGGTTTTTCATCCAACAATTTGTCATAAGCTTGGGGTTTTCTCAGCCACATTTTTATTCTTGCTTTCAATGAAACTTGCTTTCAACCCATCATTTAAAAATGTCTCTAAGAAGCATTCTTCCACACAATGATCTATTATATCAACCTTGGAACAAGAATGCTCAAGAGAAGGGCTTTTCATAAGGTTAGAAAAATCAAACTCAGTTTTCTCCTTACCTACATTAAGAGCAAGTTTATCGTGTTTAACATCAATGATGGCCCAAGCTCTAGCAAGGAAAGGTCTCCCTTGGAGATTTGGGACTTGAGAGTCCCCTTCCATTTCCGTCACCACAAAATCAACTGATATAAACAGTTGTCCTGTCTTGATAGGAACATTCTCTAAAAATATTCTAGTCGGGCATTTATGGAACGGTCTGCTAATTACAAGGTCATCTTTGTGGGTTTGAGTTCACCTATACCTAGTCTCTTACAAATGGATAGGGGCATTAGAATCACACTAGCTCCTAGATCACACGTGGCTCTCTCAATACTCTCACTTCCAATCACACATGGAAAGGAAAAACTTCCGGGATCTTTAAGGTTGGGAGGCAATTTATTTTGGATAATAGCTCTACATTCTTCCCTTAAAGTGATTGTCTCATTGCATCAATTCTTCTTTTCTTTGACAAAATTTCTTTTAAAAATTTAGCATATGATGGCATTTGAGACAAAGCTTCACTGAAAGGAATGTTTATGTAGAGCTTTTTCAAAAGATCCACGAATTTTTTAAATTGTGCCTCAACTTTGGATTTGGTTAATATTTGAGGAAAGGGTATGGTGGTGGAGGAACATAACGTTTTTCTTTTTTTTTCTTTAACCCTCTAACTGGGTGATTTGTCTTTTTCACTGTCAATTTTACCACTCTTTTCTCCATTATTACCCTTAGGTTTCTCTAATTGTTTCCCACTTCTCAAAATAACAACATTAATTTGTCCTCTTGGATTTGGTTCAGGCTATCTCGGAAATACACCGGAGGACTTAGAGGATGAAGCGGCTTGTTTAGCCACTTGAATGATTTGGGTTTCAAGAATTTTGTTATGTGTGAACATGGAATCAACTTTTGATGTTAACTTGATAAGAGTATCATTCAAAAAAGAAGATTGATTTTTGAACTCTTCATTTATCTTAGTTTGAGTCAACACAAAGTTTCCAATCAAATATTTCAGATTGGACTTTTGACGGCTGTTAAAAGCTTTTTGATTTTGAAAACCAGGAGGTGGTCTAGCCAGTTTTTATCTAACACATTCGTGTTTTTCTATTTGTGTGAAGAAATGCAGTTTTTTTGTATTCTCATCTCTATTATAAGTGCTCCTATCCTATCCTAACCATCATACATTCACATTACATATAATTATTCACCAATTTACAACCCATACAAGCATCATTACAACACTCATTCTCTCAATTTTACATGTGAACACAAACAATTTAGAAACATAGCAAATCATTATTTTCAACAAAACTCAGCACCCAGTCATTCAAATGGCATTTCAATACTTAGCAAATGATCCATTTAACAAACCAAATAGGGAAAGAGTACCAAATGGTACTGAAAAACCTAAGTATATCAAAAGAAAAGGGTTGAAGAACTCACTTGTTGAGCTAGGATTCTCATAACAAGCAAATAGTGCTCTCACAAGGCCAAAAGACTTCAAAACATCAGATTTTTGATGAATTAAGTATTGCACAACCAAAGTCTTCATACAAAACTTCTTTTCATTTAAATTCTAATGCTACTAAAGTAAAAGAGTTGAGATCAAAGAATGGAAATCTCAAATACTTTAAAAATACTGCATATACACATGTGTTTAAAGAAGATCAAATATAAGACACCGATTGTATAATCAAGCTCAGAACAAAATCAAGAATACAAGCCTCCACAAGTCATATATTAATGAACTTGCATTATGAAAGTAGCTACACAATTGTAGAGAAGAGATGTATTAGCATTAAGATTATCAAATAGGAAATTTATCCCACTTCATCAAATTCATACTTACCTATGGTCTTTCAATCAAAACCAAATCCACAATCATTAATTGCATACCCCAAGTGGGTTGGAAAGGACTTGGCACACATGGTTATTGAAGTCAAAATAACAGGGGAACAAGATTGGCTTGCTGAACAACACAATTGAAGGAAAAACATAAAAAAAAAAAAAAACAACTTTGGGGATAGATAGAAACACGACCAACCATGTTCCAGCAACACGGGTCGTGTTGTTGTTTTTTTAAATTTTTTGAGCCAAACCGAAGCAAAATCGGGCATCCGTGTTTTTCAAACACGACCGTGTTTTGTTCCCTGTCACCTGAACTTGTCATTTTGATATACTGACTTCAGTCAATTAGCTTATCCATATAGTAAATGGAAAATGCATGTTAAAAACTATCTTATTTTGTTTAAGAACTTTTATTGTTATGAAATAAATTGCTTAATTTAAACATTTTATAGGTAATGTATATATTTAATTTAGTTATAATAAATAAAAAATTATATATACGCAGTGTCCTGGTGTACTACATTTTGGACATTAGTGGTGTCTGCGTGTCCGTGTCGTGTTCAGTATCCGTGTCAAAGTCTGTGCTTCATAGAACCTTGGTAAAACAAACATATTTTATGACCATGAAATTATCGACATGTAATATAAATATATAAATTAAACACACTAGACATGTATAAAAGGAAAAAGGTTAACGAAAATACCTTGTTCTCGCCTGACATTCTCTCTCATCTGGCATACAATGAAAAAGATCGACTACTTTTGTCAATTCCCTTGCTTTCCCTACAACGTCCAAATTCTCCATGTTTCTAACTTCATTATGAGATAAATAACAAACTGGTTTGGCTAAACACATAAATGTCAAGTTGCCCAAAAGGAGCCTAGGCAAAAAACCTTTGGTATAAATCCATGAACATTTTTTTTTGGAGATTAAGAACATCTTAATTTACTTGGTCAAAGAAATGCCCAATATGTATCCTAGGATCATGCTTATATACTCAACTGACAAAAAAAAACGTTATTAATTATCTCAAATAATTGTCAATGTGTTCTACATGGTGAATTATGGATGTTAAAACCTTCTGATGTATCGATTTTCTTCGGCTAATTTAAAATTTAAAATAAAAGAGAACAATATCAAATTTTTGGTTACACTTGATTTTTCTTGAATATTGATTAAAAAGATAACATAGACTTTTGAAGCATAGATACTTCAAAATCGTGGTTGTACCCGTCCAGGTACGTATCCACCTAGTACCGATACCCATTGGATACTCATAGGTAATTATTGATTTATATTTATGATCTGATATATAAATATTAGTTTTTTATATAGTAAAAAAATTATAATTTCCATTCTTTTTTTCGATGATTTTGAAACTTTTCTTAATACATATTTGCTATATAAACAATTTTTTTCCTATATTTCATTGTATACTTTTCTGTTATATGTTTGACTTATTTTCATTTTATATGTTTTAGTGATGTTTAAAGCAAATTTATGTTACGTATCTGTACCGTGATTTTCTGAAAAACCATGCATCTCGTACCAACACCCATACTTAATTGGTACCATTTCCGTACTCGTACCCCTCAAAAGAAAAGCAGAAAAGGCACTTAACTCTATTACTATTTTAGTAACAATTGAAATACAAAAGCAGAAAATACAAAACTGGATAAATTATTAAATTAAATGTCTAGAATATGTACAAAACAAAAAAAAATATAAAAATACAAAAAAAATGTACAAACAGAATAAAAAAAATATAACTCCATCTTCACACCTCTGCAAATGCAAGGCCTGCATGTCTCCTTTGTCGGTTTTCACAAGCTGTAACATAAAAAGTTAGAATCATACAATTGATTCCTCTATAATTACCACAGTACACAATCAAGGAGGGGGACATAGGCAAAGTTTGAGAGGAAAAGAGACACAAAAAATAGAATTAGAAGCAAAATGTGAGAAGAAAAATATAGAGAAGAGAAATAGTAGAAAATGAGAGAAGAGGGGTGAAATGTTAAACCAAGAAAGAATGGTTATTAGTTGCACCAATTTTTTTTTCATCACTACCCCCATTTCTACTCAGTCATAACCCTAACTTTCACGGGACTAATTATTTTGGGACAAAAGTTAGGTGATGTTCCATAGGTATGGTTGTTGCTGTTTTTCAATCACAATTACACGTGGATTAATTTTTTTTAAAAATAACCAAAAGATAATTAATAATATTAAAATTAATTCATGTGTCATGGTGTGATTAGAAAACAACTAGGGGTGTCAAAATGGATAGATTGAATGGATATGGATTTAGATTATAATGGATGGATAGGAGAAATCCATTTAAAAATTTATATCCATTAGGATTATACCAAATAAATCCAATCCAATCCATCCATTGAAAAAAAAAGTCCATCCAATCCATCCATTAACAACTTTTTGATGGAAGAATATCCAATCCATCCACTAGCATATTTAAAACATAAAAAAAAATCTTATAATAAAAAATATTTTTATGAAAAAATATTTTTTTTAATAATGCACCAATTTATTATTTTTTTTTTGACAATTTTAAATTTTTTTAAATATATATATATAATATTAAACTATCAACCGCCACCACCTCCAGCCACCGCTACCGCCGCCGTCCGCCATTGCCGGCCGTCGGAGTTCCGCCACCGGAGCCACTGAGGTCGCTAGAGCTCTGTTGCCGCCCGCCGTGCCGGTCACCGGAGCTCTGCTGCCGGCCACCGAAGCTATGCCACCACCACATATATAAATATATATTTATATATATATATATATGTAAATATATATGTATAATATTATATATATTATATATTTTTCTTAAACAATATATTATATATATATATAACATAATATCTAAAAAACTGAAAATCTGAAATTTTTTTATTTAAAAAAAATTCTGGATTTTTAAAAAAAAAACTGAAAATCTTTGTAAAAAACTGAAAATTATTTTTAATTTTTTTATTAAAAAAATATTTTTTATAATTATCCAATTGATTTTGATTTTGTACATATTGATAATCCATTGGATTCAAAAAAATTAATGGATGGATCACAACCATCCACAAATCAAGTGGATGGATCCAATCCAATCCATTAATATATATATTTTTTTGTAACGAACGAATTGGATGAATTTTGGTATGAATGGACTGGATATCGAGTTGACAAATGGATCACTTTGACACCCCTAAAAACAACATTAACCACACCTATGGATTAACACCTAGTTTTTTTCCCATTTTTTATTGTTTAGTAACTAGGCCAATTGGCCCCACACTAGTTGCACCCCTCATTTTTCGATTTCTCTGTCTATCTATTTGTAGATTTTATATTTAGTCTACCTTTCAACTTTTCATATTCAAAATCAGTTCATTTTCTCACCAATAATAAACCCCTAAAACTAAAACTAACTTTAAAAATAGTTATGATATTAAATTGGTTGTGCAAATGAGTTAATTCTACTCTTTGGTGTGTGAGCTTACGTCTTAAATGTCTCAAAAATTCATACTAAAAATACAAACAAATACAAGCATAATGTAATAATAATAAGGAACTAAGTTGGCTATAGTGTTGAGTTAATCTACAATTTAAGACAATTGAGTTGTACGGCTCAAAAATCTTAAAATTCCTATAAAAACAATATAAAACAGTAATTAAAAAACATTAACACAACCTTTTTCTGCCCAAGAGCTACATAGACTTTAAATTCTCCATCGCACTAGGAGTATGTAGGAGTGGAGACACACTTCCGTCAAACACAAAAATAAATAGTTTTCATTAAGTATTTTTAAATTCACATTAAAAGGAAACTAAATATTTTTCACTGGTAATATAATGTTGCCCAAAATCTGGGACTACTTGGTTTTCTACCTTCTACCTTCAACTTCCATGAAACTTGAAAACGGTTGGAGAAGAAGAGATTTTGTGTTTTGCTTCCTACTCCATGGTGAGATTAAAACGGTAAGACTATTTCAAGAGAAAGCTTTTCAAATTGAGGTTTTGGGTAAGATGAGGGTTTGGGGTTTTTCTTCTCTCTCTCACACACACAAAGAGGAAAATGTTCTAAAATTCTGAAATGTGGGTTTTTGTGTGTTGTATTCAGCTCCCATTAGTTTTATAGGCGAGTTACCAAAAGGAAATGTTATAGTGTAGCAAGTGCTATGGTTTGGCATGTTCCCTAGATTATTTCTTTTTGCACAAATTTCATTTCTACCCTCATTCTCATTCAATGTCTTATTTCTACCCAAACATTATATGGGTATCAACCCAACATTCCATTTTCATAGTGATCACAAACAAAACATATTTCAAAAAACATGCAAGAAATCACCTAATTCATAATGTTTGCACTAATTTCTAATACAATTTCAAATCCATGATCTCTAAAGCTTAAGAAATTAATCCTACTCCAATGACCAGGGAATTATCTTTCCATTTTTAAGAGTAAATTTTCCTATGGAAAAACCAAAAATAATATAGTTATCAAAAGCGGTCATTTGAAGTAATTTAAATTACTTCGGGTGTTACAATTTCCCATAATAATTAAATACTGACAACAACTTTATTGACAATGAGAAATCTCCAACTTTTTAGGTCACTACACCTTGGACACAACAGGTGATTTAGATGCTTCACAAGACTGAGTTTTGAGACCAATTAAGTACATGGAACCATCCCTATTACCAAGGATTCTCAAACCATTTTCTTGTATAGTAACAGCAAGCAGATTTCCTTTCTTATTAAACTTCAAAAGAGGGAGACTCTGAAGAAAGGCAACAACCATGTCAGAAAATGTTCACAAAAATGCATCTAAATATGAAAAGTACAAGGACTACTCACGGGAAGACCACCATCAGCATATGTAGAAGTCAGCACGTTGATATTATCCATATCCCAAAACTTAATCTGCTTATCTTCACCAACGGCCAAGAAACGATTCTCTGCTATGTCAAATTGGACAATGCCAGCAGACTTCTTAATAAGCCCGGAATATGTTGTTTTTATTGCTCCTTCACTTTCATCCCACTCAACTAGGAAAGAATCTCCTTCTTTGCTTGTTCCACAAGAAAACAATCTAAAATAGGAAAAAGATGTCACAACTCACATTTCTTCTAAATTTAAGATTTATTTAATAAGTTTCCAACATTGTTCCTCATTTTCTTACCTATTTCCGTCAGCACTGTAAAGCATATTGGTGCACCATTGTCCAGGAGCATCACATTCCACCATGGGAGAATTTTCACCATGCAACCAGATTTTAATTTTCCCATCAATATCATTTGAAATTATAAACTGCACAAATACGACATCATAACTATTTTCAGTCAAGCACTCATTAAAATATGTTATACAAGAAAGCAATAACATCATTTTCTGGACACATGGAACATGTTGTCATCATAGAACTATTATCATTTGCAATAAGTATGGTCAAGAAACATATGCAATAACTATTATCATAGAACTATAGAGTGTTTAAATTCCATAATCTAATTGTAAAAGGGTTGAGGCACCTCTAGTGCCCTCCTTAATGAACTTCGTTTTGATTATCAAAAAAAAAAATATGCATTACAACATGCAGCACTATGGTAAAAATCTATCATAATTTTTAACCTTTATAATTTTTGTTTTTAATAGAAAAAAATAATTCCTATGGATTGAAAATCAAACAATAAAATGCCACAACATGAAGAGGGGTGTTATAGAAGATTTAACCTGGACATGTCCCTTCTGGTGGGGACAAATAGAATAAACAGCTACTTCATGACCTTGAAAGTTAAAGAGCATCTGTCCAGTCAAATTCCATACCTACAATATTCTTCAAAAATTAATACTTCAAAAATATACAATCATCAAGTTAATACAAAATGGAAACTTTTCTACTACCTTTATCAACTTATCGTCTCCACAAGTTACAATGCATAGTTGTTCATTTGCATATGAAAATGCCAAGTCATTAACACTACCAACATGAGCATCAATCTGTAATGAAGCAAAGACAATGGTCAGAAATTACATAAAAAATTTGTATTCACTTCATATCAAAATTTGATCTGAACACACCTCCAAATGCTGCTCTAGGTCCTTAGGAGCTTTGTAGGCATACAACTGAATCAAGTGCTTTCTAAAAGCAACCCCTAAAAAGATGATAAGAATATTAGAAACCAGTAATAATTCATCAAAATAAAAAATAGTTGTGCATTATTTACCAAGAAAATCTCCCTTTGGACTCCATAAGACACGCTTAATGGATATAAAGGAGTCTTCCGCTGTTGCAGCCTGAACAAAAATCGTAGTTACTAAACTCCAGCATAACATAAAAGGAATCTATACTAAAAGAGACGAAATAACTAAAATACATAATTAAGCATATTTTGTGTAGCCACTTAACACCTATGACTTAATTTATCCATATCAAACATTTCCCTTTTGCTTTCCTATTTGAAAAAACAATGAGCCTGTTTGACATCCCTTTTAAAAAACAGTTTTTAGTTTTCCAAAATTTCTATTGAACAAATTTTTCTTTGTTAAATTTTAAATACCAGAAACCGATGTTTAAAACTCAATTATAACGGGCTCGATATCACCCTTTTCCTCTATGATATTTCGCTGAAGGTATTTTTAAACACAAAGGTCACTATAGACAACCAAATTAATTTATGTAAAGAGTAGCTTATAAAAAAAAATTATGTAAAGAGTATACTTTGAACAGATCCATGATTCATCCACAATTATGGTGTTGAATAGTGAGTGAGATATAAACCTGAAATAAGTCAGAACAAGCAGAAAGATTCCATATTTTGAAAGGCTTGAATATCACCCTCGCTCTCATCCCTGATTCCCAAAGAGAAACTCCGCCATTTGCACAACCAACTGTTTCAGAAATGATTTTTATAGGTCAGTATAAAACTTGGACCTGCTTGTCACATCCATTTGTTACGACTTCAAATGAAAATGTGTTTTGAGTAGCTTTTCATAGAAATCGTTTCTTAAAGAATGTTGTTTTTTTAAAAAAAGTTATTTTCATTATGTTATACAAACACAAATCAATTTCTCATTTTATTTAAAATCTCTTAAAACTAATCATTAAATTATTTAACAACAAAATTACTAATTTATGACATGCATTATATATCATTCTCACCAGCAAGTAAAGAATGAAGAGAAGGGTGAAAATCCAAGCTTGTCGGTGTTGATTTCATATATAGGGTGCACAACACAGCAAGTGGCAGAGAGGCTTGTTGAGGAGAAGCAGAAACCTTCATATATTATTACCCGTTTTCAGTATAGCAACGACAATCCAACACCAAAGAAAAGAAAACATAACAAACTACTGTGTAAATTAAATACCATATTATCGGATTTTGTAGAGGGCAAACATATTATCCGTCTATCATCATTGGTATTTTGAGTTTCCTTGAATCTAAGAGCAGTAGGTGTTCGTGAATGCGTCGGAATGGAGGAACTTTCCAAAGTAAATCCACCTGACATCATCCAAATTATAGGATAACAATGAAAAGCTATCACAATAAAATGAAGACATTCCAAACTATGCTAGCACCACATCACCTACTAAATCAGTTGCATCACACCCAATTTTATTGATAATAGAAAGCTAGATTAAGTGACAACAAACTGACAAATTTATACCTTGGCGCAAAGGACCAGGCAATCGGGAAGTTGTAGCCAAATATGACTGAGCAGCTGTAGGAAGATTAGCATTTGCCACAACACCTACTAAATCATTTGCATCATGCCTAACTTTAGTTAATAAAAATGATAATAGAAAACTAGATTACGTGACAACAAACTAACAAAGATATACCTTGGCGCGAAGAACCAGAAATTAGGGAAGTTGTAGCAAAAGATGACTGAGCAGCTGTAGAAGGATTATCAATCCCCACATTACCTACTAAATCATTTGCATCACCCCCAATCAAAAATTATATGACAGCAAAGTGACAAAGATATACCTCGATGCGAAGGACCATGCAAGAGGGAAGATGTAGCAACAAATGTCTGAGAAGTGGCAGCACGATTAGCATTCGACAACCATCCCGCTAAAGCTTTAACTCTAGCAACGTCAGGGACCGGTCTAAATGGCTGCACATAATTAAGTAACAATGGGAAATAAAACATCCCAACGTATAAAGATTAGGCAATTATAACAATATATAGTAGCAATGAACAAGAAAAATAACTAGACAAACTAAATTAATACTCCAGCATGTGCAACAGCTACAGGAGAATGAGATGAAGGCCTTGCAACATCTACAGGATCAAAAAGGGTAGCTGGAGTAGGTGTTCTAGATCCATTTGAAGGTGCACAAGTATGGCCGGTTAATAAAGTTTTGATGTCCAGTTTCACATTTGGATTCTTGCAAAGTTGATGCGGCCAATTCAAACTGAAAAGAACACATTTACGAGACTTAACCATTTAGGAAGTGATCAATGAAGCTACAAAGTGATTCTGACGTGTGTTTGGTTTCACCTTGTAAAAGTCATTATCAAGACATAAAATCTATTTCGCCTCTAGAGTATAGATTCCAACTTATAGGCTTATAGGAAATATTTGTAACTTTTCTTTCAAAAGTGACTTTTACTCTCAAATTTCTTGTTCAACTCACTTTATTTTTTTGAAAACTCATCCATAAATAACTTCCTTTACATTCAATTCATTTTCATTCAAAATCGATTTTAATCAATGAAAACCAAAGACACACTAAAAATATCGACTTCATTAATCTACAGTTAAAGAATTGTGTGAATGGAAAGCACATAAAGCTCAATAAATGAAAAAGTTCCGTGGACCTATATTACCTTTGATTAATCAGGGTTCGTAATCTTGATGCCTCCAATAAAGGAAAATCAAGCTTATCTCGGATGAGGGGGTTCGCTTTAAGCAATCTTTTCAACTCCAGAACCAGTAGGTTTCGAACAGATCTCGTATCAGTATAGTTTGATAGCTCTTCATTTTCCCTGTATTTAATCAAATACATATTTAAAGAGCAACCAGATTTTAAACATCAATTCAATCCACATACAACAACATTATACCCAAAAAAAAGCACGCATTTACCTAATATTCTTAAGGGTTAAAAGATTTGTCAATTTATTGTATAGATCTTTGTCACAATTGGAAAATTCTCTAAGATCTTTCATCAAAATTTCCACGGCCCTGGCTTTATCATTCCTGAAGACAAAGAAGTACATTTAAGCATAAGATGATGCAAGGAGTAAAAAGTTACCAACACCATAAAATATAGTAATCACACAAACAAATATTCTAATAAAATCATAAAAAGTATAACTAAATGTTTAATTGGTATACGTCATCGCTATAAAAAAGTTTACGTCATCAACCAATAAAAATTATGGCATGGGTGACTTTTAAAAAAGGTAAGATAAAGTCAAAAAAATTATGACATGTCTTTACGTGATTGGTTGATGTCGTAAAATATCTTATACGTCGACGTATATAAGTTAAATCATTAACCAAAAACCTACTTTTTAGATACAAGAAGTAATTAAGATAAAAAACAATGATAAAGATGATTGATGACCTGTCTAAGGCTTCGAGATATTTTTGCTTTCTAATCTCAAAGAACATTTTCAGTGAGAAGTTGTTGTCATGAACTTTACTAAAGCCAGATAGGTATTTCTCAACCTCATCCCACTCTCCAGCCAGGACTTTCTCTTCCAAATAGTTCATATTTAAGAAGAGACCAGATTCTTGCTCCAGCCTAAATTCCAAAACAATATTAATAATAAAAATAAATAAATAAACAAATAACATTTAGAAAACATAGCCTTACATGTGCATTGTATCCATAAGCTTCTCTTCCTTGAGAAATTGAATAATGAGGGTTAGTAATTCTTTGCCCAAAGATGCCATTTTTTGAGTTGATGATATGAGAAGACCAGCAAAAATTGAGGACAAGGAGTAATTTAAGAAGAAAAAGCTCACACGGAGGAAAATAGAGAAAAAGATGCAAATATGTTTTTGTCTGACAATTGTTTACACATACATATTAGTGATTTGAAGTCCTTTTTATAGAGGGAAATAGAGAAAAAGATGCAGATATGCAGTGCACCCGTGCATTCAAAAAAGTTTATAAATAATTGCATATCTTGTGTAAATTAAAGTAATTAAGGAGGTGTTTATTACTTTTAGGCTATATATATTTAAATATTTAATGTATTTAATATTCAATTTAATAACGCATTGGGTATGGAGCAGCTTTAAATTCCTGGGCCAGCTATCCCATCCTTCGAGGTGCCTCCAATCCAGCGAAGGGATTAGTCACTGCGTTCGGCGGTGGATACCCTGGTCTCGACAAAAAAATATTCAATTTAATAAAATGCAGTGAATGACGTACAAAATAGCTGATAGCAAATAAGCTATTTAATAGTAGATAAGTTGGCTTATAGCGAATGAGTTCATGTAGCAATAGTAAATAGTGGATGAACTTATGGTGAATACTTATTAGAGTATAAGTAAGTTGTGTAAATATAAAGTGTTTGGTAAAATTAGCAATTGAATTAGATTAAAAGTAAAATATGTTAATATACCATAATTAATATTTACTTTTTTAATCTAGTATTGAATAAATAGCACTTTTGGTTCTTTATCTTTGTCTTTTCAATATTTTTTTGGTACATTTCAATTCATTTATGTTAGTCAAATTTCATTTAAAAAGCATTTACAAAAGCATTAATTACATAGAAATTAAATTAAATACATTTAATGACATGTATAAATGAAAATACTAATCATTAAAGTAAAAAATAAAAATGAGAATAATAGTATAGTAATAAGTAAAAGTAACTTTATTTGATGATGCATTGTATATTACTAGTAATCCTACCCGTGCGATGCATGGAGAACACTCAAGGTAAGTTATTTGCAAAAAAGATTATTGTTAAAATATAGTTCTACATTTGTTTAAGAGATAGATTATTCTTAGGGATTATTAATTATTTATTGTTCTAGTATTATGACTACTAATTTTCAGTTTTTGTCCCTACAGTTTCTCAGTTTGACAAATATCATCCTCCAAACTTTTGTTGGAAAATTCATCAATTCAAAAATCTCAAAATTTCAAATTGCATCCCCATATTTTTAGTTGCATTTTCGGTCTAAAATTATTGGTTTTTCTATAAATTTTTATCCTCCATTTTTCCAAAATCCATAATATGTACGGACAAGATATATTTAATTTATTACCTTTTTTCATGAGGAACAATACTACCTATTTTATAAAAAAGTCAAGTTTAAAGGTTGACCAAAAAAAGTTAAATTTAAAGGTATTACACAATTATGAATACTTAATATGTATTTTATTTATATATTTGTATTTTCAATCTCCTAGTCAAATTAATTTGAAAAAGTACTTATGAAAGTATTAAATACATAAAAATGAAATACATTTAATGACATGATTGTATTAATTATATATTAAACAATAAAATATTAAAGTTATGAATATAATAATGGTCAAATTGCACTTTTGGTTCTTTATCTTTGACTAAAGTTTTATTTTGATCATTTATCTTTTTTTTCTTCTCGTTTTGGTTATTTGTTTTTCATTTTTGTGTCAATTTGGTCCTTTATCTTTTTTTCTTACTTTGTTTCTTTATCTTTCATATTTGTTTCGGTTTGGTTCTTTTAAACAAAAAATACAGAAAATGAATAGCACTATATGAATGTGCTCAAGAACACCAAAAACACTTCGATTTCTTGTTTCTTGAATAACTCATGCAATACGCGACCAAATTGAATGAAACCAGACTCAAACTTGAATAAAATTTCGCAGGGAATTCAATGGAAACGAAATTCAGCTCAGAAAAGTACTTATGCGCAAAATCAATTCTAGAACTGAAATCTCGAATTTGAAATTCAAAAAACCTTCAATCTCAACAAAGGTGATTTTGCTATAGAGCACCAAATTGAATGATTCTTGAGCCTAAAATGCTCAAAATTAAACAAGAAATCAAAATTTGACAAGTAATTTGTTCAGAAAAGCACATAAAACGCAAACACTGTCAAAAAGCAATTGACATCTATAAAACGTATTTTAACTCTTATTTGCTCATTTCTTAATCAATTTACGTCAAACAAATTGTGTACAACTCGTATTGAGGAAAAGAAATTTAACTATAGCAAAAGGTTTCAACAAAAAAGTGATGCAAATTCGAGAGCGATGTGAAAAACAAAAACTTTCATTTGCGTTTATGTTTTTCACATCGTTCTCGAATTTGCATCATTTTCTTTGAAACCTTTTTCTTTAGTTCAAATTATGCACTCAATACGAGTTGAACACAATTAGTTTGACGCAAATTGGTTGAGAAATGAGTAAATAAGAGCCAAAACACATTTTAGATATGCGAATTGATTTTTCGCGGTATTTTTCATTTTAGAACTTTTTTTAAATAAAATGCTTGCTGTATTCTGATTTCTTGTTGAATTTCGAGCATTTTAGGCTCAAGAATCGTTCAATTTGGTGCTCTATAGAAAAATCACCATTGTTGAGATCGAAGGTTTATTGAACTTTATATTCAAGATTTTGATTCGAGAAGGGATTTTATTCGTCAACACTTTTCCGAGCTTAATTTTGGTTCTATTGAATTCCTTGTGAAATTTTATTCAAGTCAGAGTGCAGTTTCATTCAAATTGGTCGCGAATTGCATGCATTATTCAAGAAACGAGAAATCGAAGTGTTCTTGAGCACATTCATAGTGTTCTTCATTTTTCTGTATTTATGTTTTAAAGAACTAAACTGAAACAAATATGAAAGATAAAAGACCAAAGTGATAGAAAAAAATATAAAGGACCAAACTGTCACAGAAATGAAAGATAAAGGACCAAAACCAGGAAAAAAAAGATAAAGTACCAAATGAAACTTAAGTCAAAGATAAAAGAATAAAAGTGCAATTTGGCCTATAATAATTGTTTCGGATTGGGCCATGGAGCCCAAGTCCGACTTTGGCCACTGAATGACTCAATTGTGCAGAATAGAAGATCTTCACGCAGGCGAGTCGCAAGTCATGCCCGTCCACGTTGGTGATCTGTGTGTTGCCAGCAATCAACAACTATGTGCATCTGACCGGATCCAATGAAACTAAGCACAACGACTCATCCATGTGCTAGAAGCACACCTGACACCTATAAATACCAACTCATCAGTAGGATCAGGTACACATTCACTCTCCTTACCTCATCATGAACTCTCATTGCTGACGTGAGCGCTAGAGTGTCATTGCAGGTACCACCGAATCTGAAATCTTTAAAGTTGAATTGCGACCTTCTATGTTTATGAACCAGCTCCAGGATATAGTCTTAATGTAAAACAAATTTGTACAATTTCATGAATTTTGATTGATCAAGTTGTGAAATCATGGATTTACAATTGTACTAGAGATTATTACAATTGTCATAGGTTACTAACAAGTTGTGGAAGCACAATATTTATATGCTTGATTACGTAATTATGAGTATAACTCCTTAACTTATGTGTTATTTGATAGTTGTATTTATTTAAGTTACATGTTTTGATTCTTGATTAAACTCTTGCTTGTGATTTAAGTGTGTTCAGAGTGAGAGAATTGGGTAGAAAATAGAACTGGGAGGTGTGAATAAGAATTAGAATTTAGTTATACCAAGCCTTAAAAACCCAACCCAAGCCCATTAGCCAATTAAACCCATTTGAAGTTTCGAAAGAGAGTAAGTCACCCTCATTCCATTTCATATTTTCTCAGTTTTGAAAGCTTAAATAGAAGCACTTGAGAGAGGGAAAGGGAGAGAGCAACTCGAGAGTGAGGGGAGGAAGCATAGATAAGTGCGGTCATCTTGCTATCTCCATCTTCACCATAACTGAAAAACCAAGCTATACTTCATCTTCTTCATTCTTAGATTTCGAAATTTCTCACCCCCTTAAACACCCAAAGACCAGAAAATTCACCAACACATTCCTTACCTTGCATTTTGTGTTGCATGTCACTTTGGAGGAGTTAAAAATCAAACCTTGATGCTTGCATGATGGATTGAAGACTTGGGCACGGTGACAGAGCTTGCCTCAAATATTGGAGGAGCAGTAGTTACAAACTAAAATAATATCACCGACTATGAAGCGCAGATACATGATACAATATAGCTACGAATACTAGGATTTAGAAAAAACTTGAAAACTAACATACTACACGACTAAGATACCAACTATAATAAATAGATGACTTTTTGGTATAAAGAAATAAATAGATGATTTTTTTTTATAGACTAAGATAGTAAGCTATCTGTTTATTTTTAGTGGAGTACGATGTTGAAACCTTATTATTAAAATATAAAGTTTTAATGTTAATAAGAAAAATATGAAGAGACAATAATATTGTTCATTTTGACGTCAAGAGATAATTTTGTTACAGGGTTCTTTTAGGATGGTCAAATTTTTTAATTTGTAACTCACAATTTCTCTTTTCCATACAAAATTAAATGACTCAAAGGGATATATAATATGGGACGGAGGGAGTATTATATTTATTTGGGGATTTGTGGAAACACTTGGCAATCCAACTGTCAATATTTAGCACCTGGACACTCTAGGTAATAGCTTTCGTCATTTTCTCCAAAAGCCATAACAACAGTTCTTCATCGTCATCGTGCATTCAGATTTTGCACCGAGGAAACCACGATGAAGGACTTAATGAGGTAGTAGCACCTTAAAAAAACCCTATTTTATTAAGCTTTGTCACTGCTTGGGAAGTGAGTTTAGGAAGCCACATTGGGGTTGTAAGATTCAAAGGAGTTTTTTAGTTGGTGTGGGTGCTTGGTTGTCGTAGAAATTTCATTTGTTTGCTTGCAACTTGCTATACTCTAGTTCATTTTGGTGAGTTCCTTTATCCTACTTTGTATGACATTAGGGTTCCAAGTACAACGGTGCTCACTAATACTATATTTATGATGATGCATATTGTGTTAAACTGTGTTTGGTTTCTGATTTAAGGTTTAATTAGTTGGAGATTGAACAATTAAGTTGAAAAGTAAAGGGGTGAGGTGTTATTCCTCAAACTCGTTTTTACCCCAGTCTGATGTTTTGATCGTAATTTCCTCCACAAACACTTTTTTGTGTTGGTTTTTGCTCCATTGAAAATTAAACTAAATTTTCTTAACAGTGGACACTGGAATCACAAAATTTCATTAAGAAATGGTAGAGAAATTGTGGTTACAAATTGCAGGTAATGACTATAAACTCATAAAGACTCTGTTGTAGTATTTTGAAGATAACTCTCTGTGAGCTTAGACTGAAATGGTTTTTATTATTCTAGAAACTATACTTATAAATCTTTTCAAAGAGTATTTGTTTGTCTAAATTGGACATCGTTTGGTATTTTTATAAAATTTCCAAAGTCAGAGTATAGCTGCAGAAAAATTCTGCACTATAATTTTCTATATGTATGTCATGTTTGAGTTAGATTTGTTTGGAAATAGGTTGGTTGCTATCTTTTTAGTTATTCATTTTTTTTGATTGAATTGCTGAACAGATTTTAAGAGTTCTATCTATGATGCAATGTGAAAAATGGAAGTATGTTATAAGTGATGATGCTAGAAAATGTATTAACTAACTATATGTCACATTGTTTGATTTGTTAGATGTTGATATGTTAAAAGTGACGGAATTCATGTTTTGTATGTGCTGTTATTGATTTTCATTATCATGATTTATAGATATATTTGATTGATTGCTAATGTATGACTTATGCTTCTTTATGGATTATGTTTGAAACTTTGGCATGTTATTGTTTTAATGTTGGAACCAAATGAGAGAACTAAACCTATATATGTATAGGCTAAAATGCTCCCGAGATCCCTTAACTTTATTTAAATTAGCGATTTCGTCCTTTATGTTTTAAATTTTTGACACATAAATCCTTTTCCGTCAAAGGCCGTCCAACTCCGTTAAAAAACACTTATGTGGCTTTTTTGGGGCTTATGTGGCTTATGCAATGCATCCCCAGCTCATTTTTAATTTAATGTTATTTTTAAAATTTTTGAAAATTATCATCTTCTTCAACAACAATTGCAAACCCAACAACAACACAAATCCACAAATTTCTTAGTTTTCAAATTTCCAGCAAGAACTCTGCAAACGAAACAAATCCACAAACCCAACAACAACACAAATCCACAAATTCATTTAGCATTAGATTTCATTTTTGGAGTATCATTGTGACTGTTATAGAAGTTCTAATTCCAATAGTTGTTTTTTTTTTTTGTGGAGAGTGAAGCTAATCATCAGAGCGACAATCCTGCTTCTTTCTTACTTTTTATTCATGGTGCAACTACCATCAATTTGATCTTTTGATTCTCCACCATTTCCTTTCTATTTTCTTTGGTGAGTTTCTATTATTTTACATTATATTGCTTAACTGGCTTCACAAACTGATTTATAAAAATACATCAAATTTGAGTTGTTTTCGTGTTGTTCTTAATACAAATCCAGCAACAACACAAATCGACAAATTTCCAGCAGCAACCTCCCTATCTTCAAATCTAGAATCACTTCCAACAACTCAAACCCAAGAACAGAACAACAACTTCGTTTCCCCGCAATTTCGTTTCTGTTTTAACGATTTCATTTCATTTCCCTAGCAATTTCGTTTCCATGTTTCCTAGGTTTTATAGAATCCCAATTTCAGTTCGTCTTCCAACATTGTATTTCTCAAATAGAACCTGATCTGGAAATGGTGGGTTCATGGTGGTGGTGTATCAATGGTGTGGCTGTGGAGGAAATGGAGGAGATGAAGATGAAGGAGAGGTGGTGAGGACACTGGTTGTTGATGAAGATGAAGACCATGGTTGTTGATTTTTAATAAAAATCGTTTGCACTTATTTTTAATTTTTAATAAAATTTAAATCAAAATGAGGTGGATAATATTTTAGACAGCCATATAAGCACCTCTAATGGACACAACAGCACTGTTAACATAGGACGGAAGTTGACGGAAAAAGATTTATGTGTCAAAAATTTAAAACATAAAAGATTGATTTGGGACCAAAAAAAGATAAAAGACCAAATCGTTACTTTAAATAAAATTAAGGGACCTGAGGTGTATTTTAGCCATGTATATAACTATATAACAATAAATGAACTAAAGGATTATATTAAAGACATACTTAGATTGAGAGTCATAATCCCAAGGTGAAAAACCGGTCATGGTATTCCTTAGTGATAAGAAATTATGGTATTCATGGGAACTTCCATGTTGAGAATCCAATGTTCACTGCAAACATTTTAATACTTCCATACAAAACTTCATGTCTGTGAGTCCAGTTTTTTCCCGTCGTCCGATCCATAGGTTGCCTCCAAATGACGCTTCCATAAAATGCTTCATTGAATAAAATAAATGCTTTTTTACCTTTTTTTTCTTCTTGATAACCATCTTCGTACTTTTAAGATTAGTGTCATTTGTCTTTTAAGCATACTATTCATCTCCCATCTGGCGTTCTTTTCTTGGTTTATCGAATATTATAATATATTTTTCAATGGAATTGATTATAATTCTTTTGATCAACCTATTGGAATTCTTTGATTTTTTTAATTGGTTTAAACCGTTTATTAGGTATCCAATTGGTTTTTTAATTTGATTTTTGTGTTATGAAAATAACCAAAGTTATAGTAAGAAGAAGAACAAGAGAATGAGAGAAGATATATTGGTCAATCATAAAATACCATTACACAAGTGCTCCTTTACATATGAGGGTGAATCCTATTTATAGGGGTGAGATTGAAAGTGAGTGGTCAATCATAAAATACCACTACACAAGATAATGATGAGAAGACGAGAGAAGACAAATGGACATCTACTAACAATCTTAATATTCATAACACTCCCTCTTGGATGTCCATTGAAGATATGCCTCATTAAAACGGTTGAAAAACATGGCATCCATGGAAGTTAGAAAGAAAACCCTTAAAAGTCTATTATATTGAAATTGATAAAATATTACTGAGGAGAAGAAGATGATTACAAAATGAGTGTACCATCCACTTTATATACAAAACACTAATGGGCCTTACTACTAACTAATGGGCTTACTATCTATATTTTAACAAAAATCTTACTAGGAAAAACCCAGTGGGATAAAAATCTAGTGAAGGAAAAAGAGTACAATATCATTTCTGTGGGAACTGTCTCGTTAAAAACCTTGCTAGGAAAACCCAAAGGGACAAAACCATAGCGAAGGGAAAAAGAGTGCAGTTTTTCTCACCCTGTTTGAAGTGTCACTTAATAATATGAATTCCAACATCTTGATTTTCTTCCCCGAGTGCATATGGAGCAATCTACTCTACTATTTGTGATATATCCTCTTTTAATAGAGCTTTGCGTTCAATATTCTCTTCAGAACATTTTCCTTGAATTATTAGCATTTGAGCATGAAATGAAGAATCAAGAACCATATTTCTTGTAGATTAACAATATATTTCAATGTCCCAACATGTAGATAATAGCTGACTTACAATCTGACTTGGTCTAGATTAGAAAAATACTTTGTATCTGCATGGTTAATTTGAGTAACATATATAAAATGATTTATTCATTAGGATAGACAAAAATGAAATATGCATCCCACTTTGTTCTAATGCATATTGGTTTGCAATGAACTATATTACTACTAATTATCACATAAAATTATCATATAAAGGGATATAAAATGTGATATGCATGCATGCTTTCAAAGTCTTCGGGACTAAAATATTTCATATATTCTTACCACGCAACTCATGTACTCAATATAAATAATTTCAGCCGATCAATATGAGCTTTGTTTCCAAAAGAATTTATTTCAAGATATTTCTTTTTATCTTGAATCTTTTTTGGATTTTCCATGTAGAGGTCACCTACAAGTTCAACCTCAAAATCCATCAGATATAATTTGAGGTCATTCATTTAGAGCTCTTTCTTTGAACAGTCTATAGTTTTTGGAAGCTCTTGAAGAGTTCCGAAACATATTTATGTCATCAACATAGACATCAGTTATAGCAAATTCTTTTCCAAATATTTTCATAAAGCTATATGGACAAGTGATGTCATTTTTGTATCCCTCCTTTAGAATATAAATTTAGATGATATACCATATGTGTTCAAATTATATTATCTCATGGAGGGATTAATTCAATTTGAGTAATCATCACGAGAATCCAAAAATTAAGTTTGTATTGGATATTAAGTGTAGTACAAATCAGAGGAAAAGCAGACAACTTTTCCACTTCACTTATTTTATCCAAAGTATGTCTTGTTATATAAAGATATTCAATATCTCCTTCATTTCTTGTTTCAATATGATATCTATTTGAACTAATATCCTTAAATCTTAATATATTTTTATGAGACTTGAGAGATTATAATAGGGTGCAATGTGTAAAAAAATTGGTTCTCTAGGTAATTAGTAATACACTACTAGCTCTTCCAGAGTCTTCAATTATATTTTGCAAACTTCTGGTTGCAAGTTGATAACAAGTATATGTAGGTAATTAGCAATACACTAGCTCTTCCGGAGTCTTCAATTACATTTTGCAAACTTCTGGTTGCAAGTTGATAACAAGTACACATGCTACCATGTGACTTCTGGGCATAACTAGATAACGTACACAATTTAGTATAAAATATACATATATAATGTTAGTTACACTCTAAAAACCTATAATATCTTCTAGTTAGCATGCATTAAAAACAAATGACAGATAAAAATCATTATTTTGACCATAGTTTAATCAAACTTCTTTGTTTACATAGTATAACCTTAGCGGCACTCATATTTATTTAAACAAAAATAATTTATTAATTTTGACCATTCAAATAACAAAATATAAAACAACTAAGTATGTGTATAAAAAAGATTATCATCTATATACAAAAAAATTGGGACACAATTTTCTTCAATAAACAAAACTATATAAACTATACATATTTTAACCTTGATTCAATTATTATTATTATTATTATTTTTCTTTTTTGCAAAACTTGGAATTTTTTTTCCAATGGGTATGGTCTATGTCATTTCATACATATGTGCTATAACATTATGATAACATGGAATTACGAGAAGATAATAAAAGGTTAGGATGGAAATAAGAGCATAAGAGTGCCTAGTTCTTAAGGATCTAGTCATACAATCAATTCTTCTTATTCCCCTTTTTCCATGAAACATATATAAGAAAGAAGAAAAGTTACATTCTTCCATAAGATATTACACCATTATTAGCAAAAACAAAGGTCACAATCACAAATGACACTTAAATAGGATATTGAATAACATTTATCACATCAACATCACCACAACTTTTCTTGTACCAAAATTATAATATGAATCATTCACTTTTGGGAATGAACTTCAACACATTGAGTGGTTTGTGAGTATTCTTTTCAATCATCATTTCACATAATCTTGATTCATAGTATTTTTGTAAATATTTCTCATTTTGCTAATTCATGAGAATATTTGAGACATAAATTATATGTCTCTTTCTCTTGATTTTCATTGCTTCAAAACACACTAAGATCAAATAGATCTTATAGATTGCAATAATTGTGTAAAAGTCAAGTTCTTCAGGAACTCGATCACAAATCTTTCATATACAATGATCAAAGAAAAATATATTTTCTAATCAATTGTTCTTCAAGAACAATATATACCACAAAATCTAAACATTGACTGGAAAATCATGTTTTGCGCAATCCTATAGGGATGCTTGAATATTTGCTTTCTTTGAGTTCTTCAAGAACTATTACAAATCTTCACAAACAGTGATAAAGAAAATAATTCTGTGTAATCCTAGTTTTTCAGGAACTATACCACAATACTTCTTTAATGATGATCAAGAAAAACCATATTATGCGCAATCCTTCAGGGATGCTTTGATATTAATTTTTTTTAAAGTTCTTCAGGAGCTGTATCACAAATGCACTTAGAAACAGTTATTTGTGCAATCCTTCAGGGATGCTTGGATAATGGATTTATTGTTCTTCAGGAACTATATAACAAATTTTCATCAACAATGATAAATAAATAGAAAACGAGATAAAAGAAGAAGAAGAAGAAGAATTATTCTTGTAATATGACCTAGAGATGATTATGCCATCAACCATACGATAGAGCTTCGTGATGATAACGTGTTATGAAAATAACCAAAATTATAGCAAGAAGAAGCAGAACAAGAGAATGAGAGAAGATATAAAGAACAAGAACAAAGATGGAAAATATAAGAGCTTTGCATTATCTCTTCACAAGTGCTCCTTTACATATGAGGGTGAATCTTATTTATAAGGGTGGGATTGAAAGTGAGTGGTCAATCATAAAATACCACTACACAAGATAATGATGAGAAGATGGGAGAAGACAAATGGACATCCACTAACAATCTTAATATTCATATGAATATTACATTGGAATTCATTGATTATTGGTTTGCTGCAAAATTGATAAAAGAAGCAGAATCAGTTAATAAATGTAATATTGCAGCAATGAGTAGAATTGTAGAGTTAGATATCATGGAATTTGTTTCATTGATTATTGCTTTAGACTTATTATTTATTTTGATGTAACAAGTATTTCTCTTTATGTAATTCAGAACATGTTGTAGTGCTACGTAACATGCAAAGTATCATTAACAATATTTTGGTTGAACAATTGGACTAGAGATTATGTTTCTGGGTTATCTATCATAGACTAATAATAATGTTTTACTTATTACTTTAACTTGCTTTATAGTTTTAATTAATGGTACTTATTATTTATGGTTTTATACTATTATAGAATATTCATCTTATTTGCAATCTCCTTTTTAATTACATTCATTTACTTCCATTTTTATAACAGAAAACCATTCGAAATTCGAATCTTGGTTTGAGTACTAATTTGAATCTTGGCTATGAATCATGTGACTGTTTTTTTAATTTATTGAGCCAAATATGAGAACCGTTGGATCCATAAATTTCAATGGATAAGATATAGTGTAACTCATTTGACTTATATCTGGTGTAAACAGATTCCATTTGTGTGACCAATATCGTGTCTATTTCCGTTTTTCATTTCTATTATTATTTCTCCGTTTAGGGTTGTTGTTACAATAGTTGGTATCAGAAAATGTCTAACAATGGTGCGAAGTTCGAAGTGGCAAGGTTCGACGGGATGGGCAATTTCAGATTATTGCAAAGGAAGGTTAAGGATTTGTTGGCTAAACGAAGTTTAGAAAAGGCGTTGAAGACGAAACCGATAGACATGGCAGATGACGAGTGGATAGAGATGAAGGAGAAAGCTGCAGGACTGGCACGTCTGTCTTTTAGACGAAGTGGTGTATTACATCTTTGTGATACCCTAAATTTCATACGACATAACTTCAAAATATTTAACATGACACTTGACTTTTGAATGATTTGTACATGTAAAACAAAGAAACTAGCTTAACATAACTAGCATAGCTAACAATAAGATCCCTTGAAGCTAGAACTCTGATTGTGATCTAGTGACTGACAGTCTACATTGGACTATTGACGGGCAATTCAGATATACTCTTCAGCTTTCCAATGTTATTTGCTACCTGGAAACATCACCCCCATATATAATAATGAGTTTAACAATTTAGTAACAAAAAATATTTGAAAAAAAAAATTACTTGATGTTTTCAGCCATATCCATGTGCAAGATATGGAAAGTCCTCTCTGCAACATAGAAAGTAGAAATCAAATACAAATGTTTTTCATTCAACTACTGCTATCAGATAATAACGGAAAAACACAACAATATAGGACAAGAATCACGTTGCATAAAAAGATCACAATAAGATTTCGTGCACGTATATCACAGATATCATAAATAGGACACTTAATATACTATGTGCACATTGACCACATTATCTCTTCGTCTCGGAAAACGGTAATCATAGGCCATATTATCTATTCGTCACGGTAAAACGGTAATCACAGACCGTATTATCTCTTCGTCACGGAAAAACGGTAATCTAAAAGGACTATTAGTATTTCACTCATAGGCTACATTATCTCTTCGTTGCAGCTAACAACATTCCACAACAACAACAACAAATAATACACGTAAGCTAGAAACATATTTTATCTTTTATTTGTAAACCAATTTATTTGAGAAATTCTAGTTGTTTCATCAGACTCAGTAGCTCCAAAGCCTATCTATTTTCTATTAGCAAAAGAATGGATCAAACTCATCTGCTGTTCAAAATATATAGCTCTACCACTACAACAACAACAATATAAATTTTCGGTTTTTCTTTCACAACTTGCAAGTAAGTTTTCTCAATCAATACTCAATGTAAATAAACCATTTCAAAGTCTATTTCATATACAATGTTATCTAATTTCTAATGGTTAAGAAATCATTTCTATAGGATCTTTGTGGAGAAAGATATGAGCAAAATGCCAACAAGATATCGAAAACTATTTTTGAGAACAACATTCAGTATAAATTAGGAATAAAATATCAAATGAATTTGAATAATTTTTCCAATTTTGCTTGAGATAGCCAGCTCACTTACTGAAGTAACGCGATTGGTCCCATATCGAAATTCAAAGCCAATAATTCGGGAAAATTCACACACTTAACTGAGTTATGCAGTATTTTTTCGAGAAATTCAAAATCACTCACATACAACTTTAAAAATATGAAAATAAAGTTCACTTCATACACACTCAAAATCGATCCACAAGTAACAGTAAATGTTCCAAATTAATATGTAACAATTCACACACCACATTTAACAAACACTTTGTAGGCAATCCAACAACTCAATTACATCTAACACATGTACGACACACTTTTCGTTTCCAATCATTCATAATATCATAAACCATTCATCGAAGCACTCTAAGAGAGGTTTTGAAGGGGATTCTTTGTTACCTATTGCTCCTTAGAAGCCTTTGGTGAAAACCCCTAATTTCAAAACGGAAACCCTAGCCATCTCCCATGGAAGTTGCTCCTTAAGCTTCAACCTCCATCTCCTTTCTTCAATTGCTTGAATCTAGGGTTGATAGATCTTCTTTGATTGAGTTCCACCTTGTATTTTGATCTCTCTCTCTCTCTCTCTCTCTCTCTCTCTCTCTCTCATTCTCTCTCTCGTTCTTCTCATTCTGTTTCTCGATCTCTCTATTCTTTTCTTTCTTTGTTTCTTTTTCTTCTTCTCTTTTCTATTTATTCCTTTTCTCAAATTTATATTTCTTTTAATCCATTGAAACACTCAACCAAAAAAAAATCAATTGAAACTTTAGATTTCTATCTACACCTCCTTTTAATTGACTACACCCTCCTTTTCCCAACTTGAATCAATTATACACTACACCTATTTTTACTTCATACTTCAATTAATTAATTAATTAATTAGCTAACCCAATTCTTTGATTACCTTAAGTACCCGTTTTTTTTGGGATGTTACAATCTTGGACCTAACGACTCCGAAAGCGGTTTGGGATAAATTGGAGAGTCAGTATATGTCGAAGATGCTGATGAACAAACTGTTCGCGAAACAACGACTATACAACCTGAAGATGTTGGAAGGATTTGATTTGCACCAACACATCATGCCTTTAACAACATAATCGCCGATTTGGTGAGGCTAGGGGTGAAGGTTGATGACGAAGACAGGGCAATAATTTTGTTGTGCTCGTTATCAGGTTCTTCCGACTACTTGGGGACTACTCTTACCTATAAGAAAGACACTATTAGCCTCCATACAATTACTGCTATACTATTGTCTCATTCTCAAAGGAGACGGAGTGTAGAGGAAGGAAGTCATGGTGAGGGTCTGTATGTGAAGGGGAGTCAATATCGTGGTCGGAACAAATGTAAAGAAGGTTCTGGAAGGGGAATGTCTAAATCCAAGAATGGAAAAACATTAGAGTGCCATAGTTGCAAACACATTGGGCATTGGAAGAGGGACTGTCCAAACAGAAAGCACGGCGCATCCGTTTCTACAAACGTTGTTCAAACCGATGATTCTGGTAGTGAAGGGGATGTTTTTGTGTTTCATCTAGCATGTGCGCCGATGCGTGGATTCTTGATTTTTGATGCTCCTATCACATGACGTCGCACCAGGAGTGGTATACAACATTCAGGTCAGATGATTTTGGATTTGTTTATGTGGGTGATGATAAAGCTTGTGCTATCACAGGATTAGGACAAATCAAAATTGTTATGGACGATGGTGGCATGCGATTGTTTAACGATGTCAGATATATTCTAGAATTGAGAAATAATTTGATTTCCTTAGGTACTCTATAGGGAAATGGTTTTTCCTACAGATTTGATGGAGATAGGTACATCATGAAGGTCAGCATGGGTGCATTAACAGTAATGAGAGCAAAGAGGAGCGTAGGTAACATCTACAAACTGTTAGGCCGTACTGTTGTAGGTGATGTTGCATCAGTTGAGTCTGATAATGATGCAACTAAACTCCGGCACATGCCTCTGGATCATATAAGCGAGTGTGGGATGATGGAACTTCATAAGAGAAATCTATATAAGGGTGTTCACAGTTGTAAGATTAATTTGTGTAAATATTGTGTTCTTGGAAAATAGTGTCGTGTTCGTTTCAAAACCCAAAAATACAAAACAAAGGGAATCCTGAACTATGAACATTCTGATGTGTGGGGGCCTAACAAAGTGCCCTCCATGGGTGGTTCCAGGTTTTTTGTGGCTTTAACCGATGATTTTTCTCGCATGGTTTGGGTGTATTTTCCAAAGATTAAATCAGAAGTATTTCACAAGTTCAAGTTGTGGAAGGCTGAAGTAGAGAATCAAACGGGAAGAAAAATCAAGTATTTGCGGTCAGATAATGGGAATGAGTACATTGAGTCAGATAATGGTTTCTCAGAGGCATTTTTCAGTTCGAAAGACACCACAGCAGAGTGGTGTCGTAGAAAGAATGAACAGAATGCTGACTGAAAGGGCAAGATATCTCTAGTTGAATGCTGGATTATCAAAGGGTTTCTGGGCAGAGCCAATTAACATGACATATTATCTTACCAAGAGGTCACCACGAGTTTCGTTGGACTGGAAGGTTACAGAGGAGGTATGGACATGTAATCTTGTTGATCAAACAATTCAAGGATTTTTGGGTGTCCAGCTTATGTGAATATATCTAGTGAAGATCGATCCAAACTTGATCCAAAGTTGAAGGAGTGTGTCTTCGTCGGTTACACAAAAGGTGTAAAGGGGTTCAGGTTATGGGATCCAGTTTTAAAGAAGATGGTACTCAACAGAGATGTTGTGTTTGATGAGCAGTTCATGTTGAAGCAGTCAGTTGCAACAGATGTGTCAGCCTCTAAAGGGGAAACTTTCAGCAATGAGTTGATTCATGTGCATATTGAGCAGTCACCAGTGAGCAATATGCACTTGATACCTGAACCACAAGCCGAACTAGGATCTAATACTGAAATTGAACATGGACCTAAGGATTCAGGTGGAGTTTATGATTATTCTCTAGTACGCGACAGACAACACCGTTAGATAAAGCCACCAAATAGATATGCGTATGAAGACTCGGCAACTTATGCACTTCTTACAAGTTCTGGAGATCCGTCCACTTTTAGAGAGGCTATAGCTAGCTAGGAGAAAGATAACTAGATGGGTGCTATGGTGGAGGAGTTAGATTCCTTGAAAAAAAATGAAACGCGGGATCTTGTTTAGATTCTTAAGGGGAAAAAGAGATAGCTATTGCAAGTGGGTTTACAAGAGGAAACCAACGGTAACAGAAAAAGAAGGGGAAAAGTTAAAGGCTCTCCTTGTAGCAAAGGAGTACTCACATCAGAAGGGGATTGATTATGATGAGATTTTCTCTTCGGTCGTCAGACATACCTCTATCAAGATAGTGTTAGCCTTGGTAGCCAGCCGAGAAATGCCTTTAGAGCAAATGGATGTTAAAACAGCTTTTCTCCATGGTAATCCAGATGAACAAATTTACATGGAGAAGCCATAGGGTTTCAGCGATACCGATCGTGGCAGGCTAGTTTGTAAATTTAAGAAGTCTTTGTAAGCTCTAAAGCAGTCTCCAAGACAATGGTACAAGCACTTTGATTCATACATACTTCATATTGGCTACAAAATGTGCGAGTATGATTGTTGTGTTTATGTTAGAACCCTTGTTGATAGTTCTTTTATTTTCTTGTTACTCATGTGGATGATATGTTGGTTGCTGCTAATGATTTACATGATGTGAATGAACTGAAAATCATGTTGGGGGAAGAGTTTAATATGAAAGACTTAGGTGCTGTAAGAAGATTCTTGGGATGGAAATTCACAGGGATAGTAGTACTAGAAAATTAAGGCTCTCTTTGAAAAGCTATGTTGAAAAGGTGCTAGACAAATTTGACATGAGCAATTCAAAGTCTGTGAGTACTCCATTGGCGAATCATTTTAGGCTCTCGTTGGATCAATGTCCAAAGACAGATGTAGAATTTGAGTATATGTCAAAGACAGATTTGGCACAAGCTGTAAGTCAAGTGTGCTAGTTTATGTCCAAACCAAGAAAGCATCATTGGGAAGTAGTCAAGTGGATTTTCAAATACTTAAAGGGTACAACTAGTCATGGTATCATGTTTAGCTGTGAAAGGGGTGATCCTTTAGTTGTCGGATATGTTCATTCACACTATGCCGGTATATGGATGATAGGAGGTCTACAACGGGAATGTCTTTACACTTGCATACCTATCTGCTGGAAATCATCAGTTCAATTCATAGTGGCAATGTCAACAATTGAAGTAGAGTACTGATAACTCTATTTTATATAGAGTTATTCGTGCTTCTACACTTAAATAATTGCCCATAATCAAGTATAATATGTGTTAAATATGGTAGTATGAATAAAATAACAACATTTATGGTTTTAAGGTGAAAGATGTTCATAACTTAGCATTTTGCATGTATATTGGTATGTTTGATGTTTTGTTCAGTACAGCTGCAGTTAGGTGCATCTGCACCAGAAACAATTCTCACAGTGCATCTGCACTTGGTGCAACTGCACCTTCCTGCACCGAAGCAGCTCACAACCCCGCATTGGAAGCACCTCAATTCTTACCATTACCATAATGCTTTGATGGCATGCTGCTTGCTTAAGAGTCACATTGGGGCACATGGCCACTTGCAAAAGGAGGCGCCTACCATATAAAGACCATCATGAAGATCCTTTCACATAGGGACACTTGGCCATCCATAAGTGGACCTCTCTTTGAGGATGAGTGTTGGACTCAAATGGCTTTATCAAGTTCTGAAAAGTAACCATGGTTAACTCCTCAAAGTTAACTTAATCTCCAAGCAAACCCTCACTTGAAGGAAAGCTCAAAGCCTATATAAAGACCTTCATTCTTCACTTGGAAAAGCATCTCAAAATCTCATATCTCATATATCATATAATCCTTTTTATGTTCTTTTTAGTTTAGTTTTTCTTAGTTTCAAAGTTTTATTTTCTTTATAGTTTAAACTAGTTGTTAGTTTGTAAGAAGGTGAGGAAGGAATTGACGACTTCTCCCTTCACTTCTTCATAGAGTTAGCTAGTGCAAGGAATCAGTGCATCTGCACTGCTTGGCAAACTTATGCAAGAGTTCTTCAATTGGTGTAATCTCTACCCTATTGTTTTCTCCTTCATCATGTTTTATTTCATCTTTATTTGCCTTGCAATGCCTATGATGAGCTAAATCTTTTGAGTTGGGATGTTCTAGCTTTCCAATGATCTTTTGAGGAAAGTTATTGTGTTTTCAAAGTGGTGTGCACTTTAGTTCTTGTGTTTAAATTCTTAATCTTGTTTTTAAGGTTGATCAATTAGAACAAGTAGAGTTATATTCACTTAATTGGCTTATAACTAGAAATCAAGAACTAAGTAAGGATAAGTGTTTAATGAAGCTTTTTGTTAAACTTGTTTTAATGAAGTTAGCTTGTTAATTCCTTGTTAATTCTTAGCTTAAGGTTAACATAGTCCTTACATCAAAGTGTAGAGAACTTAAGATACAAGAGTGTACTTATTTAAGCAACTTGGATCATCTGTAAGGGGGCGAGAGAGGCACTGACAACCCTACTCTTTACCGCAAAAAAACAGGATCATATAGAGCTTATAACGAAACTCTGAAGAAAGTAGCTGAAAAGCACATACTGATGCAGTTGCATTCAGTGCATCTGCACCACATAAAAGCACATAACTCTTGAAAGTGACTTATTTGGTGAAGACATCTCAACTATCATTCTCAACTGATTTCCTCTACATTTTATTGCATATTTACCTTCAGTTTTCTTTTCAACTCCACCCACAATTGTGAGTAGTGTAGCTGCACTAATTTATATCTTCTTAAGCATACAAGAGTTAATCCAATCCCTGTGGGTTCGATCTTATTATACTACTTGTTTGTGACTCTGTATACTTGCACACGTTTTTCACACACCAAGTTTTTGGCGCCTTTGCCGGGGATTGTCATTAATTTTCTTTGTTTTAAAGATAGTAGATTAGTGTTTATCTTTATTTGTTTTGTTATTCTGGTATTTTGTTTTTCTGTGCAGAAACAGGTGCATTTACACCTAGTGCAACTGCACTAGCTTATGCCCAGAAACAAATCACCAGAATTTGAACTAAATCCAGAAATAGATAGACAATTTAGAAGGTTGCGTAGACTCCAGAAACAAAGGCTTCAAAGTTGCAGCAATACCATGTCTCAACAAGGTGAAGGAGAAGGCTCAAGACCAGCCTCAGTCAGAGGTGGTCCTAGACAACTTAGACAACTCACCTCCTTCAGCCAAAATTCGCACTTAGACAACTTTGCATATAACTTCTTGTCCCTTAAGACCTCCAATACCAATCTCAAGTGCTCTGCATGCTCTTCTTCTGTCTTAGAGTAAATCAAAATATCATCGATGAATACTACCGCAAACCGATCCAAATAAGCATGAAACACACGGTTCATGTACTCCATGAATACTCCCGGCGCGTTAGTAACACCGAAAGGCATCACCGAATACTCATAATGCCCGTACCGAGTTCTAAAAGCCGTCTTCTGAATATCCTCATCTTTCACTTTAATCTGATGGTAGCCCGATCTCAAATCAATCTTACTAAATACTTGAGCACCCACCAATTGATCCATCAAATCGTCTATTCTTGGGAGTGGATACTTGTTCTTAATCGTCACTTTATTCAACTGTCTATAATCAACACAAAGCCTCATACTTCCATCCTTCTTCTTCACTAGCAACACTGGAGCTCCCCACGGTGATACACTCGGCCTCACGAACTTCTTTTCAAGTAGATCCTCAAGTTGCTTCTTCAATTCGGATAATTCAGATGCTGACATCCTGTAAGGTGCCATAGAAACAGGTTTGGTACCAGGTACAAGATCAATAGCAAATTCAACTTCCCTCTCTGGTGGTACACTTGGAATCTCATCAGGGAAAACTTCAGGAAATTCGCGCACCACCTGCAACTCATCAATTATGGCTTGATTCTTAACAGATAGCGACGCCATCAGCGAGAATAGCTGAACTTCTTCCCGCATCAACTTCCGCAACTGTCCAGCAGACAACAAACCAGCCTCCTCCTCTTCGGGAGTGGAGAAACTCACAGACTTGCTAAAACAATTAATTTGAACATAGTTATATTCTAACCAGTCCATGCCTAGGATCACATCCAATCCGCTTAACGGCAGACAAATCAGATCAACAATAAATTCTCTGTCGAAAATCGACAAAGGGCACTTAGAACACACAAGAGAAGTAGTCACCAACCCCTTAGCTGGAGTATCGACAACCATCTCCCTATTCATAGAAGACAACACAAGACCCAATCTTTTAACACATTCCGCAGCAATAAAACAATGAGTAGCACCAGTATCAATAATAGCTATTAGAGGAACACCATTAATGAAACATGTACCTCCAATAAATCCGTCGTTCTCAGTAGTCTGTGTCCCTGCCAGAGCGAACACTCTTCCACTAACTCTTTCTTTCTTTGGCTTCTGACATTGATTACTAATATGCCCTTCTTCGCCACAGTTGAAACAGACCTGCTCCTTGTGCTTGCACTCGGATGATTCGTGCCCAGTCTTACCACAACGAAAACACCTCTTCACCTCAACCTTGCACACGTTACTCTTATGACCAGGTTTGCCACATTTGTAACATACAATACCAGCAGGGGCGTCTCCCCCACTAGTTCTCTTACCATCAAAACTTTTCTGCTTACCTTTACCAACTGGAGCATCATACCGCTTACCACGAGTCTGCTGCTTGCTCCTCTTCTCATTAATGATCTTATAGTGAGCATCGTTGTCCTCCTCATAGATCCTGTAACTGTCAATCAAATCGGAGAAAACACGGATCTTCTGATACCCAATTGCCTTTTTGATCTCAGGTCGCAGCCCATTCTCAAACTTGATGCACTTTGAAAATTCAGCAGTTGCTTCATTGTAGTGCGGATAAAATTTGGCCAACTCCACAAACTTAGCAGCATATTCAGTAACTGACAGGTTCCCTTGCTTCAGCTCAAGAAACTCAATTTCTTTCTTACCCCGAACATCCTCAGGGTAATACTTCCTCAAAAACTCCCTACGGAACACAACCCAAGTGATCTCTTCACCTGCAGCTTCCAATCTCTGACGTGTATCTAACCACCAGTCGTCAGCCTCTTCTGACAGCATATGAGTACCATAACGAACCTTCTGCGCTGGAGTGCAATCCATCACACGGAATATTCTCTCAATCTCCTTCAACCAAGCCAATGCTCCATCAGGATCATACTTACCCTTGAAAGTGGGCGGATTCTCCCTTTGGAAAGTCGCCAAACTGCGAGATCCAGCATTCTCACCAGCGTTCTGTTGATTCTCCAATGCTTGAGCCATAGCGCCCAAAGCAGCAGCAATAGCAGCATCATTCCGTCCGGCCATTTTAGCTTATCCCTACAACACAAATTATAGTTTAGAACGAATAACAATACTTGATTGTTAATCGAAGCGATGACTCGACAACTTGGTCGGACAGACCCAACCATGCTCTGATACCACTAATGTAACACCCCAATTCTACCCAATAATACTATAAATCAGAGTGCGGAATTTTCAACATAAATATTGGAGTGCTACACTTACTTCCCAACACAAACAATATAATTCATTCATGGTAAATTCAATTTGAAACAATCTTAACAATCCTTGTCCATTTGACAACTCAAAATCAACAATTTGCTTAATAGAAGTAACTTCGAGTTCGACAAATATTGCAACCTAAATGATAAAGGGAAAAAAAAAGCGTTCAGTCCCCCCGAGTGTTATGTATCAGAGTGACGACACCGACTCAACTAAGGAAGGATCACCGCCTTCATTCGCGACTACCTGCACGTTACCACATAGGGGTAACATTCAAACGGAAGGGGTGAGATATCGAACTATATAAGAGCATGTATGAAGAACAATATGATAGGTCAGGTACTATAGAATTACACATATCATGAATAAAATCCTCAATAGAGTCATCAATAGAATCATCGAAGTGCAATGCGGAATGCGACTCAACTGTGCATATGCATGTGGTACCATTGGAGCAAAACTCCCGTCGTAAAAATCGTCGTTGCCAGTAAATAGTGGCTCACAGGGCATAGCCCTCATCGTTCACGTCGTAAAGCAAATGCAAAGGTATGCGACACAATGTGAATGTACAAGTAACGCTAATCACAGTCACGCAATCGCACGACAACAACACCAAAACGTCATGGCGGCCATAGGCCTACAATTTACTATCTTTGCCAATAAATAGAGGCAAATCAACTTTTACAACTTCACCTGCAATTTACCACATTTTCGACAAGGTATTCAACGCAACAATTAACCACAACGGCAACTGTGGCAACAATATTGACAAAGCAGCAACATCAACAGCGCAAAACAGCAAGAATAGCAACAACACAGCAGCAAAACGTAACAGCAATGACAACAATAACAGCAAAACCGCAACAGCTTTAACAGCAAACATCAACAGCATTAACAGCAAAACAGCAACAGCATTATCAGCAAAACAGCAACAGCATTAACAGCAAAACAGCAACAGCATTACATCAAAACAGTAACAGCATTAACGTAACCATCAATTCAATTACGAAAATTATTTATAATTCTTACTAACGAGTTATCTATATTCCTATCATTTTTTTTTGATTATAATAGTGAAAACCTTAATCCAACAAAATTACAATTCGATTTAATTAGAACTAACGACATAGGAATTCAAGCACACACGGTCAATTCATCAAACATTTCTCATACGATATATATATATATATATATATATATATATATATATATATAACTACGCAACATCCACAGAGGCAATCTATAATAAACCCCAAACCCCGCATACGATCCCTCATATACGCTATTATAGAATTCGAACCCACCCTTACCTCAACTATGGTGGCGCACAAGCGCCTTCCTGCGCAAGCTGCGCACTGGACACGGCGACTCCCCTGCGATAGTAACGACGCGTGACGATCACGAACGTAGAGAATTGCAATGAAAATCAACCCTCCCAATCCAATCCTAGGCTAGAGCTCTTGAAAATTGAGGCTTTTGTGTAACTTAGAAGTGAGAGGAAGAAGGAGAAGAAGGGAAAAGAGGGCGGCTGCGCAAAAAGACCAGCCCTAGCGCATATTTGCGCTATATTTATAAGGAGGAGTGGCGCACAAGCGCCTTCCTGCGCAAGCTGCGCACTGGACACGCTGCTATGGTTGCGTGAGCGCTGCGCACTCGCGGTGCTAAGCCCAATGCTATTTTTAACTGGCCCACGACACGTGATTATCATCTAACTCATTTTCAACATAGCTACTACGCCCATAATTTCAATTCTTACAATTATCCTACGGCAATCCAACTTCGAAGTAATTTGATTAAATTTTAGGGCGTTACACGACCCAACTTCCTAGGGACTACTATCCTTGACACACTTACTTCTTGAGTTGGTTGTGCCTTGGAGTTCCATTTGTCACTTTGTCTTAGATAACTTCATCATCAAAACTTAACCTGCAACACAAGATATCCACATTCTCCCCCTTTTTGATGATGACAAAATTTTAATTCATCTTAGGTGGGAGGTTAGTTCATCAAGCAAAATAATACACTAATATTAAAGATATGTATCTAGACTCCCCCTTACTTGATGCTCCCCCTATCTAAATGCAAAGTGACAATCCTATATTTCTCCCCCTTTTTGTCATGATCAAAAGGGTTTAATGCGAAACTTAGTTGGTGAGTCAAAAAGGCAGCTAATAGTAACAGTGAGTGCATTGCATTTAAAAGGATAGGCATAAACAACAAAATGACATGAGAGTCGGGTTTCATCACAAGATAGCCAAACATAATTCAATCAACAGTTCATATTTCATTCAGATCTTAATGACTCCAAGTTTTCTTCGAATGAAAAATAAATTTTCTTTTTGCAATGGTTTTGTAAAAATATCAGCTAGCGGTTTTGAATTCTCAACTAAACAATCACATAGTCACCTTTTTGAACCTGATATCAAAAAAAAAATGTCTAATATCTATTTCCTACTACTTTAAGTTGCTTACTTATTTTGACCTCAAAGGTGCATAACACAAAGTCAAATATTAATAATCACATTTATGTCTAATGCTTAGAAACTTATGCTTAAGATATTCCACATAAAACACATTATCAATAGAGGTGGATGGATCTTTACTAATTTTACCTTCACCGAGGATTCTTCCTCTATTGCTGTTATCACAAGTCACATGAGTACTTGCTTTGTCATATCTCCAGTCATGTGCTTTGAGTACTTGCTATCAAGGTATTAATTTTTCCCCCATACCTTGAAGCATACCTGCAATAAGATCAAGTTGAAAGTTTTGGTACCCAAATTTCTTTGGGTCCTTGTGGGTTAGTACTTGGTAGAGTTCCTTTGGGAACCCACACCTTTTTCATAACTTGTCTGCTTCTAGCCATACAAACAGATGCAGTATGTCCTAATTTGGCACAGTAATAACATCTAATATATGGACTAGTAGCCATACAAACAGATGCACATGTCTTTTTATGAAATTATTTCTTGGAGACCTAGGATGCATATGTTGTATGTTGGACATTTTTCCTATTGTCCATTCAAGCTCATGAATTTTCTTTTCATATTCAGCACACTTATCACATACATAATTTGCTTTAAAGCAACCAAGACTGTGATTTTCATTTCTAAGTTCTAATTTTTCCTTAGTTAAAGCAATAACTTCGTTTTGAAGATGAGCAACTATTTTCTTAGATTGGGTTAATGCTTTAGCTAGTTTCAAAGAATCATTATGCAATTCAAGAAATGCTTCATGTAATTCATCATATGCATTTTGTGAAGTTTCAGAGTTAGAATCTACCTCAGTTTCATTTTAACTGTCGTGGTCGGCCATGAGAGCAACTTGAGCTTCTTCAGTTTTTGAATCAGACTCCATGTTATAGTCTTCCCATGCTATGTAGGCTTTTCTACCCTTGTTTCCTTTGGATCCCTTTTTCTTAAATTTTGACAGTTTTCTTTGTAAGTTCGGGCACTCCATCTTCATGTGTCCGGATTTGCCACATTCGTAGCAAGTTGGTGGACTTGGGAAGTTTTCCTTGCTTGAGACTCTTTTGGGTGAAGAATTCTTTTTGGGGAAGCTTTTCCTTCTCATGAACTTTTTGAAGTTTCTAACCATTAGCTCCATATTCTCCTCGTCTTCATCATCTTCATTTTCCGAATCATCACTATCATCAGATGGATTTGAACTAGAAGCTTTGAGAGCTAAGCTTTTCTTTTTATTGTCTTTTTCTTCATGTTCTGCTAGACGAGCGAGCTCTAATTCGTGCTCTTGTAGTTTCCCAAAAAGAGTGGCGAGTGTCATAGTAGCTAAATTTCTTGATTCAGCTATAGCAGTTACTTTCGGTTGCCATTCTCTGTTTAGGCATCTTAACACTTTGTTGATCAAGTCTTCTGCAGGAAATGATTTTCCTAATGAGCCCAGTTGATTCACTATGTGAGTGAACCTCTTTTGCATTTCTTGTATAGTTTCTCCTTGATTCATTCTAAATAGTTCATATTCCCGGATGATAGTGTTTGTTCTTGCTCTTTTTACTTCACTAGTACCTTCATGAGTGACTTGAAGATTGTCCCACATTTCTTGGGCAGTTTTACAGTTTGACACTCTGAAGAACTCATCAGGACTGAGGGCGGAAGTGATGATATTCTTGGCACGAAAATTGTGTTGAACTTTTCTCTTATCATTATCAGTCCATTCAGCTCTTTCTTTGACAGTGAGAATACCCTTTACCATATGCGTGGGGACATAGGGTCCATTTTCCACAGCATCCCATACATCAATATCAACCCCTTCTATAAATATTCTCATTCTTTCTTTCCAATATGCATAGTCTTTCCCGTTGAATCCCGGAGGACGGGTAAGAGACGCACCCTCTTGCGTAGACCAACCTGAAGCCATTTCTCTTGAAGCTGCTAGGCCCTTTAAACAAGAGTCTAGCTCTGATACCACTTGTTACCAAGTGGCTTCAGTCTCAAGAGGGGGGGTGAATTGAGATTTTAAAAACTTTTCCCCTTTTTAACGACTTAGATTAATTTTCGCGCAGGTTTATGAAATGAACGAGTTAGAATAAAGAACAGTAAAGCACGCACAAGATTTATACTGGTTCGGTCACCTCCCAGTGACCTACGTCCAGTCCTCATAACCCTTTGTGAGATTTTCACTATCAAACCAAAGCTTTCAACCGGGTGCTTTAAAACCCTTACAGACACAGGCACTCTTCCCCTAGGATACCCCACCTTGTGCAAGAGCCCTAAACAACAATTACAACAAGAGATACCCCACCCTTGTTACAATCAAAAACCCTAGAGAGATACCCCGCTCCCTAGTACAACCAATTGAGAACAAGAGATACCCCACCCTTGTTACAATCAAAACCCTAGAGAGATTCCCCACTCTCTAGTACAAACCAATAACAGTTTTAAAAGAAATTACAATGAAATAACAAATACCTCTGAGAAGGTGAATATGACAACTTGAAGAATCCCAACCTAACCCTTGAGAGAGATCAGCTCAAAGTGATGAAGAACGTGAAGAATGAGTGTGACAGTGAGAGAGTTTGCGTTCTTCTCTTTAGAATTTTAGGTTGTTGATTTATCGTGAAACCATAAGCCCTATTTATAGAGTTTGTGAAAATATGACCGTTGAAATAATTTTTAACGTTAAAGTAATAAGTGACAAATCGATTAGTTGCTTGAGAAACATGATATGGAAATCGATTTTGTGCTTCACAAATGCAAATAGAAAATCGATTTCTTGCCTATGGAAATAGGTGAGGAATCGATTTGGTGCTTTTATAAGGCAAGTAGATAATCGATTGTTTGCTTTATAAAAAGAAAGAAGGCAGGTAGACAATCGATTTTCCTCTTTGATATACAGGTGAGAAATCGATTGTTTGGTTAAAGAAATAATAAGGGAATCGATTGTTTGCTTAAAAATAGGAAAGTTTCACAAAATTAGGAAGCCCATAATCGATTGCTAGTTTTAAAGCTAACAAGTCATGAATCGATTTTGTGCTTGCAACCAACAAGCTCAAAATCGATTCTTTGCTTTATTAAACAAGTAAGGAATCGATTCATTGCTTCCAAAACCAAGTCCTTTATGAATTTAATCGATTGATGGCTTTAAATAATGAGAATGAAATCGATTTTGGCTTAAACAATATGAATGAAATCGATTTCTTTACTTCAAAGACAATTTCTTTTAAAAACACTAAGCCATGAATCTATTTCTTTCAAAAACAACAAGTGCCTAACCTATTTATCAATTGAAAACATATGTTAGGTCCATTTGTCTGAGTGCTAGTGTGTTTAGTGATTTGAGCCGATCTTCAAAAGCGGTTTACAATTCATTCCTAAGACACGACCCAACTTCCTAGGGACTACTATCCTTGACACACTTACTTCTTGAGTTGGTTGTGCCTTGGAGTTCCATTTGTCACTTTGTCTTAGATAACTTCATCATCAAAACTTAACCTGCAACACAAGATATCCACAGTTGAATCTTATTAGAGGTGATGATCCCAGGAGCAAAAGCTGGCGCGAAAACATCGGAGCATATAACAGCATGTTTGCATTCACATCAATGGGAGGCAAAGTTATATCATCAACTAATGATGGATGTAGTCCACCGCAGTTCATCTTGGGAGGTCAAAACTACCATTGCATAGGTAGCCTGTTGCCCACTGAAGGTAGTACCCCAAAATATGCACAGTTATACATATGGGACACTAGAAACGAAGTCGAAAATAGAATGAGCTACTTCAGGTATGGTCCAATCGTGTCTTCAGCTCTGTATTTTATTATTTTATATTCATTTTGAAAAAATGAATATATAGATTGTTAACTCTTATATGTCAACCTATCACTTTTTGTAGTTTCCGATTAACCATATCAATACGTAACATATATAGCTATGAAGACATTTATATGTACATATTACTTCGCATGTGCCGTCCATTTTAAATGTTACGACTTTCTAAACTTCTTTCTAAAATGTTACAGGTCTAACAGCAAAAGTAATGTAATTGATGAGTCATTAGTTAGAGACCTGAAAGAGATGGTTGATCAGCACAATGTGATTGCGAAGAAATACAGAGAAGTTCGAGACCTACAGGAACAAAATCCTACTACGAAAATCAGTTTAAGATTGATTAGAGACAGGTCAACCGATCCAAGGACTCATAATACCCCCACATGCGATGAAGTTGCAGCTCTAATTATTGGTGATGATTCCCACATTGAAAGAGGGCAGACATAATTGTCAAGCATATGACTGGTGAGTTTGAAAAGGTATATGAAACACACACTGCTTTACTACCCCTGCAGTACCCATTAAGTTTCGCACGAGGAGAGGATGGTTTCCGAGAAAACACCCCACTTAGACAAAGGCATGGGTACATTAGATCCCCCAAAAGACAGACAGTCACATTAAGAGAGTTCATTGCCTTTAGAATTCAAGAAAGGGATCAGGAGTTCGGTCAAATTGTTAATGCACGTAGATTGTTCCAGCAGTTTGTTGTAGACTGTTATACAATGATTGAGTCTACAAGATTGAAATTCATCCGCAACAACCAACAACTTATACGATCAAATATTTTGACTGGATTACAAGATGCTGTTACCAGAGGAGAGACAGATGCATCAGCCATCGGACAACGTGTTATTTTGCCACCATCATTTACAGGGGGGCTAGGTACATGTTCAACAACTGCCAGGATTCTATGGCAATTTGCAAGAGGTTCGGATATCCCGACCTCTTCATTACAATTACCTGTAATTCCAATTGGCGTGAGATTGAAGATTACGTTCGGACACGTGGACTAACAGCTTCCGATAGACCAAATATTATATCACGTGTGTTCAAAATGAAGCTAGACCAACTTATCACCGACATAAAAACAGATGAGATCTTCGGCAAGGTTGATGCAGGTATGTAAATTTATTTAATAACGTCACTATAATATCTATTCCAAAGTGTTTTTTATCAATGAAAAATATAGATGCAACTTTGTCGAACGTGGGGATATGAGATTACTAATCACATTAATCAACATCTACAGAGGTTCAAAAATCGACAAATCTAATAGTGACAATATATTTTTCTATCCATAATTATCAAATGTTGTGACTTTTTTCGTACTGTGCAAACGAAAATCAACATTTGCTACGTCATTATTATATCATTCTCTATTTCTAATGTCAAACACTGATATGCATGCTTTCTTCAGCATGGCGCATCTGACCTATAGTTTTCATAAAGAAGTTAACTTACATTCTCCTTTCAAGTGTATTTATAGTTTATATTTTATAATTTATAAGTATTTCAATATATAAATATACATACTCTATTTAATTTCTAATATAATATACCTGAATTGGTCCATAGGACATTTGCACTAGGCTGTTAGGCTTCTACATTGGATAAACCATAATATCTTCTTTATCTATTTTAGCTTTCCTATTCTGAATTAACAAATTATAACATGAAATTATATAATACTCACTGTTGTTGTCTTCGTTGCTCACAGTTATGTATACAATTGAATGGCAAAACAGGGGCCTACCACACGCTCATCTGTTGTTGTGGTTATCAGCGGAGAACAAGCTCAACACGACCAGTGACATAGATAGACTCATATGTGCTGAGTTGCCAGATCCTAATTTGTATCCTAATCTTTACCAGGCAGTGACAGCTTATATGCTTCATGGGCCATGTGGCCGCGCCAACACCAAAGCTGCTTGCACAAAGGGTACACATTGTACCAAGTTCTACCCCAAGCCCTTTCTTCAGTCAACAAAGATTGATGAAGATGGATATCCATGCTACAAACGTCACAACACAGGAATAACCGTTGAAAAGGGGGGGACTATCTTTGATAACAGGTTCGTTGTCCCATACAATCCTCAATTACTGCTGAGATATAGGGGCCATGTTAATGTTGAATACTGCAATAAGTCCAACTCAATTAAATATCTAGTTAAATACGTCAACAAAGGGCCAGATCGTGCAACTCTACAGGTTTTGCGCAGTTCAGATAATCCACAGGCTCCAGTTGATGAGATCCGCAGATTTTATGATTGTAGATATCTGGCGGATATTTGCATTTGACATACATCACAAATGGCCTCCAGTTCAGGGATTGACATTCCATCTACCAAATGAACAGACAGTTTTCTTTGATGATGATGACAACATTGAGGATGTTGTTTGGAGGGCCCAACATTATGATACAATGTTTCTTGCATGGTTCGCAACAAACAAAACATACCCTGAAGGTAAACACTTGACCTACGCAGAGTTTCCTTCTCGATTTGTTTACAACACAGTTGACAGGGTTTGGGTACCAAGGAAAAAAGGCTATAGCATTGGTAGAATAAATTATGTCCCTCCCGGTATTGGTGAGAAGTATTACTTGCGTGTTTTGCTAAACATCCAAAGAGGTTGTACAAGCTATGAATCTCTTCGAAAGGTCAACGGTAAAGTAGAGCCCACGTTTGAAGAAGCGTGTTTCAAATTGGGTTTGCTGGATGGTGATAGAGAATTTGTTGATGCAATAAACGAAGGTAGTAAATTACATTCGGGTAATCAGTTACGATGTTTGTTTGTCACTTTACTATCTATGAATACAATGAACAAGGCCGAATTTGTCTGGGAATCAACATGGAAGCTCCTAGCCGACAGTTTGGTATATAATATACGAAGGCAGCTACAGACACCAGGTATTTACCTATTTTTAACTTTGGTAATTAATACAAATGCTTACATATTTATTTTTTTTTCACTCTGGAAGATAGGCGCCCCTTTCATAAACTAATCAGGTTCTAATTCTTTTGTTAACATAGGTCTGCAAATAAGAGAGGATGTATTGAAGAACATGTGCCTCATGGAAATTGAAAAACTACTCCATCTAAATGGACGGTCGTTGTCTGACTATTCTATGACAATCCCAGATATTCCAGATGGTTTTGACTACCAAAATAAACAGATCGCTGAGGAGTTGAGTTACGACAGGGATGAGATGTCGCGCATTCATATTTTGTTAGTCAAAAATCTAAATGATGATCAAAAGAAGGCGTATGATGAGATAATGGACAGCATACTATCCGGTAGGGGCGGTTTTTATTTTTTGGATGGTTATGGCGGTACTGGAAAGACCTATGAGTGGAATGCTGTTTCTGCGTTGTTACGTTCAATGGGGTATATTGTGCTGAACACTGCATCCAGCGGAATAGCAGCTTTATTGCTCCCTGGTGGTAAGACTGCCCACTCGACATTTGCTGTTCCATTAGTTCCTAAAGATAACTCCACCTGTAGTATCAGTCAAGGTAGTCCTAGAGCACAACTCTTAATTCAAGCAAAATTGATCATTTGGGATGAAGCCCCAATGTTGCATAGAAACTGTTTTGAGGCGCTTGACCGCACGTTAAAGGATATCATGTCAACCGTAGATCGCGATAACATGTACAAACCATTTGGTGGTAAGAGAGTTGTTCTTGGCGGTGATTTCAGACAAATTCTCCCACTTATACGGAAAGGTTCTAGACAAGATGTCCTTGCTGCTTCAATTAATTCTTCCTCTATATGGTCAAGTTGTAAAGTCCTGAAGCTCACTGTCAACATGCGACTTGGTAGTTCCAATGTGGAGGCTGAGAGAAATGAAATAAAGGAATTTGCAGATTGGTTGCTCATGATTGGCGACCGTCACTCACAACCAAACTAGTAAGGAGAGTTTGATGTTGAAATTCCTGAAGATTTATTAATTTTGGATTCAACCAACCCTCTTCAGTCTTTGATTGACTTTGCTTATCCACAACTACTTCAAAACATTCACACTGATCACTTTTTTGAAGAGAGGGCTATTCTAGCACCAACCCTTGAGTCTGTTGAGAATGTTAATGATTATATTTTGGACCAAGTCCCTGGTGAAGTAGTTGAGTACCTAAGCTCCGATACTGTATGTCAATCAGATGAGGAAAGTGAGGTACAGAGTGAGTGGTTCACGCTAGAGTTTCTGAATGATGTTAAGTGTTCCGGAATTCCTAATCATAGGTTGCTATTGAAAGTAGGTGTGCCTATTATGTTAATGACGAACATCGAACAATCAGTAGGTCTGTGCAATGGCACAAGGTTAATGGTCAACCATTTGGGCAAGAATCTTATAACTGCTACTGTAATAGCAGGGAAAAATATTGGGGACAAGATTCTCATTCCACGAATGAATCTTATTCCCAGTGATGCTGGCCTTCCGTTTAAGTTCAGACGTAGACAGTTTCCTATCACCGTGTGTTTTGCAATGACCATCAACAAAAGTCAAAGACAGTCACTCTCACAAGTTGGCATTTATTTACCTAAACCAGTGTTCACTCATGGCCAGCTGTATGTTGCTCTTTCACGTGTAAAGTCCTGTAAGGGTCTGAAAATGTTAATTCTGGACAAGGATAAAAACCTATTGTGATCCACTAAAAACGTAGTGTATCGTGAAGTGTTTGATAACGTGTAGCTTTTCCATTCTTTAAAGGGGTATGACAGTTAAATTCAGCTTATAGAAAGTTGTGGACTCATAATTTTTGGAACTTTGTAGCATCTACAACAAATAAATGGATATCATTATGGATATCATTATTAGTTAATATAAACATGTTGAAAGTTATTTTATCATCTTACTTTATGCCTGTATTTTACATATAATTTAAAATAAATTTTGTCCTATAATTTAAAATAAATTTTGTCCTATAATATACATGTATAGAGACTTGATATGTTTATTAACATTTTGACTTGCATAAGGAAAAAAAATGAAGAAGCTCTCCAACTTACAATTAGTAATGGATGATAAACATATGTACCTACCGACATGTTACATACTCAAATGACTTTGCCTATCACATCGTCTATTTTCAGCAAATGACTCAAATCACTTCTATAGTGTTTTCAGATCGGCAACATATCATAGATACGCAAATCCAACCTACAACAAATACAATCAACCAATTTAGAGCACAAGATAAAAAAGTTCCTCCATCAAATCAGGAATTCTGACATTGTACTAAAACTAATTGTCCAATAAATAAAGTATCTGCAAGCAATAGAAAATAACCAGGTTATGCTGATTCATTCTTATAATCGTTTCCTGTGCATTTCAAGTATTCAAACACACGATAGACCCATCCACTACGTAAGTCGCCTTGACCGTAAAATGATACATCTTATTAATCTGGAATAATTTCAGAAATTTGTGAGCATAATCCAAGTGGTGTGCAAAATAGTGAACCATACACTAAACATTCTTGACGAAGGAGATTTCCAACTACCCCAATTCATTTCCCTCTACGACCCTGAAATTCTAACGATTTTTCCTCTACTTCAACGCGCTCATTCTCTCTTCAACCTCGCCAAACTTACTTCTACGCTTTTTTCATGTCCGTCATTCAAATTATATTCACCACCGTCACTTTTATCTTTCAAAAAATTGCAACCTTTTTTTACCATTATATCTAATTATTGGACGATGCTGATGATGTGCATGGTTGAGTTAATATACTACTAATATGTGTCCATCAAGTGCAAGAGAAAAAGAGGGGACCTTTGCATAGTAATCTTTCGAGACTGTTCGAGCAATCTGGTGACCACCAAGATCAAAGGCTTTGAACTTGATTTTACCAATACTCAATTCCTCTGATGTTGGATACTGTGTTGGTTGATGCTGCACTAATCTCTGCAAAACCAATTCCCACCATGACCATATTATATACCTGATTAAACTATAGTAGTTTCAATAAACTACTAATTGGGAAGTACAAGTTTGATAAACACACAGAAATTCAACAACATATATAAGTAGATGTTTTATGGAAAATTGTCAATACTCAATATACATGCATCATTTTCCTTGCCAAAAAATAAGGCATTCGTCTATAATATCAAATCCCAAATAATCAGCCAAACCATATATTTCATGAACGCAAGCAATCAAAATGAATCAATTCAATTTATATCGTTAATCATCATAATCAATTCGCACGAATTCGTTCCTAATGAGCATACCTCAATTGTGGTTTTCTGTTCAACTTGATGTTGACGATAGCCTTCGATTTCCCAATCCCTGTGACGCGAAGAAGGTGAATGATCCCAGTGCGCCATTGATGACCCGTAAAACGAAAGAAAACAGACGCACCTGTTCTGAAGATGGCGAAGGAAGAAAACGCATCACCCTTTGTCACGATGGGAATGAAAATAGGAAAGTCAGTTTGAAGCAACCGTGAATTTAGGGTTCCCCTTTGATAAGTTCACTTCAATTCAACTCACCATCAAATTCCAGAAATAACCCTACACTTCCAATCCAATATATCCTTGTTTATATTCAACTCACCCTTAAATTCCAAAATTAACCCTACAATTCCTATGTAATCCAGTGTATATCCCTGTTTATAATCCATCCGTATTTTATCCACCCCAAAAATAAATCCATCCGTATTTTTTCCCTTCCCAAAATGCCTCCTTTATATTATAAGGGGTTAAAAACCCACATGTCTTAAATAGTTGAAATGTTTAATAAATTGATTAAGAAGTAAACATAAATATTGTGTTCCATGACCATCGGAAAAAATATTATCGTTACTCAGGCAATGGAATATGAAATATTTTTCTTTAAAATTGAAAAAAGGAACTAAAATATGGTGTTATTTTTGTGGTTGTTTTGTTCAAAATCAATTCATAAGTAATACTATTCTTATTCATTATAGTCGTAAAAAATTTATTTGATCACGAAATGAAACATCGAATCTTTTACATTATAATTTTTAAAGAGAAAATAAATTCGTGTGCGACGTTTGTAGCCATACTCGATTTTTTTGTGTAACTTTTTTTTTGGGCTACTTTCGAAGTGGAAATAAATATCCCCAGCTTTGCACAAAACTGGGCCACGACAATAAGACCATATCTATTTCATTCTATCGAAACCAAAGACAAAAGTTTAAATTAATAATTACAAAAAAATACACGTCCATCAATTTTAGTGGCAAGAATGTTATCCCTATTTGAAAAGATATAGAGATAGTTTGAATTTCAAATGAATTGTTTACCCGTGCTGGCACGGGTGAACCATACTAGTATATAAATATATATAAATAATGGTACAAGCGGTACCCGAATCTGTACAACTGCCAGAGAGCAGATTTAAAACGAGAAAATGATACAAAACCTTAAAGCAAATACTATATATAAACCACTAGGAAATACACAAAAAAACTTCCGCCCACCACTCATAGTAAAGACAAGGACCCCCGTCGCTTCTGGCCAAAAACCATCTCCAAGACAAAACTTTAATCCTTTCCAGGGCACAGATATCATCAACAGGCCTATCTGCAAAGATAAGATTATTCCACTCCTCCCAAAGGACCTAGATAACTGCATGCCAGATCAACGCCAATCGCTGCTTGCACTTAGCCCCGTAGCCAAACAAACAGAAAAGAAGGAATAATTGCGAAAGATCACGCCCACCCCACCCATTTTGCAATTGCATACCAGATCGAGAGTGAAAAATCACAGGTGAGGAACAAGTGTATAGAAGACTCCTGATTCCTAGAGCAAAGGACACATGTGGTAACCGACATTATTAATAACTCTCCTCCTAAAAAGATTCTGCGCGAGAAATTCTTGTCTGGATATCCCTTACTCACTTAGTAGCTTATGCAACATTTTCAACTAAAGTAAGCGTAGTAGAATATTTTACAAGTCATATTTAATGTGTTTTTAGTTGATGAACTAATTTTTTTTGACATAACTCATTTAATATTGCAGAGATTATCCACTACAAAACCATTCACTATAGAGGATCTTTATTATATTTCTTTCTCTCACTAGCAAAGCTACTTTCAGGTTTTACTTCTCAACTAACAAAGCTACTTTCAGGTTTGAAGCTAATGGGAATAAGATAATGCTACTGATCTTACTTGAACACTAAGTTGATCACTATTTTTTATTGGAATCAATTTTTACAATAGTTTGATAGGGAAGTTATTGGAATTGGTTTTTCCATCTATTTAGCTAACAGTTTATTTTTTATTATACTAGTTTCGTATTTGATTCTTGACAGGATATATATGCGTATGAGATATAATAAGTGTCATTGTTTTATTTTCTCCCTATTTCACTTTACATTTTGCTAACAATTTATAATTCTTGTTAGTACTACTAAAATGCATGGAAAGTTTTTTAGCCCATACTTTCATAGATAACAAAGTTCTTTAACCCATACTTGTTAGTACTACTGTTATGCATGGAAAGTTGTTTCTTAATGAAATGTGCATAATTTTGAAAAAAAGTAATGTCATGATTTAAGTGTTATACTGCAAGTGTTTCAACCTATACCTCATAATGGTTGGAGTATCAAACATTGAAGAGCTTTATTAAAAGTAAGCATTATTAACCAACTTGCCTTTTGTTGGTTTTGTTCATGTATTTCACTATATTAAGTAATGTAATTTAATTAAATGTCCTCATTTTCTTTGTAATTAGTTTAATCATTTGTCGCCATCCTTTCTTGTAATTTATGTTCACAGTGGAGCTTTGCATGAGATAGGGAGATAGAAAAGAGATGAACATGATCTGTAAAGTTAATGGTAAGATTATATGTTTGGGCATAACAAGATTTCCACCATCTGATTTGTAAGGTTTTGATCCATCTTCATTTAACAGTAATAAGACTTTGTTTGTGATTCTATACAGAACTCAATGTTACGTAGAAAGATGGATGTGACCCTTCTCATAGATCATTGGAGCTTTGTTATGCCCCGATAGCTACTGAAAGTGAATTCCCAATATATCAAAATACTTGCATGCAACTGGTATCAGCGATTTTGGAGAAAATTTTCGAACTCATCTCTGTGAATAAGGAAATATGAAAGTTGTAAATAGTTGATTTACTTATATATGTATTCGGCCCAGGTCCGTTAGGTTTTCACATAGAATAGCTTATTTAAACGCATTAGTGCTTGTACTCGAGGACACGATTATACAATCAATAAAACGGAACTACAGCTGCTTTGTAGTCGCAGACGTAGGCAACGATTGGCCGAACTGCGTGACCAATATCGTGTCTCCTTTCGTGACATGGTATCAGTAGGGTTTCGATCATACCTCTGATTTCGTTAGGGTCTCTGTTGTTCGCGTTTTCCTCGCCGGCTGCTCGTGATTGTGCTCACGTTTGTGGTTCTGAAAATCACGAACTGGTCCGTGGTTCGTGATTCTGCTCGCGTTTGCGTTTGTGATTCTGATCACGTTTCTGGTTCTGATCGTGTTTGCGTTTTTCATCTTCGTGATTCTAAGGGTTCTCAAAATCGTGTTTGTGGTTCGTGATTCTGCTCGAGTTCGCTTTTCCGATTCAGATCGCGTTCTCATGCTTGCGATTCCGATCGCGTTCTCCTGCTTGTGAATCTGCCTTGTGATTTTCGTGATCGGCCTGCTCTCACGTTTTGGTTCGTGGTTACTGTTCCTTGTGTGCGATCTTCTGCGTTCTTCGTGATTCTGGTTCTGGTTCGTACGTTGCTGCCTTTCTGCGTTCGATTGGTTCTGGTTCGTACGTTGCTGTTGCTTCGTTTAATTGGTTCTGGTTAGTATTTTCTTATTAACAAAGAGTATTATTGGAATATTGCTGAAAGTTCATTGTTCCTTTTACGTTGAAAACTCCCCTAAGTGTTATTGTTGCGTTGAAAAGTATTTGCTCCCTTGGTTAGTTTTTTATTATTATTGAAGACTAGTTGTTGGTTTCTATTGCTATTTTAATGGCTGCTGAAAGAGAAAAGGATAATTTTTGTGTTCGCTTTACCGGCAAGAATTATGCTGCTTGGGAATTTCAATTCAAGATGTATGTCAAAGGAAAAGGATTATGGAATCACCTTGATGGGATTTCTAAGGCACCGGAAGATAAAACTGACTTAGACGCATGGGAAATCAAAGATGCTCAGATTATTTCCTGGATCCTCAGTACTATTGATCCTCAGATGATCAATAATTTGCGATCATTTTCAACTGCTCAAGAAATGTGGAATTATTTGAAGCATATTTACAACCAGGACAATACGGCCAAGCATTTTCAATTGGAGTTAGAAATCGCCAATTACAAACAAGGAAATTTGTAATTTCAAGAATATTATTCTGGTTTTCTGAATTTATGGACAGAACACTCTGCTATTATCTATGCTAATGTTCCCAAGCAGTCACTTTCGGCCGTCCAAGATGTTTATGATACTAGTAAACGGGATCAATTCCTCATGAAACTTCGTCCTGAATTTGAGGCTGTTCGAGGAGCTTTGCTGAATAGGAACCCTGTTCCTTCCTTGGATATCTGTGTTGGTGAACTGCTTAGGGAAGAACAACGTCTCCATACACAAGGAACCATGGCTCATGATCCCGTCCTTTCTGAACCTGTGACAATTGCATATGCTGCGCAAAATAGAGGCGTGATATGTGGCATACTCAATGCTTCTCTTGTAAACAATTTGGACATGTTTCTCGTAGTTGTCCTAAGAAATTTTGCAATTACTGCAAGCAGCAGGGTCATGTCATCTCTGCATGTCCTACGCGTCCTCCTCGTCCGACTAAGCGTCCGGTGCAGGCATTCCATGCCACTACAAGCTCTGTAGCTGGTCCTTCCACCACTAGTGCATCTAGCTCTGCTGCTGCTCCTTCCACCACTGGTGCCTCTGATGGTGGTGCTCTACAACTTGAATTAATTCATCAAGCGGTACTATCTGCCCTTTCTGCCTTGGGCATTACTGGTATGTCTTCTTTCATCAAATGTTTGCTTGACTTTGGTGCATCGAATCACATGACGGGTTCCTCTAAACTCTTGCATAATTTACGTTCTTATATTGGTAATCAGAAAATTCAAATTGCTGATGGTAGTACCCTTCCTATAACTAATGTTGGTGATATAAATTCTATCTTTCGAAATGTGCTGGTAGCACCTGGGCTTGCCTCAAATTTATTGTCTACTGGTCAATTTGTGGATGAAGGTTGTGATGTTAATCTTACTCAGGATGGTTGTCTTGTGCAGGATCGGGTGTCGGGGAAGGTGATCGCGAAGGGGCCTAAAGTTTGGAGAGTGTTCCCACTCCAGTTGCTTCCACATCATTTGAATGTATGTGAGGATTGGCATAGGAAATTGGGCCATCCAAACTCTGTTGTTTTTTCTCACTTATTTAAGACTAGCTTGTTAGGTACTAAACCTATGGATTCTAGTGCCTCTATTTCATGTTCTGTTTGCAAATTAGCTAAAAGTAAAACACTTCCCTTTCCGTCTGGTGCTCATCGTGCTTCTACTTGTTTTGAGATGATTCATAGTGATGTTTGGGGAATCTCACCTGTCTCTTCTCATGATTCATAGTTCATTGTCACCTTTATCGATGATTATAGTCGTTTTACTTGGATTTATTTTCTTAAATCTAAATCTGAAGTGTTTTCTATGTTTAAGAATTTTCTGATGTACGTTGAAAATCAATTTCAAACCAGTATTAAAATTCTTCGGTCTGATTCTGGTGGTGAGTATATGTCTCATGAGTTTCAGGAGTTCTTACAGCAGAAAGGTATATTGTCTCAACGATCTTGTCCTAATACCCTTCAGTAAAATGGTGTTGCAGAACGTAAGAATTGTCACTTGTTGGATGTGACACGTACCTTACTTCTCCAGGCTTCTGTTCCATCCAATTTTTGGGTGGAGGATCTTTCCACAGCTGTTTTTTTGATCAACCGTCTTCCTTCCACGGTGATTGGGTTTGATTCTCCTTACTTTCGCCTTTTTAACACTCAGCCTGATTATAATAGCTTACATATTTTTGGGTGTGTGTTGCGTAGAAACGTGTGATTGTTTCTTGTGCAAGTGTACACAATCGCAATAAGTAATACAGTGAATAAGTGAGATCGTTCCCACGAGGATTAAGTTGTAAACAAATGTTTAATCAATGTAACAAATAGTGATTTGGGGTAAAAAGTAAATGACACACAATTTTGGGTAACAAACAATAAAGGTAAAAAGTATCAGGGTAAAGAAAATCAGATTTGGGAGAAGTTGAGATGCAACACTTCAATAAATCCATTAAAATGCTCAAAATGCTATGCTAAGTGCTGCAGCACTAGGTGCTGCCGCAATTGTGCATTATTCCTAATGCTTAACACTAGGCTTTAGTCCTCCCAAATTATTCCTAATTCAGAAAGGATTATTTCCCTAGGCTACTGGAGAACAAGCAGCTTTACACCTAAGTGTTGTACCTCATGGCTTATGCCTCTCCTATTCCTAGGACTCAAGCAAGGAACAACTATATTCCTATAGTGCAACATACCATGTCATCTTGTGAGATATAAATACAAACCATTCCTGTGAATGTATTTCTACTTAGATTAGACGGCCAACCCTAAGCTAAGATGGATGTAGTAAAACACACAAGATAAAGTGCTCAACACAATAACATAAGCATCAAGAACAAATTAACTTCATTAAATTCATAATAGCATCCCAACTACAGAGGTTTAGCTCATATTGAGCTTACACAACATTACAACTAAACTAAACATCAATGTAAGTAGGAATTTCATACTAAAACCCGAGAAGAGAAGTTCAACTACAAGTTTTGATACTGAGATAGCTTCAATGGTGATCCACCAAGCAATTCCAGCTCTCAAAATGCAGCTCCTTCGAAATTGAAGTAGTTCCAGTATTGCTGCAGCAATCAATATTCCAGCAACTGATTCTAAGTAACAATGGAGGCACGAAATCAAGAGGCTATTCCTATACCTCTGAAATTCGGCTTGACCTAATTTTGAGAATGTGGTCCTTTATATAGAGGAGGCTAGGGATGAGAGGTAACCCTAATTGGGGAGGCGCCTTTTGTCCTTTAATGGGGGCAAAAGGTCCTTTTTGCCCAAATCCCTAGGTCACCAACGAATATTCCATGATTGGCACGTACACCCACGTCTGGAGACAGCTGACAGGTGTCCTTTCCTCAATTTCCGCGTTTCTTATTGCTTTCTCTCTCATGTTGTGTAATTTGGCATTGCTGCCACAATAAGTGCTGCAGCAATTAAACAAACGCATTAGACCACAATTTGGGCACCAAAGTGCCCATTATAACAAAATAAAGCTTGCACCTTAAATTATTCTAAACTAACATATTTACAACATTTAATCACTAAATTGCTTGCGAATAATCAATGATTTAAGCTTGAAATAAGAGGTAATAACAATCATATTTGATTGTTATCAGTGTGTATGTTTTGTTCAGCTACCATCCACTGAAAGACATAAGCTTGGAGCACAATCTGTCAAATGTGCATTTATGGGATATAGTCATTCTCATAAGGGTTTTGTGTGTTATGATGTCTCTAACCATCGTTTTCGTATTTCTAGGAATGTGACATTTTTTGATAACCAGTTTATGTTTCCTTGCCCTTCTCCTGGTCTGAATGATATTGCTATACTTCCCCAATTTTCTACCCCGCGTTCACCTATAGAACATTTTAAACCAGGACTCATATATGTCAGGAACCACAGTGTGCAGGTTCCCACTCCCCCTTCCGACGCTGATCCGCCACCTGATTCTGATCTTGACCTGTACCTGTTGCACCACGGCGTTCTGGTAGAACGTCCCGAGCACCTGATAGATATTCACCAGACAGGTTTGATTCCTCTCATACTGCTTTAACTGCTTCTCTCTCTAGCACACCTATTCCTACTTGTTACTCGCAGGTTGTTAAAGATGTGCATTGTGTGAATGCCACTAATGACGAACTTCAGGCCCTTTAAGACAATTTCACCCGAGATATTGTTCCTTGTCCTCTGGATATCAAACCCATAGGATGTAAATGGGTTTATTTTGTGAAACTGAATTCTGATGGATCTCTCAATCGGTACAAGGCTCGATTGGTTGCTTTAGGCAACAAGCAGGAATATGGTATTGATTATGATGAGACATTTGCACCGATTGCTAAAATGACTACTGTTAGAATGGTGCTCTCTATAGCTGCTTCTCATGGGTGGTCTCTCCACCAAATGGATGTTAAGAATGCATTTCTTCTTGGCGACCTGACTGAAGATATTTATATGACTCCCCCTCAGGACCTATTCTCTTCATCTAAGGGGGTGTGCAAGCTCAAACGCTCTCTATATGGATTAAAACAGGCGCCTAGAGCATGGTATGACAAATTCTGTTCGACTCTAATTGGGTTCTCTTTTACTCAAAGTCAGTATGATTCATCCTTGTTCATTCACCGCACATCTACGGGCATTGTTCTGCTCCTTCTTTATGTTGATGATATGATGATTACTGGTTCTGATGCAGCATCCATACAGGAAGTTAAACAAAAGCTTCAAGCCTCATTTCAAATGAAAAACCTTGGTCTTTTACATTATTTTCTTGGACTTGAGGTTCATTCTACTTCTAAGGGTATATTTCTCCATCAGCATAAGTATGCCACAGACCTTATTGCTATGGCTGGCCTCCAATCCGCTAATCCTGTGGATACTCCTCTTGAAGTTAATGTTAAATACCACCATGACGAGGGTGAACTTTTGACCGATCCTTTATTGTATCGACAGCTCGTGGGTATTCTTAACTACTTGACCATTACACGACCCGACATTTCGTTTGCTGTTCAGCATGTAAGTGAGTTCATGCATTCTCCCCGTCATCTTCACTTGGCAGCGGTTCATCGTATAATTCGCTACTTGAAAGGTACATCTCAATGGGGCTTATTCTTTCCTACGGCAACGCCTAAAATTCCAACGTCCAAAAAACCGTTTCCTTAGATAGCAATGGCAACGGTTTTTTGACACTATTGTTGATTCATTTTTTTTTTATTTTTTTTCTTCTGCAACGGTTAAAAACCGTTCCCAAAGGTTCAGCGGCAACGGTTTTTTGTTTGTGCTTTAGCCAACGCTATAAAACTGTTGTCATATGCTCAATTATTAAAAAAATTTAAAAAATAGAAATTATGCTACAAAAAACAAAAAACTTGAACAAAAATCAGTCATGCAGCGCATACCTCAAATCACCAAAAACTCACCCTCTTAGCGGTTCTTCTCTTCCTCTCCCTCTAACCCTAAAATCAAAAATTCCATTTCGCCCTCTTCCTCACAACGATTTCACGCAACCATCAATTCACCTTCGAACCCTAATCTCATCGTCTCAGTTCTCACTCTCATCGTCTCACCTGAAATCGCATCCCTCTCTCTCTCTCTCTCAGTGTCATCGCAAGTTGAGATTTCGATTTGGATCATCTACCAACGATTTCGCATCTCTCTCAGTGCACTACAAGAAAAGAAGGAATTGCGACCATATGCTTGCTGTTAGGGCAAACTTGTTGGCTGATTCATGCGCTTGAAGCGGTTAATCGGGTCTCCTCCTCTCTTTTTTTTAATTTGTTTGCTTAATCTATTCCATCCCTAATATTGTTATTGCTTCTATTATGATTGTTATTATATTATATGAATATGAATACACTTTTTCTTTTGGTAGAGACAATATGATGCAAGATGAAGGAACGAATGAGTCAAAGATTCTTTTGTCACTATTTATTTGTTCATATTTGTCATTCCCACTTCTACATGATTGCTGGCATTTTATAGGTCTCGATTACCATGGTGTTACGTTACCTTTTTTTGTTGCAGTGGTTCAGTTGATGTTTTTAGTATTTATTTATAATCATGATGATTACTATGCTTGTTGTAGCAATACCTGAATGCAATAATTTCCCTAATCAACCCTTTTCTACTTTTCTTTGTTGGCTTCACACTCAACCTACCAGTCTGCTAAAAGCATTGGCAAAACTAATTCATGCACTCTGGAATTGAAAATTTAAACAAAGAAAGAAAAGAGTGTGTGTGCAGAAGATTTATGGACTTTTATCTAGGTACTAGTGCTGTGAAACCTTTATGGTGCAACAGCTGTTTTTTTTTTAAAAAAATTTAGGATGATTGTGGGATGAATGGGGATTGGGGAAGGTTTGATGAACCGATCTTAAATTGTCCTTTGAATTTCATTGAATCCTGGAGTTGTCTGGTTTCTAAACTTTGGCATGATTCTAGCAATGTACATGATAGTAGGAATTGTTCTTGAGAGCAGATTTTTCTGATCCTATTTATGTTTAGTTTCTGTTAGATTAAGAGCTGGAAAAGGTGCTTAAGAATGTTAAGTTATGTCTACAAGAATATGTGTACAAGGGTAGGATAATTAGGGGTGTGTTTGGTAGCTTGTACAGGAGATAAGTTAAGAGTAAGCAAACTTGTGGTAAGTATGAAATTCTTTTACCTGCATAATTTTATATAAAATATTGAATAAAGTATGAAATTCTTGTCTCAAGACTGTATACTTGGAGTTCATCTGTGATTTTGGAGTTTTTCATGACCTAGTTTTGTACTGTCTCAGTCAAAGGTTTTTTATTTATTCTTTTGATAGATCGTGCTCTCTGTGTCTCTGCTGCTTTGAGTTTTACATGACTCTAAAATATAATATAATATAATTTAATACAACTTTGAGATGTTTTTGAGATTCTCTCTAATTTTTTATTTGGTCTGTCTTACAACAGATGCCTTTAAAACTTTGTCAGCTTGCAAGGTAAGTTTATTTTGGTTTTGCTGTAATGTGGCGACTTACTCAGCCAAGGTTTATACAGGTAGCCAACTACTATATTAATGTTGGATATACAAGTTCTTCTCTTGCTTTTTATTCAACAAGTTGTTGTTCAGATTCTATTCGGCATTTCACTCCTATTAATCTATATGTATAAGATTGGTGGGATGCTTTTGGCTATACACAAGGGATGTTGAGGATAGTACTGGCCATAACATGTCTCCTTATCAAAAATCCACTAGCGTACATACGTATCATCTTACTCAGAAGTTGGAAATGCCTCTAATTTGATTTTGCGTAGATTTATTTTTCACACTAATGTTACTCCAATAAGCTTTACATTTTTTTCTACTAGTTAATGTTACTCCCTGGATTAGTATTGAAGCGGAGTGTTTATTAGCTTCAGCTCTTAGAAACTTCCATTTGTTTCAGGTAATTATGAGCATTGTTATGGCTCCTATGTCACCAAAGTACAACTGGAAACACTATGAGTTTAGTACATTCTTCTTTCTTTTGGGGATGCTTCCTCATTAAGGTAAGTATAAATAGTATAAGTTTGTTTTTCTCAACCACATTGTGGTGAACATGAACTCATTCTTGTGGCGTTGGATAATTTTCCGTACAATATCTAATATTGAGTGAGTTAAAAATACATTATGCATTGAACATGGCTTTGATGTAGCAACTTACTCATTTTGGATTATATAATCTACAGCCTAGTTGGACATCACATTTCAAATTTCAAAGCTAGAACATAAATTGCTTTAAAGGTCAAGCAACTTTTATTATCCTCGATTTCGAACTTTCAAGAAAGGTATGCAGTAATAAACCTTAGTAAGTATCCTTATGTTTATGACAGATAGTTTTGTGCATACTGCAAATTTGTCTTTTATTTTTTATGGGTACTATTGCTCTGACCCATTGGCAACTTTCTTATGCTATTTTACTGCCAGACAATTAATTGTAGTCTTTGGTGTTGGATTTCTATGATTTGAATCAGATTGATTTACTTCTATGCATGACTTCCCAAAGCTTTACTTAGTCTAAATGAATGACTAACTTTGTTTCTTTTTCCGGCCTTTATGGTTATCTTTTACATGTTCTGTTTTGTCCTTCTTTCTAACCATTGTGTTTGCAAAACATTATGGAATATAGAAGCAGTCAACAATGAGATGTATTCAAAATTTCAAACACATAATGAAAAAAAAGTACTGGTATTTATTCTGTTGTAAATATCAATCCATGTTCACATGGGATTTAAGACCAGGATACATTAATGCATGTTGCTATATATGTGCTAGCTGCTGATTTATGGTGGAGCTTTGATATTCCAAGTGCATGCCAATTGGAAGATATAGTTGTGCAGATATGTGGCAGCATGGACAGCCTATTTGTGGCTTTGATTTTGTATTGTTTCATGAGATTTTGATTATGAAAGGATAATTTTGATTGTCCAATCTTTTAATTTTTTTTTTTTTTTTGCATTTCTTGCTTGATTTTGTTGTAGCATTTGATTGTTTTAATAGAGTGTTGTATATTGCATTAATCGGGTTTTCGTTACTTTTGTAGGAAAATAATGAAGGTATAGATGGAGTTGAGGACTTGGATGAAAAGAAGAGTGTGAAGACTTGTGAAAGTTTTATGTTGGATGAAGTAGAGTGTGAACTTTTTTTTACTTAATTATGCCATTTAAAACACATTAAATAGTTGAACCTTGTCTTGAATATTAGTTTATAATGACAATTTTTTTGGTAAAAAATTACTTTATATACACTTTATGTATCGATTAAAATAATTAGAATTGAAAAGTAGTTTTCTAGTGATGCTATTCATACTAGTGAATTATCATTACAATAGAAAACGGTTTTTTTGGTTTTGTCATTGACAGCAACGGTTTTTAGGTGTTGGCATTAATAGCAACGGCCTCATAAAGGCAACGGTTTTCTAGTGTTTCCATCACAAGCAACGGTTTTCTAGTGTTGCCATATCTGGCAACGGTTTTTGACTGTTGCCAGTTATGGCAACGGTTTGAGACTGTTGCCATTGCTTAAAACTTAAAACCGTTGCGTTCAATTTATCAATGGCAACGGTTTTAGGTGTGTGTTGCCTTTGGTCACAAAAAACCGTTGCCTATAGTTTAGGCAACGCCCGCGTAAACAACGGTTTCAAAACCGTTGCCGAAAGTAAAAGCAACGGTTTTTTGCCCTTAAACAACGGTTTTCAGGCGTTGCGTTTGGGTCAAAATGTTGTAGTGACTATGTGCACTTGGCTTAATTCCATTCTTTCATGCTTTGCCTTAATATAGCTCAAAGAACCCCCAAACTTAGTTTCTTATGCTACCCTAAGTTTTTAGTAAAAATTTAGCAATTCTCTAGGTCTACCAACAATTAGCTTAGCTTCAGATCATTTCTAATTCACTATGTCTTTTCTAAGTTTCATGCAAAAGTGTAGGAACAAGAGCAATAGAGTTCACTCACAAACAGGGGCACTAATCACTCATTTCTCACCATTTCATCACTAAGTTTTGCTCAACTTAACTTCTAAAATTTAAAATTTTCATTCAACTAACTGATAAACATGCTAGTACAATACATAGACCATAGGTCCTCCCCCCTACTTAAGACCTTGCAGTGTCCTCACTGCTCATGCATACTAAGGGGAGGCCTAATTAAAAGCAAAACAGACATAAAAACAAACAACTACCACAACTATTGAATGCTATCACTGAACACAAACGTTCAACATGTTTATTCATCAAAAGCATTAAAAGACAGAATTTAAAAGACATAAAGTAAAAGATTAAGATGCAGAGGCCCCTGGTTTTGCCCTTGGGCTTTGTCTTGTGGCTCCTCCTCTTCTAGCAGGCTTCTTGTAGACTCTTGGAGATTTAAGCTTAGGAGCATCTGGCTCCTTCAAGGTTTCTGTTGCTGTAGCATTGGATTGCTACAGCACTGGGCCTGCATCTGCAACAGCAGGACCAGCATCAGAAACACTTGCCTTCTTTTGGGCAATCACGAAATCCAGAGCCTCCTTAGCTCTCTTTTCAGTATCAGCCTTTTCAGCAGCTTCAATTGCTGCAGCATCAGAAGCTGCAGCATCTTCTACTCTTTTAATCACACTGTCAACAGTTGCTTGAATCAGCACATCCTCTTCAGCAGTCACTCCTTCAGCATCCAATTGTGTTTCTTCAGGTACTTTAGTCATCTTCCTATTCTTATCATTCTCTTTGACCTTTGCTTCATGGATGGTGTAACAGCAGCTCCTTCTTCATTACCAGCAGCATCAGTTGCTGCAGCAGCAACTGCTGTCACACCCTCAAACTTCCAATTGCTCAACCTGCAAAACAAACACTAAAACAAACAACAACTAATTTATTAGATAAAACCCTGAGCTGCCTCCCAGTAGCGCTTGGTTTAAGAGTCCTCAACCTGACTTCCTTCCAAGATCATAGGTTTTCCAATTCAGTGGTGATTTTGCTCCTCACCACTGGTTCTCCATAGTATTTCTTCACTCTATGACCATTATCCTTGCAGGTTTGCTTTCTCACATCGTCATACAAGTCCACAGCTCCATGACGGTATACTTTCATCAATTTGAATGGCCACTTGATAATTTTCTTTTTCGCCACTTCTTTCATGATAGGATTTAGTCTCCTCTGCCCTTAATTCTATTCTTATCATTTTCATCAAGACTGATTCTATGCATGCAGATGGTAGGACTAATCCCCTTTATATCAGCCATTTGCCACCCAATTGTCTTCTTATGCCTCCTTAGGGTAGTAGTGAGATCGTGCTCTTGACTGTTGGATAGGTCAGAAGCAATGATCACAGGCAAGAAATTATTTTCCCCTACGTAGGCATACTTAAGGTGCTTGGGTAACTCTTTAAGCTCAAGCACAGGAGGTTTTTCAATAGAAGGCACATTATGTTTAAAATCAGAATCCCCAAGCTCAAGGGACTCATATTGCCTACTACAGATTTCCTTCACAGTGGTCTCCTTGTGCACCATACCTTCTTCCACAAGTTCACTTTTATCAATCTCATCAAGAGCTTTCACCAAATGATCATTCTGCTTGTGGAAGTGTTTCTGAACCACAGAATCAAAAGACATCACAAAAGAACACTCCTCAGTTCCTGGATCAAGCAGCTTGAGAGCATTCATTACATTGAACTTGATTTCTTGCTCATTGACTCTCATAGTCAATTCTCCTTTTTGCACATTAATTAGAGTCTTGCCAGTAGCTAAGAAAGGTCTTCCAAGAATTATAGGCAATTCCTTATCTGCATCAAAATCTAAAATCACAAAGTCAGCAGGAAATACAAATTTATCTACCTTTATTAAGACATCTTCAATGATTCCTTCTGGATATGCAATAGATCCATGAGCAAGTTGGAGAGTAACAGTTGTAGGTCTGGCAATCCCTATACCCAGCTGAGTGAAAACAGACTTAGGCATCAAATTGATGCTTGCACCTAAGTCACAAAGAGCTATGCTATTATAGTTTTTACCAATTGAACATGGAATAGTGAAACTGCCTGGATCCTTCAACTTGCTTGGAAGCTTGCTTTGCATGATCATACTACACTCCTCTGACATAGCTACTGTTTCAAATTCTCCAAGTCTTTTCCTCTTAGAAAGCACATCCTTCATGAACTTTGTATAGTTGGGCATTTGTTGAAGTGCTTCTACTAGAGGAACATTGATGTGAAGTTGTTTTAGCACCTCTAAAAATTTGCCAAATTGCTTGTTTTGCTGAGCCTGCTTCAACCTTTGAGGAAAAGGAGGAGGTGGATAAACTTGATCACCAATTGGTGATGGAAATGGTGCAGCATCAGATGCTGCAGCATCAACTGTGACAGCATCTGTTGCCTTCTTTTTTTCATTTTTCTGATTTTTTTGGTTTTTGTTGGTGCCATCACTAGGATCAGTAGATGGTCCATTCAAGTCCTTCCCACTCCTTAGAGATATAGCCTTCACTTGTTCCTTCCCTTTAGAAGATGATGGTTCAGTAGTGGATGGTAATGCTCCACTAGGTCTTTGGGTAAGCGCAGTGGCTATTTGACCAATTTGACTCTCCAAGTTCTTGATTGCAGCCCCTTGAGTTTGATACTGAGTTTTAGTTTCATTCATGAAAGCCTTAAGCATGGCCTCCATAGAGTTTTCAACTGCTGGTGCTGCTGCCTTGGGTTGAGCAGGGAATCCTGGTGGTGTTGTAGGAGCTGTAGCAGGTGTTGCATTGTTGCTCCATTTGAAATTAGGATGGTTCTTCCACCCAATATTGTAGGTACGAGAATATGGGTTATTGTTCTTGTCATATCCCACATAGTTGACTGAAATAGGGTTTGTAGGGCATTCTTCATACAAATGGCCTCCTCCACAGTACACACAACTAGCAGAACCCACTGGTACTTGTTCAATTGCTGCTACCTTAGTTTCTGGTACAGATTCAGTTGCTGCAGCAGGTGTTGCACTCATATTTTTGATCATGTTGGACAAAGATGCAACCTGAGCGGATAAAGCAGTAACTTCACTCACTTCATGCATACCAGCAACTTTCTTTTGAGCACTAACCCTGGCTGTTGGCCATTGATAGCTATTTGCAGCAATAGTTTCAATAAGATCATAAGCATCTTGGTAAGAGCCATTCAGCAAGACTCCTCCAGAAAAAGCATCAAGCATCAGTCTAGTTTGAGGTTCCAAACCATTGTAAAAAGTTTCCATTTGAACAACCACAGGCAACCCATTATGTGGACAATTTCTTAACAATTCTTTGAATCTTTCCCATGCTTCAAACAAAGTTTCAAATTCAGTTTCTCTAAAAGATGTAATTTCAGTTCTCATCCTGGCATTCTTGATAGGTGGAAAATATTTTGTCATAAATTTTTCAGCCATCTCATTCCAAGTAGTGATAGAGTTAGGTTCCAAGGAATAAGGGAAAAGTTTAGCTCTATTCTTCAAGGAATAAGGGAAAAGTTTAAGTTTAAAAGCATCATCACTTACACCAGGGAGAATGAAATTACTACAAACTTCTACAAATTGTTTTAAATGCAAATGTGGGTCCTCAGTAGGTCCTCCACCAAATTGCCCTATTGTTTGAAGCATTTGAAACATCATTGGCTTGAATTCAAAATGATTTGTGGCATGTTCAGGCCTTACTATGCTAGTTTGCATAGTGTGAGGGTCAAAAATTGCGTAATTCCTCATAGGTCTGTCCCTGTCATTAGCCATGCCAATGACTGTTTCATTTAAAACTTGTCTCACATGTTCAGGGTGCTCAGTGGCAGCTACAGTATGTCTGTCAGAACCATGGTTGCTAGGAGGTGGTGTTCCCCCATGATTAGAAGGTGGTGGTGTAGCCATATTGACAGCTCTTCCCAAAGAAATCAGACCAGAATGGTCGTGTCCCCTTTGTTGCACCCCGAAAAAAATCCAGTTTGGACCTTTCATCGTACAACGTGAAAATTTGTGAAGCCGCCATCAACATTTTTTATTTAGGGACCAAAACATTGAAAAAGGGTCCTTTTTAAGGCGGGGTGGTCCTTTGAGAACTAGAGATGTAGGTTCGGGGGTCGGTTAGGTGTGGGGAAGGTATTAGCATCCCACACCTCCTTTCTACCGAAAGGGAACCTTTAACTTGATGTGCGGTTTTGACAGAGTTGATTTGAAACAATTCATTCTACTTCTTTTTTATTTGAGAAAAGTGTTTTTGAAAACGGGGGAAAAGAAGAAACTTTTTATTATTTTTTAAAAGTGTGCTTGACGGGATGTGACCCGCTCCTACGTATCTCCCGGTGCGATGGAGAATTCAAAGCTTACGTAGTTCTCCTTAGTCGAGAAACTTTGTGTTGGTGTTTTTTATTGTAGGGGTTTTCGGTCCTAGACTGTACAGTCCACTAGACCTAAAACAAAGACAACCCCGCCTGTACAGACGACGTGCCCCCTACTTATTGAAAATGTTTTTTGAATTACTTGAAGAAAAGGATTTGTTGTGAGGTTGGTTGCTTTTATTTGAGCAAGTATCTTAGGCTCGCACGAACTGTACAGCCCGCTAACCCTAAGACGCTAACCAATACCAGATGTACATCCGACTCGATTCCTTACTCATTTTTTGAAATAGGGTTCAAGTTGTTAATTACTTGTTTTAATTCTCATAAGTATCCCAAGATGTTTGAGCTGTACAGCTCTGATCTTAGGACGCTAGACAACACCGGCCGTACGTCCGACTTGCCTCCTTATGAGTTTTCAAAAAGGTTTGTTGTTGATCTTTGAAAAAATTTGATTGCTATAGAAAACAATTTGAGAAAAGATTGAGTTTGGAAAAAAGCTTTAGAAAATGATTGATTTGAAGAAAGGAGAAGGGAGTTTGAGGGTGACATTGGTCACAAAAGGTTTGTTGGGATGGCGTGGCATCCAAAAGGAAAAGAAAGTAGAACATTCAATCAATTTCCAAGTCAAGAACCAAAGTGCAACATTTAACCAATTGCAAGCAAAGCAATCAACAATGTAAGCATAAGCATAAACATTACCAATTACAACATTTGAGCACAAGAATGACACTTAGTCATCAACATTTAATGGCCATGAACATGCAAGATCAACATTAACCAAATAGATTGCAAGAATAGGCACACAAATAGATCATACAAAAGTTCAATTCAATTAGGTGTCAACACAAGATAAAGCACAAGGTCGAATCTCTTTTAGTAATCCTTGACGCTTGAGACAATGCACAAGTGCATAAGTGTCTAGTCCTTTTACCAAATCATCAACATTAAAGCATAACATTGACCTAGAAAGAACATCACATTTGCAAGACCAAAAGTGACCAAAAGAGGGCATTAACAAGTCATTTTTGTAACCAAAATTGATTAATCAAGTTAGAAAACTAGCATTTGCATTTTCAAGCAAGAATTGCACAAAGAAAATTGAATCATCTTAGGCAATCCTCATCACTTAAAGTGAAGTGCACTAGGCACAAGTGAGAGTCCTCTTGCCAATCATCAACATAACAATGACTTGCAAGCAAGATACCATCTATTAACATCAAAATAACTTGAGAAAACGTTTTTGATCACAATTGTAAACCCATTTCACAAGAAAATTAACAAACCCTAATTCTAATCATGATTTGCAAAGCATCACATCATTTTATTCAACAAAAATGCAAGATCATAGTGAAAACAACATAAATCCCAATTTATTCAAGGGTGAGAAGCAATCTCAAACACCCAAGCCTCCCCAAGTGCTTGTCAAAATGTTTGAGATACCTCTCACCAACAACAATCAACAAATCAACAATATAACAACACTAAAATGCATGAATATGGTAGGATGCAAAATTAGAAACATGATATCTACATTTTGATGCAAAAAAGTTGAAGATGATGCTAGGTTTTAAGAAGTTTACCTCAAATCCAAGCTAAGGAATGACTAATATGAAGAACAAGACCACAAATCAACTTGAATCTTCACCAAACTTCAATGACCCACGAAATGCTTGCTTAAAAATGCCCTTTGATGATGCAAGCTTGAATTAAATTAGGAGAGAAGGAAGATATATGAAGTAGGAATGGAAATGATGTGAGAAAATGGTGATTTGGTGAAGGAGAAGTGAAGAATTGATGGAGGAAGAAGGTGGTATGATTTCGGCCAAGAGAGGGGATTAGGAGAGGGAGTTGTGTGCTAGGGTTGTGGTGTGAAAATGAGGCCAAAAAGTTGTGAGAGGTGAGGTTAATAGGGTATTTATAGAATGCATCTAGGTTTGAGGGTATTTAGGTCAATATGCTCTAGGATTGAGGCTCACATGGATTGAGGACATTGAGAAAACACAAAATGAGAGAATAGAGAGGGTGAAATTCGAAATAGCAAGGGAGAGTGGTGCCCAAGTTTTGCAAGTTGTCATCTTGTACTATTGTACTATTATATGACCATTCTATTATCCCTTCATTTTTGATTATTCTTCTTAGGATAATTGTACAAAAATACACCCAATTTAGGCCACATACTAGGAAGCTTAGGAATATGCCATTTTATGAGATAACCATGACCAAAAATATCATAAAAACCTCATCTTGAAATTTTTGTAGAATATTCCTTTTTAATGCCTTTTTTGAATTTGAATTTTTGCGCAAAAAATATATGACCAAGGGTGTCTTGCTTCAAATAAATTTCTCTAATATTGCACAATGATTTTTGATGAAAAAATATCTTATTTTTAGAAAATGACCAAAATACCCTTTTGCCCTAAAAACTCAAAAAAAATGCATGCACAATGTTCTTCACACTCTTCAAAATACGCCACACTTCTTAATTTATTTATTTTTGTTGAGAATTAGGGTTTTGACCTAGGCGGACAAAATTAGGGTATGACAGCTGCCCCTCTTTATTTGGATTTTAACAAGGAATATGAATTGGCCGAAACATATTCCGAGGAAAAATAGAAATAAAGAATTCAGAAATTATACCAATTTTGTCTACTTAGAGAAACCAGAATTTTCCTTTTTCTTTTTTTTTCTCTTTTTTTTTGTTCCTTTTTGAAATATGATACAAATGCAATGAAAAGATTTTTTTTTTCTTCTCTTTTTTTTGTTTTTCTTTTTGGAATCAATTGGTGCCAACCCTCAATAAGCCAGCGAAAGCAGTAAAGAAAGCAAAAAAAAGGGTGCCGGCCCTCATTAAGCCGGCGAAGGAGGCTGCCTAAAGCCTTTTAACGAATCGCGAACGATCCGAGTTTGCACTTGGGCCTGGGGAGCACGTGGGCTCAAAGGGGTGGTCTTTCGAGTGACCGGGGGAGGGTACTATATCAAGTCTAGATCTCGATATTTCCCTAGGACTGCGCCATGTTTTAGGCCAACACAACTATCCTTTTCGACTGGACCTATTGAGGTCAGGGGGACTTACTCGCAGCTCGAATACGAAGTGAAGTCAATCTTCTGGGGGACACGTGGGTCCAAAGGGGATTTGAAAATCCAATTGGTTTTCTTCAGTTGGTCAATGCTGCCGCACCGATCCAGGGTACCTGCATGCGTTAGTTGATGCAAGGAATGGTGCATGAATGCAAGTTTTTTTCTTACCTTAGTGGTGATCGAACGAACACGAGTTTCGTAGGATCGACCATCGGCGACTTGAGCTGTTACTAGCAGATAGCAACTTATTTGGATGCAGAAAAATTTAGCAAAGACATGGATATTCATGAAATGCTCCTTATTCTTTTTTCGATGAATGCACAAGAGGTGGATATGCAAATGTATGTTATGCAAAGGCAGGTTATGCGAATGCACGTGATGCAATGAATGTTTTTAATTTTCTTTTAGCATAGGGACTTTAGGATTCTTGAGTGATCAATTCAAGCGTCCTATCGTGACGACTATGACTATTTATTAAGAATGCCTCTTTTTGTTTTGAAAACTGATTTGATGTTTGATGTGATGATGATAAATGCTATGGAATGTCTGTGTTCTTTTGCTTTTATTGTGATGAATGTGGATGATGCGAATGTAATGCTTTGAATAACATGAAATGCCTACATGCATGAGGAGGATGAATGATTGGAGTATTTAAACATTTTTGTAAACATTTTTATGATGATGAGACACGAGACTTTGAATGCAAGGAATTGAGATGGCTATGGACCATTCTTTGGAAAAACTAGATTTGATTCAAACTCTGGTGTTCTCAAGGTTTTTATTAACAAGCTCACTTATTTTCCTTTCCATTTCCATGATGACTGAACTTTAAACACCACATGATCAATTTGTATTCTCTCTCTCTGAAGCATTGACTAGTAAGTATGCATAAGAGTGCAGATGTGGACGAGTGAGTCAGTTAACTTGGGATTGGTTTAGGACAGTGAGTTGAGAGACTGCCCCGACAGGAATTTATGGATGTGAATGACTTTAGGGAGAACTCTGCTCATTTGAGCGGGAGTGAACAGTTATGGAAATGCCCCACTTTAGAATGACAATTTCAAATGGGTTCTTTGAGTGGGTTTGTGAAAGGGGATGAAGTTATGGTACTGGTTATGAACTGGGGGTGATATATGAATGGGATGGACAATGAACAAACTTTTCCAAGACCAGGGTGGGTGGTTGGTGAAGAGAATGCCCCAACTTTTGGATCTGAGTGGTGTTCTCAGTGCAAATCTTTGGTTCTCTATGAATGTCTTGACTTTTGGCATGAAAGAAACCTCACTTGGTGATCACTAAACCTTGTTTTAATCTTTGGTGCAAATCTTTTCCTTTGGGCCTGAGACATGAGGACCATCTAGGGTAATAGCAATGCCAGAGCCGCGCATAAGTTTGCTTGCCATTTGAAGTGATTGTGCCCGCGTTTGTTTTTTTGTCAATTCATTTATTTGAGGGATCCCCTCTTTTCTGTGATTTTCAGAAATTTCGCAATGATTGTAATGCTTTTTGACTCATGCACAGGTTTCACAATTCAGTATCATCAATCATAAAAACATTTATTTTAAAATAAAGAGACAGAATAAGTGAAGATAAAAGACACGAAAAGCAAACACATGGAAGAAAAAGTTGAATTCTAATTGTTATGGAAACTGGACGTGCAGAAGGTCACGCCAATTGAAAGTACATTGAAAAATTTTGAAACTGGAAAAATACAAGAAAAAGGGGAAGCAGATCTTGTGTTTTTTCTTTTGAAGTAACGATGCCAATCGTCCATACTCATGACCTTGATCACCCCTTTATCCAAACTTTTGGGAGTGCTGATTGCCTTTTTCATTTCAAGTCCAAGTTTTCTGACCTTAATTTTTGCCTGGATCGCCCTTTGCGGGTTTTCAATCCACCGGGTCGCTCTGGTTTTGCCTAGGCCGCCCTTTGCGGGTTTTCAACCTAGCGAGCTGATTCTTACTTGGCTCATCTTTCTCTTTTTTCATTTATTTCTTTAGGCATACTCCTTTCTGACTGCATCTGAATTTACTGAAAACTGGGGTTTTCTTTTCTTGCATCCCATTTTGCGAGAATTAAAGGCCCCTCCGGAGAATAAGTTCTTCGTCTTCATGATACTGGGTTCATCTCCATGGGAATCCCTTTCGAGGTTCATGATCTTTTTGAGCATTGAGTTATCTTTGAAATTGTTGAAGATGAGCTTTCTTCGGTTTGAGCTTTCTCTTATTCTTCTTCTGACATAAGACAAATGTACTTTGGTTTGATAAGGCTCAATGAAAGTATTACTTCCATCATATGGGGTTTGCCCCTGTTAGAGTGTAAAACGAAGCCTGATTTCCATGAAGGTCATCATCGTCCTTGATATCCTTTGTTGATTGTCTCTAACTGCCCCATTTTTAGGGTGGCGTAGGGAGGGATCATGATGCTTGACCTGGAGTCTTCATACTGTCATTTGTGACTACCTTAGCTTGGAAAGCTGCGCAACAGACCGAACTTTGGTAATTACAGACTTTGTTATAATGGCAAGTGTCTTATGTCAGAAGGGTGATTTACACAAACTTGTTGATTCATTGCTCTTTATCATGGCGTCAATCCTCTCCTTTGCTCAAATTGATCATGTCACTTGATTCCTCATGAGGACGGACCACTTTGTTCTCTTATTCTTGCACAACAGCTTGATTGCAAATCTGATGGTGGAGTCTGAGGAATGACTGAGGGTTTGTGGAGGGCGGGATGACGAGGTCGAGGTAGTGTTTGCGGTTTTATGAAAGGAGAGATGTATAGGAATGATGAAGTGTTTGAAGGTTTATGGAAGAAAGGGTGGTCATACACAACAAGGTGTAGGAAGGTTCATTGAGACAAGGATCTCTTACGCTTTATGGCCAAATGTATCAGCTCACAACTTATATTTCTTTCGTCTCTTTTTCTCTTGTTTTTTCATTTTTGGGATTTTCATTTTTTGAATCTGTTCTTTTTTGTTTCATTTTTTCTGATTTTTTCTCTTTTTGCTTTTGAGTTGAGTGAGCTGATAAAAGTGATACACTATTTTTGGATATTTGAAGTGATCCTTGTCTGGGGTGATTGGAGAGATAATGGCAATGAAACCCCTGCAGCGGTTGGAGGATGCTTGATTGGGTTCTGGTATTAACTGGGGTGACAGGAGGTTCAGAGGGAGGAGCAAATGAGATGGGTTGATTTTGTAGAAGGGCCACTAGTAGTGAGGAAGGTGGCGATGGCAGGCATTTGGTTATGAAATTTTTTTTGTGATGGGGTACTTGTAATGGGAAATGGGAAAGTTGGTTGATCTGAGGAAGGAAAAGGGTTTGGTCGCGAAAGAGGTTCGCTTGTAACATTTGTTTGGTTTCCTCAGCATTGCTCCACTTTGCTTGAACTTGTGCTTTGACTTCATTGCCCAACCTAGTTGTGGCATCATGAATTTCTACAGCCTTAGCCAATTCTTCACTTATTAACTCCGAAGAAACATCCCAGTTGTCTTCAGCCTCTCTCTCAGTTTGGTTAATCGGGTAATCAGAGTCACAATATGAACCATTGGCGTCGTTGTTTTCAAAGATTATTTTCATTTATTATTATTTTTGATCCGCGTTGGGAGGAATTGAAAAGCAAATAACAGACACATGACAAAATGAAAGAAAGAAATTTTATTGAGGAATTCAAAATAACATTTTATTGATGATGATACTAAAAGGAAACATGTGTGCCCTTATTGAAATATCCTAAGGCCTTGGGCAGAGCCAAAGGATTGCATTACAAAAAATTGTTTTGAACTGAAAAACTACATGAAAATCAACAATCACTCATAAATGCTATGAAATGCATGACAAAAACACAAATGTTTTGATGATGCCGCTTTCACCACTTCAACCCTCTTCAACAACTGCTATCCTTGCTTAATAGTCCACAGACCCTGAGAACTAGATCCTTCCCCCCTTCTCAAAAGTTAACTGCTTGGAATCAATGAAGCCCTGAACCAAACTTTTCAAAAGATAGCAATTTTCAGCAGAATGCCCAATTGCCCCAGCATGGAGCTCGCAAGTGGCTTCTGGATTGTACCCGCTTGGGAATGGAGGTTGAACTGATCTCATCTTGCGAGGAGTGATCCATCCATGACTGATTAGATAGCTGCATAGGTCGGCGTATGACACGGGGATGGGGTTGGATCAAACTTGGATGGAGAATGATGATAAGGGAAGGAAACTGACAGACTCAAACAAGAGAAACTGCACATGGCATGCACGCCCACTAGAAGAATGCTTCGTAGAGAGTTAACATGATGGAAATTTTTTTTGATGAACTGTTTCAGTCTTTTATCATGGAATGGATGAGATGCAATGCCTTTTTTTGAAGAAAATGCAAATGAACTGTTGATTTGAAAAACTGAGTGCCTTGGAACATCTTGAGTTTGCAAATAAGTAAGGGTAAACTTTTTCAACAGATTATTTTGCAAAAGCGTCTCGTCTCTCATCACAACTTTTTATTTGGTTTATGCAATGTATGAATGAACAAATCATGATAAGCAAATGCATGAAAAATGACCACTTGAAAAGTGTAATTATTCTAAAGGAGATTTTTTTGTTTGTTTTTGATGTAAGATGAAATACGAAACTCCAATGCATTTTTGGATGATGCAAGATGCAAGAATGATATCTTTTCAAAATGATTTTTATTCTTTAGAGGCACGGCAAGATCTGAAATACCAATGCCCCTTTTTGCGAAAATGATGACGTGAGGCAACCAATTGTCGTTACTCTGAGTAACTTGCATGAAACATTGAGTGGATCCTGACTCAATACTTCACGCAATATACTGAAATGCTTCGACATTTGGTTGACTCCACTTATTCACTTTATTTGAAAACAAACTGCGCCTGATTGGGTCAAAGTGCCCCGATATCGTAGAGTATCATCTCAAATTTGTAGTGCACAAACAAATATGAGATATTACCCTTCATCATTCAAAGATGCACTTCTACCCATGGAAGATTGCATAAGGAATTTCTCTTATTTCATTTCATTTTTTTTGGAAAATGATTTAGAAAATAATTTTAAAAATGATTTGAAGATGCAAGTGATTTATTGAATTTTTTATTTTTTTTTAGAAAAAGGTGCTTTATTTGGGGAAAAAGGTTTTTAAAAAAAGGTGCTTTATTTGGGGAAAAAGGTTTTTAGAAAAAGGTGCTTGACGGGTATGACCCGCTCCTACGTATCCCCATTGTGATGAGGAATCAAAGCTACGTAGTTCTTCTTCGTCTTTTTTCTGACATAATGCTTATGAGGTTAATGAAATGATGCATAAATGCTACATTGGCTCGACGCCCACATTATTTGATGAAGGTTTTTGTACATGATTATGGATGACTGAAATGGTTATGCTATGCAGATGATAATTGTTTTTTTTCGTTTTAATTTTTTCTTATGCAATGAAATGAAATGCATGATACTCGCAATTATTTTTAAAATGCACGAGAGACGTGATTTTTATTAAATGAAACTATATGCAAAATGAGAGGTTCACATATTTATATGCAAGGGAAAATAACAATGCACGAGAGATGTTTCTAAAAAATGTTTTTTTTTATATGCGAGAAAGTGCATGATACTCGCAATTTTTAATGCATGAAAAATCATGATCTTCACTGGATGAAGATGTATGCAAAAGGAAATGAGTAAAAAATTATTTACAATGCAAAGGCTTTCAAAAGCCAGAAATTCACACATTTTTTTTTGATAATTTTTTTTCGGTTTATTTGCAAAAATATTTTATTTAGCATGGATGCAGGGGTATGAAGCTCCTTTGTGTCCTACCAAGGTTTCTTAGAGACAGGATCTATGGCTATTTCTACGGGTACACACTTCAAGGTTAGCACTAAAAGAAGGACCCTAAATAAGGTTCCTAGAGCCAACGACCTCATCTGAGACCACCGATCACAGGGCCGTACGTCCAAGTCATGGTATCATCAAACAAAGCCAAACTCTAGGTGAAGTCTTCGCAACCACCCAACAAGACGTACGTCCAGTGAGCAGCCACTAATGACTTCGTTCTAGCCTAAGATATGCTCTAGCCCGGGTATAGGGCTGTCTCACCAAGAAATATAAGGGTAAAAAGAGTGCAACGTGTGTGTAGGAGCACAACGACAAACATACCCCCCCACCTGCAAAGAAAATCCAGAAACAGTCCAGACAAAGAGTCGTCTACCCTAGGGTTTTCCAAGCATATATCATTTCAATACAAACAAGTAAACTAACCTAGGGTTCCAACAACAATCATATGCACTGCTTACCTCAAGAAAGGGAGCCAAGAAGAGGGGTCATAATAGAATCGGGGGAATGCATGAACTTACCTTGAAGAAAGGGAGCAAAGAAGAAGGGATCATGGTGATTGGAGAAATGCATGATCATATTAAGCATATAAACAAAAGAAGATGAAAGGAGAAGAAGGAACAAGAAGCGAACATAAAAGAAGAAGAGTCAAATGCACATGAATGCAACATAACAACACGAGAATGCAAGAGAACATTCAAACATCAGAAAGAGAGAAGAAAAAGAAGGAGAAGAAAAGAGAGAAATAGAACAATCACATTCAAATCAAACAATTAAACCGCACATCAAGTTAATTAGGCCTGACCCTTGTTTTAAAAGGAAAGTCCCCAGTGAAGTCGCTAGCTGTTGCACCCCGAAAAAAATCCGGATTGGACCTTTCATCGTACAACGTGAAAATTTGTGAAGCTGCCATCAACATTTTTTATTTAGGGACCAAAACATTGAAAAAGGGTCCTTTTTTAAGGCGGGTGGTCCTTTGAGAACTAGAGATGTAGGTTCGGGGGTCGGTTAGGTGTGGGGAAGGTATTAGCATCCCACACCTCCTTTCTATCGAAAGGGAACCTTTAACTTGATGTGCGGTTTTGACAGAGTTGATTTGAAACAATTCGTTCTACTTCTTTTTTTATTTGAGAAAATGTTTTTGAAAACGGGAGAAAAGAAGAATCTTTTTATTATTTTTTAAAAGTGTGCTTGACGGGATGTGACCCGCTCCTACGTATCTCCCGGTGCGATGGAGAATTCAAAGCTTACGTAGTTCTCTTGAGTTGAGAAACTTTGTGTTGGTGTTTTTTATTGTAGGGGTTTTCGGTCCTAGACTGTACAGTCCACTAGACCTAGAACAAAGACAACCCCGCCTGTACAGACGACGTGCCCCCTACTTATTGAAAATGTTTTTTTTGATTAAGGAAGAAAAAGATTTGTTGTGAGGTTGGTTGCTTTTATTTGAGCAAGTATCTTAGGCTCGCACGAACTGTACAGCTCGCTAACCCTAAGACGCTAACCAATACCGGATGTACATCCGACTCGATTCCTTACTCATTTTTTGTAATAGGGTTCAAGTTGTTAATTACTTGTTTTGATTCTCATAAGTATCCCAAGATGTTTGAGCTGTACAGCTCCGATCTTAGGACGCTAGACAACACCGGCCGTACATCCGACTTGCCTCCTTATGAGTTTTCAAAAAGGTTTATTGTTGATCTTAGAAAGAATTCGATTATCTTATGAAAACAATTTAAGAAAAGATTGAGTTTGGAAAAAGCTTTAGAAAATGATTGATTTGAAGAAAGGAGAAGGGAGTTTGAGGGTGACATTGGTCACAAAAGGTTTGTTAGGATGGCGTGGCATCCAAAAGGAGAAGAAAGTAGAACATTCAATCAATTTCCAAGTCAAGAACCAAAGTGCAACATTTAACAAATTGCAAGCAAAGCAATCAACAATGTAAGCATAAGCATAAACATTACCAATTACAACATTTGAGCACAAGAATGACACTTAGTCATCTAACATTTAATGGCCATGAACATGCAAGATCAACATTAACCAAATAGATTGCAAGAATAGGCACACAAATAGATAATGCAAAAGTTTAATTCAAATAGGCATCAACACAAGATAAAAACACAAGGTTGAATCCTTTTTGGTAATCCTTGACATTTGAGGCAATGCACAAAGGCATAAGTGTCTAGTCCTTTTACCAAATCATCAACATTAAAGCCTAACATTGACCTAGAAAGAACATCACATTTGCAAGACCCAAAGTGACCAAAAGAGGGCATTAACAAGTCATTTTTGTAACCAAAATTGATTAATCAAGTTAGAAAACTAGCATTTGCATTTTCAAGCAAGAATTGCACAAAGAAAATTGAATCATCTTAGGCAATCCTCATCACTTAAAGTGAAGTGCCTAAGGCACAAGTGTGAGTCCTCTTGCCAATCATCAACATAGAGTAATTTTGCAAACAAGTTACTAACAAGCAAACCAAAATTTTCAATCAAAGCACAAACAAGGTTGTGTTGAATCATCTTAGGCAATCCTCAACACTTAAAGTGAAGTGCACAAAGACACAAGTGTGAGTCCTCTTGCCAATCATCAACATATAACAATTTGCAAGCAAAATACAATCAATTAATCATCAAAATAACTTGAGAAAACGTTTTTGATCACAATGCAAACCCATTTCAACAAGAAAATTAACAAACCTTAATTCTAATCATGATTTGCGACACCAACATAGAGCTAAAATCTCATTTTATTCTTTGAAAGCAACAAAATCATGCAAGCAAATGACATAGATCAAGCTTTTTGGCAAGGATTCACATGATTAAGCAAAGGAATGCACTAAAATCACACAAACCCTAATTTTTCTACAATATGCGAAATGAAACATAATCCCAAATCACAATTTTATTCATGAAAATGCAAGCACAAAATGAAAATAGCACAAACACACAATTTATTCCAATAGAGAGATGCATTTCAAGCATCCAAACCTCCCAAAGTGTTTGTCAAAATGCTTGAAACACATCTCTCATTCAACAACAACAATTATATCAACATTTCATCAAAAAAATAGAGCACTAAAATGCAAAGAAATGCTTGATATGCAAAAATAAATTGATGATCTACATTTTTTATGCTAAAATTTTGATGATGTTAAGAGTGAGAGTATACCTCAACTCCAAGCTAGAATAGCAAAAGAAATAAGGTGAATGAATACTAAACCACTTGAATCAACCCTCTAATCTTCAATCTTGAGCTTGATTCTTGAGATTTGACGATGGATCTTTGAAGAGAATGCAAGGATGATGAAGGATTTAGGACTAGAATGTTGATTTGAAGTGAAAAAGTGAAGAAATGAGGTGAGGGAGTGAGGAGGTGATTTCGGCCAAAGGAGGAGAGGAGGGGAGAGGTTTGGTTTTTGAGTGTGAATTGTGAGCCAAAACCTTATGAGAGGTGAGGATATGAGGGTATATATAATGTGCAATTAGGTTTAGGGGCATTTAAGTCATTGTGTACCTCATCTCATTCTAGGATTGCATTTTAATTTTGAATCAAGGGTGAGGATTGAACCACACATGGATTGAGGTCAAAAAAATGCAAAATGAGAGGGAAATGAAGGGGAGAGAATTCGGCCACAATGGGAGAGGAGTGGTGCCCAAGCTTTGCAAGTTGTCATCTTGTACTATTGTACTATCATATGACCATTCTATTATCCTCTCAATTTTGATTATTCTTTTCAAGATAATTGTACATAAATCTAACCATTTTGAGCCATACACAAGGTATCTTGAAGAATATGCCATTTTTGAAAATGAGAGATGACCAAAATTGCCAACAAAAATCTTATCATATAATTTTTGGGAATATTCCTTGTACTATTTTTTTGAAATGCTTTCTTGAATTAATTTGAACTTGATTTTTTTACTACACATATAAAATATGCGCGTAATTTGAAAAATGATTTTCTTTATTTATTTTTTTGTTCAAAATAATACAATTTCATTAAATAAATTCCCAAAAATTAATTAATTGGATTTTCAGCTAGCAAAAATTTATTAAAATGAAATTGACCAAACAATGCCCCTTTTAAATGCCCCAAAATTCCTTAATTTCTCAAAAATGATTTTGAAAACCTTAGAATGCTTGGGTAAATACCCTAAACCCTTTCTCAAATAATGCATCACTCACAAAATTATTTATTTTTGCTGAAAATTAGGGTTTTGAAACTAGGCGGACAAAATTAGGGTATGACACCCTTCTCAAAGCTCTAAACAGTCTTTCTATCTCAGGATGAAGTTGATATTCTGGTGATCTGCGTCTATACATATGCTGCAGCAACAGTTGCTGCAGCAATTAACTTACTGAAACAACCAAAAACAGAGCACCAGAATTAGCAACAAAAGAAATCACTAAATTACCAATTAATTAAACAGTGTTTAACTAATTAATCCCCAGCAGCGGCGCCAAAAACTTGTTGCGTAGAAACGTGTGATTGTTTCTTGTGCAAGTGTACACAATCGCAATAAGTAATACAGTGAATAAGTGAGACCGTTCCCACGAGAATTAAGTTGTAAACAAATGTTTAATCAATGTAACAAATAGTGATTTGGGGTAAAAAGTAAATGACACACAATTTTGGGTAACAAACAATAAAGGTAAAAAGTATCAGGGTAAAGGAAATCAGATTTGGGAGAAGTTGAGATGCAATACTTCAATAAATCCATTAAAATGCTCAAAATGCTATGCTAAGTGTTGCAGCACTAGGTGCTGCCGCAATTGTGCATTATTCCTAATGCTTAACACTAGGCTTTAGTCCTCCCAAATTATTCCTAATTCAGAAAGGATTATTTCCCTAGGCTACTGGAGAACAAGCAACTTTACACCTAAGTGTTGTACCTCATGGCTTATGCCTCTCCTATTCCTAGGACTCAAGCAAGGAACAACTATATTCCTATAGTGCAACATACCATGTCATCTTGTGAGATATAATTACAAACCATTCCTGTGAATGTATTTCTACTTAGATTAGACGGCCAACCCTAAGCTAAGATGGATGTAGTAAAACACACAAGATAAAGTGCTCAACACAATAACATAAGCATCAAGAACAAATTAACTTCATTAAATTCATAATAGCATCCCAACTACAGAGGTGTAGCTCATATTGAGCTTACACAACATTACAACTAAACTAAACATCAAGGGAAGTAGGAATTTCATACTAAAACCCGAGAAGAGAAGTTCAACTACAAGTTTTGATACTGAGATAGCTTCAATGGTGATCCACCAAGCAATTCCAGCTCTCAAAATGCAGCTCCTTCGAAATTGAAGTAGTTCCAGTATTGCTGCAGCAATCAATATTCCAGCAACTGATTCTAAGTAACAATGGAGGCACGAAATCAAGAGGCTATTCCTATACCTCTGAAATTCGGCTTGACCTAATTCTGAGAATGTGGTCCTTTATATAGAGAAGGCTAGGGATGAGAGGTAACCCTAATTGGGGAGGCGCCTTTTGTCCTTTAATGGGGGCAAAAGGTCCTTTTTGCCCAAATCCCTAGGTCACCAACGAATATTCCATGATTGGCACGTACACCCACGTCTGGAGACAGCTGACAGGTGTCCTTTCCTCAATTTCCGCGTTTCCTATTGCTTTCTCTCTCATGTTGTGTAATTTGGCATTGCTGCCACAATAAGTGCTGCAGCAATTAAACAAACGCATTAGACCACAATTTGGGCACCAAAGTGCCCATTATAACAAAATAAAGCTTGCACCTTAAATTATTCTAAACTAACATATTTACAACATTTAATCACTAAATTGCTTGCGAATAATCAATGATTTAAGCTTGAAATAAGAGGTAATAACAATCATATTTGATTGTTATCAGTGTGTATGTTTTGTTCAGCTACCATCCACTGAAAGACATAAGCTTGGAGCACAATCTGTCAAATGTGCATTTATGGGATATAGTCATTCTCATAAGGGTTTTGTGTGTTATGATGTCTCTAACCATCGTTTTCGTATTTCTAGGAATGTGACATTTTTTGATAACCAGTTTATGTTTCCTTGCCCTTCTCCTGGTCTGAATGATATTGCTATACTTCCCCAATTTTCTACCCCGCGTTCACCTATAGAACATTTTAAACCAGGACTCATATATGTCAGGAACCACAGTGTGCAGGTTCCCACTCCCCCTTCCGACGCTGATTCGCCACCTGATTCTGATCTTGACCTGTACCTGTTGCACCACGGCGTTCTGGTAGAACGTCCCGAGCACCTGATAGATATTCACCAGACAGGTTTGATTCCTCTCATACTACTTTAACTGCTTCTCTCTCTAGCACACCTATTCCTACTTGTTACTCGCAGGTTGTTAAAGATGTGCATTGGGTGAATGCCACTAATGACGAACTTCAGGCCCTTTAAGACAATTTCACCCGGGATATTGTTCCTTGTCCTCTGGATATCAAACCCATAGGATGTAAATGGGTTTATTTTGTGAAACTGAATTCTGATGGATCTCTCAATCGGTACAAGGCTCGATTGGTTGCTTTAGGCAACAAGCAGGAATATGGTATTGATTATGATGAGACATTTGCACCGATTGCTAAAATGACTACTGTTAGAATGGTGCTCTCTATAGCTGCTTCTCATGGGTGGTCTCTCCACCAAATGGATGTTAAGAATGCATTTCTTCTTGGCGACCTGACTGAAGATATTTATATGACTCCCCCTCAGGACCTATTCTCTTCATCTAAGGGGGTGTGCAAGCTCAAACGCTCTCTATATGGATTAAAACAGGCGCCTAGAGCATGGTATGACAAATTCTGTTCGACTCTAATTGGGTTCTCTTTTACTCAAAGTCAGTATGATTCATCCTTGTTCATTCACCACACATCTACGGGCATTGTTCTGCTCCTTCTTTATGTTGATGATATGATGATTACTGGTTCTGATGCAGCATCCATACAGGAAGTTAAACAAAAGCTTCAAGCCTCATTTCAAATGAAAAACCTTGGTCTTTTACATTATTTTCTTAGACTTGAGGTTCATTCTACTTCTAAGGGTATATTTCTCCATCAGCATAAGTATGCCACAGACCTTATTGCTATGGCTGGCCTCCAATCCGCTAATCCTGTGGATACTCCTCTTGAAGTTAATGTTAAATACCACCGTGACGAGGGTGAACTTTTGACCGATCCTTTATTGTATCGACAGCTCGTGGGTATTCTTAACTACTTGACCATTACACGACCCGACATTTCATTTGCTGTTTAGCATGTAAGTGAGTTCATGCATTCTCCCCGTCATCTTCACTTGGCAGCGGTTCGTCGTATAATTCGCTACTTGAAAGGTACATCTCAATGGGGCTTATTCTTTCCTATTGGGACCCCCTTAAGTTGATTTCCTACAGTGATGCTGATTGGGCTGGGTGTCCTGACACTCGCCGCTCTGTCACTGGTTGGTGCATGTTTCTTGGTTCTTCGTTGATCTCATCGAAAAGTAAGAAGCAAGCAAGAGTCTCTAAGTCCTCAACTGAATCGGAATATCGTGCTATGTCTACGGCATGCTCTGAAATACTTTGGCTTCGTGGTCTGTTGGGTGAACTTGGGTTTCCTCAAACTGAGCCGACCTCTCTCTATGCGGACAATACAAGTGCCATCCAGATTGTTGCAAATCCGGTTTTTCATGAGCGTACTTAACATATTGAAGTTGATTACCATGCTATTCGTGAAGCCTATGATAATCGTGTTATATCCATTCCCCATATCAATACTCAATTTCAGGTTGCAGATATTTTGACCAAAGCTCTTCCTCGTCCACGCCATCAGTTTCTTCTTAGCAAATTGATGCTCCTTGATGACTCGCATCAATTTGAGGGGGGACGTGAATAAGGAAATATGAAAGTTGTAAATAGTTGATTTACTTATATATGTATTCGGGCCAGGCCCGTTAGGTTTTCACATAGAATAGCTTATTTAAACGCATTAGTGCTTGTACTCGAGGACACGATTATACAATCAATAAAACGAACTACAGTTGCTCTGTAGTTGCAGACGTAGGCAACGATTGGCCGAACTACGTGACCAATATCGTGTCTCCTTTCGTGATAATCTCACTATGAAGTGGAAACTATGCATGGCAACATAACCCATACCCGCGGGGACCGACCCAAACTCGCCCGATTTGACGTGTTTTCCCCGCTTTGACTGGGTTTGGGTTTGGGTTTTCCCCGATATCAAATTACGGGGACAGGATGGGTAATGGGGATATAGGTCCCGTCCCCGAACCCCCCCCAAATGTATGAATTTACGCTAGTACCCATCTAAAATTAGAAACCCTCATAGATCATTTCGATAGCATTTAGAGAAAGAAAGAAGACAACATTGATGTGGCTACTTGTTTTACAATTTTTAAAATTTCAATGAACAATTATGTAATTTGTACTTGGTTAAGTTGTTGTTTTGATAATTTGGATTACCCGTTAATTTAGAACATTGATATTTATATGTTGATATGCAACGTCATTGCTATACGTTGACATTTTGGATAATTGATATTTTGGCTATAAGCACTAGTATTGCATTGGTTTTATGTTGTTGTGTTAAATTTTGGGTTTGGGGTGGGTTCGGGTGTGGTATAAATTTTGGGTTTGGGGGCGGGTTCGGGTTTGAGACAGGTAAAAACTACTTTTTAATTTTTAAAAATTGACTCCATTGGGGGGACGGGGTTGGGGCGGGGATCTCCGAACCCGTTGGGTACGGGGATGGGGATCAAATTTTTATCCCCGTTGGGTTTGGGTAGGTGAACGAGGATGAATATGGGATTCGGGGATGGGGATGGGGAATGTTAAACCCGTCCCCGCCCCGCCCCATTGCCATGCCTAGTGGAAACTTGTCTTTCTACACTAGCATATTGAAAGTGTTGGCTATCTTGAATAGCATATTCGAATATGTTAACAATTGAGTTAGATTATTGAGCTTGAAAAATGAATTAAGATTTGTATTGAATTTTTTTTTTGAAAAATCAAAAGAATATATTCAAGGGAGCACAAGGGGTACTCAATCCCGAATAAAAAGGGGGAGAAAGAAACAGCCAAGGCCCCACAACCGTAAAGGGGAGGAAGGCCAAGGAAAGCACAAAAGTAGCACAACCACAAACTACAAGGCCACAAAAAAACAAACAGCTACTTACGACTAATACACAACAGTGGGGCAACATGCCACTCATAATAAAGACACTGAGGTCCCCTAGATCTAGCCAAAAACCAATGCCAGGAGATAGTCTTCACCCGGTGAGCAACCCAATCGGAGTCCGGAACCTTTGCCTTAAAAATACAACCATTGCGCATATCCCAAAGCAACCAAATAACAAAATGCCATATGAGACTCAAGCCCTGTTTTTCTTTAGGTCCGCGTCCAAAGGACCCAAAAATAGAGAATAGAGTAAAGAGATCTGGCGGCAATGGCATTTCCCACCTTAACACGTGGAAGAGATTTTTAACGTCTCACTAATAGTTTGCTAACAGAAGGGCTTAAAACAAAACGTGTCATTTTGCAAGGGCTTATAAGTAAATTTTTTCTTGTAGGGGCTTAAACCAAAACACCCCATATTTACAGGGGCCTAAAACATATTTAAGCCTAAAAATATTTATGAATTTTTTTAAATATTTTTTAAAACTGCTGCTATTTTATTAATTTTTTAAATATATGTTATATATAATATAAATATAAATGTGGTGGTTGCAGGCGGTGGTTCCCGCGGTTGTGCTCCAGCGGTCAGGGTGGCTCTCCGACGGCCGGCCAACGGCGGTGATGGTTGCTATTTATTTTTATATATATATATATATATATATATATATATATATATATATATATATATATATATATATATATATATATATAGGGGGTGTATCTAGTGAGAGGAGTTTTTATATGAGAGGGTGAGAGGATTAAATCTGGGCCGTATAACAATACATGGGTGGTTATGATTGAAAGGTGGATGGTTATTACTTTGACTTTTAGTTTTAATCTCAATCGCTCATGCTTTGATAAATGGCTATGATGGGTTCCTCTCACCCTCTCTTTATAAAACTCCTCTAATAATATCCAACAACACCCTTATCTAAAAAAAAACAAACACCCTTTTTTTTAAAAATGACAACAACACCCTTATTCATAATTAACCATTAGGTCAAATTAGATTAGTAAGAAAAACTAAGCAAATTGCTTAGTAAGCTAAGCTATTGCCAACAAAATCTATTTCCATAATTTTGCTCCAATTTATTAAAACAATTGTATGTTACTAAACGTAGCAGAAAATTTAAGAAACTATTTTTTCAAAAAAAAAATAATTACATAAGACGGCACTTCTTGGAAGAAGTACTGTTAAAGTCCAACTTATGACAACACTTAATTTAAAAGTGCGTTGTAGTAAAGGTGTGGTAGGGGCCTTATGATTGCACTTTTAATATAAAAGCGTTGTTAAAGGGTACCAATAACAGCGCTTTCTATAATGTTAAAAGCGCTATTATAACCTATAACAACACTGGAATAGACAGCGCTTAAAGCGCTTTCGTAAACACCATCGTTATAAAAAGTTTTACACCATCGATTAATACAAATTTATGGAATGACTAACTTTTAAAGTAGTTAATTAAGATAAAGTCAAACATTTTTTTGACGTGTCGTTTCGTGATTGGTTGACAGTGTAAAAAATCTCGTATAACAATGTATATAAATTAAATCCTTAACTATAGAAACCTACTTTAGAAAAAAACAGTAATTTTAGACCAATAATGCAATTAAAAATATGGGAACGCAATTGCAAATTTGTGATTATTGAATTAAAGAATTTTCTACGAAAGTTGGAGAATTTGGGCAAAGAATTAGTCACTCTCCTTATTCAATTTCTCAAGGAATAGAAATTCATGGATACGATGCACAGGTAAGGCTATGATTTCTCAATTTAAAAGTTAAATTTGAATGTATTATGCAATAATGGATTCAAGAAGTAATTAACATAAAAATAACAATGATAACGATGATTGAGGACCTGTCTAAGGCTTCTAGATATTTTTGTTTTCTGATCTCAAAGAACATTTTTAGTGAGAATCTATTGTCATGAAATTTAGTAAAGCCAAAGAGGTACTTCTCAACCTCGTCCCATTCTACAGCTAGCACATTCTCTTCAAAATAGTTCAGGTTAAAGAAGATACCAGATTCTTGCTCTAGCCTAAATTTGAAAAAAACATTAGTAAGAATCCGGTAGTGAGAATCTGGAGCAAGAACCTGATATCTTCTTCAACATGAACTATTAATTTGGAAGAGAAAGTGCTAGCTGGAGAGTGGCATGAGGTCAAGAAGTACCTGATAGGCCGCAAGTGCACGATTCTATCGCGTAATAGAAAGTATCGATCCACAGGGAGTATTTTGCGATTACTAATCTAATTTTCGATGTTGATTAGCTGAAAGGAATCGTTTAAATAAAGAGAGTATTTTTTTGTCTTAGAAAATTCAGAATAAAAGACGCCTTGGGATCATGGTTAGATCACAATGATGGAAATAAACAACCCTTTAACTATTCTCTATCTTATTTTGAAATTGTTTTAAGGACAAGGTATTCTTTTGGTGTAATTCAAGCTTCCTTTCGGAATGCAAGAACGTGTCTCGAAACAATGATCAAACCTATTCTCATGGTTGATCATCGCAGAGACCCATTAAGCACAACCTTATTGTCCCAAAGCTAGCAATGCTATTCTCATGCTTTGCTTTGCCTTGTCTAATCCCATTTGTTCCAATATCAAACTTCACCTCTCGGTACTTCGTTTGATATTTGTTTTATAAAATTTAGTTCTATGGAATTAGATTTAAATTCAAGTTCTAAATAAGATAGAGTTTAGTCTTGGATTTGTTTAGGGACCCATCATTGGATTGTGCCCCACAATCCCAAGACTAAAGAAGTCTACTCACACATGATCATAGTAGACAAGGGAGTAGAAGAGAATGACATAAAATAAAATGACATAAAGATAAATAACAGAATGTAAATGACAAGAATATAAACAAAGCGATAAAGAACTGAAATGTAAAGTGCTGGAAATGTAAAGAACAGAAATTAAAATTGCAAGAAAGTAAAGAACATGAAAATAAAAGAGCAAAAGCTTAAGAAAATTGCAAGAACTTAGATTAAACTTTGGAGTGAGATTACAAGTATGCTAAGGTACCATTACAGCTGAAATGAGGTCCTATTTATAGCCTAGGATCAGTAGACAAAGGATTAAATTCGAATTACAAGCCATAATGAAAGAAGAAGAAGAGTTTTGTAACATTTTGAACTTCAGACAAAGGCGCACGGACCGTGCGCTACGTGTAATCTTCAAAATAGCTTTTCTGGAACAGGGCGCACGGACCGTGCTGCTGGTGCGCACGGACCGTGCGTGGTCTTCAAACTTTCCATCTTCTGAAACGTAAAAGACGCACGGACCATGCTTGTGGTGCGCACGGACCGTGCTTGTCTTGAGTCTTTTTAGCTGCTTTCTGTAACAGTGAGCACGGACCATGCATGTAGTAGGCACGGACCGTGCGTGAACACCAAATTCTTGGCTCTATTTTCTTGATTTTGCTCCTTGGTCCTTACATTTTCAATCCTTGCTTTTTTTAATTACCCAAATTCTTCCATTTCTTCATTTATTTGACCCTGACAAATTAAACCAACAATTTGTAGTAAAATAGCTCCAAATCACAACTAAAATTCTACAATTTTTATTTAATTTAAATACTAAAAACACAGTAAAATAAGACTTATCAGTACCTCTTTGTCTTTACTAAAGTTCATGACAATAGATTCTCACAAAAAAAAAAGTTTTTTGAGATCAGAAAACAAAACTATCTGGAAGCCTTAGATAGGTCCTCAATCATCATTATCACTGTTATTTTTATGTTAATTACTTCTTGTATCCATTATTGTATACTACCTTCAAATTGAGGAATCATAGCCTTTACTTGTGCATTGTATCCATGAATTTCTCTTCATCACCATCTCTCTTTGAGTGTTTAAGGGCTTGAGAAATTATGCACACAAGTTTATCAAAACACACATTGCCATAGGCTTGTAAATTGACTGATTCTTCACTAAAAAGTTCACATTCATGCGAAAGATTTGGGGTTTCATGGGTTATAATGGGGCCTTGGTGTATTAGAGTTTGATGGGGTAAAAGAAAGAAGGGAAAAACAAAAAGGACTAAAAATAAAATCAATCAAAGTAACCTTTGAATATGACAATAGAGCTTTGCAAATTTTTGCCCAAAATTCCAATTTTCATTCTTTTTCCTTCATTTCTCACTTGAGTCCACTCTTTTGATATTGTTTCTTTTCTTTGAGTGGACTTTCTCTTCATGTAAAAATTTTCTTAGGCATTTTTCTTCCTTTGATTTTCCTCTTTTTCCTCCTTTTTGATCTTTTCTCTTTTTAGGAGGAAAAAGGACATTTGTATCCACAATAACCAGCTATATGTCCATAAGATAAACAATCTATAACTAGGACAAAATTTGAAATTTCCAATAGTTGCTCCAATCCAATTCCAAGGTTACCACAAAAACAAAAAATATTTCTGGGTGCCAAAAGAATAAAAATTATAGGTTCAAGGGGGCAACTAGATGGAAATAATTATTACACAACTAACTCTGAGGCTTGAAAAAGATTCCTAAATTCCCCGAATTCTTTCACATGACGCAAAACATTTTTCGCTTTAAGATGGTCAATAGACAAGTTCTAGAATAATGCAATTTTGAAAAACACACTCAGCAAGGAATAAGGGGTACAATATGTGATTTTAGTAACATCCCCTTGTGAAGGCTCTAAGACTCACCTTTAGTAGTTTGGTTCACAGAAAAATCTAGCAGATGTATTGCTAATTTTCAGTTTCCAGCATAGCATTCTCAAAGTCATATTCAAACACATGTCTGTCATACAAATCAGTTTTGTGGTCTTAAAAAGACTAAACTCTATTTTTTTTTCTTTTTCAATGCAATTATTAGTAAGTGCTAAAAAGTTTTTACATTCAACTTGCAAGAAAACAACAATAACGACTCATGACATGGGAGAATTCAAGACTCACTAAACTAACTAAACTAAAAACAACAAAATATAGCAGAAAAACGAGAAAAAAAATTAAAGGGAAAAGAAATAAAACAAGGTAAATACCCCCCATGCTTAGACTAAGCATTGTCCTCAATGATTTGCAATATAAACAACATGAAAGGGGGTAAGAAAGCTCACAAGTACTGTGGCAGCCCAGAATTTCTTGAGACATTGTGATGATTATTTTTCCTACAAAAAGACAAACAACGTTAACCCGTGGGTTGCCTCCCACGCAGCGCTCTTTTAACGTCACTAGCTTGACGAGTATGGTCATTATCCTGGATCCATCCTAGGGATGCTTGTCCCTTTAACTTTCCAAACCATGAGGATTTTTGTCTTCTTCATCTTTCCCCCTATATGTGACATTTTTCTTTCAACATCATCTACCCATGTGGGCTTTGTGAAAACACCTTTTCGGCGAGCACGTTTTTCCACTTTAGTCTTGATCTTTTGAGGGGTTTTGTTCTCTTTCAATTCATTATGTTTGGGTTTTAGTTCAAGAATTTCCACCTTACTCAAGTTTGTATTGTTAGTAATGAAAAGATTAGAGTTCAAACCCATGAATTCGTACCTTGGAGATGACGGAAGAGTTTTCAATTCAACCTTTGGTGCTTCTATTGGAAGAGAATCAGATTTTTCCTCAACCAGTTCTTCAATATCCAAGTCTTTTATAAGAGGATTCTCATCCAACAATTGTGCATAGGCTTGGGCATCTTCAGTTAATTCTTTACCTGCATTGTTAATCAGACATTCTTCCAAACCATCGCTTGAAGATGGTGCTAAAGAGAACTCTTTCACGCAATGGTCAACAACATCAATCATGCAACAAGAGTCCTGAATTGAAGGACTCTTCATCAAATTAGCAAGTTCAAACTCAATCTTTTCTTCACCTACATTGAATGCCAACTTACCATGCTTAACATCAATTATGGCCCCTGCAGTAGCAAGGAAAGGTCTTCCCAAAAGAATTGGAACTTGGGAGTCCTCCTCCATTTCCATCACAACAAAATCTGCTGGAATAAAAATTTCTCCTATTTTAATAGGAATATCCTCAAGAATACCAGCTGGATATTTAGTGGAACGGTCAGCCAATGTTAAGGTCATATTTGTAGGTTTCAACTCTCCTATGCCTAACCTCTCGAAAAGGGATAAGGGCATTAAGCTCACACTAGCTCCTAAATCACACATGGCTCTTTTAATAGTCTCACTTCCAATGACACAAGGGATGGAAAAGCTACCAGGATCTTTAAGCTTTGGAGGCAGTTTATTTTGAATAATAGCACTACATTCTTCAGTTAAAGCTACTGTCTCATTGTCATCTATCTTTCTTTTCTTAGATAGAATTTCTTTCAAAAACTTTGCATAAGATGGCATTTGAGACAGTGCATCGGTGAAAGGAATGCTAATGTAGAGCTTTTTTAACAAATCAACAAATTTTTCAAACTGCTCATCAAGCTTTGATTTGGCAAACCTTTGTGGGAATGGTATTTTAGACTTGTATGGTGGTGGTGGTGGTACATAAGGTGTTTCTTTTTCTTCCTCAACTTCAACCCTCTCATTTTGTGGTTCTTCTTCCTCACTCATATTTTTCTTATTAGTTTCTTTTGGTTCCTCTAATTGTTTTCCACTCCTAAGGGTGACAGCATTTACTTGGGCTTTAGGATTGGGTTCAGGCTGCCCTGGAAAATTTCCAGAGGACCTAGAGGATGAAGCAACTTGTTGAGCTACTTGGGAAATTTGAGTTTCCAACATTTTGTTGTGAGTAGAAATAGAGTCCACTTTTGATGTTAATTTTATGAGAGTATCATTCAAAAATCCAGTTTGGTTTTTAAATTCTTCATTTTGCTTTGTTTGTGTTAACACAAAATTTTCCAATAAAGTTTCCAAATTGGATTTTTGAGGAGTTCTTTGATTATTTTGAAAACCAGAGGGTGTTCTTGTTGCTGGTTGGAAAGAGGGATTGGCTGGAGGATTTTTATATGAAAAATTTGGATGATTCCTCCATCCAGAATTATAAGTATTTGAAAAAGGATCCCCCTTTTGAGCATAATTAACTTGCTCAGAACCATTAGCAGACACTCCTAGTTGACATTCAACACCGGTATGACCAACAATACCACATATTTCACAAGGAGATACAGCAGGAGTAGAAGAAGGTGAGACAGCATTAACATTAAGTTTTTCAAATTTCTGGAAAAGTGCGTCTACCTTAGAAGCTAAATGATCAAGAGCAGAAACTTCATACTTACCTGGTTCTTTCTTTGATGGAGGTGTAGTAGTGATGGCTCTTTCACTTGTCCACTGGTAGTGATTCTGAGCCATGTCTTCAATTAGTGCATAAGCCTCTTCTATGTTCTTGTTCATTAGAGCTCCACCCGCAGCAGCATCCACGGTCATTTTTGTAGTGTAAAGCAAACCATTATAGAAAGTGTGTATGATCAACCACTTCTCTAGTCCATGATGGGGGCATAGCCTTAGCATTTCTTTGAAACGCTCCCAAGCATCATAAAGAGATTCCCCTTCATTTTGAGTGAATCGTGTGATTTGATTCCTCATTTGTGCGGTTTTGCTTGGGGGAAAGAATCTAGCAAGGAATGCTTACTTTAGTTGATCCCATGTAGTAACAGACTCATTTGGTAACGAATGTAGCCATGCTCTAGCTCTATCCCTTAGTGAAAAAGGAAAAAGCTTTAGTCTTATGGCCTCAGGGGTTACTCCATTCAGTTTGAGAGTACCACAATATTCAAGAAAGATAGAAAGATGAAGATTTGGGTCCTCAGTAGCTGAACCTGAAAATTGGTTTTGCTGGACCATAGAAAGAAGAGAAGGTTTAAGCTCAAAATTGTTTGCATCAATATTAGGATGCACAATAACAGCATGTGGCTCAGCCGTAGAAGGCGTAGCATACTCTTTAAGAGTACGATTTGGATTAGCAGCCATTTCTTCGTTATTGCGCAGTTCTCTCCTTCTTTGGTGTAAGAATCTTTCAATCTCAGGAATTGGTTGAACAATATCTTCGAGATTTTGGATTCTTCGCATTCAAGAATAAGAGAATTCAAAAGAAAAGTAACAAAACAAAAGAAAAATAGAAAATTTCAGTCTAACCGGTACCAAAAGGTTGATTAATATCACTACTCCCCGGCAACGGCGCCAAAAACTTGATAGGCCGCAAGTGCACGATTCTATCGCGTAATAGAAAGTATCGATCCACAGGGAGTATTTTGCGATTACTAATCTAATTTTCGATGTTGATTAGCTGAAAGGAATCGTTTAAATAAAGAGAGTATTTTTTTGTCTTAGAAAATTCAGAATAAAAGACGCCTTGGGATCATGGTTAGATCACAATGATGGAAATAAACAACCCTTTAACTATTCTCTATCTTATTTTGAAATTGTTTTAAGGACAAGGTATTCTTTTGGTGTAATTCAAGCTTCCTTTCGGAATGCAAGAACGTGTCTCGAAACAATGATCAAACCTATTCTCATGGTTGATCATCGCAGAGACCCATTAAGCACAACCTTATTGTCCCAAAGCTAGCAATGCTATTCTCATGCTTTGCTTTGCCTTGTCTAATCCCATTTGTTCCAATATCAAACTTCACCTCTCGGTACTTCGTTTGATATTTGTTTTATAAAATTTAGTTCTATGGAATTAGATTTAAATTCAAGTTCTAAATAAGATAGAGTTTAGTCTTGGATTTGTTTAGGGACCCATCATTGGATTGTGCCCCACAATCCCAAGACTAAAGAAGTCTACTCACACATGATCATAGTAGACAAGGGAGTAGAAGAGAATGACATAAAATAAAATGACATAAAGATAAATAACAGAATGTAAATGACAAGAATATAAACAAAGCGATAAAGAACTGAAATGTAAAGTGCTGGAAATGTAAAGAACAGAAATTAAAATTCCAAGAAAGTAAAGAACATGAAAATAAAAGAGCAAAAGCTTAAGAAAATTGCAAGAACTTAGATTAAACTTTGGAGTGAGATTACAAGTATGCTAAGGTACCATTACAGTTGAAATGAGGTCCTATTTATAGCCTAGGATCAGTAGACAAAGGATTAAATTCGAATTACAAGCCATAATGAAAGAAGAAGAGTTTTGTAACATTTTGAACTTCAGACAAAGGCGCACGGACCGTGCTGCTGGGGCGCACGGACCGTGCTGCTGGGGCGCACGGACCGTGCTACTGGTGCGCACGGACCGTGTGTGGTCTTCAAACTTTCCATCTTCTGAAACGTACAGGACGCACGGACCATGCTTGTGGTGCGCACAGACCGTGCGTGTCTTGAGTCTTTTTAGCTGCTTTCTGTAACAGTGAGCACGGACCATGCGTGTAGTAGGCACGGACCGTACGTGAACACCAAATTCTTGGCTCTATTTTCTTGATTTTGCTCCTTGGTCCTTACATTTTCAATCCTTGCTTTTTTTAATTACCCAAATTCTTCCATTTCTTCATTTATTTGACCCTGACAAATTAAACCAACAATTTGTAGTAAAATAGCTCCAAATCAAAACTAAAATTCTACAATTTTTATTTAATTAAAATACTAAAAACATAGTAAAATAAGACTTATCAGTACCTCTTTGTCTTTACTAAAGTTCATGACAATAGATTCTCACAAAAAAAAAAAGTTTTTTGAGATCAGAAAACAAAACTATCTGGAAGCCTTAGATAGGTCCTCAATCATCATTATCACTGTTATATTTATGTTAATTACCTCTTGTATCCATTATTGTATACTACCTTCAAATTGAGGAATCATAGCCTTTACTTGTGCATTGTATCCATGAATTTCTCTTCCTTGAGGAATCATAGCCTTTTTTTTTGACAATGAGGAATCAAAGCCTTTAAAGGTAATATACCATAATTAATATTTAATTTTTTATTTATATATTATTTGTCTTTTCAATCTTTCATTTTTTATCGGTACATTTTCATTCCAATGTATATTAGTCAAATTCATTTGAAAAGGCATTTATGAAGTATTAATTACATCGAAATTAAATACATCTATGACATGTTGTATAAATGAAAATACTAATCATTAAAGAAAATAGAAAAATTATTACAACAATAGTAGTAAAAGTTAAAAATAACTCTATTTGATTTTTTATTAGGAAGAAATATACATCTATATAATGGAAGGAGTACTAGGGGTACTCCAAGCCAATATAAAATAGTTCAACTAGATCTATTCACATGTTTAATACAAGAAAGTGGAGATTTCTTTGTTAAGAAAAAGGGGAAATAAACTATTTGATGATACATCGTATATTATTAAGACTATTAATTAAGTAAATTTGCACTTTTCGTCTATAAAGTTTGACAAATATCGTTCTCCAACTTTACTAGAAAATTCATTAATTCAATAATCTCAAAATTTTTATTGCGTCCCCATATTTTTAATTACATTTTTCGTCTAAAATTATTGTTTTTTCTATATATTTTTGTCATCTATTTTTCCAAAATCCTTGATATTTACGGACAAGATATATTAAATTTAGCTTAATAAAGCCTTTTAATACAAATTTTAATAAAAAGTAAAAAACATCTTAAGCGTAATTTTATTAAAATGAATAATTAAGTAGTAACAGTGATATTCAAAAAATAGTTTTTTACTAAAACAAAATACTAATAAATACCTGTATTTTAAATCATTACGTTTTTTCCATGAGGAATACTACCTATTTTGTAAAAGTCAAAATTCAAGGCTGACCAAAACAAGTTAAATTTGAAGGTATTATACAATAATGGATACTTAATATATATTTTATTTATATATTTGTCTTTTCTCTAGTCAAATTCATTTAAAAAAGTACATATGAAAGTATTAATTGCATAAAAATTAAGTACATTTAGTGATATAAGTATATTAGTTACTCTCTATTTTCCTAATCATTGGTATTTTTGGTGTTTTATTTTTGTCGCAAAATAATAGTACTTTTAAAAGTCTAATGTACAATGGGTTGGATTCGCTACCTTGAGGACAGGAAAATGTACATGTCTTTGTCTCTATCTCTCTCTTCTCTCATTTTCTCTCTCATATTTTCCTCCACGTTTCTCTACACTCTCTCTTCTCTTTTATGCCTAAAATCTAGTGTTGTCAAGGTACTGAGTTACTGGGTTAATGGTCGGACCGAATGGTCACTAATTGACCCACATGACCCGATCTCTGTTAAAAAACTATTACTAATAGAAGCTATACTTTTTTTGGTTTGAAGAAGCTATACTTAAAAAAATTACAATATGTCTATTTTTTTATATTGTTAAATATTACCTATGCATATATTTTTTATCAATGTATTTAAAAGTCAAATAAATAAACCTATTTTTTTGGTTACAAAATAAATAAACATATTATCAATATATAGAAGCCATATATTCTTTCAAAAAAGAGTCAATTATATGTTTTTTTGTACAGAATATGTAACATAATATGTTAGGAAAAAACTTAAGTACAGGTGGTGCTGTAGTTCAAAAAAAATATAGGATAAGTGCCAATAACTATTCGGCAATTGTTAAGTTATAAATTCACTTTTATTATAATTACTGGTACTTATGGTGCACCTAAATATTGCTCAATATATTATAATTCGTAAGCTACTAATCAAAAGCGATGCTTGTCAAAAAAACTATCAAAAGAAGCTTAGTTCATTGGTAAAGTGTTGACTAATTAGTTGATCTTCAATGTCATGCGTACGATACCTGTGATAAAACCTTTGAGAAGTCATAAAAACTAAAAACTGGGCGATGTACACTTTTGACCCGGTTCAGTTTTGTAACATCCTCAATTTTAGACGTCATAAAATCAAAATGTTAATCATTTTAATAAAACTCAGAGTTGTAAACGTGTTTCAGAATTTGGACATAACACACCTTCCTAAAACATTCATTAGGCAAAAGTTTCCAAAAACTAAAGCCAACCAGCATAACCAATACCCGTCTATTACAGTTATATATAACTGAAGATGTCCAAAATCCAAAATAGAGTTCACAATATACATAAAACTTTGAGTACATAAACCAAAGTTTCTAACATTAGGGTAAAACACTTACATACATCTAAGGTAAAAGCTAAGCAACATAATACTTTGATCCATAAGATATATCAATAAACTAAGTAATTACTCTAGCAGCTACTTTTCTTCCATTTGCTTCGCTTTGCCCTGTGGATCTAAAAACAACAACAACATAAAGGGTGAGATTATAAATCTCAGTGAGCTCTTTCGTGACCCTTCACAACTCGACTCTCGCGGTTTTATTATCTTTACTCGTAGCCCAAGTCTGGATAGCTACACATATCATGGCATAAGCATAACGTCGAACAACCACTACACAGTTCCCCCGGTGAACCCCCTTGATAGTATCTAACTAACGAATAAACACGGAACAGGACTAGGTTTTGGGCTCATGACTTCCCTCCCCTAGTATGCTAGAACTCGGGGTCGTCACCTCACAAATTTATCATGGATTCGGTTACCAAAACCGTTACTTGGACACTTAGTCCGTTACTTGAACTATATGGTTTATAAACAATATTTATAACTCAATAGATATCTGAATTCTTTTATTTAGGGACACCAAGTCCTCTTGTAGTTATCATTATATCATATTCTTTCACGATATAAACCATGCGGTCTATAACAACGATTATAACTTGAATGACGACCAATTCACGTCTCAAACATAAGCATAAGTGAAGTATTATGATTCATATAGCATTGGGGGAGGTTGAGTAAGGAATTAGGATGGGTTTGGGATCAATTGAAATGCCTTTAAATGTTTTAAAATTTGGCGACAGAAGGTCACTCACGGACCAGGCTCCTATACGCACAGATCGGGCTCTTTAAAAAGAGTTTCAACATTTTTAACAGGTGGGGAGGCCCGGGCCTTATGTCATTAATTATTTCAAAAATTTGTATTTTCACGAGTTTTGGCATTCCATTCGATCCCGAAACCGAACATACTTGATTCCTTACTCAACATTTCTTAACAACAGTACCAAAACAATCCCAAACAACCAAATTAACATGCAATGAATCAACCAAAATAACCTCAAATCACAATTCATATTGTATATCACGCATAAACATCAAGTTTTATCGTATTAGCTTCCCCAATGAGATTATAACCGTTCGAAATACACATGCAAGACCCAACTTCAAAATCAACATCACAATTCATCAAAACATCAAACAACAATATAAAAGCGTGAAGAACTCACGTTGGAATATCAAATTCAACACACAAACAAGCAAAATGTGAAGTGAAGTGCAACCCAAGAGCTACCCTATGCTTAGATTCGAAACTCAGCTTCTAAAACCCCTCCTAGGCTACTTCAATCTACAATGTAGGTATTGAGAAGTCCTAATCCAGCTTCCAAAGAAACATGCAAGTCGTCGATTTCCTACTCAATCTAGCTCACCCTCACCATTGTTGCGAAAATGGAGATGGATATGAAGGGAAGGAGATGTTTTCAGCCGAACTTCAAGTTCTAGTCACTCTAAAGATGATGAAATCGAAAATGTGAGAAAGAGATGGTGAAGATGTATTTGGTTTTGGCTTGGGGTTTCTCCTCTTCCTCTCTTCTCCTTCTTTCTCTTCGCACTCCCCTCTCCTTTCTCTCAAATCTTTCTTTTCTTTCTTGATTTGTGTGTGCATGTGTGTGTGTGTTTGAGTTAAAAGAGTGGGAGTGAGGCTGAATAAAAGTGAGTGGTTTGGTTTCAACTATGTTATTTTAATGAGCTGATATTAAAACTAGTGATATGACTATATTGCCCCTACACTCAATTTATTTCACTTAAAACCCCTTTTTATCAAATAATCACTCAACTATACATACAATTCACACAATTTGACAATAATTATCTATCATCTATATTAAACTCAATTGAATAACGATTAATTGAATTCACCTCCTAATCTAAAAAATTTAAGATAAATCATTTTGGGGATGTTAAAGGTTTAAAAACCCATGGGTCACCGGGCTAACCGAGAAACTCTCCAAGTCAACCAGATTTCACCGATTTCATCCATTCAACTACACATCTGATCCAACAACCGACCACGTGTCACCGGGCTAACAAAAAACACTCCGGGTCAACAGGATTTCACCGATTCAATTAGGTGTATTTTCTCGCCATCAAGGTAGAGAATTCATTTCCATGTACAATTCACCAAACTTTTCAAAAATACCATTTATATTTATTGAGTATCCAAGACACTATTAACTCTTTTATTTTGATTTCAATTATTTTTTTTTTTGACGCATTTGATTTCAATTATGTCAAAACAACTATAAATAGTAGTACTTAGCTAATACAAATTAATTGTAGCTTAATTTATGCTCAACTATCATCACATTTACAATAATGGGCACACCCCTAATCACAATAATAAGAAAACAATTATAAAACCAAGTGCGATTTACATTCAATTAGAAGATCAAACTGAAAAGAAATGGGAGAAAAATAACAAGATGTGGAGGGAAAATTAAAGTGAAGGAATGCGAAACACTTTTAAGGGAGAAAAATCAAAAATAGACGGGGGTGGGTGGTTAAAGACTGAGTACTTTCATCAGGGAGATGTTAAAATGAGGGAGTGATCGGGTGAATGAATTTTTTTTATGGATATAATGAGTGCTTTCATCCATTCAATCCACACCTTCTCAAATCCCTTTCGCTCTATCATATGCATCAAGAAATTCCAAGTTACAGAATCGTATGCCTTTTCAATTAAAATCTACCTTAAATAACACACATTCATCACTCCTCCTTTTTGCAAGGTCTACTATTTCATTGGCAACAAGAACTCCATCTAGAATTTGTCTCCTTAGGAAAAAAGCTTATTGCCAAGAAGAGATGACTTTAGAATTTACCTTCTTCAATCTAGAAGCTAACACTTTTGCAAGAATTCGGTAAAGGCACACTACCAAAAAATAGGCCTAAATTATTTAAGGCCTTGAGAGTTTTCCTTCTTGGGTATTCAAGCCAAGAAAGATGTTGTAATGGCCTTATAGGGCACACTATTGTTACCTGGAATTCTTTGATAAACTTTACTATGTGTCTTCCTTCACTACCTCCTAACATTCACAACGCTAGAATTTTAAATAGCGCTTTAATGAAAGTGCTATTAAAAGCCAAAACTCGGAACCACATCAGTAGTGCTTTCTCCTAAAGTGCTACTGAAAGTTAAAACACGGAACCATATCAGTAGCGCTTTCTCCTAAAGCGTTACTGATTGCTTTTTTTGTTGTAGTGATTCCTTAATGAAACATAAGGTTAACTCATCCGGTCCCAGACTTGAAAAATCACAATCCACGGTACCCCAGACTAATTCCTCTAGATATGTGTATTGTTTAAGGGGTCGACATCTACTAACAAATGCTCTTCTATATACACGAACATGATTCTTAAAGAACTAACTTATCTATCAACCGTGCCACACAATATTGTTCGAAGCAATAAAAAAATATCAACATTAATTAGACTTATCAAAAAAAAATATCAACACCAATTAAGAAGATAAAACATTTATTGTATTAAAATCAATAAAGGTTTCTGAACCTCAACCCCTTTATGACCACCAAAAGCAATGATGATTATAGTTTGAAAATTCCATTAATGAAATAGAAAAGGAACTAAAACTATGCCTATGAATCATATCATCTAGCTGCTCAAAAGTCTAGTTATTTATTTACTGAGGATGAAGTTGTCCCATCAATCTGCATATCATTTTCAACAGCCACTTTAATTCCCCACCATCCTTCAAATTCCATGGGCTCTAAAACCTTAACAGACCCATCTGTCAGTCCAATTGCAAATTGATTGGGCTCATGTGGATGTTCTGCAATAACAAGAGGGTATACATTTCGACTGCAAAAAAATAAATAAAAAATGTTTAAAGGTTATTATGGAGAAAATGGGCAAGAATCATGTAAGCAAATTTCATTAAGCTTGATTGAATGTAAGGACAAAACATAGGTGTAATTCTTTGTGTATATATAGTTTAATTGTTCTCTAATCACAATTCAATACATAAGTTATATATCAGTTGTTTTTCTTTTGACGGTAAATTATATATAAGTTATATATCAGTTGTTTTTCTTTTGACGGTGAATGAAATATTTAATTCATGACCCAAAAAATAGGATCATTTTCAACTTCCATGGCATATTTCATGTCAAAACTCTTTACTAGAAATTAAGTAAGTCTCCTCACAGGTGTATGAGTCAAACTAATCGTATAATATAATATAATATAATATAAAATGTTATAAATGGTTGGTTATACAATCTTAACCAACCCTAGTATTTTATATTATATTAAACGGTAAATTTGCTTGTTACACCGGTGAAGGATCGTTGATGACACCCATACTTATAGATATATAAGTAAAAGAAACAAAGTAACTTGAAATGCATAAAGAAATAGTTTGAAAACCTGTCTGATGAGATCTGACGTAGGTATATAGATGAAGCTATATGACATCTCAGTTTGAGAGTGTTAGAATCAAATATTCCAATATTGCCATTGGTGAAAGTAGCATAAGCAAGTTGACCATTACAGGAAAATGTTGCAGAGGTTATTGAACCATACAATGGCATCCACTGTAATCCAAACAAAAGGATGTTATTCTATAGCTGCATTTAAATAATCTTTGATAAAAAAATGTCTTATGATAGCCTTTTTTAGAACTTCTTTTATAAGGTGCTATTTATAATTTCTAACAAAAGTACAAAATATTTGTCCTCACTACTAGTTGCATTGGTAATTTCAACGACATGGACACGCAAGCTCTAGGGTTCAAACTCGGGTCGTGTTCAAACCCGAGTCTGACCGTTTGATAGTTATGGAGAGGAGAAGCAGGAACAAGTACTTACCTGTTGAATCAATTCCATTTTTGAAGCATCATAGATTGCTAGCTGAGTTGCATGCCAAACCAACAAGGTTACTTGATTAGTGTGAAATTGCACTCCAGTATCACCAACAGGTGCATTTCCAGCAGGCATTTGGATTAATAATGATTTCTTCACTCGCCACCAATTGATGCTCCAAAACAAAAGCTATAAATAAAAATACCCACAAAACCATAAAAGGTTTAGCATTTTACCATGAAGTTAAAAATTGACATATATGCATTGTGTATACAAATAAAAAATAAGTTAACTTGAATCATAGGGAAAATTTGGATGGTTTACAATGACAGACACAACAAAAAGGTTACATAATAAGTAGAGTAAGAAAATGAAAAAAAAATTACTTATAGCAAGACTCATAAATTGGAGTTTAAATCTCAAGCTTTTAAATTGCAGCATTGGATGAACAGCCAAAAATATTAATGTGGGTAGAAAAGGAAACAAATCTTGTGATGATAGATTAGGAGAAGAAAATACCAAGAATAAGACCTATTAATTGTAATATAAACAAATAAGAAATACGAAGGAGTTCCAATTTGATATTTTATTATATACTAAGAGAGAATGTATTTATGAAACAGGATTTTGATATAAAACACTGACCTAATGCCTTTTACTTAGCCAATAATTGTTAATAAAATAAATCTATTGTGTTATATTCTTTTAATGGCCAAAGTTTATTAGTGTTGATCAGTCGTAGGGATACTCAAAACTCATTACAAGAAGTCAACATGATTCAAATAAAATACAGCGAAAAATGACCAAAACTACAATAAAGATATCAGGGCCACCCAGTCTCTGAAAGTGGGAACCAATTGTGCTAACTTTTATTCTAACAAATTATAAAACTTACAGTTAAACATATACCTGAGCATCAGCCCCTGACGAAACCATGAGACTTAGTTGATCTGAAAAGGCTAAACCGGTAATACGCTTTTGGTGACCCTTTAATATACGTTTGATCTAAGGGCTTAGAGGTCAGATCCTTATATGATTCTTAACACAATCCAAATTTAAACTTTAGCTATACTTAAAGGAATTACCTTTTGTCTCCTAACACTGTAAATAAGAATTTTTGAATCTTCCCTTCCAATTGCAACAATGTTATTGTCTCTAGGATGAAGTGCTAGGGAGGTTGAAGCAGGTGGTGCCATAAAAGTTGAGAGCCTCTGAAATTCAGCAATAATTTGTCATAATTCACAAATACTAAGACACATTTGGACAATAATTTTGTCACAACTCAAAATATATATATTATCTTGTAAAAACTTTCAAATCACCTTAAATGTCAATATGTTGAACACTGAAACTTTTCCTCCACATGTAGAAATAACATAACAATCATTGTTTGAGAGTTTGATGCAGGGAACAACTACTTCAGAGTTTTCTACGACATCATTAATCATGAGACTACCTTTATCTGGTCGCCAATGTTGTGGAACAACACTTGCTGTGGCCTTTTAAACCAACAAAAGAAGATATAAGATTTATAGGCATCACCAAACTAGTAACTAATAGCTACCTATAAATTCTTAAAATCTAATAACAAAAAAATGGATATCAGAATATACAAAGTAGGCATGTTGTGATATCTAATGTACAATCACCTTTCCACTAGAATTCAGTTCATTAATGCTCCATTTCCATAGTTTAAGAGTTCCATCTGAACCAAGAGCTAGAAGTCCATCCCCAGATTTTGTGTAAAGACAAGCAACCTTAGTAAAAGAAACATATTTTTCATGAAATTACTGACTTATAACAAAAATATATTAATTAAGAACCCTATGCATTAAAGTAAAGGTTGTTAAAATACCTTGTTCGTGGGTTTCATACTCTCTTGTGGCATAGTAAGTGTTCGACACTAAACAGGAAAAAAATATTTTTGTCAGTTCCTATACTTTATCTCATGTATGTATAATATGTATCTCATGTTCATGTTAATATATTTCAACATGCAAAACTTTCGTTGATCTATCTTGTCAATGTGTTCTACTTCATTGATGATTGAATTGATATTTGCCACATAGTAATAAAACCATAAACTGATGATGGTGAATTATGGCAGATAAAAACCTTTGTAATAACAGGTGTTGTTAATGCTTCGCAAAACTGAGCTCCAATCCTTGAGTATTTGAAACCATCCCTATTAGCAAGGATTTTCAAACCATCTTCTGTGGTAACAGCAAGCAGATTTCCATCCTTATTGAACTTTAAGAGAGGGAAACTCTGAAGCAAAACGTCAATCATGATATCAAATAGTGTTCACAAAAAGGCATCAATATATTGAAAGTACAAGAACTACTCACAGGAAGACCACCCTCAGCATATGTAGTAGTCATAACATTTATATTTTCCATATCCCAAAACTTAATTTGGTTATCATCACCAACAGCCAAAAAGCGACTCTTTGAAGTGTCAAATTGCACAACACCATTAGATTTCTTTCTAATCCCAGAATATGTTCTTTCTATTTCTCCTTCACTTTGATTCCATTCAACTAAGAAAGAATCTCCATCTTTACTTGTTCCGCAAGAGAATAATCTAAAATAGGAAATAGAAGTTACAACTCACATGAAAACTTACAAAGAAAATCTAAGAAACATTTTTCCTTTTAAGCTGAAGAATGACGATATTGCCAACATTGTTCCTCATTTTCTTACCTACTTTCATCTGCACTATAAAGTATTTTGGTGCACCATTGTCCAGGAGCATCAAAGTTCGTCACGGAGTCCATTTTACCATACATCCATACCTTAATTTTCCCTTCAAAATCAGTTGAAAATATAAACTGCATTTGATACGACACCTTATTATCATTCAAGCATCACTGCAATAACTTATACATGAAAACAATAACATAATTTTTTGGGCACATGTTTATCCAATCATATTCATAAAAGGCATATAAGAGTATGGTTAAGAAACAAGCATGTTGGTGCCTAGAAAATGAGCTTGCATTTCATTCTACAGCAGTATGGTAAAAAATCTACCATAACCTTTAATCTTCATAATAATTTTTGTTTTTGATGAAAAATTTATTCCTTTAGATTGAAAATCAAAATAATCATAAACCATTTATAAATTTTAATGAGCCAATTCAACAATAATAAAGGAGGATGCCTCAAAATCCAATTATAAAAATCCAGCCATGTTAAGAGAAGAATTTAACCTGGTAATTTCCTTTTTGGTGGGGAGAAACAGAATAAACAGATGCTCCATGACCTTCAAAGTGAAAAAGCTTCTGTCCTTTCAAATCCCATACCTGTAATACTTTTCAAAAGTTAATTATCAAAGATACATTCACCTAGCTATAAACTATTACACAATGAAAACTTCTCTTTCACCTTTATCAACTTATCATCTCCACAAGTTATAATGCATAGTTGTTTGTTTTGACATGAAAATGCCAAGTCATTAACACTACCAACATGAGCATCAATCTATAATGAAGCAAAGACATTAGTCAGAAATTACATAAAAAAGCCTTTGAAGTAGATTCATATCAAAATTTCAACTGAACATGCCTCTAATTGCTGATATAGGTTCTGAGGCGCTTGATAGGCATACAAGTGAATCAAATGTTTTGCAAAAGCAACCCCTAATAAGAAGAGAAGAATATTACAAGCTGGAAACTAATAATGCAACAAAATAGAAAAAAGTTTTACTATATTTACCAATAAAATCTCCCTCGGGGCTCCATGATACACGATTAATGGATATAGACGAGTCTTTCCCAGTTCTAGCCTGTACAAATGTCCCAGTTACTAAACTCCAACATACATAAGAGAAGGAAATTATTTTATGTGATATATATATATATATATATATATCATAAAATTTGTGAGAATATGTAAACCTGAAATAAGTCAGAACAAGCAGAAATATTCCATATCATGAAAGGCCTGAATATCAGCCTCTCTCTAATCCCCACTTCCCAAATCGAAATTTCACCATTTGAACAACCAACTGTTTCAGAAATAATTTTTCTATGTTAGTATAAGATGGAAGGGTTAAAAACGCTATTAAAAGTCATGAGTAACTTATCAAAAAAAAAAGTCATGAGGAGTCAAAGCTAATGAGAAAACTACGCAGTTGAAAATTTTTGAGACACAAACAAAAAAATCCAAATTTTATAAAGACTAAAAACATATTTAACCCACAAATGAATTTGTGTTATACAAGACATGCGTTGTATATCAACCTACCAACAAGTAAAGAATGAAGGGAAGGGTGAAAATCCATGCTTGTCACAGTTGATCTATGATATAAGGTACAAACAACATTTGTAGGAAGGCCATCAAGTGGCAAAGAGGCTTGTTGTGTACCTGCAAGAAATTGAATAACATGTGAATAATTTATCTAAACAAAACAAATAAATTATCTCTCTTCCACCTGACAATAAAAAAGACAATATCCATTAATTAAGAAAACGCTCCTATTATTTATGGTGGCAACTTCGTTGCCCACCTAAAAAATGTGAGTACCAACACCTACACCTATTTTTTTACTATCAAGATTTTCTCTCTTTCCTTGCATTAATTACTGAGATTGGTTTTTATGTATTGCTGCCAATTTTGTCAAAAAAAAATATTTGCTGCCAATCAATTATCTTTATATACAGCCGCATTCACTAGTGGAAAAAATGCATTTTATAACAGTAATTTATATCGGTTAAAAACGACCTGATGTTAAAAGTGACGCGGTGGCAATTTTGTAATTATTTTGACTATGTTTATAACGGTTCCTTCTCAAACAGATATAGAAAATGCTAATTTACATATTTCATATCAGGCCTACGCTATACCCGTTATAGAAAACGCTCTTTCATATCAGGTCATGAGATACCCGTTATGGAAAACGCTAATATGTTAGGCGCGGATCAAAACCCTTTCCCGTTCACTCCCTTCCCTCTCACAAATCCTCTTGCTGGAACTCTCTCTCACAAACAATATTTCGCTTGAAAATCCATCACTCTCAACGAAAACCCTCTCACTCTCACTCTCAACGAAAACCCTCTCCCTGTCACTCTCAACGAAAATCTTGTGGTTGCGCCGTCGCCGTTTCTGCACCAGCGCCGTTGCTCCGCCGTTGCTGTTCTTGCGTCGTCGTTTCTGCACTAGCGCTGTTGCTCCGCCGTTTTCTTGCGCCGTCGCAGGGAGTCATCACTGCGTCGTTGTTGTTCTTCAGCCATCGCATTGCTGTTCTTGCACAAGGTGAGTTAGGTCAGACTTTATTTGAAATTTCATTGTTGTCACTCATTTCAAATGGTAATGTAATGTTCAGCAACGTTGAGTATCTTGAATTCTTGATTAATTAAATTTTGTCATCACGCACCAAAAAATGATGAGTCCTAGAGTAAAAAGTTTATGGTTTTGGACCTGGAATTGGAGAAAAATATGCCTCAGTTTTATAAAATTACTTTTAGTAACATAGAACATATGCTTTTGAAAAGAATTTGACATAGAAAATACGCCTCAGTTTTGAGTCCTAGAGTACCAATTTGACATTTTTACTCTAACCTTGGAAGAGAATTTTCTTTTCAATCTTTCATTGGTTCCTTTTAGATGCTCCAAACTCTTAATTAACACATATTATCCATTATTTGGCTTATGAAGCTATTTGATGAATTTTATGAGTCTGTCATATTTGGTTCAATTTTCCCATTTATGTAATTACTTATTAGTAATGGCCTTACTGATTATAGTTTCCATTTTTTTTGGTATTAAAATACAGATAAAAAACGTGATTCACATAAACTAGTGTATAATTCTTTTTGCCTCCTATTGGGAACTAATAATACAATGTGGTAGTTGTTTACTAAATAGGTAAATTTAACTTTATAGATCATGGAATGCATCTTTGAGACTTGATCCTTGTGCCCCTTCTATTTCCATCTAGATTGAAATCTGGTTGGTCTGTGATGCTATTCATAGCTTCCTGATATTGTTTGGTTCTTTTATCACAGGTTGTTGTACTAGCTAGCTGTGTTGTACGTATAAAGAACGGACAGATCAAATAACCGCAGGCACCTGGAATATCTGCCGAGTTGAGAGAGAAGGCACGTATCTTTATTATATGTTTTTTTTTGGTGAAAATCTTTATTATATGTTTGTCAATATATTTTTTTGTGTCTTTATCATTATAAAGAATGGATAGATCAAATAACCAAGATTTAATTACTTTCAAAGAAAAATAAGACCATTTCCTACTTTTTTGTTTCTTGTGAAAAAACTGTGTAAAAACAATCGAGATTTAATGTCTTTATCATTAGTATTTTTTAATGCTAGGATCCTAAATTCTGTCATATATTTTGCAGGTTGCTAATCCAAGAGAAATAGTTACTACCAAAGAGTCAAGAAAAAAAAGGTGGATTCCAAACTCCCCTACTCTACCATTCACATACTCTAACTTCAATCTCTTTAGTCACTATATGCTTTCACTCTAGTTGGGTACTAGCCGCCTAAGTAGTTATGAATCGTAGTTGGATCAATAATAGCCGTCTAAGTGATGAGTATGAGAAGGGCGTGGAAGAGTTTCTAGAATTTGCTAAGAGAAGTTGTCCAAAAAATAATGAAAAGTTTATTTGTCCTTGTGTTAGTTGTAAGTTTTATTGTCTTTTTGTCAATTGTTTGAATAATGACAAACTAGTTGTTAAAGACATTCGCGATCATCTTCGTTGTGATGGCTTTAACAAGAGTTATACAAGGTGGATATGGCATGGTGAATCCTCAAGAATACCAAGCGCATCCCAGAGAGAGGAGGTTAATGGAGATACGAATGATCGACTAGAAGAGATGATTCGAGATCTTGGACCAGAGTCTTTTCAGCAAACATGTATGTATGATACTTTGTGCAACGACAATGTCGAGTCGTTGTACCTGGGGTGCACCAATTTCACACGGTTGTCAGCCGTGTTAAAATTGGTCAACCTAAAGGCAAGAAATGGGTGGACTGATACAAGTCTCACAGAATTGCTTGAGTTACTGAAAGACATGCTTCCCGAAGGTAACACATTGCCAGACTGTAACTATGCGGCGAAAAAGATATTGTGTCCTATGGGTATGGAGTATAAAAAAAATACATGCATGTCCTAAAGATTGCATATTGTACAGGAAAGAATTTAAAGATAAACATGCATGTTCTACTTGTGGGACATCATGCTACAAAGTGAAAGATGATGATTCTAGTTGTGATGTGAGCACAAAGGGTTCTCCAGCAAAAGTGTTGTGGTATCTTCCAATAATTCCAAGATTCAAGCGATTGTTTGCTAATGCAAATGACTCAAAGAACATTAAGTGGCATTCAGATGAACGAGTATGTGATGGCTAGCTTCGCCATCCAGCCGACTCTTTGCAATGGAACAAAATTAAATGTTTCTTTCCGGAATTCGGCAATGAGCCATTTGGTTGACGTAAGTTAGTTTTACTTATACTTTAGTTAACCGATTAACTATCAAACTGATTAACATTTAGCATGACATCTTAGGTATATGCACCACCAAAGTATCTTGAAGGGCAATAGTGATTTGTATGGTTTCATTGACCCTCAACATTTTTTGCCTACGGTGATTCCTCAACACCTTTTGACTCCAGCTAATTCCAAGGAGTTTTACCTAGCGCCTTACCATAATATGTAAGTACATGTTTATCAATTATTTTTAAAATTCTATATATGTGAGTTGTCACTAATTGTTCCCTAATGTAGAAATCATTGGCAATTGTTGATCATTTGTTCTATGAGTAATCAAATCGTCTTTCTTTGCTTGCTTGGAAAGAAGCCGCCCGCAACCCTCAAGCAAAAAGTTAATAGGTAAGCTCTTATTTATTATACATCATGTGTAGAAAATTTACAACAAAACTTAGAGAATTTGAATGATGTCTTCCTTTTTTATTAGTGCTATGGAAGGATATCATAAGTTGATGGGGACTAGAAAGAAGACACCTACATGGATTTTCCCCAATGTAAGTAGTTTAACTCTTGAGTACAATGTATTTTATTACTATATATAATATTTACTATGACGTATAATTTGTAGTCCCGAAGGCAACCTGGAAATACTGAGTGTGGATTTTATGTTATAAGACATATGTTCAACATTGTCTCTGCAAGTATTGTTGATTTATGGTTGGAGGTATGTGATAGAATTTTTAACAAGTTATATTGAAGATGTATTTTAGTTGATGAACTAATATTTAGTCTTGTGTCCTTTCACATTATAGAGATTTAACACTACCGAACCATTCAAAGATGAGGATCTGTATGATATTCGGTCTCGATGGGCAGGACTATTTCTTGAACTTTACACAAAACGTCCTATTGGGTGATAATAGGCTAGATAGGTAAATCCATCAAAAATTCTGCATTCTCTCTTATTTTGAAATGATTTTTGCTTATGTGGTTAAACCCACAACTAAACATATTGGTTGCTATATGGGCAAGACTATTTCAATTGGAAGTTTACTTACAACTTCGTACTTTTTCTATAGTTATAATAGGTGATTTATGTTTTATGCACAACACGCATGCCCTTCTAATTTTCTAGCATATTCATAGAGTTTAACCATTTTTGTCTATTCTTAGATTTGAATTTTTTTTTCTTGTTATAATTTCTATGTCAGACTGGACACGAAGGAAGAATTATCAACTGAAGCTATTTTGTGATAAAGACTACCCAAAAAAGCCCCCAAGAGTTCGGTTTCATTCACGGGTCCATATTTGGTGCTTGCTTAGTTTATGTTAGAAGTAATTTTTTGGATAGTTTTGGTAATATGTTATCACCATCATCTTTTATGGAAAACAATGGAGGTTGTATTGATTAGATTTGATAATATGTACTTGAAGATTATTTGAGATTGTGTTAAAGATTTTGTAATATCTACTTGAGATTGTACTAGCCTTAATGGATTTCTATGTTACAATGTCTCCTTTGTGTTTCTCTAAGTTCTGAATTTTGATTTCTCAAAGTCGTAATTCTGTTTCTCTAACAGCAGGTGTGTAGAAAATAAATAGGCATGTATGCTGATTAGAAACCACCTTTTTAATTTTTAAAAAAACTTCATTTTTAATATCGGTTCTTAAATCAACAGATGTGAAAAGTTATTTTTCATATCGGTTCTCCCAGAAAACTGATGCAAAAAGTTATTTTTCATATCGGTTCTCAAAAAACCTGATGTCAAAAACACACTTATATTTGATGAAAATTGACTTTTTATAACGGGTGTACGGGTAACAGTTATGGAAACTATTTTTCGCATCTGTTCCGCGTCTGATGTTAAAAGTCCCTATTTTTCATATCTCCTTTTTCCGCATCTGTTCACGAACCGTTATGAAATGTCGTTTTTAACCGTTATGAAATGCCTTTTTTCCACTAGTGATTTTTACCTTTTGTTTTTTTTTACTTTTTCAGTTTCTACCTTTTGTTTTTGTTTTTTTTCATTCTTTAATATTTTAAGGTTTGCAATTTTTTCTTTTTTATATATTAACGACTACTTTAAAGTCTCGAAAAATTTTATATGTTTAAATATGCAAACTTTGTTTTCTAATAATCAATTCGGTGAAGAAAAAAATTAATTTCACGAAAAAAATACGTAAACTGATATGCTAAACAGTGTGCTTTTGTGTGATGGTGAAAAAAATTATCTTTTTTAAAAAATACATAAAATACGGTGTCTTTTGAGGTACTTTACGATTATGAAAAAAATTTAACTGTTTAAATACCCGAAATTTCTTCCTCAAATACCAGATTGGACAAAAAATAATAGCTTTGTGACAAAATAAGTAAAGTGTGATGCTAGCAGTGCATTTTTTGGGGTACTTTAGGGTCCAAAACAAATTTTAGATGTTCAGAAATACGCAAAGTTCGGCCCTCATCAAAAAACTAAGAAAATACTTTTTTTTACAAGTCAAATTAAACTTCTTTTCACATTTTGAAATATTTTTCCAACTGGTGGAGAAGAGAACCTAAAAGGAAGCGTCGTTCCATCGAGAGGCAGCGGTCGCGAGGTGCAAGGGAGAGGAGAGTGATTGCGTTCTGGAAGGGAGAGAAGACGCAGAGGTTGTAATAGATATCACGTATCAATTTCTGGACGTCAGATTGGGATGGAGAATAGAAGAGAGAAGGAAATGTTTATCAAAAAAAGAGAGAAGGAACTATGGGCGGAGGAGAAATTAGGGCACAAAAATTAGGGTAAATCTGTAATTTCCAAAAATTAACTATTGCTAAATGAGTTGGCAATATTTATTGTTTTGACAACTCACCTAGGTGTTAGTACCATACATTATGCAGTAGGTACTTTAGAATTCACCATTATTTATACCCAAAATATTTGATACCAAAATCCACAATGATCTAAATGGTTAACACAGTTCAAATGCATATATGGTTAGTTATATTCAGTAGATGGATAATAGATGTATTAGGTGTCGAATTTCAACAAGGTTAACCACAATTTACAGGTGTTCAAATCATGTTTAAATCAAGAAAATATTAGAAAACTAGATTACGTGACAATAATTTGATGAATATATATATATATATATATATATATATATACCTTGATGGGAAGGACTAGACAATAGAGAAGTTGTAGCAACATGTGACTGAAAAGCTGTAGCAGGATTAGCATTCTCCATCATTCCCGCTAAAGCATTAACATTAGCAACTGCAGGGGTTGGTGTAACTGACTGCACATAATTTAGTTATAATATTAAATGAAACATCCCAATGTATTAAGATTAGACAATTATAAAAATATATTGAAGCAGTGAACATGAAAATAACAAGAAAAACTAAGGTCATACTTCAGCATTTGCAGGTGAACAAGTATGGTCAGTGAATAATGTTTTGATCTCTGGATTCGCGTTGGGATTCTTGCAAAATTGATGCTGCCAATTCAAACTGGATAGAAAACATTTACAAGACTTAAGGACAACATGACTAATAAAGCTACAAATGGTAAGAGATGACATTACCATATGAAGTTTTGGTTTTCTTGATTAAACTTGACGTTGCATCTAGAATGAATTTCAACTTGAAGAAAGGATTTGAAGCTTTTTCTTTCAGAAGTGTTTTTTATTTTCAAATTTATTGCTCAACGTGAATAGAGTTAAAACATTGTGAATGGATGTGTAAAGGTCAAGACAGTCAAAAGTTATATGGAACTATATTACCTTTGATTAATCACGTAACCGTGATTTCGTGAATGATGGAAAGTTAAGTTTATCTCGAAGAAGGGGGTTCAAGCCAATCAGTCTCTTAAGCTCTAACATCACTTGGTTTCGAATGGATAATTGTCCATTCTCCCTGTATTTAATCAAATTTATCTAAAATTTCCTACAGTTAAAAGAATTGTTAGTTATAATCTGAATAATTGATTCACTATTCTAAATTACCATCAACTCACATTTCGTTTTCCTATTTTAGTCTCTTCCCCTAGCACCGCTGAACTCCTGTCAAACATTAACGAAATAAAGGAGAACTGAAGTGTTCTTGTCCGTGTCGAGAGGCTTTGGCGTGTTGCTGACCGTGACCCTAACAAACTTCCGTGCTTTATCGAAATGTTGTTAAGTGATTCTCAAGTAAGCCTATGTCAACCCGGCTCTGTTTTGTTAAATATATGATTTGAATTTGCTATAAATAACCATCACCTAAATTTCTCTCCTGGTGTGAGAGTTTCTCTCCTGGTGTGAGAGTGTAGTCTTTTCTCGTCTTTTCTCCATAACTGAGTAGTGAGTTTTTCTCCAAACAATGGATCACTTGTCGTTACATGAAGGTGAAGATCTTGAGTTTGAGGATGAGGGGGAAGCAACAGTGGAAACTCGTCAGTCACTATGCATAGTAGGGCGCTTCCTAACAGATCGCAACATCAGAGTGCCTATCATGATGGATAGGATGGCAGACGTTTGGCGGCCGGGTCGTGGGGTTTCGATTAAGGAAGCGGAAGCAGGTCTTTTTGTTTTTGAGTTTTTTCATGAACTTGATATCCAGAAGGTGTTGAAGAATGGGCCGTGGTCGTTTGATAAACATATGCTCGTACTTGGTGTTATTCTAGAAGGTGTGGAACCGCAGGCTGTTCTGCTCAATCATGTGCCGTTTTGGATACAGGTTCACGATGTACCATTTGGTTTCATGTCTGAGACAGTTGGAAAGGGACTAGGAAACTTCATTGGCGAATTTTTGGAGTATGACAGCCGTAATTCATCCAACTTTTTGCGCTCCTTCATGAGGATTAGAGTCATGGTGGATATCACACAGCCTTTGAAGAGGGCAAAGAAGATTCGTAAACAGGGAGGTGAAGCAAAAATTGTTACTTTTAAGTATGAAAGACTGGAAACGTTTTGTTACATTTGTGGATTGATCGGGCATGCAGAGAATTCTTGTGATAAGCTCTTCACTATGGGTCCAGATGATGGTGTTAGGGGATGGGGCCCTGAACTGAGGGCGGAGGTCCGGCGGAATGGAGGCGGCGGCCGCTCAAAGTGGCTGCGGAGTAGTCCAAACGACGCTTGGGTGAACCCTACCCAGGCATTAAATGCGCCGCGAAATTATGGCCATGATTGGAGCGCAAATAATGGGAATATTAACAGCCAACACAATTTTGAAACGGCGAGCAATAATCTTAATGTGGGGTGCGAAAATCAAGGTTTCTCTAGTCAGCCAAAAGATTCAACAGTTACAGCAGAAAGAGGTGGGGCCAGCGAAAATAATTGCCATAAAAGAGGGAACAACCAAAACGGAATGTCAGGCTGTTTTCCTTTCAAAGCTGAAGTTTTTGTTAATCCACAATTATTCTTTCCTGTAAAAAACGCAGCAAGTGTAGCAAGTGATAATGGGCCCACAATAAAAAATAATGCAACAAATGAGGAGGCCATGATAATAGAGATGGACAGAAAAAGACAAAGGGCTACTGAGTCTGAGGTGAGTCAACTCAATGACTCAATTAAAAATAATAATAGTAACAACACAAGTGGGATTGATAATGTGCATGTTATGAACACAGTGGGTAACGAAGCAAATGAACAGTCTTTTTTATGGGCAGGTCCTGGCAACCAGGCCTGCCGGGAACAATGAGTATCATTAGTTGGAACTGTCGGGGCCTGGGTAACCCGAGTGCAGTTCCCTCCATTCGTGACCTCGTTCGGGCGTACCAGCCGGATGTTATTTTCCTGTGTGAAACTCTGGTACATGCAAATAGGATTGAAGAGATTCGTGTTCGTTTGGGTTTTGATAATGCTTTTGCGGTGGACCGTTTGGGTAGAAGTGGAGGCCTTGCTTTGTTATGGAGGCAGCCTTTTGACTGTAGGGTGCTGAATTATACATCTAATTTTATTAATGTGGAAGTTAGTTGTGTTGGACGACCGGTGTGGCGCCTCACTGGTTTTTATGGGTATCCTGAGAGTGGTAGAAGGCGGGATTCCTGGGACCTTATAAGAACTTTATCTAGTGACAATGACCTCCCGTGGTGTATTATGGGTGATTTTAATGATATTTTGTCCAATGAGGAGATTCGGGGCCAACAAGATAGACAGCCGTGGGTTATAAGAGGCTTCCAAGAGGCTGTCCAGGAGAGTGGTTTACTTGATTTGCCTATGGAAGGATACCAATTTACTTGGAGTAAAAGTATTGGAACTCCTGAGGCGAAGGAAGGAAGATTGGACCGTGTGTTTGTAACTCAGGCTTGGCTAGATGCTTTTCCGCATAATCGTTTTATTAATGGGGTCTCTGATAAGTCTGATCATACACCACTTTGGCTGCGTTTGAATCAGTGGGATCACAGGCCTAGGCGTCGTATTTTTAAGTTTGAGAATTCGTGGCTTGAGGAACCGGAGTTACCATTGGTAGTAGAAGATAGTTGGAATCTTATTGAAGGGGCTGATTTTTTAACAAAAGTGAAACATTGTACAAGTGCAGTGGATGAATGGGGGCGTAGGTTGAGATCACGCTATCGGGATGAAATAAATGACTGCCGAAGAAGTATAGAGGAGATCCGGTTGCTGCCTAATGGTGGGGAAGATCCTATGTTATTAGAAATGAAGACTAGATTGAGTACTTTGCTGGCACAGGAGGATGCTTTTTGGAAACAACGAGCCAAGGTCTATTGGCTTCGTGACGGTGACACAAACTCTCGTTTCTTTCATGCTATGGCAAGTGCAAGAAAGAGAAGGAACCATATCTCAAAGTTGATAAGAGAAGATGGTAGTGAGGCCACTAGTCAACATGATTTGTGTACCATTGCTAATGAATATTTCACCTCTTTGTTTGATGGTAGTATTGGTGATTATGAACCTATTATCTCATGTGTGCAGCCGAGAGTAAGTGATGAGGATAACCAGCAGCTTTTGAGACCTCTTGAGTTTGAAGAATTTAAGCAATCTCTTTTCCAAATGCACTCTGATAAGGCACCGGGTCCGGATGGCTTGAATCCGGCATTTTTTAAGAGATTTTGGAATCTTTGCGGAATGGAGTTGTTTCATACTGGAAAGGCTTGGCTCGAAACTAGTGAGTTCCCTCCAAGTTTGAATGATGCTAACATTGTGTTAATCCCAAAAGTCGACAACCCCACGTCCATGAGGGATTTGCGCCCCATTTCTTTATGTAATGTTATGTATAAGATCATATCAAAGGTGCTTGCAAATCGTCTCAAACTTTTATTGCCGAAATGTATTGCGTTGGAGCAGTCTGCCTTTGTTGAAAATCGATCCATTCTTGATAATGTGCTAGTGGCTTTCGAGACACTTCACCACCTAAAGTGTCGTAGTAAAGGGAAGATAGGGGAGATGGCTCTTAAGATTGACATTAGTAAAGCTTATGATCGAGTTGATTGGGGCTATTTGAAGAGTATGATGTTGAAGATGGGCTTTGATGAGAAATGGGTTGGCTGGATGACTATGTGTTTGGAGACAGTTAGCTACTCAGTTTTGGTAAATGGAGAGAGAGTCGGTCCTATCACACCTGGGAGAGGGCTGAGACAGGGTGACCCACTGTCACCTTATCTTTTTATTATATGTGCGGAGGGACTTACTACACTTTTAAAGAAAGCTGAGGCTCGAGGGGATCTACATGGAGTGAGAGTGTGTAGAGGGGCTCCATCCCTCACACACCTCCTTTTTGCCGATGACTGTTTTTTGTTTTGCAGGGCAGATGGCAGAGAAAGTAGACACTTGAAAGATATTTTGAACACTTATGAGACAGCTTCTGGGCAGGCCATTAATATGCAAAAATCAGAAATCTTTTTTAGCAGGAATACATCCCAAGAAAACAAGGATGAGGTAACAGGTATTCTACAAGTAACTGCATGTTTGGGCACCGGTAAATACTTGGGGCTGCCATCAATGGTTGGAAAGAACAAGAAGCAGATTTTTGGTTATCTTCGAGACAGAATCTGGAAGCGTGTTCATAGTTGGTCCGGTAAACATCTTTCAAAAGCAGGTAGGGAAGTGTTGATAAAATCGGTTGCTCAATCTATTCCCACTTATTGTATGAGCTCTTTTTTAATTCCTACTACTTTATGTGAAGAGCTGGAGAGGATGTTAAATTCATTTTGGTGGGGTTCGAACCGGGGAGGGCGAAGGGGAATTAATTGGATGAGGTGGGAAAAGCTTACTTTGAGGAAAGAATTTGGAGGTATGGGATTCCGACATTTTCATGGATTCAACTTGGCTATGCTAGGGAAGCAGGCGTGGAACATTGTCACTCACGCAGATACTATTGTTGGTAGAGTTTTCAAAGCCAAATATTTTCCAAATAGTGATTTCATGGGGGCTCACTTGGGCCATAATCCCAGTTATGTGTGGCGTAGTATCTTTACTTCTCGGGTAGTTGTCAACTTGGGTGCGAGATGGAGGATTGGGGACGGAGGTAATGTGTCTGTATGGAGAGACCCGTGGCTTAGGGGGAGGAAGGATAGCATGGTGAAGTCACACATTGTGCCAGGTACAGAACATCTAACAGTGAAAGATTTATTTATTAATAATACTAGCTTGTGGAATGCAAATTTAATTGATAACCTTTTTGATATTCAAGAGGCCATTTTGATTAAAGCCATGCCCACATATGTTACATTTGAAGCTGACAAGCTTATTTGGAGCAGAAGCAAAAATGGTATGTATTCTGTTCGGTCTGCTTATTATGCTATTATGGAGGACCTTTTTGATAAAACTCATTTGCGTGTTGAAGGTGATTGGATGAGTATATGGAAGCTGCGGATTCCACCGAAAATTAAATTGTTGTTATGGCGGGCAGCGAGAGGTGTGTTACCAACTAGAAGTAATTTGCTTAGGAGGCATGTAATGTGTGAAAATTGTTGTCCGATGTGTGAAGGGAATCCGGAAAATGAATGGCACACTTTTTTTGACTGTGAGCACGCGGCAAGAGTGTGGGAGGCAGCAGGTTTACACACTGATATTTTGGCAGCTAAGGAACTATCTGAGAGTTTCCAAGAGTGCATTTTCAAGTTGATAAATACTTTAGAGGACAACAACAAGAAGAGATTTGCGTTGGTATTATGGGCTTTGTGGCGAAGAAGGAATGATAAGGTCTGGCAGGGGGTATTGCAGCCTGTGGCACAAGTGGTTAACAAAGCAATGGATATGTTGTTTGAGTGGGGGCTGGTGCGCAACCAAGTTGGTGTTGCTGATGCTGACTTTTCTTTGCAGCGACCACGGGTTGAACAGTGGATTAAACCGCCAGCAGGTAGCTACAAGTGCAATGTCGATGCAGCGTTATTTGCGGGTGAGAACAAGTATGGTTTGGGCATTTGTATTCGTGACTCTACGGGCTCTTTCTACAAACGCAAATCAATGTGGTTTAATGGCTCTCCAACACCACAAGAAGCAGAAGCGATGGGTCTTTGGCAAACTTTGCTTTGGTTGCGAGATTTGGGCATGTCTTCAATTACCATAGAGCTGGACTGTTTACCGGTTGTAAATGGTTTGAAGACAAACCTTCAATCAAACACAGAATTTGGCATGCTAATGTCTTCTTGTAGAAACTTTTTATCTAGATTTCAAAGCTTTCAAGTTAGCTTCATCCGGAGACAAGCAAATCTTGTCGCTCATACATTAGCGAGAGCATCAAGATTTAATCCTTGTTCCCATGTTATTGATTTGATTCCAACTTGTATTGAGACTATTATTTATAATGAAATGAGATAAGTTTGTTTTTGTCAAAAAAAAAAAAGAATTGTTAGTTCATTGTATAACTTTTGGGTGAATTTTGAAAATTCTTTTAGCTCTTTCAAAAGAATTTCTACAGCCTCTCCTTTATTATTTCCGAGGACAAATAAGAATATTTAAACATGAGATGATGAATGAAGTAAAAAAATAATAATACAGTCACATGAACAATTATATATAAATAAAATCATAAAAAGTATAACTAGAAACCTACTATTAATTAAGATACAAGATGTAATTAATATTTAAGAAAATAAAAAATAACAATAAAAATAATGATGATTATGAGGACCTATGATCAAAAGCTTCGAGATCCTTCTGCTTTCTGATATCCAAGAACATTTTCAATGAGTACTCATTGTCTTCGATTTTTATAAAATCAGAGAGGTACTTTTCAACCTCATCCCATTCTCCATCTAGGACTTTCTTTTCAAAATATTTCCAGTTGAAGAACAAGCCAGATTCTTGCTCCAACCTAAATTCCATCACAACACAAAACAAGCACATTTTTATTTTCAATTTAGCAGATCAGTTGCTTACAATATATTAACAGCGAAAATAAATGAATAAAAAAAATAAAATAATGGTCTTTACTTGTGCACTGTATCATTAAATTTCTCTTCTTGGAGAAATTGAATAACGAGACCAATTTGATCTCCTCTCAAAGTTGTCATCTCTGCAAAGTGAAACAATCAGAAGATCCACGAGTGAAAAAGTGATGATCTTTGTAACTAGGGTAGAGTTTTGAAGAGGACTGAGAGAGAGAGAGTGTTACAGAATATTTTTGTTTCACAATTGTTTGCGCAGACTTATCGGTGAATTGATGTCTAGTTTATAGAAGACATATGATACGTACAAGTAATAAATAAATTTGGTCAAAAGAAAATAAATAATAAATTTTGGTCAAAAAAATTACAATAAAATTTTTTTTATTAATGTATTCTTTTTCTTTTCAACCTTCTTTTATGGTACATTTTCAATCTCTTGTATGTTAGTCAAATGCATTGGAAAAAGCATTCATGAAAGCACTAATTAAATATAAATTAAACACATTTAATGACATGTTTTTTTGACTGGACATTTTATGACATGTTATATATGATACTCCCATGGGTCAACAATATAAGATAAAAAGATATGTGTTTTAGTGGTCCACAATATAATAAATAAGTATTGATTTTAGGATGTAATAAATGTCTACTTCCAATTCTACCCTCATTTATTGTCTCCACTTTCCTATGTAGTTTAACTTTATTACTTTAAAAAGGATGTTTAAGAGAATAAATTTAAATTTTATAAAAAGGGTAGTTTTGTAAAAGTTACATTTCAACTTTATTAGTTTTTTTTTATAAGCAAAATTTATATTAAAGGGGATGCAAACTGACACCCCAACTGTTACAAATTTAAAATTTTTTTGATAAGCAAAATTTTTAACTACTTTATTAGTTGAAAATAACAAGTTTCAATGTTATTCATTGGTATGTGAAATGTTAGGTTTTTTTCTTATATCGTGGACTGGAGAGAGTATCCATTTTGAAATACTTTTTTGCTAGAGTGACGGTCATTTTAAAAGGAAGAGAGTAGTCAAATTCATTTGAAAAAGCATTCATGAAAGTATTAATTAATTAATTACATAAAAGTAAAATACACTTAATGACATGAATATATTAATTATCAAGGCATAAAATATAAAAATCATGTTGGTATTAATCATTAAAATAAATTTATTTGATAATAGTACATTATTAAGAATATAAATTACACTAAATTACATTTTTAATCACCAAACTTTTCAATTTCATTTGAGGAAATTGTGATTTTCCAACTATTTTTTGACAAATTTAGTCTTCCTAAAATATTTGGTCTCCATCTTTTTAATGATAGTTTTCGTTCACTACTTTTTCAAAGTCCATGATTCTTAGGGATAAAATACCTAATATTTAGCTTAGTAAAGCAAAAAGCAGTTTAACAATATTTTGGGTTAAATATATTTTTATCACTAGAAGTATTTCAAATTATATTTTTAGCCCCTATAAAAAGTTTCACTTACTTTTAGGTCTCATATTTTCTTCCATCAATAGTTTTAGTCCCCATTACATTTAATAGTGCTTAGAAGCACTATTAAATTTATATCTTTTATTTTTATTTTTTTGAGAAATAGCACCTCTTTCTTAAAAGTTAAGTTTTTTTAACAATAATCTTAAAAGTTAAGTTTAACACTACATAATCACATAAAAAAAGTTTAACGCTACAATAATAAATAATTAATGCTACCTCAATCTTTTGACTTTTAATCATCACACGAACTTGTTATGTCAGGTAGAAGAGAGCTGACACATACTATAAATTAAATACATTTGAAATTATTAAATGCATAAATTAAATACATTTAACGATATGTTATATAATTGAATTCTTAAAATATAAAATATACCACTTAGACAATAATAATCGTAAAAAATATTTGTATTTGTTGATACTATATTATTAAATATATTAGTTAGGCTACATAGCACTTTTATCTTTAAAAGATTTTCATTTTGGCAAAACTAATTCTCCATTTTGAGTGGAGAATTTGGTCTCCATATTTTTAATTACACTTTTAGTCATTGATTTTCCTGAAACTCAGGATTTTAAGAGAATTTTTTTTACAAGATGATTTTAAGAGAATAAAATTATTAAAAAAACCCACCATTTTGTGTGGCACAGACTAATTATAACTGGAGTTAGGAATTCTAAATTCATTTAATGATTCGTGTATTATAAATTTATAACTATACTAAATACCCAATTCAAAATACTAATATTATTGTCAAAAAAAATACTAATATTGAACTAAACTATTATTTATAGAATTTATTATATTTAATTAAATTGAATATTATTAATTAATGAAATAACTAAAATTTCTTAAAAAATCAAATAACATAGTGAACTAATTAATACTGTTTTGTTTGAAAATTAGGAACCAAGTGTGAATTGCTTTTTTTAGTTCGGACAATTGTTGGCTACCCACGAAGTGCTTCAACCCTTTCAACGAAAGATTAATATTTGGTCGTGCTTAGGATTAAATTTTGTTCTGGACAACACCGAGTTTGTCCACCGTGGGAATCAAACCCGGGAGTACTGGGTCGATCCGGTGTTCAACGGTCCAAATTGCTAATAATTACTACATGGAAATTATATCTAGACTAAATTATAATTTTGGTCCCTCTATCTTCAAAAATTCAGACATTTGGTCCCCATATGTTAAAACTCAGACATGAGGGCTAGCCACTCCATCTCACAGTCTTTAAAAACATATTTCACCAAGATGGATTCGCCAACCGGTGTAGCAACTAGGAAAGAGCGATCCAGAAGAGTAGGATCTCTACCAAATTGAGTAGCAAAACTCGGAGACACATATGATTGTGTAGATCCAGGATAAAAAAACATGTGCGCTAAATGAACATACAAGAATAATTCCTGCTACTACTCCATTAGATGCTTGAGCATCCTGCCGAGTTAAAGCAAAAACACGAGTCTGTCCCCCTACTGCTTGAGCCTGACCTCTGCTTGTCTGAGTATGACTTCTTCCTCCATTTCCTCTATCTCTAACTCCTCTAGCACTTCGACCTCTAAGGCCTGAAGCTTGTTGAACCGTGGGTGATGATTGTGAAAATGCTGAACCCTGACTCGATCCATGAATCAACTCTGGACAATCTCTCTTAATATGACCTATTTGGCCACACCGAAAACACCCAGTATGTTGAAAGCATGTGCATGAATGGAGTTTTTCACAATTTGGACAACAGACACCGGCCCCGACAATGTTCCTAGAGGTATGTTGACCACCACTAACTCCAATCGATCTATGTTGAGATACATTGGCAAAAGATGTTGGGCTAGTAGACTGGTGACTGGTCTGGAGGAATCTATGTTGCGAAGGGGGTTTAAGTAGAGCTAAAGTACCAGCACTACTTTGACCTTGAAATGATCCATCATATCTGGTCTTCTTTTGTTTACCATGCAATACTCCTTCCTCCAATCTCCTAGCCTCAATTCTTCTAGCACTATCGACTGTGGCAGCATAATTAGATGGAAACTGTTTCCTTTGTGAAGACACTAACTCAAACAAACATCTCACCAATCCATCCACGAATCTTTGAATGCGAGATGTCTCAGCTGACACCAACTAAGGAGCATATCTGGGCAACTGAGTGAATTTGATATCGTACTCTAAAACCGACTTGTTAGAAGTTAATTTGTCTCCAATTCTCAAACTCTTTGGAATTTGCCTCTCTAACACTCTCAGGTAAAATTCGATCCAAGAATGTCGCCTTGAATTCCTCCCATGTCATGTGAGGTAAACCCACATCTCTTCCTCTAACAAAATTATCAAACCATATCCTTGCCATATTCTTCAATATGAAAGTATCCAACTCCGCTATCTTCTAACTCAAACATCCCAAAACTGTATAACATCTCTCTATCTCATCAATAAAGTCACTAGGATCTTCAGAAGTATTTGAGCCCGAAAATATCGGCGGCTCAAGTCGGAGGAACTCCCTCAATATAGTCGTGGCATTACTATCTTGATGAACTCCAATTTAGTGCATTTTTAGAGATATTTTTGGGTCACTTTTAGAGCAATTATTATCCATTATATAAATTACTAACTTAATTTGCTCTATTTTTGCAGAAAAGAAAATATGAAAAAGAGAATTATATATACATATAGGCTGCTTGCATTACAAAAAGAAACGAAATATCCTCACGGCCCAATTGAAAAAGTAAGTAGCCCATGATTGAAGAAAAGGCCATTCGGCCTTGTGGAGAAAAGGAAGCCCATTACTATGGATAGCTAAATCCTCTTCTAGGGTCTTAGATGGATCTTGCAAGTTTAAAGACCTTTTATGTTTTAATTTATACTTTGAATTCCTAGTTTTTATTTTTAATTAATATTATCCTATTGTGTTTATCACATAATTAGGGTTGACAACCTTTGCATGTTTATAATAATCAATTAGTTGATCAACGATCGTACTGCAATTAATTGGTGGACCTATTGGATAACTGGGGCTATAATTAATGCATGACCAAACTTTAATTTACTCTTTTAATCATTCAATCTTTTTGTTCTTTATGCTTTTCTTGAATTTAAATTCTTGCATGACCAAACAAGGGTTAGTTTAGGAAAAAGAATATTAATCACGGAAAAAATTTAATTAAAATAGTTGATTGAATTATTAAAATAATTTGGAGGCGGGATATAGATAAATTAAAAGGTTAATATTTTATATGCGTAGGAGGTGAAACGAGTAAAGGAGGTGGTGACGTAGAGAGCCCAGTGTTTACTGAGCCCTCAACTTAAACCCTGGGGGTTTAAGCCAAACCCTCATTCGCAGCAAGCAAAAGAAAAACGAAAGTGAGAGTGAGAGAGAGAGCACGCGGCGCAAAGAGGGAGAGAAGAGGAGGGTTTCGCGAAGAATTTCAGAAGGAGATCGTTCGTGTTGCTGTGGTTTTGTTCGTGTCTCGTTCGTCGTGTTCCGGAGCTTACGTTATTCGAGGTAAGGGTGGGCTTAACCTTGATAATGGGTTGATGATAATTATGTGTGGGTAGTCTAGGGTTTTGTTGAATTGTTCGTGTTGTTGCATATCGTGTTTTCTTTGAGATTGGTGCTTTGATGATTATTGCACGTTATTGTGATTTGTTTCGTTATTTGTTGTTGCGTGATTGTTGTATCACGATGATGGTATTGTTATTGTTCGTGTTTTTGTTGTTGCTGTGCGTGGTTGATTGTTGTTGTCGCGTTGTCGAATTGTCGTTTTTGTTGTGGTGGTTGCGGTGTCGTTGCCGTTAGGGTTTGGTGTTTGGCAATTTAGCGATTCTGGACACAGGTTCGGTTTTTCTAAAACTGGCGCTGTTTGGTTGATCCAAAAATTATGAGGTTGATTGTTTTTGAAAATAGACTTAACGCCGGTCGTTTTGGCACTGGTTTCGTCAAATTTGGAGTTGTATAGCTCGAGTTATAGGCGATACAAGTTAGGTTAAAATTCTGGAAACGATTTGGGTATAGATTCGGTATTTCGGTGACTAGGAACGTTGTATTGACCGAAAAATTATGTGGTTTATCTTTCTGGAAAATAGACTTAATGCTTGTTAATTTGGCACTGGTTTGGTTGCGTTTAGAGTTGTGTAGCTCGAGATATGAATTCCACAAGTTAGAGTAAGATTCTGGAAACAATCTGGACACAGAGTCAGTGTTTTGGTTACCACGTTTTCAAAAGAACTCCTTTTCGAACGAATCCAATTTCTTTGAAAACTAAACAAAATTTGCCCCAGTTTATGCACAAGTTTCATGCAATTTGATTGAGTTTTGGTCACTTTGGAATTGCTTGAATTTGAAGGACAGAAACTGTCCTCTTTTGCAACTAGCCTGTGTGCTTTTCGAAAACTGTACCTATTGGACACTCTCCTTCAAAAACTGAACTTAGGGATGATAACCAGACCCATAGGGCTTTCCAACAAGTATTTATTTGTTGAAATCCGATGTCGTTTGCTATTTTAATTAATTGGCTGAAGTAGGTGCGATGTGCCTAGGCGCTGTGCGCCAGTCTTGTGCGTGGTGTGCGTGCGTTATGTCCGCGTTGTGGAGCCGTCTGGTGTTAATATTTCAGGTGCGGTGCTGGTATGCTCAGGAGAGTTTAGTGGTAGCTGTGATGCTACAACTTGGTGCTATTTTTGGTGAAATCATTTGTTTTGATTCTGGTGATATAGTATTTATTTTAAATACTTGTTATGGTGAGTTGGTGCATAATCATGGTGTCGCATTGTCATATGCATGTTTTGGTGATATAGGCTCTGCCTCTGGTGTTTATTGGTGATATGCCCGTCGTGGCTCATTTTGGTGATCGGTACCGCATGCATATGCCCACTGGAGGGGTTGCATATCATCCCATTGTCTATGAATGTTATAACTTTGGTGGTTCACTGTCAAATGGACTTTTCCTTTGGTATCTGGTGCTGTGATATGGTGTAATTGTATTGTGTTGCTGTAGTTACCTGATGCTAGCATATTTTTATCATCTGCTTATTACCTCTGTTAGACTCACCCCTTCTGCTTGGAATGTTGCTCTCATGCGGCAACGCTGCAGGTGATCGCTAGTGCTCGTGGAGGAATTGCTAGGTTTTGCTTCCTCTCTCGTTTGGGTCTGTGTCAGCTCTGATATGTAGCACCGGGGAGTCGTTAGTTATCGTTTTGAACTATTATTTTAGTTATTGGAAATTGTTTTAATTAATTTTGGAGATGTCTCTAATTGTTAATTCTGGAGATGTTTAAAAGGTTAATATTTCCGCTGCTTGGTGATTTCTTTTATATAAATTATTTTGGAGATTTTTTTTTGGAATAAATGGTGTTTTTTTTTAAAATGGTGAAAAATGTAGCGCCCTTCGAGGTGACTCTGATAATTGTCTATTTAGTTGTAATAGTAAAAGGGGGGTGTTACACATACGGCCTTGTGGAGAAAAGGAAGCCCATTACTATGGATAGCTAAATCCTCTTCTAGGGTCTTAGGTGGATCTTGCAAGTTTAAAGACCTTTTATGTTTTAATTTATACTTTGAATTCCTAGTTTTTATTTTTAATTAATATTATCCTATTGTGTTTATCACATAATTAGGATTGACAACCTTTGCATGTTTATAATAATCAATTAGTTGATCAACGATCGTACTGCAATTAATTGGTGGACCTATTGGATAACTGGGGCTATAATTAATGCATGACCAAACTTTAATTTACTCTTTTAATCATTCAATCTTTTTGTTCTTTATGCTTTTCTTGAATTTAAATTCTTGCATGACCAAACAAGGGTTAGTTTAGGAAAAAGAATATTAATCACGAATGACCAAACGAGTTAATAGTTTTAGTAAAGGGATTGGTAATTGAATAAAATTAAGGAATTCAGGTAGAATTAGACATAGGGGAATTGAAGCTTACAAGTGATACCGAGACCTTAGGCTTCTCTCTATTGATTAAACTTTGCATTTTGAGTCTTGCTATTTATTTCTTCTTATTTTAGTTTCTATAACCACCAAACATTCGTTCGTCTAACTAATAATTAATCTTAAGTAGTTTGGTACTTATTAATTAATCCCTGTGGAGACGATTTTTTTATACTACTTCTGCGAGAGAGTACACTTGCTCTAAGTGTGTTTTTAACGTAACAAGTTTTTGCCGCCATTGCCGGGGATTAATTTCATAATATTAAACGAAAAAGATTTTTATTGCTTTAGACATTTTTTTTTATTTCTTGTTCTACTTTGTTTTAATTTAATTTAATTTAATAAAAAAATTACATTTAGTTTATTTTTAGGCAAAATTACACTAGAGGACTTTTAAGTTATTTATTTGTAATAAGTTGGCCCTTTATGTTTTTTTGTAACAAATAGGCCCTTTAAGTTACCAAACGTTGACATCGTCGGCCCTTTTAGTAAAGTGTCATATCGTTGATTACATCAAAAGACAACAAAATATGCTTGGTTGCATCAAAATACATAAGTTAGAGTAATCACAATATATAAAGTAGTATTATATCAAAATACATAAGCTAGAGTAATCACTAAAAGGGCCTATTTGTTAAAAAAAAATTAAAGAGCCAACTTGTTACAAATAAATAACTTAAAGGTCCTCTGGTGTAATTTGGTCTTATTTTTATTTGTTTAATAGTGCGTGTTTCAATGATAGATAGTACATATTTTCAAAAAAGCTGAAATATAAAGAGAGGGGATAGGAAACAAATATTGAAAGAGGGGAAAAATGAAGGTGAAACAAGATAATAAAAGAAAAAAAGTTGTGTGAGAGAGAGAGAGTGAGTGAGTGAGTGAGTGAGTAAGAGAGAGAAAAAGGTGGAAAAGTGAGAAAGATTTTTAGAAAGTGTGTGAAAGAGAGAGTGAAAAAAAGTGAAAAGTGAGAAAAGTTTGAAAATGTGTTTTTTTTTGTGAGTTTTATTTCCCTCATTATTGGTGATGTGGATAAATTAGAAGAGTGAGTAAGTTTGATTTTTCCTAGTTGGTTTTTTGATTATATGTATAGTAGATAAAAGAAGAAAGGTTGAGAGAGAGAGAGAGAGAAAGAAAAGAAAAGGTGAGAAAGGTTTGAAAAGTGTGAGAGAGAGTGAAAAAGTGAGAAACGTTTGAAAAGTTAATTAGAGGAGTACTGGATAAATTTGATTTTTTTTTTCTTAGTGGGTTGTTTGATTATATGTATTGTAGATGTATGGTAGATTTGTTATAGTAGATTAGCTAGGTAAATAGAAGATAGAAAATAAAGGTTTATTAGTGGGTGTTTTGATGATAGATAGTAGATAGATTCAAAAAAAAATACAAGAAAGGTTGAGAGAAAGAAGATAAAGAAGATAAATAATACAAGAAAGGTTGAGAGAGAGGGGAGGGTGGGGGGAGGTTTGAAAAATGTGTGAGAGAGAGAGAGTGTGTGAAAAAAGCGAAAAAGTGAGAAATGTTTAAAAAGTGATTTTTTTTAGTCTTTTTGTGACTCTTTTATAATTTTACCCTTACTAGTGGTGATGAGGCAAAATTAGGAGAGTGAATAAATTTGGTTTTTTCTGTTTGATTATTTGAATAATAGATAGATAGATAATAGGTTTCTTAATCAAAACATATTTATGAGCACCCCAATTCTGTCTCACAATTAGAACCAATGAGCCTTATAGTTTTACAATTGTATAATAAAAAGGAACTAAAACAATACATCTTAATTAATCATATCATTTGTCGGTTGAGGATGCATGAAACTGTCCCCACAGGCGTTTTGATTCCCCAACTTCCTTCAAAGTCTATGGGCTCTATAACCTTAACAGACCCATCTGACAATCCAATTGCAAATTGATTGGGTTCATGTGGATGTGCTGCAACAACAAGAGGGTATACATTTTTTCTGCAAAGAAAAACAAATGAAACATGATTCAAACTTCTATAGCATATTTCATCTCAATCCAAAACTTCTTGTAACAATAAACTAACTATATCATGAAAAGAAATCAAGTAAGTTTAAATACATAAAAGAAACTGTTTGAAAACCTGTTTGATGAGAGTTGATGAAGGTATGCAGATGAAGCTATACGACATCTAAGTTTAAGGGTGTCAGAATCAAATACTCCAATATTTCCATCAGTGAAAGAAGCATAAACTAGCTGGCCATTGCATGAAAATGTTGCAGAGGATATTGAACCATATAACCCATCTTGTGGCATCCACTATAGTCCAAACATATAAATATGTTATAAGATGCAATTTTAATTTATGACAGAAAGTGCAAAATATTATTTTGGGGTGTAAGCTTTTTTCAAAAAAAGAAAAACATATACTGCTAGGCTGCTAGCTGCTTACCTGAGAAATCAATTCCATTTTTGAAGCATCATAGATTGCTAATTGAGTTGCATGGCATACTAGCAAGGTTACTTGATTAGTATGAAATTGCACTCTAGTATCACCTACAGGTGCATTTCCAACTGGCATTTGGATTGATAGCGATTCCTTTTTTTCCCATGAGTCAATGCTCCAGAAGAAAAGCTATAGATAAAAATACCACAAAAACCATAAATAGTTTACCATTTTATCATGACAGACACAAACACAAAACAATTACAATGGTAAGTAGAGTAATAAAATGGTGGTAATAACTAATAGTAAGAGCCAGAAATTGTAGATAAAAATGTTTTGAATCCAGTAATGATATAGGAGTCTAAATCTCCAAGTTTATTATATTGCAGCATCGAATTAACAACCAAAATTGAATGTAGATGGAAATGGAAAAAATCTTGTGATGATAGATAAGGAGAAAAAAATACCAAGTATGAGAACTAACAACAACTGTAACTTAAACAGATAGAAAATACAAAAGGAGTACCATATTTGAGACTGCATCAAAGAGATAATGTATTTAAGAAATAGGATTTTAATATAAACACTCAGTATTAGGGTACTCAAAATCCATTACAGGAAGTCAGTCAGATCCAAACAAATACAACGGAAATAACCAAAACTACACTATGGGTATCAGGGCCACCCGGTCTCAGAAAGAAGATAACATAGAGTCAATCGTGTTAAATATTATTCTAATAGAATCTAATATTCTAACAGGACTTATGGTTAAACATACCTGAGCATCAGCACTTGACGAAACCAAGATATTCAATTGACATGAAAAAGCTAAACCTGTAATGTGCTTCTGGTGACCCTTTAATATATGTTTGACCTAAGGGAATGGATGTCATTATATGATTCTTGAGAAAATCAAAATTTAAATTTAGATATACTTAAAAAATTACCTTTTCTTCCTTATAATAGTAAATATGAATTTCTAAATGTTGTGTTCCAACTGCAACAATGTTATTGTCTTGAGGGTGAAATGCTAGGAATGATGAAGCAAGCGGAGGTAACATAGAAGTTGTGATTTGCTGAAATTCAACAATAATTTGTCACAACTCACAAATAATAAGATACACCTACACAAACCCTACGAGAGATTTAGCATTGATACTTAAGATTGAAAACGTGTAGGATATCTACCACATGACATGTCGAACACTGAAAATGACACTTCAATCATATCTCTTTTCTCAAATTAGTATGAATATCTATGTGTTTGTATCTATGTCGTGTTTAGTGTTCATTTGTGTCGGTGCTTTGTAAAGAGCACAAAATATATTATCATATAAAAACTATCGGATCACCTTAAATGTCGACATGTTGAATAGTGAAAATTTTCCTCCAGATGTAGACATAACATAGGAATCATTATTTGAGATTATGACACAAGGAGCAACTGCTTCAGATTTGTTTGGGACTTCATTGGTCATGAGAACCCCACTATCTGGTTGCCGGTGTTGTGGAACAACACTTGTCGTTGCCTTTAAACCAATAAAAGAAGGACTCAGTGATATTTCCAATGTAACAAAATACATATACATGCATGCACTCATATGTGTAACAATTATTAGATTTACAGGAAAGTATGTTGTATGAGTTTATCAGTATACAATCACCTTTCCACTAGGATTCATATCACTGCGACTCCATTTCCACAACTTATGAATTCCTTCTAAGCAAAGAGCCAGAAGACCATCCCCATAATTTGTGTAAAGAAGATAAACAACCTTGATAAAATAAACATATTTTATAACCATGAAATTATTGACATGTAACCGAAATATATATAAATTAAACACCTAATGCATAAAAGGACAGGTTAACAAGAGAGTACCTTGTTAGTGGGAGTCATATTCCCATCTGGCATACTAAGTGTTCGACACTGAACAAGATCAACTATTTCTATCACTTTCCTTGCTTTCTCTACATCATCCAAAATTGGTTTCTTCTCCATGATTCTAACCACATTCTGAGATAAGTAACAAAATGATTTAGTTAAGCACATAAATGTGAAGTAGGCCAAAAGGTGCCTAGGAATTAAAAACCTATGGTATAAAACCATGAGCATCTTAATTTACTTGGTCAAAGATATGTATAATATGTATCCTAGGTTATGCTAATATTTTCGATTTACAAAAATGGCATTGATCTCAAATAATTGTTATTGTTTTCTACATGGTGAATTATGGAAGATATGTTACCTTTGACACAACAAGTGCTTTAGATGCATCACAAGCCTGAGTTTGGATAGCACTTAAGTATATTAAACCATTCCTATTGCCAAGGATTCTCAAACCATTATCTTGTGTAGTAACAACAAGTAGATTTCCTTTCTTGTTGAACTTCAAATGAGGGAAACTCTGAAGTAAGGCAACAATTATGTCAAACAATGTTCACAAAAATGCATCAAAATATAGAAATTACAAGAACTACTCACGGGAAGACCACCATCAGCATATGTAGTAAGAACATTGATATTATTCACATCCCAAAACTTAATCTGGTTATCTTCACCAGCAGCCAAAAAGCGATTATCGACTATGTCAAATTGCACAATTCCAGTAGACTTCTTATTAAGCCCAGAATATCTTGTTTTTATTGCTCCTTCACTTTCATCCCACTCAACTAGAAAAGAATCTCCATCTTTACTTGTTCCACAAGAAAACAGTCTAAAATAGGAAACAAAGGTTACAACTCACATTTCTTCAAAAAAGTTTAAGATTCACTAAGTTTCCAACATTGTTCCTCGTTTTCTTACCTTTTTCCATCAGCACTATAAAGCATTTTGCTGCACGATTTCCCAGGAGCATCATAGTCTACCATGGGCGCCATTTCACCATACAACCATATCTTAATTTTCCCATCAACATCATTTGAAATTATAAACTGCATGAATACGACAACATAACTATTTTCAATAATCAAGCATTCACTGCAATAGGTTATACAATAAAAGCAATAACATCATTTTCTGGGGATTTAGATTCTCGAAAGTCATTTTTCCCTCTATTCACTTACATTCAAATATATTTAAGCTAAATTAAGGGGTATTTACGTATTTCTATAACTCATCAACTTATTCTAAATATTCTCTCATCACATTTTGTCTTGATAAAGATGAATGTAGGTGAATTAGGGAAAAATGACTTTAGAGAATCCAAATTCATATTCTGGACAAATGCAGAATTTTTAACACTGAAAATTGTCATCATTTTCTAAAAGCATGGTAAGGAAACATATGCATTACAACATCCAGAACTATGGTAAATGTTTACAATTTTTTTTTCTAATAGAAAAATAATTCCTTTAGATTGAAAATCCAAATAATCATATGCCCTTTTATCAATTTAATAATCCATTTCAACAATAATCAAGGAGGATGCCTTAAAATCCAACAATAAAAATTCCACCATGTGAGGAGGGGGTTACAGAATATTTAACCTGAATATGTTCCTTCTGATGGGGACAAATAGAATAAACACCTGCTTCATGACCTTCAAAGTTAAAGAGCTTCTGTCCATTCAAATCCCATACCTACAAACAATATTCTTCAAAAACCAATGCTTAAAAATACATTCATCTTGCTACAAGTTATTACAAAATGGAAACTTTTTTACCACCTTTATCAACTTATCATCTCCGCAAGTTACGATGCGTAGTTGTTCATTTGTATATGAAAATGCCAAGTCATTAACACTATCAACATGAGCATCAATCTGTAACGAAGCAACGACAATGGTCAGAAAGGGAAATGACTATTAGTACGAGACGAAATATACGGGGTAGTTCTTTTTAACAAGCAGACGAGAGGGTGTTGTGTTACTAATCCTACTTTAGTGTTATTCGTATGATTCGTTTCGTACTGGATATCACTTCTGTGGTCAGAAATTATATAAAAAAATTGTATTCGCTTCATATCAAAATTTGATCTGAACACACCTCCAAATACTGCTCTAGGTCCTTAGGCGCTTTGTAGCCATACAAATGAATCAAATGTTTTCTAAAAGCAACCCCTGAAAAGATGAGAAGAATGTTAAAAACCGGCAATAATTCAAAAAAAACCTAGAAAATAGTTGTATATATATTGTTTACCAACAAAATCTCCCTTTGGGCTCCATAATAAACGATTAATGGATATAGATGATGAGTCTTTCGCTATTGCAGCCTGTACAAAAGTCGAAGTTACTAAACATTAGCATAACATAAATGAATCTATGCTAAAAGAGAGAAAATAACTAAGATACTTATTTCAGCAGATTTTGTGTAAATGAATTAATTTATCCATAACATTTCCCTAACCGCATCTCCTTTCCTATTTCAAAAAAACTATATCACCATTCTCCATATGGAATTATGGTGGTAAATAATGAGATACAAACCTGAAATAAGTCAGAACAAGTAGAAATATTCCATATTTTGAAAGGCTTGAATATCAGCATCTCTCTCAGCCCTGCTTCCCAAAGTGCAACTCCACCATTTTCGCACCCGACTATTTCAGAAATGATTTTTATATGTCAGTATAAGACTTAAGGTTTTGGTGGGGGAGAACGTGGGCGAGGCTTTGGTGGCCGGGGTAGATCAGATAGAGAGGGTTTTGGTGGTAGATGGGGATCAGACACAGGATTTGGAGGCCGTGGCAGGGGAAGGGTTGACCAATCTGGTGAGGATGGGTCCTTTGACGGGAAGAAGGGTGGGTGGAACCAGGGAGCTAGTTCAAATACTACTTCGTAGGGTCAATCAAATGCTGCAGATAAAGGTCAATCATCTAGCTGGAATGAATCAGGAGACGATAAGGAAGAACTACTGATCTAGATACAAGTTATCTTTCCTTTTTTATAACTTGTATCTAGATCATCAGTTCTTCCTTACCGTCTCCTGATTCATTCCAGCTAGATGATTGACCTTTATCTGCAGCATTTGATTGACCCCAAGAAGTAGTATTTGAACTAGCTCCCCTGTTCCACCCACCCTTCTTCCCGTCAAAGAACCCATCCTCACCAGATTTGTTCCCCTGCCACGGCCTCCAAATCCTCTGTTTGATCCCCATCTACCACCAAAACCCTCCCTATTGATCTACCCAGGCCACCAAAGCCTCCCCCACGTCAGAAATGATTTTTATCGCATCTTTTTTTAAGAATGATCCCTTTTTTATATAAAAATAATCATTTTCAGAAGTTTTTCATCCGTTTGTTACAACTTTTTTTAAAAAATGAGAATATAAAAACTACTTCAAATGATAATCTATTTTGAGTTTTCATAAAGATAATTTTTTAAAGAATGATTTTTTAAAAAAAAAAAAAAGAAATTGGTTTCATTATGTTACACAAGCACAAAACAACTTCTCATTTTCTTGAAAATCTTTAATAACTAATCTCTAAATTATTTAACAATAAAATTACTTATTTTTTAATCCGTAGCAAAATCACTCCTATTTATGTGTAATTTAAGACATGCAGTCTATATCAACCTTACCAGCAAGTAAAGAATGAAGAGAAGGGTGAAAATCCATGCTTGTCGGAGTTGATTTCATGTATAAGGTGCCAAACACAGCAAGTGGCAAAGAGGTTTGTTGAGGTGGGGCAGAAAGCTGTCCATATATTATAAGAGAGTTTCCAATATAACAATGGCAATCAAACTATAATGAAAAGAAAATATGACAAACTATTGTGTAAATACCATATCAGATTTTGTAGAGGACAACCATATTATCTGTTGGTCTTCATCATTATTTTGAGTTTCCATTAGTCTAACAACAGTAGGTGTTCTTGAATGCGTCCGAATGGAGACTACAAGAAATCAAATAGCATGTGAATTTTCCAATGTAAATCCATCTGACATCATGCCAATTATAGGATAAGGATTAAAAGGCATCACAATAAAATGAAGACATTCCATGCTATGCTAGCATCACGTCACCTACTAAATCATTTATAGCACCTCCAATTTTATTGATAAAATTAATAATTGAAAACTATTTTATGTGACAACAAACTGACAGAGATATACCTTGACGTGAAGGACTGGCAATTAGGAAAGCTTCAGCTAAAGATGACTGAGCAGCTATAGAAGGATTAGCATTCACCATGTCACCTACTAAATCATTTTCATCACGCACAATTTTATTGATAAAATAATGAGAGAAAACTAGATTACGTGACAATAAACTGACAAAGTTATACCTTGACGAGAAGGACCTGGAATTAGTGAAGTTGTAGCAGAAGATGATTGGGCATCTGTAGAAGGATTGGCATTAGTCACATCACCTACTAAATTATTTGAATCACGCCCAATTTTATTGATAAAATTAGATTGTGTGACAAAAAACTCACAAATATATATACCTTGACACGAAGGATCATTCAATAGGGAAGGTGTAGCAACAACAACAGATGTCTGAGCAGCTGTAGAAGGATTAGCATTCTCCTTCCATCTCGGTAAAGCATTAACATTAACAACTTTAGGGACTGGTTTAAATGGCTGCACATAATTAATTAATAATGGGAAATAAAACATCCCAATGTATAAAGATTAGAAAATTAAAGCAATGTATTGTTGCAATGAACATGAAAAATAACTAGACAAACTAAGTCCATACTCCAGCATGTGCTCCTTGTGGAGCATGAGATGAAGGGCTTTCAACAGCTACAGGAAGAATTGTAACTGGAGTAGGTATTCCAAATCCAGTTGAAGGTGAACAAGCATGGTCAGTTAATAAAGTTTTGATGTCCGGAATCACATTTGGATTCTTGCAAAGGTGATGCTGCCAATTCAAGCTGGATAAAAAACATTTACAAGACTTAACAAATAAAGACATGATCAATGAAGCTACAAATTGATTTTGACGTGTGTGCTTGGGTTCACTTTGCTAAAAGTGACTATTAAGACTGAATTGATTTCTCCTCTAGAATTGATTGTAACTTGAAGCTAAGGTGTGTAACTTTTGCTTTTATAAAAGACTTTTACTCTCAGCTTTTTTATTTAAACTCACTTTTATGTGAACTCGTCCATAGATAAATTACTTTACATTCAACTCATTTTCATTTAAAATCAATATCAGTCAACACAAAACCAAAGACGCACTAACAATATTAACTGCATTAGTAGAGTTAAAGAACTGTGTGAATGGAAAGCATGTGTGTAAAGCTAAATAAACTCAAACATTGTGTGGACATATAATATATACCTTTGATTAATTAGAGTTGGTAACCGTGATGCCTCTAATGAAGGAAAATTCAGCTTATTTTGGATGAGGGGATTTGCCTCAAGCAATCTTCTCAGCTCTAACACCAGTAGACTTCGTACAGATTTTGTATCAGTATAGTTTGATAACTCTTCATTTTCCCTACATTAATCAAATCCATGTGTAAAGTGCAACCAAATTTTAACATCAATTCAATTCACAGCCAACAACATTATACCAAAAAAAGGCGCATTTACCTAAAATTTTTTAGACTTAAAAGATATGTCAATTTATTGTACAAATCTTTGTTAAAATTGGCAAATTCTTTAAGATCTTTCATCAAAATTTCCACTGCCTTGGCTTTTTCATTCCTGAGGAAAAACAAGAACATTTAAGCACAAGATGAGGAGAGGAGTAAAAACTACCCAACACCTTAAAATAGTACAATCACACGAACAAATAATAAAAGAATAAAAAGTGTAGCTAAGAGATTTAATTAGTATAGACCATCGTTGTAATAAATTTTACACCACAAACCAATAAAAAATCATGGTATGAATGACTATTAAGGTAGTTAAAATAAATTCAAATATTTGTTTTAACCTATCGTTTCGTAATTGATTGACCTTATAAAAAACCTTATGCGATGACACTGTACATAAATTATATTCTTAACTAAAACCTATTTTTAAAATATAAGTAATTAAAATAAAAATAACAATGATGATGATCACCTGTCTAAGGCTTCAAGATACTTTTGCTTCCTGATCTCAAAGAACATTTTCAATGAGAATCCATTGTCATGAATTTTAGTAAACCCAAAGAGGTACTTCTCAACATCGTCCCATTTTCCATCGAGGACTTTCCCTTCAAAATACTTCATGTTGAAGAAGATACCAGATTCTTGCTCCAACCTAAATTCCAACACAAAAAAAAACACATTTACATTTTCAATTTACCATACCAAATGTTTACAATAAATTAACAACAAAAGTATACGAATAAAAAGTAACATTAAGAAATCATTTTACTTGTGCATGGTATCCATCAATTTCTCTTCCTTAAGAAATTGAATAATGAGGGTGACTAATTCTTTGTCTAAAGATGACATTTTTGGAGGTGATGATATCAGAAGACCCACGAGGGAAATTGAGAACAAAGAGTGATGCAAGAAGAAAAAGCTAACACGAAGGAAAAGAGAGAAAAAGTTGCAGATATGTTTTTGCAAGTATTTGTGCATACTTATCAGTGATTTGATGTCCCTTTTATAAAGGTATTAAAAAAGTTCATATTTAATTTTTTATTTATATTTTTTATTATTATTGTAATATTTAGTGTTTTACATCTTTGACTTTTCAATCCTTTTTTGGTACTTTTCAATTCATTGTATACTAGTCAAATTAATTTGAAAAAGCATTTATGAATGTATTAATTACAAAAATATTAAATACATTTAATGACAAGTTGTATAAATTACTCCATTCGTTTCTTATTACTTGTCATATTTGTAGAAAAAATTTGATTCTATTTACTTGTCATTTTCAAAGTCCAATGCAACATTTATTATTATTATTTTGTCAATAGTGTCATTTATTGCTGAGAGAGAAGTAAATGAAATGAGATAATAAATAATTAAGGGTATTATAGGTAAAAAAAGAATTAATTGTAGCAAAGTCATAACAAAATTTATTGGTCTCATTGGTATGTGTAAAAAGCCAAAAGAACAACAAGTAAATAGGAACCGAATGAGTAAAATACTAGTCATTAAATTAAAAAATATAAAAATTATTACAATAATAATCATTAAAAATAACTTTATTTGATGATACATTGTATATCATTAAAATATTAATTAGGCTAATTTACACTTTTCGCCCCCAAAGTTTTTCAGTTTCGCATACATAGTTCTGCCACAATTCTTGGCAAATTCATTGGTTCTAAATCTCAATCTTGCAAATTTAGTCCCCATATTTTTAACCACATATGTGGTCTCAAAATTGTTGGTTTTTCAATAACTTTACGTCCTCCATTTTTTCAAAATAAATCATTTTTTCAAACAATATTTATTAATTTATCTTAATATAAAGCCTTACTAAAATATGTAAATAATAAAAGGGACATTGACAAAAAGTTAACTTTACCATATTTGTTATACTAAAATAAAAAACTAATAAGGGCTTGTATTTTAAATTATTACCTTTTATCCTAAGGAATACTACCTATTTTTTAAAGTTAAATGTAAAGGATGACTAAAAAAGTTAAATTTAAAGCTATATACAATAATAAATGCTTCAAATGTATTTTATTTATACATCCTTTGTCTTTTCAATATCCTAGTCAAATTCATTCGAAAGAGTACTTACGAAAGTATTAATTAAATTTTGTCAAAAAAAGTATTAATTAAATAAAAATTAAATACATGTAATGATATGAGTTTATTTTTTTATTATTAGAAAATTTAAGTGAGTTTGGCTCTGGAAATTCACCAGAGTAAGGGCAAATCTCACGACTCTTTGAGCACTTATAGAGGTGCTTACAGATCACCCACCAAAGAGTTCCTCACATCGACAGCAGAAGTTGAACCCACACCCTTGTGGGGAATGTGCCGCAACTCTTTGTCAACTGAGTCATCCTTCCTTGGCTAATGACATGAGTCTAAGGTACTACTATACAATAATGAATACTTAATATACTTAATATGTATTTTATTTAAGTTAGTTTTACCATATTTTTTATACTAAAAGTAAAAGCTAATAAAATCTTGTATTTAAATTATTACCTTTTTTCCTGTGGAATACTACCTATTTTTTAAAGTGAATTAAATGTAACGGGCTTACCATAAAATTTAAATTTAAAGCTATATTCAATAATGAATACTTCAAATTTATTTTATTTATACACCCTTTGTCTTTTTAATATCCTAGTCAAATTCATTCGAAAGAGTATTTATGAAAGTATTAATTACATAAAAATTAAATACATTTAATGACATGAGTATAAGGTATATATAAAAATAATTATTCGCTCCGTTTCTGACCTTTGGTACTTTTTGCTTTTTATTTTTGTTTCAAAACAATGATACTTTTAAAAACCCAATGTACAATTCACCTAAGGGCCCGTTTGGGGTGGTTGTGATTTTCTGGTTTTTGGTTTTGAAAGTCGATTTCAAAACCAAAACATGTTTGGGTAAAATGGTGCTGAATTGGTTTTTCCTTATTTTTGAAACAGTTTTCCATCAACACACAAAACCAAAAAAAGATGTTTTCTAATTTCAGTTTTTGTTTTAACACTAACACGCTATCACCACCGACTGCCACTTTGACCACCGCCGACCACCATTTCCGCCACCGCCGACCACCACTCTGGCTACCACCAGCCACCACTCCGGTCACCATCGACCACCACTCCGACCACCGACGACCACTCTGGCTACTACCGACCACCACTCTGACCACCACTAACCACCATTTTAAATTATTACCTTTTTTCCAAATATACTCATTATATTTATTGAGTCTTGTAGAGTCCAAAAGTATGAATTAATTGTCTCAATACTCTTTTATTTAATTTCAATTATCCCAAGACAACCGTAAATAGGGTATGTAATACCCAAAGTAATTTTAGAAAGAAAAAAAATTCTTTGGCTATTACGTTGGTATTCTTAAAGTTAAATTGTATTCAGATCACTTATTTGATTGAGTTTGCAATTTAATTAGATTATTTTTAAATGATTGAGTATTATTTGAATTCATTTAATTATAAAAAAGAGGGGTGTGTGTAGAATTTTTAGATTATCTTATAATTGGCTTGGTGGTGTGTGTCGATCCAATGGGCCCAATATCATGTTGTGATTAGTATATGCCTGAGCAACAACACTATAAGGAGGAGGACGATCAGGAGCAGCACCACCATCAGCACCATCAAGAGGAGCACCATCAGGAACAGCCTTCTCTATTTATTGGGCTGACATTTCATGTTTGTTCTCGTATACTGAGGACGCTGGTAAATTGAATTTATTTACATAGACATTTTAGTTAAATTTATTGCTTTACATAGTCTAATATTTTTTTATTTTTTCAAAATTCAGACATATGAGCATAAATTGAATGTTACCAACCATAGTAACAAGCTGAGTAAGAGGCTACTAGAGTATTCCCAAAAAATCCAATTTTGGTAGCAGTTCACAGCTTTAGGCTTAGCCCCACTCATCCCGACAGGACATCCGACAGTGGACCATGAGATGTTTTCCGCTGTTGTTGAGAGATGGCACCAGGAGACGTCGTCATTTCACCTACCATTCAGTGAAATGATGATTACTTTGCATGAAATCTCATGTTTGTTACATCTTTCGCTGGCTGGCACATACTACAAATCTCCACCCACTTCTGTCACCATTGATCAGGCAGTTCAGCTTGTCGTTGCATATCTCGGGGTGACTCAAGAGGACGCTGCTACGTACAGAGTGCCGACTTAGCTCCGATCCCTATTTCCATTTTTAGTGGCTGTGGGAGATAGTTAGTGTGAGCTCCATACATGACGACATTGCTTGTGTTGTTAGGGAGACGATCCTTCTGCTTCTGAGCATGACCATTTTCACGGTGAAGACTAGAGACAGGGCTGAGGCGAAGTGGCTGCTGCTACTTGAGGACACCAGTGCAGCTGGTGTTGGATCATATGCATGGGGGTAGGAGCACTTGCTTTCATGTATGACCAGCTAAACTATGCCTCATTGGACCAGGCGCGACATTTAGCTGGGTATGCGTCCCTATTACAGGTAATATTTTTTAATTAATTTTTTCCCTTTTTCCGACATTGCTTAAATTTCTGTTAAATAGTTTTTTTAATTAACTTAGTTTTTTATCGTTGCATTTCAGAGCTGGATTTTATGGTATTTTCCTCACCTAGTAGAGAGGAAGCCCACTGGTAGGCAGGGTGGAGCACTGTGTGGGATCTGGAAGAGGAAGAAGACGGATGCACTGAAGTTGGGTGCATACAGGCAGAGGATTGATGCCATGACGTCCGATGATGTCTGTTGGAGACCGTTTAAGGGCCACGGGGGATAGAACCTTTGAGCATATTTCACTGTACAGGGGACACCTCAGCTGGGGAGACATCATTGTTCCCTACATGCCGGATAAGTGCCTCCGAAAGTTTGGGCTGGTGCAGGTCATCCCACGTCCCCCTCTTACTGGTGCAGACTACTTATGATGCTCAGGAATCTACGTTGAAGAGCTGGGTCATTCTCCGTTCATCTTTGGAGCCATTTTCGTGGTTCAACAACTAGTAGTGTAACCCCTCTCCTTGAGATTGTAGTATGACTTCTACTTCTCTGTCTAAGTTGTCTCCTTTGTTGTCTACGCTCAACATGAGCTAATTTCTTGTAGTTGGGATGCTGAACTTAATGTAATGAATTTATTGTGTGATTAATGAAGTATGTTTAAGTGTTGAGTATTTTTTATTGTGTATGATAATATTTCCATCTTAGATTAGGATTGGCCGTCTAATCTAAGTAGCATTTATGAATTCAGAGATGGTTTATAAATTTACCTCACAAGATAATATGGATTGTGTGCATTAAAAGAGATTTAAGTGTTCCATGCTTAAACCCTAGAGATAGGAGGGCATATTCCATAAGGTGAATACTGCGGGTGCCTAAGCAGCCTAGGGCGTACTCCTTTAGGGTCTAAAGATAAACTCTTGCGAGGAAACCCTAGTGAGAAGTATTTGAGAAAATATATCTATTGCTGCAGCACCTAATGCTGCAGCACTGAACATACCATTAATTGCATTTTAATGAAGTTACTGAAAGTGAATGCATCTCAACTTGTTCCAGTCATCTGATCTTTATTACCATTTTACTTTTATTGTTGTTAATGTTACCAAATATTTGTCTTTACTTTTATTACCATCACTACTTTGCTAATCCAATTAAACATCATTTAAGCACTAATCCTCTTGGGAACGAACTGCATTTCTACTATATTGCTTGTTGGACGGTGTACACTTGCACTACCCCGTTTTAACACAACAACCACAGCCTGTGAGGGGACATGCAGAGCTGTTGGAGATTTTGGAGCAGGAGATTCGGATGGGGCTTTGGAGTGGAGACATTTGGATGGGCAGTCGAACCTACGCTCGCTACACGCAGTTGTTGGATATGCTAGAGAGGCGTGAGTGCTAGGGACTTTTGTGGGATTGTACTGTTGTACAGTTGTATGTTTGAACTATTTTTATAGCACTTGATTATTATTATTATTATTGTTATTATTATTATTATTATTATTATTATTATTTCTTGCTTATTATTATATTTGACTAGTTTCATTAAAATTTCAATTTCATTCATGCGATAAAACAAAGTTACATAAAAGATAAAACATAACGAACTACAATAAAAACAGACAGATACTAAACCCTAATATTCCAGTGCTCGCAGACGACGTAAAATCTCATTCACACTCCGTTGTGTTTCCACGTACAGTTCCAATGGCTTATACCCCTGAAGCGTGTCATGAATGTTGAACATGTTCGCCACGTCTTCTTCGCTCTTGACAGACATGGACGAGAAGGAAATGCGGCCACCGTCTCTAAGATCGAGTTTGCGATAAGTGATACTAGTGACGTCACGGTTGTCACCGGTCAGTTGAACTTTTGACCACACTTTATCCTTCAAACTTTCAAACCCCATGGAGGGGTGGATTCTGCATAACATCGGCTTCGGACTCCAGAAGTAGACACCATCTTCTCTCAGGGTGATGTTGCCCCCATGATGTATACCGCAGAGCCTATTCTCGCCCAAGCGTTGTGTTAGGCAGATCTGCATTCTGGGGGCATGAGGGTGGGAGTGGGTATTTATAGAATTCGTCAATGATTATCAACCGTTAATATTATCGGTGCAATCTACACCGTTGAAAATATAGCTGTTGGGCTAGGGAGTCAATCTGGCCGTCTATTTTAATTAAAATACAAAGCGAATGTACCCCCACCCTTAGGTACATTCGATTTGACAACTACATGACGCGGATGTACCCCCACCCTTAGATACATTCGCTTTTGAATTTTATAAAATCGGATGTACCTCACCCAATGTTGATCCGATTGGAATTTTTCCAATCTTTTCGGATCTACCTAGATCCGCTTTGAAAAAACATGAATCAGATGTACCTAAGGGTCACGTAGATCTGATTTAGTCAAACATAGCCAGGGGTATTTTCGTCTAAAAATTATTGTGGGGGGGAGGGGAGGTATAATTGAAAAATGTGGGGGTAAAAAAAACCCAAAAAAAAAGAAGATTTGTTTGCAACAGAAGATTTTTCTAAAAGTGAAAAATAAAACCCTTTAGAAAGAAAGAAAGAGAGAGAGTACGAAGAGGAAGATTCTAGGTTGCTGAAAATGGAACATTTCCTTCTTTCTTCTCATCTAAACTAAAACCTAGCTTCATCTCATGTCCATTTCTCTTCAACTTTGAAACTCAACCCACCCTAACTACACATTCAACACTTTGTACATTCAAGAACCTTTCCACATTTCACTTTCTAGAAATCAGTTGTAGGTGAGTTTTCTTTGATCTAAGGGCAATAGAAGTTGTGTGAAGACTTAAACATCATCTAAATAGAACTTTGGAGCCTACAATTGTTTTGGGGAGTTTGGGGTTCGACTAGCAAGAGAGGGAAGTCACATTAATACTAGTTTTTCAGAAATTTCTTCTTTCTTGTGAGTTCCTTCTCCTTTCCCTTTTGTTTTGACAAGTTAGAATTGATGTGTTAAGTGTGGATCTTAGTTATTTTAGCTTAATACATGTATATGACTCAATTGGTATTATGTTGGTGTTTGAAGTACTGACGTGTGGGAATAATTGTGACATATTGTTGGTTGCTTTGTTAAATATGACATGTTCATGACTCTGGAAAAGCTTGATTTACAAGGAAGAAGTATATATTGAATGTTTACTAGTTCAATTGAGGATTTAGGGGGGATAGATTGCATAAAGAATATGAAATGATATTTTGTTTTATTGTTGATGGTTGAAAATCGAATTCACTATATGGAATGGTTAGATGAAGTAAGTATTTTGTGTATAAAGAGTTTCTATACTTCTAGTTACTATTTTTTTCAAGATGCTTCCAATTACTATTTAACACATAAAACAATTGGTCATTAAGTGCTAAACAGACCCTGACCTACTCTTAAATGTTCTTTCACCATAATCTTTTTTTTATGCTTCCATTCTTTCACCCTGACCTACTCTTAACACATAAAACAATTGGTCATTAAGTGCTAAACAGACCCTGACCTACTCTTAAATGTTCTTTCACCATAATCTTTTTTTTATGCTTCCATTCTTTGAAGCATCTCTATTTTGACTTCATTCCTCAATTGAATGAAATGTTGAGTGTGATATTTATATCATTGATTTTCATGTTTGTTGGTGTTTTAAGGCTTCTTTGAGTGAACTATATATATATATATATATATATATATATATATATATATATATATATATATATATATATAAAAGATAAATGAATTAAAGGTCTATGAAGATACACTTGGATTGGGTAGTCATGAATCCGTCCATGACCTGTTTAACATTTCCATGAACGCTGTTGCACCCCGAAAAATCCGGATTGGACCTTTCATCGTACAACGTGAAAATTTGTGAAGCTGCCATCAACATTTTTTATTTAGGGACCAAAACATTGAAAAAGGGTCCTTTTTTAAGGCGGGTGGTCCTTTGAGAACTAGAGATGTAGGTCTTGAAATCAGCGGAAACATTAATGTAAAACAGTAAATCAATATAACAGTAATAATAAAGGAATGATAAAGCCATGATAGGCAAAAGCAGAATAAATGATTGATCAAAGAAGGCAATTATTCATTCATGGTAGTACACTAGCTAGTACTGCTATATATAGTGAGTACAGTGGTCCATCATACACTACCATAACCCTAATTGCATGAAAGAGAAATACTAGGGTAAACTAGGAAAGAGAAAAAAAATGAATCAAAAAGATTCTCACAAAATCAAAACAGATTTTGTGCAATGCGTCTTGCACCAGCTGGTGCCACTCCTCCACACTCCATTCACGTGACAGCATCCAATGATAATTCTCTCACACTTTTGTACCATTTGCTAGAGCTGAACCTCAATTTGTCATTCACCACATCATCACCCTCTTGGTCATTTGAGTCAGCAACATTTACAATTTCCTTCTCTCTTATTTTGCTTGCCACATCAGCTACATTCTTTGTCACATTTTCTTCTAATTTCATGAGCCCCTAGCAAGCTGGACCAGGATAAATATTTATCATGCCTAGCTTGGAAATAAATGAAAAAAATACAGAAGGAGGCAAGGCTTTGGTGAAGAAGTCAGCAAGTTGAGCCTTGGATGACACTGGCAGCAACTTCATCAATCCATTTTGCAATTTTTCTCTAACAAAGTGACAATCAATTTCTAAATGCTTGGTTCTCTCATGGAAGACAGGATTGGCAGCAATGTGCATAGCACTTTGGTTATCACAATATAAAACAGGAGGTCTGTCACATTGCACCTGCAGTTCTTTAATTAAGTATAACAACCACTGTAATTCACATGTAGCAGTGGATAAGGCTCTGTATTCTGCCTCTGATGATGACCTTGATACTGTCTGTTGCTTCTTGGTTCTCCATGATACAAGTGATGACCCTAGAAAGAAGCAATAGCCTGTCACAGATTTTCTGGTATCAAGACAATTAGCCCAATCAGCATCTGAAAATCCAAAAATCTGCATAATTGAATCTCTTGGAAAGAAAATACCACGACCAGCAGTTCCCTTTAGATATCTTAAGACCCTACAAGCAGTGTTATAGTGAGTCACAGTGGGTGAGTTTACATGTTGACTCAGCTGTTGTACAGCAAAAGTGATATCTGGTCTTGTATTTGTCAAATAAAGCAGTTTGCCTATCAGCTTTCTGTACAATGCTGTATCTTCAAATAACTTGGATGAGTCTTGATGGATTTTGACATTTTGTTCAAGAGGAGTAGAGCTGGGCTTTGAACCAAGTTGTCCTGTTTCATGAAGTAGATCAAGACAATATTTTCTCTGACTAACAGTGATCCCTCCTTTGGATTGTGAAACTTCAAGACCAAGAAAGTATTTCAATGAACCAAGGTCTTTTATCTTGAAGGCTTTGTCTAATGTCTCTTTAATTCTGTTGAATTCTTTCAAGGAATTCCCTGCTAGTATGACATCATCCACATAAACCAATAGAACAGTGAATTCTTCATTTCTTTTATGAGTGAATAGTGAGTAATCAGAGTTTGACTGTTTGTACCCCTCACTGAGCAACAAAGTGGTCAGTTTTTCATACCATTTTCTGCTTGCTTGCTTGAGTCCATAGAGAGATTTTTGCAGTTTGCATACTTGTGTCACCTTATCACCATTCACCCCTTTTGGAATTTCCATGTAAACATCCTCTATGAGATCTCCATGGAGAAAAGCATTATTCACATCTAGTTGATGAAGGTGCCAATTTTTCATGGAAGCTACTGCTAACAATAATCTTACAGAAGTAAGCTTAGCAACAGGACTGAATGTGTCAAAAAAATCCAGTCCTTCAATTTGATTATACCCTTTTGCAACCAACCTAGCCTTATATCTTTCTATTGTGCCATCAGCCTTATGTTTTACTTTGTACACCCATTTGCACCCAATTGGTTTCACTCTTGGAGGTAATTCAACAATCTTCCAAGTATCATTTTGCATTAAGGCTTCTAGTTCTTTCTCCATGGCTTCTTTCCAACAAGATTCTTTCACTGCTTCCTCATAATTATGTGGCTCTACTTCAGCATTTATAGCTAAACAATATTTCTGATGTGCAATAGATAAATGTGAAAGAGAGTGATAGCTAGATATGGGATAGTTTATACCTGAAGAGATTGTTTCTGTATGATCAATTGAGTGACTATTGCATATGTAATCGGATAAGTGAGCTGGCTGCTGTCTTTCTCTGATGGATTTTCTGAGTGTTGGAGGTTGGAATGTCTCTGTAGGTGTATCTTGAGTGTTTGAGGATAATGGAGAAGGTTCTGTGTGTGTTGGTTCTGAGGTAGTGAGGGATGATTGAGGCTCTGTAAGTGAAGTTCTTGGTGTTTCTGGTGTCTGTGGTGTGAGAGGGGAACTTTGTGTGTTGGAGTGTTCTGCTGTGATAGCAGATTCTGTATCAGGTTCTGTGTCAAGTGAGACAGCAGGTTCACTGCCTGCTGAGAAAGTTGAAGTCTGATTAGGAGACATGTAGGTCCATTTGGACAAGGCTTGAGTGTTTGTATATGGTAGTATGTGTTCATGGAAAGTAACATTTCTAGACAAGAAGATTTCTTTGTTATTTAGATCAAGTAAAATGCTACCTTTCACACCAGACTTATATCCTAAAAAAACACACTTTCTAGCCCTTGGATCAAGCTTTGTCCTATGAACTTTTAATGTGGAGGCATAACAAAGACAACCAAAAATTTTTAAAGAGTCAAGACTAGGCAAAGTGCCTTTCTGGAGAAAATAAGGAGACTTGTTATCTAACAAAGGACTGGGGATCCTATTTATTATGTAAATGGAGTGAATGACAGCATATGACCAATACTGCTTAGGTAGTTTTGCCTGAAAAAGAAGGGCTCTTGCTACATTTAGTATGTGTTGGTGTTTCCTTTCTACTCTCCCATTTTGTTCTGGTGTTTCTACACAGGTAGTTTGATGAGTAATTCCTTTTTGTGAGTAGAAATCAGTCATAAGAAACTCAGGCCCATTATCTGTTCTGACAGTTTTCACAGCAGCATCATGTTGTTTTTCAATAGTGTTTATGAAATTTTTAACATGGTTACTGACATCACTTTTGGTTTTGAGTAAAATGACCCAAGTATATCTACTATAATAATCCAAAGCAGTTAAGAAATACTTGTGACCATGGACAGAAATTGTAGAAATAGGACCCCATATATCAAAATGAATTAACTCATAACATTTTGCAGCTCTACTATTACTCAAACTAAATTTCAATTTCTTATGTCTAGCATAGTGACAAATATCACACACGGATCCTTCATCTATATGAATGGAAGGAAAATCACTAAGCATCAACTTCATTCTTTGGTTTGAGAGGTGTCCTAGCCTAAAGTGCCAAAGAGCTGTATTTGGTAGGGTTTCTGAGCTTGTGTTTGTTGTGTTAATGACAGCAGCAGCTTCACCATCTGGGACTTCCAAGTACACTAGTCCTTCAAAGATCATACCCGAACCAATCATCTCCTTGGTCTTTGTATCCTGAATGATAGACTTAGGAATATCAAACAACACACTAGCTTTCAAATCTATCATTAATCTAGGCACAGAAATAAGGTTTAAATAAAATTCTGGCAAATAGAGAACATTTATAAGAAAGAGTTTAGAGGTAAATTGTACAGTTCCTTTTATTGTTGCAAAGGCTGTCTGTCCATTAGGTAGCTTAATACTCACTGGTTTAATGGAAACATAACTCTTGAAATGTCTAAGAGAGCAACATATATGTACACTAGCACCAGAGTCAATGATCCATAGGCCTAAATTACTTGACTTTAATGAACAAATATAAGAGATGCTACCTGGATTGCTGTGATCAAGTGAAGGATAAGACATTCCAACCATGTTGACAGGTTTTGAGGTCTGAGACACAGTAGCTTCTTGCAGCATATTCACAAGCTTCTCATATTGTTCCTTTGAAATTCCAACATGCTTGGGATCCTCCTCTCCTTTCTGTTCATCAGTTTCTTCACCAGCAGCATTAACACTTGGAGCATTCTTTTGCCAATGTGGGGGAGTACCATGCTTTTTATAGCATGTCTGAACAGTGTGGCCAACCCTGCCACAGAATGTGCACACCCTGCTTGTATATTTCCCTCCTTGATAAGTAGCCTTGCCACGATTGAAATTTCTCTTAGCATCAACATTGGCCACCAGTGTCTTATGCTCATCATTTCCACAAAATTGTCTTTCATGCTGTATAACCATAGAGAAGATCTTATTCAACTTAGGCAATGGCTCCATTATCAGTATCTGTGATCTAATCATTGCAAAGTTATCATTCAAGCCAGTCAAAAAACGAATAGTTTTGTTCATTTCATGATTTTTCTGTGCAGCAGCTATACCAGTCAAACACACACATTTCCTAGGACAACCACATGATGGCTCAGGAAGATATGACTCTAATTCTTCCCAAAGAACTTTTAGCTCAGAAAAATATTCAGTAACTGATAAAGATTCTTGCTTCAAACCATAAATTTCACACTGCAATTCTGAAATCCTAATTAAATCACCTTGAGAAAACCTTTCTTTAAGCTCATTCCAAACATCAACAGCATTTTCTAAGAAAACTATGCTTTGTCCAATAGACTCAGCAACTGAGTTCATAATCCAAGAATGTATGATATTGTTGCATCTACACCAAGCCTTGTAACTAGGATGAAAAGTTTCTGGAATTTCAACTGTTCCATCAACAAAATCGTATTTGTTCTTACCACCTAATGCCCTTCTCATAGATCGAGCCCAAGAGTGGTAATTTGAACCATTAGCATTCAAAATAGGAGAAATAGAGACTGATGATGGGCCATCACTAGGATGAACATAATATATGCTGGTTTGCTCTGCAGCAGGATCCTTAGGAGGATCTGCAGTGCTAGAACCAGATCCACTATTATGCTTAGGAGCCATAAAAACAACAAGTAAGAAATGAAATAAAAGGGAGGAGTAAGCAAGCAAGGTAATCAGAGCTTAAGATGCTCTGATACCATCTTGAAATCAGCGGAAACATTAATGTAAAACAGTAAATCAATATAACAGTAATAATAAAGGAATGATAAAGCCATGATAGGCAAAAGCAGAATAAATGATTGATCAAAGAAGGCAATTATTCATTCATGGTAGTACACTTGCTAGTACTGCTATATATAGTGAGTACAGTGGTCCATCATACACTACCATAACCCTAATTGCATGAAAGAGAAATACTAGGGTAAACTAGGAAAGAGAAAAAAAATGAATCAAAAAGATTCTCACAAAATCAAAACAGATTTTGTGCAATGCGTCTTGCACCAGCTGGTGCCACTCCTCCACACTCCATTCACGTGACAGCATCCAATGATAATTCTCTCACACTTTTGTACCATTTGCTAGAGCTGAACCTCAATTTGTCATTCACCACATCATCACCCTCTTGGTCATTTGAGTCAGCAACATTTACAATTTCCTTCTCTCTTATTTTGCTTGCCACATCAGCTACATTCTTTGTCACATTTTCTTCTAATTTCATGAGTAGGTTCGGGGGTCGGTTAGGTGTGGGGAAGGTATTAGCATCCCACACCTCCTTTCTACCGAAAGGGAACCTTTAACTTGATGTGCGGTTTTGACAGAGTTGATTTGAAACAATTCGTTCTACTTCTTTTTTTATTTGAGAAAAGTGTTTTTGAAAACGGGGGAAAAGAAGAATCTTTTTATTATTTTTTAAAAGTGTGCTTGACGGGATGTGACCCGCTCCTACGTATCTCCCGGTGCGATGGAGAATTCAAAGCTTACGTAGTTCTCCTTAGTCGAGAAACTTTGTGTTGGTGTTTTTTATTGTAGGGGTTTTCGGTCCTAGACTGTACAGTCCACTAGACCTAGAACAAAGACAACCCCGCCTGTACAGACGACGTGCCCCCTACTTATTGAAAATGTTTTTTTTGATTAGGGAAGAAAAAGATTTGTTGTGAGGTTGGTTGCTTTTATTTGAGCAAGTATCTTAGGTTCGCACGAACTGTACAGCCCACTAACCCTAAGACGCTAACCAATACCGGATGTACATCCGACTCGATTCCTTACTCATTTTTTGAAATAGGGTTCAAGTTGTTAATTACTTGTTTTAATTCTCATAAGTATCCCAAGATGTTTGAGCTGTACAGCTCTGATCTTAGGACGTTAGACAACACCGGCCGTACGTCCGACTTGCCTCCTTATGAGTTTTCAAAAAGGTTTATTGTTGATCTTAGAAAGAATTTGATTGGCTTATGAAAACAATTTGAGAAAAGATTGAGTTTGGAAAAGCTTTAGAAAATGATTGATTTGAAGAAAGGAGAAGGGAGTTTGAGGGTGACATTGGTCACAAAAGATTTGTTGGGATGGCGTGGCATCCAAAAGGAAAAGAAAGTAGAACATTCAATCAATTTCCAAGTCAAGAACCAAAGTGCAACATTTAACAAATTGCAAGCAAAGCAATCAACAATGTAAGCATAAGCATAAACATTACCAATTACAACATTTGAGCACAAGAATGACACTTAGTCATCAACGTCTAATGGCATGTATATGTAAGATCAACAATAAGCACACAAAGAGATCATACAAAAGTTCAATTCAATTAAGTGTCAACACAAGATAAAGCACAAGGTTGAATCCCTTTTGGTAATCCTTGACGCTTGAGACAATGCACAAGTGCATAAGTGTCTAGTCCTTTTACCAAATCATCAACATTAAAGCATAACATTGACCTAGAAAGAACATCACATTTCCAAGACCAAAAGTGACCAAAAGAGGGCATTAACAAGTCATTTTTGTAACCAAAATTGATTAATCAAGTTAGAAAACTAGCATTTGCATTTTTAAGCAAGAATTGCACAAAGAAAATTGAATCATCTTAGGCAATCCTCATCACTTAAAGTGAAGTGCACTAGGCACAAGTGAGAGTCCTCTTGCCAATCCTCAACATAGAATAACTTTGCAAACAAGTTACTAACAAGCAAACCAAAGTTTACAATCAAAGCACAAGGTTGTGTTGAATCATCTTAGGCAATCCTCAACACTTAAAGTGAAGTGCACAAAGACACAAGTGTGAGTCCTCTTGCCAATCATCAACATATAACAATTTGCAAGCAAGATACAATCAATTAGCAACAATATTTTGCAATCAAAACATCAAATCAAATGCGTTGAATCATTTTAGTCAATCCTCAACACTTAAAGTTAAGTGCGCAAAGGCACAAGTGTGAGTCCTCTTGCCAATCATCAACATAACAATGACTTGCAAGCAAGATACCATCTATTAACATCAAAATAACTTGAGAAAACGTTTTTTATCACAATTGCAAACCCATTTCACAAGAAAATTAACAAACCCTAATTCTAATCATCATTTGCGAAGCATCACATCATTTTATTCAACAAAAATGCAAGATCATAGTGAAAACAACATAAATCACAATTTATTCAAGGGTGAGAAGCATCTCAAGCACCCAAACCTCCCACAGTGTTTGTCAAAATGCTTGAGACACCTCTCACCAACAACAATCAACAAATCAACAATATAACAACACTAAAATGCATGAATATGGTAGGATGCAAAATTAGAAACATGATATCTACATTTTGATGCAAAAAAGTTGAAGATGATGCTAGGTTTTAAGAAGTTTACCTCAAATCCAAGCTAAGGAATGACTAATATGAAGAACAAGACCACAAATCAACTTGAATCTTCACCAAACTTCAATGAAACCCACGAAATGCTTGCTTAAAAATGCCCTTTGATGATGCAAGCTTGAATTAAATTAGGAGAGAAGGAAGATATATGAAGTAGGAATGGAAATGAGGTGAGAAAATGGAAGTGAAATGAAGAAAAATGGAGGAGGGAATGGTTGTTGGTGGTTTCGGCCAAAGGAGGAGAGGAGAGGAGAGGTTTTTGTGCTAGGGTTTTGTGAATGAATTGTGAGGCCAAAAAAAAGGTGTCTCTGTGAGATGAGGTTTCTAAGGTATATATAGAGAGCAACTAGGTTTAAGGGTATTTAGGTCATTGTGCATCTCATCTCACTCTAGGATTGCATTTAAAATTTGAATGGAGGGTGAGGATTGAAACACACATGATGAGGGACAAAAAAAATGCAAAATGAGAGGGAAATGAAGGGGGGTGAATTCGAAATAGCAAGGGAGAGTGGTGCCCAAGTTTTGCAAGTTGTCATCTTGTACTATTGTACTATTATATGACCATGCTATTATCCCTTCATTTTTGATTATTCTTCTTAGGATAATTGTACAAAAATACACCCAATTTAGGCCACATACTAGGAATCTTAGGAATATGCCATTTTATGAGATCACCATGACCAAAAATATCATAAAAACCTCATCTTGAAATTTTTGTAGAATATTCCTTTTTGATGCATTTTTTGAATTTGAATTTTTATGCAAATGCGTGCATGTATACGCAAAAAATATATGACCAAGGGTGTCTTGCTTCAAATAATTTCCTCTAAAATTGCACAATGATTTTTGATGAAAAATTATCCTCCTTTTTTTTTGAAAAATGACCAAAATACCCTTGGCCTTAAAAACATTTTTTTGACAACAAATGCATTTCCACTCTAACAATGAATTTAAAAGCCCTAGAATGACTTTTAAAACCCAAAAATGCATGCACAATGCTCTTCACTCTTCAAAATAAAACCACACTTCTCAATTTATTTATTTTTTTGCGGAAAATTAGGGTTTTAAACCTAGGCGGACAAAATTAGGGTATGACAGCTGCCCCTCTTTATTTGGATTTTACCAAGGAATATGAATTGGCCGAAACATATTCCGAGGCAAAATAGAAATAAAGAATTCAGAAATAATACTAATTTTGTCTACTTAGAGAAACCCGAATTTTCCTTTTCTTTTTTCTCTTTTTTTTGTTTCCTTTCTTTGATCTCTCTTCTTTTGAGAGAGAGAGAGAGTCAACACTTGTCGCGTCGACGAGAAAGCAGTAAATTGCGTAAAGCAGTAAATGAAAGCAGTAAAGAAAGCAACAAAAAAAAAAGGGTACCGGCCCTCATTAAGCCGGCGAAGGAGGCTGCCTAAAGCCTTTTAACGAATCGCGAACGATCCGAGTTTGCACTTGGGCCTGGGGAGCACGTGGGCTCAAAGGGGTGGTCTTTCGAGCGACCGGGGGAGGGTACTATATCAAGTCTAGAAATCGATATTTCCCTAGGACTGCGCCATGTTTTTGGCCAACACAGCTATCCTTTTCGACTGGACCTATTGAGGTCAGGGGGACTTACTCGTAGCTCGAATACGAAGTGAAGTCAATCTTCTGGGGGACACGTGGGTCCAAAGGGGATTTGAAAATCCAATTGGTTTTCTTCAGTTGGTCAATGCTGCCGCACCGATCCAGGGTACCTGCATACGTTAGTTGATGCAAGGAATGGTGCATGAATGCAAGTTTTTTCTTACCTTAGTGGTGATCGAACGAACACGAGTTTCGTAGGATCGACCATCGGCGACTTGAGCTGTTACTAGCAGATAGCAACTTATTTGGATGCAGAAAAATTTAGCAAAGACATGGATATTCATGAAATGCTCCTTATTCTTTTTTCGATGAATGCACAAGAGGTGGATATGCAAATGTAATGCAAATGTATGTTATGCAAAGGCAGGTTATGTGAATGCACGTGATGCAATGAATGTTTTTAATTTTCTTTTAGCATAGGGACTTTAGGATTCTTGAGTGATCAATTCAAGCGTCCTATCGTGACGACTATGACTATTTATTAAGAATGCCTCTTTTTGTTTTGAAAACTGATTTGATGTTTGATGTGATGATGATAAATGCTATGGAATGTCTGTGTTCTTTTGCTTTTATTGTGATGAATGTGGATGATGCGAATGTAATGCTTTGAATAACATGAAATGCCTACATGCATGAGGAGGATGAATGATTGGAGTATTTAAACATTTTTGTAAACATTTTTATGATGATGAGACGCGAGACTTTGAATGCAAGGAATTGAGATGGCTATGGACCATTCTTTGGAAAAACTAGATTTGATTCAAACTCTGGTGTTCTCAAGGTTTTTATTAACAAGCTCACTTATTTTCCTTTCCATTTCCATGATGACTGAACTTTAAACACCACATGATCAATTTGTATTCTCTCTCTCTGAAGCATTGACTAGTAAGTATGCATAAGAGTGCAGATGTGGACGAGTGAGTCAGTTAACTTGGGATTGGTTTAGGACAGTGAGTTGAGAGACTGCCCCGACAGGAATTTATGGATGTGAATGACTTTAGGGAGAACTCTGCTCATTTGAGCGGGAGTGAACAGTTATGGAAATGCCCCACTTTAGAATGACAATTTCAAATGGGTTCTTTGAGTGGGTTTGTGAAAGGGGATGAAGTTATGGTACTGGTTATGAACTGGGGGTGGTATATGAATGGGATGGACAATGAACAAACTTTTCCAAGACCAGGGTGGGTGGGTGGTGAAGAGAATGCCCCAACTTTTGGATCTGAGTGGTGTTCTCAGTGCAAATCTTTGGTTCTCTATGAATGTCTTGACTTTTGGCATGAAAGAAGCCTCACTTGGTGATCACTAAACCTTGTTTTAATCTTTGGTGCAAATCTTTTCCTTTGGGCCTGAGACATGAGGACCATCTAGGGTAATAGCAATGCCAGAGCCGCGCATAAGTTTGCTTGCCATTTGAAGTGATTGTGCCCGCGTTTGTTTTTTGCCAATTCATTTATTTGAGGGATCCCCTCTTTTCTGTGATTTTCAGAAATTTCGCAATAATTGTAATGCTTTTTGACTCATGCACAGGTTTCACAATTCAGTATCATCAATCATAAAAACATTTATTTTAAAACAAAGACAGAATAAACGAAGATAAAAGACACGAAAAGCAAACACATGGAAGAAAAAGTTGAATTCTTATTGTTATGGAAACTGGACGTACAGAAGGTCACGCCAATTGAAAGTACATTGAAAAAATTTTAAACTGGAAAAATACAAGAAAAAGGGGAAGCTGATCTTGTGTTTTTTCTTTTGAAGTAACGATGCCAATCGTCCATACTCATGACCTTGATCACCCCTTTATCCAAACTTTTGGGAGTGCTGATTGCCTTTTTCATTTCAAGTCCAAGTTTTCTGACCCTAATTTTTGCCTGGATCGCCCTTTGCGGGTTTTCAATCCACCGGGTCACTCTGGTTTTGCCTAGGCCGCCCTTTGCGGGTTTTCAACCTAGCGAGCTGATTCTTACTTAGCTCATCTTTCTCTTTTTTCATTTATTTCTTTAGGCATACTCCTTTCTGACTGCATCTGAATTTACTGGAAACTGGGGTTTTCTTTTCTTGCATCCCATTTTGCGAGAATTAAAGGCCCCTCCGGAGAATAAGTTCTTCGTCTTCATGATACTGGGTTCATCTCCATGGGAATCCCTTTGGAGGTTCATGATCTTTTTGAGCATTGAGTCTTCTTTGAAATTGTTGAAGATGAGCTTTCTTCGGTTTGAGCTTTCTCTTAATCTTCTTCTGACATAAGACAAATGTACTTTGGTTTGATAAGGCTCAATGAAAGTATTACTTCCATCATATGGGGTTTGCCCCTGTTAGAGTGTAAAACGAAGCCTGATTTCCATGAAGGTCATCATCGTCCTTGATATCCTTTGTTGATTGTCTCTAACTGCCCCATTTTTAGGGTGGCGTAGGGAGGGATCATGATGCTTGACCTGGAGTCTTCATACTGTCATTTGTGACTACCTTAGCTTGGAAAGCTGCGCAACAGACCGAACTTTGGTAATTACAGACTTTGTTATAATGGCAAGTGTCTTATGTCCGAAGGGTGATTTACACAAACTTGTTGATTCATTGCTCTTTATCATGGCGTCAATCCTCTCCTTTGCTCAAATTGATCATGTCACTTGATTCCTCATGAGGACGGACCACTTTGTTCTCTTATTCTTGCACAACAGCTTGATTGCAAATCTGATGGTGGAGTCTGAGGAATGACTGAGGGTTTGTGGAGGGCGGGATGACGAGGTCGAGGTAGTGTTTGCGGTTTTATGAAAGGAGAGATGTATAGGAATGATGAAGTGTTTGAAGGTTTATGGAAGAAAGGGTGGTCATACACAACAAGGTGTAGGAAGGTTCATTGAGACAAGGATCTCTTACGCTTTATGGCCAAATGTATCAGCTCACAACTTATATTTCTTTCGTCTCTTTTTCCCTTGTTTTTTCATTTTTGGGATTTTCATTTTTTTTGAATCTGTTCTTTTTTGTTTCATTTTTTCTGATTTTTTTCCTTTTTTGCTTTTGAGTTGAGTGAGCTGATAAAAGTGATACACTATTTTTGGATATTTGAAGTGATCCTTGTCTGGGGTGATTGGAGAGATAATGGCAATGAAACCCCTGCAGTGGTTGGAGGATGCTTGATTGGGTTCTGGTATCAACTGGGGTGACAGGAGGTTCAGAGGGAGGAGCAAATGAGATGGGTTGATTTTGTAGAAGGGCCACCGGTAGTGAGGAATGTGGCGATGGCAGGCATTTGGTTATGAAATTTTTTTTTGTGATGGGGTACTTGTAATGGGAAATGGGAAAGTTGGTTGATCAGAGGAAGGGAAAGGGTTTGGTCGCGAAAGAGGTTCGCTTGTAACATTTGTTTGGTTTCCTCAGCATTGCTCCACTTTGCTTGAACTTGTGCTTTGACTTCATTACCCAACCTAGTTGTGGCATCATGAATTTCTACAGCCTTAGCCAATTCTTCACTTATTAACTCCGAAGAAACATCCCAGTTGTCTTCAGCTTCTCTCTCAGTTTGGTTAATCGGGTAATCAGAGTCACAATATGAACCATTGGCGTCGTTGTTTTCAAAGATTATTTTCATTTATTATTATTTTTGATCCGCGTTGGGAGGAATTGAAAAGCAAATAACAGACACATGACAAAATGAAAGAAAGAAATTTTATTGAGGAATTCAAAATAACATTTTATGATGATGATACTAAAAGGAAACATGTGTGCCCTTATTGAAATATCCTAAGGCCTTGGTAAGCACAAGAACGAATGACTGAACAAATGCATGCACATTTTTAGACTTGCACCAAAGAAAAGCAATCTTAACAAGGTAATTAAGTGATTACAAAATTGCCCTCTTGTATGGAGGATTTAAACCAAAAGTCAAGTGTGTACTAATGCGGGGAGAGTATGTACTTTATGGGTGGATGGGGCGGGATCAAACTTGGATGGAGAATGATGATAAGGGAAGGAAACTGACAGACTCAAACAAGAGAAACTGCACATGGCATGCACGCCCACTAGAAGAATGCTTCGTAGAGAGTTAACATTGGTTAAAACCTGATGGAAATTTTTTTTGATGAACTGTTTCAGTCTTTTATCATGGAATGGATGAGATGCAATGCCTTTTTTGAAGAAAATGCAAATGAACTGTTGATTTGAAAAACTGAGTGCCTTGGAACATCTTGAGTTTGCAAATAAGTAAGGGTAAACTTTTTCAACAGATTATTTTGCAAAAGCGTCTCGTCTCTCATCACAACTTTTTTATTTGGTTTATGCAATGTATGAATGAACAAATCATGATAAGCAAATGCATGAAAAATGACCACTTGAAAAGTGTAATTATTCTAAAGGAGATTTTTTTGTTTGTTTTTGATGCAAGATGAAATACGAAACTCCAATGCATTTTTGGATGATGCAAGATGCAAGAATGATATTTTTTCAAAATGATTTTTATTCTTTAGAGGCACGGCAAGATCTGAAATACCAATGCCCCTTTTCGCGAAAATGATGACGTGAGGCAACCAATTGTCGTTACTCTGAGTAACTTGCATGAAACATTGAGTGGATCCTGACTCAATACTTCACGCAATATACTGAAATGCTTCGACATTTGGTTGACTCCACTTATTCACTTTATTTGAAAACAAACTGTGCCTGATTGGGTCAAAGTGCCCCGATATCGTAGAGTATCATCTCAAATTTGTAGTGCACAAACAAATTTGAGATATTACCCTTCATCATTCAAAGATGCACTTCTACCCATGGAACGATTGCATAAGGAATTTCTCTTATTTCATTTCATTTTTTTTGGAAAATGATTTAGAAAATAATTTTAAAAATGATTTGAAGATGCAAGTGATTTATTGAGAAATTTTTTTTTTTAGAAAAAGGTGCTTTATTTGGGGAAAAAGGTTTTTAGAAAAAGGTGCTTGACGGGTATGACCCGCTCCTACGTATCCCCATTGTGATGAGGAATCAAAGCTACGTAGTTCTTCTTCGTCTTTTTTCTGAAATAATGCTTATGAGGTTAATGAAATGATGCATAAATGCTACATTGGCTCGACGCCCACATTATTTGATGAAGGTTTTTGTACATGATTATGGATGACTGAAATGCTTATGCTATGCAGATGATAATTGTTTTTTTCGTTTTCATTTTTCTTATGCAATGAAATGAAATGCATGATACTCGCAATTATTTTTAAAATGCACGAGAGACGTGATTTTTATTAAATGAAACTATATGCAAAATGAGAGGTTCACATATTTATATGCAAGGGAAAATAACAATGCACGAGAGATGTTTCTAAAAAATGTTTTTTTTTATATGCGAGAAAGTGCATGATACTCGCAATTTTTAATGCATGAAAAATCATGATCTTCACTGGATGAAGATGTATGCAAAAGGAAATGAGTAAAAAAAATTATTTACAATGCAAAGGCTTTCAAAAGCCGGAAATTCACACATTTATTTTTGATAATTTTTTTTCGGTTTATTTGCAAAAATATTTTATTTAGCATGGATGCAGGGGTATGAAGCTCCTTTGTGTCCTACCAAGGTTTTTTAGAGACAGGATCTATGGCTATTTCTACGGGTACACACTTCAAGGTTAGCACTAAAAGAAGGACCCTAAATAAGGCTCCTAGAGCCAACGACCTCATCTGAGACCACCGATCACAGGGCCGTACGTCCAAGTGATGGTATCATCAAACAAAGCCAAACTCTAGGTGAAGTCTTCGCAACCACCCAACAAGACGTACGTCCAGTGAGCAGCCACTAATGACTTCGTTCTAGCCTAAGATATGCTCTAGCCCGGGTATAGGGCTGTCTCACCAAGAAATATAAGGGTAAAAAGAGTGCAACGTGTGTGTAGGAGCACAACGACAAACATACCCCCCACCTGCAAAGAAAATCCAGAAACAGTCCAGACAAAGAGTCGTCTACCCTAGGGTTTTGCAAGCATATATCATTTCAATACAAACAAGTAAACTAACCTAGGGTTCCAACAACAATCATATGCACTGCTTACCTCAAGAAAGGGAGCCAAGAAGAGGGGTCATAATAGAATCGGGGGAATGCATGAACTTACCTTGAAGAAAGGGAGCAAAGAAGAAGGGATCATAGTAGAATTGGGGGAATGATGCATGAGCTTACCTTGAGGAAAGGGAGCAAAGAAGAAGGGGACATGGTGATTGGAGAAATGCATGATCATATTAAACATATAAACAAAAGAAGATGAAAGGAGAAGAAGGAACAAGAAGCGAACATAGAAGAAGAAGAGTCAAATGCACATGAATGCAACATAACAACACGAGAATGCAAGAGAACATTCAAACATTAGAAAGAGAGAAGAAAAAGAAGGAGAATAAAAGAGAGAAATAGAACAATCACATTCAAATCAAACAATTAAACCGCACATCAAGTTAATTAGGCCTGACCCTCGTTTTAAAAAAGAAAGTCCCCAGTGGAGTCGCCAGCTGTTGCACCCCGAAAAATCCGGATTGGACCTTTCATCGTACAGCGTGAAAATTTGTGAAGCCGCCATCAACATTTTTTATTTAGGGACCAAAACATTGAAAAAGGGTCCTTTTTTAAGGCGGGTGGTCCTTTGAGAACTAGAGATGTAGGTTCGGGGGTCGGTTAGGTGTGGGGAAGGTATTAGCATCCCACACCTCCTTTCTACCGACAAAAAAATGACAAACGGTAAATAAATAAAAGATACCGTATGAGTTGTGGTGAGACACGACCGAGGAATTCACTGAGATTTTTTAAATCTCATTCTTTATTTGTTGTTGATTTTCAGAGACATAGGTTAAGGCAAGTGGAGGAAAGTCCAAGGACAAACAAACTTGACCACATGTGAAAGATTATAGTTGTACAAGACTTGTTTAGCTCTATGTTTTGCAAGAAGTTATGATATTTTGAGATATTAAAGTGGATTGTAAGGATTGCACCACTTGTAATAGGTGTATGTACTGCCACGTTTAGAACTTGGATTGAGTTATATATGACTCTTGTGTGAACCTAGAACTATATTATTAGTCAAATGTTATTTTGTTATGGAACGACATAACGTTTTGCGAGTCAATAGGGAATTTTATATTCCGTTTGTTAATCCAAATATGTAGTGCATCTCTGATTGATTAAAATGAGAACATATTAGATTTTATTGATGAATAAAATCTAGAATGTTACAGGGTATTTTAGTATTTAGCTAAAGCAAATTAATGGTACCTTAATATGTGTGTAACAAGCCAAAAGTATCAAAGATTAGGAACAGAGGGAGTATTTAATATGTATTTTATTTCTATTTTCTTCGTCTTTTCAATCAAAGTATAAAATTTATTACTCTTAAGGCTAAGTCAAATGCATGCAATGTTTGTGCACCAGTTTTGGTTTTTTTATAAATAAACTAATATTTGCTTGCTTTGTATTCCAAAAAATACAATTGCTGTAAGTAAGGTTCATCATACTTTATAGTGGTATTTGGGTAACATTACAACTCTGCAAAAAATAATTTCATTACGATGGTAAACAGTGTATTTTAGTGTACGTAAGGTTCAGAAAAAAAATTAGATGTTCAAATACGCAAAGTTTAAGACTCAATAATTGAGTTGGTGAAAAAAATTAATTTCATGATAAATATGTAAAGTGTGATGCTAAGCATTGTGTTTTAAGGTAATTTAAGGTTAAAAAATTAGTTTTTCAACTAAGCTAATAAAGTTTGTTCCTCAATAATCGAATAATCGATTTGGTGAAAAATAATAATATTTATGTGACAAAAATATGTAAAGTACTACGCTATTTAGTGTGTTTTAGGGAACCTTAGGGTTCAAAAAAATTTACTTGTTCAAATACGCGAAGATTGTTCCCCAATAATCGGTACAGTAAAAAAACTAATTTCATGAAAAAATACATAAAGTGTGATGCACAGCAGTGTTTTGGGGTACTTTATGGGCCAAAAAAATTTTAGATGTTCAACACGCAAAGTTTGTTCCTCAATAACCAGTTTGGTGAAAAAAACTAATTTCGAGACAAAATACATAAAGCATGATGCTAAGCAATGTATTTTAGGGACTCTAGGGTTTGAGGTTTTTTTAAATATTTAAATACGCGAAGTTCGTTCCTCAATAATCGATTCGGTTAAAAAAATTATTTTCATATCAGAATATGTAAAGTGCAATGCTAAGAAACTGTGTTTTGAGTTCGTTCCTCAATAATGGGTTTGGTGAAATAAAATAATTTCGTAACAAATAAAGTACATAAAGTATGAAGTTAAACAATGTGTTTCGGGCTGTTTTAAGGTTAGTAAACTTTTTAAGCTATTCAACTATGCTAAGTTCCTTTCTCAATATCCAATTTGGCAAAAAATAATAATTTTGTGATAAAATATGTAAATTATGACGCTGAGCAACATATTATGGGGGTACTTCAGGGTTCAGAAAAAAAAGTAATGGATCAAATTCGCAAAGTTCATTTTTCAATAACCAGTTTGGTAAAAAAAAACGTATTTTGTTGACAAATAGGTAAAGTGTGATGCTAAGCAGGGGCGGACCCATAGGTAGTTGAGGGGTGTCAGCTGACACCCCTGATTTTTTTTTTTGCATTTACCACCCCCTATAATTTTTTTTGACACCCCTAAATTTTTTAATTTGACACTTAGACCCAGTCACCCACTTCAGTGCTTCACGCGTTCGTTCTTTCTTCTTCTCTTCGTTCATGCGTTATTTCCTTCTTCTCTTCCACAGCGACTGAACCAGTAAACCACCCACCCACCAGCGACTCCAGCGGCGACCTGTGCGCCTGTGCAACCACCACCAACCAAGGACGGCGCCTGTGCGACCACCACCACCAGTGGCGGCAACCTGTGCAACCACCTCTCCTCTTCGAATCTGCACCTCTTCTCCCGCGAATCTGTCCTCTTCTCTTCTCTTTGGACTTTGGTGACTAATTGGTTACCAAATTGGTAAGCCTTAAACCCTAATTTTTCTTCCCTAATTTATCCCTAATTTAATCCCTAATTTGTATGTGAAAACTGAAATTGCAATTAGTATTACTATTAGGAATTGCAATTGATTTTGTATTAGTATTAGTATTAGAAATTGCAATTAGTATTACTATTAGAAATTGCAATTGATTTGGTATTGGTTTGGTATATGTGAAATCCCTAATTTAAGTTTAATTAGTATTAGTATAGAAATTGCAATTGTTTAGTGTTTTGGTATAGTGAAGTTTATTTTTAATTTTAGGAAGGTCATGGATAAATTTTTAGTAAAGAGACCAAGGTCATCAATTGATGAATGTGGATCAAGCTCACAACAACAACAACAACAACAACAAGAGCCATGTGTTTAAGTTAATTTAGATGAGTTACCATTGGATCCTAGATTGCGAAGAAAAATTGCGACATATCATCCTAAAAAATTTGACACCCCTGACCCCGGGGTCCTGGATCCGCCACTGATGCTAAGCCATTTGTTTTGGGATACTTTAGGGTCCAAAAAGATTTTAGAAGTTCAAAAATTTGAAATTTGTTCCTCAATATCGAATTTGGTGAAAATAAAATTAACTAAGACACGAAGAAGATTCCATATAATAACTTTTTTTTCATTAAAAGAGACTTTATTATTATTTCAATTTTTAAGTGAAATTACTGTGGATATCTTGTGTTGCAGGTTAAGTTTTGATGATGAAGTGATATAAGACAAAGTGACAAATGGAACTCCAAGGCACAACCAACTCAAGAAGTAAGTCCGTGTTAAGGGTAGTCGCTAGGAAGTTGGGTCGTGTCTTAGGAATGAATTGTAAACCGCTTTTGAATATCGGCTCAAATCACTCAACACACTAGCACTCACACAAATGGACCCAGCATATGTTTTCAATTGATAAATAGGTTAGGCACTTGTTGTTTTTAAAAGAAAAAGATTCATGGCTTAGTATTTTTAAAAGAAATTGTTTTTGAAGTAAAGAAATCGATTTCATTCATATTGTTTAAGCCAAAAATCGATTTCGTCCTTATGCTTAAAGCCATCAATCGATTAAATTGTTAAAGGACTTGGTTTTGGAAGCAATGAATCGATTCTTGACTTGCTTTCTAAAGCAAAGAATCGATTGTTAGCTTTAAAGCTAGCAATCGATTATGGTGTTTAGTTTTTAAAGAAGAAAATCGATTATCTTCTTAATTTTGTGAAACTTCATTTTGTAAAGCAAACAATCGATTGTCTAGTTGCCTTATTAAAGCTCCAAATCGATTTAGGCTTCTTCTTGGAAGCACATAATCGATTCTTTCCTCTTTTGTATTAAGCAAATAATCGATTCTTATTCTTCTTTCATTCAAGCACAAAATCGATTATCTACTTGCTCTAACAAAGCACAAAATCGATTTCTCACTTGTTCCCACAAGCAAGAAATCGATTTCTCACTTATTTCTTTAACGTTAAAAATTATTTCAACGGTCATATTTTCACAAACTCTATAAATTAGGCTTAGGGTCTCACGATCAAACAACAACCTACAATTCTAAAAACGCAGAACGTGAACTCATTCACTGTCACACTTCTCCTTTCACGTTCTTCATCACTTTGAGGTATTCGCCTTCTTAGAGGTATTTCTGTTTATTGTAATTTGTTTAATTACTGTTATTTGGTTTTACTAGAGAGTGGGGAATCTCTCTAGGGTTTTTGACTGTAACAAGGGTGGGGTATCTCTTGTATGTCAATTGGTTGTACTAGGGAGTGAGGTATCTCTCTAGGGTTTTTGATTGTAACAAGGGTGGGGTATCTCTTGTTGTAATTGTTGTTGAGGGCTCTTGCACAAGGTGGGGTATCCTAGGTGAAGAGCGCCTGAGTTTGTAAGGGTTTTAAAGCACCCAGTTGAAAGCTTTGATTTGATAGTGAAAAATCTCACAAAGGGTTGTGAGGACTGGACGTAGGTCACTAGGAGGTGACCGAACCAGTATAAATCTCGTGCGTGCTTTACTGTTCTATATTCTAATTCGTTCATTTCATAAACCTGCGCAAAAATTAATCTAAGTCGTTAAAAAGGGGAAAAGTTTTTTAAAGTCTCAATTCACCCCCTCTCTTGAGACTGAAGCCACTTGGTAACAATTACTTATATGACATCCGTGGATGACGAGGGCGGAGAGTGATCAACGTTGCACAGAAGTTGGCATGACAAAGAGCAGCTCTTGGCAACTTCTAGCCGAAGGGACACGTGAACGAATCGAATACGCACCAGAATGAGAGGGATCCTGAGGCTGTGTAGGTATGGGATTGTACAGTTGAAGGAAGACTCAGAAGAGTTGACTTGGACTACCTATACCAACATGATGTATTATCTTTTCGAGAGTCCTTCCCATAAGAACTTCATAGTTAAGTATCCTTGACTTGGAGTAGTACTGAAAGTGGAACCCTCTCTCTTTTTCCCTCAAACTCGATTTTATAGAGAAAGGTGAGATTATGATTGAACTTGCTTCAGCTATTGATGTTGGTATCAAAGGAAAGAGAATTAAGAATGGAGAAGAATGGTGGTGGATGTTTGAGCATGCATCAAGAAATGAGGGAGAACCCTCTCTCTCCCTCTCCCCCTCAAACCCGATTTTATAGAGAAAGGTGAGATTATGATTGAACTTGATGAGGGAGAACCCCCCCCCCCCCCCCCCCCCCCCGGCTCTCTCTCTCTCTCTCTCTCTATGTGTCATTCATCATTGATGTAGTAGATTTTGTGTCATCAACCTTCCATTGTGTTTTGTTTTATTTACATGTTGCGTATGTTTTGCAATGACAGAGTAGCAACTTATATATTCACCTTGAATAAGGATATGGCCATTGGTTATATTCACCTTGGATTTGTTTTTTATTAAGTTCTTCCTTTAGGATTGGAATTGATTAAACTACCATGTCATTTTGTTTATGACTATGGCTTCGAATTGGTGTTTGAACTTGTTTGATTGTTAACAACTTTTATACATTATATATTTTGCATTTAATCCATTTATTTTAGTTTATCAATTAGATCATTAAAATTTAAAATTAAATGTGTGTTGAATATATAATCAAATTACGGTTTTATTTGTAAATTTATGGATTATATATAATGTTAAGCACTTAAGCTAAAGATGTTTATTTAATGTAATAGTATTTTTAATAATTTTATGAAATTAAAATAAAATTAAGAGTGCAATCACAAAATATTTTTTGTATTTTTAGCTACAAAGTTAGATGTTAAAATTGTTCCCTCTATCATATACAACAGTCAAAAAATGTTGCCTATAATCAAAAGGCAACATTTTTAAGAACGTTGTCTTTTATTATTTAGCGAACAATTACGACATGTACTTAAATGTGGTAACATTCTCTAAATGTTGTGTTAGGCGCGGACGATAAATGTTGTCTCTTCGATATAGGCAACATTTTTCGAGATTGTTGCCAAAAAGTGCAAAAAAATGTTGCCTTAAACAATAGGTAACACGAGCTTAGTCTACACCTAGAAAGTGTTGTCTATACCTTCAGGCAATATTTTTTTTATAGTTTTGGCAACAATTTTTAATTGTTGTTACAGACCAAAAATGTTGTAGTGGTCGAACTGAGGGGTCGACAATTTAACTGCACGACCATGACTCGCTCCAAATTAAAAAATTCCCAAATTTTCAAATCGTATAAATTTCATACATGTAAAACTTAATTTGCTAAAATTACACATCATATCTAAAAAAGTCCAAAAAATTCACCACAAATTTATAATCCCACAATCCTATCAACATCAACATACATATACTGGAACATACATATAATTCCTAGAACTTAAAACTTCAAACAAACCCACTAAGTCATAAACCACAACATGAGTATCTTTAGGATATAGCATTTTGGTGGTGGGGTTTCGGGTTTCCTTCTCTGTCTCTATAGGATATAGGGTTTTGAAATTGAAATGAAATTGAGAACATCAAACCCAATTCTTCCCCATTTCTTTCTCTTGTTTCTATTTTAGTTTTTTTTTCTCCAAATAACAGCGTAAAGCAACGCGGTTTTGGTGCTTTGCTCTTTTTAAAAAAAACATGCCAAACAAGTTTGACCAAAATCGGTCGAGTCAAGGTGGTTCACACCGAGTCCTTGAATATATGATCCATTGTTTGACTCGATCCGGTTCCCGGTCCGACCAGCTGGTTCGATTTTTAAAACACTTGTATTACTTATAGCAAACTCTCTTTAATAAGCAAAAAAGATTTTAAGCACCGCCATTGTGGATGCTATAACAACCGTGGATGTTAATACAAAAACAAAAAAATCAACTATACAAATCGACTGTCAAAATTTGTACTATTTTATAATGAAAAGTGTTAGAAACATTCTCTTTAACACTCTTCATCCAACATTCACTTTGTGATTGGTTAAACTTCATGTGGATCCCACTAAATTAATGAATCCTACTTCTAAAGTGGTGAGACCCACATGAATTTTAGTTGGTCATAAAATGAATGTTGAAGAGAGAGTATCAATTAAAGAAAGTGTGGCTAGCATTTTTTATTTTATAATTAAATAGTTAAACAAAGTTTCTCAAAATCTTTGGTCCCTCTATTTATTTAGGGATTTGGATTGAGTGCATTCGGTTGTGGTGCATTCGGAAAAATTGTGTCTATCTCTCTCCTCACTTTTTAGGTTGAACTCTAAAAGAAACAAACATTCTCATAACCTTTGGTCCAGTATTTTTATTAGTAATAAATAAATAAATGCTGACTAATTAAAACGCCACCAAAACTTTTTGAACTAATTAATTGCCAATTTTTTAATTAAAAACATCAACTGATTTACGAAAAATAAGTAAGACCTGTTAGTTATTATGAAATTACTTATAAAAAAATTATTATGAAACATGAAACAATAAAGTTAACATTTGTGTTGTAGCTAGTTCTGCTCCTTCTTTCTTCTCTCCTTTTTCTCTGTGCACATCAATGGTTTGGCTCAAGGAGGAAGAAAGAAGAAAAGTATTGTGTTAAGTTTAAGTTTGAGGTGAAATGTGGTGACCAATTCTAAAAAGTTTGCTACTTTTTCTCCGTCATCCTGCACGGGTAACAGTGAGATGAAGCAGTTTCCGTGATGGATCAAAAGGGAAATAGAATTTGTTCTTATTATGAATGATAAATGACAAATGATCAATAAATAAATGCTCAAGGTAAAACAAGGAAGAGAGAAAGAAAAAAAAAACCCTACTTGAGGTTGCTTAAGGTAGAAGAAGGAAGGAAAAGGAAAAACCTAGTTGAAGTTGCTTTGTGCTGGAAGTGGTTGAGTGGTGGATTCAGCTTGCGCAAAATCTGGGTAGCATTGGGTGATAAACTTGGATATCTTGCAAAGTTGGTGTTTGTTTATTATCTTTCTTGTGATAAAGTTGGCATCAATTCAAGTCTTTTCTATTGTATTGACTCAAGGTCAACAAATACGACAAATTTGCTATTTATTGGCGCCAAGTTTGAAATTTGGACATAAAAGGGTAGAAATTTCATGACATGTCAATGAAAATGAACGAGAACTTCTGTTGAATCTTCATCATGGAATTGATAACCAACTTCGAAGCTTTGTACAACGAAAAGAAATAAAGGGGAATGATATTCCATATAAAATTATTAAGAGTTAGTCCTTTTTTCTACGTTGGGCTCTCTCATATTTTTTGGTAATTAAGATTCTCTCTCTCATTTTTGTCTAAACATAAAGCTGCCTTCTAAAGGGAAAACTGCAAAAAAGCAAAAACTGCACAAAAAAAGGAAGTTGAAAAGATGCAAAAGCTACTAAAAATTTAAGCATACCATTTTTTATCCTTTAGCGACGTTTTTACCAATTTGCCCATAAAATCGGACATGTGGCACACTAAGAGTTGCACTAAAAATGTAATTATGCTAACACCTAATTTGATTATATTAGCATTTCATTTCATTTGATTGATTGATTTGATTTGATGATGATTGATTTGATTTGATTTAATTTAAAGAATGGTTAAAATGTAAAATCTCATGAATGAATTGAAAAATAGTAGAGATATATTATGGAAAAACAATGTGTAACTTTGCAGCAATGCATTGCAACATTACCATGCACTTGATTTGGTTTTCTTCCTTTTTAAAACACTTATTGGCCCACATATTCGAATCTTAACCCCTATAATAACGGAGGGGCAAACCAAATAATGTGCATTTTTTCAATTTCTCACACAATAATTGTTAAAAAAAAAAAATCTCACTCAATAATTTTTCGTAGAATATCAGTACAAATGTAACAAATTCGATAATCAAATTTAAATAAATTTTTTAAATAGATTAATTGCGTAAATTTTTAGTTTAGATTGCATTCGACCACATCTTATCTTATTATGAATATTTATAAAAGAACATAGCTAACATCTTATCTTAACATAAAATCGGTTTTTTAATTGGCTAATAGGTCAAACCCATATCACCCGATCCTTCATACATAAAGTAAAAAGAACCGTGAAATTCAACATAATGTAGGCAAAATTACACTAGAGGACCTTTAAGTTATTTATTTGTAACATGTTGGACCTTTAAGTTTTTTTTGTAACAAATAGGCCCTTTTAATGATTTCTCTAGCTTATATATTTTGATGTAATGCTACTTTATATATTGTGACTACTCTAGCTTATGTATTTTGATGCAAACAAACATATTTTGGTATATTTTGATGTAATGAATGATATTACATTTTACCAAAAGGGCCAACGGTGTCAACGTCGGGTAACTTAAAGGGCCTATTTGTTACAAAAGAAACTTAAAGGGCCAACTTGTTACAAATAAATAAGTTAAAGGTCCCCTGGTGTAATTTTGCCACATAATGTATTGTTTTGCATGGGGAGCACAATATTTTTGAGATGAAAAGTAGTGTTTGGTGTGGGAAGTGTAGTGAAGTCAATATGAGATATTTTTAAACCTGTACTATCACCAATTTGTACTTCTTCAGGACCATCATATGTTGAATGAATGTTCAAGTTATTCAGGTTGTTGGTTATGTGGTGACTAGCCCCTATGTCAATTACCCAGTTGGGATTAGTGGGGTTGACAGATGCATAATGTGCTACTAGAGGGTTGTGAGCTTTAAGATTTTCTGGACAGTAATGGACAATATGTCCCGTGGTTGATCAGAATTGGCAACATCGAGGTAGCCAGTTTCTAAGAGAGTGAAAGCCCCTTTATTTACTTTTGCCATAGCCTCGTAGTTGGAGTCGCATGAAGGGTAAGTTGAAAAGCCACGACCATATGATGGTGTTGGTAGAAGGCCATTATTTGTGGAGTTTCCCTAGGCTATGTAAGCAGCTTGAACTTGGATTTCCATGATAGAACTAATCACCTTTGACTAACACATTAATCACCCTTGACTAACATCAATAAATGTTATTCCATACACAAGAATATGATGCTTATAAAGGACAAGGTTATCACCTTTAATTGAGAAGATAAAACATTTATTATATTATTATACAGAAAGGTTTCTTAACCAAAACATCTTTTTGAGCACTCAAATTCTGTCTCACAATTATAAGCAATGAGCCTTGTAGTTTTACAATTGCATAATAAGAAGGAACTAAAACAATACATCTAAATCATATCATCTTTGGAAGCTGCTCAGAAGACAAATTATTTGTTGGTTGAGGATGCATGAAACTGTCTCAACAGGTGCTTTAATTCCCCCACCTTCCATCAGACTCTGTGGGCTCTATAACCTTGACAGATCCATCTGATAGGCCAATTGCAAATTGATTGGGCTCTTGTGGATGTGCTGCAACAACAAGAGGGTATACATTTTGGCTGCAAAAAAAACAAAAACAAATGTAAAACTTCTTGTAACAATAAACTCACTTTATCAGTAAAAGAAACCAAGTAAGTTTAAATACACAAAAGAAACATTTTCAAAACCTGTTTGATGAGAGCTGATGAAGGTATGCAGATGAAGCTATACAACATCTAAGTTTAAGGGTGTCAGAATCAAATACTCCAATATTTCCATCAGTGAAAGAAGCATAAACTAGCTGGCCATTGCAGGAAAATGTTGCAGAGGATATGGAACTAGACAATCCATGTTGTGGCATCCACTATAATCCAAACATAAATATGTTATAAGATGCTATATTCATTTAAGACAGAAAGTGCAATATATTTTTTAGGGGTGTAAGCTTTTTTTAACAAAGAAAACCATCTAATGGTAGCTGCTTACCTGGCAAATCAATTCCATTTTTGAAACATCATATATTGCTAGCTGAGTTACATGGCATACCAACAAGGTTACTTGATTAATATGAAATTTCACTCTAATATCACCAACAGGTACATTTCCAGCTTGCATTTGGATTGCTAGTGATTTCTTCTTTTCCCATGAGTCAATGCTCCAGAAGAAAAGCTATACATAAAAATACCCACAAAAACCATAAACTGTTTACTTTTCTATGAAAAAATTTAAAATTAAAATTGAATGTGTATAAAAATGAAAAATAAGTAGAACTTGAATCAAAGAGAAAATTGGAAAGCACTACAGTGACAGACACAATAAAATCGTTGCATAATAAGTAGAGTAACAAAATGATGGTAACTTACTAATAGCAAGAACCACAAATTGTAGATAAAATTTTTCTAAATCCAGTAATTATATTGGAGTACTCTAAATCTTAAAGTTTTTATATTGCAACATCGGATTAACAACCAAAAATTATTGTGGATAGAACTGAAAAAACCTTGTGTTGATAGATAAGGAGAAGAAAATACCAAGAATGAGTTCCATGTTAGGGACTAACACAAAGAAAGAATGCATTTAAGAAATTGGATTTTAATATAAACGTTGATCTAATGCCTTTTCACTAAGCCAGTCACATTTAACAAAATAAATTTGTTGTGTTAATTGTTTTTTTTAAAAGAAAAGGCAAAAGTTTATAAGTGTGGTATATCAGGGTACTCAGAATCCATTAAAAGAATCAGTCGGATCCAAACAAAATATAGCGAAAATAACCAAAACTACACTACGGGTATCAAGGGCGCCCAGTTTAATAGAATGTAACATTCTAAGAGAACTTATGGTAAAACATACCTGAGCATCAGCACTTGATGAAACCAATATATTCAGTTGACATGAAAATGCTAAACCAGTAATGTGCTTCTGGTGACCCTTTAGTATATGTTTGACCTATGGGAAGGGAGGTCATTATATCATTCTTGAAACGATCCAAATTTAAATTTAGATATACTTAAAGTAATTACCTTTTCTTCCTCATTATAGTAAATATGAATTTCTGAATTTTGCATTCCAATTGCAACAATGTTATTGTCTTGAGGGTGAAATGCTAGGAATGAAGCAGGTAGAGGGGGCACAGAAATTGTGACTACCTGAAGTTCTCCAATAATTTGTCACAACTCACAAATACTAATATACAAATAGACAAATCCTACGAAAAATGTAGCACCGACACTTAAAATTGAAGACGTGTTTGATGTATGACACGTGACATGTCGGACACTGACAATGACACTTCAATCGCTTCAAATTTCTCAAATTGTTATTAATATCTATGTATTTGTATTTGTGTCATGTCTGATGTTTGTTTGTGTCGGTGCTTTATAGAGGGAACAAAATATATACTATCATATAAAAACCATTAGATCACCTTAAATGTCAACATGCTGAATAGTGAAATTTTTCCTCCAGATGTAGACATAACATAGGAATCATTCTTTGAGAGTATGACACAGGGAGTGATTGCTTCAAAATGGTTTGGGACATCATTAGTCATAACATCACCACTATCTGGTCGCCAGTGTTGCGGAACAATATTTGTCATTGCCTTTTAAACCAATAAAAGAAGACTCAGATATTTCCAATGTAACCAAATACATGCATGCATGCACTCATATATGTAACAATTATTAGATTTACAGGAAAAGTATGTTGTATGAGTTTATCAGTATACAATCACCTTTCCACTAGGATTCATATCACTGCGACTCCATTTCCACAACTTATGAATTCCTTCTAAGCCAAGAGCCAGAAGACCATCCCCATAATTTGTATAAAGTAGACAAACAACCTTGGTAAAATAAACATGTTTTATGATCATGAAGGTATTGACATGTAATTGAATTATATAAATTAAACACCATATGCATAAAAGGAAAAGGTTAATGGGAATACCTTGCTAGTGGGAGTCAAACTCTCATCTGGCACACTAAGCGTTCGACACTGAGATAACAACAAATTGATTTAGCTAAACACATAAATAACAAGTATACCAAAAGGTGTCTAGGCAAAGCCTTTGGTATAAAACCATGAACATCTTAATTTACTTGGACAAAGAAATGCTTAATATATACCCTAGGTTTTCATGCTAATATATTCAATTAACAAAAATGTTATTGATCTCAAATAATTGTCAATGTGTTCTACATGGTGAATTATGGAAGATAAAAACCTTTGACACAATAGGTGCTTTTGATGCATCACAAGCCTGAGTTTGGATAGCACTTAAGTATATTAAACCGTCCCTATTACCAAGGATTTTCAAACCACTATCTTGTGTAGTAACAGCAAGCAGATTTCCTTTCTTATTGAACTTCAAATGGGGGAGATTCTGACAAAAGGCAACAATCATATCAAACAATGTTCTCAAAAATGCATCAAAATATGGAAAGTAGAAGGATTACTCACAGGAAGACCACCATCAGCATATGCAGTAGTCAGAACATTTACATGATCCATATCCCAAAACTTAATCTGGTTATCTTCCCCAACAGCCAAAAAACGCTCTGCTATGTCAAATTGTACAATCCCAACAGATTTCTTAATAAGCCCAGAATATGTTCTTTTTATTGCTCCTTCACTTTCATTCCATTCAACTAGGAAAGAATCTCCTTCTTTGCTTGTTCCACAAGAAAATAACCTAAAATAGGATAGAGAGGTTACAACTCACATTTCTTTTAAGTTTACGAATTTCCTGAGTAAGTTTCCAGCATTTTCCTTCTGTTTCTTACCTATTTCCATCGGCACTATAAAGCATTTTGGTGCACCATTTCCCAGGAGCATCATAGTCTACCATGGGAGCCATTTCACCATACAACCAGATCTTAATTTTCCCATCAACATCATTTGAAATTATAAACTGCATGAATGAGACAAACATAACTACTTTCAATCAAGCATTCACTGCAATAATAGGTTATACAGGAAAGCAAAAACATCATTTCCTGGACACATGTTTATTTGATCATCTTTCCAGAATTTTCAACACATGGAACAGGAAACATATGCATTAAAAGTTAACCGGGACACATTTTTTCCAAAATGACTATTTGACCATAAAATGCTGATTACAAAATCTACCATAATTTGTAATCTTCATAATTTTTGTTTTGAATAGAAATTAACTCCTGTATATTTAAAATCAAAATTATAAACCCTTTTATCAACTTAATGAACCATTTCAACCCTAATCAAGGAGGATGCATTAAAAGTTAACCTGGACATTTCCCTTCTGGTGGGGACAAATGGAATAAACAGCTGCTTGATGACCTTCAAAGTTAAACAGCTTTTGTCCAGTCAAATCCCATACCTACAATACTCTTGACAAGTTAATACTTAAAAATACATTCATCTAGCTACAAGATATTACAAAATGGAAACTTTTCTACCACCTTTATCAACTCATCATCACCACAAGTTACAATGCATAATTGTTCATTTATATATGAAAATGCCATGTCATTAACACAACCAACATGAGCATCAATCTGTAATGAAGTAAAGACATTAGTCAGAAATTACATAAAAGAGAAATTGTATTTGATTCATATAAAAATTAGATCTGAACATGCCTCCAAATGTTGCTCTAGGTCCTTAGGCGCTCTGTAGGCATACAAGTGAATCAAATGTTTTCTAAAAGCAACCCCTGAAAAGATGACAAGAATGTTAGAAACCAATAATAATTCAATAAAATAGAAAATAGTTGTGCATTATTTACCAACAAAATCTCCCTTCAGGCTCCATAATACACGCTCTATGGATATAGACGAGTCTTTCGCTGCTGCAGCCTGAACAAAAGTTCCACCTACTAAGCTCCAACATAATATAAAAGGAATCTATGGTAAAAGAGATGAGATAACTAAAATACACACTTATGCAGATTTTGTGCAACCACTTAACACCTATATATGAAATAATTTATACATATTAAACATTTCCCTAACTGTATCTGCTTTCCTATTTCAAAAGAACTATATCACAGTGTTCCTCTATGCTATTTGGCTGAAGGTATTTAAACACAAGGTCACTATAGGCAACCAAATTAATTTATGTAAAGAGTATACTTTTGAACATTCCCATAATTCATTTGCAATGATGGTGTTGAATAATGAGAAATAAACCTGAAATAAATCAGAACAAGCAGAAATATTCCATATTTTGAAAGGCTTGAATATCAGTCTCTCTCTTAGCCCGGCTTCCCAAAGTGACACTCCACCATTTACACAACCAACTGTTTCAGAAATAAATTGTATTGGTTAGTATAAGAGTTAGGACTTGTTACACAGGTTTCTAAAAACTAAAAATCTAAAAATAATCTAAAAACTATTTCAAATGAGAATCTGATTTGAGAAGCTTCTCATAAAAATGATTGTTTTTTAAAATAATTTTATATATATATATATTATATATATATATATATATTCATTATGTTACACAAACACAAAATAAATATGATTTTTTTAAAAATAATTTTATATATATATATATATATATATATATATATATATTCATTATGTTACACAAACACAAAATAAAAATGATTTTTCTAAAAAATAATTTTATATATATTACACTAACACAAAACAACTTATTTTCTTAAAAAACTCTAAAAACTAATCTCTAAATTATTTAACAACAAAATAACTTATTTTTAATCCTTAACAGAATCGCTATTAAGTTATATGAAATTTAAAACATGCAGTTTATATCAACCTTACCAGCAAGTAAAGAATGCAGAGAAGGGTGAAAATCCATGCTTGTCGGAGTTGATTTCATATATAAGGTGCAAATCACAGCAAGAGGCAAAGAGGCTTGTTGAGGTGGAGCAGAAACCTGCACTTATTGTAAAGAGTTTCAGGTATAGCAATGGCAATCCAACTCCAAAGAAAAGAAAACATGACAAACTGTTGTGTAAATACCATATTATTAGATTTTGTTGAGGGAGACCATATTACCTGTTGATCATCATTATTATTTTGAATTTCCGAGAATCTAAGATCAGTAGGTGTTCTTGCATGTGACGGAATGGAGAAATTTTCCAATGTAAATCCATCTGATATCATCCAAATTATAGGATAACGATGGAAAGGCATCACAATAAAAAATGAAGACATTCCAAACTATGCTAGCACCACATAACCTACTAAACCATTTGCATTGGGAACTCTTATATTGATAAAAGAAAAGTAGATTACGTGACAACAAACTGAAAAAGCTATACCGTGACGAGAAGGATCAGGCAATAGGGAAACTGTAGCAAAAGATGACTGAGCAGCTGTAGAAATATTAGCATTCGCCACATCACCTACTAAATCATTTGCATCAAACCCCAATTTTATTAATAAAATTGATAATAGAAAACTAGATTACATGACAACAAATTTACAAATATATACCTTGACGCGAAGGACCAGGTGATAGGGAAGATGTAGCAAAAGATGACAAAGCAGCTATAGAAGGATTAGCATTCACCACATCACCTATTAAATCATTTGCATCAAGCCCAATTTAATTAATAAAACCGATAATAGACAACTAGATTACATGACAACAAACTAACAAAGATATACCTATACGCGAAGGACCAGGTAATAGGGAAGATGTAGCAACAAATGCTTGAGAAGTTGCAGAAGGATTAGCATCCGCCATCCATCCCGCTAAAGCATTAACATTAGCAACTATAGGGGCTGGTGTAAATGGCTGTACAAAATTAAGTAATAATAGGAAATGAACATCTCAGTATATAAAGGTTAGACAAGAACAATGTGTTATAGCAATGAACATGAAAATAACTAGACAAACTATAAGGTCATACCCCTGCATTTGCTCCTTGTGGAGCATGAGATGAAGGCCTTGCAATAGCTACAGGAAGATGGGTAACTGGAGTAGCTGTTCCAAGTCCATTTGAAGCTGAACAAGTATGATCAGCTAATAAAGTTCTGATGTCTGAATTCGCATTTGGATTCTTGCAAAGCTGATGCTGCCAATTCAGACTGAAAAGAAAACATTTATGCGACCTAATCAATTAGGACGTGATCAATGGAGCTACAATGTCTCGCCTCAAGCAACTTTGTTCAAACTATTTTTGAAAACATAAAATCGATTTCGCCTCTAGAGTTGATTCTAACTTGAAGTTGAGATTTGTAGTTTTTGCTTTCAAAAATGATTTGTACTCTCAGGTTTTTATTTCAACGCATTTTTATGTGAACTCTTCCATAAATTGCTTTACATCCAACTCATTTTCATTCAAAATCAATTTCAGTCAACATAGAACCAAAGACGCACTAAAACATCAATTGCATTAATATAGAGTTAAAGAATTGTGTGAATGGAAAACACGTGTAAAGCTCAAGCATGCAAAAGTTGGGTTGACCGATACTACCTTTGATTAATCAAGGTTTGTAACCGTGATCCCTCCAATGTAGGAAAATTAAGCTTATCTTGGATGAGGGGATTTGCCTCAAGCAATCTTCTCAGCTCTAACACCAGTAGGCTTCGTACAGATTTCGTATCAGTATAGTTTGATAACTCTTCATTTTCCCTACATTTAGTCAAATCGATACTTAAAGTGAAATCAGATTTTAAACATCAATTCAATCCACACTCAGAAAATTTATGCCAAAAAAAATCACACAGTTACCTAATATTTTTAAGGGTTAAAAGATTTGTCAACTTATTGTACATATCTTCGTTAAACTTGGAAAATTCTCTAAGATCTTTCATCAAAATTTCCACGGCCTTGGCTGTATCATTCCTGAGGACAAAGAAGAACATTTAAGCATAAGATGATGAAACGACTAAAACCTAAACCAACACCATAAAATTGTACAATCACACCAACAAATATTCAAATAAAAGAATAAATAGTTTAACTAAATGGCCTAATTGGAAAACATCATTGTTTTTAAAAAAGTTAGACCATTAACCAATAAAAAATTATTGTATGAGTCACTATTAAGGTAGATAAGATAAAATCGAACATTTTTTATGACGTGTTGTTTCGAGATTGATTGGCGTTGTAGATAAACTTGTACGTTGGTGTACATAATTTAAATCCTAAACTAAAAACTTTTTTTTAAGATACAAGAAATAATTAAGATAAAAAGAACAGCGATAACGGTTATTGAGGACCTGTCTATGGCTTCGAGATATTTTTGCTTTCGGATCTCAAAAAACATTTTCATTGAGAATTTATTGTCATTAACTTTAGCAAACCCAGAGAGGTACTTCTCAACCTCATCCCAGTCTCCAACTAGGACTTTCTCTTCCAAATACTTCATGTTCAAGAAGATACCAGATTCCTGCTCCAGCCTAAATTCCAACACAATATATTAACAATAAAAATAAATAAATTAAAAAATAACATTAAAAAATCACAGTCTTTACTTGTGCATTGTATCCATTAATTTCTCTTCTTTGAGAAAATGAATAAGTAGGGTGATTAATTCTTTGTCCATGGATGACATTTTCGGAGATGTTGATATGAGAAAACCCACTAGGGAAAACGGAGGACAGAGAGATATGCGGGAAGAAAAAGCTAATAAGGAAGAAAAGAGAAAGAAAGTTGCAGATATGTTTTTGTTTCGGAATCGTTTATGCAGATTTATCAGTGATTTGACGTCCTATTTATAAAAGACAACTGATAAGTAGTGTTGCTTATCGTATGAGGAACGGAGTGCATTTTTAAAACGTTTATTAACTTTTTCTTTGACTAAAAAAAGTTTATTAACAATTTGCATCTCTTTTGGTAAACCAAGATATCTCTGTGCGCGTAACTGCGGAGATTGATCCCCCGAGTTACTGAGATTCAATTAAGGGATTAACCTCTCCCATCACGTATTTTTTCATACGCACCGGTCAGAGATCAAACCCTTAAACAAATGGTTGAAGAACCCGAGTACAATTGCATCTCTTATACAATGTAAGGACGTCTTTATTACTTTAAGGTTGTATTTATTACTTTATTTAATAAAATTTAGCAAATGACGAATAAAATAGTTGATAGCAAACAAGCTATTTAATATTAGATAAGCGGGTTTGTAGCGAATGAGTTCCTCTAGGAATAGTTAATAGGGGATGAACTTATAGCGGATACCTGATAGCAAATAAGAAAGTTGTTTAAATTTAATTAAAGGTAATATACAATAATTACTATTTAACTTTTTTTGTTTATATATTCTTTTTCTTTCAATCTTTTTTTGGAACATTTTCAATCCTTATTAGTCAAACTCATTTGAAAAAGCATTTATGATAGTATTAATTGCATAAAAATTAAATACATTTAATGAGATGTTGTATAAATGACAATACTTTTTTTTGTCCGAACCATTGCTAGCTACTCACATAATATTTCAAAGAACGACTAACCTCCCCTCATGCTTAAAAGAAAATTTTGCACTGGCCAACCGATTTTGTTGGTTTTTCTATAATTTTTTATCCTCCATTTTTTCAAAATCAAAGATTTTTATTAAAATTTAGCCTAATAAAGCCTTTAGTAAAAATTTTACTAAAGAGTGAAAAAATGTCTTACGAATAATTTTATTAAAATGAATAAGTAATAACAACGATATTAAAAAATATTATTATATTAAAAAAAACACTAATAAATAGCTATATATATTAATTTATTACCTTTTTCTCATGAGGAATACTACCTATTTTATAAAAGTTAAATTTAAAGGTACTCGTATATAAGGAATAAACAACTTTTTAGATTCATTGAAAAAGTGGTGTATCTAGACTATATAGTCCAGTCCAGATACACCTCTTTTTAAATGAATCTAAAAAGTTGTTTGTTGCTTATATACGAGTCCAAAAGGAAGTATGATAGAATAATGAATACTTAATATATATTTTATTTATCTATTTGTCTTTTCAATCTACTGGTCAAATTCATTTGAGAAAGTACTTATCAAAGTATTAATTACATAAGAGTTAAATACATTTAATGACATAAGTATATTAATTACAAATTATAAAATATTAAAATTATGAAAACAATAACCATTAAAGTTTTGTCAAAAAAAATAACCATTAAAGTAATTTTATTTGATGATACTATATTATTAAGATTAGTGATAAGGTTGTTGTCAAACCTTTGTTCAGCCGAGGATTGGCAAAGAGTTTGAATTCTAGATTCCTTTTCTTTAAATGATTACACTGAGGAAAGAAATTTATTTCCTCAGAGTAAGTTTCCTAACTACTACAAAGAGTGTTAGGTTAGGTGTGAGGGTCGTGTAGGATTATCTAAAAACTGAGCATAAAAGTTCAAGTAAAAAGAAAGTAAAATGCTTGAAAAATGTAAGTTTATTGATTGGCGGTGTTTTTTACAAATGAACAAGCTATATATATATATATATATATATATATTGTTGGCGACTAACACTAGCCTACAACTAACCATTGTTGGATCGGTAAAGATAAACATACAATAACGCTTACGCGTCCTATTTTTAAGGAACCTTTCCCACGTTCTTCTTTAACCGCTCCATGCTTAACTTGTCATGTGCTTCACTTACTTGCTCTCAAAGCAAGCTCTTTTACCTCAGCCAGAGCCGTCCATAGGCCTGTGCAAGCTGTGCTGTTTCACAGGCCCCGACCCAATACCAACATCTTACGGCCCAAAAATTTTAAAGATGAGGCATATAATTGTTTTTTGCAAAATTTGTTAAACATCAAGTTGTTGCAGTGGCAAGCAGCACAGCGGTCGTCAGTGGGTTCCACAGGTCCCAAGTTTGACTCCTAAAGCAAAATCACCATGTTACTTTTTATTTTTGAGATTTATCAGCCTATGTTTTGGAATGTATTGCAGTTTCTCTTTTTTTGGGTACATTGTATTACAGTTTTTTTACAATTACAATGCTTTTGGCAAATGTTTTGGAATGTATTACAGTTTGTTTTTGACATATTATTTGGAATGTATTTAACTCAACCAAAAACTATATTGCTATTAGCAAATATTTTTTTAATAAATATTTCAAATTTCAAAAAAATTAATTTCTGTTATAAAATAAGAGATAAAAGAACAAGAAGAAGAATGAAAGAATATGGGAGATTTTCTATTCACTTCAAGTGTCACCTTACACATAGGGGATAGCTCTATTTATAAGGTAGAAGGGAAGTGAAAGATCAACAATTGAAGAGCCACTAACCCATTACAAAGGGATTAAAGTACAAGTGGAATTGGAAAAGAGGTGAACATCGATATTATTCATAACACTCCCCCTTGGATGTCCACCGAGGATATGCCTCATTAGAACCTTACTAGAAACAACCCAGTGTGATAAAAATCTAGTGAAGGAAAAAGAGTACAATATCTTGCCAGTGGGAACTGCCTCGTTAAAAACCTTTCCAAGAAAACCCAGTGGGACAAAACCATGGTAAAGGAAAAAAGAGTGCAGCTTTTCTCCCCCTCAATGAAGCGTCACTTCAGAATATCAATTTCAGCATCTGGAGTTTCTCCCTGAGTGCATATGGAGCAATCTACTCTGTGTATTCCTTTTTAATGGAGCTTTGTTGTTTACCATCGTTTTTGGTAAACAACCGCTAGTTTAAAATTATTTGCTTGCAAGATCAACTAGTAAATCTTAAGACACATTGTGCGTTGATTTCTCAGAAATTATAGAGTCTCGTTAATGTTCTTACGGTTTTAATGAAAAAGATGAAGATAACCGTCAATTTCAAAGGTGTTGAAACTGTCGAAATTACTTCAAAATAATACAGTTCTTAACAGAATGTGTAAAAAGCAAATAAAGTGCAAGGAATTTAAGAAAACAGATTAAAATTGCATTGAATGAATAGAAATTGGTGCACAAATGCATACATTGTTCTGTAACTCGCTTTTCTCTCTTACTTGGAAGTTGAAGTATGAGAATTCTGTATGTGCGTATTGTGACCCCTTTTTCCTATGAAAAACTACTATTTATACAAATAGAAAATAACTGTACAGAATATTTAAAAATGTAACTGCTACATCCCTTCGACAACGGTTGTTTGATTCCAATCCATTGCCAGTCTTCAAAACCTCTTTTTGTCGAAATCACTGTCTTCAACACTTCGATTTCAGCAAGCCTCATGTCGAAATCATCTTGACACAACCAAATAACTTACCTCTTCTCAATGTCGAAATTGACATCTTTCTTTTGAAATAATAAATCAAACCTCGCTGACTGCATTTAATTGAGCTTGTCGAAAATGCAGGCTAACAAATTGCCCCCCAAAAATGTCTTTTTCGACTGAATCTAGAATGAAGAAAGAAAAGGACGTTTTTGAAACTTCACTTAACAGTTTCGTGTCAAGTCTGCTGACGTCATTAACATCTTCTTTCAGAATTGAAAGGACTTTTTTTTTTAAAAAAAAAAAGCCATTTTATTGCGCCAACTATTCAGAGTTAATGGGCCACGTTTTACCTTGGAACTCCCCAAAAAACCACTTTTCCATAACAGTCAGGTCATGATTATTAGTGGGCCACTCTCTGAAAGTGCAAAAAACCCAAAGGTTTATTCCCCCTTTTTTTTATATCCAGCAACTATAAAAGGCGTGCCTCCTTCTCCATTCTATTTTTTCACTCTTCATCTCCCTTGCGAACCCATATCCAGAACGCTTAAAACCCCACTAACGCTTAAATCCTTTCTCTGGTTTTTTACAAATCAAGAACAAATCACATTCTTCAAACCTAAAAAATGGCTTCTGCTTCAAGCTCTCAAGCTTCTGGAAAACAGAAATTTGTTGCTGAACCTGATTTGGAAGATTCTCGCGCTCAAATCTGGAAATCACGGGTATTAATTCCCTCTTTTGAACCTAACAAGCATGCTTTTCTTGGGCCTCTCCCTGAATCTCATGAAGACACACAGAAACTTCAAGAAATTTTCCCTAGCTACCATAAATATAGCCCTAGGATTTTCGAAGAGGGGCCCTACGAAATGGGGTTTCTGAATGCCCCCAATAGGGTCTTTAGGTCCTCACCCCACGCAGAGAACGAACTCTACACCAACTGGCTTAACAAAGTTGAGTCGAAGAAGGGTGAATTCTGGAAATCCCAAGGGATTTATGACCTTATTCAACTATCGAGATATGGCCCTAGGTACCACAGCCCCATGCTCATCGCAGCATTACATTTTTGGGAACTCACAACTAACAGCTTACATCTTAAATGTGGCATGCTCACTCCCACCTTGCTGGATGTGGCTGCCATAACTGGCCTTAAACCGACAGGCGAAATTTTCAATCCCAACAACACCACCAATACCTACCAATTCGACTTCAAACGTGCCACATTTTCTGGGTACATTGAAGATCAGCATGTAACTGATGACGAGGAGGTTTCCGACATAGAACACATTGCCTTCCTCACCTTGTGGCTCTCCCTCTATATCTTCTGCTCTTCATCACTCCAAGTGGCCAAAATGTATGTTAACTTGGTCATTCAGCTTCATGAAGGTCGAAACATATGCCTCAGCAAGCTCATTTTAGGATCTCTCTATGATGCTTTAGCACATGGATCCTTCGACTTGAGAGGACTTGGACCTCAAGCCAAACTACAGGTCTCAGGCCCTATTTAGTTGTTCCAATTGTGGATTCTTGCCACCTTTGAGTCGAGATTGCAATTGTATTGCCCCAACGAATATGTTGAGATGGTCGAACAGAGGAGAATCGAAGGTATGAGGCTTGCTGTTTTAAAACCCAGGGAAATAGGTCAATCTACAGAAGACTTGTTCTCTGCTGCTTTCACCATGTTTCTGAACTGTGACACTTTCACACCTTCAATGGCACCATTCGTTGATAGGACTCGTGGACCAAGTTGATTCACAAAAGAATTTCCTGCAACCTCTGTCGAAGATGTCGAAGAAATCAACCAAATCTGGAGAGCCTACTTAACTCCAAACTTTCTGTCGACTAAAATCTCAACTGGAAAGGGCAAGGCTCAATTTGGAATGACTGGATATCAACCAAATTTAAAGGCAAGGCAGTTTGGGTTATGTCAACTTCGACCTGCCCCTTTTTATAAAACTAAAAAGGACTTGAAGCATCCAGACAATGAAAAAGATTTCTGGAAACGTCTCGACAACACTGCTCAAAATGCTCCCACTTTTATTCCTTTAAAATTTGAACCAACATTTGCTTGCACTAAGGAATTTTTTAAGTGGTGGAGAAATTATTACACATCTAAATCTGCTGATGTTGAAGGAACTACATTGTTGTCCAACCTAATTTCTGCTTTTCCTCCTTCGCAGAATAAGAAGGACAAAAGTCAAGGTATGCACATTCGAGAAATTCGAGCCTTTCAAAATTACTTCGAAACTGTATAGGATCCACATTGTCTTAGTCGAACTGTTTCTGAGGCTGCGAAAGTTTTAAAGCAAAAAACTATCAAAAAAATTCCGACAATGCATTTTCCACCCTATGTAACAAATAAATATGATTTTCCTTGGAAATGTAAAATTAAGTTTCCGCCTTTGCCAACCAGTAAACTAGCCTTGGCATTTCGAGCACCAATTCCTGAATGGTTTGTGTGTGGTTCGACTATGGCGTTACAAAACTATTTTATAACTAAAACAGCCCAGAAAGTAACTCCGACTAAGCATAACATATACACGTTTAGAGGTGATCTCCATTTGGACATTCAACATGTTCGAATCACATCCCTCATCAAAACTGGTGATGCATAGGACTCTTAGAAAAAATTTTAATTTTTCCTTTCATGTATGAACTTACTTATATGATTGTCGAATGTCTGTAGCTGTCCCTATTCCAACAACTCCAGCTGCTGGTACAACAAAGTCACCCAAAAAGACGTCGAAGAAAGAAACCAGTACTTCTTCGAAACAAAGCAAACTCCAACAAACAAAGAAACAAGAGGTGAGTATCTTTGCAACCTCTTCCTCTATGTTCAAACTTTAAATTTGACACCTGACTAATCTTCATTTTGTAGAGTCGAAAAAGGGGAAGTAGTTCTACTACTGATGTTCCTTCCAAAAAATTGAAGAAAACTGATACGCTAACTGTGAGTGATGATTCAGAGGTCGAATTTCTTACCTCTTTGCTTTTTCTAATTATTTTTATTTCCCTTTCTTGTTTTTACTGACATGAGTGTCGAATTTTCAGTCTGACAACCCGACAAGCAGCCCTAAACAAACTGAGGTTCCCAAAACTCAAGTTGAAAGGGAAAAGAAAAGAAAGAACTCTCAAGAAGCTCATAAGATTCCATCTCAACGAGCTCCTGTCGACCAACGAGGACACGACAAGGAGGTGCACAAAGGGAAAGCTCAAACGAACCCAGAAAAACCTCTAAAGAAGAAAGTGAAAACTCCTAAGAAACCTAAAAGTGCAGGTTCTCGCATTGGAGAAACAGCTTCAAAGGTAATTGACAAGTTTCTTATCTTCCCATAATCGTTTTGATTCAATATGACGAAAGACTCATCAATCTATTATAACAGGGAAACGAGGCCAGCAATGTCGAAACTCACCAGAAACAACCGACACCTACTTCGACTCTCTCTCCTTTTATTGAGCCAATAGCTGAGAAAGTAGTCGAGGAACAACAATCCCCAGATAGTCCCATCAACACAACGGGAGAAGCTCTTCTTCATCAACAAAGAGAAGATTTGATAATCAACGAGCCTTCCTCTGATAAGAATGAGCCTGGGAAAGAAGTTCTTGACCATAATCGAGAACAAGGAGATGATGAGATGGATGAAGGTAATCGCACTACTGGTGTCGAAATTGAGAAAGACACTCTGGCTCCAACTCCAAATTCAAGTGACAAAGAAGAAGAAGAAGAAGAAAACCAAGTTGAAGAAGATGAAGAAGAAAAAGATGATGATGACGCTGTTGAATTTGAAGGAGAAGAATCTCAAGGCAATTCAGAGCATGTCGATGAATCGCCAAAGGACAATAATTCTTCTAAGGTAGTACCTTCGACTAGCGTCACTTTAAGCCAAGAGGAATTGACAGAGCTAAAAAGTAAGAACCCTCTTGAGGCCTTGAAATTAATGTTAAGCAGCAGGGCAGCTTCGACTGACAAGAGACAAAGCTCTTCGACTACTTCTGTTGGCGATATGTCTGAAAGTTCGAAAGAAGATCGCATTCAGGAATTTCGGGCTAAAGTTCTTGAAGTGGATTTGTTTCAGACTATTGAACAAAACCACATGGTTGCTTTTGAGATTAAAGCCTTGCTGCGCAAACTCAACAATTCAACGTCTAGCAAGTCTCTCATTGGCTTCCTTGTCGAATTTGAGCCTCTTCTAGAACAAATCACAAGGGTTTCCAAAAGAAAAAGAATGATGCTGTGACGAAAGAGCGTGAGGCTAAACTCCAACAAGAGAAATGGGCTGCGGTCGAAGCATCAAACGCAAAAATTTCTTCCCTGGAAGTTCAAGCAGCAAGTGATGCCAAAGAAATGGCCGCCTGTGATGATGCCATTTCCAAATATCAAGAACAGATCAAGAGCCTGCAATTGAATATTAAGGCAGAGGAGAGGAAGAAAGCTTCAATTTCGCAAACGAACCCCTGATTCTTTGGAATCTGTTACTAATGCGGAAGCAGCCCTGGCAATCGAACATCTGGAAAAATTCAGCAAGCATGAAGCAGAAGTTCAGAGGTTGGTCGAAGACGAGGCCCTCACTGCTACAAGATTGGAGCATGCCAAGGCCGTCTTTGAGAGGCTAAAAGCCAATCTTAAGCTTTAGATTGTAACTTTCTTTATTTCCAAACTTTTGTAATTCAACAATGTTTTGGCACTTCTAAATCTCAAAATGCCATATTTGAATTCTCTTTTGTTATTTCAGTCTTGCGCTATTTTAATTTCTTGCAATGTTGGCTTATACTTTTTCAAATACTTGCCATTTATTCGCAAAACTCGATTATCAGCACCTAATTCTTCGACTTCATAGGCACCGTTAGAAAAAATTTGTGTGATTCGAAATGGTCCCTCCCAATTTGGTGACCATTTGCCTAAGACTCTATCTTTTTTGTCCATAGGCAATACAACTTTCCAAACCAAATCTCCTAAGGCAAAGGTTTTTAACTTAACTTTTTTATTATAAGCTTTAGCAACTCTTTCTTTTTGTCTTGTAAGGACATCTAACGCAATTAACCTCTCTTCGTCTAAATCGACCAACTCATCTAAAATCATACTCCAATAATGATCTGATGGGATTTCAAATTGTCTTTGAATTCTGGCAGATTGTAATCAAATTTCGACTGGTAAAACTGTATCATGTTCAAACGTCAACCTAAAAGGGGTAGTATTAATTGACTCTCTAGGAGAATTTCGACAAGCCCATAACACTTGATCAAGAGTTTTATGCCAATTCTTAGGCTTTTGCCCAATGTGCTTTTTAATTAGATTAATAACAATCTTATTGGCTGCTTCGGCTTGACCATTGGCTTGTGCATAATACGGCGTCGAAGTTAATAACTTGAAACCAATTTCAGAGGCAAACTCTACCATTTTTCGTCCAATAAAAACTGAACCTTGATCTGGTAGTAATGGTTTCTGGAATTCCAAACCTATACAAGATATGGTTTTGAATAAAATTAATAACTGCCTCTTGATCAACATTATGTAAGGGAATAGCCTCTACCCACTTGGTGAAGTAATCTATCCCAACCAATATATAACGATGGCCTTTCGACGAAGTTGGTCTAATTTCACCAATCAAATCTAGACCCCAACCTCTAAATGGCCAAGGTTTCACTATTGAATGTAGCTCATTTGCAGGCACATGTTGAATTCCTGCATGTTTTTGACATTCGTGGCAACCTTTAGCAAAATCTATGCAATCTTTTAACCTAGTTGGCCAATATACACCTTATCGAAATAAAAACCATTTCATCTTGTGACCTGCTTGATGAGATCCACAAGCTCCACTATGAGTATTGGAAATTTCCAAATATGCCTCACTTTCACTAAGACACTTAAGCAGAACTCCTTCAGGAGTCTTTTTGAACAATTCATTTCCAATAATCACATAGCTCAAGGCTCTATACTTGGTTTTCCTACTAGTCGTTCCTGTTGGATTTTCTAAGTATTTGACAATTTGCCTACGCCAATCACCACTTGCAATACTGTCAATGGCAAAAACTTCAACTTCAAAATTTTTGGTTTTAAAATTACAAATTTCAGTTTCAGTTTGAAGTGGTAACATATTCGAATCATCTGCCCCCCCCAAGTTTTGGCATTGACAATTCAGCCATAGAGTGGTCTGTCGAATTACGTTTGTCTTTGATTTCTATTAGTTCTTCCAGTTTCTCCTTAGAAACTTTATAGCCTGAAGCAATTTGTGCCAAATCATTTTCCACTTGGTTGTCAATTCGAGGCACATGTTTAATGTCAACATTGTTGAACTATTTTAACATAGCATTGACAGTCACGAAATACACTATTAGGTTTTCTTTAATACACTTGTATTCTTTAGTTAATTGCTTCACAACTAATTCAGAATCCCCTTTTATTTCGACGTCTTTTGCCCCCAGTTCTAGCAAGATCTCAAGTCCTGTTATCAAGGCTTCGTATTCTGCCTCGTTATTGGAGCAAAACTCTTTGATTCTATATTTGTACTTCGTTGGGATTTTTGTTGGAGAAACAATTAAAATCCCAATTCCAGTTCCATTTTTATGGCTGGAACCGTCGAAATATAACTTCCATGGTTGAACATCCACAAAACTTAGCGTTACTTCGACCATTGAGTGATCGACTATAAAATCAGCCACCACTTGGCCTTTAATTGCTTTTAATGGCTGATACGTTAGTGAATACTCAAAGCGCTAAAGCCCATTTGCCAATTCTATTGTGTAGTATTGGCTTCGACAGCATATGTTTAATAATATCAAAATGCGAGTACACATAAACGTCAGCTGGTTTTATATATTGCTTTAGCTTTGTACATGAGAAATACAAACAAAGGCACAGTTTCTCAATTGGATGGTACCTTGTTTCAGCATCGTTTAAAACCCTACTGAGGTAATAAATAACTCTTTCGACACCATTTTCATCCTCTTGTGCTAACATACTACCTATTGTCAGTTCTGATGCTGCTATGTACAATTTCATCACCTTATTTCTAATAGGAGGCAATAAAATAGGTGGTTTTATCAAATAAGACTTGATCTCGTCGAAAGCTTTCTGGTGTTCTGGATCCCATCTGAACACATCTTCTTTCTTCAGTCGCAGTAATGGCGAAAAAGCTTGAGTCTTACTACTTAGGTTTGAAATGAACCTTCTAAGAAAGTTGATATTTCCCAATAGAGACTGGAGTTCTTTCTTGGTCGAAGGAGCTTTCGTATCCAAGATTGCTTTTGTCTTGTTTTGATTGATTTCAATGCCTTTTTTGTGCACAACAAACCCTAAGAAATCACCTGCACGTACAGAGAAGGAACATTTAAGTGGATTCATTTTCAATCCATATCTTCTCATCCTTTCGAATGATTGTCGAAGATGGTCTATATGACCACTTTCTGATGAATACTTAACAACGATATCATCTATGTAAACTTGCATAAAGTCTTCTATAAAATCATGAAACATAGAATTCATTGCTCTTTGGTACGTAGCACCAGCATTTTTTAGGCCAAAAGCATCACTACCCATTCATAAACGCCTAAGGCCCCTGGGCATCGAAATGTTGTTTTCGACACCTCTTCTTCAGCAATGAATATTTGATTATATCCAGAATATCCATCAAGCATACTCAGATAATCAAATCCTGCTGCAGAATCAACCAACATTTCTGCCACTGGCATAGGATATTGATCCTTAGGTGTAGCATTATTTAGATCTCTAAAATCTATACAGACTATAAGAGTCCCATTTTTCTTAATAACTGGAACTATATTAGCTAACCAATCTACATACCTTGTAGTTCTGATGAACTTATTTCGGAACAGCCTTTCAATCTCCTCTTTGATCTTCGACATGATCTGTGGTGCAAATCTCCTTGGTGTTTGTTTCACTGGTTTCTTATTTGGCCGAATTGGCAGCTTCAACTCCACCAATTCTCGACTTAGACCTGGCATCTCGTTGTAATCCCAAGCGAAACAATCTTTGAATTCTTTTAAAAGTTCAATGGTTCGAACTTTCAAGTCTTAATCGATCTTAGCACTGATATATGTTGGCCTTTTTGTAGAGCCATCTCCCAAGTCGATTTCTTCCAAGGGATCTTGTGCTTGTATCTTCTTGGTCGAACCCATTGGGTCTTTTTCAAAACCTAAAGGCTCGTCATCATAAACGCAGTCAAGCCTTTGGTCTTCAAGCATGTCTTCTTTATCATTATTCTTACTGGTTTCAACAACCATTTTCTGATGCATTTCGGCTTCCAAAGCCGCATTTTGCTTATTCTCGGCCACATAGGCCGTAATCCTATCCCAAGCACTGGGCTTAGACATATTTAAATACCTACGAATTCCCACCCTGTTGGTGGAATTGTACCTTCTGGGTAATTTCCTTCACCTATTATCTCCCTCTCCCAAATGAATCCATGAGTTGGGTGAAGTTTGACTGAGGAAAAGGCATTATCTTGGTGAACATATCCAAGTTCAGAAGGTAGGCATGGCGCAATATTCGCCAGTTGTTTGTCGAAGGTCTTCTTTGTTAGGTTGTTTACTTCTGCCATGAAGTAACTCTGATCCCCTTCAACATTTTCTACTAATCCATCTTCTCTCCAGATGGTAAGTCTCTGGTGTAAGGTTGATGGCACTACTCCTACTCCATGTATCCATTCTCTGCCAAGCAACAAGTTATAGTTTGCCTTGGAAGGAATAACCAAGAATAGCGTTGATCTTTTCACGCTCCCAACAACCAGTTCGACTTCAATGGCCCCAAGGGAATGGCCAGATTTTCCTTCATAGTTAGTAAGTACTACATTGCGTGGCCTTAAATCTGTATCAGATTTGCCAATCTTTTTCAGCAAATGTTGTGGCATCAGATTCACTGCTGCGCCTCCATCGACCAGAACTTTGTTTAACCCTACGTTGTTGACTTTCGCTTGAATGAACAAAGGTTTGAGATGGCTCTTCATTCCCCCATCTGGTCTTTCGAACGTGGCATGCTATTCTTCGACACATCCATTATTCATGACATAATAGCAAACTGGCTTGTGGATAGACATATCTTCGTTGAAGTCTTCTTCGATATCACTTACTTCTGAGATCACATCGTATTCAATTGGAAGAATTGAAATGACATTACACAAAATATCGAAGTCTGGTTCAGAATCTGAGAAATTAGATTCCATTTCTTCTTCTTCTAAGTTGAGACCTTCTTTGACAGTTGACAAAGGTGGAAATATTCTCTCTGTTGCTGGCTTTCTAGCCATTTCAACAGATGTCTGCTTACCTTTTCCCTTGTCTAAACTTTCAGCATTCCTTGATCAACCCTCTTTTGGCATTGGTACCTTCGCCATTGTGTTCTGGTGATAGGATTTTTACCCTTGTAGTTGTTATTGTAGGCATACTTGTTAGATTCAGATGCCTTATTTTGGTTAGCAGCACTAGTACTTCCTTTGACCATCTTTGTGGGCTTGGTTTGGTATCCATCTTTCTTCCCACCAGAGTACATCCATTTCTCCACGGGTGACCTTGATGTTGGAACAAAAGTCCTAACTTGATCTTTCTGAGAACTCTTTGGTGGAGGTACAATCTTGTATGGTATACCTCTTTTGTTGAAACTGAACTTTGGTCTGTTGTCAACCCATTTCCCTTTCCGCTTCAATTGAGGCTTGAAGCCTTCAAGGCTTTTTGCAGCATTTTTGTCTAAGACAGAACTACACCTTGGGCACTGCATCACCTCTCTCTTGCTTATCTTGCAACGGTTGAGGAAATCAATTAATTCCTCTTCTGCTCTAGGATAAGCAACCTTCATTTTTTCATCATATTGGTCTTCAGTAACCATTTCGACCTCAACCTTTGGGCCTTCAGTAGTCCCTTTCACGTTGACATTTCCAGCAATCTTTCCAACAGTGGCTTCAATAACCATTATCTCGACTGGTTCAGCATACATTGCCTCCATTGCCGGAAGAGGATCAGTGTCAATCTGCATCGGATGCTTTGATTTTCCGCCAAATTTCAGCCTACCTTCCTTAAGAGCATTCTGGACTAGGTCCCTGGAAAGAACACAACGAGAAGTATTATGGCCTAAAAATTTATGGAATTTGCAAAAACCTCTTTTCTTTCATTGTTCTAATGGTAGTGTTTTCAGGCCCTTAGGCACTAAAATTTGACCATCAGCAACCAAAAGATCAAAAATCTCATCACATTTAGTAACATCAAAGGTATAAGTCTTTGCAACAAATTTATCATTTTTAGGTTCGACAGGATTTTTCCCATCTGATGGCCTTAACAATTTGCATGTATAAGGAGGCCCAGTTTTAATTCTGCAGCATTGACCTCATTTTCTTCGACATCTTCATAGGCTATGTCGAATTCTTGGTCGTTGTCGTTAGTATCGACATAAGCAACTTTCTCTTTTTTATGGAAACTACTAGTTCTAGTTTTTTTAGCTTTAAGCCTTTCGACTTGTCGAACCCTATCGGCCAATTGTGCCATATCTCTTAAGTGTAGACTATCTAATTTCTTTCTAATAGAATAGTCTAGGCCACCAGCAGCCATTTCGACTAACTCATGTTCAGGTACTTGAGTAAAGCACTTTGCTTTGAGAAGTGTGAATCTATTCAGGTAATCATCAATAGACTCTGCCACTTTACGTCGAACACTAGCCAATTCTTTAAGACTAATCTTAGAATGGCCCATATAGAATTCCTCATGAAATGCCTTCTCTAACTGCCCCAATTAAAAATGGAATGCGGGGGTAAAGTGGTGAACCAAGTGAAAGCATTCTTAGTTAGAGTGTTTGGGAAATATTTCATCTTTAAGTTTTCATTATGTGCTATGTCTCCTGCCTTTGTTAGATAACGGGCAACATGCTCGACAGTAGATTTGCTAGTTTCTCCAGCGAATTTTGTGAACTTAGGGATTTTCCATCCCCTAGGAAGTTCAGTTTGTAAGACATATTCCGACAATGCTGACACAAAATTAGGCCTATGTAGGCCTAAATTAAGACCATTCTCGGCTAGAATAGTTTCGACAAGATTGGTCAAATTGTTTTGGGCTCCAAAATTATTTTGTTGAACTTGCCTAACCACTTCATCAGCATTTTGGTTTCTATTAACCAGCAACACATCAGGGATTTCTTCAATTTCCCTTTGTACGAGTTGTTCGACAACTGGTTGTTGCCTCTGATTTATGGGAATCCCATTGTTAGGCCTTTCTAAAGGGTTTTCGACAGGCCTAACATTCTGATTCTGAAAATCCTGTTGGTTACGCAATGGTGGAGTGCCAAAGAAATCAGCAATTCTCCCCATCTGGGTTGCTAACATTTGGTAACTATTGTTCGTGTTTTGGATCAAGGGATTAAACACTGTACCTATTTGTTGAGTCAGCAAATTAACCATGTCGTGGTTACTATCATCCATTTGTTGCCTTAACGCTAACAAGGACGATGTGGTTAATGAGGGTTGAGCGTTTCGACTATAAACGCTCTCTGCTAAACTATGAAAAGAAGAAAATGCCGAACCATTTGTTGGCATACCATATGGGTAATCCCTATTGATCATAGGTAATGTAAATTGTGGGATGAGGGGATTAACCATTGGAGGGCTTGTCGGATGTTCTAATGTTGGTGGCACAAAAGCCATCGTACTAGACTGTGTCAACGCTGCAGTGGTCGACATAGACACATGAGCAGTTACCCCTATCGTCGTCGAAAATGGCATAGAAGCGGTTACTCCTAAGACATTTGCAGCGTTTGCGCACTAACCGACGCTTGTTCTTGTGAACTTTGTGCATTGGATACAGGATTTAAAACAGGGCGAATCATTTCTGGAAGACGTTTGCCACATCTTAAAAGCATACAAAGATTAAATCACAAGTTTTTTAATTTAAGAACAAATTCAGTAAAATTTCATTGGAAGAAATTGTTTCAAATTGTTTTGAAACTTAGAACAAAGGGTCCCACCGGGCGTGCCAATTTGTTTACCGTGGTTTTTGGTAAACAACCGCTAGTTTAAAATTATTTGCTTGCAAGATCAACTAACAAATCTTAAGACACATTGTGCGTTGATTTCTCAGAAATTATAGAGTCTCGTTAATGTTCTTACGGTTTTAATGAAAAAGATGAAGACAACCGTCAATTTCAAAGGTGTTGAAACTGTAGAAATTACTTCAAAATGATACAGTTCTTAACAGAATGTGTAAAAAGCAAATAAAGTGCAAGGAATTTAAGAAAACAGATTAAAATTGCATTGAATGAATAGAAATTGGTGCACAAATGCATACATTGTTCTGTAACTCGCTTTTCTCTCTTACTTGGAAGTTGGAGTATGAGAATTCTGTATGTGCGTATTGTGACCCCTTTTTCCTATGAAAAATTACTATTTATACAAAGAGAAAATAACTGTACAGAATATTTAAAAATGTAACTGCTACATTCCTTCGACAGCAGTTGCTTGATTCCAATCCATTACCAGTCTTCAAAACCTCTTTTTGTTGAAATCACTGTCTTCAACACTTAGATTTCAGCAAGCCTCATGTCAAAATCATCTTGACACAACCAAATAACTTACCTCTTCTCAATGTCAAAATTGACATCTTTCTTTTGAAATAATAAATCAAACCTCGCTGACTGCATTTAATTGAGCTTGTCGAACATGCAGGCTAACAGGTCAACACTATCTTCAAAACATCTTCCTTGAATTGTTGGCATTTGGGCATGAAATGAAGAAGCAAGAACCATAGGTTGTTTTGTAGATCAAAAAGATATTTCAATGTCATGCGATCTAACTTGATCAAGATCAGAAAAATATTTTGTATCTGCATGGTTAATTTGTGTAACATGCATAATATGATTTATTCATTAAGACAAATTCAAAAATGAAATATGCATCCCACTTTATTCTAATGTATTTTGGTTTGTAATGAACTATATTGTTACTAATTATCACATAATATTATCATATATATCAAGGGATATAACATTTGATAATATGCATGCATGCTTTCATGGTCTTCAGGACTGAGATATTTCATAACATTTGATAAATAGTTTTTGCAGATCAACAAGAGACTTTCTTTCTCAGAAGAATTTCTTTAAAGATGTTTCCTTTTATCTTGAATCCTTCTAGGATTTTCCATATAGAGGTCATCTACAGGTTCAACCTCAAAAATCCATCAGATATAATTTGATGTCATTCATCTAGAGCTCTTTCTTTGAACAGTCTATAGTTTTTTTTTATTGGAAGCTCTTCAGGAGTTTTGATAATATTTATGTCATCAATATAGACATCAGTTATAGCAAATTCTTTTCCAAATACTTTAATAAAACTATATGGATAGGTGGTGTCATTTTTGAATCCCTCCTTTAGAATCTAAATTTAGACGATTATACCATGTGTTAAATTATATTATCTCATTGAGGGATTGATTCAATTTAAGTGAGAATTTGAAAAGTGTGTATTGGAATATTAATCCTCCAGGGATCTTCAAATAATTATGACTATCAAATAAGTCATAAAAATAAGTTGTAGCAACACTCATCTTGTGAAAATTGAGCTCTTCATGTGCCACAAGGCTAATTAAGTACTGAAAAGTACTTGCAACCACCCTTGAGCAACATGTCGAGCTTTGAATATCACAATTTCACCATCATCATTCAACATCTGGTTTCACACCTTCAGGTGTTTGGACTACAGGTCCAAAATCTCTGGTAAGATAAGCTTAATTCTGGTTCAACTTCATCTTTCAGTTTTGGCCAATTTTCACTTTGCCCACAATCTTTAGTAGACTTTGGTTTATGATCCTCGCTATCATTTATCACATTTAGCGCTATATAATATATGAAAATATCGCCAACGTTGACTTCGTTTCGGTTCCATCATTTTTCATTATCGACATAATTCATTGAGATCTCCTTAATTTCATAATTTGTCAGGTACCTGATCAGTTCTTCTGGAACTAAAATGTCAATTATGTCTGAAGACTCTTTTAGAGTTTCTATATCCTCGCTTAGACCATCTTACTTTTTAGCTCATTTTCTTGTTCGAGGATTTTATCTTTGGAACCGATTGGTCTACTACGCTTCAGGTGTGGTTTGAGACACATTTGCAATATTTGGTTGTCCAACAGGGACATCCATTTTATTGGAGCATTAGCAGCTGATATGTATAATTTGGTCACACCTTTGATCAGTGAATGCATAATTGGTAGATGATTTGCTAAGCTTTGCAAAGGAATTATCTTTTGAACTTCTAGTTCACATTGTTTAGTTTGAGGATCAAGATAAGACAATGATAATTCATTCCAACTGATCTATTTTTCCAGCTGCTTATTCTCTCCCCCTGATATTTGGAATTTAATTCATCAAATGATAATCATCAAACTGGACTATAAACAAGTCTCCAGATGTTGGCTCAAGATACTTTATTATACATGGAGATTTATATCCAATATATATTCCCAAAATTGTTTGAGGACCCATCATAGTGCATTGGGAGAAATTGGAATATACACTGCACATCCAAAAATTCTAATATGGGAAATATTAGTTCGTGACCAAAAACCAAATGTAAAGGGGAGGAGTTATGATAACTTGTTTGCCTAATGCGAATCAATATTGCAACGTACAAAAGTGCATGTTCCCACGTAACAATTGGAAGTTCTTATCTCATAAGTATTGGACATAGAATTAACTTTAGACGTCTAAAGAATGGTTTTTCAAGACCATTTTATGAATGAACGTATACTAAGTGATGTCCAATATCATACAACACTTATAATATGCTTTCAAGGTATTTCACATAATGACCTCTTACTCAAATTAGTTGAGCAAACAATCTCACAAACTTCTGGTTGTGAGTTGACGATATATATGTGGCCATATAGTTGATACATCAATTAAGATCACAAATATCTAAATGGTCCACGTGATTAGTGTACTCGTTTACAAATATCACCTTTTATAAGTTATAGAATTTCGAGAGACTTACTCTCTCAAATTGCCAATTTCTTTTGGGAACTAGTGAACACAAAAATTAGTAAATTGAAGAAACTATTGGCTCTTCAATAGAAGTTCACATTAAAAATTTAACCATTTTTCGCATCATTATATATTTGGGATGGTCCAACCGATCTTGCCAACAACAAAACTATTATGATATGTAAACTTCTGGTTTACAACAACATATGCTTCAATTGCACATATATAATTGTAGTACAAATCAGAGAAAAAGCAGACAATTTTTCCACTACACTTATTTTATCCGAAATATATCTCGTTAGATAAAGATATTCAACATATTCATATTTTGTTTTAATGTGATATCCATTTAGACGGATATCTTTGAAACTTAATAAACTTCTACGAAACTTAGGGGAAAACAATGGATTCTCGATGTGTAAACTTAGATAAGCAAAATAATAAACTAGATTCACTTGTGCAGTGCAGTGATACATAGAAACAGATATTTATGCAATCCTTCAGGGATGCATGAATAATGGATTTATTGTTATTCTGGAACTGTATCACAAATTTTCATCAACAACCATATTCCATTTGTTCTTCAGGAACTATATTTCAAATCTAAGCGATGACGAAAAAATCTTGCTTTGAGCAGTCTCTAATGGATGCTTGAACATTTTTTCGAGTTCTTCAAGAACTATATAACAAACTTTCACACTTTGAGCAATCCTCTAGGATGCTTGAATGTTGAATTCTTCGGGAATTCATCAAGAATAGAAAACATGATAATCATGGTAGCTAAATAAAATTCTTAATAAAATTTCTATACAAGAAATATAAACATGATAATAAGTTAGATTAACTGTAAGATAGTAGAAGAAAACATACATTTGTCAAATAACCTCCAAGCTTATTATAAATTTCTTAATAATAGTAGATTAGCTCTTTCAGGGCCTTCAATTATCTTTGATAGGCCAAATATAGTACTAACATTAGTTTCCCACTTCACTAAATAAGAGAAATAATTTGTTTCCTTTAAAATTGTGTCGGTAGTTCTGCTATCAACGAGACTCATATCTCCATCAGGATCGGTAAATAAGTCAGCAATACCTAATTGAGTACTATCCATATTACTGTCATCTTCATAATTAGATAAATTTGTCTTAATGTTTTTATCTTCAATTTTAAGTGACTGTTGATAGAGATGAACAAGATATTTTGGCGTACGACAGGTACGACCTCAACGACCTTTACCTCCACAATGATAGCAAATATTTTCATTATTTTTCTTAATCTGCCCATTTTTTTGCAATCTTTACAACACGTTTCCACTTCTGATGGAAAATATATGTTCTTGTAATTTCCACTGCGACTATGATCAAGACCATGATCAGAGGTTTGCCGATAGTGATCGTGTGTTGCTACATTCACTTCTGGGAATGAAGCATTATAGTGGGACGAGCCTCATGATTTTTATCAGAAATTCATTTGCTTGTCGCTGCATTCACTTCCGGGAATGGAGTATTACTAGTGGGATGAGCCTTATGATATTCCAATGACTATTAGTAACCATACATATCTGATATTGCATGTCAACAAACAAGAAACTAAAATAAAACTTTACTGGTTGAATTCAGATTATGCCATATGTTCTAATAACTTTCTGATTTACCAATTGAATTCAGATTGTAAATAATAACATATCAACTTATTGAATATCCGTAGAAAAGTGAAAATAAAAATGAAAATGAAATCCAACTTATAGGAAGAAGTATTATCATAAACTGAAGAGACATCCCACACTTTCCCAAAACCAAGAGACAACAGGTTTCTTTGATTTCATGATAGATTGCATAATGTTAGAAAATGAAATTTATATAATCAATAGCATAGTAAAGAATCAATTTCCATACTAGTTTAGCACAGGAATATCAACAATTCATTTCAATCCTAAGCAACACTTAAACAGGTATTAAAGACAAGGGAAAACAATTTGAGATAGTTTAGCAAGGTAGTACTTCAAACACGTATATGAATAGAGACTGCACCTTAAGAAGGGGAAAATGAAAAGACTACTAGAATAACAAAACTTAACACAACCATAATGCATCACTGACGCATATTATTTGAATGAGTGGTCACATGAGTCCATGGCCATTGTATATACATAGACATCGAATTGAAATTCACAGCAGTAAATCATCAAGCCTAGCAATTTATAACAAAAATGGGGTACGCAGGCCGTGACTAAAACTAACGCACTGATAGGCTCCAACATATTATTACCAGAAAATTAATTTTTTTCAAAAAAAAAGGCAAGAAGAGAGTAATTCCGCAATGTCACGTAAAGGATTATTAACATCACAACCAACAAAGGTTTCAAATCATTACATAAATTAGTTACGGTTTAGAAATTCTAAACACATAAAATTCCCAGTTTTAAAGAATTAGAATTCACCAAAATACCACATAACTTCAATTGAAATTAAAAGTTTCTAACTCTTTTTAGTCTCAAAATCTCAAATCTAATGTACCATGGAGGGAATTAGAGGGTGTGATTAGGAGGTTTCACAGAAACGAGATTTTTTATTCAAGGTCAGTCAAGAATAATCTAGGTATAAAGCACGAATCAGATTAAGCATAGAATGTGCATAAATCATAATTTAGGCATAGATAATATGATCGATCATAGATGCAAATCAGAACAGATATAAATGTAGACTTCATCATATTGTTCAATACATATAATTGGATTTATAGAAGAACTAATACTTACTTGGATTGGAAGAACTTCGTGCTGATAATATGTTATAAAATAAGATATAAAAGAACAAGAAGAAGAATGAAAGAAGATGGGAGATTTTCTATTCACTTCAAGTGTCACCTTACACATAGGGGATAGCTCTATTTATAAGGTAGGGGATAGCTCTACTTACTTGGATTGGAAGAACTTCGTGCTGATAATGTGTTATAAAATAAGATATAAAAGAACAAGAAGAAGAATGAAAGAAGATGGGAGATTTTCTATTCACTTCAAGTGTCACCTTACACATAGGGGATAGCTCTATTTATAAGGTAGAAGGGAAGTGAAAGATCAACAATTGAAGAGCCACTAACCCATTACAAAGGGATTAAAGTACAAGTGGAATTAGAAAAGAGGTGAACATCCATATTATTCATAACAATTTCAACCTTTTAAAACCAAAATAAATTAAATTTATATTTGCTTTTTAAGAATATTGTGATTATGAGTTCTTAACCGAATTTCTATTGACATATTAAAATAGTTTTTTTAGAAATTTAGTTTTGTTTGTAACTATAGTATTTATTTTAATTTATATTTACTTTTTTCATATTTCATTATTCAGTATATTTTTTGATGATTTTAGCCCCCTTAATAAATTAGGTACAGCTCCATCCTTGATAAAAATAGGGGCCCAATTTTAAAATTTTGAATAGGGCCCCTCAATTGTATGGGACGGCCCTGGCCTTGGCCAAGGTATACTCAGCTACAAATCCATTGGCTCTCAGCTATCAGCCCCTTTGCTGAGCTACTTACTCTCAGCAACCTAAGTCAACTTCTTAGCTCCTTAGCATATTGGTTGAATGTTCAAGCTCCACCACTGAACCTTCTCAAGGATAGCCCTTCTTTACCTTCCTGGCAAACATTTCTCCATTAAACAAGGAAGACATGGCAATCGAGCATTGGCTCGTACCGAAGTAGTGGCCACACCACCACCTCAGCAAGAGGTGCAGAGCAGACAAAAGAGATCGATTCCCTATGGCATAGAACACCCTAGAATTCTCTTTGTATTATAAATAGCTCATTCCATTATTGTATTTAAGACTCTTGCTTCATGTATTTTGAGAGGTCTCCTTCGTAAGGCTATATCCTTAAGGTTTGCACCACCCCCATTTTATATACAAGAATAGTGGCACCCACAGTGTGGCTGCTGGTAAAAACTCCTTTCCAGACAGTCTCATAAGAAAAGAAATGAGTTCTTCCACTGTAGCCATGGTAGAAACGTTACATTCGAATCAGACTACCAACGATGACATTCAAGTACCAGGAGAGGCGCAACAATCGCAAGACTCTGTTAAGGCACCTAAAAGACGAGATGAAGAACTACGACGCCGAGGCCTGGAAACAACAACCTCACGCACAAATTCTAGAAGCCCACAAGCTCATGAGGAAGCAAAAGTTCGTCCCACCCTAGAAGGAGGTGTAGATCACGACGGTCCTTCAGCAACATGGAGAACTAGTCATGTCGGCCTAGGGCGACACTGGCAATCCTCCCTACAACATGGCCACCTTCCAAACCCAGATGTTCATCAATAATGGCGGTGACAGCAAAAACTGCAAGGCATCCGCAGAAACTGTAACACCCCAACTTTGCATTAGAAAGTTTGTATATATGGGTGAATAAAATAGTAAGTTTTGAGTGTTTTTGTCTTAGTAATTTTGTATTTTAGTATTGTTTGCAACTTTATTTATTATTTTAAATGATTTTAATTTATTATGTGTTATTTGTATTAAAATGTATTTTAGACGATATTGCTAATGTATGGTTATGTTTAATTAGTCATTTTTTTATTTTCATGTTAAAAATATCTACTTCTACTCTACTATAGGATAAACAACCACAAGCAATTTTACTAAAAAACCCATAACTAAAAACAATAGTACAATATCAACTTTTTAGGGTAATTTGGTAATTCACAAAAAAAATAATATTTAACAATCTTTTTTAAAATGTCTAAAGTATGAAGAGAGAGAGAGAGAGAGTTGTGTCATGAAAAGTAACAAAAAGTAAAAGTTAGAGGAGAGGGAAAAGGGAAAAAAGTTGGAACCAAATACTAACACTACTGGTACTGATACTTAAAGAGGGACAGATAATTGTCACTGATATAAAATAAACACAAGATAAATTAATATTTGTCATTGATAATTACACGCAACTTCGACACGTGATAAAATAATACTACTGTAAATTTACTATTTATCTTTTACCAAATTATTTACTAATCTACAAAACTACGCAACCACTAGGAAAAATTCCAAAATAACACTTCAACAATATTTGCTCTGTTTTTTTCTTCTAAGTAATTGTTTAGTGTCTTAGAAAAAAGACAATAAAACTAAATGACTATTTAAAGTACTACTAAATATTAAAAATATACATGACAAATATTTGTCAATGATACTCAAAAAGGGACATATAATTTCCAAAATAACCCGTGAAGAATATTTGCTCTGTTTTTTTCTTCTAAGTAATTGTTTAGTGTCTTAGAAAAAAGACAAGAAAATTAAATGACTATTTAAAGTAGTACTAAATATTAAAAATATACATGACAAATATTTGTCAATGATACTTAAAAAGGGACATATAACTGACCTTGATATATAAAAAAGGGTTAAATATGTTTTTGGTCCCTATAAATATGATGAATTTTGTTTTTAGTCCCTATAAAAATTTTTGAGCACTTTTGGTCCCTACATTATTTTCCGTTAGCGCTTTTAGTCCCTACCGTTAATTTTCACTAACGGTGCTGACATGGCATAGATGATGTGGCAATTATTTATGTGTTGGTATGCTATGTAGGAGTCCACGTCATTTAAACGTGCCAAGTAAGCGGACATGTAGGAAATTAAGAAAAATAAAAGTAAAACAATGCTACAAACAAAAAATAAATAAACAACATATTGAAAATCAGAAAAAGGAACCCATGTGCATCTTCTTCCTCTAGCCTTCTTCAAGATGATAGTGAATAGCCAAAAAATGGAAAACCCAGGTCATATCGCATCTTCTTCCTCTCGCCTTCTTCAAGATAACAATGAACATCCAGATCGCATCCTCTTCTTCCTTTTTCCTCCTTCATGATAACATTAGAAATCACTAAAAATCAGAAATCTGAAATCATGAAATCAGAAATCGCATCCACTTCTCTCAGAAATCGAATCAGAATCGTATCCTCTTCTCTTTCTCAATTTTTGCATCGCCATCTCATTGTGGCCAATCGAAATCTCCGTTCGTCGCAAACTCTGTTCCTCTTCTCGTTCGTTGGAATCTCACCACGATGCGCTTCCTACTTCGTCGCCACCGCTCACAAACTTCACCTGCCACGATGTTGTTTCCTGCTCCGTCGCCGCTATTTGCAATCTTCTGTTCCAGTAGTGACAAACTTTGTTTCTGTTTTCTTCTTCATCTGCGTTCAAATCTCCCAGTAGCATCACAAACTTCATCTACTTTTATCTTCAAAAAGTGATTTTTACTTGTTACTTTTCTCATTTAAATGTTAATCGATGAAGCTTCTCACTAGATTTTAATTTTGATAAATTCATTTGGAAGAAGATGGAAGAAAAGAGTGGAATCTGCTCTGGGTTTGGGATTTGACATTGAAGATGAAAGAAGAGAGTGAGAGGAAGAAAATGAATCTGGGTTTGATTTTTTTAATTTTAGTTTTTAGGGTTGTTTTTTAATTTTCCAGAGTGTAATTATGTGGCAAGCAGTAAATGACATGGACTCTTACATAGCTTGCCAGCACATAAAAAGTTCCCACATCATCTATGCCACATCAGCACCGTTAGTGAAAATTAACGGTAGGGACTAAAAGTGCTAATGGAAAATAATGTAGGGACCAAAAGTGCCCAAAAATTTTTATAGGGACTAAAAACAAAATTCACCATATTTATAGGGACCAAAAACATATTTAACCCTATAAAAAAATACGAGATATATATTTTTCATAGTTATTTATAATTTTTGAATACCACTATAAATGTACTATATCTTCTACTATCTACTATCTACTATCATCTACTAATCTGCTAAAACTAAGCAACTTAACCACTAGGAAAAATTCCAAAAGTTATATTTGGTCTATTTTGACTCAATATTTGGTCTATTTTTTTACTAATTGCTATAGTTTGTTTATGTACAACAACTAATCAATTGAACCACTAGCAAAAATCCAAAAAAAAACTTTTAGTCTCTTAGAAAATGACGAGAAGACTTAATGACTATTTAAAGTACTAATAACTGTGTCCGATATAGAAAAATTTAGAGATAAATATTTGTTATTGATAATTATAATTTTTGAAAACTACTTTAAATTTACTATCTAAAAAAGAAAAATATTTAATGATTATTTAAACTGCTGATTATTATTAAAAAAAATGGGATAACTACACTGATGTATTTTTTTTGACAGCCACGGATGTATTAAAAATAATAATAACTGCACTAATATAAAAGAAAACACGGGATAACGACACTGATATCTAAAAAACACGGGATAACTAGACTGACTATTATTTAAAAATGATACTTTTTATAATTTTTATATTTATTTCTTTTTATTATATTTAGACTAATTAATTTCCAACTTAGTCAAAAATATAAAGAACACGACGGTACTCGTGTGTATGCACAAGTATATGCACGGGTATACCGCTAGTTAGTGTTTAAAGTAATACTTTAAATTATTCCCACACATCTTCCCCACAACATAAATTATACCTTATTACCGAAAGGTTTTGTTATATCTTTAAGATGTGGTGGTTTTCTTAAAGAAAGAATTATCTTGCATTTGTGGTGTCGAATCTGAGATATAACAAAACTTTTTAGAGAATTATCTTTGTTTGAATATAACAATGTCTTTAAATATATCAAAATCGATGTAAGTCAATATTAACAAATGATGTTTGCAAATTTATGATTAAACACAAAATACAAAATTGAATATAATAATAATAGTAGTGATAAAAAGTGCTATCTATAATTTAGTTAAGTAGGCTGGCTAAGAAAGCCTTTTTTGGTGGCTTTCAGCCTCATCTTTATAGTTAGGCTAAATTATACTAAATGTCCTTTAAGTTATTTAATTGTAACAAGTTGGTCCGTTAAGTTTTTTTGCACCACTTAGGTCTTTTAAGTTATGTAATTGTAACAAGTTGGTCCTTTAACTTTTTTTCATTTCACTTAGGTCCTGTAAGTTATTTAATTGTAATAATTTGAGGCTGAAAAATGTAAGTTATCCCGCCTTTAAAAGTTACAATTAAATAACTTAAAGCATCAATGTGTTACAATTAAATAACTTTAAGGGTGTGTTTGTTTGGGGTGAAAGAGGGAAGAGAGAGTAAGGGAAGAAAGAGTGATTTTAGGATGTTTGGTTATGGAGAGAAATAGGAAAGAGAGAGGGAAGAAAGATTAGTTTAGTGGTTTTTCTAATCTCTCCACAAGTGGAGAGAAAGAGGCTCTTTCTCTCTTCCCTCACTCTTTCTTCCCTCACTCTCTCTTTCCTCACTCTCTCCTCCCTCTTTCTCTCCTAATCCAAACACACCCTAAGGCCCTAAGTGATACGAAAAAAACTTAAAGAACCAATTTGTTACAATTAAATAGCTTAAAGGACCTAAGTGGTACGAAAAAACTTAAATGACAAACTTGTTACAATTAAATAACTTAAAGGACATCTGATGTAATTTAACCTTTTCATTAAATATATTTTTAGAAAAGTTTGACCTTATATATTAGGAAAAAAATTGGCCTGGCTTGAGCCTGGTGTGACCGTAAGCCCCTGTGAGCCTCCCTTATTACCGCCCATCTTCCCCACAACGTACCACCACAACATATTCTCCGAAAAGACCTCCATAAGAGCCCCATAGGTTGCATTTTCTGTGTTGCATTTACTCAAAATATACGTAGAGGGGGCCAATCAACCTGGATTATAGAATGGGCTTTGCTTTGCTTACCCCTAATTGATATCAAAGAATTTTAGAGTCAAAACATACACTACTAGAAAAATTGGTTTTAGAGATGGATTTTTGAGACGAAAATTTATCCCTCACTATCAGCGAGAGATGTATTGATGGAAATCAAAATGCAGATCAACGCTCACCTGTAACATGTTTGCGACGAAGTTAGTGACGAGAAATATCCCTCTCTAAAATATCCGTAGCAAAACCTCTCACTAAATAATTAAAAGACGGTTAGAGACGGAATTTTGAGAGAGAAAACCTTCCTAGCTAAAAGAGGTCTCGCTAAATCCCTCTCTTATATGGGTTCATCGCTAAATCCCCCACAAAAACATTTTCACCAAATATTTCTCTCGTTCCTTTTTTTTTTTAGATAAGCTTCCCTCATTCCTTTCTATCCTCTCTCAAAAAACAAATCCCTAATTTTTATAAAACACCACTCTCCCTCCCGTGTCCAGTAGTATTCCCTCAAAAGAGAACAAAAATGCATTTCGTTCTCGCAAACCCTAAACGCAACAACCACACCTCGATTTGTTCTCGCAAACCCTAAAACACCACCCTCCCACCCGTAGCCAAAGAGTAGCATTTTTGAAAAAGGTGAAAATGCTACAAAGTTCTTTTTAACTATTTTCATATATGTGATTGCTTCTTCAACCACTAACCTCAACTTTGGATATAATTTCCTTCACTGTGCATGTGATCTTATTGAAAACAAAATGAAATTTGAAAATAAAGCAAACATACATCAACCTATTTGGTCCGCCTATTTTAAAACTCAGACATTTAGTCCCCTATTTTTAAAAACTCAGACATTTAGTCCAAAATGAAAGATTTTTCTTATTTTGAAGTTGATGTGGAGTTGAGTCAAAAAGAAAATAAAGTGATGTGGACCTCATTAATTGGCGTGGCACCTGATGCAGGCTGCCACGTCAATTAATGAGACATGTGTATGTGCCACATAACTATCTAGTTAATAAAATATTAAAACTGAAATTAATTAAATTACAAAATTGAAAGTGACATTGAATGAAAATCTAGAACCCGGAAAATCCCCAATTTCCCTTCCAAGAACACTTCCTCTCTCTCGCCCTCTACTTCTCCCTTGGGACCAAAACTATGATTTCGCCAATAATTTATAATTAGGTTCTTTAACTTTTAAATAAATTATAAACAGATTCCATAAGTTCAGGGACCTAATTACAAACTATTTAAAAGTTTAGAGACTTGACTCAAAATTATCTAAAAGTTCGTATATCTCATTAAAACTAGATGACCCAATTAGAAATTCAAAAACTTATAACAAACATTTTTAGCTAAAGGATTATTTAAAAATTCTATGATAATTGAGAAAACATGGAGTAACTAACCCAATAAACAAGTATGGGGATTTCATGAATGGTGCATAGAAAGGTAATTTCCATCCCCAATCTCTGTCCAACTACTAGCAAAAGTTAAGGAGAACGTATTTACCTAAAATGAAAACGGTCTTGGAGAAAAAATCTACTCTAATAAAATCTACTGCTAGCATAAATTTAACTTATAGACATTTTAGTTTTTTGACGCATCACGGCTTTTGTAGTCAATTGTGTCTTTTATCTTAATTTTTTACTTTTTAATTCCACTTTTTTACTCTAATAAAATCTCGCTATATTTTTAACCTCCAACTTCTCAAATTAGCAACTCCCTTTTATATCACATTGTCTTATCTCATTCATCTTTTTTTTCTTCATCTCTCTTACTCTTCTTTTTTTTCGAAAAACATTAAATATACTCAAACTACTAAAATCAATCGATTTAACGCTAATTGTCAAAAAAAAAAACTACTATCATTATTGAAAAAAAATAATTAATTAACACAATCAATTTAACCACCAACAATTGTCAAAAAAAAAAATTAACCACTATAAAAAATCTCAAAATAACTTTTTTTAATAATCTAATAATTTATTTAAAACTAAATAAATATTAAATAATCCAGAATTTACTTATTACTATAATCTACTGAAATTGTCAACAAAAATTGTCAACCACTAACAATTGTCAATGGAAATTCAACCACTGTCGAAAATTCCACATAAACAATATAAACTAGTGACAATGAGAGCGGCAATGAGAGTCTGATAATGGGAGCAGCAACGGGAGAGGCAACAAGAGGTAATGGGAGCGGGAACAAGAGATTGGCAATGAGATCGACAACATGAGAGGCAACAGGAAAGTCAACGAGAGCGACAACGAGAGACTGGCAAACCACTAACAATTGTCAACAAAAAATTTAACCACTATCAAAAGTTCCAAATAAACAATATAAACAAGTGGCAACGAGAGCGGCAGAGAGAGACTGAAAATGGGAGCGATAACGGGGAGGCAACAAGAGGCAATGGGAGCGGGAACGAGAGACTAACAATGGGATCGACAACGGAAAGGGCAACAGGAGAGGCAACGAGAGCGGAAACGAGCGACTAGTAATGGGATCGGCAACGATAGACGCAATGGAGAGCGGCAACGGGGAGCGAAAACAGGGAACGACAACGGGGAGCGAACAACAAGAGAGGCAATGGAAGCCGCAACGGGGGTGCATATTTTATATTAGATCTCAGTTTCTTTTTTTTCTAATTTTTACTCTATCATTAAGATTAGAATAAGATACTGACTTTCTTATTACTTTTTACAACACAATCATTTAAGCAAGTTAAAATATAGCTTTTTTTATCTAGTTTTTCCTTTTTCTTTAGTTAAATTTTACAATTTTCACAATATTTATAGGTTTATAGCAAATTATAACAAATACAGTGTCACTCGTGCGGATGCACGGGTAAATTACTAGTATAATCCTAAAACTTAGTTGTTCAAATGAAAAATGCATATAGTGTGGGTAGCATTCTTCCTTGGAGCTTCATTTTGATCTTGGTTAATCTATTCATAGAGGAATACTTTGGTGGTAACATTGAGAGAAAGAAATCATTGCACACTCTACTCTACTCTTAACTAACGTATAGGAAGGTTCATCAGATAGTCCTTTTAGTAAGCAAAAATATGATGCAAAATGAAACCATTCTTCTATTATAGATCTCCTTATAAGAAAGCAACAAGATTATGAAATGAATGTAGCTAGGTTCTAATTCTAAGTAGCTGCATAACAAACACAAAACAGAATCCAATTAATCCTCTAAACAAGCCAGAATATGTTGTGTGCCTACTAATAGATCACCTTATAAACTAACACTGTGGTGGAACACAAGAAAATTTGCTTGTGTGCATACTACTACTTCTTGATTTGATCTCGAAAACTGGGGAGACATGCTTAGCTTCTCTCTTGTCATTGTGCACTATATTTTCTGTCTGCAAGTACCAACATGTCTCAGAATTCTTGTAAACATATCCCCTTGGATGAGGGTAACTTTTATACTTGTAGTTTGATGGATTGAAAACAGGAATTTCTTGCTCAACTCTATGTTGTGACCTCCCTCCATGAATGGAAGATTCTTTCTTTGGCACTGAATTTGTCTTCAGACAATTCTCTATTACCTTAGCTTCCTCCTTTAATCTTTCTCTCATGTCTCTAATATTTCTTCTAATTTTACTAGACATTGACCTGCTTATAATGTTCCATGCCTTGAAACTTGAACCATTTGAATTTCTAGGGACAATGCTTGATGTATATGGGATTCTGTTGCACTCAATGCAGAAGCTCTTTTGTCTCTCTAAGTTAAAAGCTTTTCTTTTTGCAGCATTAGACAGACATGTATATGCCTAAACAAAAAATATGGAGCTTTAGTTGTGATTTTGATCCAGTTTGAATATAAAGCATTTATTGAAAAAGAATCTTGAAATAACTATGAGTTCTTAAACAGGCATATTGAAATTTACTTCAGTAACTCAGTTTTCTTAGAAACTATCAATTAAGTTCTTTATCAACACCTAAAACTTATAGGGACATTTTCTCAATTGAAGAATCAAGAATTTCTCTTAGTTGATAAGCTTCCATAACTTATACTGCCGTTGACCAGTGGCATAAGTTACCCTGGTACACGGGGTCGACCAAGTGCTCTCGGGTTCGATTCACACAGTGAATATACTTTCTTAGCCATTGCGAAATCAGTTCTTAAGCTCGAGCGGCAATTAGTTTGTCGCTGAAAGTGTCGGGGCGCTCCGTGAGCAATAATAGTACACAAACCACAAAACAAAACAAAAATCTAAACTTAGTCTTACCTTTCTTTTAATTGTCCATGGCTAAAGTAATCATGATTTTCTTTTAGTGCTCATTGCCATAATATTCCTTGGCTAACCAATAAAGGGGTTTATATTTACAATTTATCTATCTCACAAACTAACCTCAGAGACAAGCTTGAATGCAATTTCAGCCTTAGGGTGTTTATTCTTGTCTGGATGAAGCTGCAATGCTGCAGCAAATTGCATATAGTCCTTTGTTATTTAGGATAAAGAGACAAATCAATACAAATTACATATAATATATCCATGAAATGAGTTAAAACATACCAAGTTTGTGGTATTTCTTACGAATGGTATTTACCCCTGCATTTTCTTCCACCTATTAGATCCCAATATAGAAATGTTCACATAATATGAAAGAACCAAATTTGCATTAACTAGATAAAAGGGTCAAATATTGAAATATACTTACTCCAATAATGCAATACCAATCAATGAAAGGGTTGAATGGGTTTGAGTTTGAGCTATGTCTATGAACACATTCAACCGAACGAGTAGAAATGGAACATATATTCGATACCAACTGGGTTTTCTGATCTGATTCTTGTCCCATTCTCTGCATTTGAACTGAGAAAATGTGAAAAAGGGTTATAGAAAATAAAATACTAAAAGGCTGTGTTTGTTTTTCTAATTGTCTTGGTTTTGAGGAGGTGGTATTAGTAATATAACGGAGGTGGAGTAGTTTTAGGATTAAAGAGCAAATATTTAGGAGTAGATATTTTGATTTGAAGTGGATCAGTTTGGTGTGGGAACAAACAAGAAGAAGAGAGAGAAATGAAGGGATTAACGTTAATCTCTTCGTATAACAACATTTGAGAAGGACAAAGGCCATTTGGCTGAAACGTTTTATTTTTCCTATTTACTTTATTGATGTTTAATTTTTTTTTTGAAATAAAGGGAATAGTTTTTTTGTCGTCATTCTCTTTGTCCTGCAAGCTGAAAAATGAAAATTGTACCTTTGTTTGCTAGGAAGTCTAAATCAGATGGGATTTAACAAATAATTAATATGGAATATGGAATTTCATTCATAAAAAAAAAATGTAATTGACTCACCTAAAATATGAATATTTCATTTTGAAAGGAAGAAAAATTATGTTCTCAACTGGACCGACCGATATATATTGGAGCTCAGCCGAACATCACTCGACTGAAAGAGAGGAAATTCATACATCGGATCAATCGGTCGACCACTGAACTCCAACTGCTCGAGTGATAAGCAATAATGATCGTCAATGCAGTCATTACAAATATCGCCCTAATGTCTTGTAACGGCCCAACGACTATAAGTTGTAATCATTAGCATTAACTACATCTTGTACTATAAATATCGCCCGATAAGACCAGTGAAAGGATCTAAATTCCATTTCTCATTCATTTACTCTCTTTACACGATATTCTTACTATCCTCATTATTAATATTGTGTCGGTCTAATTCCTTCTCAACGAATATATAGGAACATTTGTGCCCATTTTGGGGCCTGGTAAATTGTTTCTTGCGCCTCATATCAATTGCATCCACCTCAGTTATCTACAATGGTGACAACTCGAAACGGAGGAAATGGAACCAATGGAAGTCGTGGATCCAACGAAACCAATGGTTCCAGCAGCAACACTGACTCAAGGGTAGAAGAACTGTTGGCAGCAGTCCATCTCCTACAAACTCAAAATGCGGAATAGCAAAAAAGAAATGAGGGGCAGCTGCTTCGCTCCTAAGCCCTAGAAGCAAGGGAGAGATAGCTGCAGGAGCAATTGACACACATGCGAAGATTTACCCAGGTGCTTGAAGCTACTAAGACGCCATTGCGAGCATTTCAACCGTTCACGACGGAGATACAGGCGGTGGAAATACCACTCAGGTTCAGGGAACTATATATAACGCCACCAGAGACCCCGTAAGCCACGTCGATGCTGGGGGTTCCTGAGGGTGTGTGAGAGGAGCGACCGCATAGAGCCCCAAAATTTTGGGGGCACCATGTTTTTTTATATGGTATAGGGATGGGATAGGGAAAGCGATGACATTGTTGTTGTAATACCCCGAAACAAATTTTTATTTATTTTGATTATTACATTGTTTTTCTAAGATTTCTAATTGTGCATTTTATTGTTTGATAGAGTTCGAAGTTTAATTGAGCATATTGTGTGGATTGTTGAATAGTAGAGTTTCCTTGTTACTAGTAAATAGAGGGCTATAAAAATGGTTGATACTTCGTACAACCCCCCTCTACTCGGTGGACATCCCATAACACCCTTTATTCCTAAAATACCCTTAATTTTAAAACTGAAAATTTCACTATCTATTCCCTCTCACCCCACACACCCCCTCACTTTCCCATTCTCTCTAAAAACAGAACCCATTTCTGTGACAAGTCTGGCAACAGGGTGAAGGTTGCCTTCCTTTACATGATCAGAGATCTAGACCATGCTGGTGAGTACTGTTGGGGGGTTATGGCACTGGCTCACATTTACCAACAGTTGACGGATGCCTCTTCACCTTCTACTCCACAGATTGCTGGATTTGCCAATCTCCTTTAGGTATTTTACTTTATTTAAATTTTTATTTCAATTTATTTAAGTTTATTTAAATTGTTATATGTTGGATCCCTAACCCGCTTTTTATTTATCACAAGCCTGGATTTTTGAACATTTTCAGACCCAGATCTTTGGTACTAATTGGTTGACTGAGGGGTACATTGAAGATCAGCCACGGGCTAAGAGGTGGGAGTGCAAGCGGGCTGATGGGTCTGTGGATCATTTTAGGGCAGCTCTGGATCATGTCAGGTCAGATGAGGTGACATGGATGCCATTTGTGAACCCTTATCACAGAGATATGGATAGCATGACCTACATCTGCGTCATGCTAGGGGCATGTTGGCATATAACCCTGATCGAGTGGTGAGGCAGTTTGGCTGGATACAGGGCATCCCAGAGGACCCTAGGCCTAGTGGACGAGCGGTAGTCACGAGGGAAGAAGCTGATGAGGCGTGGATTAATTTCAATTTGCACCTTACTCCCCGTGGTGACCCGATAGTGGATGGGATGCCAGCCACTGTTCAGGGGTACATTTCCTAGTTTAGGAGGGTATCCCACCCATACCTAAAACCTGACAATTACCCCTTTGACGCTTCAGAGATGAGAGAGGTATGATCCTTTATTTTAGTCTTACAGTGTTTTTAAGTCATTTATTATTTTATTTTGTTTTGTTATTAAAGTTGTTTTTTCTGTCTTATAGTGTATGCCAGAGGTTCTGAGCCTCTATGACGAGTTGGAGGTGGTTCTTAGGGACAGTGGGATTCCCCGTGAGACACGTGGCTATACTATTGTTGATAAGCTTAAGCAAATCGCTAAGCCATTTGCATGGGGGCTAAGGAAGTTTGGCTGTGTCTACCAGCGGAGGGAGAGGCAGACACAGTAGTTGTGTTTAGTTATTATCGCATTGTATTCTACGGATTGTTTAGTTATTATTTCCACGAATTGTTTTTTTTGACTTTTTCGGTTTGTAAGACTTATTGCACTTATCTATATATGTTTAGTTTTTGTTATACTTCTTAGTAGTCGATAATTAAGTTTTCAATTTATCGTTACATTCGTTAAAAGTTAGTAATTTATCGTTCTCAAGTTGCTAATTTATCGTTCAAAGTAGCTAGTTTAAACGCAAATAAATAAATAAAACCAAGAACAGTCTGGTTCGGCCGTTACAAGTTCGAACGAGTTCGGCCGTTACAAGTTCGAACAGGTTCGGCCCATGCTTGGCTGAACCTGTTAAAAAGGCTTTAAGGGGTGTCTGGCTAAAATTTAACATACTCGGCGCAGCCAGATTCGAACCGGTTCGGGCAAACGTGCGCCGAACCATACCTAATTTTATATATGTATATATATATATATATATATATATATATATATATATAAATTGCAACTTTCATTAAGGTTATTTTGGTCTTTTCACGCGTTTATGCGGTGTCTACTGAGTAGCTAGGAGGCTGGACAAAGTATGGACCATAAAAATCTGCATTCACAAAAAAATGAGCCCAAACTCCCTAGCCCAGCCCACTATGCGCATAATTTAGGTGAAATCAAAACACAATAGATAAATTTTGACCAAAAAAAAACACAATAGGATTTCCCTCCCTTTATCTCGTTTTGCTCACTTCAGAGAGAAGAAAGAAAAAAACCTTAAGAGAAAGAGAGAGGAGTAAAAGGGAGAGAAATGGAAACTCAACTTCCATTGTTGTCCTAGTGCGTTCATATAGTCTTCATCATCACATTTCTATCTTTCTAAACACCATTCCACAACTCCTCTAATTTGTCACTTTAGTCACCCATTTTTATTTGCATGTGTTTGTGGGAAGTTAAATGGAGATCTTGTTGGTTGCAAGTTAGACTGAAGGCTTGAACAAGGTACTTTGGTAACTACATTGTAGATTGGAGGGTCAAAGAGAGGGTTTTAGGAGCTGGGTGCACTTAGAAAGATTGTAAAGGCTTGTGGTGTTGGTTGTGGCTCAAGTTCTAGCTTGCTTTGTGATTTTCAACTTGACATGTGAGTTCCTATTCACTCTCTTTCCTAATAGCTTGAGGTTTTCTTGAGACCTTGTGTAAATGAGGTGGAAACTATAGTGATTTATGTTTTATGGTGTGTTAGAACTGAGCTTCAAATAAACTTGATACACAAGATGACTATTATGTGAGTTGGTCATCTTATAATGCTTGCATTGTTGATTTAATCTCATGAATGGATGAGTTGTGAATTGATGTGTGAATTTGATGTATGGTGCTTAATTAATAATTGGGTTGTAATGAAGTGATTTGAATGTTTAAATGAATTGTATGATAGTTATGAGTTAAAAACATAAAAATACTGATTTTGGCATCTGATAGAAAGGCACAGCTTGTGCTCTTGTGACACGGTCCATGCAAGTCTCTGGTTGAGAGACTTTATTCCGACGATTTTGTTCGTAGCTTTTGATCCGGAACTCCGATTCGAGTGTTCTTGGATACATTAAAAAGCTAACGAAAAGCTCTATGTGCAATTTTAAACAAACATTAATTGTGTTTTTAATTCACTCCAAGAATCACCCTTAACCTATCCTACACTAGCGCCGTGACCCGTGCGATGCACGGGGCCAAAGCTTTAGGGTCTACGAAAGCATTATGAGACCAAAATTAGATTAATAGTAATTGAAGTCAAATTTTAACAACTAAATTATGTTTAAAAGATTCAAAAGGATGAAAGCGAAATAAAAATTGTTTAAGGATAGAAACAATTGAAAAATTTGTCCACTAAATATAAGCGAAATAGGAAATTATAACATAAATTAAAGTGTGATAAATCCGATACTAATCAAAATTAGCAGCTCTCGGTGCATGAACATCAATGACTTCACACTACCATCATTAACTTGATCATCCAAGTTGATTATAATTGGATTCTCTGCGTTCCCATTATAAACATGATGTTGTGGATATTGCACTTGAATAAGTGGAGGATGATTTCGCATGGCACGACGACGTTCAGAAATATTTGCAGAATAAGTTTGCACTGCAAGATACATAACTCATGATTCTGCACTCAATGGAGCAGGAATACCTTATGATTCTCTACCTAGTCTTCAACAAAGCCCATCTTTGCCATCATCTTTGATCCAAACCCTTTTTTATGCTTTTCAAAACCACCAATTTCTTCCGCGAGTTTTTCAGAAGCTCCAATTCCCTTGTTATGATTTTCAAAAGCATACAAATCTTAAAGGTTTGTCCCTAGTTGGCTCAACAGGGTTGCTACTGCTGGAGAACTCCACACCCATATCAAGTGATTTAGGACTTTTGATAGCCTCAATGGGCTGTCACCCTCCTGCAAAACTCAGATGAAAAAAATATTCTCAAAAATAATTATCCATAAAATCAAGTTGTTGAGAAACAAATCAGCATGTGGAGGATAATATAAATCTACCCAAGCAGATTTACACAATTCGAATTCCTTTTATACATGGTTGTTGTGCATATATATACATATTTAGCTATAAACTCCTTTACTATACCTCTTTTGTATTAACATGAAATATCACGACAGAAGCAATTGAAACTTTACCCAAAACATGATCCTTTTTCTTGTTAACATTTATTTCCATATAGACATGCAATATAGCTCAGTAATTTCGAGTTCAATAGAAAAAGCTCTTCTTTCTTGTTTTTAAGTTACTGGAAGTATAATACCTACTGAAAACTGAATTGAAAAGAGATTTAGTACAGAAAAAGGGAGGGAAACCGTAAAGAATGGGAGAACTAAAGAGAGAAAATGAAAGGAATCAATAGGGGAAAAGGAGGACAAAGGAAACTATGTCACCTCAGTCTTACTTTGAACACAATACAACTTCACCCCTAACCAATGTAAAAGATCCATAATCTACTGTCACACACTGTTATTCCTTTTCGTAGTAGAAGAAACTGGAATTGATCAAAGTGGTCACAAATTTCTTACCTTCTAATTATAAACATTAATTGTAAGCAATATTTGTAACTTGCATCTCAGATCAAACATTCGCATACCATAAGAAAAGGGAAAACAAATAAATGTAAAACTATCATGTTCTATATCATCACTGTCGTACCATAGCCACCATGCACTTAATCTACAATTGCTGAAAAGGTAAAAAGAGTAATTAATCTTATAGCAGCATAAAAACTATCCATATATAGCATAAAAACTCTTTAGTGCGCATGAGAGAAATGCAGTAGGCAAGCAAACTTACATCCAACTTCCACAGAAATACACATAAAAACTCTACAGCAAATTCCTAAAAGAATCTGATCTAATAATAGCCCAGAAATCACTGCCTAGAAATTCAAATAGAATAAATTGCAAAAATAACTTATGTCTAAGTATTACTAAAAACTGAATCAAATTGATAGGATAAATGTTTACTAATATAGCCCATTGTATGGAACTCCATTGATTTTCTAGCACAAACTCATAAAAGCCATCCCATTGATAGATTAGAAACTAAAATGTTACCCTCCTCAATTGATGAAGCCCTTTATTGGCTTATTTGAGTAGACAGAAGAAAACTACTCTGCAATAATAAAACCAAAAAATCAATTTCCACATCAAGACCACTATTGGGAGCTTTAGGTTAGTTAAGTCTTTTACTAAAGGGCTTACTCCAATTTAGTTGAGTTTAAGTTTACAAAGCCAACAAATATGAGGTGATGGGATTTATACTTAATAAGCTGTCAATTTATTGTCTTTAACGCTTGCAAAGTTATGAGTCAGTTGTATTAATACCTCTATACTTCATCTAACTACTGAAGACATGGCATGAATTGCATTGAGATCAATTACTAAATGGTCTAAAATGTCTCTCATCGGTTGGAAAGTAAATTACCCGTGGTCTCCAACTTAAAATCATCATAAAAGAGGATGAGACTGCCAAAACCCCTTGAGAAAGAAAATAAAAGAATCCTCCATTTAGTGTGACCAGCAACTTCTCCTCATATACCTACATCTGGTATAATTAAAAAAAACTGAAATGATACAATTGGATGCATAAAGAACCCAATATATGAAACTAAATTTGGTAATTGAATAAAAATAACACCAAATTTTAATGAAATATCATACCTCTCAATTTTCATTTCAGTTCCAAAAAGTTTACATATGCACAAAAGATACATGCTTGAAAGTAAATGCAATTAAAATGCAACTTTAGTAGGGTGAATGTCGTTTGCTATTATAATACAATAATGCTCTTACCAGTTTTAATAATAGGTCAAACCATTTCGTTCACCTGTTTCTTGGCATCAAAAAATAGGAAGTCATGCATAGTTGCATAATAGATCTTTTGTAAAGGACAACTCATCAAAAAATAGAAAGTTACAGGTTTCTTATATTCCATCACACATTTCTTTTGGTTCTACCTTAATTAATAATTGAATTTAGTGGACTAATGCCTGAATAAAATGTCACTCAAAATCTTTCATCTTGTGGACTTGTAATATGCATAGACCTAGTACTTCATGATTATTCTGAAAATGTTGGAACTTGATTTAGTCATTTATATAGAACAATCAAATGATATGAAGCCAGTGGAGCCAGGCAAAATTGGATTAAAAATAGAACTAATATGAAGCCATATAATAGGAAGCAGCAACTTGATCATAAAAACCATTTCGAACAATCAGAATTTTTTTAAAAGGTAAGTGGAATATGCAGCTTTCTAAAGGGATCTGTGACAGGTTTAAGCACCATATATTCATGGATAATGGCATTCTTTTTTTAGTCACTTGCAGAACCATCTAGCTTGAATGATAAACTTTTACTTTCATTCAAACTTTTACTTTATAAATTGGAGAATTATAAACTTTTACTTTCACTCAAACTCTTTCAGAAAAACATGGTCTTGATTTATTTAGACAGAGTTGCTATTCAAACAACATAGGCATAAATATAAGCATGACATCAAACAAACAAACTCAAAACTCAAAGTCACCAACATTTACAGGAATTTAATAGTTTACCTTAAAGCTAAGCAGAACCAAATGCCACATGCCATACAAACACAATACGATTTGTTTTTAACTTAAGGCTAGACAAAACTCTACACAAATCAAATTTTAAGCTATTGTGATAATAAAAAACTGTCATTTGCATCGATACCATTATGTACACAAAATCAAATTGTGAGCTTTTATGATACCTTACACTATCAATAGCAGCCACTGATATAGTATGATGGCTGTGAAGACCAAATATAGAATAACTATCTTCTATGCTGCGAACAAAATATTAAGTAAAGGATTAAGTAAAAACAACAATATAAAGTAAAGGCTGTCATGAAGTATTTAAAGTGGCAAAAGTGGAAGGGGCACAAACACATTAGATTACCATCTTCTATATGATTTCATACCATCTCAAACCAATTTAGATTAACCATCTTTATTTGATTTCAGACCATCTCAAACCAATGACTATGAGCTAAACCACTTGGAAAATATTTGCTCCTTTGTGTGAGCTCTGATCTTTTGTACTCTGCATTCAGTAAAAAATCATAAAGGAGCCGCATACTACCAAAATGTGCGGGCAACAAAACAAATTTAAATATGAAAAAGAATGGATAGTAGTAATAAGTAGCTTTTATTTTTCAAAGTATGTCAACAGAATTAAAATAAGATAAATAGTTCTCAATCTAAAGTCTCAAAAAAGAAGAGATTTACTGCATATCAAATTGAGTTATATATTATGGCTTGTTAGCATATAAGATTTGAGTTATTTAATACCTTACACAGACCAAATCCACAAAATATAAGTGGAGGAAATTGCAAGTTGCAGGTGAAGGATAACTCAGGAATAGACCTCTATATTTAATCACAAATGAAATAGTCATTTTCACGACAAAAAAAAACGTTGCACTAACAACAATTCAAATAAATAACTATAGGAACAAACTTTCTCTCTTACTGATGAACCATATGATGTATTGGGGGGAGCCAATTAATGCAATTATATTATGACATGAGTTATTTAATAAAAACATAAAATAAAAAAGGAGCTTTGAAGAATTAAACATTTAAAAAGACTCAAGGGTGCAAAGGAAGAATCATTATTTGCACCATGTGAAATGAGGTGGAGGAAACATGGCATTCCACTAAATGGTGAGCAAGTGACAGAGTAAAAAAGGCACCCAAGAGCAGCTGCATAGGATATGTTTTTACCTTTCTGGAATAAATGGAAGTTTTGGCAGTGATATAGAGAATGCCACCAACAGCATGTAGTTTCACATTTTCTTGCTCATGAACATCATCGTACATCTCATAAGAGGCAATGACATTGATAATAGTGTGATATAAATCAATCCATTAGAATAGCACCCGTTCAGGTTATATAAATCAATTCATAAGACTAAATCACCAACTTCCACTTTTCTTAATGGGTTAAAAAATACCTCTATCTCACCTAAGGTTGTCAAATATGGGCAAATTTGATAGGGGTAATGCAGATTTTGAGCAGAGATAAGCATCTGTAGGTTAATCTCATGCCAAGAAATGAATGAAAGAACAGATTCAAATTACAATTCATACAAAAACAGAAAGAAAAAAAAAGGCAACAATCACATTAAGAGACTAATCTAGTGAATGCAGCTGACATTGAATTCTCATTCCCCAATTTTTTGCTCACCCCCACACTTCCCATTCATTGTTACAATTACAATAAAATGTATAATAAAGGTAAGAGACTTATAATTATATCCTCTTTATGTTGTACACAAAATTAGCTTCATTAAATCCAACTTGAACTTGCAACATCTGTTGTCATGCTGCAGCCATAAGTAATAACCATGAGAAAAAGCAAAATTGAGATAAAATGAGTTCATACATATTTTGAGAGCCAATTACAGCCCAAAAACAAAAATACAACCTTTCTTTTATGTTGTTACCCCAGATTTTCATCTTTTGCAATCATCAGTGGCTTATATTAGCCAACAATCAACTTTGAATGCAAGCTAGATTTTGAATATGAAACAAAATCGACAATCTATCCTCTCTGCATTACAAACCAAAATAAAATGTATCATACACTAATTACACTACCATTCAACTTGCTTTGGTGGGAGGGAAGAAGCTACCAGAGAGGATAAATCCCATCATTGTGAGTAACATCAAAGTCGCACAACAGCAATGGAGATTGTTCCATCATTGTGAGTAACATCAACCAGAAATCATTACATCAAATAAATCAATACAACTTCTTAAAAAAAATCAATACAACTTAAACTTTAATGGCACCATGTATAGAATATATCAAGAAATTGCTAAAACAAATCAAACTTGTAAATTTATGTCAGGACAGAAATTCTGCTTCTTACTTGAGGAAATGAGGATGGAGATGAACTTTAAGTGCTCTTGAAAGGAAATTGTTACTCTACCATAAGATGTATCATACACTAATTACACTACCATTCAACTTGCTTTGGTGGGAGGGAAGAAGCTTGGTTCCTGGAGGTTACCCACAGGGAGAGAGGAAGAGGAAGAGATTCTTTCTCCCTTTTCAGCAACGACACATAATTTTGCAATTCATGTCCAAAAATCAAAATAAAATAAAGAGGAAGACATGCAAGGTATTGAGAACAAAGTATTATACCTTTCTCATCCATAGAGTGGCAATTTCAAGTGAGCCATGGCCGCTCGTCGTCCTCTCTCCTCGATTCCTTCTCGTCCTGCGTCAGATCTACGATCTTCTCGCTGTCTTCAATTACCTCGAAGCAGTTACACTTCTTTTCTTCTCTCGCGCTAGCAGTTGCTGTAGGTAGAGAAAGAAGACATAAAAAAGAGAGGATGAGTAGTGGTTGCAGAGGAGGATTGAGGGATTGTGCGAGAGAGAGAAAAGGAAAGATAGACTGAAAAGAGAAGGAAGAAGGAGTTGATGTAGATGAAGGAGAAAGAAAGATGGTTAGAGAGGAATGGCGAGCGTGAAGAGGAGTAAAGCCTTCAAAAACTCAGTGATAGAAGTCGGAAGATGAAACACACGTGGTTGGATTAAGCTGAAATGAGATCCTTGACACTGTTAATAGTCAAAAACGCAGATTTGTGTCTGACATTGCCGAATTTGTAACCAATGGAAGGTAATTTCTTCCTGCAATGAACTGAGGATGATCTTCTTACACACTGAAAATTTGCAGTGACACAGTAAGCGGCAGGCATGGAACACATGGCGACGAGCAAGTAGTTGGAGCTGACGAGGAAGAAGCAGAACACATGGCGATGAGTGACGGGAACCACGGAACACATGGCGACGAGCCACCGGCCGGAAAATTGGAGGGAACCGGAGGTGGGTTGGCGGGATGATGAGGTGGCAGTGCTGACTTGGAGACTACATCTGGATGTATATTTTGTAGATACCAATGCTTAGAGTATAGTCTATGCATTGCCTTTGAATGAATCTTTGTTGTGTAAGTGATTGGTGATTTAATTGTTTGACTTCATAATTCAAGTGCTTGATGGTGATATGTATAGAATTAGACTATCATTATCGTTGAATGAGAACTATGATAGTAGTTGACATGTTCGATGTTACTAGCTATTGTGAGAGAACCACTAACATGAAGAATAAGTTAAGAAAAAAGCCTTAACACAACAAACAAACACACACACACACACACACTCACATTCCTACCCCCTCTTGGTATCAGAGCCAGATGGTGGAAGTAGGAATGTAGATATTAACTTTGAACTGTTGGTTACTTATCTGGATTATGCTTTGCAGTTACTTATTTTGTTCATAATCATATAAGTGCCTGTTATGGATATTAATTCAAAGTTAAAATATTTCTAAGTGTTACACTATTAGTATACTCCTTGACTATGGCTAGCCTTGTTCAGGCCAGTTTACTGGTGTATTTTCAAAGAATGTTCTGGGAGCCTCACAAACGTGGCCAATGTCTGTTGTGAGCAGTACCAGATGTTTGAGAAATCCCATAGTCAATCAGCCTACTATTTTATAACACATAAACATAAAAGTGATTGAATAAGAAAATTATTCATCTGTGTTTATATTTTACAAAGATTTACTTTTGATCTTAAAACAGTTTGTCAAAGTGTGTTGTCATATGTTTAAATTGGAGTTTCCCTAAGTTATATTTTGAAAACGTATTCTCTGCTTTTGATCAAGAACATCTATAACATTTTCAAAACCATGTTTTACTTACTTTCGACATTATAGGATTTTGAAAGAATACTTGGAAATCTCGCTAACGACGAACGGCATAACGAATGCGTAAGACTCGCGAGTGATAGAGCAGCTACCTTGCCGCCCAGAGAGATGTTGTATTCTGGAAACATCTTGGTGTTTAAAAGAAAGTAAAATAGAAAACAGTTTGTTTATTGATCACTTGCATGTCAGAATCAAACTCAAGATATAATTTAAATGGTTTAAATTAAATGTATTTCAGTATTTACTTTACTTGTTGTTTTCTGAGTAAAAGGATTCCTCTCTGAAGTATAAATTAGAAAATAATTCTTTTATCCAAGTTTTAATATCCTGCACTTGGCCTTGTTATGATCTTAAACAAAACATGTTTAAATCCCCAGCATAATCTAGAAGGTAGTTGCTAGTTCATATTTTAATATTTATATTTCTTTTGAAACCAAGTGAAGGCAATGATACTTATGGGTGAGGAAGAATTTTATTAAAATGTTTAAAAGTTTTTCTTCTCGTTTCTCTTGCAACCCCTCATCCTCATCTTCATCTTCCAATCAATCTTTATCAAACAAAATCTTCAAAGAAGAAATACGTTTTGAAGATATCAATCAAGATCTTGATAATTGGGATATTCCAAAAATATCTCATAAAGATCTTTATCAAAATCAAAAATCTTTCTTTTCAAAAACTGATTTTATTGTCAGAACAGTTGAACAGAAAATCATACTCCGCAAAGATGATGAAGAATTTCATCTTCTCTCTGACAAGAGTATGAAAGATCATAAGGCTAAGAACTTCAACTACCTACACATTGGAAGTGTTCAGGTAGGCATGAAGCCTCTTACCAGAGAATCTCTTAACGTGGCAGTTTTGCTCTGTTTAAGAGATGCTCGCCATAATCAGTTTCACGACTCCTTATTAGGAACTGTTGAAACTAGCCTTATTCATGGGCCAATCTTTTTCAATTGTTTCCCAGATTTAACTGTCAGTCTGGATGATAAGAACATCCTTGATGTTCTTTACCTTAATGTCAAGTGTCATGGCTATGACATGAAGGAAGGATCTGTCCCTATCACTTTGATATACAGAATTCATTACAAAGTAATGAACTCTATCAGGTCCAATTTCCTTAAAACCAAATGCCACAAATCAGGAGAAACAACTTTGTTTCTTACTGACCAATCTAAGGCCAATATTATGGTACCTAAAACCATACAATGGAGTGATATTACACTTCCTGAAACCTGGACCCTAGATAAAGCTGCCCCCACAGCACCTAGGATAACACCAGAATTCCAGGATGTTATTCAGCATCAATCTGGAAGAGTTGATCTTGTTTTTAACAGAAGCAACTCCTTCACTATCCCTAGGTCCCTCAGATCTGAAGAAGACTTCAGAACGGCTATGTCCAGAGGATCTTTCTCTAGAAGATCCTTCTCTGTAGCTAGAGAGTCCTCCAAACCTCAGATAGGAGCCTCCCATGATGGTTCCACTATCCATTTGCAGGGTTTTGAAACCACAACCCCTGTAAAAACCTCCTATCAAAAAGAGGAGGAAGACCTTAGGTCTATTCAATCTCCAACCTATTCCTCCCTTAATAATCCTTATGATGAAGTCTAAGTTCATCATAGATAAGGAAACCCTAAGAAAAGAGTTTTATTCTGAGGATTGGTCTCCTCATAGAAAGTGGTTCTTTTCTCAGTATCAGGGACACAATCGTAAAGCAATCCAAGAGGAATTCTATGAATTTCTCAGAAAGACCAAACATAATATCCCTTTCTTTAAATGGTTTAGAGATTATGCTCTTAAGAAAGGTATCAATTATCCTTTTCAGTCCATTTTATCTGATAGGAAACAAGATGTCTTAGAACAAACTAACAATGTTTTAGGTATCCCTACCCAGTTAGAGAAACCTATTACCAAACCAGTTCTTCGACAAACCAATTATGAAAGTCTTTTAGCTAGAGTCAATGAGCAATTAAACCTTCTTAAAGGTATGGCTCTTAGTCTTAAAACCAATGGCTCTATAAACACGATAACCAAAATTCCTTTTGATGAAAGGAAGGTTATCTGCTTCAAATGTGACAATTTTGGCCACATTGCCAGAAAATGTCCTAATCAACCCAAACCTGGTTATGTACCAAAGCCCTACATTAGGAAAAGGGACAAGAAACTCAATACCAGGGCTAAATCTCAAATCACAGAAATTTGTTGCACTTGCAATAAAAGAAAACCTGAGATTTCTCCCATCAACCAACCTGCTAAGAAGGTACATAATAGACCTAGTAGGCAGGTTACCTGCTTTGTTTGCAATAAAACAGGTCACAAAACTAAGAGCTGCTGGGTTATTAGAAAACTCAGTACTTTCAATATTGATCCTAGTACCAAAAGAAAAATTAAGCTCATCTGCAGAGATGAAAAACCCCATAGGTACAACAGGATTTTATCTGAGCTTAAGAACCTTGAGCTCAAACCTAAGATTAAATCCAGAATCTACAATTGGTTAGGTTATTATTTTGATAAACCTGAATCTAGGTTTATTAACCTAGCTTCCTCCATTTGCAGATTCAATATCTCCATTTCATCCATTATTACCAACTTTGAAAATAGAATCATCTGGGAATCCCCAGCTCTGCTTTTCTCTTTTCATATTTATAATTTTGGTATTAATGTTTATTATCTGGGGCAACCCTTTATGATTAATAATCCAGGTAAATCTTTTGATAATGTTCAAAATATTTGCTCCAACACCAATCTTAATTCTGGTATAAGCATCAGAACAAAAACCCAGGAGGAATTGATTGACGATATGGTTAATCACGCTATATCTTTGTGGCCTTACCCCCTGGTAATTTCGACCATGGTCGAACTCCTCTTATGGCCATATTTTACGCAAGCTTGGGGACCCCCACCCCTTGGTAGTTTCGACTATGGTCGAAACCCTCTTGTTTCCATTATATTAATCTTTCTAATTAATCTTTTTATGTCTATAAACCAAATGGTGGGAATTTTAGGCAATTTATTTTATGATAATCATATTGATTATGTTTTTACAATCAAAGTATTACTAACTGGTTCATCTTTAATCATTTTCAGGGCTTCAATCAAGATGACCACCAGGGCTTCCTCCTCGAGAGGAAGAGGAAGAGGAAAGGGTAAAAACCCAATGATCTCTACAGGGCCTTCCACCCTAAACCAATCTGGAAACCAATCTGGGCATTCCTCTCAGAATACCCAAAACCAAATTAAACAGGCAAAGTCTGACTATGCCTTTCCAATCCAAACCCTCCTGACTTTCCAGGAACAAGGGTTAACCAATCTTCCCTCCAGAACTTGGGCTAGTATTGCTGAGGATAGTGACCAAGATCTCCCTACCTTGGACCTAGCCATTCATACCCAAAGATCCCAACAATTGCAGATTAACCCTAAAACCCAGGTTACCTCTGCCCAAAACCAGTCAAATTTGGTTATTAGAACCAACCCAATTACCCCTGCTCAAACCCAGTATGTCCCAAAAGAAAGCTATTTCTTTGTGGCTCATATTGAACCAGAATTCTGGGATGAAAATCCCAACAAGATCCCTCCAAAGATCTTTCCACCTCAATCCCATTTCTTACCTCTTACTCCAAACAAAACCCAGAAATTTTATGAGTTTATTCTCATAGATACTGAGTCAATATCCCTCAAACATTATAGGGATCCTAAAGATGATGCTATCATCACCCATTCAACCCTTCAAATTCTAAATGTTCTGACACCCTCAGCATTTGGGCCAAATCCAAACAACACAAAGAAATTTTCCCAGCTCTTTGACCCTATGGGTTATAATTATTGGGATTATATCAAAGCTTGGGATTATGTTATCCTAGGCTTACAAAACAAAATTCTTAAACATTCTTGGTTGATCTATTTCAAAAAGAAAACCAAGTATTCCTTCCCTAATTGGTTCCTTCAATGGTGGGATTTCTTTGGCCCTTGCCCAGAAATCTTTCCCACTGAAGTCCAAGAAGGATTTCAAATGTTTTCAAAGAGATTCAACAAAGATCTTACCAATTATCCAATCACTTTAAATTTTTATGCCATTTTTTCATTATCATGGATTTTTTCATGGCAATATAAAACTGGGCATTTTCATCACCCAAAGACTTTGTTGTCTTTTTACAAACAAGGGTCTGTCAAATGGTGGCCTCGTTTTGATGCCTCTGCTGCATCTCCTGCGGGTGTGACCAATTGGTTTAAAACCAACCCAAAAGCTTTGCAAGTTGCTGACCCTGAAACTTGTAAATTTTTAAATCAAAAGGCTAGAATTTCTGCAGCTCTTGCAGCTTCTACCTCTGAAGATGATATTCTGGAAAAACTTCAGAATGTCATGAAACTTCTTCAAAACCAATCTGAGGCCAAGGATGTCCCTTCATCTTCAAAAAAGGACAATAAGATGAAACAGATTCTTGTCTCATCTTCTTCCTCCTCTCCAAAAGATTTTTCTGAGGAAGATGGCTTTGATTATTATTCTGATAATCTTTGCTGATCCCCTTGGGATTTTTTATCATAATCTTATTTTACAAAATTCCTTTCTTGGTGATCTCTTTTTTGATCCTCTTGAAAGCTTTAAATATTATTCTCAAAATTATCCTTAAGCATGATAATTGTACCACTCTTTGTGGGAAAAACTGCTTAAACCACCCTGAACATGGTGATTGTAGTGTCTGCATCAGGCACGAAAAACTGTCCAATTTTCAAGTCTAAAACTTTCGACAAGCTCTGTTGTCTCTCGACAAGCTCTGTTAAACCACCCTGAACATGGTGATTGTAGTGTCTGCATCAGGCACGAAAAACTGTCCAATTTTCAAGTCTAAAACTTTCGACAAGCTCTGTTGTCTCTCGACAAGCTCTGTTGAACCACCCTTGAACATGGTGATTGTAGTGTCCTTATGGACATGAAAAACTGTTCAAATTCCAAATCTAACCTTTCGACATGCTCTGTTGTTTTTCGACAAGCACTGTTGTTTCCTTTTTGCAGGAACACGATAAGGTTCTCCATTGCAAGACTTAGTGGACGTCCCACCCACTACTTTGTCTTCTTTGACAAAGATTCTTGCTTTCCCACAAAACGATGTGGTCAATCCATGGGGACCCCTGTCTCCCACTATCTTCTGGCATTTTGGATTCCAAGGCTCCTTTTGCTCAGACCACGTGTACTTATCCCTGCTGCTGCACAGTTCAAGTCAGATATTCTTGGATCCTCTACAGTGCAGGTCACTTAGTGCACAGTGCCGGTTTAGTAACCGGTTACTATTCAATTTTCAATCTATTTAATCGTGTCTTAGGCTTATGTTAGGAAAAGACTTCGACACACAATTCTCTACTTCTCTCCCTAGTTCTAGTGAGAAGCCAGAGCACTTGTAATCTTCTTCTTCTCTTCTTCAATTCTTCAATCTTGTAACTCATAGATAGTTCTTAACTATCTCAATCAATTCAAAGTAACTCATAGATAGTACATGGAAGGTTTTACCTCCTAATCTATCTCGTGAGTTTTATCTGTCTTTAATTTATTTATTTGTTGCATTCCGTATGCTACCTACTTCCCCTCTGTCTCTTTAATTTAATCCCCCTCTCCTGGTTCCGACCCCCTCTTGGTATCAGAGCCAGATGGTGGAAGTAGGAATGTAGATATTAACTTTGAACTGTTGGTTACTTATCTGGATTATGCTTTGCAGTTACTTATTTTGTTCATAATCATATAAGTGCCTGTTATGGATATTAATTCAAAGTTAAAATATTTCTAAGTGTTACACTATTAGTATACTCCTTGACTATGGCTAGCCTTGTTCAGGCCAGTTTACTGGTGTATTTTCAAAGAATGTTCTGGGAGCCTCACAAACGTGGCCAATGTCTGTTGTGAGCAGTACCAGATGTTTGAGAAATCCCATAGTCAATCAGCCTACTATTTTATAACACATAAACATAAAAGTGATTGAATAAGAAAATTATTCATCTGTGTTTATATTTTACAAAGATTTACTTTTGATCTTAAAACAGTTTGTCAAAGTGTGTTGTCATATGTTTAAATTGGAGTTTCCCTAAGTTATATTTTGAAAACGTATTCTCTGCTTTTGATCAAGAACATCTATAACATTTTCAAAACCATGTTTTACTTACTTTCGACATTATAGGATTTTGAAAGAATACTTGGAAATCTCGCTAACGACGAACGGCATAACGAATGCGTAAGACTCGCGAGTGATAGAGCAGCTACCTTGCCGCCCAGAGAGATGTTGTATTCTGGAAACATCTTGGTGTTTAAAAGAAAGTAAAATAGAAAACAGTTTGTTTATTGATCACTTGCATGTCAGAATCAAACTCAAGATATAATTTAAATGGTTTAAATTAAATGTATTTCAGTATTTACTTTACTTGTTGTTTTCTGAGTAAAAGGATTCCTCTCTGAAGTATAAATTAGAAAATAATTCTTTTATCCAAGTTTTAATATCCTGCACTTGGCCTTGTTATGATCTTTAAACAAAACATGTTTAAATCCCCAGCATAATCTAGAAGGTAGTTGCTAGTTCATATTTTAATATTTATATTTCTTTTGAAACCAAGTGAAGGCAATGATACTTATGGGTGAGGAAGAATTTTATTAAAATGTTTAAAAGTTTTTCTTCTCGTTTCTCTTGCAACCCCTCATCCTCATCTTCATCTTCCAATCAATCTTTATCAAACAAGATCTTCAAAGAAGAAATACGTTTTGAAGATATCAATCAAGATCTTGATAATTGGGATATTCCAAAAATATCTCATAAAGATCTTTATCAAAATCAAAAATCTTTCTTTTCAAAAACTGATTTTATTGTCAGAACAGTTGAACAGAAAATCATACTCCGCAAAGATGATGAAGAATTTCATCTTCTCTCTGACAAGAGTATGAAAGATCATAAGGCTAAGAACTTCAACTACCTACACATTGGAAGTGTTCAGGTAGGCATGAAGCCTCTTACCAGAGAATCTCTTAACGTGGCAGTTTTGCTCTGTTTAAGAGATGCTCGCCATAATCAGTTTCACGACTCCTTATTAGGAACTGTTGAAACTAGCCTTATTCATGGGCCAATCTTTTTCAATTGTTTCCCAGATTTAACTGTCAGTCTGGATGATAAGAACATCCTTGATGTTCTTTACCTTAATGTCAAGTGTCATGGCTATGACATGAAGGAAGGATCTGTCCCTATCACTTTGATATACAGAATTCATTACAAAGTAATGAACTCTATCAGGTCCAATTTCCTTAAAACCAAATGCCACAAATCAGGAGAAACAACTTTGTTTCTTACTGACCAATCTAAGGCCAATATTATGGTACCTAAAACCATACAATGGAGTGATATTACACTTCCTGAAACCTGGACCCTAGATAAAGCTGCCCCCACAGCACCTAGGATAACACCAGAATTCCAGGATGTTATTCAGCATCAATCTGGAAGAGTTGATCTTGTTTTTAACAGAAGCAACTCCTTCACTATCCCTAGGTCCCTCAGATCTGAAGAAGACTTCAGAACGGCTATGTCCAGAGGATCTTTCTCTAGAAGATCCTTCTCTGTAGCTAGAGAGTCCTCCAAACCTCAGATAGGAGCCTCCCATGATGGTTCCACTATCCATTTGCAGGGTTTTGAAACCACAACCCCTGTAAAAACCTCCTATCAAAAAGAGGAGGAAGACCTTAGGTCTATTCAATCTCCAACCTATTCCTCCCTTAATAATCCTTATGATGAAGTCTAAGTTCATCATAGATAAGGAAACCCTAAGAAAAGAGTTTTATTCTGAGGATTGGTCTCCTCATAGAAAGTGGTTCTTTTCTCAGTATCAGGGACACAATCGTAAAGCAATCCAAGAGGAATTCTATGAATTTCTCAGAAAGACCAAACATAATATCCCTTTCTTTAAATGGTTTAGAGATTATGCTCTTAAGAAAGGTATCAATTATCCTTTTCAGTCCATTTTATCTGATAGGAAACAAGATGTCTTAGAACAAACTAACAATGTTTTAGGTATCCCTACCCAGTTAGAGAAACCTATTACCAAACCAGTTCTTCGACAAACCAATTATGAAAGTCTTTTAGCTAGAGTCAATGAGCAATTAAACCTTCTTAAAGGTATGGCTCTTAGTCCTAAAACCAATGGCTCTATAAACACGATAACCAAAATTCCTTTTGATGAAAGGAAGGTTATCTGCTTCAAATGTGACAATTTTGGCCACATTGCCAGAAAATGTCCTAATCAACCCAAACCTGGTTATGTACCAAAGCCCTACATTAGGAAAAGGGACAAGAAACTCAATACCAGGGCTAAATCTCAAATCACAGAAATTTGTTGCACTTGCAATAAAAGAAAACCTGAGATTTCTCCCATCAACCAACCTGCTAAGAAGGTACATAATAGACCTAGTAGGCAGGTTACCTGCTTTGTTTGCAATAAAACAGGTCACAAAACTAAGAGCTGCTGGGTTATTAGAAAACTCAGTACTTTCAATATAGATCCTAGTACCAAAAGAAAAATTAAGCTCATCTGCAGAGATGAAAAACCCCATAGGTACAACAGGATTTTATCTGAGCTTAAGAACCTTGAGCTCAAACCTAAGATTAAATCCAGAATCTACAATTGGTTAGGTTATTATTTTGATAAACCTGAATCTAGGTTTATTAACCTAGCTTCCTCCATTTGCAGATTCAATATCTCCATTTCATCCATTATTACCAACTTTGAAAATAGAGTCATCTGGGAATCCCCAGCTCTGCTTTTCTCTTTTCATATTTATAATTTTGGTATTAATGTTTATTATCTGGGGCAACCCTTTATGATTAATCATCCAGGTAAATCTTTTGATAATGTTCAAAATATTTGCTCCAACACCAATCTTAATTCTGGTATAAGCATCAGAACAAAAACCCAGGAGGAATTGATTGACGATATGGTTAATCACGCTATATCTTTGTGGCCTTACCCCTTGGTAATTTCGACCATGGTCGAACTCCTCTTATGGCCATATTTTACGCAAGCTTGGGGACCCCCACCCCTTGGTAGTTTCGACTATGGTCGAAACCCTCTTGTTTCCATTATATTAATCTTTCTAATTAATCTTTTTATGTCTAAAAACCAAATGGTGGGAATTTTAGGCAATTTATTTTATGATAATCATATTGATTATGTTTTTACAATCAAAGTATTACTAACTGGTTCATCTTTAATCATTTTCAGGGCTTCAATCAAGATGACCACCAGGGCTTCCTCCTCGAGAGGAAGAGGAAGAGGAAAGGGTAAAAACCCAATGATCTCTACAGGGCCTTCCACCCTAAACCAATCTGGAAACCAATCTGGGCATTCCTCTCAGAATACCCAAAACCAAATTAAACAGGCAAAGTCTGACTATGCCTTTCCAATCCAAACCCTCCTGACTTTCCAGGAACAAGGGTTAACCAATCTTCCCTCCAGAACTTGGGCTAGTATTGCTGAGGATAGTGACCAAGATCTCCCTACCTTGGACCTAGCCATTCATACCCAAAGATCCCAACAATTGCAGATTAACCCTAAAACCCAGGTTACCTCTGCCCAAAACCAGTCAAATTTGGTTATTAGAACCAACCCAATTACCCCTGCTCAAACCCAGTATGTCCCAAAAGAAAGCTATTTCTTTGTGGCTCATATTGAACCAGAATTCTGGGATGAAAATCCCAACAAGATCCCTCCAAAGATCTTTCCACCTCAATCCCATTTCTTACCTCTTACTCCAAACAAAACCCAGAAATTTTATGAGTTTATTCTCATAGATACTGAGTCAATATCCCTCAAACATTATAGGGATCCTAAAGATGATGCTATCATCACCCATTCAACCCTTCAAATTCTAAATGTTCTGACACCCTCAGCATTTGGGCCAAATCCAAACAACACAAAGAAATTTTCCCAGCTCTTTGACCCTATGGGTTATAATTATTGGGATTATATCAAAGCTTGGGATTATGTTATCCTAGGCTTACAAAACAAAATTCTTAAACATTCTTGGTTGATCTATTTCAAAAAGAAAACCAAGTATTCCTTCCCTAATTGGTTCCTTCAATGGTGGGATTTCTTTGGCCCTTGCCCAGAAATCTTTCCCACTGAAGTCCAAGAAGGATTTCAAATGTTTTCAAAGAGATTCAACAAAGATCTTACCAATTATCCAATCACTTTAAATTTTTATGCCATTTTTTCATTATCATGGATTTTTTCATGGCAATATAAAACTGGGCATTTTCATCACCCAAAGACTTTGTTGTCTTTTTACAAACAAGGGTCTGTCAAATGGTGGCCTCGTTTTGATGCCTCTGCTGCATCTCCTGCGGGTGTGACCAATTGGTTTAAAACCAACCCAAAAGCTTTGCAAGTTGCTGACCCTGAAACTTGTAAATTTTTAAATCAAAAGGCTAGAATTTCTGCAGCTCTTGCAGCTTCTACCTCTGAAGATGACATTCTGGAAAAACTTCAGAATGTCATGAAACTTCTTCAAAACCAATCTGAGGCCAAGGATGTCCCTTCATCTTCAAAAAAGGACAATAAGATGAAACAGATTCTTGTCTCATCTTCTTCCTCCTCTCCAAAAGATTTTTCTGAGGAAGATGGCTTTGATTATTATTCTGATAATCTTTGCTGATCCCCTTGGGATTTTTTATCATAATCTTATTTTACAAAATTCCTTTCTTGGTGATCTCTTTTTTGATCCTCTTGAAAGCTTTAAATATTATTCTCAAAATTATCCTTAAGCATGATAATTGTACCACTCTTTGTGGGAAAAACTGCTTAAACCACCCTGAACATGGTGATTGTAGTGTCTGCATCAGGCACGAAAAACTGTCCAATTTTCAAGTCTAAAACTTTCGACAAGCTCTATTGTCTTTCGACAAGCTCTGTTGAGCCACCCTTGAACATGGTGATTGTAGTGTCCTTATGGACATGAAAAACTGTTCAAATTTCAAAATCTAACCTTTCGACAAGCTCTGTTGTCTCTCGACAAGCTCTGTTGAACCACCCTTGAACATGGTGATTGTAGTGTCCTTATGGACATGAAAAACTGTTCAAATTCCAAATCTAACCTTTCGACATGCTCTGTTGTTTTTCGACAAGCACTGTTGTTTCCTTTTTGCAGGAACACGATAAGGTTCTCCATTGCAAGACTTAGTGGACGTCCCACCCACTACTTTGTCTTCTTTGACAAAGATTCTTGCTTTCCCACAAAACGATGTGGTCAATCCATGGGGACCCCTGTCTCCCACTATCTTCTGGCATTTTGGATTCCAAGGCTCCTTTTGCTCAGACCACGTGTACTTATCCCTGCTGCTGCACAGTTCAAGTCAGATATTCTTGGATCCTCTACAGTGCAGGTCACTTAGTGCACAGTGCCGGTTTAGTAACCGGTTACTATTCAATTTTCAATCTATTTAATCGTGTCTTAGGCTTATGTTAGGGACAGACTTCGACACACAATTCTCTACTTCTCTCCCTAGTTCTAGTGAGAAGCCAGAGCACTTGTAATCTTCTTATTCTCTTCTTCAATCTTCAATCTTCAATCTTGTAACTCATAGATAGTTCTTAACTATCTCAATTAATCAAAGTAACTCATAGATAGTACATGGAAGGTTTTACCTCCTAATCTATCTCGTGAGTTTTAATTGTCTTTAATTTATTTATTTGTTGCATTCCGTATGCTACCTACTTCCCCTCTGTCTCTTTAATTTAATCCCCCTCTCCTGGTTCCGACCCCCTCTTGGTATCAAAGCCAGATGGTGGAAGTAGGAATGTAGATATTAACTTTGAACTGTTGGTTACTTATCTGGATTATGCTTTGCAGTTACTTATTTTGTTCATAATCATATAAGTGCCTGTTATGGATATTAATTCAAAGTTAAAATATTTCTAAGTGTTACACTATTAGTATACTCCTTGACTATGGCTAGCCTTGTTCAGGCCAGTTTACTGGTGTATTTTCAAAGAATGTTCTGGGAGCCTCACAAACGTGGCCAATGTCTGTTGTGAGCAGTACCAGATGTCTGAGAAATCCCATAGTCAATCAGCCTACTATTTTATAACACATAAACATAAAAGTGATTGAATAAGAAAATTATTCATCTGTGTTTATATTTTACAAAGATTTACTTTTGATCTTAAAACAGTTTGTTAAAGTGTGTTGTCATATGTTTAAATTGGACTTTCCCTAAGTTATATTTTGAAAACGTATTCTCTGCTTTTGATCAAGAACATCTATAACATTTTCAAAACCATGTTTTACTTACTTTCGACATTATAGGATTTTGAAAGAATACTTGGAAATCTCGCTAACGACGAACGGCATAACGAATGCGTAAGACTCGCGAGTGATAGAGCAGCTACCTTGCCGCCCAGAGAGATGTTGTATTCTGGAAACATCTTGGTGTTTAAAAGAAAGTAAAATAGAAAACAGTTTGTTTATTGATCACTTGCATGTCAGAATCAAACTCAAGATATAATTTAAATGGTTTAAATTAAATGTATTTCAGTATTTACTTTACTTGTTGTTTTCTGAGTAAAAGGATTCCTCTCTGAAGTATAAATTAGAAAATAATTCTTTTATCCAAGTTTTAATATCCTGCACTTGGCCTTGTTATGATCTTTAAACAAAACATGTTTAAATCCCCAGCATAATCTAGAAAGTAGTTGCTAGTTCATATTTTAATATTTATATTTCTTTTGAAACCAAGTGAAGGCGACGATACTTATGGGTGAGGAATTAAACAAAATTTTTGAAAACCGCCTTTTACATACTGCTTTCCTCACATGTCTTTTATTAATATGCCTTCATCAGAAAACCAATTTTTTGAAAATAACAATCAAGATCTTAGTAAAGATCTTACCAATCAAGATCTTTGCAAAGATCTTATCAACAATCAAACTTCTTTTGTCATAGATAAAGTTTCCCTCAAAAAGGAATTTTATTCTGAAGAATGGTCTCTTCACAGAGAATGGTTCTTCAAACATTATCAAGGGAAGAATAGAAAATCCATTCAGGAAAAGTTCTATAAATTTCTTGAAAATGTCAAATACAATATTCCTTTTTTTGATTGGTTTCATGTGTATACCATCAAGAAAAATATCAATTATCCCTTCCAAGATGACATTTTTGGAAGAAAAATCGTGGATGTCATCACTATATGGCATCTAAAAGATGGTCAAAAGGTCCAGTCAGTTTTACCCCCTAAAGGCCCTTTTACCCTTAATATTCAAAACCAATCTGCCCCTGTCATGGCAGCCCCCTTTAAAGCTAGGCCTGACAGTGAACCTATAACAGCCAGAGACATCAAAGATCTCATGGAACAATCCAACTATACAAACAAATACCTCCAAGCACTAGGAGATTCCAATTTAAGTAGAAACAAAGATGACTCCCCTAGGACTGAGTCACCCTGTCCTTCTGCTAAGATAGAAAAACCCCTATTCAATCCCTATAGGGTATCCAAAACCTTTAAAAAAGCCTTCAGGCAAGAAGGTCATATCAAAAGGGAAGTTGATGAAACCAAGGATGAAATCTTGGAAAAAATCAATGAGCATTTAGCTCTCCTCAAAACAACTGTCCCTGATACGCTTTCTCCTCATACCCCTAGGAAAAGCATCAATATGATAAATGAGACCTCTTCTGACCATTCAGAAGATGCCTCTCCTAATAATAGAGTCAGTCCAATCATTTACAATCCTAAGAACAAATGGCGTAGGGAAACCAAGCTTTACTACCCTAGGGCCACTGCTCCTGACCTTCTCTTAGAAGAAAAGGAAACCAATTTTAAAAGTTTCAGTGCCAACAATGTTTATGAGTGGAACATTGATGGAGAAAATGAGTATGGCATAACCAAAATCCTCCAAAACATGACTATGGTTGCCACTGCCTATGAAACTTCTAACAATTGCTCAGAAAACATGATCGTAGAAATCCTCATTGCAGGATTCTGTGGTCAACTCAAAGGTTGGTGGGATAATTACCTCGATGATGAGGATAAGCAATCTATCCTTACCGCCATCAAAAGGGAACCCAGCGGAGAACCCATCACTGAAGAAGGGATCCAAATCCCTGATGCAGTTAACACTTTAATCTTCACCATTGCCCAACACTTTATAGGAGACCCTTCCTTGATTAAGGATAGATCTGCAGAGTTGTTGTCCAATCTTAGGTGCAAAACCCTCGGTGATTTTAGATGGTATAAGGACACATTCCTTACAAGAGTCTACACCAGAGAAGATAGCCAACAAGCCTTCTGGAAGGAGAAATTCCTTGCAGGTCTCCCTAAATCCTTAGGTGATAAGGTTAGAGATAAGCTTCGCAATCAGGACCCTAATGGAAATATTCCCTACCAGCGATTAAGCTATGGTCAGCTTATTGCTATCATCTAAAGAGTTGCTTTGAAAATCTGTCAAGACGACAAAATTCAGCAACAATTATCCAAAGAAAAGGCCCAAAATCGCAGAGACTTAGGAACCTTCTGTGAACAATTCGGCCTCCCTTGCATCAAAAAAACCAAACCCAAACCAAAACCTATCAACACCTTACCTAGACCTGACTATTACAAGGAAAGGCATAATAGGAAACCTAGGCCAAGGATTACTGGTCATTTTACCAAAAATCATTATGAGAATAATGATAAAAAACCCATTATCTGCTTCAAATGTGGCAAACCAGGGCACATTAGCAGAAATTGTAGAGTTATAAACAAACTCAAAATTCTTAATCTTGGTTCGGACATTGAAAACAAGATTAACAATTTATTAGCCCAATCTTCAGGGGAATCCTCTGATCAACCTTCTGAGAAAGTAGATCAAATTCAGGATGATGAGTTATCTAATTCTGATTCCTCTAATAGCATCAATGTTCTCACCAAAGAACAAGATCTTCTCCTTGAGGCCATAAATGCCATTCCTGATCCCCAGGAAAGAGAGAAGTATCTCAAAAAACTTAGGTCTACTCTTGAGACTAAACCTCCCAAAAGCCCTCTAGTAACCAATAAGTATAATCTCAAAGATACCTTCAAAAGGCTAGAAAAAACCAGTATCAAACCTGTTACTATCCAAGATCTTCAGTATGAGATCAACAACCTAAAAGTTGAGGTCAATAAACTGAAAGAAAAACAGGCCAATCACCAGTCCATTATTAACCATTGGAAAAATCATGAAACCAGTTCCTCTTCAAGTGTCCCTGACTCTGACAAGGAAATGGATTCAGATTTCTTAGGACTAATCAATTATGTAAAAATTCAGAAGTTTTACATAAATGTCAAAATTATTATCAAAGATTTTATTTTTGAAACTGTTGCCTTGTTTGACACAGGTGCAGACTCAAATTGTATTTTAGAGGGTCTTATCCCAACAAAATACTTTGAAAAAACCTCTGAACAACTTAGTGCTGCAAATGGTACTAAGTTAAGAATCAATTACAAGTTGTCTTCAGCTATCATCGAAAACAACAATTTCAAAATTGATACTTCCTTTCTTCTTGTCAAAGGTTTGAAAAATCAGGTAATCTTAGGAACTCCGTTCATAAGATCACTTTTTCCTTTTCAAATAACTGAAGAAGGTATCATAGCCCAGCATTTGGGACAACCAATCATTTTTAAGTTTTTAAGAAAACCTTTTGTTAGAAACTTAAATCCAATTTCTTACAAAGAAAATCAAATCAATTTTTTAAAAGATGAAATTACTTTTAGAAATATTGATCACCAGTTACTCAAAAAAGAAAATCAATTCAAAATTAGGAGTCTTTTAGAACAAATACAATCCACTGTTTGTTCTGATCTTCCTAATGCTTTCTGGGAAAGAAAACGTCATGTTGTGGAACTTCCTTATGAAAAGGATTTTCATGAAAGGCAAATTCCCACCAAAGCTAGACCCATCCAGATGAATCAGGATCTCCTCTTGGTTTGTCAAAAGGAAATAAATGATCTTTTAAAAAAGGGTCTTATTCGCAAAAGTAAGAGTTCCTGGTCTTGCTCTGCCTTTTATGTTAACAAACAAGCAGAAATAGAAAGGGGAACTCCCAGATTGGTTATTAATTACAAACCTCTCAACCAAGCTCTTTGTTGGATTAGATATCCTATTCCTAACAAAAAGGACCTTCTCAAACGTCTTCATGACGCAAAAATATTTTCAAAATTTGACATGAAATCTGGATTTTGGCAAATCCAGATCAAAGAGAAGGATAGGTACAAAACTGCCTTCACTGTCCCTTTTGGTCAATATGAATGGAACGTTATGCCTTTTGGCTTGAAAAACGCTCCTTCTGAATTTCAAAGAATCATGAATGATATATTCAATGATTATGCAAATTTCGCCATTGTCTATATTGATGATGTGCTCATTTTTTCACAATCTTTCGACCAACATGTCAGGCATATCAATACCTTTATTTCTATCATAAAGAAAAATGGTCTTGCTGTGTCGAACACAAAAATCAATTTGTTCCAAACAAAAATCAGATTTTTGGGTCACAATATCCATCACGGAACTATTACTCCTATCACTAGGGCTATTGAGTTCTCAGATAAATTCCCCAATCAAATTATTGACAAAACCCAACTACAAAGGTTCCTTGGTTGTCTAAATTATGTCTCAGACTTCTTTCCACAACTAAGTAATCTCATCAAACCTCTTCATGATCGTCTAAAAAAGGATCCTCCTCCTTGGACGGATGATCACACCAAGATTGTCATACAAATCAAAGCCCAGGTTAAAGAGCTACCCTGCCTTTACCTACCCAATCCTGAAGCCTTCAAAATTGTCGAAACTGATGCTTCTGATATTGGTTACGGCGGAATTTTAAAACAAAAAATTTCTGGAAAAGAACAAGTCATTGCTTTCACTTCTAAACATTGGAATCCTGCCCAGCAGAATTATTCCACTATCAAAAAGGAAGTTTTAGCTATTGTGCTATCTATTTCAAAATTCCAATCTGATCTTTTAAATCAAAAATTTCTTGTCCGCATTGATTGCAAGTCTGCAAAAGATATTTTGCAAAAAGATGTTAAAAACCTTGCATCTAAACAAATTTTTGCCAGATGGCAAGCAATTTTAAGTATATTTGATTTTAATATTGAATATCTTAAAGGTTCTGACAATTCTCTTCCTGATTATCTCACTCGTGAATATTTACAGGGAAATATTTATCCTTAAGCACGATAATTGTACCACTCTTTGTGGGAAAAACTGCTTAAACCACCCTTGAACATGGTGATTGTAGTGTCCTTATGGACATGAAAAACTGTTCAAATTTCAAAACTAACCTTTCGACAAGCTCTGTTGTCTTTCGACAAGCTCTGTTGAACCACCCTTGAACATGGTGATTGTAGTGTCCTTATGGACATGAAAAACTGTTCAAATTTCAACTTTCGACAAGCTCTGTTGTCTTTCGACAAGCTCTGTCGAACCACCCTTGAACATGGTGATTGTAGTGTCCTTATGGACATGAAAAACTGTTCAAATTCCGAACCTAACCTTTCGACAAGTTCTGTTGTCCTTCGACAAGCTCTGTTGTTTTCCAACAAAGCTCTGTTGTTTTTCGACTAGCACTGTTGTTTCTCTGTTTGCAGGAACACGATAAGGTTCATCATTGCAAGTCTTAGTGGACGTCCCACCCACTACTTTGTCTTCTTTGACAAAGATTCTTGCTTTCCCACAAAACGATGTGGTCAATCCATGGGGACCCCTGTTTCCCACTATCTTCTGGCATTTTGGATTCCAAGGCTCCTTTTGCGCAGACCACGTGTACTTATCCCTGCTGCTGCACAGTTCAAGTCAGATATTCTTGGATCCTCTACAGTGCAGGTCACTTAGTGCACAGTGCCGGTTTAGTAACCGGTTACTATTCAATTTTCAATCTATTTAATCGTGTCTTAGGCTTATGTTAGGGAAAGACTTCGACACACAATTCTCTACTTCTCTCCCTAGTTCTAGTGAGAAGCCAGAGCACTTGTAATCTTCTTCTTCTCTTCTTCAATTCTTCAATCTTGTAACTCATAGATAGTTCTTAACTATCTCAATCAATTCAAAGTAACTCATAGATAGTACATGGAAGGTTTTACCTCCTAATCTATCTCGTGAGTTTTATTTGTGTTTAATTTATTTATTTGTTGCATTCCGTATGCTACCTACTTCCCCTCTGTCTCTTTAATTTAATCCCCTTTCCCTGGTTCCGACCCCCTCTTGGTATCAAAGCCAGATGGTGGAAGTAGGAATGTAGATATTAACTTTGAACTGTTGGTTACTTATCTGGATTATGCTTTGCAGTTACTTATTTTGTTCATAATCATATAAGTGCCTGTTATGGATATTAATTCAAAGTTAAAATATTTCTAAGTGTTACACTATTAGTATACTCCTTGACTATGGCTAGCCTTGTTCAGGCCAGTTTACTGGTGTATTTTCAAAGAATGTTCTGGGAGCCTCACAAACGTGGCCAATGTCTGTTGTGAGCAGTACCAGATGTCTGAGAAATCCCATAGTCAATCAGCCTACTATTTTATAACACATAAACATAAAAGTGATTGAATAAGAAAATTATTCATCTGTGTTTATATTTTACAAAGATTTACTTTTGATCTTAAAATAGTTTGTTAAAGTGTGTTGTCATATGTTTAAATTGGACTTTCCCTAAGTTATATTTTGAAAACGTATTCTCTGCTTTTGATCAAGAACATCTATAACATTTTCAAAACCATGTTTTACTTACTTTCGACATTATAGGATTTTGAAAGAATACTTGGAAATCTCGCTAACGACGAACGGCATAACGAATGCGTAAGACTCGCGAGTGATAGAGCAGCTACCTTGCCGCCCAGAGAGATGTTGTATTCTGGAAACATCTTGGTGTTTAAAAGAAAGTAAAATAGAAAACAGTTTGTTTATTGATCACTTGCATGTCAGAATCAAACTCAAGATATAATTTAAATGGTTTAAATTAAATGTATTTCAGTATTTACTTTACTTGTTGTTTTCTGAGTAAAAGGATTCCTCTCTGAAGTATAAATTAGAAAATAATTCTTTTATCCAAGTTTTAATATCCTGCACTTGGCCTTGTTATGATCTTTAAACAAAACATGTTTAAATCCCCAGCATAATCTAGAAAGTAGTTGCTAGTTCATATTTTAATATTTATATTTCTTTTGAAACCAAGTGAAGGCGACGATACTTATGGGTGAGGAATTAAACAAAATTTTTGAAAACCGCCTTTTACATACTGCTTTCCTCACATGTCTTTTATTAATATGCCTTCATCAGAAAACCAATTTTTTGAAAATAACAATCAAGATCTTAGTAAAGATCTTACCAATCAAGATCTTTGCAAAGATCTTATCAACAATCAAACTTCTTTTGTCATAGATAAAGTTTCCCTCAAAAAGGAATTTTATTCTGAAGAATGGTCTCTTCACAGAGAATGGTTCTTCAAACATTATCAAGGGAAGAATAGAAAATCCATTCAGGAAAAGTTCTATAAATTTTTTGAAAATGTCAAATACAATATTCCTTTTTTTGATTGTTTTCATGTGTATACCATCAAGAAAAATATCAATTATCCCTTCCAAGATGACATTTTTGGAAGAAAAATCGTGGATGTCATCACTATATGGCATCTAAAAGATGGTCAAAAGGTCCAGTCAGTTTTACCCCCTAAAGGCCCTTTTACCCTTAATATTCAAAACCAATCTGCCCCTGTCATGGCAGCCCCCTTTAAAGCTAGGCCTGACAGTGAACCTATAACAGCCAGAGACATCAAAGATCTCATGGAACAATCCAACTATACAAACAAATACCTCCAAGCACTAGGAGATTCCAATTTAAGTAGAAACAAAGATGACTCCCCTAGGACTGAGTCACCCTGTCCTTCTGCTAAGATAGAAAAACCCCTATTCAATCCCTATAGGGTATCCAAAACCTTTAAAAAAGCCTTCAGGCAAGAAGGTCATATCAAAAGGGAAGTTGATGAAACCAAGGATGAAATCTTGGAAAAAATCAATGAGCATTTAGCTCTCCTCAAAACAACTGTCCCTGATACGCTTTCTCCTCATACCCCTAGGAAAAGCATCAATATGATAAATGAGACCTCTTCTGACCATTCAGAAGATGCCTCTCCTAATAATAGAGTCAGTCCAATCATTTACAATCCTAAGAACAAATGGCGTAGGGAAACCAAGCTTTACTACCCTAGGGCCACTGCTCCTGACCTTCTCTTAGAAGAAAAGGAAACCAATTTTAAAAGTTTCAGTGCCAACAATGTTTATGAGTGGAACATTGATGGAGAAAATGAGTATGGCATAACCAAAATCCTCCAAAACATGACTATGGTTGCCACTGCCTATGAAACTTCTAACAATTGCTCAGAAAACATGATCGTAGAAATCCTCATTGCAGGATTCTGTGGTCAACTCAAAGGTTGGTGGGATAATTACCTCGATGATGAGGATAAGCAATCTATCCTTACCGCCATCAAAAGGGAACCCAGCGGAGAACCCATCACTGAAGAAGGGATCCAAATCCCTGATGCAGTTAACACTTTAATCTTCACCATTGCCCAACACTTTATAGGAGACCCTTCCTTGATTAAGGATAGATCTGCAGAGTTGTTGTCCAATCTTAGGTGCAAAACCCTCGGTGATTTTAGATGGTATAAGGACACATTCCTTACAAGAGTCTACACCAGAGAAGATAGCCAACAAGCCTTCTGGAAGGAGAAATTCCTTGCAGGTCTCCCTAAATCCTTAGGTGATAAGGTTAGAGATAAGCTTCGCAATCAGGACCCTAATGGAAATATTCCCTACCAGCGATTAAGCTATGGTCAGCTTATTGCTATCATCCAAAGAGTTGCTTTGAAAATCTGTCAAGACGACAAAATTCAGCAACAATTATCCAAAGAAAAGGCCCAAAATCGCAGAGACTTAGGAACCTTCTGTGAACAATTCGGCCTCCCTTGCATCAAAAAAACCAAACCCAAACCAAAACCTATTAACACCTTACCTAGACCTGACTATTACAAGGAAAGGCATAATAGGAAACCTAAGCCAAGGATTACTGGTCATTTTACCAAAAATCATTATGAGAATAATGATAAAAAACCCATTATCTGCTTCAAATGTGGCAAACCAGGGCACATTAGCAGAAATTGTAGAGTTATAAACAAACTCAAAATTCTTAATCTTGGTTCGGACATTGAAAACAAGATTAACAATTTATTAGCCCAATCTTCAGGGGAATCCTCTGATCAACCTTCTGAGAAAGTAGATCAAATTCAGGATGATGAGTTATCTAATTCTGATTCCTCTAATAGCATCAATGTTCTCACCAAAGAACAAGATCTTCTCCTTGAGGCCATAAATGCCATTCCTGATCCCCAGGAAAGAGAGAAGTATCTCAAAAAACTTAGGTCTACTCTTGAGACTAAACCTCCCAAAAGCCCTCTAGTAACCAATAAGTATAATCTCAAAGATACCTTCAAAAGGCTAGAAAAAACCAGTATCAAACCTGTTACTATCCAAGATCTTCAGTATGAGATCAACAACCTAAAAGTTGAGGTCAATAAACTGAAAGAAAAACAGGCCAATCACCAGTCCATTATTAACCATTGGAAAAATCATGAAACCAGTTCCTCTTCAAGTGTCCCTGACTCTGACAAGGAAATGGATTCAGATTTCTTAGGACTAATCAATTATGTAAAAATTCAGAAGTTTTACATAAATGTCAAAATTATTATCAAAGATTTTATTTTTGAAACTGTTGCCTTGTTTGACACAGGTGCAGACTCAAATTGTATTTTAGAGGGTCTTATCCCAACAAAATACTTTGAAAAAACCTCTGAACAACTTAGTGCTGCAAATGGTACTAAGTTAAGAATCAATTACAAGTTGTCTTCAGCTATCATCGAAAACAACAATTTCAAAATTGATACCTCCTTTCTTCTTGTCAAAGGTTTGAAAAATCAGGTAATCTTAGGAACTCCGTTCATAAGATCACTTTTTCCTTTTCAAATAACTGAAGAAGGTATCATAGCCCAGCATTTGGGACAACCAATCATTTTTAAGTTTTTAAGAAAACCTTTTGTTAGAAACTTAAATCCAATTTCTTACAAAGAAAATCAAATCAATTTTTTAAAAGATGAAATTACTTTTAGAAATATTGATCACCAGTTACTCAAAAAAGAAAATCAATTCAAAATTAGGAGTCTTTTAGAACAAATACAATCCACTGTTTGTTCTGATCTTCCTAATGCTTTCTGGGAAAGAAAACGTCATGTTGTGGAACTTCCTTATGAAAAGGATTTTCATGAAAGGCAAATTCCCACCAAAGCTAGACCCATCCAGATGAATCAGGATCTCCTCTTGGTTTGTCAAAAGGAAATAAATGATCTTTTAAAAAAGGGTCTTATTCGCAAAAGTAAGAGTTCCTGGTCTTGCTCTGCCTTTTATGTTAACAAACAAGCAGAAATAGAAAGGGGAACTCCCAGATTGGTTATTAATTACAAACCTCTCAACCAAGCTCTTTGTTGGATTAGATATCCTATTCCTAACAAAAAGGACCTTCTCAAACGTCTTCATGACGCAAAAATATTTTCAAAATTTGACATGAAATCTGGATTTTGGCAAATCCAGATCAAAGAGAAGGATAGGTACAAAACTGCCTTCACTGTCCCTTTTGGTCAATATGAATGGAACGTTATGCCTTTTGGCTTGAAAAACGCTCCTTCTGAATTTCAAAGAATCATGAATGATATATTCAATGATTATGCAAATTTCGCCATTGTCTATATTGATGATGTGCTCATTTTTTCACAATCTTTCGACCAACATGTCAGGCATATCAATACCTTTATTTCTATCATAAAGAAAAATGGTCTTGCTGTGTCGAAAACAAAAATCAATTTGTTCCAAACAAAAATCAGATTTTTGGGTCACAATATCCATCACGGAACTATTACTCCTATCACTAGGGCTATTGAGTTCTCAGATAAATTCCCCAATCAAATTATTGACAAAACCCAACTACAAAGGTTCCTTGGTTGTCTAAATTATGTCTCAGACTTCTTTCCACAACTAAGTAATCTCATCAAACCTCTTCATGATCGTCTAAAAAAGGATCCTCCTCCTTGGACGGATGATCACACCAAGATTGTCATACAAATCAAAGCCCAGGTTAAAGAGCTACCCTGCCTTTACCTACCCAATCCTGAAGCCTTCAAAATTGTCGAAACTGATGCTTCTGATATTGGTTACGGCGGAATTTTAAAACAAAAAATTTCTGGAAAAGAACAAGTCATTGCTTTCACTTCTAAACATTGGAATCCTGCCCAGCAGAATTATTCCACTATCAAAAAGGAAGTTTTAGCTATTGTGCTATCTATTTCAAAATTCCAATCTGATCTTTTAAATCAAAAATTTCTTGTCCGCATTGATTGCAAGTCTGCAAAAGATATTTTGCAAAAAGATGTTAAAAACCTTGCATCTAAACAAATTTTTGCCAGATGGCAAGCAATTTTAAGTATATTTGATTTTGATATTGAATATCTTAAAGGTTCTGACAATTCTCTTCCTGATTATCTCACTCGTGAATATTTACAGGGAAATATTTATCCTTAAGCACGATAATTGTACCACTCTTTGTGGGAAAAACTGCTTAAACCACCCTTGAACATGGTGATTGTAGTGTCCTTATGGACATGAAAAACTGTTCAAATTTCAAAACTAACCTTTCGACAAGCTCTGTTGTCTTTCGACAAGCTCTGTTGAACCACCCTTGAACATGGTGATTGTAGTGTCCTTATGGACATGAAAAACTGTTCAAATTTCAACTTTCGACAAGCTCTGTTGTCTTTCGACAAGCTCTGTCGAACCACCCTTGAACATGGTGATTGTAGTGTCCTTATGGACATGAAAAACTGTTCAAATTCCGAACCTAACCTTTCGACAAGTTCTGTTGTCCTTCGACAAGCTCTGTTGTTTTCCAACAAAGCTCTGTTGTTTTTCGACTAGCACTGTTGTTTCTCTGTTTGCAGGAACACGATAAGGTTCATCATTGCAAGTCTTAGTGGACGTCCCACCCAATACCTTGTCTTCGTAGTCAAAGATTCTTGCTTTCCCACTTAACGAAGTGGTCAATCCATGGGGACCCCTTGTCTCCCACTATCTTCTGGCTTTTTGGAATCCAAGACTCCTTTTGCTCAGACCACGTGTACTCATCCCTGCTGCTGCACAGTTCAAGTCAGAAACTCTTGGATCCTCTACAGTGCAGGTCACTTAGTGCACAGTGCCGGTTTAGTAACCGGTTACTATTCAATTTTCAATCTATTTAATCATGTCTTAGGCTTATGTTAGGGACAGACTTCGACACACAATTCTCTACTTCTCTCCCTAGTTCTAGTGAGAAGCCAGAGCACTTGTAATCTTCTTCTTCTCTTCTTCAATCTTCAATCTTGTAACTCATAGATAGTTCTTAACTATCTCAATCAATCAAAGTAACTCATAGATAGTACATGGAAGGTTTTACCTCCTAATCTATCTCGTGAGTTTTATCTGTCTTTAATTTATTTATTTGTTGCATTCCGTATGCTACCTACTTCCCCTCTGTCTCTTTAATTTAATCCCCCTCTCCTGGTTCCGACCCCCTCTTGGTATCAGAGCCAGATGGTGGAAGTAGGAATGTAGATATTAACTTTGAACTGTTGGTTACTTATCTGGATTATGCTTTGCAGTTACTTATTTTGTTCATAATCATATAAGTGCCTGTTATGGATATTAATTCAAAGTTAAAATATTTCTAAGTGTTACACTATTAGTATACTCCTTGACTATGGCTAGCCTTGTTCAGGCCAGTTTACTGGTGTATTTTCAAAGAATGTTCTGGGAGCCTCACAAACGTGGCCAATGTCTGTTGTGAGCAGTACCAGATGTCTGAGAAATCCCATAGTCAATCAGCTTACTATTTTATAACACATAAACATAAAAGGTGATTGAATAAGAAAATTATTCATCTGTGTTTATATTTTACAAAGATTTACTTTTGATCTTAAAACAGTTTGTTAAAGTGTGTTGTCATATGTTTAAATTGAACTTTCCCTAAGTTATATTTTGTAAACGTATTCTCTGCTTTTGATCAAGAACATCTATAACATTTTCAAAACCATGTTCTACTTACTTTCGACATTATAGGATTTTGAAAGAGTACTTGGAAATCTCGCTAACGACGAACGGCATAACGAATGCGTAAGACTCGCGAGTGATAGAGCAGCTACCTTGCCGCCCAGAGAGATGTTGTATTCTGGAAACATCTTGGTGTTTAAAAGAAAGTAAAACAGAAAACAGTTTGTTTATTGATCACTTGCCTGTCTGAATCAAACTCAAGATATAATTTAAATGGTTTAAATTAAATGTATCTCAGTATTTACTTTACTTGTTGTTTTCTGAGTAAAAGGATTTCTCTCTGAAGTATAAATTAGAAAATAATTCTTTTATCCAAGTTTTAATATCCTGCACTTGGCCTTGTTATGATCTTTAAACAAAACATGTTTAAATCCCCAGCATAATCTAGAAAGTAGTTACTAGTTCATATTTTAATATTTATATTTCTGATGAAATCAAGTGAAGGCAATGATACTTATGGGTGAGGAATTATACAAAATTTTCTGAAAAAACCTCAGTTACTTTTATACTGCTTTCCTCACTCTCTCATGTCTTTTATTACTATGCCTTCTTTAGAAAATCAATTTTCTGAAAATAACAATCAAGATCTTAGTAAAGATCTTACCAATCAAGATCTTTGCAAAGATCTTATCAACAATCAAACTCCTTTTGTCATAGATAAAATTTCCCTCAAAAAGGAATTTTATTCTGAAGAATGGTCTCTTCACAGAGAATGGTTCCTCAAACAATATCAAGGGAAAAATAGAAAATCCATTCAGGAAAAATTCTATAAATTTCTTGAAAATGTCAAATACAATATTCCTTTTTTTGATTGGTTTCATGCGTATACCATCAAGAAAAATATCAATTATCCCTTCCAAGATGACATCATTGGAAGAAAAATCGTGGATGTCATCACTATATGGCATCTGAAAGATGGTCAAAGGGTCCAATCTGAATTACCTCCTAAAGGCCCTTTCACCCTTAATATTCAAAACCAATCTGCCCCTGTCATGGCTGCCCCCTTTAAAGCTAGGCCTGATAGTGAACCTATAACAGCCAGAGACATCAAAGATCTCATGGAACAATCCAACTATACAAACAAATACCTCCAAGCACTAGGAGATTCCAAATTAAGTAGAAACAAAGATGCCTCCCCTAGAACTGAGTCATCTTGTCCTTCTGCTAAGATAGAGAAACCCCTATTCAATCCCTATAGGATATCCAAGACCTTTAAAGCCTTCAGGCAAGAAGGTCATATCAAAAGGGAAGTTGATGAAACCAAGGATGAAATCTTGGAGAAAATCAATGAGCATTTAGCTCTCCTCAAAACAACTGTCCCTGATACGCTTTCTCCTCATACCCCTAGGAAAAGCATCAATATGATAGACGAGACCTCTTCTGACCATTCAGAAGATGCCTCTCCTAAGAATAGAGTCAGTCCAATCATTTACAATCCTAAAAACAAATGGCGTAGGGAAACCAAGCTTTACTACCCTAGGGCCACTGCTCCTGACCTTCTCTTAGAAGAAAAGGAAACCAATTTTAAAAGTTTCAGTGCCAACAATGTTTATGAGTGGAACATTGATGGAGAAAATGAGTATGGCATAACCAAAATCCTCCAAAACATGACTATGGTTGCCACTGCCTATGAAACTTCTAACAATTGCTCAGAAAACATGATCGTAGAAATCCTCATTGCAGGATTCTGTGGTCAACTCAAAGGTTGGTGGGATAATTACCTCGATGATGAGGATAAGCAATCTATCCTTACCGCCATCAAAAGGGAACCCAGCGGAGAACCCATCACTGAAGAAGGGACTCAAATCCCTGATGCAGTTAATACTTTAATCTTCACCATTGCCCAACACTTTATAGGAGACCCTTCCTTGATTAAGGATAGATCTGCAGAGTTGTTGTCCAATCTTAGGTGCAAAACCCTCGGTGATTTTAGATGGTATAAGGACACATTCCTTACAAGAGTCTACACCAGAGAAGATAGCCAACAAGCCTTCTGGAAGGAGAAATTCCTTGCAGGTCTCCCTAAATCCTTAGGTGATAAGGTTAGAGATAAGCTTCGCAATCAGGACCCTAATGGAAATATTCCCTACCAGCAATTAAGCTATGGTCAGCTTATTGCTATCATCCAAAGAGTTGCTTTGAAAATTTGTCAAGACGACAAAATTCAGCAACAATTATCCAAAGAAAAGGCCCAAAATCGCAGAGACTTAGGAACCTTTTGTGAACAATTCGGCCTCCCTTGCATCAAAAAAACCAAACCCAAACCAAAACCTATCAACACCTTACCTAGGCCTGACTATTACAAGGAAAGGCATGATAGGAAACCTAGGCCAAGGATTACTGGTCATTTTACCAGAAATCATTATGAGAATAATGATAAAAAACCCATTATCTGCTTCAAATGTGGCAAACCAGGACATATTAGCAGAAATTGTAGGGTTATAAACAAACTCAAAGTTCTTAATCTTGGTTCAGATATTGAAAACAAGATTAACAATTTATTAGCCCAATCTTCAGAAGAATCCTCTGATCAACCTTCTGAGAAAGAAGATCAAATTCAGGATGATGATTTATCTAAATCTGATTCCTCTAATAGCATCAATGTTCTCACCAAAGAACAAGATCTTCTCCTTGAGGCCATTAATGCCATTCCTAATCCCCAGGAAAGAGAAAAATACCTCAAGAAGCTTAAGTCTACCCTTGAGACTAAACCTCCCAAAAGCCCTTTAGTAACCAATAAGTATAATCTCAAGGACACCTTCAAGAGGTTAGAAAAAACCAGTATCAAACCTGTTACTATCCAAGATCTTCAGTATGAGATCAACAACCTAAAAGTTGAGGTCAATAAACTAAAAGAAAAACAGGCCAATCACCAGTCCATTATTGACCATTGGAAAAATCATGAAACCAGTTCCTCTTCAAGTGTCCCTGACTCTGATAAGGAAATGGATTCAGATTTCTTAGGATTAATCAATTATGTAAAAATTCAAAAATTTTACATAAATGTCAAAATTATTATCAAAGATTTTATTCTCGAAACTGTTGCCTTATTTGACACAGGTGCAGATTCAAACTGTATTTTAGAAGGTCTTATCCCAACAAAATACTTTGAGAAAACCTCTGAACAACTTAGTGCTGCAAATGGTACTAAGTTAAGGATCAATTACAAGTTGTCTTCAGCTATCATCGAAAACAACAATTTCAAAATTGATACCTCATTTCTTCTTGTCAAAGATTTGAAAAATCAAGTAATCTTAGGAACTCCGTTCATAAGATCACTTTTTCCTTTTCAAATAACTGAAGAAGGTATCATAACCCAGCATTTGGGACAGCCAATCATTTTTAAGTTTTTAAGAAAACCTTTTGTTAGAAACTTAAATCCAATTTCTTACAAAGAAAATCAAATCAATTTTTTAAAAGATGAAATTACTTTTAGAAATATTGATCACCAATTACTCAAGAAGGAAAATCAGTTCAAAATTAAGAGTCTTTTAGAACAAATACAATCCACTATTTGTTCTGATCTTCCTAATGCTTTCTGGGAAAGAAAACGTCATGTTGTGGAACTTCCTTATGAAAAGGATTTTCATGAAAGGCAAATTCCCACCAAAGCTAGACCTATTCAGATGAATCAGGATCTCCTCTTGGTTTGTCAAAAGGAAATAAATGATCTTTTAAAAAAGGGTCTTATTCGCAAAAGTAAGAGTTCCTGGTCTTGCTCTGCCTTTTATGTTAACAAACAAGCAGAAATAGAAAGGGGAACTCCCAGATTGGTTATTAATTACAAACCTCTCAACCAAGCTCTTTGTTGGATTAGATATCCTATTCCTAACAAAAAGGACCTTCTCAAACGTCTTCATGACGCAAAAATATTTTCAAAATTCGACATGAAATCTGGATTTTGGCAAATCCAGATCAAAGAGAAGGATAGATACAAAACTGCCTTCACTGTCCCTTTTGGTCAATATGAATGGAACGTTATGCCTTTTGGCTTGAAAAACGCCCCTTCTGAATTTCAAAGAATCATGAATGATATATTCAATGATTATGCAAATTTCGCCATTGTCTATATTGATGATGTGCTCATTTTTTCACAATCTTTCGACCAACATGTCAGGCATATCAATACCTTTATTTCTATCATAAAGAAAAATGGTCTTGCTGTGTCGAAGACAAAAATCAATTTGTTCCAAACAAAAATCAGATTTTTGGGTCACAATATCCATCACGGAACTATTACTCCTATCACTAGGGCTATTGAGTTCTCAGATAAATTCCCCAATCAAATTATTGACAAAACCCAACTACAAAGGTTCCTTGGTTGTCTAAATTATGTCTCAGACTTCTTTCCACAACTAAGTAATCTCATCAAACCTCTTCATGATCGTCTAAAAAAGGATCCTCCTCCTTGGACGGATGATCACACCAAGATTGTCATACAAATCAAAGCCCAGGTTAAAGAGCTACCCTGCCTTTACCTACCCAATCCTGAAGCCTTCAAAATTGTCGAAACTGATGCTTCTGATATTGGTTACGGCGGAATTTTAAAACAAAAAATTTCTGGAAAAGAACAAGTCATTGCTTTCACTTCTAAACATTGGAATCCTGCCCAGCAGAATTATTCCACTATCAAAAAGGAAGTTTTAGCTATTGTGCTATCTATTTCAAAATTCCAATCTGATCTTTTAAATCAAAAATTTCTTGTCCGCATTGATTGCAAGTCTGCAAAAGATATTTTGCAAAAAGATGTTAAAAACCTTGCATCTAAACAAATTTTTGCCAGATGGCAAGCAATTTTAAGTATATTTGATTTTGATATTGAATATCTTAAAGGTTCTGACAATTCTCTTCCTGATTATCTCACTCGTGAATATTTACAGGGAAATATTTATCCTTAAGCACGATAATTGTACCACTCTTTGTGGGAAAAACTGCTTAAACCACCCTTGAACATGGTGATTGTAGTGTCCTTATGGACATGAAAAACTGTTCAAATTTCAAAACTAACCTTTCGACAAGCTCTGTTGTCTTTCGACAAGCTCTGTTGAACCACCCTTGAACATGGTGATTGTAGTGTCCTTATGGACATGAAAAACTGTTCAAATTTCAACTTTCGACAAGCTCTGTTGTCTTTCGACAAGCTCTGTCGAACCACCCTTGAACATGGTGATTGTAGTGTCCTTATGGACATGAAAAACTGTTCAAATTCCGAACCTAACCTTTCGACAAGTTCTGTTGTCCTTCGACAAGCTCTGTTGTTTTCCAACAAAGCTCTGTTGTTTTTCGACTAGCACTGTTGTTTCTCTGTTTGCAGGAACACGATAAGGTTCATCATTGCAAGTCTTAGTGGACGTCCCACCCAATACTTTGTCTTCGTAGTCAAAGATTCTTGCTTTCCCACTTAACGAAGTGGTCAATCCATGGGGACCCCTTGTCTCCCACTATCTTCTGGCTTTTTGGAATCCAAGACTCCTTTTGCTCAGACCACGTGTACTCATCCCTGCTGCTGCACAGTTCAAGTCAGAAACTCTTGGATCCTCTACAGTGCAGGTCACTTAGTGCACAGTGCCGGTTTAGTAACCGGTTACTATTCAATTTTCAATCTATTTAATCATGTCTTAGGCTTATGTTAGGGACAGACTTCGACACACAATTCTCTACTTCTCTCCCTAGTTCTAGTGAGAAGCCAGAGCACTTGTAATCTTCTTCTTCTCTTCTTCAATCTTCAATCTTGTAACTCATAGATAGTTCTTAACTATCTCAATCAATCAAAGTAACTCATAGATAGTACATGGAAGGTTTTACCTCCTAATCTATCTCGTGAGTTTTATCTGTCTTTAATTTATTTATTTGTTGCATTCCGTATGCTACCTACTTCCCCTCTGTCTCTTTAATTTAATCCCCCTCTCCTGGTTCCGACCCCCTCTTGGTATCAGAGCCAGATGGTGGAAGTAGGAATGTAGATATTAACTTTGAACTGTTGGTTACTTATCTGGATTATGCTTTGCAGTTACTTATTTTGTTCATAATCATATAAGTGCCTGTTATGGATATTAATTCAAAGTTAAAATATTTCTAAGTGTTACACTATTAGTATACTCCTTGACTATGGCTAGCCTTGTTCAGGCCAGTTTACTGGTGTATTTTCAAAGAATGTTCTGGGAGCCTCACAAACGTGGCCAATGTCTGTTGTGAGCAGTACCAGATGTCTGAGAAATCCCATAGTCAATCAGCTTACTATTTTATAACACATAAACATAAAAGGTGATTGAATAAGAAAATTATTCATCTGTGTTTATATTTTACAAAGATTTACTTTTGATCTTAAAACAGTTTGTTAAAGTGTGTTGTCATATGTTTAAATTGAACTTTCCCTAAGTTATATTTTGTAAACGTATTCTCTGCTTTTGATCAAGAACATCTATAACATTTTCAAAACCATGTTCTACTTACTTTCGACATTATAGGATTTTGAAAGAGTACTTGGAAATCTCGCTAACGACGAACGGCATAACGAATGCGTAAGACTCGCGAGTGATAGAGCAGCTACCTTGCCGCCCAGAGAGATGTTGTATTCTGGAAACATCTTGGTGTTTAAAAGAAAGTAAAACAGAAAACAGTTTGTTTATTGATCACTTGCCTGTCTGAATCAAACTCAAGATATAATTTAAATGGTTTAAATTAAATGTATCTCAGTATTTACTTTACTTGTTGTTTTCTGAGTAAAAGGATTTCTCTCTGAAGTATAAATTAGAAAATAATTCTTTTATCCAAGTTTTAATATCCTGCACTTGGCCTTGTTATGATCTTTAAACAAAACATGTTTAAATCCCCAGCATAATCTAGAAAGTAGTTACTAGTTCATATTTTAATATTTATATTTCTGATGAAATCAAGTGAAGGCAATGATACTTATGGGTGAGGAATTATACAAAATTTTCTGAAAAAACCTCAGTTACTTTTATACTGCTTTCCTCACTCTCTCATGTCTTTTATTACTATGCCTTCTTTAGAAAATCAATTTTCTGAAAATAACAATCAAGATCTTAGTAAAGATCTTACCAATCAAGATCTTTGCAAAGATCTTATCAACAATCAAACTCCTTTTGTCATAGATAAAATTTCCCTCAAAAAGGAATTTTATTCTGAAGAATGGTCTCTTCACAGAGAATGGTTCCTCAAACAATATCAAGGGAAAAATAGAAAATCCATTCAGGAAAAATTCTATAAATTTCTTGAAAATGTCAAATACAATATTCCTTTTTTTGATTGGTTTCATGCGTATACCATCAAGAAAAATATCAATTATCCCTTCCAAGATGACATCATTGGAAGAAAAATCGTGGATGTCATCACTATATGGCATCTGAAAGATGGTCAAAGGGTCCAATCTGAATTACCTCCTAAAGGCCCTTTCACCCTTAATATTCAAAACCAATCTGCCCCTGTCATGGCTGCCCCCTTTAAAGCTAGGCCTGATAGTGAACCTATAACAGCCAGAGACATCAAAGATCTCATGGAACAATCCAACTATACAAACAAATACCTCCAAGCACTAGGAGATTCCAAATTAAGTAGAAACAAAGATGCCTCCCCTAGAACTGAGTCATCTTGTCCTTCTGCTAAGATAGAGAAACCCCTATTCAATCCCTATAGGATATCCAAGACCTTTAAAGCCTTCAGGCAAGAAGGTCATATCAAAAGGGAAGTTGATGAAACCAAGGATGAAATCTTGGAGAAAATCAATGAGCATTTAGCTCTCCTCAAAACAACTGTCCCTGATACGCTTTCTCCTCATACCCCTAGGAAAAGCATCAATATGATAGACGAGACCTCTTCTGACCATTCAGAAGATGCCTCTCCTAAGAATAGAGTCAGTCCAATCATTTACAATCCTAAAAACAAATGGCGTAGGGAAACCAAGCTTTACTACCCTAGGGCCACTGCTCCTGACCTTCTCTTAGAAGAAAAGGAAACCAATTTTAAAAGTTTCAGTGCCAACAATGTTTATGAGTGGAACATTGATGGAGAAAATGAGTATGGCATAACCAAAATCCTCCAAAACATGACTATGGTTGCCACTGCCTATGAAACTTCTAACAATTGCTCAGAAAACATGATCGTAGAAATCCTCATTGCAGGATTCTGTGGTCAACTCAAAGGTTGGTGGGATAATTACCTCGATGATGAGGATAAGCAATCTATCCTTACCGCCATCAAAAGGGAACCCAGCGGAGAACCCATCACTGAAGAAGGGACTCAAATCCCTGATGCAGTTAACACTTTAATCTTCACCATTGCCCAACACTTTATAGGAGACCCTTCCTTGATTAAGGATAGATCTGCAGAGTTGTTGTCCAATCTTAGGTGCAAAACCCTCGGTGATTTTAGATGGTATAAGGACACATTCCTTACAAGAGTCTACACCAGAGAAGATAGCCAACAAGCCTTCTGGAAGGAGAAATTCCTTGCAGGTCTCCCTAAATCCTTAGGTGATAAGGTTAGAGATAAGCTTCGCAATCAGGACCCTAATGGAAATATTCCCTACCAGCAATTAAGCTATGGTCAGCTTATTGCTATCATCCAAAGAGTTGCTTTGAAAATTTGTCAAGACGACAAAATTCAGCAACAATTATCCAAAGAAAAGGCCCAAAATCGCAGAGACTTAGGAACCTTTTGTGAACAATTCGGCCTCCCTTGCATCAAAAAAACCAAACCCAAACCAAAACCTATCAACACCTTACCTAGGCCTGACTATTACAAGGAAAGGCATGATAGGAAACCTAGGCCAAGGATTACTGGTCATTTTACCAGAAATCATTATGAGAATAATGATAAAAAACCCATTATCTGCTTCAAATGTGGCAAACCAGGACATATTAGCAGAAATTGTAGGGTTATAAACAAACTCAAAGTTCTTAATCTTGGTTCAGATATTGAAAACAAGATTAACAATTTATTAGCCCAATCTTCAGAAGAATCCTCTGATCAACCTTCTGAGAAAGAAGATCAAATTCAGGATGATGATTTATCTAAATCTGATTCCTCTAATAGCATCAATGTTCTCACCAAAGAACAAGATCTTCTCCTTGAGGCCATTAATGCCATTCCTGATCCCCAGGAAAGAGAAAAATACCTCAAGAAGCTTAAGTCTACCCTTGAGACTAAACCTCCCAAAAACCCTTTAGTAACCAATAAGTATAATCTCAAGGACACCTTCAAGAGGTTAGAAAAAACCAGTATCAAACCTGTTACTATCCAAGATCTTCAGTATGAGATCAACAACCTAAAAGTTGAGGTCAATAAACTAAAAGAAAAACAGGCCAATCACCAGTCCATTATTGACCATTGGAAAAATCATGAAACCAGTTCCTCTTCAAGTGTCCCTGACTCTGATAAGGAAATGGATTCAGATTTCTTAGGACTAATCAATTATGTAAAAATTCAAAAATTTTACATAAATGTCAAAATTATTATCAAAGATTTTATTCTCGAAACTGTTGCCTTATTTGACACAGGTGCAGATTCAAACTGTATTTTAGAAGGTCTTATCCCAACAAAATACTTTGAGAAAACCTCTGAACAACTTAGTGCTGCAAATGGTACTAAGTTAAGGATCAATTACAAGTTGTCTTCAGCTATCATCGAAAACAACAATTTCAAAATTGATACCTCATTTCTTCTTGTCAAAGATTTGAAAAATCAAGTAATCTTAGGAACTCCGTTCATAAGATCACTTTTTCCTTTTCAAATAACTGAAGAAGGTATCATAACCCAGCATTTGGGACAGCCAATCATTTTTAAGTTTTTAAGAAAACCTTTTGTTAGAAACTTAAATCCAATTTCTTACAAAGAAAATCAAATCAATTTTTTAAAAGATGAAATTACTTTTAGAAATATTGATCACCAATTACTCAAGAAGGAAAATCAGTTCAAAATTAAGAGTCTTTTAGAACAAATACAATCCACTATTTGTTCTGATCTTCCTAATGCTTTCTGGGAAAGAAAACGTCATGTTGTGGAACTTCCTTATGAAAAGGATTTTCATGAAAGGCAAATTCCCACCAAAGCTAGACCTATTCAGATGAATCAGGATCTCCTCTTGGTTTGTCAAAAGGAAATAAATGATCTTTTAAAAAAGGGTCTTATTCGCAAAAGTAAGAGTTCCTGGTCTTGCTCTGCCTTTTATGTTAACAAACAAGCAGAAATAGAAAGGGGAACTCCCAGATTGGTTATTAATTACAAACCTCTCAACCAAGCTCTTTGTTGGATTAGATATCCTATTCCTAACAAAAAGGACCTTCTCAAACGTCTTCATGACGCAAAAATATTTTCAAAATTCGACATGAAATCTGGATTTTGGCAAATCCAGATCAAAGAGAAGGATAGATACAAAACTGCCTTCACTGTCCCTTTTGGTCAATATGAATGGAACGTTATGCCTTTTGGCTTGAAAAACGCCCCTTCTGAATTTCAAAGAATCATGAATGATATATTCAATGATTATGCAAATTTCGCCATTGTCTATATTGATGATGTGCTCATTTTTTCACAATCTTTCGACCAACATGTCAGGCATATCAATACCTTTATTTCTATCATAAAGAAAAATGGTCTTGCTGTGTCGAAGACAAAAATCAATTTGTTCCAAACAAAAATCAGATTTTTGGGTCACAATATCCATCACGGAACTATTACTCCTATCACTAGGGCTATTGAGTTCTCAGATAAATTCCCCAATCAAATTATTGACAAAACTCAATTACAGAGGTTCCTTGGTTGTCTGAATTATGTCTCAGACTTCTTTCCACAACTTAGTAATCTCATCAAACCTCTTCATGATCGTCTTAGAAAGGATCCTCCTCCTTGGACGGATGATCACACCAAAATTGTCATACAAATTAAAGCCCAGGTTAAAGAGCTACCCTGCCTTTACCTACCTAATCCTGAAGCCTTCAAAATTGTCGAAACTGATGCTTCTGATATTGGTTACGGCGGAATTTTAAAACAAAAAATTTCTGGAAAAGAACAAATCATTGCTTTCACTTCTAAACACTGGAATCCTGCCCAGCAGAATTATTCCACTATCAAAAAAGAAGTTTTAGCTATTGTGCTATCCATTTCAAAATTCCAATCTGATCTTTTAAATCAAAAATTTCTCGTTCGTATTGATTGCAAGTCTGCAAAAGATATTTTGCAAAAGGATGTTAAGAACCTTGCATCTAAACAAATTTTCGCCAGATGGCAAGCAATTTTAAGTATATTTGATTTTGATATCGAATATCTTAAAGGTTCTGACAATTCCCTTCCGGACTACCTCACTCGTGAATATTTACAGGGAAATACTTATCCTTAAGCATGATAACTGTACCACTCTTTGTGGGAAAAACTGCTTAAACCACCCTGAACATGGTGATTGTAGTGTCTGCATCAGGCACGAAAAACTGTCCAATTTTCAAGTCTAAAACTTTCGACAAGCTCTGTTGTCTTTCGACAAGCTCTGTTGAACCACCCTTGAACATGGTGATTGTAGTGTCCTTATGGACATGAAAAACTGTTCAAATTTCAAAATCTAACCTTTCGACAAGCTCTGTTGTCTCTCGACAAGCTCTGATGAACCACCCTTGAACATGGTGATTGTAGTGTCCTTATGGACATGAAAAACTGTTCAAATTCCAAATCTAACCTTTCGACATGCTCTGTTGTCTTTCGACAAGCTCTGTTGTTTTTCGACTAGCTCTGTTGTTTTTCGACAAGCACTGTTGTTTCTCTGTTTGCAGGAACACGTTAAGGTTCATCATTGCAAGACTTAGTGGACGTCCCACCCACTACTTTGTCTTCATAGTCAAAGATTCTTGCTTTCCCACAAATCGAAGTGGTCAATCCATGGGGACCCCCTGTCTCCCACTATCTTCTGGCATTTTGGAATCCAAGACTCCTTTTTGCTCAGATCACGTGTACTTATCCCTGCTGCTGCACAGTTCAAGTCAGATACTCTTGGATCCTCTACAGTGCAGGTCACTTAGTGCACAGTGCCGGTTTAGTAACCGGTTACTATTCAATTTTCAATCTATTTAATCATGTCTTAGGCTTGTGTTACAGACAAGGACTTCGACACACAATTCTCTACTTCTCTCCCTAGTTCTAGTGAGAAGCCAGAGCACTTGTAATCTTCTTCTTCTCTTCTTCAATTCTTCAATCTTGTAACTCATAGATAGTTCTTAACTATCTCAATCAATTCAAAGTAACTCATAGATAGTACATGGAAGGTTTTACCTCCTAATCTATCTCGTGAGTTTTATTTGTGTTTAATTTATTTATTTGTTGCATTCCGTATGCTACCTACTTCCCCTCTGTCTCTTTAATTTAATCCCCTTTCCCTGGTTCCGACCCCCTCTTGGTATCAGAGCCAGATGGTGGAAGTAGGAATGTAGATATTAACTTTGAACTGTTGGTTACTTATCTGGATTATGCTTTGCAGTTACTTATTTTGTTCATAATCATATAAGTGCCTGTTATGGATATTAATTCAAAGTTAAAATATTTCTAAGTGTTACACTATTAGTATACTCCTTGACTATGGCTAGCCTTGTTCAGGCCAGTTTACTGGTGTATTTTCAAAGAATGTTCTGGGAGCCTCACAAACGTGGCCAATGTCTGTTGTGAGCAGTACCAGATGTCTGAGAAATCCCATAGTCAATCAGCCTACTATTTTATAACACATAAACATAAAAGTGATTGAATAAGAAAATTATTCATCTGTGTTTATATTTTACAAAGATTTACTTTTGATCTTAAAACAGTTTGTCAAAGTGTGTTGTCATATGTTTAAATTGGACTTTCCCTAAGTTATATTTTGAAAACGTATTCTCTGCTTTTGATCAAGAACATCTATAACATTTTCAAAACCATGTTTTACTTACTTTCGACATTATAGGATTTTGAAAGAATACTTGGAAATCTCGCTAACGACGAACGGCATAACGAATGCGTAAGACTCGCGAGTGATAGAGCAGCTACCTTGCCGCCCAGAGAGATGTTGTATTCTGGAAACATCTTGGTGTTTAAAAGAAAGTAAAATAGAAAACAGTTTGTTTATTGATCACTTGCATGTCAGAATCAAACTCAAGATATAATTTAAATGGTTTAAATTAAATGTATTTCAGTATTTACTTTACTTGTTGTTTTCTGAGTAAAAGGATTCCTCTCTGAAGTATAAATTAGAAAATAATTCTTTTATCCAAGTTTTAATATCCTGCACTTGGCCTTGTTATGATCTTAAACAAAACATGTTTAAATCCCCAGCATAATCTAGAAGGTAGTTGCTAGTTCATATTTTAATATTTATATTTCTTTTGAAACCAAGTGAAGGCAATGATACTTATGGGTGAGGAAGAATTTTATTAAAATGTTTAAAAGTTTTTCTTCTCGTTTCTCTTGCAACCCCTCATCCTCATCTTCATCTTCCAATCAATCTTTATCAAACAAGATCTTCAAAGAAGAAATACGTTTTGAAGATATCAATCAAAATCTTGATAATTGGGATATTCCAAAAATATCTCATAAAGATCTTTATCAAAATCAAAAATCTTTCTTTTCAAAAACTGATTTTATTGTCAGAACAGTTGAACAGAAAATCATACTCCGCAAAGATGATGAAGAATTTCATCTTCTCTCTGACAAGAGTATGAAAGATCATAAGGCTAAGAACTTCAACTACCTACACATTGGAAGTGTTCAGGTAGGCATGAAGCCTCTTACCAGAGAATCTCTTAACGTGGCAGTTTTGCTCTGTTTAAGAGATGCTCGCCATAATCAGTTTCACGACTCCTTATTAGGAACTGTTGAAACTAGCCTTATTCATGGGCCAATCTTTTTCAATTGTTTCCCAGATTTAACTGTCAGTCTGGATGATAAGAACATCCTTGATGTTCTTTACCTTAATGTCAAGTGTCATGGCTATGACATGAAGGAAGGATCTGTCCCTATCACTTTGATATACAGAATTCATTACAAAGTAATGAACTCTATCAGGTCCAATTTCCTTAAAACCAAATGCCACAAATCAGGAGAAACAACTTTGTTTCTTACTGACCAATCTAAGGCCAATATTATGGTACCTAAAACCATACAATGGAGTGATATTACACTTCCTGAAACCTGGACCCTAGATAAAGCTGCCCCCACAGCACCTAGGATAACACCAGAATTCCAGGATGTTATTCAGCATCAATCTGGAAGAGTTGATCTTGTTTTTAACAGAAGCAACTCCTTCACTATCCCTAGGTCCCTCAGATCTGAAGAAGACTTCAGAACGGCTATGTCCAGAGGATCTTTCTCTAGAAGATCCTTCTCTGTAGCTAGAGAGTCCTCCAAACCTCAGATAGGAGCCTCCCATGATGGTTCCACTATCCATTTGCAGGGTTTTGAAACCACAACCCCTGTAAAAATCTCCTATCAAAAAGAGGAGGAAGACCTTAGGTCTATTCAATCTCCAACCTATTCCTCCCTTAATAATCCTTATGATGAAGTCTAAGTTCATCATAGATAAGGAAACCCTAAGAAAAGAGTTTTATTCTGAGGATTGGTCTCCTCATAGAAAGTGGTTCTTTTCTCAGTATCAGGGACACAATCGTAAAGCAATCCAAGAGGAATTCTATGAATTTCTCAGAAAGACCAAACATAATATCCCTTTCTTTAAATGGTTTAGAGATTATGCTCTTAAGAAAGGTATCAATTATCCTTTTCAGTCCATTTTATCTGATAGGAAACAAGATGTCTTAGAACAAACTAACAATGTTTTAGGTATCCCTACCCAGTTAGAGAAACCTATTACCAAACCAGTTCTTCGACAAACCAATTATGAAAGTCTTTTAGCTAGAGTCAATGAGCAATTAAACCTTCTTAAAGGTATGGCTCTTAGTCCTAAAACCAATGGCTCTATAAACACGATAACCAAAATTCCTTTTGATGAAAGGAAGGTTATCTGCTTCAAATGTGACAATTTTGGCCACATTGCCAGAAAATGTCCTAATCAACCCAAACCTGGTTATGTACCAAAGCCCTACATTAGGAAAAGGGACAAGAAACTCAATACCAGGGCTAAATCTCAAATCACAGAAATTTGTTGCACTTGCAATAAAAGAAAACCTGAGATTTCTCCCATCAACCAACCTGCTAAGAAGGTACATAATAGACCTAGTAGGCAGGTTACCTGCTTTGTTTGCAATAAAACAGGTCACAAAACTAAGAGCTGCTGGGTTATTAGAAAACTCAGTACTTTCAATATTGATCCTAGTACCAAAAGAAAAATTAAGCTCATCTGCAGAGATGAAAAACCCCATAGGTACAACAGGATTTTATCTGAGCTTAAGAACCTTGAGCTCAAACCTAAGATTAAATCCAGAATCTACAATTGGTTAGGTTATTATTTTGATAAACCTGAATCTAGGTTTATATATATATGAAAAATCTAAAGTATTATATGCAACATCACAAGAGATCTGTAAATTTCTTTTGGATTATGCTATAGATTAAAAGATGGTAAAAGAAACCTTAAAAGTTATTAGTGAGGTGCGTGATTGGAATTCACTGAGATTTCTTTGAAATCTCACCCTTCATGTATTTTGTGGTTTTCAGATTAGCAAGGATGCTGGACTGTTTAAAGAAAAGAAATATGTGTTACTGTTTTTTGAAGAAAATGTATCGGTTTATATTATTGACTGTATAATGCTACAAATATTTATGTATTTAATTTTTTGTAAGGATGTCATATACTATATTGTATTTTGGGTAATACTAAGGATATGTACAAAATGGATTGCAAATTATAATCTTCTTTCGTGTTTGGTATTTTGGGTGATCAAGGAACTATCTTACATTCACGAGTTTTGAAATAAACGATTACTTCTTAACATATTTAAAGTTTTTATATGACTAATGTTCTTATTTGGAAGACTACTAGTATATTAAGTAACTCGTATTTTGATCTAAGGAGTTTATGGTATAACTAAGGAGTTTCAAGACTTATAGTTCTAAAAAGTGTTAACGGTTTACATTAAAAATCAAGGTTTTATATAAAGGATCAGTACAAGTAGTTTATCTTTTGTCTGTACTTTTCAGTTTTTGGATGAGTTATGTATCATCATCGGTTTTTATAATTTTTTTTTCCTGTATTCTGATGGACTTATTGACTCGTACGATTTCCTAATAAGGATAATAGGATTTGTATCAGAAAGATACTTAAGGTTATTTTATTGAGTCTTAGAGAGTCGAATTTAATTCACTCGGCCCAAAAATACTTATTCGTTCTCTGATATTCAGAATAAAAATAAATACTAATCTTTAATGCTGACTAACAGATCAGGGATGTTACCGCTGCAGATTGTGAGATTTAGATTTCCTGTTGTCAATAGAGCACACATCACTAAATTTACACAATTGGATTTAAGGCAATTTTTTATTTCACAATATAAATACAAATAAGATATTAAGCTAATTGTACAGGTTGTTGAATGCATGATTGTCTGCTTTCCTTCGTAACAATTTTAGCCTTTAACAAATTGTCAAATATTCACAGTTGATTTTAGATTTTTGAACATCTAATGGTTCAAAGTTCAAACTTGATTTCCATCGATACACCATCTTTCAAGACAAGTAGTGCATGTAAATTTTTGGTGGATCAATTATTTAAGAACAAATACGTCAAAATTCCACTCATCTGTCCGCAGGAGAGTTTTCAACCACATAATGAGACACCCCACCTTTTATTTTTTATTTTTTTTTTAGATTTGTAGACAAAGTGACGATTGCTATTAGAAACTCACGCACATAAGTGTATATCCGGCCTAACAATTTCGACATTTGTTTATTCTTTTTTTTATATATAAGACCTTTTCATTTTCATTTGTTTGATCTTCTCCAAATAACCACGCGATATTTAAAAGGCAAAATACATAATTACCAAAACTGTCTATTATAGAACTGTGCTAAGATTATACAAATAAACATCTTATGAAACTTTGTAAAAAAAAACATCTTATGAAATTACCAATTTGGATGTCTATTTATCTATTTATACAAATAAACATCTTTTACCCTTAAATAGATAAATAGATTACCAATTTGGATATCTTATTAACATGACACATATCTAACTTAAGAATAAAAGTGTCATTACACTATCTTTCTTTCATTTTCTTCTTATACTCTCTTTCTTACTTTTTCTCTCTTTCTACTTACACTCTTTTTTCTCCTTTTCACTTTTCTCTTACACTATCTTTCTTCCTTTTTTCTTTTTAGTTTACTTTTACTTTTCCCATAAACAATTATTCTGTTTTTTATCACTTCACTTTAGTTTTTTTTAACTAAATTTCTAAATTTATAAAAACACTACTCTACTATAGTTACCTACAAAAATGTAAATGAGTTACAGTAAAAAACCCAAAAAAAAAAACTATCACCTTTTTGGAAAAAGTTATCACCTTAAAATTTTAATTTTTCTTTCTAAAATCTTTTTACACTCTTATTGAAAATCTACTATCACTTCTTATTGATAATCTACTATTTCTCTTTTACTATCTGTTATAATCTACCAATCAACTAAAATAATCAATTGAAACTAGGAGATAACTGCATTGATATTTAAAAAAACACGGGATAACTGCACTGCTATATAAAAAACACGAGATTAATATTTGTCATTGATAATTAAAATTTTTGAAGACTACTACTACAAACCTACTATCTAAAAAACAAGAAGACTTAATGATTATTTAAACTACTAATTACTGTTTAAAACAAATATTTCTTATGGATAATATACTATCTAACTTTTACTATCAACTATAATCTATTAATCAACTAAAATAATCAATTGAAACTACGAGATAACTGCATTGATATATAAAAAAATATAGGGTAACTGTAGTGATATATAAAAAAAAAATATGAGATTAATAATTGCCATTGATAATTGTAATTTTTGAAGACTACTATAAACCTACTATCTAAAAAAACAAGGCTTAATGACAATTTAAACTGTTTAATATTTAAAACACACGTGACAAATATTTGTCACTAATACTTGAAAAATGACAAATAGTTGTCGCTAATATATAAAAGAAATACGGGATAAATATTTCTTATTGATAATATACTATCTATCTTTTACTATCTACTATAATCTACTAGTCAACTCAAATAATCAATTGAAACTATGAGATAACTGCACTGATATATAATAAAATACAGGGATAACTGCAATATATATATATATATATATATATAAATACGGGATAGTTGCACTGATATATAAAAAATACGGATTAACAACACTGAGATATAAAAAGACACTGCACTGATATATTAAAAAACACGGGATAAATGGATAGATTTTAATACTTTAAAATTTCTTTTATTTTCATGAGGTATTGATCAGACTATTTTAATACTGTCTAAGTTCATTTATATAAAAAAATGACAATACTGGTGCGTATACACGAGTATACTAATGTTTTTCAATAAAGTACCACTACTATGGAGAAGTAATTTGAACCAAGTGTACCCACTCACATCACAGTCACACGTTCACCACCTGTGGTCATTGGTCAATGTTGGGTTGGATGAATCCAGTCACCTATCAATTCTATAGCACCGCACCCCGAGCTCCTGTGACCCAAACCGCGGACCCACTCCTCTTGTCCTCATATGCCACAAACCATTTTTTTTACATAAATAAATCATTGTTTTTATCATTATTAAGAGGTATTTACGGATGTCAAATGGGAAAACTGGAAAGTCATCAGCAGAATTCGCTCTCTCATGCACTCATTTATCAAGTGTTAGATGTCTCAAATGCAATGTCGATGCTTAATAAGTTTGGTATAAGTGTTTTCATTAGAGACGAGTTAGGCAGGTATACGGTAATGTGGTTTCATGGGTCCCTAAATCCACAAGAAGCTGAAGCAATGGATTTGCTACACTCACTTAAGTTCTCAATAGATTTAAATCTGACATCAATTTTTATTGAGATAGATTGTATTTCCGTAGTAAATGGTGTCAATAATTTTTCCTCCATCAATACAGAATTAGTTGTTACTATTTCTCATTGTAAGATTACTAATTGTCAAAGCTATAAGATTAGCTATGTTAGAGGGCAAGTCAATTTTGTTGCTCACTCTCTTGCTAGAGCATCAAAATTATATGCTAGCTCTTATGTTCATGATTTCAGTTCAACCTGTATTACCAACATCATCGCTAATGAAATTATATGAGTTTGCTTTGGTCAAAAAAATTTACATAACAATCAAACTAAAATATATTCTACTCCAAGTATTTCTTTATTTTAAATCCAAATTTGATATGACCTGAAAAAGAGTTTATAAACTCTTTTTCAAGTCATATCAAATTCGATGTGTCCTCACGCCCAAGACTATAAAATTGGCCCAATTACCTGATAGTAGGTGGGCCAATTAATCTTGAATTGTCTCCGATACATCCTTAGAATTTGAGTTGAGTCTAATTCAACTTTACAAAACCAACTTGTAGAGTAACAAATGCCTTCCATTTTTCGGGCCATATCATATTTAATGTGGAACTCTCAACAATTTTTCCTATTTAAATATAGTAGAAATTTCATTATAAAAATGCAAACCCATATATGCTCAACACGAAATATTTAATCTACTATGTATTTAAATATTTGAAGAAAGTGGGCCAAATGCAAACTCATATATGCTCAACACGAAATAATACTACTAATAATAATATATTAAAAAAATTGTAACCCAAAAGTATTAACTTTATCTAAGAAAGGATCATAAAATTATAGAAAAGAGATTTTTTGACATCATATTCTAAAACTTTTTGAACACATTTATTTGGAAATATAAGCAGATTATAAAAAATGTCGGAGAACATAAATTGTCATAATTAATTTTTCCTTTTATATAAATAGTAGTCAAATTATTATTTATTTTCTTGTTAAAGAATATATTTATACGACATAAATAATATATAATAAAAAAATGGATAGTAATTTCTACACACTTAAATGAAAAAATGATAATGATTATCACATATATAATTTTTTTAGAAAATAGAGTAAAAGATCTACTATGAAATTGTGGTGGCTCATGCTTCACATGGTATTTTTTTTTTTTTTGACAAGGCTTCACACGGTATATAATCAATATATAATAAACATATCTTTAATTGTTGACCAAAATATTAATATAAAATAATAATGTTGATAAAATGTAAAAGATTATAGAATATTTATATGAATACCAATAATAAACTCTAATTAGAAAAAATGTTTTTTTTCCTATGATAGTTATAGTTTTATCTATTGACTTAACTTATGACAGATTTATAAAAAAAAAAACATTTTCTGTTGGTATAATCTTCTTTTTATTTTTTAATTTATCTTGTGCTTTCATTTTACTTTTAAGTTATGTTAACAAATTCTTTACTTGTTATTCTATTATCATCATCCTTAACGTGTCCATTCTCTCACTCATCACCATACCCGTCATTCTGTCTAACTTACCCCCACCGCAATCCAAAAACCCAAGGGTATTATAGTCACTAAGAATATACAGTAACCCGAGCTTCTTGTTCAGATTGTCGTGTTCGGTAACCTTCCCCATAAAGTGAAAGAAAACCAACTTCTTCATTTTTCCCTTCTGCTGCGTTTCTGATTTCACACCCTAAATCCCCAAATTCATAATCTTTTTCTAAACCCCAATATTTTTCTCTCCAACAAATTTCGCTCTCGTTTCGTTTAATCTTCTGTTCCATTTCTTGACGCTTTCTTCAGCGGTTATTTCAGCGCGCGCGTCCGTTCTCCAGTCGATCTCTGACACCGTGAGCTGATCCCTGATGGCGGCGGGGACAATGGCCACGGCTGCCGGAGCGGCGGTGATGCTGTACTACGTACTGAGTCGGAGACTGGCGAGGAAGGAGGCAGAGGAGGAAGAAGATCTCGCCGGCGGTGATGTGTCAAAATCAAGCAGATCAGTTCGGAGGAGAAGGATTTCCCGGAGGCCAGCTCAGGCACCGGCAACTCTTCTGGAATCGATCGTGACGTTGTCTGAGACTTTGAGGTTCACTTATTCCGAAACCCTTGGGAAGTGGCCAATCGGTGATTTGGCTTTTGGGATCAATTACTTCATGCGCAAGCAGGTGAGTTTGTGAATTTCTAGTTTTTTTAGTTGTGTTTTAATTTTTTTGGGGTTGTTGAAAGATGAGAGCTTTATTTGGTTTATTTATTTTTGAGATTGATGTTGGAATTGGAGTTGTGTGATTGTAGTTGGAAATGGAGGTGATGGTTGTTTGTATTGCAGGGTAATTTGGCAGTTGCTAGTGTGTATGCTGGGAGTGATAGTGTGCAACTGAAGGGGGATGAAATTATTGTGGAATTATATGAGCTGTTGAGATTGTTGACACTATGCATGCTTTTCTCCAAGAAGCCATTTCCTGTGTTTTTAGATTCTGCTGGATTCACCCTGGACGATGTTCTCATACAGAAGCCCAAAGCTGCGGTATGAAATCATTTGTCTCTATTCACTATAACACTATGCTCTTTTTTATATATGTATGTTTTTATATGTTTTCGTTTTTATTTATTTTATGTATTTTTTGTTTGGGTATAGAGGAGTAAGACAAATCACAGACTCAGACTCAGACTCGGCAACTCAAATGGGTTTAGAGTTGTGGTCTTATTTTCAACAACGTTTTAGAAGGAAATGCTAATGAAAATGACCCCTACGTTTTAATTTTGAAAACTAGTTTGTTCCTTTTCTAGTTTCTAGGGAAAATATGTTTTAATATTATGACCCATTGTATTGTTTGAAATTATATAAAACTTATGTTCATAGTGGAAGTGGGCATCCCCTTGTTGCCTTATGTTAACAAAAGGGGTCTTTGTTTTGAGTGAAATAAATATAAGTTTGTACATGAAACTTGCTACCCTGTTTTTATTCTGTCAAAATATCACTTGATCTTACTTACCCTATTTCAAGCTCCTTTTCTGAAACTACTTTTTTCCCTCTCTGCTAGCCTGTTCACTAAGCTGTTGCTAGTAAGACAAGTCTTGAATGTTGGCTGAGCGTAGAGTCATCTATTCAAGTAATCAGAGGCACTCTGTTAATGTATAAAATAACATAAGGGAGCACTTTTATTTTGTGATATACTGAGATGTTATAAATTCCGTTCAATTCAAATAATATTAGGGGATTCTACCACAGGATAAAATATTCTCAGTTTACAAAAGTGAGGTAGATGGGATTGTCCATTTAGGCATGTATGAGATGCAATAAGAACAGCAACCAAAGCCTTTTCCCATTAGGCGGCGTCACTAGCTTATTTCCCAATGTTAGTCATTAAATCTTACAAAACATGTTCTATTTTTCCAGGGGAAAGTTTGTATCTCTTAATCTTACTTCTTTCCTTTCCTTCTCTTTTCCTATCTGGCTTTCAAATACTAAAGTATATCGGCATGTTTTCACCATTTTTTCTGTATTTTTGATTCTATGGTATGGAATCTTTCTGCAGCTTCTGAAGCCTGCTTTCACAATTATACGTGATACTCAGTCAAAATGTTTACTTCTTTTGATCCGGGGAACTCATAGTATAAAAGACACCCTGACAGCTGCAACTGGTGCTGTGGTACCCTTTCACCATTCGGTTTTAAATGATGGTGGGATAAGCAACTTGGTTTTAGGATATGCACATTGTGGCATGGTCGCAGCTGCTCGGTGGATCGCAAAGCTCTGCACTCCTACCCTACTTCAGGCTCTTGGTGAATGTCCAGACTTCAAAGTCAAGGTATTGCTCTAATATTGTATCTGGAACAAACAACTTACAGTGGTAACACCTCTTTGTACTGAATAAATTTACCCAACAATGGGTATATTATGGCATCACAATTTTCCCTCTATTTCTTCGTTTCTTACTCTATACAATGTTTCTCTAGATTCCATTTTCTTTCGTACTTTCTTTATTCTTCTCAAAAATGTATTGCATTATTTTATCACATGACTAACATATGCATATCTTCCCATAGATTGTTGGACACTCACTTGGTGGTGGTACTGCTGCGCTGTTAACTTATATTCTTAGAGAGCAGAAGGAGTTATCCTCATGCACTTGTATCACATTTGCCCCAGGCACGTTGTTATACTGCTTCTTTATAAACTTTTTATTCGATTGATTAGTTAGATAACTAATTAGCTTTTGCCTTTTTATTACTCCACATGATCTTGATCAATTTTTCTTGTATCCATGTTCTGAGTTTTCCTCAGTGGTGATGCAGGTTTCAATTAACTGACAGATTATTGTTATTGTTACGTCTGTGATGTACTATCTCTATGTAGTTTATATTTGTATTCTTATTTGTTAATTGGAAAAAGTAATGATTTTCTATCACTTTTTTGACTCTTCAAAGCAATGATGCCTTCTTTGGCCATAATATAGTTGTAAAATTTAATTCAGGTTGTTGGTTTTTTCCAGTGAAACTGGTGGGGAGATGAGTGAAGAATGTAATTCATGCTTGGATACTCATTTTTTTTGAAATTATTGGGTTACTATGATCTTTTGTCCATAATTCTGTTTGATTATTATTTTTTTCAAGATTTGCTTTATGACATCGAATTTTATCTAATGATGATGACATTTCTTGTCAGACTACCTTTTCTAATTCCTTGTGTCATAATTGTCATATTTGCAGCTGCTTGTATGACATGGGAGTTAGCAGAATCTGGAAAACACTTTATCACTACCATCATAAATGGATCTGACTTGGTGCCTACATTTTCAACTTCCTCTATTGATGATCTCCGATCTGAGGTACTCTAGCTGTGCTTCTAACTTGAGATGGTTTTAGTTAACATTAATTACTGAACAACATTTTCATCTCCAATTTTGGCATTTTTCAAATTAGTCCCTATACAAAAGAAACATGAATAAAGATTCCTGACCTATTTTCCTTCATGTCTAATGTGACCAACAACCGACAAAAGTATTGGTTGAGAACTAACTGGACCACCAGAAAACAGGTCGAGGTCCTTTATTTGTGCTTTTTTAGTATAGGGACTAATGTGCAAAATCTTGTCAAGGTTGGTGACAAATTTGGGGTTTACGCAAACTTTGACTGGACCACTCTTGTGTCTATTGTCACTCCTATGCAACATCTCCTTGTCTAATATATTCCCACCCTTTGTTAATCCAATTTCAATTAGAAGATTTATTGGAGTGGGAATAGACACTCACCATATGTAAGTTTGACTTGCTTCTGACTTTAGATGGTTTTCATCAGGTGACTGCATCGTCTTGGTTGAATGATTTACGGGATCAGGTTGAACATACAAAGGTCCTGAATGTTGTGTACCGCTCTGCAACTGCACTTGGATCTCGCCTACCATCCATATCTAGCGCAAAAGCTAGGGTAGTTGGTGCTGGTGCTATTTTGTGGCCAGTAACCAGTGGCACTCAGGTAGCTTTTTCTCCAGGCTCCATGGTTTCTTGACATTCACGGCATGCACTGCATAGAGCTCTTTTTGGTTATAATTTTTATTTGAGAATTCATCTATACTTTGGCCATATCACACATTTTCATTTTGTTCTGGGATTTCCCATCTTATATAATGCATCGATGATCCTATGGAGGCCCTATTTTGTATCTTCAGGTTATGATGGAGCGTGCACAAAGTGTTGCTGAAGCTGTTGTCAGAACTCGCTCATCATTGTCATCATGGTCTTGCATGAGTGCCCGCCGTCGAAATGTCAGTCCATCGCGAATTTCTAAAACAGATGACTTAACCGAAAGTCCTCTAATATCTGAGAGAAGAAGTGAGACTCTTTTGACCAAAAAAGAGACCGTCATAGAGTCTATAATTATGGATGAACATAATTCTTCATGTGGAGGATCAGGCCATGATGACACTGATGAAGAAGAACAACTAATTCCTGCAAACCAAGATATTACCACATCCTCTGTGGATGACATAACAGAAGGCCAGTTATGGTATGAACTAGAGAAGGAGCTTCAAAAACAGGATAATACCTTAAACGTCCATGCTCAGGAAGAAGAGGCTGCAGCGGCAAAAGAGATCACTGAAGAAGAGAATCAGCTTGTTGATGCTGCAGAATGCAGTAATTCAATCACAACATCTGAAACCATGGATAGCCATCGATTTTACCCCCCGGGGAGAATCATGCATATTGTCTCTATACCTTCATCTGATAATTCAGATTCAAATTCTGATGATCCTGTAGAGGAACACGTACGCTTATATGAAACACCTAGAAAGCTGTACAGCAAACTCAGACTTTCAAGAACGATGATAAATGATCATTACATGCCAATGTATAAAAAGATGATGGAATTATTAATCCGAGAACTAGAGAAAGACGACAATTGTAATAGTTTAATTTGACAAAACATGCATTTGGAAAATTATTAGTGAATACAAATTTCAGTAATATTATCAATGTCGTTGCCCCCTTCCTTGAGAGTTTTAGGGGTGCATTAATTGTATGTAATCTAAACTGTGGGTTTGCATCTCCTAAACCATTTGGGATCGGGTTCAATAGTTAGGTTTATTTTCTACATCTATGGCTTTGCAACGAATGCATTCATAGAAACATTCATATATTATTTACCCTTGTTATGCTCCTTGTGAATTCTCTCTTTGACCCACAAGTACCCCTAGGATATCCCCGTAGGACTAATTCTCAAATTAACAAGACATCTGGCTGTCATCTGGCTTTTATACGTTGTGTTTTTTTAGATCTCCCAACACAAATCAGTTATTTTATGAATTCTTTTAAGGCCAAAGAACTGATGAGCACCAGCCCCCTTAATACAATCCCATTGCATCATGTATTTTGGAAGTACCTAATATTTTTTGTAGTAGCAGCCAGCAGGCATTAGTTAGTGGGATATAAAGTTGGGTACTTCCAAAGAGAGGAGATTTTCTTTTGTATCTACACGCAACCCATTATTGAAGTATTGATGATGTACACCCTATCAGATAACAGCTGAGAGGAAAATTTCTCTCTGTGAAGTTCTACACAGACCCTGGCGGGGCACTGTTGCATGCTATTCAAAACTTACAGATGAGATGAATAGCATGAATGAATTATTAACAATATTGTTTTTCTATTGGCGTCAAAACATTTAGCCCATCTTCCATCCCTTTGACATTGACGTACCAAAAGCAGTGAAAACTGACTGCTGGAATTATCAACCTCCATAACGGTACTTGAGGGATTCAGGGGGCTCCTCATCCATTATGCCAGAACCTGTTGTTGCCAAGTACTCACGAATGGTCGTTTTACGGTCAGCAAGGTAAGTGTGATCCAGAAAGTTGTTGTAGGCTGTATCACCAAGATTCCTTGCTGCCAGTACACTACACACAAAATTACGATATAGGAAAGTTTAGCTCTATTATTTCCCAGATTGAAATCAGAGGATATGTGAAACATGTCAAGGGAGGCATGAAGAAAGAAACAGCAACAAGTATGAAGTATGAAGTATCTCCCAAAAACGAAACAAAAGAAAACAGAAATTAGAAGAGCAATGTTGCCTATGAATGTGTAACTTATGTGTGATGAAGGGAATTTCTGCCAGTTGCATACATGATTCTATATTCTACCCCTATTTCATCTCGTCAACATCAAATCAAATCAATAAATAACAAATGGGCTTTCTCCCAAAAAGTGCTTACCAGTGTCGAAGATAAACACGGCAAGGTAAAACATCATCTCTCCAAATTTTATCAATATTCCATCGTCCATATTGCTGAAAATAGATTTCCTTGTTTCCTGAATGAATCATAATGCAGGTGTGCATAAAAGGAGACAAAGACAATAAATAAAAAAGAGATGATCAAGTATGGCAAAGAGAATGCATGAACTGACTTTGAAAATAGTTTATTATGTAAAACATAGTAATCATCTCCCAAAGACTGTTCCATCAAAAACTAACCCCCACAGACTGTCGGCCCGGTGACAGTACAGTACTGCAATGGTAGGAAATTCCTATCATCTAATGAATCAGTGCACTCTCTGTTTAGCCAGGAAGTTATGAAATATTAATACATTGTACAATTTTGATTACTGGAAGCATCTCAAGAAGCACAGACATGGAAAATCGACACGAGTCTACAAAATAGAATTGCATATGTTCAGACTGGAATATGATTCATTTTCTTATGGGTATATGCGTAATAGGAATCAATCACAAGCTCCCATCTCCCCTTTCTAAAAAAACCCTTAATCTGATCAGTCAATCTTTACTGAATTTCATACAATATATGTGTGTTTACTGGGATAACAAACCATGAAATGCATATAATACTTTGGCCAACATGTTGACACCACGAAATGCATATAATACTTTGGACAACATGTTGACACTTGGTAAAATAAATACATGTTTTATTTTGGGAGTTCAAGTACTCATGTGTTCTTCCATGAAAACAAGTATACAACGTGTTAAAAAGAAGTTAGTTGTCTAATTTCCTGATCAGCTTCTGCAGTCAAATTATGTAAAAGGAGATATACTATTACCGAGGCCAAAAAACTGAAAGCAAGCATGTAAATCCATTATTGCAAAAAGCTGGATGAATTCCAGCATTTCAAGTTTCCAGAACAATACAATCCTAGTATCCTTAACATGCAGAGATTCTGTGTTAAATGTTAATGGAAAATTTAGATTTACCTTTACATCTAATGTTGAAAAATTCCTCATCACTATAACGAGCACAAAGGACCTGAGAAAAATTGTCACTTTTGCTAATTAAACAACCAATGTTCCTTAGGATATGATAATCAGAATATCTAAGTTTTTGCCACAACAAAATTAATCAACAGTCACCACATACCGCTGGAGAGTCAGAAGACTTGCCATCAAGCGTTTCAGGAAGAACCTAATGCACAAAGAATCGAACATATCAAACTCAAACTCAAACCACATCTAAAAACATCACAAGACAACCAAAACACCTAAGCTCAAAATCATCATCTAGAGGCTTACAGCGAGAAACCGAAACTCAACCTCCCTCTTGATAAAATCTGGAATCTATATACAATCAAATCATCCCAATAATACTTTAGCTTAAGATTTAAGAAAATACTAACATAAGCATGCATTGAATTTGAACCTAAGATTGAACTACTCATTACTACTATACCTCTGATTTTCTTATCTCAAAGACTGTCACTACAAGAGTTTCTCCTTCACGTTGCTCCACGCTCAAGCTGGAAATCTCCTAATAAAGGTTTTAACAATAAACAGTAAAAATCAGTTTAATTAATCGATTTTGATATAAGTGCTTCGATATAAGCTATTTCTATAATAAACTCAAACTGATTTCACAGGTTATCCTTACGAGCTTTTAAAAATAAGTTCAAAACAACTTACTATATGAACATGTCATAGCCGGTTTCATAAACTTTCTCAACCAGTCTCACAAGTACTTTTACATGTATATAAGCTCAATTAAGTGAACCTAAACACATTCCTTGTTTTTCCTTTCGATGAAGAATGAAAGCAATTAAAAAGCGATTAACGAACCATAGTTTCTGGCTTGGCAATGCCGCGCTCGAAGAAAACGGGAGCAACGTGAGCGAACACGCGACGGAAGTGGTTCAACTTGGCGATTCTGAAATTGATCAAATCGGGGAAAGTGCTTCGTGCGCTTCGCTCTGCGATTCTGAAAAGGTTAGGTTAGTGAGTAGGAAGAAGGAATCCGAGGGGTAAACAAAGGTAGTTACCGCACCAGAGAGAAGAGAGCCGAAGCCGCAGATGGAGATGTGACCGTCGGGAGAGAGTAGAGACTCGAAGTGAGACTCATCGCTGAGTTCCGTGAAGGTAGCCGGAGAAGAAGACATGGCAGATGGAAAGTGTCGTCGCCGGGTTTTAGAGAGAGAATAGACAGGAGTTGTGGAGAATGAGAGGGTGGCGCGTTGATAGGACGCGCGTGATGCGAGTGGGAGGGTCGGTGACGGCTGTAAGCTTAAGGAAATGGCGGCGCAGATGCTCATAGCAGCCGCTTCAAGATTAAGGAATTGCGTGTTAATAGAGGTCTACAAGACTACAAATGCAAAGCATTTTGGAGTCCAAGAGCAAGGCAAACACCAGCAAGCATTTCATCAAACAGTTAATAGGCAATAGTACAAAGGGTTGACTGCCAATGTGGCATGCCTGTGTGGCAATTGTAAGCCTGTGTGGCAACTACTATATATACCTAAGTGTACATTGACTAAATAAATAAGAATGAGTTACTATTCATTGTATCAGATTTAATATCCATTATGGTATCATTCGCCGGTTCTACTCTTCTAGCCATTGTTTCCGTTTCCGCCGTAACAGAACCCTAACAACCTAGCGCCACCGTAACTGAATCCCAACCACCACAATGACTACACCAGAACAATCTCCGAACAACACTGGCACTCCTTCTGCCACCTCCTCAGTCTTCCAAAGTCGGAAAATCCTTATCTTCGCACCATTTCGCGACGGGACCCTAGCTTTCCATCAAATTGGACGATCGTAACTTTCTGTTATGGAATCAACAGGTCGAGGGAGTGGTGAGAATGCACAAACTACACCGTTTCCTTGTGAACCCTAAGATCCCACAGAAGTACACCTCGGAAGCAGATCGCGTCGCCGACATCGTCTCCGATGAGTTTGACAAGTGGTTGGTTCAAGATCAGACACTCTTCACGTGGTTGCTCTCGACACTCTTAGAAAGTGTTTTACCTCGCGTTCTAAGTTGCCATCACTCATGGCAAATCTGGGAGAAGATTCATCAGCACTACTTCGCTCACCTAAAGGCGAAGGTTCGTCAACTGAGCAACGAACTGAAGAATACGAAGAAAGGTTCCAAGTCAATCTCTGAGTTCGTTACGCAAGTTCACTCAATTGCTGACTCTCTCACCGCCATTGGTGAATTTATCTCTGATTCATACCTCGCCGATGTGATTCTTGATGGCTTGCTAGAGGAGTACAACTCCTTTGTGATGATGATCTTTGGCAAAGCTGCGCCATCGCTCTCTGAAATTGAGTCGTTACTACTCGTCCAAGAGTCACAATTGGACAAATTCTGTCAAGAATTGGCTGTCACCAATGCTACAGCGAACGTCGCTCACACTAATGCTCGTGTTACTCACAATGATGCCTTTGGTGCTCACCAATTTCAAGGCAATAGAGCTAACAATGCTGGTAACAACTATGGTCGTGGCCGTGGATGCCAAGGGCGCGGTCGTGGTCGTGAAGAGCTTGCAACACTGGACCATGCCCTACCAGTCAACTTTGCGGGCGCTATGGTCACGCTGTCTTGGATTGTTGGTTTCGCTATGATGAGACCTTCGTTCCACCGCCTCAAATTGCACAAGCAACCACCTCTGCTCCTGCAGAACAACACACATCTGAGGCAAGCACAAACAACAATGATTCAGCAACTCCTCAAGTAAATCTAGCAGAAGCCATGGCACTTGATGCCACAGGTAACATTTCTCAATTATCTTCTGCTAGTGTCACTGATGATGATGATCCATGGTGGGGGTGACACTAGTGCCTCGCACCATGTCACTGCTGATGATGATAATTTACAAACCAGTACCCCTTACCATGGCACCACAACTGTTACAGCAGGAAATGGTCAAGGAGCGACCATTTCCTCAGTAGGTTCATCTCAATTTACCTCTCCTATTCATCCTCATGTCAATCTAGTCTTAAATAACCTATTACATGTACCGTCTATCACTAAAAATCTGCTATCTGTTTCTCAATTTGTCAAGGATAACAAAGTATTCTTTGAATTTCATGAAACTAACTGTTTGGTCAAATCACAGGGCTCTGAACAGGAGTGTTGGAGGGTACTCTTGAAAGAGATGGCCTCTACAGTTTTAGGGGAATCCCTCTCTCAAAGAAACACAAGAAGAAATCTGTTTTACATTCAATTTTTCCTCCTGCTTCATGTATTCCCACAACTAATACTGCTAGCGCATCCACCACACACACTTGTTCACTTTGACATGCTAGGCTAGGCCACCCTAGCTCTCATGTATTGTCTCATATTCTGAAACAGTGTAATGTGCCTTCATCAAATAAGAAAACTGATGAGTTTTGTAATTCTTGTTGCATTGGTAAATCTTACAAACCTCATGCTCCACCTTCACAGACCACATATACAGCACCATTTGACTTAATTTATACTGATTTGTGGGGTCCTTCACCCATGGCATCTAGCTATGGTTATCATTATTACATAGCCTTTGTAGATGGCTACACTAGATTCACATGGGTCTATTTTCTCAAACACAAATCAGAAGCTCTCACAGCATTCATGTCATTTTATAAACTAGTTCAAACACAATTTTCAGTATCTATTAAGGCACTTCAATCAGATGGTGGGGGTGAATTCTTACCTTTCACTAAACAACTAACATCTTTGGGCATTATACACAGGTTCACATGTCCTTATACATCACATCAGAATGGCTCAGTTGAAAGGAAGCATAGGCGTATAACAGATATGGGACTCACTCTGCTGTCTCATGCTTCCCTACCCCTAAAATATTGGGATCATGCCTTCATAACTACAGTTCAACTCATCAACAGACTCCCCACCACAGGCCTTCCCACTTTCATTTCACCCTATGAAGCCCTGTCTCACACTCTACCAGACTACAATCAGTTCAGAACCTTTGGTTGTGCCTCCTTTCCCCACCTCAGACCCTACAACAAACACAAGTTTGACTTCAGAAGCTCTTTATGTGTCAATCTTGGTCTATCTTCAAGTCACAAGGGGTACAAGTGTCTCACATCTGAAGGTAAAGTCATTATATCCAAGGATGTAATCTTCAATGAAACCAATTTTCCCTACACCACCTTATTCTCAACTAAGCCTTCTGAAACACCCTCACATACTGACTCCTCTAACCTTTTACTTGCCACTGTCATTACAGACTCACTCCCTGCTTCACAACCTCCTGCATCACAAATGCCCTCCACCACTCCACCACCAATTGCCAATACTTCATCAACAGCTGCAGCCTCACCTACTGCACCTATAACAACAGATATACCTCTTAGTCCCACAAATTCCCCTTCCACTAATATAGCCTCACCAGACATCTCATCCAACCAACCTAATCCAGATATACCCTCTCCACCACCACCACCTCAAAAGACACACCCCATGGTCACTAGATCCCAAACTGGATCACTCAAACCCAAGGTGTTTCTCACTCACCTAGAACCAACCACTGTGAAAACAGAGTACCAGGCTTTGGTTGACAGCAAAACATGGAGTCTCACTACTCTCCCTCCCAATAGGAAGGCAATTGGGTGCAAGTGGGTCTTCAGAATAAAAGAGAACCCCAATGGCTTAATAAACAAATACAAGGCAAGGTTAGTGGCCAAAGGCTACAATCAAATACAAGGCAAGGATTATGGAGAAACATTCTCCATTGTCATCAAACCTGCCACCATCAGAATCCTACCGTCTCTTGCCATTACCAATAGGTGGGATATTCAACAAATAGATATAAACAATTCCTTCATTAATGGGCATCTCCAAGAAGAAATATACATGGTGCAGCCCCCTGATTTCACTAGTTCTGACAAGTCTCAAGTGTGCCTGCTGCACAAGTCCCTGGATGGACTCAAACAGGCTCCAAGGGCCTGGCATGATAGGTTAAAGCAAGTTCTGCATCAGTTTGGGTTCAATCCCAGTAGATGTGACCCCTCCTTGTTTGTTCACTCCTCTCTAGGTGTTCAACTCTATGCTTTGGTGTATGTTGATGACATACTCATCACAGGATATGCTACAACTCTTATTCATGATCTAATCAACAAACTCAATGCCACATTTGCTCTTAAACATCTAGGCAAACCAGATTATTTCCTAGGATTGGAGGTGAAGTATCAAGCTAATGGTTCTATTATCCTCACTCAAACTAAGTACCTGCGTGATCTGCTGCACAAGGCTTCCATGAGTGATTGCAATGGCATCACTACACCTATGGCTTCTACAACAAAACTCAGCAAATTTGGTGCAGACAAATTATCAGATCCTCACACTTACAGGTCACTGGTTGGTGCCCTACAATATGCTACACTGACTAGGCCAGAAATTGCCTACTCAGTCAATAAAGTCTGTCAATTTTTATCAGCACCCTTGGAGTCACATTTGAGAGCAGTTAAGAGAATTCTAAGGTACTTGGCCTGCACCCTGCATCATGGCTTGTTACTACAGCCTGCAACAACCACAAGTCCACTATCTCTCCGGGCATAACAGTGATTCAGACTGGGCCAGTGACCCAGATGATCGTAGATCAACTTCAGGTTCTTGCGTTTACCTTGGTCCCAATCTTGTCTCATGGAGCTCAAAGAAGCAGACCCTAGTGGCGAGATCGAGTGCAGAGGCAGAGTACAGAGGGCTTGCCAATGCCACTGCTGAGTTGTTGTGGGTGCAATCTATCCTCAAAGAACTCAAGGTCAAATTCCAATCACCAACTCTCCTCTGTGACAATCAGAGTGTTGTTCTGATAGCCCATAATCCTGTGTTGCATTCAAGGACAAAACACCTTGAACTTGACATCCATTTTGTGCGGGAAAAGTCCTAGCCAAGGCACTCACCATCACTCATGTTCCTGCTGCTGGCCAAATAGCAGATGCCTTGACAAAACCTCTGCCCACTACTCAATTCAACTATATGAAGGCCAAGCTTAAAGTGGTGCCTTTACCCCACCTTAAGCTTGAGGGGGAGTATTAGAGGTATCTACAAATGCAAAGCATTTGGAGTCCAAGAGCAAGGCAACACCAGCAAGCATTTCATCAAATACTTAATAGGTAATAGTACAAAGGGTTGACTAAAGTCAGACTGCCAATGTGGCATGCCTGTGTGGCAATTGTATGCCTATGTGGCAACTACTATATATACCTAAGTGTACATTGACTAAATAAATAAGCTGTAAATTTCTTCTACGACAGATTTGAAACTTCCATTGGTATTTGTCAAAAAAAAGTATTTTGGTCTTTTACTAAGCTGTAAATTCTTTATACCCTATCTAGTAGTAGTGTAGTACCCGATTATTAGTTACCTCTATGTGGGAAATAATTTTTTATGTCATTTCATCTTAGTAAAAAAAATATGGTTAATAACTTTTTGGACTTTTATTTGTCAAAAAATGAAATTTTTTTGGACTTTTATCATACCAACTATTAAGGTGTAAATTCTTTTTACCCTATCTAATATCAGATTAGTTACCTCGTGATATTAGACATTACACGTCAAAAAAAGAAGATATTAGTGAGCAGAAGGAAGTTACACTAAATTGTTTGTCAAAAAGAAGTTATAAGCCCTTGAATCTAGCAAGTAAGAAAGATGCTCACAATTATTTTGTTTTCAAGCAACTATGTTGAGGAAAGATCCATGTCCTCAACTATAGGGTCTTGAACTACGTCAAAAAGTGTTAGGATTACGCGTGAGAGAAGATTCGACTAAATTAAGACTATACTAAGGCAATGCATAATATAAACACAGAAGTAAAATATTTAAAAATAAGAGTTTGATTGATTAACGTGTGTCTAGAATATTTACAAACAGGGTCGCCCTGGGCCTAGGCTGGGGATGCAACCGCATAGGGCCCGAGTTTATAGGGGGTCCAAAAAATTTATACTTAGCCTTTTTAATACCATTGTTATAATAGTGGGGGCGCTGAGTGATTTGTACTCATCTTTTTTTATTATAATGTTATAACAAAAAAATAATAATAACATACTTCTCCTTCAGTCAAACACTTGTTGTCGTCTCTTCTTCATTCTTCAAATCGTTCAATTCACCTCTTTTTCATTCAATTCACATTGAAAAAATTCTCCGTCTTCATTCCTCCTCTTCCTTCACCTATCACCTTCTTCTCTAAATTTATTATCATGGCAGCGATAAAAAACAACGAGATAAAAAGTAGAATCATTTCCCTTTCAAATTCTCAATCTCCAATTGAATCAATTCCAACCTCCTTTCAATTCTCCCTTTCGGTTCTACAAGACTATAAGCTCAAAGATCCACGTTATGACAATCAATTTCTGGCAATCGATTTCGAGAAAAGAGAAGTTTTTTGATATTTTGTAAAAACTATTATTATTATTATTATTACTAGCGGAAGACGGGCGCTCCCGCGCCCATCTTCCGCTTTTGATTATTGCGCTACAGTAGACACTTATGTAGTATTGGTTTATTGTGAGTTCGGACCAGTCCAAATGGGCTTCACACCAAAGGCCCAATAAGGACATTGCAGCACGTCGTTATTCACACCCTATTGATGTATAGGCCAAGATTGGCTTGGCGAGGTCGAAAGGTCAGATCACACCTCATGTCTTTACACGCGGTTCCAAACGCCTTTTGACCTCGCCAAGCCGATCTTTGCCTTTAGATCAAAAGTGTGTGCATAGCGACTTGCAGCAATGTGCTTATTCGGCCTTTGAGGCGAAGCCTATTTGGACTGAGCTAACTCAATCCGGAACTCACAATAAACCAGTAATACATAAGTATCTACTGTAGCGCAATAATCAAAAGCGGAAGATGGGCGCGGGAGCGCCCGTCTTCCGCTAGTACTTAATAATTTTGAGTACATACCTTGCAAGGATTCTTTTTAGTTCTTCATAAAAGACTTGATCAATGACTTCTTGTGTTTGTTAAAAATCTACAATGTCAATCAGACATGTTAAAAGATAAATTTGTGTAACTTAAAATCCACCTAACTTCAATCCAAAATTTATTTAATCTTCAGTAATCAGGTTGACTCATCTGCCAATTGCAGCAATTGGGTCCTAACAGAGAGATTGCACAGGGTGTATCCCAAGTTACTAATTTATTACTCTCACTTTTGTTACAGAAAAGAAAAACATTGTTGAACTATGCCTTATCTTTCTTCAAATTTTTTTTTACGCAACGTTAAAGTTGAAAATTTACATAAAATAAAATGCATAAAACAAATAACAAAATGAACCATAAATAAAAGACAGGCTCGAGATTTAATATATAGTATTATATATTTACAAATAAAAAAACGAATTAAATATACAGTATTATCTATATCAATATCTATCTAAATCGATTATAAATATAAGTTCTCCTTCATCAGTGTTTTTTATGTTGAAAATAATTTAAATGCAGAGGTACTGCATGACTATCACCTCCTTCACTTTCATCCGAAATTCTGAATCAATAAAAAAATCATGCCGTATATAACCAGTCCATTGATAACTATTTTCTAATCAATGAAAGAGACAATATTTAGATGTAATTCTCTCTTTTCTTCTTCAGTTTCACTAAAAAGGGGAACAGTTTGGCTATCACATTGTATACATGAGTTCCATTATCCACCACTGCAGTACGGTAAAAAATGAATTAAACTTTTATGAGTAATCAGTCTTGTAATTCGATGCTATAATTGAGAGCAAGAAATGCATTCTCAAATTGTATGTAATGAAAGTCTATAATCCTCTTTATAGGCTATTCTACCTTAAATGAGAAAGAGAGGTAGATAGCCTATAAAGGTTAGAGGACTATAGATTTATAGTTTACGGAATGCCTAAGAACATTTAAATCATGGTAGACATGTTACCTTCTTTGTAGTAGTCCTCCCTAGAAATGTTCACACACAATTATATACGATGAAATTTAGAAAGACAATTAGAAGAAACAAACAGAAAATAGACATCAATTGCATATTTGCAATCAATTTGAAAGGGAAAGTATTACAATGCATTTACTATTTAGAAGTTTTATCATGAGTCCACCAATGACCAATGTTAAAAACAATGATATTTGCATCTTTATATTGAGATGAAGATCCACCAACCAAATTGAAACAAATTGTTCCCTTTGTCCCGTTCATTTCAAGCATTTCCCACTTTTGAATTGAGAATGGTGACACAAAAAGCTGCACTTGCACAAAGTAATAATACTACATGACCATGTATTCATATCAAACCAACACCGTAGGAGAAGAATCACAAATCCAGACTGAATGGACAAAAATTAAATCCCAGAAGATAAAATACTCACTTTAAATATGAATGAATAAGAGGCTGTCTCACTTTCTAAGGGGAAAAAGAAGATTATTCAGAGAAGTCTCACAGGAAAAAAAATCAGATTTAGGACTCGTTTGATGCTACTAAAGAGATTTAATTAAGAGAGGATACCAAAGACGTCAACCAAGTGTAGTTCCTTTAATGGTTCTTCTATTTGTTGGTTCTGAATTGAAAGAGCAGGTTTGTAACCTCTGCTGCTCCCTTTTTTATGCATATGAATTAAATCCTTTAAAATATCACTTAATTATTATTTCGATGTAACCCAAATTCAACTCCAATCACATCCTTGAAACCTTAGACACGGGTGTCTACATTGACTAAATGGCCGGTCTAATTTTGTCCAAATGAATATATCCAACTTTTTAAAAAAGAAGAAAGAAATTTGACAAATCATTAAAAATGAGTTGTTTAAAATTTAATGAACTACTGTCTAAATAGCTACAGAACTACTTCAAGCTAAAATATTTTGGGTTTGTATAGTTAGCTAAAATATATCTGTTTTGTATATGAAACTTTAAAATATTGAATAAAAAACTCCACTTGAAAAAATTGAATATATATTTTATAAATAAAGCTGTAATAAAATCCACAAGATAGTTGTCTGAAGCAAAGAGTGCATTTCAAAAGGAACCAAATCTAATTATGATCATTTTGCATAGTCAATAAGAATATCAAGTGAGACAAAAGAGAACCTTTCTAAGTTCATCCCAGAGCTTGTAGAAGTTGCCATTGTGAGGGCCATGTACATTATGGCAAAGCTCATGAAGCATCGTATCCAAAACTTCATGAAAGGCCAACCCCCCCTCCCCCTAATCGATGGACACCCCAAATTTTTGAATATCCCCAAATTGCCCTCACGGGGGACGCAGGTGATGTAGCAAAAGATGTTTGGTTCAGCACGCGGATGGTCGAACTGGTTCGGCTGGACCTCCACCGAGTATAGATAATGACACGGTTCGGTTGTGCCAAGTCCGAACCGGTTCGCATGCATCTTAACCGAACCGTCCAGGGGAGTGTGGCCTGAGAAGTTGATGAATTTGTATGGTTCGATCAACCGTTAGCCGAACTGGTTCGGCCTTGCCTGGTCCGAACCTGTCTGTTACTATACAGAACCATTAAGTTTCTGGACAGCAATTTCTTGGACAAATTTTGTCCAAAATTATTGTAATTTCCACCTCTAAAATAACTACTTGAATTGAACTTAAATTCAAATTAGAGCATAAAACATGAAATTGTCTTAATAGAATTGTCTTAATAATACATAATCAAATTTAAAATTCACAAACAAATTGAAATAAACATCAAAATCAATCTTTTGTCAAATTAACACAAGTAGGAGAGTACGCGAAACAGAACGAACATAAAGCAGCAAATCATCACGAGTAGCAAAGACTTGATCGGTTTGGAATGAACTCGAATGATCCACAACTATCGAATCAGCTTGGGAGCCACTTTCATCCATATTGGTACCTAAAAAAATGGAATAAGCCAATGAACCAAGTAGGTTCGGACCCTAAGCCAACGAACCAGGTAGGCGCACGCTGGTCCAAACCACCTAAATACAGACACCCCAAATTAGCTAGTTCGGTGCACGGTTGGCCGAACTGTCCAACAGATTCAGCGCACGCATGGCCGAATCGGTTCGGCCTCTGTAGGTCCGAACCGTGCGTGATTCCAAAACAGAAACCAACACCAATGTGAATGAAAATGGGGGGAAAAACGAAAAAAATGACAACATCTGCTACATACCTTAATGTTGATGATAATAGGAGCAAGATTTCAGCTATAGGTTGGAGATTGATGTGAGGGTGTGGAGTGAGAGTGATGAGAGTGAGAGTAATGGGGGTTTAGGGGTTTAGGGGGTGTGTGGGAGGAGGGATATGGGTTTGGAATTTTGAATTTTTAGTGAGTGTATTTTTGTCATTTCATAGGGGGGGGGGGGGGGGGGGGGGGCTGTCTCTCGAGTAGTTAGGGGGTTGGACGAAGTATTGGCCTCATGAAATGGACAAAAGTCCAAATCTCCGTTTGGCCTCCGAAGCCGCAACTTAACATTTACACCACCTCCAACACTCATCCCCAAAAGATATGGATTGCTTGCAGGGCCGGCCCAATAGGCCTAAAGACCCAAACTAGGGCTTTAGGCCTCACAAAATTTGACAAAAAAAAAGGCCTCAAAAATATTGGTATATAATATGTATTTAAAATTCTATTAAAAATATTGACAAAAAAATCCATTAAAATAACAAAATTTAGCCTAACTCAAATGTTAAATTGGCTTTCCTCATCTGTTTTTGGTGTGGGTTCGATCCCCTCCTCTTATGCTTTTATTTCGATTTGTGCTAAATAACAAGGTAGATAACCTAATAGCTTTAGTCCACCCCCGAACTAGGGTATCCCATCACTCAAAAAAGAAGGTTTTTTTTTGTCGAGACTAGGTATCCACCGCCGAACGCAGTGACTAATCCCCTCGCTGAATTGGAGGCATCTCGAAGGATGGGACAGCTGCTGGCCTAGGGATTTCAAAAAAGAAGGGTTTGAACAAGTGGATAATTTTTTTCCAATTATCTGTGGCACTAAAATCCAAAATTTCCCAACAAATAAAAAGTTTATCTATGATATTTTTCATGTCAAAATATATTTTCAAAAACACATTGTATGGCCAATTTGGCCATTGTAATTTTTACTTAACTAAATATCATTAAATCCATCACATGTATATATTTTTCATGTCGATTGTTTTATAACCTTTGTTATTGTGTCTCTATAGTTTATTTAATTTATTATTAATAATTTAATGATCATACAATTCATAAAATAATTGTTCTTTTTATTTAACTTAATTAATAATACTCGTACAATATTTATAATTATTATTATTTGATTAACACAATATTTATAATTATATAATTCATTTGATAAAAAATATTATATAATTCACATAATAACAATTCATACAATTGTTTTACATGAATGAATTACATATTTATGATCATACAATAATTTCATATCGCGATCATACAATATTTACAAACAGTACATCTTATCATACAATATTTATTTTTTGTCATAGAAAAATCATACAATTTTTATTTATTCAACAACCGTATGATCACACAATTCATTTTATATGAGTTGATCATACAATATTCATTGAGACAGAACAACAATTGTTATAAATATTTGTGTTACTTGATCATTGACTTAACAATGATTTCTCATCACAACAGTTATAAATTATATAAATTTTCTAAGGTTTGTTTGGGAGGGGGAGTTAGGAGGGGATGGGAGAGGAAGGGAAGGTTTATGGGAAGGAACTCATTGTTTGAGAGTTTAAAAAAAACAAGAGGATGAATTTGGGAAGCTCTCCTAACCCCTCCTAATGGTCCATTTTCAAGTTCTCCCAATTTGGGGGTTTAGGAGGTTTATGATGCGAAATGACATGTTTACCCTTACTACAATTCGAAAATTACTTTCTCAGTCCCTTCCCTGATGTTAAACTATTAATTTTAACCAATGAGGCATGAGGAGGCCTCCAGTGAACTTGGAGGAGCCTCCAACTGAGCTAGATGATTAATTTTTGATTGATTAGCTCCATTAGGGATAGGAATAGTAGATGATAAGAACTGTTAAACACCATATCATTTCTTGCGTTCCAAATATTCCATAGAGTGAAGAAGATTCAGGATGAAAGGAAATTGGCAGAAGCCATAGGGGATTTCATAGCATCCAGAATCCACTTTTGTATCGTTGAAAGCCCAATTGGAGAGGGGTTGATAAATTGAAGTCCAAACCATAAGGGGTCCAAGGGCAGAGAAGAAAAATATGCTCACTAGTCTCAGTCTCATTTAGGCACACTGAACACAGATGAGAGATGGGAATTCTCTTTTTACATTAATATCAAATAAAACCCTAAGAAGCCTAATGACTGAGCGCCGCTCTACTCTCTTCTTCTCTGATCTCCCCGCTTTTCTACTCATTTCTTCTCGTGACAGTACAATACTAATTTCGAAGTATTTTTGTTTCAAGTATTTGCACGCCTCGTATTGTATTTTAAAAGAATTTTTGGCGGGATTGTAATTCACATTCTACCTCAACAGAAAGCGGTTACTTGGCTTCAGCAAGCCTATAAATGCAAAGCCGTTCCCCTACTCATTTTCTTTTCTTGTAGCACTCTCTCGCTTGCTCTGCACTCTCTCTTGCTTGTTCTTCCATGGCAGCGATTCACTTCAAGGTATGTGTAGTCCATTTCATCATTCACTTTCATCATCTACTTTTCAACTCCGTGAGATGTAATCAATTTCATCATTCATCGTTTTCATCATCTACTTTTCAACTCTGTAAGATCAATATGTGTAATCTATTTCATCATTCACTGTTTTCATCATCTACTTTTCAACTCTCAGATCAATATGTGTAATCCATTTCATCATTCACTGTTTTCATCATTATCTTATTGTTTTTCTATGTCTAATTGGATCTGAGCTTGGATTTTCCAACAAACTGCATGCTGACCTAAACTTTCTTTCCTCTGAGGTAAAATTATCACTCTGTTTGATTTTTGATTTTCTTTTCTGTTTTTTCATTTTTTTTGATTTTCTCTGCTGCTGCTTGTCTTTTACAGGCTGCGTGTCTTTTACAGGATGAGAAGTTGCTAAGGTGGAAGAAGAATTTGTTCAAATTGCGCAGGTTATTCCAATCGAAGTTCCTCCTCGATTGGAGTATGATCTTAAGTATTTTGATTTATTGAGATTCTTTTTATTGAGTTTTTTGTTAACTTTATTATTTCAAGTCCATGTATAAATGTATTTTAATTTAATTTAATTAATTATTAATAAGCCTTGGGTAACATTGAGTTTGTGTGAGCCCTTGACGTGTTTATACTGTAAGTAGAATTTAGTACATATCTGTTATAATGTTTAATTTGAAGTATTAAAAGTTAGATCTCTGGAGACATTATTAATTTGTCATATGAGGGGGTTGATGGTTCTTGACATAAGGATGCAAATTTTTTTAGTTTTTGCATGGTTTTTTCTCTTGATGCAGAGGAAACTATAGGAAGACGGATAGTTGGAGTAAGGAGATATCATCCCTATCCCTAAGACATACATTTTAGTTGTGCCAGTATTGTCTCTTGATAGGTGGTGTCAAGACTGTGTGCTGGCCTATGTGCATGTTCATTCAATGTGTTGGCCTATGTACTATATTCTTTCCGTTTGAAGGATGATTATTTCTGAAAAATATACTTTACACTTGCTGTGGTAAGGCCCATACTTCGTCCAACTCCCTAGCTACTCAGTAGACACCCCTAACATGCGTGAAAAGACCAAAATGTCATTTGTCATCCAACGATGGTTCGGAGCACGGTCGTCTGAACCGGTTCGGATGTGGTGCCACCGAACCAGAAACAAACACACAGACACTCCCCTTTTTAACTGGTTCGGTGGCACCATGTCCGAACCGGTTCGGTTGATCGTGCTCCAAACCAGTTAAAATGCAGTGTGAGGGGGTTTTCCATGTGAGGCTATTTTGGAAATATTTAAGAATTGGGGGTGTCCTCTGAGTAGAGGGGGGGTTGGACGAAGTATGGGTCTTTTAAAACACTTATTGGCCCACATCTGTGAACTCAACAAGGCTAGGGCATGGTATGCCAGGCTTACTCATGCCCTACTCAGTTTTGGACTTGTCACAAGCAAGTGTGATCGTTCTCTACTTGTTTATAATAAGGATGGTGTCTGCTTCTATATGCTCATCTATGTTGATGAAATTATCATCGCTGGCTCTTCAAGTGCAGCAAAGGCGCAACCTTTGCTCTTAAAAAATTTAAAGAGCTTGTGTATCTTTTGGGGATTGAGGTTAATCACTCAGCTACATTTGCATTGCTCTTAACTCAAGCAAAGTACATTAAAGATCTACTAGTGAAAGGTGATATGGCTGATGCTACGTTTGGGTCAGATAATTACATGGACAACCCATGTTCATTCATCTCTGTAATGAAAATACAATTTAGAAATACAATTCCAATGAAGTTTCAATTCTCTGATAATATCACAAGCAGGGAATTCACAACTCAATAGATAAAAAAATGAATAACCGAGTAACTTCTTAGGAGATCATCCAATTACATTACGTAATAAAAATTTGTTAATCCTTCAAAAACTTTCACAAAAGGTGACAAGTAAATACAGTCTAAAACTAAAGTTATTAGACAATATCATTTTGAGTATACATCCAAATAAATGCCTTATATATGCTTTTGTGGTATAAATGAAGCAACTATGAGCACTTTAATCATCAATCATTCTTATTCAACAACTTTAGTGGTAGATAGTTGATGATCAGAGGGAGGAGAGTGAAAGAAGAGGCAAATAGCTGATATATCATCAATTGCAATGCCTCTTCTCTTACGTTTCCATTCATGTGTGGCACATTTTACAAGCTTTTGAGCTGCTTTTTCTCTATCTGGAGTTGAAGCAACAATTTTGACAGCTTCTTGGTTGGAAATAACATCCCATACCTGTAATGAAAAAAGAAAGCAATTACATGAGCACTGCACATTCTAAATCACATTCATTATTCTACTTGATCACATGTGCAATCATGTTCACTCTAATATTCCATCTAACTAACCAAACATGACTCTTTTTGCTGTTTTGTGTAAGTCCCTATAACACACTCTTTTTCTGTATTAGCCCTTGTAATATCTAGTTATATATTTTTTTTTATAAAAAGTTTAGGTGAGTTGAGTTTTGGAGACTAATCAGGAAAAAAGTTTAATTAGTCTCTCTCTATAGTAGTATATTACAGAAACTAAGATGGAAAAAAATATATTGTATGGACTATGGACTAAATGAAACAATTTTCCTTTTACTAAGACCACTTATTTTTATTTTTGTTACAGAAATTTTAGTGTGAGTGGATGACGCTCCGGTCTAAGGCGAGGAAAACATTTAGGCTCTTTGAGCACTTATGAAAGAAATTAAGAGAACTAGTGAGGATTTAAACTTGGGACCTCCCGAATACAAATTGCGTTATGCCTCACTATGCCAACCTTTTAGGGTTACGAAGACCACTTTAAAACAGAAAAAACATAAGACCAAATAAAAAACTAGGTTATTAAAGTGACAAAACACATATTTAAACCTTTTATTTCTTAAATACATTTTCATTCTGAAAATGAATTCATTGTATGGTTGAACAAAAATGCTGAAAAGAAATAAGGTGCATATACATACCCCATCTGTTGCCAAAATGACAAATTGATCCCTAATGGTAAGTTTCCTTTGTGTAACTTCTGGTACAGAGATGAGTCCAAAATCTTTTACACAGTAATCACCAAATGCTCTAGATATTGCTAGTCCTGGAGTCTTACCATTTGGCATCCAAACCCTATACACTCCTGGTTCATCTTCCAAACAAAATACCCTCCCTTTGGACTGTTTTATGCGCTCTGCTTCCTCTGAAATTAACAAGAACAAGACTCAATTATCTTTAACAAATACAAGTACTTTTAACATGAAAATATGCACACAAAAATAGACATAGCTATGTAGGGAGTAGTATACTTGGTAAATTTGGCTTGAAGTCAGTGGTAAGCTGAAGAGAGGTCAATGCGCCATCTTCCTCTGAAGTGGTTGCCAAGACAGCCCTAGAGTCACCAACATTTGCTATAATGAGATATTCACCCTGAAAATTTAGTCACACAAATTTTAGATTACTTTGTCCCAATAACTACTACAGCTCTTGAAATTATTTCATCATCCAAATGTTGTTAACTCATTATTCATTCAAGACTAGGGAAAACATAAATAATCTACTATAGATGATTATGATTGTTTTCCTTTCTAATCTTCAGGATTGGCCCAAAGATAAGGTTTCTAAAGTACTAGATTCAAATACCAAAAAAAAAGAATACCAAAAAAGAGTTCTAGCTTTAGGCTTGCCAACAAAAAACTTATTTATCATTAGTTTTTATAAAGGACTTTGTATGCCAACCTATAAGGGGTTGGTCTAGTGGAGCATGACAAGGTACAATCCGAGAAGTTCCAGGGTTCAAATTCCCACTAGTCTCCTTGGGTGAGGTAAATATAATTTTCTTTCTAAGTTCTTAAATAGTCCGAAGGTTTTCGTTACCTTGGACTGGGACGCACAACCTTCCCCTTAACCTAAAATTTATGTAACCAAAAGAGACTATGCATGCTGCTGGCAAAAAGGTATCATATCACATGTTATATGTAACCTGTTTGATGATTGTCAAAGCTGTAGTACCACTTTGAAAGGAATCAATTCCAGTATGCTGCTTTAAATCCTGATCAATTGCAGCACAAGTCTTTATGTAGGACTCTTTCCACATGTCAAATCTATGGATGTTCCTTTCTGTTTCCAACTTAAAATCCAAGTCAAGTGATTTTGCAGCCAGGTTTTCCTGCCAATTGCATAGCAAAAAAGCAGGTAATTTTTTCCTAACCCTTTTAGCTACAAAATGTCCCCAAGGTCCATGTCCATCAAATATTCCACACAATATGATGTCTTCTTGGCAGCCAAATTCCTATCATCAGAAACAAAGCAAAACAAAATAAATATCATTTCCTATTTGTCAAAAAAAATAATCATTTCCTATAGTAATTGCACTCATTAATGTTGTGTCCCACTTATGCTGAACAAGATAATTTGGCAAAAAGAAGACTTTGTTTGACAAAAAAATACCGAATAACGGATAAGCTAGCTTATAGAAGATAAGCTGATAACGCATAAGCTAGTAGATTGAATTTAACGTGTTTGGTAAAATTAGCAGTTCATTGTTTACCTCCCAAACAATATGGCGATCTTGATTGAATCCTTTCTGGCCCTTCTTACTGAACACACACGTAAAATTGTTAGCCTTGACAGACTTAACAGTTCCAGATGACTTCAATAACATTTCATTCTTCTTTGCTTCCTTAGCCAGTGCTTCCACAACTTTCCTTTCATCACTCTTTTCTTTCTTCAACGAAACAGTTCTTGCCAATTCATTGACAAGAGATTGAAAAGTAACCATACCAGAACAGAACCTGAGGAACTGAAATGTGATTCCTCTGAAGCTATATATATTCTACTCAAACTCCATGAGCTCAAATTTTGTAAGCACAACTAGCTTAGGCACATGACGTTTACTTCTTGTAACTTGTAGTGCAAGGTGGTGCTAATGGTGTATTTTATTGCCATAAGATAAGGGCTTTATGGGCAAATGAAAAGTGATTAGCCATCTTGATTGCTATGTGTTAGCCAAATAAATGGTCCAATTAATAATTAAATAGAAAAGTGAGTAATATATTTTCATAATTCAGAGCTTGCAAGGTCTATTTTGAATCGTACGGGGTCGGTATTTAACAAATACCTTAGAAAAGCAACATGATAAGTAAGTAATGAATAAAAAACTTGTGTGGATGAAATCAGATTGCGTTTTAGTGCGATGCCTTTAAATTAAGTGATCTTCAATCTTTATTAAACAAATTTAAATAGAATGAGTATGCTAATCATGAGACTCAATCTTAACTTGGCCAGTTGTTCAGGGGGTACACACCTTAGGGATGTCATCATGGTCAAACAAGTGGACACAGGTGAGATTAATTTATTACCCACAATGGACTTTTGTTAACAAACAAACAAACACAAATCCATGGCGGGGGTTGCTTTAGGTGGAAACTAGATATGCATGATTGCTATATAATATTCACATAAGATAAACGAAGTAAAAAAATAAAGTTGCTACCTAATAATTTGTTAACATAGATATGATATGATATATTAGTGAGCTTATTCCTTCTTTTCCTATAAAATTTGAACTGATGGATTTTTACAGTGAACAGTTACAGATGCATTCTTTACAAGAATATCATGAACTCGTGACCCCCCTCAATATCCCGACTTACTTGCAGAACTGTAATAAAAATATATTCTGCAAGTAATAAATTACAAATCCCCAGTATAAAAGGAATCAAGATGCTTTGCGTACTTGGATACCGTACTCAATGGAAAACTTGAGTAGCGTAGTATTCACTTTCATTAAAAGTAGGTCTTAGATTTTCTTGACACATGAACTCCAAGGGAAAAGAAACAAGATGACCCTTCACTGATGCTAATCTCTCCATGGTATCAACGTTCTTGATATCTCCATCATGATAGGATTCTAGTTTTTCTTGGGCTATTCCTAAATCAATGGTCGTGTGTCCAATTTTCTCTTTCCAAGAAGCCATGCTTTGTCTGAAAGCAAGTCTGCAGAAACATAAGGTTTAAAATGCATGTTAGGACAAGACAATGGAGAAAATTCACCCGATGATGAAAGACGGACAGCAATTACAACCAACATACCTGGTGTGTATTAGATCATTAGGTACACAAGAAAAGACATCCTGATAAATTGCAGTATTTGTCTGTATAATGTATCCAGGGATAATAATCAGAATTTGTGTTAGAAGTATTATTTCTTATTCAGAAACATTAAGATCTAACAGCATTCAGTATACGTATATATGGAATACATAATAACCCTTAAGCTTTCTTATTACCTTTGCTATTGTCATCCAAATATCCTTGTATGTAGATTCAACAACAGGGTCCATAATTTGATTGACCTGAGAAGATATTGAAATAGTCATTATAATCAGGAACCTAAAATAACTACTATCCAAAGAATCGAAAGTACTAACCTCTCTTGCCGGGAGACCTAAGTGCTCAGACCATAATGCTAGTCGGAGCGTCAAAGAAAACTTTCCTGCTTTCCAAGGCTTTCCATCCATATAAGAATCAATCATCTCTTTGTCTTCTATGACTACACCAATCTGAAATCCATATGCAGGAGAGTTAAAGAGGCAGAAAATGATAAAAATTATGCATTTATTTTAATTTAAAAGTCAAATAAAATATTTCCAAAATGTGCAAATAAAAACTAACAGCACCTTGTGGGAAAAGGCTAGAGTAGTTGTTGTTGTTGTATGCAAATTATAAACAGATTAATCAATGGGTTCACAAATCATGACACAATTTTAAAGGTGCGAAAAAGGATGTTTTTTTTGACAAGGTGACACAATTTTAAAGGTGCGAAAAAGGATGTTGTCAATAATGATACTACTCAGTTGAAATCATTCTTTCACTAGTTACATATTAATTATTAAGGTGTTGTATAAAAGTTTTTTAACAACATAAATGTGTCAAATTGATTATATGGAGAAAGAAATTCGAAGTTATATATGAAACACAAATACTTATATTTGTAGTCTTTACCAAAATTTCCAACAAAATATATCAAAAAGAGACAGAGCTAACTAGATATCAACTATCTCACTTCCATAATATATGAATCACCATCGATGAAAATGGTAATGAGAGTTAATGAAATGAGAGAGGTGTACGAAAGTGACTCAGTAATCAAACATCCGAATCTGATCACTCTTTTAAAGCATGTGAAGGGAGAAAGACTTGGAACTGTACCTCAGAATCCCTGGAGCCAAGTAAGCTCCTATCATTAATATTAGCAGATCCAATCAAACTTATACAATCATCAACAATCATGATTTTACTGTGAACATACACCTGCAAAAACGGGTATATCATTAAGCTGACCAGAGCTCGATAAATACAAGACCATAGATGTGAAAATACCTGGCTTGTTGCCACAGGACCACCATCAGAGAGTCTGCCATAAGACCTCAGGCCATAAAAAGAGATGTAGTCATGTATTCTTGAACCAAGAATCTCATGAAGGTTATGTAAGATAGAATTCTGCCCTCTGCAAATGGTTCGATACTGCCAATGCATTATGGCTCTCACAGATGCTGCGCCACTATCATCAAGCCCCCCCTAGTAGATAGTATAAAAGTAAGTCCAAAACTCATGCAAAAGCATAATTGTGTTGAAACAGGATAAAAATTAGAACCTGGAAGCCAGGCAGGAGAGGTATGACAACAATAACCCTGAAAGATTTTTTGTCATTATAAGCTCGCATAATCCGCCGATGCAAAGCTTCTAACACACGATTACGTATCATATCATCTCCAGAAAGACCTGAGATAAAAAATTGGTTCTGGAACAAGTTCCCAAGGATGAAAGAAAACAGTCAGAGAAAGTCCAGAACATATGAGATTAAGTTGATCCAAGGAATAATGTCCAAAATTCGAAGCATGTAAAGTAGCAAAATAAATGTCACATGTCGGTTAAGCAATTATCTAATGATACGGCAGCCAAAGCTGGAGAGTTGAGAGACTATGCAGAAACTCACGAAATATTCAGGCTGTTTACAACAATGGCATTTTGGTTACTAAAGAAAATACTCATATGGTCATTCGAGTTAAAAAAAACTCGTAATTAGATTGCAATTAGATTGGTTTTTATTATTATAATAACATTATAATAACTAACAAAGCAAAACCACTTTTGGTATGATAATTTGCAACACAATCAATCTTCAAAAATTGTGTCACATTAAAGGCATGAGTTTATTTAATACCTCAATGTAGATGAAGTATTCAGCTTTCTCAATAAGCGAGCAATAAGCATTGTGGATGCTCTCTTCAGTTTGGCTTGTTCCAGCTGACCACTGACTGACACTCCTAATAACCTATCAATTAATGGCTATTTTAATGGTAGAATATACAATGACCAGTGTCAAAAAATAATTAGCAGCACACAAGCGACAAGAAAAGAATAAAAGAAATAAGATAATAATGCACCCTATTAAAGTCTATCCTCCAGCATGATAGGAGATATGGACTTCCCACTGCTTTTAGTTTTTATGTTGGAAAAAATTTATCAATGCCAAGAGCTTCCATAAAATATCCAACTTCTATCAATGAAAAGTATTTAATGACAAAAAATAACATTTGTTACATAGGTCATTGACAAAAAATAACATCACAGATAGAAACAAATATATAAGTCATTGACAAAATTATGGTTAAATAGGTCACTGACACTTCATCAATCTGAAAACAGTGTACCTGACAACGGCAGGAAGCACGGGGACCAGTTTGTCCAGATTCATCAGCAAAACCTCCCTGATCACCTCGTTCTTGTGTTTCCCACCATTCTGGTTCTGTATTTTGTAAATCAACATGAGCCATTCTATCATGAGACATGTTTTCATGATAATGCATAGAGTCAAGATCATCTACAAAGCTCTTCATTGGTGTATCTGGACCGATTGCTGCAATTTTGGCCTTCCGGAATGAGAAAGGAAGACTGCTATTGATCCTTCTTGGCTGGTCATGGTGATGTGAAAAGGAGATTCGCCCATTTGGTTTTGAGTCTCCTTTAGGAGTACCCAACCCACCAGACTCCTGAGGTAAGAGTAGAGGAATATCTTTGTCTTGGGAAGATGAGGAAAAGGAATCTTCTCTCTTGATAACTCTATCATTGTTATTCTTGCTTTCAATCGGTATGTCACTGCTTCTTCCCAAGTAATGGGGAATAACCATATGATGTTGAGGCATAAGTAATGGTATTGCTTGTTCATTTGGGGCTTTGTTCCTCTAATGTAATAAAAATTAAAAATTATTTCCTATTGGGTATATAGGAATACGACCAGAAGGCATAAAAAATTTCAATGCAATTGTAGAATAAGTCTAACCTTGGCATAATTCCATCGTTGAACAAAGTGCCTAGCAATATCACGACAAGGTGGTCCCCAAAGGGCACAATGAACATCATGCCAGGGCATACGAGGATATTTTTCACGTTCCAATTCATCTTTCATTGTATCTTCCCATGAATTTGGTTCAGATTCTCTGTCAACATTGAAGATGAAATGAATATATGAATCATGTTCAACAAAAAAGATTTATTTAGTCTATGACAAAGTAATGATAAGAAACATATTTAAACGTACTAAGTGCAAGGCCTGACAATAATTTAGGATTGCACTGTTAGGATAGAATCATTGTAATGAATATGAACCCTAACACACACACACACACGGCTTTGACCCATCTCTCGCAATGTAACCCTAAATCAATTTTGTGCCGATTGCTCAACAGCCCTCTCTGCGTGTTAATACCAATGAGCTACGACTCCCATGACTCTTTCCGGTAAGTTTCTGTCCCCAATTAACATTCCAGCAACCTCAGTTGGGACATGATGTGAGCTTTAAATTTTTGAGTCACTTTTCTAAAAACCATGTTTACATGAGGCATGATCAGAAAGAACAACTTCATTTGAAAATACTTTTTAATGTCTCCACTTTAGCTATATATTAAAATAGATACACCAATTTATTTTCTTTCACAGAGGATGTTTGGTTTTAGCCATCCACTGCCGTATAAAGATTTGAATTACTCCTCGAACACCTAAAAAATTAAAAGCGTTTTTTTTATAAAACTAAAATGAATCTTTTAATAACTGCACAGCATAATGAAACTTTAAATAATTTTGCAACATGGCCAAATAGACTCTTGCATATAGCTTCCACGTGATTTTATGCTCTATTCACAAAACTTACCGTGGGTTATAATAGTCCTTCCCTGGCCAGATTAGAGAAGGGAAGTCTCCCACTTTATGCTCAGATGAGTCGTAACGACCAAAGCATAAATCCAGTCCTCCAATAAAGCAAATATGATTATCAACGATGACAAGTTTTTCATGGTGCGACCTGTGTATAATGATAAGCACGAATAAGAAACCATTGAGTGTATTATAATTGATACATGCTGATAACACATACATTTGTGTGCGTGTGTGTGTGTGTGTTGAAGTTATAGGGCTGTAGATAAGGAAGGAGGAAAGAGAAAGATAAAGACTTTGAATGGTGATTATGGTTTTATGTGATACAAGAGACTAAGCACTAACCCTTATTCATACCAATACTAAACTCGTAATATTAATTAAATTAAATTAAATAAGGAAACTAACCATGAAATGCAAAAGAAGTATGGAAACCAATCCTAAGAGACAATTTAGTATATTCTAAAATATTCCAAGATACAATTCAATATTCAATATTATGAAAGACTTTTCCTACATTCTAACAATCCCCCTCAAACTCAAGTGTACTAGGCTTTGAGCTTGTCAAGACTCACAATTACAAACAAAACCTTTGTAAGAAAAATAATATGGGCTCCAAAAAACATAGCTAGAAAGCCATTGACAACTAAAGAGATGCTGGAATGATCATCAACCTAAAGCAATTATAGACAAGAACTAAAACTTCTCCAAATCCACCAAGAACAACATTTGGAAACATCGGTGATGATTCACAATGGGAGGTTGGTATGAATCTCAGCTTACTCATCGTGAATTCAGAATACAAGAGGCCAATTTGAAACTAGGATAGCTGGGTCAAACTTCCTTTAGTATAGTCAAGGTCAAACATCATCTATAACAGCTGGGGTCAAACTTCATCTAGGACAGCTGGGTCAAACTTCATCTAAGATAGCTGAAAGATTTCAAAAGGACAAAACAGTGAGAGAACTGGGAGACAAAGGATAGCCAGAAATTGTACACAACTGATGAGAAGAAAAGAACCATGGAGATAAAACATTATTATAGTTGACTTCTAAACTTTAGCGAACTCGCTAGCAGAATAGTGACAAGACAGGTCATGGAGGATGATCCAACTCTGGTATCATGTGTAACTATAAGGGTTATAGATAAAGCAAGGGAGAGAGAAAATAATTATTTTGAATTGTGATTAAGAGACTATGCACTGACCCTTATTTATACCAATACTATACTCCTACTCATAACTAAATAAGGATGGTAGTCCTAAAAAGTAATAGACTTGTAATCCTAATTAAACAAAGAAACAAATAATGAAATATAAAGACATAAGGTAACCAATCTTAAGAGATAAGCTAAGATATTTTAAATTAAATTTACTTTTAGGACAATCCAAATATTATGAGATACTTTTCATATGGTCTAACAAGACACATTAATAAAACCAAAGACAAAAAAGGAAGTTTGAGGTGATTTCATACCACAGGTAAACACCAGTAGAAAAGTGGTCAGGATAGCGTAATACCCTCACATTCTCATGAATGCTAAGAAGCTTTTTCTTGCTATAAACACTGTTGATTTTCAAAGCAAGAGCCACCTCTTTGTATAGAAGAATATAAATCTGTAAAAACAGAAAATAAAACATTCATCCAAATCCTGGCACTTCAATGGAAATAGAGCAATTTGACATGTATTATCCAGGTGGCATACAAGCCAACTAAGAACGTTCATAACAACTTGATCTTCAGGTGGACTGGACTGGTGAACTATTCAGAAATAACTAATCCATCCAATCATATACCTCGCCGTTTCTCTCATTTTGAACTCAACCATTTATTGAAGGCTAAATTTTATAGTTCTATGCACCTTCAATTAGTGCTACTCATGACTCAACGAACAAGAGAAATTTTTTTGGAGCGCCACCGGTTCTACACAGACTTAATTCCTTTTTGAAGTGTCCATATTTAATACCCATAGCAATATCTCAAGTGATTTCTTTAGTAAAAAGAAAACAGAAAATTTGTTGTTACAAGGTTTGAAACAGAAAATAAAGAGAACCAAAATGGACCCTTTTTAACTTGGTTATTTTTTTTAACTTGGTTAATGTCCAGGAGAGTAACATAAAATATCCACTATGACCAATGATGGTTACAAGGGGTGGTCACTCAATGTTCAAATCTTCATGCCATACACACAAAAATAGACATATCTACTGGTTCATTTCAACCAACTACACCATGACTTGAAGTCAGATCATATGTTGGGCCAAAAACCAAAATTAAATAGAAGACAACGAAAAATGAATTTAGGGACAAAAATAGGTAACAAGTGGTTATTCCAGTGAAAGATAGGTCACTACTCCAGTAGAAAATAGAGGATTATAAGCTAAATGAAATCCAAGATCATGTTTAAATCCTTGGAATGACCATAATTACCTCTGATGATTTAAACAACCTAATAATACAAGTAATTTAGTAAATGTAAAAGTGTCTTGGATAAATTGATAAGGTATTTTAAAAAGAGTTCACATTAAAGGTTACCTGCACGCCTTGCTTAGCTTTTGCTTCCAACAAGTTATCAAGCCTTGATGAAGCATGAGTGTGGAAAGGTCGCCGTAGATACAATTCTGGGCACAGCCACCACCCACAGATAAATATCTGCATGATTCTCTCAATCATTAAACAGAAACTTGAAAACAATCATTATTTTCTATTTTGATAAAAGCGTAATATCAAGAAAGTAGCCTTAAATGTTATAGCTTTGAGAAAACAGACCTCGGATTTGGCATCCTCAATTGAAGAAGCAATGGCCTCAAATGCTGCTTGCCCATCTACAAACCACTGGGCTTGACTGTTGTCATCTTCAATTAGGCCTCTTGGAGGAGCGAAAGAACCATAGCGATGTGGATGACACCATCCTTCTGGAGCCTTAAGTCCAGCATCATTAATTGCAGCAACCCAATCTTTAACTTTGCTGGTATTCTTCACTCTAATTCTAATGCTCCGGGTTCCACAAGTCACCTGAAGTATTCCACAGAGTGTTAAAAAAGTATCTTTCTCTGTATCTCAATAAACATTAGATAACATCCACAAGGCAGCTAATAACCAGTAAAAATGTTAGGTTAACCCTAATTTTGGTTCTTGAAAACTATTTTGGACGAACAATTTTGTCAAAAGATTACTAGATCAATTTGATCATCGAAATGAAAGTTTTACATTAAAATCTCAAAGTTACTGTTTACTAAGACCAAATTGATGCAATTCACAGCCAAATATTGTCGTTTGAGGATCAGTTTGATTTGTTACTGATTGCTAAGACCAAATTGATGCAATTCACAACCAAATATTGTCGTTTGAGGATCGATTTGATTTTGATGTCACTAATCTTTCAAAAACAAGTTGCATGACGAAGCAGAGGACCAAAACCAAATTGATCCCGAGATTCTTTTGACAACAAAATTGAAGACTGGCTCAAGGTTTTGATATGGCCGACAGACAATCACAAATTAAACCCTTTTAATCATGACTATGAAACAACAATAGGCACCTTGAATGAATGGCGTAAAGGATTTCGCTCCTTCATTTCATTCGCTAGTGATAAACGACCATTCCCATTCCCACCTAGGGAAGGCAGTACATCAAATACAATAATGTCCAAGGGCTGTGTACCAAAAGGATCTGCCAGCAATGCCAAGAATCCGGGTTTCAGTACGGCCCACACCTGTACACAAACAGGAGAGTGAAAACTGTGAAGTCAAACTGATAATAAAAGCTAATAAAATAATTAAGACAATACCACTTAAGTTCTTGCTCATAAAATACCAGATTGTTTGGAGAAATTCAAGGCCAGGTAAATATTTAAAAAGACAATGGGGGTTGGTTTCAGTTTGTTGGGATCGAGTACTCTGCTAGTAAGGCTTAAGGTGTAGCTGCCAACAATGCTCCCATCAGTAGGCATTCTGTAAGTACCACTGCTGAGATTCAAAGCATGCCTTGGCCTTGGATGGAGATAGCCTCCTCTTCTCCAAAATGTTTTCCAACCAAAAATAAACTGATCCGAAGATATAATTTATACGAACTACAGGAAGTAACTTCCCCTATCTGTCTTGATTTACACTTCCCCTGAATGCCTAACAGAACCAGCAACTAAAACTGATTAAGTAAATAGAGAAACTGTGATTAGTATTCGACCAGAGGTTGTATACCTCTGTATCAAGTGCTTACAATACTGGAAAATAAAATGGATGGAACCTCCTTGGAGAAATGATAATGGTGACTCTTACCAAGAGTATCCCCTTACTGAGATAGGAAATATCCTACACCTAGCACCCACTATTCCTCACTGCACGCATCAGAATTCCCTCTCAATTCTGTTGCTCTCCCCCTAAAATACCTCTTCTCTCTTCTACTTTCAATGATTACCCGCGCCCCCTTCCTGCGATCCTTCCTCATTGATTCTCATGCCCTCATTCTCCAATCCTACTCTGCCATCTATACATTCTGTTACTCATCCCTTCTCTAATTCTCTCTTCTTCACATCTGCAGCCATCTGCCCCTTTCTTGTGCTACACAGTACACACACAAACATTCCTCCTCAGGCTCACTACCACTCTTTTTATTCCTTCTTTACCCCTCCTATAAACATCCATTAAAGGCGTATCAATACCGAATAGTATATTTTTTAAAATAAAAAAGCAGTTAGAAAAGTCAGTTTAACTTCATAAAATGGGTCCAGTTCTAAACTCACATCGCTTATACTTTAAAAACTTCCAAACAACAAAACACAAAATCAAATCAATTCAATTCATATGTTCAAAAAAGGACATACAAACAACAACCAAGTCTTCTCCCGCTAAGTGGGGTAAGCTACATTGATAATGCTTTGTCAAGTATTAAGTTCAAGGATAGTTCATTTACCTTTAAATCTCACAGTAATGATTTGACCTATAATTTGTTGTTTTTCTTAAAATTTGGGTTGGGCCTAACTCAACCCTACAAAACCGGCTTGTAAGGTGAGGGATGTCTCTCACTTATAAACTCTTTTTTTGGCCATATCACATCCGATGTGGGACTCTTAACAAACCCCCTCGCGCCCACTGGAGCGTGACCCAAGTGGCTCGATAGCGGGTGGCTCAGTGGATTTTGGATAGGCTTTGATACCATCTTAAAATTTGAGCTGGACTTAACTCAACCCTACAAAACCAACTTGTAAGGTGATGCATGTCTCTCACTTATAAACTCTTTTTCAAGCCATATCACATCTAATGTGGGACTCTTAACAGTTTTATTCTAACTCTAGCTATTGGACTATCCTCCATTTGGTCAACCCCTTTATTAGATCTTCCAAAGATCTTAAAACATGCCAAAAACATATAAATCGAGACTCTACCGTCCTTTTTGCAATGGGAGATATCCCAATTCTCTAATAGTATTATTCCTAATCTTATCTTGTCTTTTAACCACTTGCCTAACATAAAACTTACATCTCCACAACACCTACTTGTTGGCTCTGTCACCATCATTCAATATCAAACAACATTACTGGTCTTATAGTTGTGGGGTAAACTTTTCCTTTAAGCTTGAGTGGCATTCTTCTATGGCAAATCACGCCTGGAGCATTCCTCCATCCCACTCACCTTGTTTGGATATAGTTGACATCTCTATCTCCCCAACATTTTGTATGACGGACCCAAGATACTCAAAATATGAGACTTGTGGTATTGTATGTTCTCCAATTTTTACCTCAGCCTAAATTTGTGTCTCTTGTTAAACTTGCATTCCAAACAATGTTTGGTATATTTTTAAAAGCGTTACAGGTTGCCACAGCTATCTTACGAGTTATTATCACAGCACATAGATGATATATGTAAACTGCTAAGTACATATGACTTCCTTAACAGTGCAAAATGTCACATGTAAAAATATTTGGCTTTTGCATGTATCAAAAGAAACCAAGATAAATGAAGCATGTCAACCAACTTCAATAACAGGATTTATTACCTTTTGCCAATTGTCATTACAACAATTAAAACAGCCAGACATACAACACTTTCTGGAATCATCATCCTTAGGAATTTTAGGCAGATGCTTCACCATCACATATTCCTCCTTCAGCTTGGGGCCATATTCAGGTGAAAAAGATAACATCGATACCTCCAAAAACTTGCAAACCTAGAGCATAAAAACAAGTGTCTAGTGGTCATGATAGAGCACACATTCAACAAGAAATCAAATGGAGGAGAATTAAAAATCCGATAAAAAGCTAATAACAGAAATAAATAGTCATGGACATGAACTGGAAAAAAAAATCTGAGCAGGTTCAATGTTGATATCATATAATGTATTACATTTAGCTAATGGTGACAACAATTCATTAAACTTAAGCCCCATAGAGGCGCATCCCTGTGCACAAGACTCCTACCATTTTGGGGTCTGAGAAGAATCTAAATTTAATATAATCAACCTTAATCCTGTGAGTGGAAAATTTATTTCCATGACTAGATCCAGAACCAGAACCAGAACCAGAACAATGGCGGCCTTATTTGAAACAGATTCATGACGCTACCCATCCCTACTAAAGCCAATAATCAGATGCATGGACAGCTAGTGAAACAGTCCAGTGCCTTGGCAAGCTTTTGAGTCATACTTATCAAAAAATTAATATCCAAGGGTGAGTTTAGTCCAACATTAAGGTTACCGCGTAGTGACACGGTATTCTAGACATGGGATACCCTTCAGCTTATAGAGGAGGTATATACGAGTCTGACCATCCCTGCCTTACAACTGTGTGATCATCATGCATCTGGCTGCCTATTAATGAAACTAATAAGTAATATCCAAAATCGAGTTATACCAGAGTAGTAAAGAAACACATAGTTCTACTTTTCCTTATAGTTTTTCCTTTGCTAAGGTTAAATGTCAACCAACTTAAAAGAACTGAAAAGGAGTATGTAAGCTTCACATGATAAATGGTTGCTAAAACTATATATACAGTTATAAATTAAACTATAATTTGTAAACCCTGCCATCAAGGTCCCATTGCAATGATTGCATATAATAAAATTTGTTATCATTAAAGGTAAATTAGAGCAAATTGCATTCATTTCATATGTTAAATATATGTTAAATTAACAAAATAATGAATTGTCCCTATCTTAATATCAAACCACAATATTTTGTGTACATCAGAAATGTCACGTCATAGTTAACCTCTGTTTTTAAAAAACCTGCTAGGATCGGCCAGTTCAGCCAATATTACCAGAAACTGCCATATGACTGGTCCAAGCCGATTTGTTGGAACAAAAATGCATGAGGACAGGTGAAAACCGGTACAACTCATCCAGTTTTGAGTAAAAACTGGAGAGTCGTCCTATTTTTTTAAGTTTGCATCATCTTTATACAATTGTAGATGAAGTGGTATATTAGATATTTGAAATTAGAAAAACTTGTTAATGGCTATTAATTTCGTTAAGTGACTGTATAGTATTTACTCTCTTAGAGCTACTAACTTTATAAATAATATTCTATTTTAGAAGTATGAAGTTAGCAATAAATTTGTGAATGTCCATTAGAGTATGGTATTAATCTTTCTAGAATTTTTAATAATGATAGGTACAGGTTGCGAATTCTTATGGATTTTGTTAGTATATACTGATTCAACTAATGACTCACTTCCACTGGTTCAGTCAGTGAGCCCATTGACCCATTGTCTTGATTAAAACAATAGGCAGTCAAAACTTTATAACACTTGTTGAACCATGATATTGAATTGATTGCGTAAAAGAATAATGTCTAAAACATTATAGACAATTATATCAAAAGCTCATGCACAATACCTCTGGGGAGTTAACAATACTGATATTTCCCAAAAAGTGATTCAGATACCCTTGCATTGCAGCTTTTGCCCTGTCTGCAATAGAATGCTGTCTTCCTAAAGCCGGACGTATGATTGGTAGAGCAGCACTAGATGGAACATCTCTGTACCAAAAACCAATTTATAGGAAATTATGACCAGAGTAACATATTGCAATTGCAAGAGAGCTCCAATGAAAGTTCCATGTTAGGGATTACCTGTTTTTAGCACTTTCATCAGTGTGTAAAGGAACTGTTTCATCATCGGCTTCATCGTCGTCCTGCTCCATAGCAGTGTGTTCTCCAATTCCTAGATTTTGAAGCCATTCTTTAACCTTTAATATGATGTTTCAGTGAACATTGCATTAAAATTCAAACTTTGCTAGATATGCATGATATCGTCAAATAACACAAAAAAAAATGAAATTAAAAAACATTTAAATATAAGCAATGAAATGAAAAATAAGTATAAATAACATTGCTTACCTGCTCTTGCTTCTCATGAATTTCCTCAATAAAGGCGCGTTTCTTTAACGCAAAATGCAAAATGAATACTTGATGAGCTTTCTTCACTAGCTCCCACTTGAACTGGAACGAAAATGGGACATATAAGTATAATCCACTAGGAAGGAAGGCTGGATGAAATAAACAAGGACATTACAGCATGGTTATCAGTATCTTACGATACATACGATTCGTATCTCGATACGATACGAAATCAAATAAAAACGATATGTATCTTAGTGTGTATCTTTTTTGCAACTGTATCCCATCATGTATCCCGATACACTCTGTTGAATCTTACTACTCATGAATTTTATTGAATCTTACGATATGAATTCTCAGTTCTCACTGCTTAAATGTATGCTCATGTGGTTTTTTTGAAAAAATTTCTCAAATGATACATTATAAGCCAAGAGTAATCTTTCTAAATCCCCAAGTTAGATTGACTAAGAAACAAACCTAGCACACTATGTTTTTGGTCTGCACTCCCTCCTAAAATGCGATTTTTTTTAAACTTTCGGTGTTGTTTCTATAGGGGTTTAATCAAACACATTTTATATGTATTTATGACTTGATTTATTTTGAAGTTCATGTGTTTTTTTCACTTATGTTTTAGTTACTTAAAAATGTTATATATTTTTTGATCATGTATCTTATGATACGATACAAGATACGATACACGATTCAGAAAATAGGTATTCCGATACGCGATACGTATCCCGATTTGATAACCATGCATTACAGGTATAAAAGTATAATTTCTCTCCACTTATATTTCTTAGTTTGATTTCTATAAAAGAATTTCTTTCACACACCTCAAGTCTAAATAACTACCGAGCTGGTTGTGAATGCCAGGCTAACATGTGTAAAAGGAGAAATTTTGTTTGAGGAAGGGAAAATTAAATTAAGTGTATATTTGGATGGGGGTTTGGAGAGGATAAATGAAGGGGGGTAAAATTTCTTTTTTTTTTTGGATTAAGAAAGTTATATAGTGTTTTTAAAAAAATAAACAAGGGATTAAGACATTAGATTACATGATAATCTACCATTTTACTCCCTTCATTCTAGAAAATTCTAAAATTAGAGAATATCTACTTGAAAGGACTCTCTCACAAGTCACAGCTCACTCCCTCCAAAACCCTCTCTTTCTCAAATATATAAAGTCCAAAGCTAAAACCATGTAGCAGGCCTTTGGAAAACATAAACAAACTGCAGAGCAATTGCATCGTGCATTTCGTATAAAGTAAACCCTTTGGTAAATTTACCCAATAGTAATGGTACATAAGCATATAACGAAATACATACAAATCGTTTAAAGAAGCAACTAGGTTCAAAATCAAATATAGGATTCTATTCCTTATGATTTCACTCGCTTTGTGTTCACGCAATTGACTTCAGTGCTTGTGAGTTGTGATCAAAGATTTTTCAGTTGTTGAATAATTCCACAAAATCACAAAGAGAGAAAGAGATGTCGCACCTGTTTGTACTGAACCTGAATTGTGTAAGAGAGTTGCATGGGGCTGATGTCGCTAGCATCAGGTCGAGAAACGGAAATGATGATAGCTTTCGGCAATTCATCGAAAATCCGATTAGCCTCACTGCCACCATGCTTGAACGATGGGACAGAGGACATTTCCTCCGGCGCCAGAGGAGACGGCGGCGGTGATGATTTCATTTGAACATAGCGGGGGCCACCCGCGGACATTAACTTCTCCGTCGTCGCCATCGGAACCTGAATCGCCGGCAATAAGGAAAGATGAGGAAATCGAATGCGATGAAGAGATGGAGCTGCAACGATGTCGTTAATTGCTTCGATCCAAATCTAAATTCTGACAGAGAGAAAGAGAAAAAGACAGAGAAATAGCGCTAGTTTTCGTGAGAATAGGAAGGTATAAGAGTTGAACTGAGAGCAACGCCAAAAGAGTGCACAAGTTTGATTTCTTCACTAGCTTCCTTGCTATTTTTTTTAATTAATATTAATATTAATACTCTTTTTTGCTGAATTATTAGAATGTTTATAAGGTGATAGAGCAAATTAAATCTATCATTGTTGAATCACTAAAATGTTATGAGTTATTAATATCGAATCAATTGGCATTAAATCTCAACTATTGATAAATTTTTATACTACATATTACGGTTATATTTAATGTTTCACCAATGAGAAATTTGATTTGTTCATTCATCTAAAAATTGTTAATTTTTTCTATTAAAAAAAAAGAATAGTTTCATGTCGACGTACTTTAATTGTTTTTTTCGTTTTCGTGCAATCTAGAAGTTGTTTAGGATCTACCAACAAAAAAAGTTGTTTAGGAAATACGTAGAAAATGTTGCTTTACTTCAGTTTTGTTTTATGTTTAATAATTAATTAATAATTAATAAACAGTGGCTATTGATCGGTCTGGAGACGGCCAAATGGAATTGTATAGTTAGGGAATAAATAAATGATGCAAGTTGGACCACACGCGTCTGCAACAGCGCATTAATTCAATGCAGTTGCGTTTGTTTCGTTTGCTTTGTCATCATTTATTGAATTGAATTGTCAAAAAATCTTATTGAATTGAGATCTCACCAAAAAAAAATCTTAGGGTATGTTTGGGAGGGAGTTTTAGAAGGGAAAAGGAGGGGAGAGCATATTTTTCAATTTAGAATTGAGGAAGTTATAAAATGTCTCTAAACATAAATCAAGTGTGATTACAAATGTTATATTAATATCTATCAACTTGTTCTTTTAATTTTTTAAAATCTCAAATACATATTAAAATATAGACTAATCTTTTTCAAACCCTCCCTTCCCCTCGCAAAACCCCCTCCCAAACATGCCCTTTATAGAATTTAGTGGTGCGTAAGAAGAAAAATAGTAGGAAATGCAAGATTCAAATTGTAACTCTCACGTTGAGTTTGTTAGGAAGAATACTAACAAAGTCGTTCACTTTTTAGCAGGAGTGACCTTGTTGTCAGCTAGTTCTCACGAATACACGGGGGGTCGACCCAGTGCTCCCGGTAGTTGATAACTCATATTTATATGAGTTATTTATACTCTTATTACCTAAATTAATGCAAGTTCTTAAGTAATATTGTTGTTTAATTAAGTAAATATATGTTGTTTACTGTAAAAGAGGGTTAGGAACTGATTAAGTGATTATTTGGCACTTTGGTGCCCCATCTTGTGTTTTTAACGTGTTTGTTTAGTATGCTGCAGTATCAGACGCTATAGTGCTACGTTCTGCAGCTGATGAGAGAGAAAGCGAAAAAGCAGCTTCTGTTGCGTGTCAAATCAGTGAAGAACTGTGCAGAACTTTTCCTGCAGCAGCCACCCACCTTTTACTTTTTGAGACACTTGTCTATTTTGTAATGGAGGATGAAAAGAGTTGGTGGGATGGCTTGTCAACCTTTTTGGAGGATATTTTCTTTATATTGAAGCCTCAACCTTCTTCTTCTTTGATCATGGAGTTGCTGGTCTGAAGAGAGGAGAGTTAGAAATAACTCCATTTTCATGATAAAAGTCGAAATTCTGCAGTGCTATCAGCGATGCTGTAGCACCAGGCGATTCTATGAGCGATGCTGTAGCATCACAGGGGCTGTCATCATTTGGAGTATTTTAAGCTTTATTTCTTGTGTTTGTTGCTCATCATGAGCTGAATTTCTTGTAGTTGGATGCTTGTAGTTATGTAATGATATTTTAATAGTTTTAATGTAATGTTTGATGTTAGTATTTTAACCCTTGCATGAAACTTCTTCCAATACTTATTTTAGAATTGATCAGCTAAATATGAGTACATTCGTGGATTTAGACATGGTCCATGATTCAAACTCAAGGGTTGATATGAACGAAAGGTGATTTAAAGACATTTAAATCACTTTTGCTTAACTCTAGACATAGGGGAGCAATAGTTCATAGGGCTTAAGCTGTGGGTTCTTCATTATACAGGGGTGGACTTATTTAGAACCTAGACATAGGAGTCTTGTAACAAAACCCTGGCGTGAGTGACTGAAAGGCACAACATCATATGCTACAACGCTCAATGCTATAGCGTCAAACAGAACATTAAACTATTTTTATGAATTTACATAGTGAAAGGCATTCCAACTACTCTCATTCAGAATTTCTACTTATCATCTATCTTTACTTGCTTATTTACATTTATGTTAATCACAATACTTGTTGACAACTTGTTATTGTTATTTGTGTTACTCACTAGCTAAATCACTAATTTAAATATAGAAATCAACTCAACAATCCTCGTGGGAACTATCTTTACTTACTCTTTATTACTTGTTGCGATTGTGTGTACTTGCACATACTCTTTTTACCCCACAACAGTAGTGCTCCCGGGTTCGATTCCCATAGTGAACAAATTCGGTGTTGACCAGCGCGAAATTTGATCCTAAGAAATAACTAAGATTAGTCTTTCGTTGAAAGCGTTGGGACACTCCGTGTTATGGGTGTCAGAGTGATCCATTTCGCAATTGGATATCCGGTTTGTCCATAACAAAATTTGTCCAATCCGTCCGTTAAAAAAATAATAATATTAATGGATTGGATTGGATCCATCCATTTGATTTGTGGATGGTTGTGATCCATCCATTAATTTTTTTTAAATCCAATAGATTACAAAAAGTAGACAATCAAAATCCATTGGATATTATTAAAAATATTTTTATAAAAAATATATAAATATAAATATAAATATATGGAAAGGACGAGAGTCTGGTAAGAGATAGTGAAATCCCATAGTGGTCGTCAATGATCTTTACCTTGCTCTTGGCTAGTAATCCGAGGTGAGCAGCTGGTAGTGTGATGGTTGAGATCGTCCTTCCGGAGGTTGAGGTCGGGTGGTTTGTACCTGCAAACACTTTGACGCCAAAGTCAGCAAACAGAAGTCTAGAGAGGGTACAAATGACTGAGTCGTACTTGATTTGAGGGGGGTAGTGCTCTATTAATAGACGCGGGTAAGGGGTCACCCTTAGCCTTGGTAAGATTTGGCCCGTGCGATTAGCGAACACTGATCTTAGCCGTTGGTTCCAACGCCTGCTGCCTGGGCTGCGCCTAGCGCTGGATCCAGTATTTGACCGAGCCAGTTTCTCAACGGATTGGGCTTGGCCCAGTCCAAAACAAATCTCCACCAAACTATGCTGAATAGTCACCCGAAACATATTTGCAGTGCTTAACCTTCCTCACAGAAGGTTATCTCCTACATTTTTTTGGTTTTCCATTCCATCTATATTAGACCATTACTCGTGCGATGAACGGGGGCAACATTGCATGTCATGTGCATGACTAATATGGATAAAAATTCGACATTATATAGTTTTCCTTGAAGCATGATGTAGTAAATGATTATATATACACACATGAGCTGAATTCCATAATATTGGTGGAGCTTCTGATTGTACTGTAATGTATTCAAAGAAATGAGATTTTTTCGATGAACAATGGCATGGACACTCATTTTGGAAAACAAACATGGTGCACATATGGAAAAAAATTACGCCACACATTTTGAGGGATGCATAAAATTGAAGTAAAGGCATAGGCAATTTGAAACACATGTTTGAAATTAAAAGATAAACACCCAGTTTGATTATGTAACACCCCATTTTTCGTGCGTTGTGGTTCTTTTAGTAGGTGTTGGTTTTATTAATTATTTTGAGTGATGAGATTCAATTATTTTGTGTTTGAGTTATCAAGTTTGGTTGAAATCAAATTTAAATGTATTTTATACACTATTAGTAATTAGTAATATATATTGTTGCTAATATTTATTTATTTTATTTTTATGAAGCATTAGTATTTTCAGTCCTATTTTATTTAGAAAAGTATTTTTGGGTTATTGAGGGGTTAAAATAATAGTTGTAATGAAATTGGATTTTAAAAAAGGGATTAAAATGGATTTTTATGTATTTGTTTACGCACACACCCCCTGTTCTCTTGCTAGCCGCATCCCCTGCAACTTAACCCATCCCAACACCTTTCCCAGCCCACAAGCGCGCGACCCACACCCCTAACCAGACCCGGTTCCTTCTTCTCCTTCCTCTGCACCTGCAACTCGCCGAAACCCTAACCCTCTACCTCTTCCATTTCGTTCTCACACCACGGACCACGACCATTCCCCAAAACTCGACCTCCCACTCGAAATTACCCACTAAGTCCGATTCCAGCATCAATTTCACCGATTGCATCCTCTTTTACGTGCTCTAATCCTTCCCCTCCATTTTCGAGTTTTCCCTCTATGAAGCCATTGGAGCTTCCCTGACCAGTCCGTCACCCACGCGAACTGCCTCCCTCTGTTCGCGAGCTCTCTCCCTCTATTCGCAAACCCTCAGTCCTTGTTCTTCCTTCCCAACGTTGCAGCTCTGCATCCCTTTCGTTACGGCACCATCATTGATTTCGTATTGCCATAAGCCATTACTGTCTACGATGGCTAGACTGAGCAACCTTGCTTTTGGGAATTGCACGCACAAATAGAATTGAGTTTCGTCATAAATCATACTACTAGCAGCTTTTGTCACAAAGCAGAAATAATTGTTTCTACCCACAAATCATTGCCGAAGAACGCGTTCCAACAGTTGTTGACTAGTCCCATTAGGGCCAGCCCTTCGTAACGTGTGCACTCTTAGACATTCTATTTTTGCCAAAAAAAGGGTCCCAGCCCAAAAAAAAAATTCCTAAAATAACACATTTTTTTTTTATTATGTACCAATCTAGCACACATTTTATTCGGTTGAGAAGTCGGTACCCCCCAAACCGACTTCTCAACGTGATTTTTAAAAAATTTGATTTTTTCAGTTGAGAAGTCGGTACCCCCAAATCGACTTCTCAACGTGATTTTTAAAAAAAATTGATTTTTTCAGTTGAGAAGTCGCTACCCCCCAAACCGACTTCTCAACGTGATTTTTTTTTAAAACAATTAAATATTAATAATAATAATACCAATTATATACTAATTACCTAAATAATTTTAAAATTAATTTATATATAAATACCTAAATAAATTAATATCTAAATTAATATATAAATACCTAAATAAATTTAAAATAAATTTATAAAAATGATTGAAAAAAGACTGAAATAAACAACAAAATTTTCAGAAATACAAGAATAGAAAATAAAAAACGAAACGAGAGGAAAACATGATCGAAACTACTTCCATCAAACATTTATCGTAGTTTAAATTTTTTTGACACGTGTTTAGTATTTTTAAGGTAGTTTAAATTTTTTTGACACATGTTTAGTATTTTTAAGGTAGTTTAAATTTTTTTGACACGTGTTTAGTATTTTTACAGTAGTTTAAATTTTTTTGACACGTATTTAGTATTTTTACCGTAGTTTAAATTTTTTTGACACGTGTTTAGTATTTTTAAGGTAGTTTAAATTTTTTTGACATGTGTTTAGTATTTTTAAGGTAGTTTAAATTTTTTTAACACGTGTTTAGTATTTTTACCGTAGTTTAAATTTTTTTGACACGTGTTTAGTATTTTTACCGTAGTTTAAATTTTTTTGACACGTGTTTAGTATTTTTACCGTAGTTTAAATTTTTTTGACACTTTAGTATTTTTACCGTAGTTTAAATTTTTTTGACACGTGTTTAGTATTTTTAGGGTAGTTTAAATTTTTTTGACACGTGTTTAGTATTTTTACCGCAGTTTAAAATTTTTTGACACGTGTTTAGTAGTTTTACCGTAAAAATTAAGTGAATAACGTTTTATTGTTTCTATAGATTGGTTCAAAGGGGTCTAAACTTCACCAATACTCCATGTACCCTTATTGTTTCTGAAAATTTTGTTGTTTATTTTAGTCTTTTTTCAATCATTTTTATAAATTTATTTTAAATTTATTTAGGTATTTATATATTAATTTAGGTATTAATTTATTTAGGTATTTATATATAAATTAATTTTAAAATTACTTAGGTAATTAGTATATAATTGGTATTATTATTAATATTTAATTGTTTTAAAAAAAATCACGTTGAGAAGTCGGTTTGGGGGGTACCGACTTCTCAACTGAAAAAATCAATTTTTTTAAAAAATCACGTTGAGAAGTCGGTTTGGGGGGTACCGACTTCTCAACTGAAAAAATCAAATTTTTTTAAAAATCACGTTGAGAAGTCGGTTTGGGGGGTACCGACTTCTCAACTGAATAAAATGTGTGCTAGATCGGTAAATAATAAAAAAAGTGTGTTATTTTAAGAATTTTTTTTTTGGGCTGGGACCGTTTTTTTGCCTCTATTTTTTGGGTTCACGGTTTCCAATTCTTGTCGCCGCCTTGTACCTTCCATAGGTAATCTTTTCGAAACTTAGTTAATTCATTTAACTAGCGATTAATTATATTTAATATTTTAGTGCATGATTTTCGATTGTCTTTGTTGTTGTTATATATAATTGTACGTGTTCGAGTCAGACATCGTCCTGCTGGAATTTAATCACGCTCAAGAACTTATGATTTGTGCTCATCAATTCGCAATTGGGATGCATTTCGAAATCAGGTACGTGGGGAAAGGGTTTCTATTCTATATGGGGAATAGGGGATAGGACTAATATGGTCTTGATTATCGCTATCCATATTTTCTTTGTATTTATTTATTGTTTGTTATTTAAACCATCTGGAAGACTGTAATAATCTAACTAGTCTGTAAATGACTTGGATAACTGTAATTATTTCGGATAAATGTAATGATTTAAATGTCTGTAAACGACTGTAATTATTCTGGATAACTGTAATTATTTAAATGTGTGTAAATAGTTTGGATGACTGTAATTTAATTACTTGGATGACTATAGCTAATGTGCTGAGTTTATTGAGTGATTCTAATATGAGTAGATGTAGCTAGAGAATTAGTTAACATGAATCGTAAGTCACCTAAACGAGAAGGAAGAGATAACTATACAGTTATAGGAGAAGATAATGTCTATTGTGTTGATGGATTAGAATGATAGGTACTAAACGATACGAAGTTAATAGTGTTTAAGTTCGGGGTCGATATTTTAATATTGGTCAATGTAGCCAAGTTTGACTTGGAACTAGTAAAGTCATTAAATGACTTGATGTTTGTAATAGTGGCGATTCTTGGTTTGCGTTATGTGTGTTGTTATGGGAGACTTGTCGCACAATGGACAAGTTATCCTTCATCGATGATTAGCAAGCTGGTTCGTGTTGAAGAATCTTGCCGCAGCATGGGCGATAACTCGTTGCAGTATGGACGAGCGGTATCTTCGTGATCGAGATTCGTTGAAGGAACCTAAACGAGATTAATTGTAGTTGATAATGGAGACCTGTATGAATTAACTTAATATTGTATCGGGTTTTAAAAATTTCCGTTTTTATATATGTCACAAATGTTTAACATCTTAGTTAATAAAACTAAGGTGTTTTAATGTGCTCGTCTTGAAAACAATGAAACTAAATACAATAAACAAAAAATATTAAAAACTTCTAATGCTTTCATATGGGCATTTTGTTTGATAGCCAATGTTAGTGGGGGAGGGGGGAGTGTTAGTTTCTCGGGTTTGAACTCGGGACCTCCTGCTTGCACTCCTTTGGTGCACTCCTTCAATATATCTCTTAGCTCGTCAACTGAGCTACCTACTTGTTGGAATTTATCTTTGGTGCACTCCTTTACATGGGCATTTATCTTTTTTATGTGACAACGTTCCATTTCCCTTATTTCTTCTTCCTCATTCTCTTTCTATCCTCGTGTAGTTTTACCTCAGGCTCTTTGACCTCTTTCACACCTTGGCAGTAACAATTTAACACAGCAAGACACAGCAGAAAAATCGAAAACAGAATGAAAATTAAAATAAAAAATAGCACAAAAAAAAAATTTTGGGATAAGCATGAGAAGATTGTTTCAGAGAATTTAAGAAGGGTTCATTGCAGTTGATAATTCATTTATGATGCAATTCAATAATACATTTCTTTTGCTGAATTAACGTGTAACTATTTTTTACTCAAAGTTTCACAACAATAAGATATTATTTCTCTGTCTCAAGAAAAAACTAACAAAAAGTTTCAAACAGATGATGTGAAAGTTTTCTTAAATTTAAATAAAAAATTTAAATCAAGACATCAAGGATAAACTCTAAGCAGAATATACAGAGGAAGGATTAAAAAGCATGAATCAATATCTAACACATAGGTGGAAGAACCGTCATCAGAGCAAAGTTCGGCCACCACCGGTTGTGCTGCTTCTCACTCATCTCGTGGTAGAAACTGCCACATTATTCCGTCCCCACCGCCATCGGCATTTCCCCAATGTGCCTTGCGCTTACCCTCCCGCGATTTGCGTCCACCACGATGCTTGGTGACCAAAGCGGTAAATGATGTTCCCCTCACGTTGGAAAACTTTCTATCTGAGTGAACAATATATTTCTGAATTTTGCATGTCCTAAAATCCAATAGAAGCAAGATATTCGCAAGGTGAAGCTTTCAAACCCAACTTTGATTAGAACGAAGCATCAAAACTTTTTTGTCAATGGCGACACCATCGGCGCGCACCACCGCCAGAACGTTGTGACCAAGATGATTGGCGTCGCGGTGACCATGACACGCACCACTCTCTTCAGCTTGTCGCTTCTCTCAATGATTTCGACACCACCTCTTCTTTGTAATCAACCTCAGTACCTTGTTTGCTTTTTACAACAACAAAAATCATTCATGGGTTGAAGCAACACATGAAGAGGAAACACAGAACAAACACTAAAATAGAGAAATGCTTGGACATGGAAGAAAATTGGCACCTTGAAAAGCTAAATAATAATGTTGGAAAGGCCTTTGGAAGCTAAATAATTATTGATAAAAAAGTAGTGTCATAAATGGAGTTCATTACCGAGAGAGATGTTGGCCTTGGAAATGGACTTTTAATTACTACCAACTAATACACCTAGAGAGATGAAGAGTCATGTCTTTTCGACTAATCCATGGGAATTGTAAAGGTGTATTAATGGAGCATTTTTTAACGTGCCTATTGATTAGAGTAGTTATCAATGAGAAAACATTTAATAAATGTGCAATGGGAAATGAACTGTAACATTAATGTGTACAATGAGAATTGGAAAGGTTGATAATGATACGTTTTTCAATGTTAAAGGCTTTTATAATTGGAAACATAATATACGAAAATACCCTTAGTTTTGACCGACTTTTTTCCGCCCAAATATTCTCTATTTTGTCTTATTTGTATCCTACTTTTATCTTTTAAAGATTTCCGATTTCCATCCATTACAGTTCACCTTTACCTTCATATATCTTTTTTTTGGTCGAAGATATATCTTTTTTTTAATTCATTCTTCTTTTTTTGCTTTGGTTTTTACAAGTTTTCTTTTTGCATTCTTTTTCAACCCAACACAGATTCATGTTCTATAGTTTTGATTCTTTTTTTAATGCTATAGATTTGATTGTTGTTTTGATTTTATTTTGAAAATTTCAAATTTAAGGAATAACAGTTTTTTATTTGTTTATGGTTTTCTACTCTTCGTGAGACTGTAAACCCACGAGTCATTTATGAATCATCTTATTGTAGAGGTTTAAAATTAATTGTTTTGTTGGCCTGATTTTTTTTTGGTCAAAAAATACTTAATTTATTTAACAAAATTGAGCAAGTGAGTCATACAAGCTTGAGAGATACAACTAAGATTTCCTCGAGCCAAGTTAAATTTGTGTTATCAAGAGCAAATTTTGCTAACAAATAGGCAGGTATATTTGGATCCCTGCAAGTATAGCTAAAAGAACACTTATAAAATTGGGTTGAGAGCTTTTAACATATATTAACTATAGGTTTTTTTTCTACCCCCACCCTTTGATAATATACCCCCACAAAATTTGAAAACCCGAAAATACCCCCATAAAATTGAGTCCAACGAATTTACCTGTTGATCAGGTAATTCCGTTTTTAATTAATACAAAGACGGATTTAGGTAGATCCGTTTAGGGGAAAAAAGTGCGTAATGGATGTACAAACAGCAAGGTAAATCCGTTTTGTTAAAAACACAAAACGGGATGTATGTTTCAGTGACTTACTTTCATGTGTAGAAAATATAGGAGACAGATTTACCTGTCAATAGGTAAATCCGCTTTGAATTTTTCAAAAACGAATTTACCTGGTAACAGTGTAAATCCGTCTTCTATACAAAAAAATTAAAAAAACGATAAATACCTCTATAAATAATAAATATGGATATTTACAAAAAAGTGGTACAAAAATAACTACATGAAATGTCAATCTAAACCATCTGAATCATCTATTAAGTCTACACAGATGGGCGGATCAGTTGGTGGGGGCATGACTGGAGCCTGAGCAACCCATAGGACAAAACGACCGGTATACAGATCCAACCATGTAGTAGATTCATCTGATGTATGCTGCTCCCATTGAAGACCAACTGGAGGCAACAGACAGTCAGGTGAGAGCGTAACATGCACCCAATGGTTACGGTTCACGTGAAGAATAGATATGATGCTGCGACTCTTAGACGAAGAATAAGTACCTCTCAAAGGCAAATAAGTAAATGTCTGTCCCAAAGATAATTGAACTAGGGAGACATTATATTTGGTAGATATAATGTACCCCATTTCAGGCAAACTCAGCCACTTTTCCTTCGGCTGAAAATCGTAGCCCTCAACAAATAGGGCATCTTTAACCCCAAATAATTCAGAATATAGCTCAGAACGGGAGTTCGTTTCTTGGAATAATTCTTGTCTAATTAAAGACCAACTATCCTCACCAAGACCAAGACCAACAACAACTGCTCGGAAGCCACAATCACCATCTGCTTCAACATCAATAATATTTTCAATGTAAAAGTGAAAGTGAAGAGGAACCCACGGTAATAGCAATTTAGTAGCCTCCTGTTGTGTTAATTTATTTGAAACCCGTTGTGATAATTTAGGAGAAGGAGCCTTTGACTTTGAAGGACATTGTGATACCTTTGACTTTGAAGACTGCTGTGATAAATTAGGAGAAGCCCCCTGTGACTGTGATAACGGCTGTGATAATTTATTAGAAGTCCCAGATTCTTGAGTAATTTTCATCTTCTCATCCACATGCTCCCAACCAGAAGGATCGCGCTTCACATCATAGAGTTTTTGCTTTTCCTTTTTTGGTGCACCCTTTGTTTTAACTTTAAATGGTGGTGGAACCATTGAAGAAGTGGTAGGGAATGCAAGCTCATCAATCTGTTTCTTGAAGACAAATTTCTCCTCCAGAGTCATACTGTTGCATAAAAACGTGATAGTGCAAGTATACATTGTCAACAAGTAATAAAGTGAAAGTAAAGTTCGTTCCCACGAGGATTAGCACTTAAACAAAGCTTAATTTAATCAACAAAGTAGTGATGGTAAAAATAAAGTAATTGACACAAATATTTGGTAACATGCAACAATATTAAAAAGTATCAGGGTAATGAAGATCAGATAATTGGAACAAGTTGAGATGCATTCACTTTCAGTAATTTCATTAAAGTGTACAAAAATGCTATGTTAAGTGCTGCAGCACTAGGTGCTGCTGCAATTGCGTATTTTCTCAAATACTAGACACTAGGTTTTTTTTCTTACTAGTTTATCTCTAGACCAGAAATGAGTATTGTCCTAAGCTGCTGAAGCACCCGCAGTGTTCACCTCATGGCTTATGCCTCCCCTATCTCTAGGGTTAAGACAAGGAACAACAATATCTCTATTATGCAACATACCATGTTATCTTGTGGGGTAAATTTACAAACCATCTCTGTGAATATAAATGCTACTTAGATTAGACGGCCAATCCTAATCTAAGATGGAAATATTAAAAGCACACAAGATAAAGTACTCAACACTTAAACATAAACATTAATAACACAATAAATTCATTACATTCAGTTCTGCATCCCAACTACAAGAGTTTAGCTCATGTTGAGCTTTGACAACAAAGGAAATAACTTAAACATTAACATAAAAGAAGAAGTCATACTAAATCCCAAGGAGAGAGTTTACACTACAATCTTTGAACGTGAGAATAGCTCCAATGAAGATCAAAGGAACAAACTCCAGCTCTCCAACGTAGCTTCTTCCAAGAGATGAGTGTTGCTGCAGCAATCAAAATCCAGCAATTGATCTTTTTGGTGACTTGGAGAAGGCACGAAGCTTGAGGCTATCTCTATACCTCAAATTCGGCTTAACCTAATTCTGGGAATGTGGTCCTTTATATAGAGGAGGCTAGGGATGAGAGGTAACCCTAATTGGGGAGGCGCCTTTTGTCCTTTAATGAGGGCGAAAGGTCCTTTTTGCCCAAATCCCTAGGTCATCAGCGAATATTCCATGATTGGTACGCACACCCACGTCCGATGATCACTGACAGCTATCCTTTCCTCAATTTCCGTGTTTCCTATTGCTTTCTCTCTCATGTTGCGCATTTTTGCACTGCTGCCACATTAGATACTGCTGCAATTAAACAAACACATTAAACCACAATTGGGCACTAAAGTGCCAATTATAACAAATTCAAGCTTACACCTTAAGCTACTCTAAACTAACATATTTACAACATTAATTACTATATTGCTTGAGAATTAACAATGATTTAAGCTTGAAATAAGAGGTAATAACAATCATATTTGATTGTTATCACATACCATTATATCTTTCCCATATCTGCTCCATAGAGTAAGTAATGTCACATTCAACATTTGTCAGATCTGACAATGATAACCACAACTTCAATACGTCTCCCAACGTCTCTGGCCCAATCAATAACATCATCTCGTGTAGAAAATAGCTACAAAATAGAAAATTATTAGGTACTTAATTAATTAAATATCTATCAACATGTTTCAAAAATTTTATTAATTAAATATATCGTCTCCGTCCTGAATGACCGTGTAGTATCTATCTCGAACAGAACCAACTGTGACTCTGACTCCGGATCCATATCGGTTTCAATTTTAGGACAAAAGTAAGACATAAATGAAAAAATTTACAAAACGAATTTATCTGTTAGGGACGTAAATCCGTTTTTGATTTTCTCAAAGCGGATTTGCATCCTAACAGGTAAATCCATTTTGGAGATAATTCAAAGACGGATATAAGTTACAGCTACGTAATTCCGTTCATGGAAAAAAATCAAAGCGGATGTACGTAAATCTGTCGAGACGAAAATTAAATGCCAAACAAAAGTAAACGGACGAAGCTACTTCCGTTTTGGTCAAAACGGATTTAGATCCATCCGTTTACTTCCGTTTAATGTCTTATTTAATGCGCTTTTAATGCTAAACGCATTTACCCTTCCTGCAGGTGAATCCGTTTTCAGATAACGTGGGCCCCACCAGAGAATCTGGACCAAAGTCAAAATTGTGTAACAATAAGAGGGGTATTTTCGAGATTTAAAAATTATGTGGGGGTAGATGGGTATGGGGTGGGGGTATATAAAAAACCCCTTAACTATACAGCCTAAATACCCTCCTGATACAGTCAATGGCCCAATACTATGATCAGTGTTGAGTTATTGGCATGAACTCACTGCTGATATATTTTGCTATTTTTGTAGTATAGTCTGGGAAACAAATATTTGTTCCGGTTTGACCAATTTTTTTTTTTGTTCCGGACTCTGTTGCAAGAAACAAAAAAATAGATGAAGAAAGTATTGTTTACAGCTGATAAGGAAGCTAAATTCCAATGGCTATTACTATTACCAAATAACTTGAATGGTAGTCACAAAAAAAATATTTGAATAATTATTCAAAAACAGAAATATATATCAAACAAAAAAAATTGTTTTTCAGTTTCTAAAACATATGTTGAAAATATTTTTTTTGACCAAAAGAAATTTATTTCATTTCATTCATAATCAAAGATGTAACACAGTTGGAATACAATCAAAGACATGGGCAGGGGCAGATCCAAGATTAAAAAATAGGGTGTTCCTTCAATGATCCAGCACTAAGAAATGAAGAAAAAGAGGATAAATGGTGTTCCCCTAGATTCGAACACATCCCCTTTTGTGCAAAGTTTGGAGGTGTATTACCACTAAGGCATGGTGATTGGGTGTTCCTAGGAACACCGGGAACACCATTTGAATCTGCCACTGGACATGGGAGCTAGCATAAAGCCTTGATGCTCTAGCCGTAGTGTGAGCCACAAGGTTTGCTTGCCTCCAGGCAAAACTAACCCAATAGTTTTCTGAAGTAGACAGTAGCAATTGACAAGTTTTTAAAATAGAGCCATGTTTAGTTATTAAAGTACACACTCCTCGGATGCCATCTAGAACAGCTTTACAATCAAGCTCGATGGTAACTCTTTGGATGCCCAACTCTTGTAACCAAACGACCACTTCCAATAAGCCCAAAGCTTCAGCCTCTTGTGGAGAAGGCTTGCCTGTGAAGCACAGAGACTTTGCTTTCACAAACGCACCCTCCTCATTTCGAATACAAAGACCAATGTTGAATCTTCCATCATCGAAAAGTGCTGCATCAATGTTACAATTAACCGCTCCAAGAACGAGACGAGACCAAGACCCCACACCATCATTGTGTTGCGCGCTGGGAGTAGTAGACCGAACATGTTTGCGAAACTTCGCTTCCTACCAGCAAAACAACAAATCCAAGGCGCCTTGAACCGAAAACCTCACTTGTTGAACAATGTTATCCCAAAGCTTCTCGTTCCGAACAAATTATTTTCTTTTATTTTTCTTAAAAAGAGTTTGCAGTTTTCAAAAATCGTTTTGCTTCGAAAGATATCTCAGTTAGTAAGATATTTTCCCTATACCTAAAAAGTCGTGTTTTTGAGTCAAATAGAGGAAAAGTAAGAATAATATTGATATTATTTCTAAAGAAAAATATTAATAAACTAGCAATAAAAACTAAGAATGAGAGTGTTCTTTGCCGATGGATATAATACCTGTGACCACACTAAGTGCTTGTCGGCTCGTAGCATATCTTCAAACAAACCTGTCGACAAGTGCAAACAAAATCAATATATGAAATATTCCAAGTACAATTTGTGATTGTGGCCAGTTAAATTAGTTTGGTTTTGAACACACTAGTGAGCAAAATTCCCAACCTGTTATGCTACTTGTACAATTTGTGATTGTGGCCAGTTAATAATGGTCATGTGAGTATATTTATTTCATCTAGAATGACAATGAGCGGGTAGTGCCTCCACGGTGACTTGCAGACTTGAATTTTGTGCGTCATGTTTTTGCGCAGTTTGTGCAACAACCATTTATCTTCACCTGTTCACTTTTGTCTTGCGAGTTTTAGGGCTTAGTGGTGCTTACTAAAAGGTGGGTTGTGGTCCCATGGCTTGCAACCATGGGCCGAATGAAAACGAACATAAAATAACAGTACTAAATTTAAATTTTACTACTATCGAAATTATTTAAATTTAATATTAGTATATTAATATTAGATTTTAACGTGAGGACATCTGTCATATGAATAAATGAGATTATTCTAAATTACTTATTATATAGATATAGATATCATGCCTTGTGTTTCATTCACATTATTGAACCAGCTTTGATGAAGCAATAATAATGTTCTTTTTGAACATGGGAGTAGTTCTAATGTTTTATCTCTTTCTTGGACTTTCTCTGACTGTTCTGTTTTATCCTTGGGAACTTTTCCCAGCTCTCATTTGAACATTCCATCTCTCCCAATTCTTCCCATCTAACTTGGGCAAGTGTGCTTGTCAAAAAAAAAACTTGGGCAAGTGTGTTGGTACATTGCTTCCTCATCCCATGTTCAATTCTCTCAAACACTCGTGTTTCCCTTCTTTCAAGAAATCCCAAGATTTGTCTTACCTTCACTCGTATTTCCCTTTTCCCTTCATCGAATCTGGCTCTAGATACCATTGTTAGAGTCGTGGCATTCCATGATAGAGTAGTGTGATAAGCTATGTGTATTGTGATAAGCACACCTATGTATTGTAACTAATTAAGTTGTAAGCGTAACCATGGTTAGCTAGACTAGTTGAGATCTAACCACACTATATATTGTAATAAGCCATGTAAACTACACTTGGTTAATCATAATGAAAATATCCCAAAAGGGATTTCTCTCTGTCTCCATTATGGTATCAGAAGTCAGAACACGCGTCCCGTGAATCACGCGTTTCACGCTTCGCTTTCACGCTTCCCAAATCGCTTCTCTCTCCAACGCGTTTGCTTCATCTTCTCCGATCACGCTTTATCTTCTCCGATCAGCACCATCTATGGCGTTTTCCTCTCTGTTTCGTCACCATGGCCAGCGATCCAAGCTCCTCTTCTCAAACCAGTCTCGTTGCAACGCAAACAGAGACACTCGAAACTTTTCAGTTCAAAAAGGCACCAAAGCTTGGAATCAAGCTTGATGAGAAGAACTTCCTACTCTGGAACAAGCAGATCGAAAGTGTTGTGAAGATGCACAAGCTTCAACGCTTTCTCGTCTCTCCGGTGGTTCCATCACAGTACGAATCGGATTCCGATCGTATCTCCGGCAAAATCTCCGGTGCGTATGAGCAGTGGCTGGTCCAAGATCAAACGATCTTTTCGTGGATGCTGACGACTCTCTCCGATTCTGTTCTGCCTCGTGTTCTTACCTGTGACCACTCCTACCAGCTTTGGGAGAAGATTCACGAGCATTACTTTGCTCATCTGAAGGCCAGATCCAAACAGATCAAATCGGAGTTGAAATAAACAAAGAAAGGTTCAAGAACTGTTAGTGAGTTCATTGCTCACCTTCAATCTGTCACAGATTCTCTCACTGCTGTTGGTGTTAACGTTTCAGATTCTGATCTCTGTGATACTGTGCTTGATGGTTTACCAGAGGAATATAGCAATTTTGTTATGATGATGTTTGTTAGATCTGATCCTCTCACTCTGTCTGAACTCGAATCGCTGCTGTTGGTTCAAGAGGCACATTTTGACAAGTTCAGATAGGAACTTGCCGTCACCAGTGCCACCGCCAATGTCGCACAGACTCGGTTCAACAACCAAAATCAGAATCAGGATCCTAATATTCGCTACAGTTACTCGAACGCCCGTGGAAGAGGTCGTGGTAACCGTGGTCGAGGTCTTGGCCGTTCTCGCGGCGCCGGTGGCCAGAACAGCAACACCAACACTCAGCGCCCTGTGTGTCAGTTATGTGGTAAGACCGGTCATCATGTTGTCAATTGCTGGTATCGCTTTGATGAGCACTTCATTCCACCTCCTCCGGCCGAACACACACAAAAATCTGATGAAGTCAAACCGGCAGATTCTGCGCACGGTGATGATACAGATGTGGTAAATGCTTTCCTTGCATTTGCTGCCTTTGACGGCACAAGTATGAATTCGATTCCGTTGTTTATTAGGCCGAAACCATTGAAGCTTGACTCCGGTGCTTCCCACCACATCACTCCATTTGCACACTTTTTACACACTAAGAAACCTTATAAGGGAAGACATCGTGTGTGTGTGTTGGTAATGGTGCTCGCACACCCATTCATGCCATAGGGACTGCTAGATTTAAGTCCTCATTTGCACCTAACAATATGTTTATGTTGAATGATGTGTTGCACGTTCCCGGTATCACACACAATCTAATTTCTGCATCACGTTTTGCTGTTGACAATGATGTTTATTTTGAACTACATCCTACTGAGTGTGTTGTGAAATCTCAAGTATCTAGTAAGCCATTGTTGAAGGGACATGTTCAAAAGGATGGCCTATACACTTTCATGGAGTTATGTGAGACACCCATGTTGGACTATATGATAACCTTAGAGGGGGGGGGGGGGGGGGGGGGGGGGTGAATAAGGTTATGTGCTAAATATGACTTCTTTTGGATTTTCGAAAAATTAACAATGCTAGTTCAAATCGAATGCGGAAAATGGGATTTAAACTATATGCAACAACTTATGCAAACTATAACAATGACAGAAACAATTATAATTATAATTATGTCGATAATCAAATCTGCGCGTGATAATAGCAAGTGCGACGACAGTTAACAATTATAAAAGAATACGGAAAGTAAAGATAAGGGATAGGAGTACACCGTGATTTTTACGAGGTTCGAGATAAAAGCCCTACGTCCTCGGCCTCCGGGTTTGCAACATTCGGACTTGATAATAACCACTATATGAGAAGATACTTCTTCAACGTCTTACAAGCAAGCAACTTCGCTATAGCTACCACGCCAATCTCAATTTTCCCCAAATTGAGAACCCAAGCTCCCCGCTAAGGATTTCGCTACAATTCAATCTCCCTGATTGAATTACCCAAGAAAACTTCCCAGGATTTCACAACATCCAAATATTAACGATTACAAATTAAAACTTGGATCCAATCACTCAAGAAATATAACAAGATGTAGTTGAGAGAGATGAGCGATTTGAAACCCTAGATGAAGAACGTGAAGAAAGAATGTGACGGTGAGTGTTTGCGTTCTTTTCTTTTTGATTTGTGTGTTGTGTTGTGTTGATCGTTAAAACCCTAAGTCTATTTATATAGATTGTGAAAATATGACCGTTGAGACACTTTTTAACACAATTGTAATAAGTGAAGAATCGATTGATTGCTTGAAAGATATAATATGAAAATCGATTTTCTTCTTGAAAATATACTAGCAAAATCGATTTTGTGCCTGAGGAAGAAGGAAGGAAATCGATTCCTTACTTCCAAAAGTAAGTGGAAAATCGATTTAGCTCTTTAAAATAACAAGCCATCAATCGATTGTTTTCTTTTCAAAACAAATTCCTTTTTGGAAACAAGCAAGATAGAAATCGATTATAGGCTTTAAAAGAGTAGAAGGGAAATCGATTTTTGGCTTTAAAATCAGGATAGAAATCGATTCTCTCCTTAAAGAAAGGAGCCATCAATCGATTTTTATTCTCAATAACAACAAGCCATCAATCGATTGTTTTCTTTCCAAAACAAATTAGCAAATCAATTTTCCTCTCTAAATTGAAGCACAAAATCGATTTCCCTCTTTAAAGAAGGAAGCAACAAATCGATTTTACACTTTTAAAAACAACAAGTCATGATTCAAAACCTTTTTTTAAAAACAACTTGTGCCTAACTTATTTAATAAAAGATTTTAACAAAATAGTTTTATTTTAAAAAATCATCTCTCAACTACATAAGTCATAAAGTTTAAGTGATAAGATCTTACACGCATCCTATGCAAAGAAGAATAACACATAAGTCTTGAACGCTTCAGTAGTTTCTCCTTCGAGCTTCTACACTTTAAGATATCATATCATGCCAAGCGCTTTGGTTCATTGCCCTGTGCTTTGGTTCATGCCCTGCGCTTTTGGTTCATTGCCCTGTGCTATGGTTCAACTATAACCATTAGTAAACAGATTTTAATTTGTTATCATTCAAAACAAAGAGTGTTTGACCTTGGTTCAACAACCCATACATAGACCATCACCAAAGGAACCACCCTTAGCTCTTACCGGTGTACTTGATGGACATTTGGATACAAATACTTGTAATAATACAAACTTTTCTTTGTGGCACCATGAAAACTCTATTTTATATAGAGTTATTCATGTATCTAAACTTAGATAATTGCTTAAAATCAAACATAAAATGTGCTAAATATAGTAGTATAAATAAAATAACAACATTTATGGTTTTAAGGTGAATGATGTTCATAACTTAGCATTTTGCATGTATATTGGTATGTTTAATGTGTTTGTTCAGCGCAGTTGCAGTTAGGTGCATCTGCATTAGAAACAATTCTCACAGTGCATCTGCACTTGGTGCAACTGCACCTTCTGGCACCGAAGCAGCTCACAACCCCACATTGGAAGCACCTCAATTCTTACCATTGCCATAATGCTTTGTTGGCATGCTGCTTGCTTAAGAGTCAAATGGGGGCACATGGCCACTTGCAAAATGCGGCGCCCACAATAGAAGACCATCATGAATAATCATTCTTAAAGGACATGTGGCAACTTCTAATTGGACCTCTCTTTAAGGTTGAGTGTTGGAATCAAATTCTATCATCAGCTTTTGAAAAGTAACCATGGTTAAACACCTTTTGGTTAACTTGATCACCAAGGAAACCCTCATATGAAGGAAAGCTCCAAGGCTATAAATAGGACTTCATTTCTCATTTGAAGAGATACCTTTTCATGTTCTTTCCCATCCTAGTCTCTCATAGTTCTCTAGTTTATTTCTTCTAGTTCTTTTTACATATTTTCTTAGTTTAAATTAGTGTTAGTTTGAGAGGAAGGTGAGAAGAAATTGACAACTTCTCTCTCCACTTCTTCAAAGAACTAATAGGTGCAAGAAATTAGTTCTTAAGCAAATATATGCAAGAGTCTTTCATTTGGTGTAATTCTTACTCTCTTGAATACTCTTGTAATTTCCTTTATTACAACATGTTTTCTTTCAAATATATTTGCGTTGCTATGCCCATCATGAGCTAAACTTCTTAAGTTGGGATGTTCTAACTTTCTAATGATCTTTTGAGGAAAGTTATTGTGTGTTCAAGTGGTGTAAGCACTTTAGTTCTTGTGTTTAAATTCTTAATCTTGTTTGAAGGTTGATCACTTAGAACAAGTAGAGTTATATTCACTTAATTGGCTTATAACTAGAAATCAAGAACTAAGTAAGGATAAGTGTTTAATAAAGCCTTTGTTAAACTTGTTTTGATAAAGTCAGCTTGTTAATTCCATGTTAATTCCTAGCCTTAGGTTAACATAGTCCTTACAAGTAGTGTAGTGAGATCTTAAGATGCAAGAGTGAACTTATTTAAGCAACTTGGATTATCTATAAGGGGGCGAGAAAAGAATTGACAACTTCTTTCTTTACCGCAAAAAAACAGGATCATAAGAGCTTGTAATGAAACTCTGAAGAAAGTAGCTGACCAGCACACACTGATGCAGCTGCACCTAAGTGCATCTGCACCACAAGGAAACACAATACACTCAAGTGATTTAGATAGTGAAGACATCTCAACTATCATTCTCAACTGATTTCCTGCACAATCACTAGTGCAGATTTGACATTTAGTATCGGTTGTTTTGCACATTTAGTATCGGTTGTGGAACCGATACTAAATCGACCGATACTAAATGTACGATCATTTAGTATCGGTTTTTTACCCGATACTAAATGTAATACTAAGGTACTGTTTGGGTACATTTAGTATCGGTTGTACATAAACACCCGATACTATATGTATTACTAAGGTACATTTAGTATCGGTGTTTCTGCATAACCGATACTAAATGTATTACTAAGGTACATTTAGTATCGGTTTTTCTGTATAACCGATACTAAATGTACCTTAGTATACATTTAGAAGTACATTTAGTATCGTTTTTTCTGTATAACCGATACTAAATGTATTACTAAGGTACATTTAGTATCGGTTTTACAGAAACACCGATACTAAATGTACCTTAGTATACATTTAGAAGTACATTTAGTATCGTTTTTTCTGTATAACCGATACTAAATGTATTACTAAGGTACATTTAGTATCGGTTTTACAGAAAAACCGATACTAAATGTACCTTAGTATACATTTAGAAGTACATTTAGTATCGTTTTTTTCTGTATAACCGATACTAAATGTATTACTAAGGTACATTTAGTATCGGTTTTACAGAAAAACCGATACTAAATGTACCTTAGTATACATTTAGAGGTACATTTAGTATCGTTTTTTCTGTATAACCGATACTAAATGTATTACTAAGGTACATTTAGTATCGGTTATATAGAAACACCGATACTAAATGTTCCTTAGTATACATTTAGTATCGTTTTTTGTGTATAACCGATACTATATGTATTACTAAGGTACATTTAGTATCGGTTATACAGAAAAACCGATACTAAATGTACCTTAGTATACATTTAGAGGTACATTTAGTATCGGTTATACAGAAACACTGATACTAAATGTACCTTAGTATACATTTAGTATCTGTGTTTCTGTATAACCGATACTAAATGTATTAATAGTTTTTAATATTTTTTTTGTTTTTATCCATACCGACATATTATTAACCTATTATATACCGCGATAATTCCAGTCATCAACACATAATAAATATATCTTACAAAATAACAATTTGTCAAATGATCTCTTTCCTAACATACTTTAAATTCCATTAAACATAATCTGTTACAAAATACAATTGTTCAAATTCCTAAAATACTTTAAATTCCTAACATACAATTGTTCACTTTTGCTCAAAATAACTTAATTGGTTGGAAATAAGGTATCCTTTTGCTCTGTACGTATCTTGACAAAGAATTCCGCCCAAAGAACGAGGGAGGAAAAAACATCTCCAACTGGCACAAGATAATAGCAGCCTCATTTTCCAACTCGTCCAATTTTTCGGGGTCGATGACTTTAGCACATATACTATTGAAGAATAGACACAATCTAGTTATGGTATGTCGGACATCTTTCGGCAAGATGCCATGAATCGCCACAGGTAGTAGTTGTTGCATCAAGACGTGGCAGTCATGCGACTTCAAGCCAACTAATTTGGGATCTTTCATTGAAACCAGTCGCTTTACATTTGAAGAGTAACCATGTGGCACTTTGATTCCCCGTAGACATTCGCAAAAGCTCATTTTCTCTTTTTTTGACAAGGTATAACATGCTGGAGGCAAATATGTGCCTTTGCCTCTTTCCACTGGATGTAATTGTTCTCTTATGCCCATCTCACGCAAATCTAGACGAGAATTTATACCATCCTTTGTCCCTTGAATGTTGAGAAGAGTCCCGATGACACTATCACAAACGTTTTTCTCGATGTGCATGACATCAAGACAATGCCTTACATCAAGATTGGACCAATACGGAAGATCAAAGAACACCGATCTCTTCTTCCACTTGCTTTTCTCGTTGGACTGCTTCTGCTTTTTGCCGAATACAACTTTGATGTCCTTAACCACTTGATAAACTTCTTCACCGGTCAACGCAATCGGAGCAATGTCATTTTCCTGGCACCCATTAAAAGCTTTTTTCAACTTACGATATCTGTGATTAGGTTTGAGAAATTTTCGATGCCCAAGGTAAACCGTCTTCCTTCCATGTTTCAGTTGATGGTGGCACGTTCCTTCTGCACAAATAGGACAACCTTTATGCCCCTTGACACTATACCCAGACAAGTTTCCGTATGCTGGAAAGTCATTGATCGTGCAAAATAACATGGCTCGCAGCTTGAAAGTTTCACTAGAATACCCGTCAAACACATCCACACCTTCATCCCACATTGTCCTCAAGTCTTCAATCAATGGACTAAGGTAAACGTCTATGTCATTACCTGGCTGTCTCGGACCAGAAATCATCATGGATAACATCACATATTTGCGCTTCATGCACAACCATGGAGATAGGTTGTAAATTACAAGGAGAACAGGCCACGAGCTATGATTCGTACTTAAGTTACCATATGGATTCATACCATCTGAAGCAAGTGCAAGCCTAAGATTTCTTGATTCAGCGCTAAAATCCGGATACAAATTATCAACTTTCTTCCATTGCAAAGAATCGGCCGGATGGCGAAGCTGCCCGTCACATTTCCTCTCATCTGCATGCCATCTAATGCTCTTCGCGTCATTTGCATTAGCAAACAAGCGTTTGAACCTACGTATTATTGGAAGATACCACAAAACCTTCGCAGGGGAACCCCTTGTGCTGTTGTCTTCAAAACTAGATTCACCCGACTTCACTTTGTAGCGCGACCAATTACACATAGGGCACTTATGTAAATCCTCAAAGTCTTTCCAATACAATATGCAGTCATTGGGACATGCATGTATTTTCTTATACTCCACACCCATCGGACACAGAATCTTCTTCGCATCATACGTACGTTTTGGCAGTGTGTTACCTATGGGAAGCATGTCTTCCAACAGCTCAAGCAATTCAGTGAATCCCTTATCAGTCCACCCATGTATCGCCTTCAGATTGATCAATTTTAACGAAGCAGACAATCGTGTGTATTTTGTGCAACCCAAATACAGAGGTTGATCTTTGTCTTTGCACAAAGTATCATATTCATGCGCTCGCTTAAAAGATTCAGGACCAATGTCACGTATCATGTCCTCCATTCGATCATCCATATCTTGATCGACTTTCTCACTTTTGGACACACTTGGGTTGCCGGTTGATTCACCATGCCATATCCATGTGGTATAACTAGGTAAGATCCCATAAACAAAGAGATGGTCCCGTATTACACCTAGTGGTTGTGGAGACCGATTCACACAATTACAACAAGGGCAGGAATAAGTTACATCAGTTTCGGGAACATCAGTTTCAGGAACATCAGTTTCACGAAGATTTGCTTGAGCAAAATTAATAAACTCTTCGACTCCTTTCGCATACTCATCACTCAGACGATTACTTTGCATCCAACTACGATCCATGGCTACGCTCCAAATAATCAACCAAGTATTTATTGTTAAAACAAAATCAAACTATCACATCAAACCAATATAGTAAAAATAAATTCATAAATCAAAACAAGTAAAATATTCAAAGTATACAAAATAACTGACTACTAATCAATTCATTTGAAATTTGATATACATGTTCTAGTTGATAGTATCTCATGATCAATTGATTTTATAGATAAAATGCACATTTTATAAATGTAATTTTATAGGGTAAATGCACCAAAATCCAACAAGGCCAATGAATGCCTATCCAACAAGGCCAATGAATGCATTGAGCTGACTTATAACATTATCATATGCAGAAGGATAAATGTTGAGATATTTCTATTCCTTATTCCTTATAACATTACCTGAGTGCATAAATGTTGAGATATTTCATAGCAAAAGGATATGAATGAAACAAAATTCTATTCCTTATTCCTTATAACATTACCTGAGTGCATATATGTTGAGATATTTCTTAGCAAAAGGATAAATGAAAATGTGATCTAATAATTAGAAGAACACCAACCTGTGTCCCAGATAGTAACCTTCAATGTTTTACCACCAACTGTGAAAAGCTTGATCTTGGAATCCACTCCTGCAAGGATTATAAATTACAAATTCAAATACACAAAAAGATACATGAACCAAATCTATTTCTCCAACAACAGTCCTATTAATTCAAAAAAGGGGAGTCAAGTGTCCTTAAAAACAGAAACAATTGACTAAAGCAGTGGAATAAAAATAACCAGTAGCCTGTTTTGGAATGAGTAGGCAATTTCTACACAAGGTAATATACAAGTGCATGCATGTTCATATGACATCTCAAACTAAACCAAAGAATTGTAAGATGACCAGCTATTTACTTTCACTTTGTCATTGCATCATTATCATTACTAAATATGACTCTTTAAACATCAAGTTTTGCCTCGCATGCTTCAGTTCTAAAGTTCTAAAAGTAGTCATTAAAGTTTTGTAAGATTTATCTGATTAGTCCATACAAGGGACTACTTACAAGACTTTATAGACTACTAATCTTTTTATTATATGATTTCTAAAAAAACAAACATGTAAATAAAACTAAAACAATTTAATAAAATATTATTATTATTTATTTTATAAGGCCTCGCACAAGAGTTGATGAATATGTAATCCTCTCTATATTTGGCCTTGACAGTATCCATACAGTCAATATTCAAACCAAGTAATAGCTTTATCATTCATTTAGTAAAAATCCATCCACACAACACAAGCATGCATTACATATGAAATCTACTAGAACATGGTGAAATTTGGTATATGGTTTCCTTACGTCCTAGCAACGATTTTAGATCAATTTTGCAGAATTGTAAAATTCCTTAAGTGGGAAACTGACAAAAACAGATTGCATCTCAATCAAAGTTGCAGAAAAATACCTAATATAGTCTTAAATACTCTATTTATACCCTTTACAGCTAAGTGTCACTGGACAAACACTCACTATGAAGCAAGATCAGATCAAATACATCCATTTTATCAAGGCTGCCAGAAATTTAAATTTCCAACAAGCAGTTTAGATTAGATATAGGATGCCCATTGTTTCCTTTAGTAGTTTATAGCATGGTTCAACTAGTCAAGTTTGTATAAATCCACTTTTCTACCACCAATAACTAACTCTTCTCAAGTTCAATTGTATATGAAAAATCTTCTTCAAAGCTTTAGGAGTGTAGATTATGCAGAAAAAAAGGATTTATGCACCAGTACACACGATCATTACTTGTTTCATTCCTTTTCACTAGTAGTTCATTCCCTTCAGTTACCGAATTGCGCCTCTATGTGATGAACTATTTATAAATCTAACGATACATGTATCTTACTTTATAAACCATCCTAAATCGGGTGTTGCAGCTGATTTATGGAGCAACAAAATTTGTCATGCAGAAAGTACCTCCTTAGGCTTTCAATGTGATGGTATTCTTTATTCTTGTATGTAAATAACTGTGAGTCTCTAAATACCTAAAAAACCCTATGAAATAAGTAATAACAATTGAAATAGAGCATATATAAAACCATCTGCGTAAACCAAAACACACTGAGCAGATTTACTAGCAAGTCATGCAAGTTGCTCACTACAATTGAGCATAAGCAAAGTTCTTCATTTTCTCTTGATAATATTGTGTTGTTAATTTGGAGTCACTATGACAAAGACGACAGAGTACATTATCATATGCAGAAGTTAGTTCTATAACCAATCAGCTATAACTTTCAAATAACATTCCCCTATGAGTGCAAGACAAACAAAAAGGACAAGTACCAGCCAAACAAAAAGGAAGCTTCAATATGTGAAAAAACAACACTGACACTAAAATAATAAAAGAAGAATGTGATGTGATCCTGAGCTGAAGTCACATTCCAACAGAATACCATATTGAGCATAAAGCAGCCAATGAAAAATTATATAGGCACAACTCACAAGCAGGAAATGAAAACTTCAAAACCCAAACACCACAAAATTCTGATGAACTACTACCAGCCTAATGTAACAGAGAAAGAAAAAGAAATGAACACCATAAAATTTTCTACTTGAGGCTTCTAATTTCAAAACATTGTTGCCTTGACAACTAATACTTCTTTAATTGAATATTACTAACTTCTTACGTTCTTAAGCAAAAATTCAACAAATTAGGGAAAGTTGAACTACTACAAGCTGAATTGGTGACAACAAATTCAACATATTAGGGAAAATTCAGAATTAGAGAAAAAAGAATTAGGGTTTCAAAATTGGGGGAAAATTAGGGCTGGGGATGTGTGAGAGAGCAGAGCACACACAGTTTGAGAGAAGAGAAGTTTGCGATAGCTAACCCTAACGAAAACGAAAACGAAGGGAGATGAAAGTAACCTTACCATTTGAAAACGAAAACGAAGTGAGCTTGAAGATTTCTGGACGAATTAAGCTTCAAAGATTTCTGAACGAAGTTCTAAACGAAGTGAGTTTGTGAGGAAGATTTCTGGACGAAAACGAAAACAGATGCAAACGAAAACAGATGCAAACTGAAATGCGACTCAGAATTAGTGAGAAAACGAAAACAGATGCAAACGAAGTGAGTTGAGTTTGTGACGAATTAAGCTTCAAAGCTTCAAAGATTTCTGAACGAAGTGAGTCGTTTGTGAGGAAGAGAAGGTGAGCATCGCGTAGGGTTTCGAAACTGGGTTGTGTTTTGTGTGAGCATTGCGAAGTGAGTTGTGTTTTGTGCGAGAAATTAAAACTGGTGCATAGTCATTTAGCATCGGTTCTTTTGACAGCCGATGCTAAATGTCCCAAGCAAGTACATTTAGCATCGGCTGTTAAAAGAACCGATGCTAAAAGTCTAACGTGTGTCATACCCTAATTTTGTCCGCCTAGGTTTAAAACCCTAATTTTCCGCAAAAAAAATAAATAATAACTTGAGAAGTGTGGTTTTATTTTGAAGAGTGAAGAGCATTGTGCATGCATTTTTGGGTTTTAAAAGTCATTCTAGGGCTTTTAAATTCATTGTTAGAGTGGAAATACATTTGTTGTTAAAAAACAAGGTTTTTAGGGCAAAAGGGTATTTTGGTCATTTTCTAAAAATAGGATAATTTTTCATCAAAAATCATTGTGCAATTTTAGAGGAAATTATTTGAAGCAAGACACCTTTGGTCATATATTTTTCAAATTCAAATTCAAATTGCATAAAAATTCAAATTCAAAAAAGGCATCAAAAAGGAATATTCTACAAAAATTTCAAGATGAGGTTTTTATGATATTTTTGGTCATGGTGATTTCATAAAATGGCATATTCCTCAAGATACCTTGTATATGGCTCAAAATGGTTAGATTTATGCACAATTATCTTGAAAAGAATAATCAAAATTGAAGGGATAATAGCATGGTCATATAATAGTACAATAGTACAAGATGACAACTTGCAAAACTTAGTGACCAAGGCTACACCCTCTCCCTTGCTATTTCGAATTTCACCCTCTCTATTCTCTCATTTTGTGTTTTCTCAATGTCCTCAATCCATGTGAGCCTCAATCCTAGCCTTTGATTCAAAATTAAAATCAAATCCTAGAGCACAACTAGTGCATATTGACCTAAATACCCTTAAACCTAGTTGCTCTCTATATATACCTTAGAAACCTCACCTCTCACACACTTTTTGCCTCACAATTCATTCACAAAACCCTAGCACACAAACCTCTCCTCTCCTCTCTTCCCTTGGCCGAAATCACCCCCTCCTTCCCTCACCTCATTTCTTCACTTTTTCACTTCAAATCAACATTCTAGTCCTAAATCTTTCATCATCCTTGCATTCTCTTCAAAGATCCATCTTCAAATCTCAAGAATCAAGCTCAAGATTGAAGATTAGAGGGTTGATTCAAGTGGTTTAGTGTTCATTCACCTTATTTCTCTTGCTATTCTAGCTTGGAGTTGAGGTATACTCTCACTCTTAACATCATCAAATTTTAGCATAAAAAATGTAGATCATCAATCTTTTTTTTTTTGCATATCAAGCATTTCTTTGCATTTTAGTGCTCTATTTTTTTGATGAAATGTTGATATAATTGTTGTTGTTGAATGAGAGATGTGTTTCAAGCATTTTGACAAACACTTCGGGAGGTTTGGATGCTTGAAATACATCTCTCTCTTGGAATAAATTGTGTGGTGTTGCTATTTTCATTTTGTGCTTGCATTTTCATGAATAAAATGTTGATTTGGGAGAAATGTGTTTCAAGCATTTTGACAAACACTTTGGGAGGTTTGGATGCTTGAAATGCATCTCTCTCTCTTGGAATAAAATGTGTGTTGGTGTTATTTTCATTTTGTGCTTGCATTTTTCATGAATAAAATTGTGATTTGGGATTATGTTTCATTTCGCATATTGTAGAAAAATTAGAGTTTGTGTGATTTTAGTGCATTCCTTTGCTTAGTCATGTAAATCCTTGCCAAAAAGCTTGATCTATGTCATTTGCTTGCATGATTTTGTTGCTTTCCAAGAATAAAATGAGGTTTTAGCTCTATGTTGGTGTCGCATTTCATGAGATAATTAGGGTTTGTGCTTGTTTTTGTTGCTTGCTTTGAAAATCATGTTTGTGTTGATGATTTGGTAAGAGGATTTAACACTTATGCATTTGTGCATATCCCAAGTGTTAAAGATTACCTAAAGGGATTCAACACCTTAATTGTATATGCTTACATTTGCATTGTTGATTGTTTTGCTTGCAACTTGTTAAAGTTTACATTTTGGTTCTTGATTTGGAAATTGATTTGAATTCTCTACTTCTTTTTCTTTTGGATGCCACGCCATCCCAACAAACTTTTGTGATCAATATCACCCTCCAACTCTCTTCCTCTCTTCTTCAAGTCATTTCTTTTTCCAATTTATTTTCCAAATTAAAACTTTTCTTCAAATTGTTTTTCTATAGCAATCGAATTTTTTTCAAAGATCAACAACAAACCTTTTTGAAAACTCATAAGGAGGCAAGTCGGACGTACGGCCGGTGTTGTCTAGCATCCTAAGATCGGAGCTGTACAGCTCAAACATCTTGGGATACTTATGAGAATTAAAACAAGCAATTAACAACTTGAACCCTATTTCAAAAAATGAGTAAGGAATTGAGTCGGATGTACATCCGGTATCGGTTAGCGTCTTAGGGTTAGCGAGCTGTACAGTTCGTGCGAGCCTAAGATACTTGCTCAAATAAAAGCAACCAACCTCACAACCAATCTTTTTCTTCCTTAATCAAAAAAACATTTTCAATAAGTAGGGGGCACGTCGTCTGTACAGGCGGGGTTGTCTTTGTTCTAGGTCTAGTGGACTGTACAGTCTAGGACCGAAAACCCCTACAATAAAAAAAACCAACACAAAGTTTCTCGACTCAGGAGAACTACGTAAGCTTTGAATTCTCCATCGCACCGGGAGATACGTAGGAGCGGGTCACATCCCGTCAAGCACACTTTTAAAAAAATAATAAAAAGATTCTTCTTTTCCCCCGTTTTCAAAAACACTTTTCTCAAATAAAAAAGAAGTAGAACGAATTGTTTCAAATCAACTCTGTCAAAACCGCACATCAAGTTAAAGGTTCCCTTTCGGTAGAAAGGAGGTGTGGGGTGCTAATACCTTCCCCACACCTAACCGACCCCCGAACCTACATCTCTAGTTCTCAAAGGACCACCCGCCTTAAAAAGGACCCTTTTTCAATGTTTTGGTCCCTAAATAAAAATGTTGATGGCGGCTTCACAAATTTTCACGTTGTACGATGAAAGGTCCAATCCGGATTTTTCGGGGTGCAACAGCTGGCGACTTCACTGGGGACTTTCCTTTTAAAACGAGGGTCAGGCCTAATTAACTTGATGTGCGGTTTAATTGTTTGATTTGAATGTGATTGTTCTATTTCTCTCTTTTCTTCTCCTTCTTTTTCTTCTCTCTTTCTGATGTTTGAATGTTCTCTTGCATTCTCGTGTTGTTATGTTGTATTCATGTGCATTTGACTCTTCTTCTTCTATGTTCGCTTCTTGTTCCTTCTTCTCCTTTCATCTTCTTTTGTTTATATGCTTAATATGATCATGCATTTCTCCAATCCCCATGTCCCCTTCTTCTTTGCTCCCTTTCTTCAAGGTAAGCTCATGCATCATTCCCCCAATTCTACTATGATCCCTTCTTCTTTGCTCCCTTTCTTCAAGGTAAGTTCATGCATTCCCCCGATTCTATTATGACCCCTCTTCTTGGCTCCCTTTCTTGAGGTAAGCAGTGCATATGATTGTTGTTGGAACCCTAGGTTAGTTTACTTGTTTGTATTGAAATGATATATGCTTGCAAAACCCTAGGGTAGACGACTCTTTGTATGGACTGTTTCTGGATTTTCTTTGCAGGTGGGGGGGTATGTTTGTCGTTGTGCTCCTACACACACGTTGCACTCTTTTTACCCTTATATTTCTTGGTGAGACAGCCCTATACCCGGGCTAGAGCATATCTTAGGCTAGAACGAAGTCATTAGTGGCTGCTCACTGGACGTACGTCTTGTTGGGTGGTTGCGAAGACTTCACCTAGAGTTTGGCTTTGTTTGATGATACCATCACTTGGACGTACGGCCCTGTGATCGGTGGTCTCAGATGAGGTCGTTGGCTCTAGGAACCTTATTTAGGGTCCTTCTTTTAGTGCTAACCTTGAAGTGTGTACCCGTAGAAATAGCCATAGATCCTGTCTCTAAGAAACCTTGGTAGGACACAAAGGAGCTTCATACCCCTGCATCCATGCTAAATAAAATATTTTTGCAAATAAACCGAAAAAAAATTATCAAAAAAAATGTGTGAATTTCCGGCTTTTGAAAGCCTTTGCATTGTAAATAATTTTTTTACTCATTTTCTTTTGCATACATCTTCATCCAGTGAAGATCATGATTTTTCATGCATTAAAAATTGCGAGTATCATGCACTTTCTCGCATATAAAAAAAAAACATTTTTTAGAAACATCTCTCGTGCATTGTTATTTTCCCTTGCATATAAATATGTGAACCTCTCATTTTGCATATAGTTTCATTTAATAAAAATCACGTCTCTCGTGCATTTTAAAAATAATTGCGAGTATCATGCATTTCATTTCATTGCATAAGAAAAATGAAAACGAAAAAAACAATTATCATCTGCATAGCATAAGCATTTCAGTCATCCATAATCATGTACAAAAACCTTCATCAATTAATGTGGGCGTCGAGCCAATGTAGCATTTATGCATCATTTCATTAACCTCATAAGCATTATTTCAGAAAAAAGACGAAGAAGAACTACGTAGCTTTGATTCCTCATCACAATGGGGATACGTAGGAGCGGGTCATACCCGTCAAGCACCTTTTTCTAAAAACCTTTTTCCCCAAATAAAGCACTTTCTAAAAACCTTTTTCCCCAAATAAAACACCTTTTTCTAAAAACCTTTTTCCCCAAATAAAGCACCTTTTTCTAAAAACCTTTTTCCCCAAATAAAGCACCTTTTTCTAAAAAAAATTTTTTTCTTCAATAAATCACTTGCATCTTCAAATCATTTTTCAAATCATTTTAAAAATCATTTTCCAAAAAAAAAATGAAATGAAATAAGAGAAATTCCTTATGCAATCGTTCCATGGGTAGAAGTGTATCTTTGAATGATGAAGGGTAATATCTCAAATTTGTTTGTGCACTACAAATTTGAGATGATACTCTACGATATCGGGGCACTTTGACCCAATCAGGCGCAGTTTGTTTTCAAATAAAGTGAATAAGTGGAGTCAACCAAATGTCGAAGCATTTCAGTATATTGCGTGAAGTATTGAGTCAGGATCCACTCAATGTTTCATGCAAGTTACTCAGAGTAATGACAATTGGTTGCCTCACGTCATCATTTTCACAAAAAGGGGCATTGGTGTTTCAGATCTTGCCGTGCTTCTAAAGAATAAAAATCATTTTGAAAAAATATCATTCTTGCATCTTGCATGATCCAAAAATGCATTGGAGTTTCGTATTTCATCTTGCATCAAAAACAAACAAAAAAAATCTCCTTTAGAATAATTACACTTTTCAAATGGTCATTTTTCATGCATTTGCTTATCATGATTTGTTCATTCATACATTGCATAAACCAAATAAAAAAGTTGTGATGAGAGACGAGACGCTTTTGCAAAACAATCTGTTGAAAAAGTTTACCCTTACTTATTTGCAAACTCAAGATGTTCCAAGGCACTCAGTTTTTCAAATCAACAGTTCATTTGCATTTTCCTCAAAAAAGGCATTGCATCCCATCCATTCCATGATAAAAGACTGAAAGAGTTCATCAAAAAAAATTTCCATCATGTTTTAACCAATGTTAACTCTCTACGAAGCATTCTTCTAGTGGGCGTGCATGCCATGTGCAGTTTCTCTTGTTTGAGTCTGTCAGTTTCCTTCCCTTATCATCATTCTCCATCCAAGTTTGACCCCGCCCCATCCACCCAGAAAGTACATACTCTCCCCGCATTAGTACACACTTGACTTTTGGTTTAAATCCTCCATACAAGAGGGCAATTTTGTAATCACTTAATTACCTTGTTAAGATTGCTCTTCTTTGGTGCAAGTCTAAAAATGTGCATGCATTTGTTCAGTCATTCGTTCTTGTGCTTACCAAGGCCTTAGGATATTTCAATAAGGGCACACATGTTTCCTTTTAGTATCATCATCAATAAAATGTTATTTTGAATTCCTCAATAAAATTTCTTTCTTTCATTTTGTCATGTGTCTGTTATTTGCTTTTCAATTCCTCCCAATGCGGATCAAAAATAATAATAAATGAAAATAATCTTTGAAAACAACGACGCCAATGGTTCATATTGTGACTCTGATTACCCGATTAACCAAACTGAGAGAGAGGCTGAAGACAACTGGGATGTTTCTTCGAAGTTAATAAGTGAAGAATTGGCTAAGGCTGTAGAAATTCATGATGCCACAACTAGGTTGGGCAATGAAGTCAAAGCACAAGTTCAAGCAAAGTGGAGTAATGCTGAGGAAACCAAACAAATGTTACAAGTGAACCTCTTTCGTGACCAAACCCTTTTCCCTTCCTCAGATCAACCAACTTTCCCATTTCCCATTACAAGTACCCCATCACAAAAAAATTTCATAACCAAATGCCTGCCTTCGCCACCTTCCTCACTACCAGTGGCCCTTCTACAAAATCAACCCATCTCATTTGCTCCTCCCTCTGAACCTCCTGTCACCCCAGTTAATACCAGAACCCAATCAAGCATCCTCCAACCGCTGCAGGGGTTTCATTGCCATTATCTCTCCAATCACCCAAGACAAGGATCACTTCAAATATCCAAAAATAGTGTATCACTTTTATCAGCTCACTCAACTCAAAAGCAAAAAAGGAAAAAATCAGAAAAAATGAAACAAAAAAGAACAGATTCAAAAAAAATGAAAATCCCAAAAATGAAAAAACAAGGGAAAAAGAGACGAAAGAAATATAAGTGTGAGCTGATACATTTGGCCATAAAGCGTAAGAGATCCTTGTCTCAATGAACCTTCCTACACCTTGTTGTGTATGACCACCCTTTCTTCCATAAACCTTCAAACACTTCATCATTCCTATACATCTCTCCTTTCATAAAACCGCAAACACTACCTCGACCTCGTCATCCCGCCCTCCACAAACCCTCAGTCATTCCTCAGACTCCACCATCAGATTTGTAATCAAGCTGTTGTGCAAGAATAAGAGAACAAAGTGGTCCATCCTCATGAGGAATCAAGTGACATGATCAATTTGAGCAAAGGAGAGGATTGACGCCATGATAAAGAGCAATGAATCAACAAGTTTGTGTAAATCACCCTTCGGACATAAGACACTTGCCATTATAACAAAGTCTGTAATTACCAAAGTTCGGTCTGTTGCGCAGCTTTCCAAGCTAAGGTAGTCACAAATGATAGTATGAAGACTCCAGGTCAAGCATCATGATTCCTCCCTACGCCACCCTAAAAATGGGGCAGTTAGAGACAATCAACAAAGGATATCAAGGACGATGATGACCTTCATGGAAATCAGGCTTCGTTTTACACTCTAACAGGGGCAAACCCCATATGATGGAAGTAATACTTTCATTGAGCCTTATCAAACCAAAGTACATTTGTCTTATGTCAGAAGAAGATTAAGAGAAAGCTCAAACCGAAGAAAGCTCATCTTCAACAATTTCAAAGAAGACTCAATGCTCAAAAAGATCATGAACCTCCAAAGGGATTCCCATGGAGATGAACCCAGTATCATGAAGACGAAGAACTTATTCTCTGGAGGGGCCTTTAATTCTCGCAAAATGGGATGCAAGAAAAGAAAACCCCAGTTTCCAGTAAATTCAGATGCAGTCAGAAAGGAGTATGCCTAAAGAAATAAATGAAAAAAGAGAAAGATGAGCCAAGTAAGAATCAGCTCGCTAGGTTGAAAACCCGCAAAGGGCGGCCTAGGCAAAACCAGAGCGACCCGGTGGATTGAAAACCCGCAAAGGGCGATCCAGGCAAAAATTAGGGTCAGAAAACTTGGACTTGAAATGAAAAAGGCAATCAGCACTCCCAAAAGTTTGGATAAAGGGGTGATCAAGGTCATGAGTATGGACGATTGGCATCGTTACTTCAAAAGAAAAAACACAAGATCTGCTTCCCCTTTTTCTTGTATTTTTCCAGTTTAAAAATTTTTCAATGTACTTTCAATTGGCGCGACCTTCTGCACGTCCAGTTTCCATAACAATAAGAATTCAACTTTTTCTTCAGTGTGTTTGCTTTTCGTGTCTTTTATCTTCACTTATTCTGTCTCTTTATTTTAAAATAAATGTTTTTATGATTGATGATACTGAATTGTGAAACCTGTGCATGAGTCAAAAAGCATTACAATCATTGCGAAATTTCTGAAAATCACAGAAAAGAGGGGATCCCTCAAATAAATGAATTGGCAAAAAAACAAACGCGGGCACAATCACTTCAAATGGCAAGCAAACTTATGCGCGGCTCTGGCATTGCTACCCTAGATGGTCCTCATGTCTCAGGCCCAAAGGAAAAGATTTGCACCAAAGATTAAAACAAGGTTTAGTGATCACCAAGTGAGGCTTCTTTCATGCCAAAAGTCAAGACATTCATAGAGAACCAAAGATTTGCACTGAGAACACCACTCAGATCCAAAAGTTGGGGCATTCTCTTCACCACCCACCCACCCTGGTCTTGGGAAAGTTTGTTCATTGTCCATCCCATTCATATACCACCCTCAGTTCATAACCAGTACCATAACTTCATCCCCTTTCACAAACCCACTCAAAGAACCCATTTGAAATTGTCATTCTAAAGTGGGGCATTTCCATAACTGTTCACTCCCGCTCAAATGAGCAGAGTTCTCCCTAAAGTCATTCACATCCATAAATTCCTGTCGGGGCAGTCTCTCAACTCACTGTCCTAAACCAATCCCAAGTTAACTGACTCACTCGTCCACATCTGCACTCTTATGCATACTTACTAGTCAATGCTTCAGAGAGAGAGAATACAAATTGATCATGTGGTGTTTAAAGTTCAGTCATCATGGAAATGGAAAGGAAAATAAGTGAGCTTGTTAATAAAAACCTTGAGAACACCAGAGTTTGAATCAAATCTAGTTTTTCCAAAGAATGGTCCATAGCCATCTCAATTCCTTGCATTCAAAGTCTTGCGTCTCATCATCATAAAAATGTTTACAAAAATGTTTAAATACTCCAAACATTCATCCTCCTCATGCATGTAGGCATTTCATTTTATTCAAAGCATTACATTCGCATCATCCACATTCATCACAATAAAAGCAAAAGAACACAGACATTCCATAGCATTTATCATCATCATATCAAACATCAAATCAGTTTTCAAAACAAAAAGAGGCATTCTTAATAAATAGTCATCGTCGTCACGATAGGACGCTTGAATTGATCACTCAAGAATCCTAAAGTCCCTATGCTAAAAGAAAATTAAAAACATTCATTGCATCACGTGCATTCACATAATCTGCCTTTGCATAACATACATTTGCATTACATTTGCATATCCACCTCTTGTGCATTCATCGAAAAAAGAATAAGGAGCATTTCATGAATATCCATGTCTTTGCTAAATTTTTCTGCATCCAAATAAGTTGCTATCTGCTAGTAACAGCTCAAGTCGCCGATGGTCGATCCTACGAAACTCGTGTTCGTTCGATCACCACTAAGGTAAGAAAAAACTTGCATTCATGCACCATTCCTTGCATCAACTAACGTATGCAGGTACCCTGGATCGGTGCGGCAGCATTGACCAACTGAAGAAAACCAATTGGATTTTCAAATCCCCTTTGGACCCACGTGTCCCCCAGAAGATTGACTTCACTTCGTATTCGAGCTGCGAGTAAGTCCCCCTGACCTCAATAGGTCCAGTCGAAAAGGATAGCTGTGTTGGCCTAAAACATGGCGCAGTCCTAGGGAAATATCGAGATCTAGACTTGATATAGTACCCTCCCCCGGTCGCTCGAAAGACCACCCCTTTGAGCCCACGTGCTCCCCAGGCCCAAGAGCAAACTCGGATCGTTCGCGATTCGTTAAAAGGCTTTAGGCAGCCTCCTTCGCCGGCTTAATGAGGGCCGGCACCATTTTTTTTTGCTTTCTTTACTGCTTTCGCTGGCTTATTGAGGGTTGGCACCAATTGATTCCAAAAAAAAAAAAAAAAAGAAAAAAAAAATTCTTTTCATTGCATTTGTATCATATTTCAAAAAGGAACAAAAAAAGAGAAAAAAAGAAAAAGGAAAATTCTGGTTTCTCTAAGTAGACAAAATTGGTATAATTTCTGAATTCTTTATTTCTATTTTGCCTCGGAATATGTTTCGGCCAATTCATATTCCTTGTTAAAATCCAAATAAAGAGGGGCAGCTGTCATACCCTAATTTTGTCCGCCTAGGTTTAAAACCCTAATTTTCCGCAAAAAAAAAAAAAAAAAAACTTGAGAAGTGTGGTTTTATTTTGAAGAGTGAAGAGCATTGTGCATGCATTTTTGGGTTTTAAAAGTCATTCTAGGGCTTTTAAATTCATTGTTAGAGTGGAAATACATTTGTTGTTAAAAAACAAGGTTTTTAGGGCAAAAGGGTATTTTGGTCATTTTCTAAAACTAGGATAATTTTTCATCAAAAATCATTGTGCAATTTTAGAGGAAATTATTTGAAGCAAGACACCTTTGGTCATATATTTTTCAAATTCAAATTCAAATTGCATAAAAATTCAAATTCAAAAAAGGCATCAAAAAGGAATATTCTACAAAAATTTCAAGATGAGGTTTTTATGATATTTTTGGTCATGGTGATCTCATAAAATGGCATATTCCTCAAGATACCTTGTATATGGCTCAAAATGGTTAGATTTATGCACAATTATCTTGAAAAGAATAATCAAAATTGAAGGGATAATAGCATGGTCATATAATAGTACAATAGTACAAGATGACAACTTGCAAAACTTAGTGACCAAGGCTACACCCTCTCCCTTGCTATTTCGAATTTCACCCTCTCTATTCTCTCATTTTGTGTTTTCTCAATGTCCTCAATCCATGTGAGCCTCAATCCTAGCCTTTGATTCAAAATTAAAATCAAATCCTAGAGCACAACTAGTGCATATTGACCTAAATACCCTTAAACCTAGTTGCTCTCTATATATACCTTAGAAACCTCACCTCTCACACACTTTTTGCCTCACAATTCATTCACAAAACCCTAGCACACAAACCTCTCCTCTCCTCTCTTCCCTTGGCCGAAATCACCCCCTCCTTCCCTCACCTCATTTCTTCACTTTTTCACTTCAAATCAACATTCTAGTCCTAAATCTTTCATCATCCTTGCATTCTCTTCAAAGATCCATCTTCAAATATCAAGAATCAAGCTCAAGATTGAAGATTAGAGGGTTGATTCAAGTGGTTTAGTGTTCATTCACCTTATTTCTCTTGCTATTCTAGCTTGGAGTTGAGGTATACTCTCACTCTTAACATCATCAAATTTTAGCATAAAAAATGTAGATCATCAATCTTTTTTTTTTTGCATATCAAGCATTTCTTTGCATTTTAGTGCTCTATTTTTTTGATGAAATGTTGATATAATTGTTGTTGTTGAATGAGAGATGTGTTTCAAGCATTTTGACAAACACTTCGGGAGGTTTGGATGCTTGAAATACATCTCTCTCTTGGAATAAATTGTGTGGTGTTGCTATTTTCATTTTGTGCTTGCATTTTCATGAATAAAATGTTGATTTGGGAGAAATGTGTTTCAAGAATTTTGACAAACACTTTGGGAGGTTTGGATGCTTGAAATGCATCTCTCTCTCTTGGAATAAAATGTGTGTTGGTGTTATTTTCATTTTGTGCTTGCATTTTTCATGAATAAAATTGTGATTTGGGATTATGTTTCATTTCGCATATTGTAGAAAAATTAGAGTTTGTGTGATTTTAGTGCATTCCTTTGCTTAGTCATGTAAATCCTTGCCAAAAAGCTTGATCTATGTCATTTGCTTGCATGATTTTGTTGCTTTCCAAGAATAAAATGAGGTTTTAGCTCTATGTTGGTGTCGCATTTCATGAGATAATTAGGGTTTGTGCTTGTTTTTGTTGCTTGCTTTGAAAATCATGTTTGTGTTGATGATTTGGTAAGAGGATTTAACACTTATGCATTTGTGCATATCCCAAGTGTTAAAGATTACCTAAAGGGATTCAACACCTTAATTGTATATGCTTACATTTGCATTGTTGATTGTTTTGCTTGCAACTTGTTAAAGTTTACATTTTGGTTCTTGATTTGGAAATTGATTTGAATTCTCTACTTCTTTTTCTTTTGGATGCCACGCCATCCCAACAAACTTTTGTGATCAATATCACCCTCCAACTCTCTTCCTCTCTTCTTCAAGTCATTTCTTTTTCCAATTTATTTTCCAAATTAAAACTTTTCTTCAAATTGTTTTTCTATAGCAATCGAATTTTTTTCAAAGATCAACAACAAACCTTTTTGAAAACTCATAAGGAGGCAAGTCGGACGTACGGCCGGTGTTGTCTAGCGTCCTAAGATCGGAGCTGTACAGCTCAAACATCTTGGGATACTTATGAGAATTAAAACAAGCAATTAACAACTTGAACCCTATTTCAAAAAATGAGTAAGGAATTGAGTCGGATGTACATCCGGTATCGGTTAGCGTCTTAGGGTTAGCGACCTGTACAGTTCGTGCGAGCCTAAGATACTTGCTCAAATAAAAGCAACCAACCTCACAACCAATCTTTTTCTTCCTTAATCAAAAAAACATTTTCAATAAGTAGGGGGCACGTCGTCTGTACAGGCGGGGTTGTCTTTGTTCTAGGTCTAGTGGACTGTACAGTCTAGGACCGAAAACCCCTACAATAAAAAAAACCAACACAAAGTTTCTCGACTCAGGAGAACTACGTAAGCTTTGAATTCTCCATCGCACCGGGAGATACGTAGGAGCGGGTCACATCCCGTCAAGCACACTTTTAAAAAAATAATAAAAAGATTCTTCTTTTCCCCCGTTTTCAAAAACACTTTTCTCAAATAAAAAAGAAGTAGAACGAATTGTTTCAAATCAACTCTGTCAAAACCGCACATCAAGTTAAAGGTTCCCTTTCGGTAGAAAGGAGGTGTGGGGTGCTAATACCTTCCCCACACCTAACCGACCCCCGAACCTACATCTCTAGTTCTCAAAGGACCACCCGCCTTAAAAAGGACCCTTTTTCAATGTTTTGGTCCCTAAATAAAAATGTTGATGGCGGCTTCACAAATTTTCACGTTGTACGATGAAAGGTCCAATCCGGATTTTTCGGGGTGCAACAACGTGAACTTAAACTTTTGCTCGTAATTTCAAAAATGCCACCGGTTACACATTTAGCATCGGCTGTTCAAACAACCGATGCTAAATGTTGCTTTCTAAAGTCATTTTTCCACTAGTGAATTTACTTGCTTTCCTTTAATTTATTTTCATTTCAACTTCAACCAAAATTGTGAGTAGTGTAGCTGCACTAGCTTACAAGTCTTTGCAACATATAAGAATTAATCAAATCCCTGTGGGTTCGATCTTTTATACTACTTGTTTGTGACTGTGTATACTTGCACACGTTTTTCACACACCAAGTTTTTGGCGCCGTTGCCGGGGATTATCATTAATTTTTGTTGTTTTAAAGATAGTAAATTAGTGTTTTGTTTTATTATTCTGGTAGTTTGTTTTTCTGTGCAGAAACAGGTGCAGATGCACTAGCTTAATCCAGAAATAGAAAGACAGTTTAGAAGGTTGCGAAGACTCCAGAAACAGAAACTTCAAAGTTGCAGCAATACCATGTCTCAACAAGGTGAAGGAGAAGGCTCAAGACCACCCTCAATCAGAGTTGGTCCTGGATCACAACCAAAAGTTCAAGCAGATCACAGAAATCAATTCATCAACATGGGTCCAATAGGTATGATTAATGATAGAGATAGACCTATGAGAAGTTATGCTATGTTTAATCATCAAAACATGCAAACAAGCATAGCAAGACCTCACATAGAGGCTGTCCATTTTGAATTTAAACCCATGATGTTTCAAATGCTGCAAACAATTGGTCAATTTGGTGGATTTCCTCATGAGGATCCCCATGAGCATTTAAAACAGTTTTTAGAAATATGTAGTAACTTTATCATACCTGGTGTTAGTAAAGATGCATTTAGACTTAAGCTATTTCCATATTCTTTGAAAGATAAGGCTAAATCATGGTTAAACTCATTGGAGCCTAATTCTATCCATACATGGAATGAAATGGCTGAAAAGTTTTTGTCAAAATATTTTCCACCCATCAAAAATGCCAGAATGAGAAATGATATTACATCTTTTAGACAAAAATAATTTGAATCATTGTTTGAAGCATAGGAAAGATGGAAAGAACTTTTAAGAAAATGTCCACACCATGGTCTTCCAGTCATTATTCAAATGGAAACATTTTATAATGGTTTGGAACCACAAACTAGAATAATGCTTGATGCATCATCTGGTGGTGTTTTGTTAAATCTGTCTTATAATGAAGCATGAGAATTGATTGATAGAATTGCTATTAATAGTTCTAGTTGGCCTACTGAGAGGGTAAGTGCCCAAAAGAAATCATCAGGGGTACATGAAATTAGTGAAATATCAGCCCTATCTGCTCAAGTAGCCTCACTAGCAAACATGTTCAAAAACTTCACCACAACCAGTGCAACTGCATCCAGTGCAGCTGCACCAGTAGAGAACACTGCAGCAGCAATAGAACAAGCCCCTCCAGGAGCTATAAGTTGTGTTTATTGTGGAGAAAGTCACCTTTATGAGGAGTGTCCTAGCAACCCTGTCTCTGTAAATTATGTAAGTTATAATAGGAATAACAACCCTTACTCCAATACCTATAATGCTGGTTGAAAGAACCATCCAAACATCAGATGGAGCAATACTAGTGCACCTGCACCTAGTGCAACTGCACCAACCCTTCCACTAGGATTTCAATCTCAGAACTACGAAAGGCCACAACAACAACAACCTGCTATTGATAACTCCTTAGAAGGTTTGCTTAAATCTTTCATTAGTGAAACTAGAACAGCTAGGCAAGCCCATGAAGCTTCAATTATAAATCTGGAGAATCAAGTAGATCAGTTAGCAACTGCTCTGTATCAAAGACCAACAGGTACACTGCCATCAAATACAGAAGCAACTCCATCTCAAAGGCCAGGTAAGGAACAGGTGAAAGCTATCTCTCTCAGAAATGGGAAAGATCTTACAGAACCTTATAAGAATGAAGGTACAGGTAATGGGGAAAAAATAAAAATGAAAAAAAATTCTTAAGATGCAGAAGCACCAGATGCATCTGCATCTAATGAAGTTCCAACTCCAAGGTTAGTTCCTGAATACCCCCCTCCTCCTTTTCCTCAAAGATTAAAAAAGGCACATGAGGAGAAGCAATTCAGTAAGTTTTTAGATGTTTTAAAACAATTGCATATCAATGTTCCCTTGATTGAAGCATTGCAACAAATGCCTAATTATGCTAAATTCATGAAAGATGTTCTTTCAAAAAGAAAAAGATTAGGAGAATTTGAAATTGTTGCTTTGTCAAAAGAATGTAGTTTGATTTTGCAAAACAAAATTCCAAGAAAATTAAAAGATCCAGGTAGCTTTACAATTCCATTTTCAATAGGTAATTACTATACAGGTCGTGCATTGTGTGATTTAGGAGCAAGCATCAACTTGATGCCTAAATCTGTCTTTACACAGTTAGGAATTGGAAATGCTAAACCTACATATTTAACATTGTCACTTGCAGACAGGTCAATAGCCTACCCAGAAGGAATCATAGAAGATATATTGGTAAAGGTTGACAAATTTGTGTTTCCTGTAGATTTTGTTATTCTTGACTTTGTTGCAGATGAAGAAGAACCAGTTATTATTGGAAGGCCATTCTTAGAAACTGGGAAAACATTGATTGATGTGCAAAAAGGAGAACTAACCATGAGAGTAAATGATCAAGAGGTGAAATTCAATGTAATGAATGCTTTGAAATATCCTGGAGAGGAGAGTGAAGAATGTTCAGCAGTCATCTCTCTTGATCATTTGGTGCAAAAGCAGTTCAACAAGCAGTATGATCATCTTACCAGTGCACTTGCACCTGATGCATCTGCACTTCCTGAAGAAGAAATGCTGGAAAAAGACATACTGCCAAAGGAAGAACCAACACCTAAGGTATGGGCTAGAACTTATGAATCTCTTAATTTAGAAGACCCTAACCTTAAACAAAATTTACCCTCAATTGAAGAATCTCCCAAATTAGAATTGAAGGAACTGCCTAAACATTTAAAATATGCTTTCTTAGGGGAAGGTGATACAGTTCCAGTAATCATTGCATCTGATTTATCATTAGAACAGGAGAATGATCTCATTAGTACCTTAAAAAAGTATAAGAAAGCTATAGGTTGGCAAATGGCAGACATAAAAGGAATTAGCCCTTCAATATGCATGCATAGGATCATTTTAGAAGATAATTCTAAAAATTACATAGAAGGACAAAGAAGGCTAAATCCTATAATGAAAGAGGTTGTTAAGAAAGAAATCATTAAATGGCTAGATGCTGGAATCATATACCCCATCTCAGATAGTGCATGGGTGAGCCCTGTACAATGTGTCCCTAAGAAAGGGGGTGTCACTGTCATAGCCAATGAAAAAAAAATGAATTAATACCAACAAGAACTGTTACAAGATGGAGGATTTGTATGGACTATAGGAAACTCAATAAGGCCACAAAGAAGGATCACTTTCCTTTACCTTTCATTGACCAAATGTTAGATAGGTTAGCAGGAAAAGAGTTTTATTGTTTCTTAGATGGTAGTTCAGGTTATAATCAGATTGCAATAGAACCTAAGGATCAACAAAAAACTACTTTTACATGTCCCTATGGTACCTTTGCATTTAGAAGGATGCCTTTTGGACTTTGTAATGCACCTGCTACATTTCAAAGATGCATGATGTCTAGATTTTCTGACTTCATTGAGCAATCAATGAAAGTTTTTATGGATGATTTTTCAGTTTTTGGAGAAAATTTCCATTATGTTTATCAAATTTAGAAAAAATTCTCCAAAGATGTGAAGACACCAATCTTGTGCTTAATTGGGAAAAGTGCCATTTCAGGGTACAAGAGGGCATTGTGCTTGGACATAAGGTATCAAAGAAAGGATTGGAAGTAGACAAGGAAAAAATTGAGGTTATTGAGAATCTGCCACCTCCATCAACAGATAAAGGAATAAGGAGCTTCTTGGGCCATGCTGGCTTCTATAGAAGATTCATCAAAGATTTTTCAAAAATTTCTAAACCATTGTGTAATCTTTTACAATTAGATACACAATTTAACTTTGATGAACCTTGTATGGAAGCATTTCAAAAGCTTAAAAAGGCACTGGTAACTGCACCAGTGATTGTAACACCAGATTGGAGTAGGCCCTTTGAATTGATGTGTGATGCTAGTGACTTTGCTGTGGGAGCTGTCCTAGGGCAAAGGTATGATAAAGTCTTTCATTCAATCTATTATGCTAGTAAAACACTCATAGAAGCACAAATGAATTACACTGTAACAGAAAAGGAATTATTAGCAGTGGTATTTGCATTTGATAAATTTAGATCTTACTTGGTTGGCACCAAAGTTATTGTTTATACTGACCATTCTGCCATCAAGTATTTACTTTCAAAGAAAGATGCAAAACCAAGGTTGATAAGATGGGTTCTCCTCCTTCAAGAGTTTGATCTTGAAATTAGAGATAAGAAGGGGGTGAAGAACCAAGTAGCTGGCCATTTATCTAGATTTGAAGGTGAAAGTACAGGTACACAAGAGATCAAGGAGAATTTCCCAGATGAAAAGTTGTTAGCAGTCACCTTGACAGCACCTAGTGCTTCTGCACTAAGTGCAGGTGCACCTAATGCAGCTGCACCATGGTATGCTAACATAGTCAACTTCCTTGTAAGCAAAGTTGTACCAGTGGACATGAATTATCAGCAAAGAAGGAGATTTTTTCATATAGTGAAGCAATACTATTGGGATGATCCCTATCTATATAAGATGTGTCCAGATCAAATCATGAGGAAGTGCATCCTTGAATCTGAACAGAAAGTTGTGTTTCTGCACTGCCATGTTGCACCATATGGAGGTCACTTTGGAAGCAACAGAACAGCAGCTAAGGTATTACAATCAGGTTATTTCTGGCCTACTTTATTTAGAGATGCTTATTTTTTGGTCAAAACTTGTGACAAATGTCAAAGAAGTGGGAATATTTCTGAAAGACATGAAATGCCTAGAACCAATATTTTAGAAATTGAACTTTTTGATGTTTGGGGCATGGATTTCATGGGTCCTTTTCCACCTTCTTTTGGCAATGAATATATCTTAGTAGCTATTGATTATGTGTCCAAATGGGTAGAAGCAGTAGCATTGCCTAATAATGATGCCAAATCAGTTAGCAAATTTCTTCAAAGAAACATTTTTACAAGATTTGGCACCCCAAGAGCAATCATTAATGATGAAAGTTCACATTTTTGCAATAAACTTATTGAAAATCTGCTTGCAAAATATGGGATTAAGCACAAAATTGCTACAGCCTACCACCCACAAACAAGTGGACAGGCTGAATTGTCTAATAGGGAGATTAAAAGAATGCTTGAAAAAATGGTTGGACCAACAAGAAAAGATTGGTCCTTACACTTAGATGAAGCATTATGGGCATATGCATTTAAAACTCCATTAGGTATGTCCCCCTACAGGATAGTTTATGGCAAAGCATGCCATCTGCCTATTGAGTTAGAAAACAAGTCATATTGGGCTATTAAAAAGCTGAATTTTGACCTCAATAAAGCAGGTGCACAAAGGTTTTTAGAGCTAAATGAATTAGAGGAATTTAGGCAATTCTCTTACAAGAATGCAGAAATTTATAAAGCTAAAACCAAAGCATGGCATGATAAGAAAATCGAAAGAAGAGGACTTAGGGAAGGAGGAATGGTTTTGTTATACAATTCCAGGTTGAAATTGTTCCCTGGAAAATTGAAATCAAGATGGACAGGACCATTTAAATTAGTCAAGGTCTATCCTCATGGTGCAGTTGATCTTTATGATGCAGCCTTAGATACCACTTTCAGATACATAAAGGAAAAGCCAGGCTGTAAGACTCTTAAAACAAACGCTTGATGGGAGGCAACCCATAATTTTTACTAAATATTTAATATCTCGTTCAATTTGATGTTTTTCAAGTGTTTTTTTAGAAATACAGGAATTGTTGCATCTGCACCTACCACTTTCCAGTGCTCTTGCACCAATAAATTCAAAAATGTGGGAATCTTTGAAAAATTACCAGCAACAACAACAACTGAGTAGAAGCAACTGCATCCAAGGCAGCAGCAGTAAAGAGGCCAAAGAAGTTGGTAGTCAAGCGTGCAGCAACAAGGACTAGCAACAGACTCAGATCTGGAGCAAAACCCGAGTAAACTTTAAATGTTGTTTTTAAATATTTTCAGTACTTTTATATACTTATGTTATCTGGTTTTTGAGTCCCACATGTATTAACCACCGTCCCCCATTTTGAACAATCTGTTTTGCGATCTCAACTTAGAGCAGTGAGGACACTGCTCACTTTTAAGTTGGGGGGAGAGCACTCAAAACTTTTCATGCATGTGTTAGTATCTATCTTATGCGTGTTTGTTTCAGTTCTTATGTTTATTATGTGTGTTTTGTTAATATGTAACTATGTTAGTAAGTATTATGTTTCAGTTGTTTTAGATTTACTTAACAAAGCATTTCCAAATGCATAAAACTGTTTTCAAAAAATAGAAAAATCTGTCAAAACAATTTTAAGTAAATCAGAATTAAGTAATATTTTGAAGATTTGATGAGTCTTGAAGCATGATCAGCTTATAGCCTTTTTCAAAAACTTAAAGAAAATGCAATTTGTGAACTGATTTTTAATGATGAAACAAAAGAAAAAGAAAAAGAAGCCTTGTTTTTCCAAAGATAACCATTGTTATTATCACTTCAACACATCAAAGCTGAAATTTGAAAAGAACCTTGCTATGTGATAAGCTATCCGATGCAAGAGGGAAATTTAGAAAACTAAGGTCAAAAACAAATTTTTATTAAAAATATAGAAGAGCTTAAAGAATTAAGTTTGGAGGAATTTTTATGAATACAAAGGCAAGAGTATGAAAAACTTAGAGTAGTCAATGCAATAGGGTACCACAAATACTACCAATAAGTGCTCAAAACGTAAAGATAGCTATATTGCCTAAGTCATTAAACTGTACCTGTTCCAATAGTGCATTTGGTCAGAAAAAGAAATATACAAAAAGAAAGAAAAAGAAGAAAAGAAGACAGAACTGACCAAAGAAAAAAAGTATGCATAAGGAGGACAGTGAGGAGGGAAATATAAGCTAAAAAGTCTTGAAAAGTAGTACCAAGTGCAGCTGCACCTAATGCACCTGCACCGTCAAAAGTTTAGTGCATCTGCACTAGTACAAAAAAAAACCTTGTGCAACTGCACCTCAGAAAAACAATTCACCTGCACTCACTGCATTTGCATCAAGAAAAAGAACCACCAAAAACACAAATAGTGCATTGACTCAATAGTTTTGAAATACTTAAATCAAGCCCTTTGTTGTGCTTAAAAGCCCCCAATCTTGAGGATTTTGTTAGTCTCATCTATATTTTGAAACATCTTTGTTTTGACCAAACGTGATCTAAACTTTTCAAAGGCTAAGAGAAACTTTTTACTTAGTTTTGGAACTGATTGAATCTCAGTGGGGCACACACTCACACAAATGAGTTTTAATAGCTTTGGATGTTTTGGAATTCAAAGGCACAAAGACAAAATTTTCTGAAAAATGAAGTTCATAAAATGCATTCTTGAAAATCATTCTTTGAAAAAGATGTGAGCTGATCTGTTCTTCTTGATTATGAAAATTTTATTAGTGTTTTCTTTTTGTCATTGCTTGAGGACAAGCAACGATTTAAGTTTGGAGGTGTGATAACTCTATTTTATATAGAGTTATTCATGTATCTAAACTTAGATAATTGCTTAAAATCAAACTTAAAATGTGCTAAATATAGTAGTATAAATAAAATAACAACATTTATGGTTTTAAGGTGAATGATGTTCATAACTTAGCATTTTGCATGTATATTGGTATGTTTGATGTGTTTGTTCAGTGCAGCTGTAGTTAGGTGCATCTGCACCAGAAACAATTCTCACAGTGCATCTGCACTAGGTGCAACTGCACCTTCCTGCACCGAAGCAGCTCACAACCCCACATTGGAAGCACCTCAATTCTTACCATTGCCATAATTCTTTGTTGGCATGCTGCTTGCTTAAGAGTCAAATGGGGGCACATGGCCACTTGCAAAATGAGGCGACCACAATAGAAGACCATCATGAATAATCATTCTTAAAGGACATGTGGCAACTTCTAATTGGACCTCTCTTTAAGGTTGAGTGTTGGAATCAAATTCTATCATCAGCTTTTGAAAAGTAACCATGGTTAAACATCTTTTGGTTAACTTGATCACCAAGGAAACCCTCATATGAAGGAAAGCTCCAAGGCTATAAATAGGACTTCATTTCTCATTTGAAGAGATACCTTTTCATGTTCTTTCCCATCCTAGTCTCTCATAGTTCTCTAGTTTATTTCTTCTAGTTCTTTTTACATATTTTCTTAGTTTAAATTAGTGTTAGTTTGAGAGGAAGGTGAGAAGAAATTGACAACTTCTCTCTCCACTTCTTCAAAGAACTAATAGGTGCAAGAAATTAGTTCTTAAGCAAATATATGCAAGAGTCTTTCATTTGGTGTAATTCTTACTCTCTTGAATACTCTTGTAATTTCCTTTATTACAACATGTTTTCTTTCAAATATATTTGCGTTGCTATGCCCATCATGAGCTAAACTTCTTAAGTTGGGATGTTCTAACTTTCTAATGATCTTTTGAGGAAAGTTATTGTGTGTTCAAGTGGTGTAAGCACTTTAGTTCTTGTGTTTAAATTCTTAATCTTGTTTGAAGGTTGATCACTTAGAACAAGTAGAGTTATATTCACTTAATTGGCTTATAACTAGAAATCAAGAACTAAGTAAGGATAAGTGTTTAATAAAGCCTTTGTTAAACTTGTTTTGATAAAGTCAGCTTGTTAATTCCATGTTAATTCCTAGCCTTAGGTTAACATAGTCCTTACAAGTAGTGCAGTGAGATCTTAAGATGCAAGAGTGAACTTATTTAAGCAACTTGGATTATCTGTAAGGGGGCGAGAAAGGAATTGACAACTTCTTTCTTTACCGTAAAAAAACAGCATCATAAGAGCTTGTAACGAAACTCTGAAGAAAGTAGCTGACCAGCACACACTGATGCAGCTGCACCTAAGTGCATCTGCACCACAAGAAAACACAATATACTCAAAAGTGATTTAGACAGTGAAGACATCTCAACTATCATTCTCAACTGATTTCCTGCACAATTTACTTGCTTTCCTTTAATTTATTTTCATTTCAACTTCAACCAAAATTGTAAGTAGTGTAGCTGCACTAGCTTACAAGTCTTTGCAACATATAAGAATTAATCCAATCCCTGTGGGTTCGATATTTTATACTACTTGTTTGTGACTGTGTATACTTGCACACATTTTTCACACACCACACCATCGCCTTGGACATGCAAATAGTCGCATTGTATCCATTGTTTTAGATTTGTGTAATGTAAAAACCTCCTCTAAGGATACTTTTCAGTTGTGTTCCTCTTGTTGCCTTGGGAAATCCCATCGCCTATATGCACCACTATCTCCCAATACACACACTACACCGTTTGAGCTTGTTCACATTGACCTATGGGGACCATCACCCTCTCCCTCTAGTTGTGGTTATTCATATTATATTGCGTTTGTTGATGCGTGTACCAAATACACATGGCTCTACTTCCTTAAGCACAAATTCGATGCTTTTAGTGCCTTCAAACGTTTTCACCAACTTATAGCAACTCAATACAAGGCTCACCTTAAAGTCGTCCAAACCGATGGGGGGGGGGGGGGGGGGGGGGGGGGTGGGGTGAGTTCAAACCCTTTACCAAACACTTAGATGATCTTGGTATAGTCCATCGCCTCACTTGTCCTCATACATCACATCAAAATGGCACCATTGAACGAAAACACCGCCACATAACCGAAATGGATCTTGCTCTCCTAGCCCATGCTTCCCTTCCCCTCAAGTTTTGGGACCATAGTTTCACAACCGCCGTTTACCTCATCAATAGACTTCCTACACCTACTCTCCCTAATACTATCTCACCTTACCAAGCTCTCACTAACACCCAACCCACTTACAAAGAACTCAAGGCCTTTGGTTGTCTTTGCTTTCCCCTTCTTACTCCCTACAACAAAAACAAACTCCAATTCAAAAGTACTCAATGTGTTAACCTTGGCTTGTCTCCTCAACACAAAGGCTACAAGTGTCTAAGTGCTTCCAGGTGCATTTACATCTCCAAAGATGTCCTCTTCCATGAAACTAAGTTCCCTTACCCCACTTTATTCTCTACCCCTCCAAGTGCCACCAATTCTAGCACTTTATCCTTCCCTACCACATACCTTCCCACTCCCACACTTACAATCCAAGAACCTCCAAACACCACCAACACAAATGACTCTCCAACTACAATACCAAACTCGGAAACCTCACCCAACCCTCCCTAACCTCAACCCACTCTTGATCCTCCTCCCACCGGGCCCACTACAAACGTATCAATGGAACCACCACCTCCTCCTGTCACCAACACCCACCCTATGGTCACTAGGTCAAGAACCGGGAAACTAAAACCCAAGGTCTTTCTTACCACCCTAGAACCCACTTCGGTCAAACAAGCCATGGCCGACCCCAAGCGGCTTGAAGCCATGCAACTTGAGTACAAGGCTCTCACCTCTAACAATACTTGGGTTCTCATCACTTTACCTCAAAATAGGAAAGCTATTGGGTGTAAATGGGTCTTTAAGGTGAAGGAAAATCCGGATGGAACGCTGAATAAGTACAAAGCCCGCCTTGTGGCCAAAGGCTACAATCAACAACCGGGCAAAGACTTTGGTGAAACCTTATCACCCGTTGTGAAACCAAATACCATAAGGGTTCTCCTCTCCTTAGCTCTCACTTACAAGTGGGACATACAACAAGTTGATATAAATAATGTTTTTATTAATGGTTTCTTGCAGGAAGATGTCTACATGACACAACCACCGGGCTTTGTTGACAAGGATAAGACTCTTGTGTGCAAACTTCAAAGGTCTCTATATGGTCTAAATTCTAAAACAAGCCCCAAGGGCATGGTATGAGAGATTACGTGATTTTTCCCCAAATTTGGTTTCAAGTCAAGTAGGTGTGATCACTCCCTATTCATCTATCAAAAGCTTGGTGTTCAACTATATGTGTTGGTTTATGTTGATGACATATTAATCATGGGGTCTTCCTCAAAACTTGTGCAACATGTCCTTACCAAACTTCAAGCTACATTTGCTCTCAAGCATATGGGTAAACCCAAATACTTCTTGGGACTTGAGGTCTCTTATCAACAAAATGGCTCCATCATCCTTACTCAACAAAAGTACATACATGATCTACTTGAGAGAGCAAACATGGTTGATTGTAATGGTGTGGCTACTCCGATGTGTTCAAAGATCCTCATCTCCATCACTCCATTGTGGGTGCTCTCCAATACATCACATTAACTAAATCGGAGTTGGCCTATAGTGTCAACAAGGCATGCCAATTTCTTTCTACTCCACTAGATTCTCATTGGATTGTGGTAAAGCGCATCCTTTGCTATTTGAGTGGTACTAGTTCCTATGGGTTATGCCTTCAACCCGCTTCATTGGATAGTGCTCTATCTCTTCGTGTCTTCTCCGATTCCGATTGGGCAAGTCACCCGGATGACCGAAGATCTACTTCTGGATCTTGTTTATTCCTTGGGCCAAATCTTATTTCATGGAGCTCCAAGAAACAAACATTGGTTGCTCGCTCTAGTGCCGAGGCAGAATACCGTGGCCTTGCCCATGCCACCACGGATCTCATGTGGCTCCAGTCTCTTCTCAAGGAGCTTCAAGTCACGTTTCAAATACCAACATTACTTTTTGACAATCTTAGTGCGGTTCACATGGCTCATAATCCAGTTCTTCATGCAAGAACTAAGCATCTTGAACTTGATATTCATTTTGTTAGGGAAAAAGTGGTGTCAAAGGATCTCAACATACTACACATTCCGGCTCATGCTCAACTTGCGGATATCTTGACTAAAGCTCTTCCCATTTCCTCATTTCAAGCCTTAAGGAGCAAACTCAAGGTGTCTTCCATCCAATAGATGCACAGAGCTCATACACAACTCTGTAGCCTCACAATGTTCTCACACAGATGCACAGAGCTCATACAGATACTCTCACACAATATCAAGGTGCTGCTGCAGCACTTACACAACACTGGTTCTTGATACAAACTCTGGAAACAGATTCACAATCTATTACAGATTCACACTCTCGTGATCAGCAACCAGAAAAATGGGGAAGAGAATGGGAGGGAAAAAACACATACACACATAAGAACTGAGGTGAAACCAGTGTTGTAAGAACCAAAGGTTCAACCCCATTTGAACCACAAACTAGTTGAACCGCTCAGAACTGGATTGAATCGTGGTTCAACTGCTTTGAAACGCCAATTGGCCCGGGTTGAACCGCCTGAAATGCATTTTTTGACTTTTTAATTTACTTTTTTTTTCCAAAAGTTAATACTTTTCTTATTTTTTATTTAATTATTACTCATCCAGTTCAACCATAGTTGAACTGAGTGAACCAATTGAACCATGACTCAGAGGTCTCTCCAGTTCCATCTCCGGTCCGAGTTTGAAAACATTGGGTGAAACTGAGTTATTGTTGACCATTGTTATGCAATTGCATTACACATGTGTTTATATACTGCAAAGCTTCGCTCAAGTGGTGTTACACATGGATTAACTACTTGATCAGTTAGTTAACAACTTAACTAACAGAAACATAATTTTATTAACAACTAACAAACTAACTTTGACTTGTTTACCAACACATTTGCAGAAAGTTGAAAAGAAGACTATCACTTTAGCTATTATGAGGGACGCTAAGGCCTAAGAGAATGGGTGAGATTATTGTTTAGAATTTATTATTATTATTATTTTATAAATATATTAACTATAATATTTATTTTATATTTTCTAGGAAACATTGAAATTTTTGAAGCGAAAGAAAAGCTAGAAAGGTTGGGAATAAAACTTGTTGAACTGGAGGAACAAGGGGTTGGATAGGAACATTCGTACTTTGAGGAATATGTTTTAAATTTGTTTTCTACTCTTTTCAGAAATAGCATATTTCACACGTGAATATTTGGTGTAAGGAAAGAAAAAGAGTAGAAAGTAAGAGAATTGTTTTAGTTGTTTGTTATTAGAGAATGTAGAGTAGATAATAAGATGAAAGAAAGACTCTTGTTTACAAATTAAGTACCCAGATAAAAATTAAAAGTGATCGCTCTCTTGGCTAAATGGAAGTGGAGGATGTTGTCGGATGAGGAAGTGTCTTGGAGGGGTATTCTATCTCATAGATATGGTGATTTGGGGTCTATTTTTTTCAACGGCACAACATCAGTGGATAGAAGGTTAGACTCGTTGTGGTGGCGTGACCTTAGATGTGTGGGGGAGGCGCGACTTTCGGCAGGTTGGTTTGAATCGAATGTTAGGAAGAGATTGGGAGATGGTCGTGGAGTGGATTTTTGGCACCATCATTGGCTGGGGCAACGCCCGTTAAAGCATGTGTTCAGCAGCGTTTTTAATAATTGCTACAATAAAAATGTGAGACTGGCCGAGCTTGGTGATTGGCGTGATGATACTTGGCACTGGAATAATTCCTTTTTTGCAGGTGTTAATTCTGCGCTTAATGATGATATTACGGAGTTGCAGCTAATCTTGCGTGATGTTCAAGTGATCCGTGGGGCTGTTGATCGTTGGATTTGGACGCTGGATTCGTCAAAACAGTTCACGGTTTGTTCTTGCTATAGTTTCATAGCGTACACAACTCATATTCCAACTGAAGGCAGCAACATTCCGATCTCGGAGCTGCAAAAATCTGATCTCAAATCATTGTGGAGAACTCGTATTCCGACAAAGATTTTGCTGTTCGGTTGGAGAATTTTCAACAATTCAATACCTGTTCGTTTTGTGTTACTGCGTCGTCATATTATTCCATCGGAGGAGGACGCACTTTGTGTTTTTTGTAGGCATCACTTAGAGGATTCTCAACACTTATTTTTGGGTTGTGATTTATCCTTGCAAGTGTGGCAGGAGATTGGTCGATGGCTGAACGTTCATGTGCCTCACAATTCTAGTTTAATTGATCATTTTCACGGATATGGAGAGCTTTGTATTGGCAAGAAAACAAGGAGGGTAAAACATCTTATCTGGTTGACAACTTGTTGGTGTATTTGGCTATCCCGTAACGGTGCTTGTTTTAGGGGTGATGAGCCAAAGGTTGATTCGATCTTGGCCGAGGTGAAGTTCTTATCTTGGTGCTGGTTCATTTATGGGGTGGGTAGCAAGGCCTCTTTTATTCCGTCTCAATGGTGGAATAACGCACTTTCATATATAAATAACTTGTGAACTATCATTTGTAATTTGTGGTTTTGAGCACCGCTAGTGCTCCGTTGAATGAATCATTGTTTATCGGGGAAAAAAAACTAAATATAAAATATTAACCTCTTTAAAATGTATTTGTATATTAAAACTATGGGTTTTTTTTTGACAAGTAAAACTATGGTTAAATATGTTTTTTTGGCAAAATGGTTAAATATGTTTTTGATCCCTACAAAATTGGGATATTTTAAGTTTACTTCCTTCAAATAAAAAATAACTGTTTTAGACCCTCACTCATTTTTTTCGTTTACAATAATGTTCGTGCTGTTAAATTATTGCTGAGTAGGCTATCAGAATAATGACTGAGCACACCACATGGACAATATCATAATTGATGAGGCGTCCATGTGGCATGCTAACTCACATTTTTTAATTATATTTATTTTAGTTAAATCAATACCATTGGATATATCTAACGATTTGATCAATTCTTCCCCAAAAGTAAAACTAACAAAAAATCCCAAAAATAAAAAATGAATAGATAGTGGCGGCACAAGAGTGAAGCGCGATGGAGGAAATGGATAAGGCCAGAGGGTGGATCTGCGGGTATGGTAATGGTATTCCATTCTGAATAATCGTTACAATATCACAATTCATAAATAAGAGAACATTCATTGTCCTTCTTCCCACGCTTAATAACACCACCAAAAACAAACAAATGTCTTCAACCTTCAAGTTTATCATTGCAAACTGCATCTCAGCATTGGCCACTCTACCTCCCTCGTCCCACCGAAACATCACACCGATGGTCTTGGTCGGCACCTCTCTCTCTCTCTCTCTCATAATTTGTGCATTTGTCTTGTACCAGACGGTAGTTTAGAAATATGAATCGTATATGTAAAGTGGTAAACTAAAACCAAATTTTAAAAGTGGTGTGCTATAGTATGGTATGGTTTATGTAGTATGCACACCCCTAGTTGTGACTGTTAAGATTCTCACATCGAGATTACAAAGAAGATGGATTGGTGAGGGTGTCAGGATGTGGCTCACCACTGTTTAACTTAGGGGGTACCAATAAACAACTAAACTGGAATTTTTTTTACCAATTGCGTAAAAACTTACTTAGCCGGTTACCAATTATAAGATTTAAAAAAGTGCAATGTGGTTTCGCATCTTAGCGAGTGTTAAATGGCGTGTGACTGACTCAGATGTTGCTAGCATCGCTCTAACAAAAAATGGAGAAGAGAAGGAAACTAGAAACCATTTTAAAGCAGAAAAAAATTATATATAAAAGTATAACAAAATGGTAGACAAGAAGGAAAATAAAGAAATCACTATTAAAGCAAAAATAAATAATTATAAACTAAATGCTAAAAAAGACTATAACACTTTTAATAGTACTAAACTCCTCAACAAAAAACAGCTAATTAAGAGACAAATGTGAGATTTTTGGGCGGAGAGATGTTCACAGAAGTTCATCTAATGGCTGAACATCTATAGCTTCTTTCCTTGCTTCCACTTCTTGAGGAAACAAAAGTTGTATTCTGTTCCAGACAACGAGGTTCACAACCGTCCAACTTTGCTACAAAATATAAACATAAAGAATAGATTAACTACCAATATAATATGTTTGTTGAATATAAAACTTATATGCTATTTTATAAAACTAACCACAAGGATCGCCGACACTTTGGACACTTAGGACACTTTTTCTTTTTGTCACACACGATTGCCGCAAATCGCAGACATCTTCTACAAAAGCTGCAAAGTTATAAATTTTCAATCATAAATCCATGAATTGGTATATAGAAATTAAAGTTAATCATTAATTTCACCTCTAAACTTTCACCCCTCTCCTACTTCAGGCAAACAAAACTAATGAGTACTTTCTTTTATAAGTAGCCCTAATGTTAGTCACATCGGTTGCCCGTCAAACACAAACACCAACACTTCAAGAGCTTATATTTTCTCAAATAATAATTGATATCTACTTGTCTGTGTCTATGTCATGTTCGATTTGTGTCCGAATATGTGTTGGTTCTTCGTAAATAAGACATTTACAAATACTAATGGAATGGAAAATGCAACAAAACCTTCACCCCCTTAATGTTGATAACAAGAATATACATCACTCATAGTAAACATGAGTTATAGCTGAAATATGAAAGACTTGTTAATGAGCATAATTGGTGAAGATTAAGCAATTCTATACTTTTGTTAATTAAGACCCAATTTAATAAATCCATCAAATGTTTTGAGGTCTGATAATTAACATTGAAAGATTGCTTAGTTAGTAAGACGTTTCTCCTATATCTAAAAGATTGTGTCTTCAAATCATCTAGAGGAAAAGTAAGAATACTATTGATTTTTTTTTTTAAAAATGATTGATAAATTAGTAATTAAAACTAAGAATGAGGGTGTTCTTTATCGTTGTATATAATACCTGTGACCACACCAAGTGGTTGTTGGCTCATAGCATATCTCCAAACAAATCTGTGGACAAGTGTAAACAAAATCATTATATAAAACATTTCAACATTAATATGAAATTAAAACAAAATTGTTGTCTGAAATGTCACAAGAAACATACTGCACAAGAAAGCTCCTCTCTTAGCTTATCAATGCAAGATGGAAGAGCATTATTTTGATGGATCAGTTTATTCTCTCCTTCTCTACTTCCTTCACTTTCACAATATTTATCCTTTTTAATCTTTCCCCCGCTATCTGTTCAATAACATCACATGAATAACAATGTGACACAAGAAAGCAAAACAGATATGAATCAAAGCAACAAAATGTCAATGACCTATTGGAGAAATTAGTTCTTCATCAAGATCATAACCAACTAAATGTGGACTTTCCTCAGCTTTGCGTTTCTTTTGGTTTAGGCGGGTGCGCCGTTGTTCTTCACTCACCACCATTCTTTTTGCTTTTGTTCGTTCTCCACTTAAAACTACTCCTACTTGTTTTTGTTCTCTAAATTTTAATTCTGCACTTTCAAACCTGTGGACAAAGGGAGAAAATAGGGTTAGATGTCAAGATATTATAAAGTAGGAAATATTAATCTATCATCGTCAATCACAAAAAAAAGGGGAATGCAAAAAAATTGATATGTGAATATAAATAAAAAAGTCGAAGGTAGTAACATCATTTTGAGCAAGGAGCAACGGTTATATATAGAGTAACTATACTAACACCGCTAAATGGGATATCGCCGCAATAATCACCATAGAAATAACAGAACAACAAATTTACCAAAATTAATATAGTGCAATTAGGGGTGAGAATGGGCCAAGCTAGACTCTGTAAAGACCCATTTTCAAGCCTGAGTCTAGCCTATTACATGTTATAGGCCCATTTTTAGGCCTAGTTGGCCTTTTTATAGGCCTCATAAAACCTTAAAGTCTACTTAAAAGCCTTTTTAACATTAAAGGCTATGTAAACAACAGTAATTATTTCTCTCACGATAACTTAAGTTGTCCTTTCCTACGTCGTATAAGTTGTTGATGTATCTTTTAAGCTGATAGCTATTCATTTCACTCATGTGTGTCCATGGCTCAATTACTGAATCAGCAAAAAAATAGAAAATAAAAAATTAGGAAGAAAAAAATACCATTGCTCCTTGCTCAAAATGATATTACTTGGAAGCATATCATTCCTAATAGCAACTTTCCATGCTTCCACTTCTTGAGGAAACAAGAGTTGTATTATGTTCCAAATAACCGTGTTCACTTTCACATTGCACGATCGAACTTCGCTACAAGATATCAACATGAAAAATGGATGAACTACCAATATTATATGTCTGTTTAATATAAAACTTATATGCGAATTTGTAAAACTAACCCTATGAATTCGAGACACGTGGGACAATTTTCATCGCACTTTAGAGCAAGTTTCAGGCATTCTCTACAAAAGCTGCAAAATTATAAGTATTCAATCATAAATCCATGAATTAATATATAGAAATTAAGAGTTAAACCTTAATTTCGTCTCTAAACTTTCACCTTTCTCCAACTTCATGTAAACGAAACCAATTAGTACTTTCTTTTACAAGTAGTCCTAATGTTTACCAGTTGGACACAACCACTACACTTAAGAATTTATATTTTCACAAACAATAATCGATATCTACTTGTCCTGTAACCAAAATATCTACTTGTTTGTGTCTTTGTCATGTTCGATTTGTGTCGCTTCTGTGTTGGTGCTTCATAATTAAGACATTTACAAGACCAATGGAATGGAAAATGTGACAAAACCTTCATCCCCTTTACATTGCTAACAAGAAGATACAACACTCGTAGTAAAAAAGAGTTAGAGGGAAGATGAAAGACTTGCTAAAGAGCATGATTGGTGAAGATTAAGAAGCATTTCTTCACTTTTGTTAATCAATACCCAAATTATTAAATCCCTAAAAGTTGGCTTTGATCTATTGTGGACTAAAAGTTGAAGAATATACAAAAAGAAAAAACTCAATATTTATAGGGACTAAAAACATTTGATAATTACGTCACTTTAAATCCAGAGTTTCAAATGCTTTCATAATACTAATACCTTTACAACAAGTTATTTTTCAATGCTCTCTTACTACTAGGACATGTTATTAATATTCAATGCTTTCATAAAACTATGAATTCATGGGAACATAGCTCCAGAGTCCAAAAGAGGGTGTGTCCATTAGACAGTGTGTATGGTTCTTACTTGTCTTTTTATCTAAGGTGGTAAAAAAAGTTTTTATTCAATGGATTAACATTTCTTCAGGCATTCACCTTCAATTGCACTCATTTTATAAAATATCTATCAAACAAATCTTATGTAAAAATATATCCTTTAATAGAATCGTTTCTTATTATTTGTTTACTTTATATAATAGAAGATAGATAGATACTACATTAAAACTATTATATATGATATTCAAATAAAAAAACATATTTGAATAATTATTGAAAAAATGAAATATTTCAAACAAGTTTTTTATTTTTCAATTTCCAAAACACATGTTGAAAATATTTATACCAAACGACTTATGCATTTTCTTATCTAAAAAAAGAATATTCACTATGTTTACCAAACAGATTTTCTTTTATTTTTCTAAAAAAGAGTTTGCACTTTTCAAAAATTGTTTTATCGAAAGATATCACAGTTAGTAAGATGTTTCTCTATACCTAAAAGATTGTGTCGTCGAGTCAAATAGAGGAAAAGTAAGAATACTATTGATCTTTTTTCTAAGGAAAAAATATGGATAAATTAGTAACAAAAACTAAGAATGAGGGTGTTCTTTGCCCTTGGATATAATACTTGTGACCACACCAAGTGCTTGTTGGCTCGTAGCATATCTCCAAACAAACTTGTCGACAAGTGTAAACAAAATCACTATATAAAATATTCCAGCATTAATATGAATTTAAAACAATATTGTTTCAGAAATATCACAAGAATCATACTGCACAAGAAAACTCCTCTCTTAGTTGAACAATGCAAGATCGAAGATCATTACTCTCATGGGTCAATTTATTCTCTCCTACTCTACTTCCTTCCCTTTCACAATATTTCTGCTTTTTCATCTTTTTCTCGCTATCTGTTCATTAACAACATCACATGAATAACAAGGTGACATAAGAAAGCAAAACAAATATGAATCAAAGCAACAAAATGTCACTGACCTTTTGGAGAAATTTGTTCTTCATCAAGATCACGAACAACTACCATATTTGAATGTGGACTTATCTCAACTTTGCGTTTCTTTTGGTTTATGCGCCTGCGCTTTTGTTTTTCCCTACGCACCACTATTTTTTTGTTCGTTCTCCACTAAATACTATTACTACTATTAATTTTGCAGCTGCAAACCTGTTGAGAAAGGGGGCAATTAGGGTTAATTGGTGTAGATGTCAAGATATTATAAAATAGGGTTAATTTAAGAGGGTAAATAAGTAAATTATTTTCTTATTCTATCCTCCTGGTTTCTAACCCAGCTCAAATTCAGGATAAGATTTTAACTACAGAGACAACATAGGATAAGTCCAAGGATTAAGTTGTCATATCCTGCTGGCTCAAGAAACACTGGACTAACACAGGATATATCATATCTTGTCTCCTTATCCTGTCCATCAAACAGGCCCTTATTGTCAATCACAAAAAAAAAAACAGAATGCGAAAAATTGATATGTGAAATATTTGATAACGTTGTAGGGAAAAAGCCGGCCATAACGGATGGAAGTTGCATAAAAATAAGAAGGATGACACAATATTGACTCAAAAGTTCAAATGCTTAAACAATTATTAAATTCATAAAAGACAATTGATCATCTTTTCTCCTCTTCTCAAATATATTCAACATCATTGTCAGATTTCAGCTTATCGTCTTAAATCTTCGAAAAGAATATGGACAGAACCGAAGATTGTGTAGGAAAATGGAAAAACACATTTATAGAAACAAAAAAGAAATAAGGAAAACAAGAGAGAAATAGATAGGCGATGAATAAACTCAGAAAAAGAGAATTTAGAATTTTGTTGTAACAGAATTCTGTTATAATTCTGAGTTTTGTATTTCTATTTTTCTGATCTTTACAATTAAAAGCACAGCGGCTTATAGAGCAGAGACACAATTGAGTATTAGAAGGTATAATACTAGGTTGTCTTTTCCTACGTCGTATATGTTGTTGATGTATCTTTTAAGCTGATACCACTATCTAATATTTCATACTTATTTTGATGGATGATCCACAAAACTGAATCAATAGGATAGAGAAGGGGTATCAAAATAGTATTGGGTTGGGTCCAAGAAAAACGTTAAAAATATATACATTTATGATTCTAGTAAGAATCTAATCTAACATCTACCGCTACTGGTTTTCTGAAAACAACGTCCACCAGAAAAGTAAAACTTTTTCGATCATAATTATCTAAAGTAGTAAGTTGTTCATAAATAAAAAAACACTCAGCAGAGATTTCTATTCTGATTCAGTTACACGAAATCGAAAAAGGGCAGCACAGAGAGAGAGATTAAAACTGGTTTAGATGTTACCTGTAAGGACTAAGGACCTAGAAGAACACGCAAGGACGCTGGGAGAGAAGAGACGCCGCCGCCGCCGCCGCGAGAGAAACTGCTGGAAGATTTGGGAAGACGACAACGAGAGATGTGGCTGTGGGTGATACCTGTGAGTGAGGCGTGACGGAGTGATAGTGGCTGTCGTGCAATGCGTGAGATAGAAGAAACCCTGATAATAGAATGAGACAAGCGCTTTTTTTGGCGGAATATATTCTAAAGGTATACACGAGTTTATAGGGACTTAAAACAAAATTTGATTTTTAGGTTAGTATTTCCTTTAATTTGTTTATCGAATCTTTTGCACTTAAAAAATTTAGATTTAATTTATGTGTTGTTAAAAAATTCAAAGTTTTTCTGGAAGAAATGTTTATAATGTCCTCATTATGTATGCAAAACATCACTCAAAAATTCAATGGATATACACTAGTTGGCATTTATAGGGATTAAAAACGAAATTTTGAAATTTTATAGGGACTAAAAATAGATAAAATACATCAAGTCAAGGGTCCCCTCCCTTCCACATGGACGAAGCGCTCCAAAGAAGTCTATAGGCCTAACTGTTAAGCGGAATGTCACAAGATGCAATGGTGTCCTGTATACGTGCAACACCATTTGAAACTCTCTCCTTAAGAGTCTGTGTACCTCTCACGGGTGCGGGAACGTCCTGATGTGTAACATCTCCCAGAGGCACTGCGAGACGGGGACTTGAAATCTAAGAGTACCATGAGAGGTATCTCTTATGGCACTCACCCAAGATGGTGGCCCTAGCATCCGTCTTGGTGACACCCTCAACCTGCTGGGTGTACCACAACCACCTCGTCATCATGTCCGTATGTCCTTCATGCTTCACAATCAGGAGGAATTGGGATGTTCTTGATGTAGCCAAACTACCAAAAGCACCTGCTGGCATGTAAGGCACAACACTGTCATCCTCGGAAAGATTTCCTCTATAAAGCACAATCTGCTGATACGATCAGAATTGCCTGTGGTCATCCCAACGATTCTATGTGACGTGCTCGGGTCAAACACCATACCCCCGCCACTTTTTATTCCCAGATTGCCCCTGTTGATTTTTAACCAACAAATTTATCTAATTAAATGGTAAATCCGTTTTGGGAAAAAAAAACCAAAACGGATTTATGCTTTAGTAAGATAAATCTATTACTAAAAAAACAAAGTATATAAGTTAAAAAAAAAAGATAAATCTGGTATGTAAATTTAAAACACCGGATTTACCTCAGAGAGACATAATTCTGTTTCGTTATTTTACAATAATGGACTTATCTATCTATTAGATAAATCCGTTTTGAAAAAATCAAAACGGCTTTATCTAAATAATACATAAATCTATTATGTTAATTTATAATAGCAGATTTTTCTATTTATTAGATAAATCTATTTTGATATTTTTAAAATCGGATTTATCTAATAAATAGATAATCTGTTATTGCAAAAAAAAAAAATAGAAATAAACAGGCAGGACTCCGCCAACAATTTTGATCAACAACCCACACTTGTTCGTCTTGGTAAATGTGCCCCAAGGGATAGATTTTTAACGGTGTAGATTGCACTGACAATATCAACGACACATAATCAATGACCATTGCTATAAATATTCACACTCATCCTCATTTTTTTCACACCAACATTTCACTCTGATTTACTTCTTTCGCACCACACACTCCAAAATGAACACTGAACCCACTCAGCACTCAATTGACAACTGTTTGCTGGTGTTTTTAGCAAACAATCACTAGTTTTATTAGAAGGTTTGTGAGATCAAACTAGAAAAATCTCAAAGCAATTGCCTCTGAATTGCGAGCGGTTTGTGTTTCAAAAAATGTAGAAAAGGGGACGATTTGCAATGATTTAACAGAATCGAAAAGAAAAGAAGCAGTAAATGGTGCGTGAATTGTAAAGAAAAGACAAATAAATTGCATTGAATCATAAAAATGGTACACGATCACGTACAGCGATTCTTCCACTCGTTTTTCGCTCTGGCTTGGAAGTTAGAGTTTCAGGAATCGGGTTGTGTATTGTGATTTGCGACCCCTGTTTCTTCTCAGAAACAGTTATTTATACAAAGGAAAAGAGGGGGAAAATTGAACTAAGTAACTGCCTAGAAATTTGAAAATTAATAACTGCTACTCCTACTTTCGACCAAAACCGCTCTATCACGCTTCGACCAACTGCTAGTCTTCAGCGCATAACTGCTCTGTTTTCTGTCTGTCGAAAGCTTGTGTCCAATTTCCTCTCTCTTGCTTTTGCTTCCCCGGAAACTTGTCGAGTTTACCTTGCGCATGACCATTTTCTCTGTCGAAATAATTTGGTCTTCGTCGAAATATAAGTCAGGCCTTGTCGACCATTTTCACTGAAGCTTGTCGAAATTACAGGCTAACAGATTGCCCCCCAAAAATGTCTTTTTCGACTGAACTTGAGGAGGAAGAAGAGAAAGACATTTTTGAATTCACCATCGAAATAACTTTGCACTTGAGTAAAATAGCTGTATACCTGATGTCACCACTGTTAAGTGTTGTTGACGTTACTCCTATATTGGTGTATTACGTGGCCTTCAACGTTTTACTTCTCAGTAAATGCCTTATCTCACCATTTCCTATAAGGCTTCTCCAATTCTTTTACCTCATAAGTTGCCATCAATAATCCATATTCAAACCTTGAACTTGAATAGCCTGTAATTTCGGCCTTTGACTATGTTTACTGATTTTCTGTTTTAACTTTGAATGGTTCCACCATCTTCCGTTACGTTACTAACGCCGTAATTAAAGTAATGCCTCACTTCTCGGAACGTCAAACTCGTAACCAACTGACGCTCTTTCATACTTCTCCTTATAAATAGAAGAGTTTTGTTTCTCATCTTCACCATTCCATGATTTTTCCTCTTTTCCTTTCCCGTTCCAGGATCATTCCCTTTGCTTTGAGTCTTCCGCGTAACCTCATCTCTCATAATTGCAGTGAGGTTGCCTGGAGGTTCAAAGTGATGGTTTTTGATCTCTGCGAATTATGGCTTTGCTCCTTTTTTCTTCATGTCACTTGATCTTGCAACTTTCTGAGTTTATGCGGGAGACTCAAAGTGGGAGCAAGGAGATTCATCAATATCTCCTCTCTGAAGGGCTTCCTGAGGTTTACCAAGCAAGGAAACACCCAGTTGAAAGGCTTACAAGCCTAACGCGCAGACGAAAGAATGACCCCCCGAACGACTGGAAGCGTCAACGTGGTCGAAGAAGACCACCTAAAAGAGAAGTTACTTGGTCGTAAAAGACCAACTGCAATTCAGCGTTTTATTTATGCCTAGTTTATTTACCCTTTCGGCACTATGTAATTCACAAATGCCTCCTTTGGCACATGTAACTTGGCAACATTATAACGAAATTTCTTCTTCCATTTTATTCTTGAGCAATTTTTATTCTGTGCTTTCGACCATGTTTTGACAACTTAAATGCCATGTTTTTACGCTTTCTTTATATTTATTCCAGCGTTATTTTAACTTCTTGCAACGTTGGCTTATACTTTTTCAAGTATTTGCCATTTATACGCAAAATTCTTTCATCAGCGCCAATCTCTTTGACCTCATACGCGCCGTTTGAATAAACTTGTAAAATTTTAAATGGTCCTTCCCAACTTGGGGACCATTTACCAAAGACTCTATCTTTTTTATCCACAGGCAATAGGACCTTCCACACTAGATCACCTGAATCAAAGGCTTTAAACTTAACCTTTTTGTTATAAGTTTTAGCTACCCTCTCTTTCTGTCGAATAAGCATATCTAAAGCTAATAACCTTTCTTCGTCTAAATCAACCAATTCATCAAGCATCATATTCCAATAATAATCAGAGGGAATCTCCCACTGTCTTTGAATTCTTGTTGATTGTAGACAAATTTCAACAGGCAACACTGCATCGTGTCCAAATGTTAGCCTATAAGGAGTAGTGTTGATAGATTCTTTGGGTGAATTTCGACAAGCCCATAATGCTCGATCAAGGGTATTATGCCAATTTTTTGGTTTCTGCCCAACATGCTTTTTAATCAAATTAATAATAACTTTATTGGCAGCTTCTACTTGACCATTGGCTTGCGCATAATATGGTGTCGAAGTTAATAACTTAAAACCAATTTCAGAAGCAAACTCTACCATTTTTCTACCAGTAAAAACTGATCCCTGATCTGTAGTAATGGTTTTTGGAATTCCAAACCTATAAATGATATGATTTTGAATAAACCTTATCACTGCTTCTTGATCAACATTGGCTAAAGGTATAGCTTCAACCCATTTGGTGAAGTAATCAATTCCCACAAGGATATATCTATGGCCCTTCGACGAAGTTGGCTTTATCTCTCCAATCACATCTAGAGCCCAACCTCTAAATGGCCAAGGTTTGACTATGGCATGCAATTCATTTGCAGGTACATGTTGTATCCCAGCATGCTTTTGACACTCTTGGCATTCCTTAGCAAATTCTATGCAATCTTTCAGCATAGTTGGCCAATACATTCCTTGTCGAAATAATAACCACTTCATTTTGTGACCTACTTGGTGTGAACCACATGCTCCACTATGTGTATCAGAAACTGCTAAATATGCCTCATTTTCACTAAGACATTTTAATAGTACCCCTTCAGGAGTCTTTTTAAACAATTCGTTTCCAATTATCACATAGCTCAAAGCTCTGTATTTTACCTTTTTATTGGTATTTCTTGTGGGATTTTGCAAATATTCCGCAATAGGCCTTCGCCAATCATTATTGGTCATATTGTCAAGAGCAAAAATTTCTGCTAAGTCAAAGTCACCAAAAAATTGACGTTTTTCGACAACGACTAGTTCCTCGTTTGCATTTGTTGCCCCCCCAGTTTTTGGTGTTGACAATAGTGACGAAGAATAGTCATTAGAAATGATTTTATCCTTTATTTCAATTAACTCTTCCAGGCTTTGTTTTGAAACTTTATAGCCTGAAGCAATTTGTGCCAATTCATTTGCCACTTGATTATCAATTCGTGGTAAATGTTCTAAGTGAACAGACTCAAACCTTTTTAACAAAGCATTGGCAACAACAAAGTATCTAATAAGGTGCTCTTTAATGCATTTGTACTCCCTTGTCAATTGTTTGACAACCAACTCAGAGTCACCTTTTATTTCGACATGACTTGCCCCCAGCTCAAGTAAAATTTCAAGGCCTACTATTAAAGCCTCATACTCAGCTTCATTATTGGAACAAACATCTCGAATTTTAAACTTATACTTCGTTGGAATGTTAGTAGGAGATATTATTAAAATACCAATCCCAACTCCATGTTTGTGGCTTGAACCATCAAAGTACAACCTCCAAGGATATACGTCTACAAAACTTAATGTTTCTTCGACAACAGAATGGTCTACTATAAAATCAGCAACCACTTGTCCTTTAATTGATTTTAGAGGTTGATAAGTTAAGTTGTATTCTGACAAAGCCAAAGCCCATTTACCAATTCGGCTATGCATTATTGGTTTCGACAGCATATGCTTAATAACATCAAAATGCGAATAAACAGAAACATCAGCTGATTTTATATATTGCTTTAACTTCGTACACGAGAAATATAAACAAAGGCACAACTTTTCTATAGGAGTGTACCTCGTTTCGGCATCATTTAAGACCCTACTGAGGTAATAAATGGCTCTTTCGACACCACTATCATCCTCTTGTGCTAACATGCTACCTATTGTCCTATCAGAAGCTGCTATATACAATTTGAGCACTTTGTGTTTAATAACAGGCAACAAAATTGGTGGTTTCATCAAATAAGACTTGATTTCGTCGAAGGCTGCTTGATGCATTGGTTCCCATTTGAACTCTTCCTCCTTCTTCAGTCTTAACAATGGCGAAAAAACTTGTGTTTTGCCACTTAGATTTGATATAAATCTTCGAAGGAAATTGATTTTTCCCAGCAACGACTGAAGCTCCTTTTTGGTCGAAGGGGCCTTCGTCTCCATAATTGCCTTAGTCTTATTTTGATTGATTTCAATGCCTTTTTTGTGCACTATAAAACCCAAGAAATCACCTGCACGTACACAAAAGGCACATTTTAATGGATTTAATTTCAATCCATATTTCCTCATTCTTTCAAAAGAACGGCGAAGATGGTCTAAATGACCACTTTCTGAGGAAGATTTAACCACCACATCATCTATGTATACTTGCATAAAATCATCAATAAAATCATGAAACATAGAATTCTTGGCCCTCTGATATGTAGCACCAGCATTCTTTAAACCAAAGGGCATTACTACCCATTCATAAACACCCAATGCCCCTGGACATCTAAAAGCAGTTTTCGACACATCCTCTTCAGCAATGAAGATTTGATTATACCCAGAATAACCATCGAGCATACTAAGATAATCAAATCCCGCTGCTGAATCTATTAGCATTTCTGCCACAGGCATTGCGTATTCATCCTTGGGAGTTGCATTATTTAAATCCCTAAAGTCTATGCAAACTCTAAGAGTCCCATTTTTCTTTATTACAGGAACTATATTGGCTAACCATTCGACATACCTGGCAGTTCTGATGAATTTGTTTCTGAATAGCCTTTCGATTTCCTCTTTGATCTTAAGCAACACTTGAGGAGCAAATCGTCTTGGCACTTGCTTCACTGGTTTCTTCCCTGGTCGAATTGGTAATTGCATTTCCACTACTTCTCGACTTAACCCAGGCATTTCGTCGTAATCCCAAGCAAAGCAGTCTTTGAACTCCCTTAGCAATGTGATGACTTGGGTTTTTAGAGAAGCATCAATATTCGCACTAATATAAGTTGGCCGTTTTATTGAGCCATTTCCCAAATCAACTTCTTCTAACGGGTCTTGAGCTTGCATATGCTTTGTGCTTCTTGTCTTCTCAAGCTTTACTGTAAAAAGGACTCTTTTTGGAGATTCATAAAGCTCAATGGAAGATGGACTGTTGATGATGGGAGAATGATTGATATGAAGAATGTCCTCTGGTTGCCCTCAGGTGATTTGGCTAAAGTTAAGGAACCCTGCCCCCTTGTGAAGTGAAGGAAAGGGCTGGAATATTAATCACCTAATGACCTATTTCCATCATGACTCTGCTATGGAGGTTGTTAAGACTCCTATTAGTGTTATTGAAGGTCCTGATGCATTTTGGTGGGCCCACTCAGCTAATGGTAGTTACTCAGGGAAGTCTGGTTATTTTGTGTTACACGAAGGCCTATTCCTCCTCCCCTATCCCTAAGGTGTTTTGGGAGACTGTTTGGAGCTCTCTTGTCCCTCAAAAGAGAGAGAACGAAGCAAGATGCGTTTCAAATATTATCCATGATATTCTGTTCTTGCGAACAAACTTCAGATCCGTTGGTTTTACCTGGATCTCCCGTGGCGGAGCTCCACCGTCAGAACAGCCTCTCATCGGGATGGATGCAGAACCCTCAACCCTTTCTTCGCGTTGCCATTGCTGATGACCGGTTGTCTATCTTATTTTGTTGCCAAATTTGGGTTTTTTGCATGCCCTTGCTTGTTTCTTTTTTTCGTTGATGCCTATTTCGTGTAAGTTGCATTGACTAGCTGTTGTGTTGCATTGTGGGGTGGTCCGGGTCCAAATTTTGGTCCGTTTGTTCTTGGGATTTAATTTGACTTTGGGCCACCCTTTGGTGTGTATTTGGTTTGGGCCTTCTCCCACTTATGGAAATCAAATAAAAACTGATATGCGAAGAGACCTAGGCAGGTGAGGGTCGTACGATTAAAACACAGGGGTGTAAGTATTAGTGTGATTCATTAATTTTTTTAAAAAAAATGAAAATAAATATATAAGGCAAGTGCTACAATAGGGGAACCCTAATTTTTCATTTCCTCTTCCCTCAGAGCCGCAGCCAAGGATTTGGTTTCTCTCCATTCAACATTTACCTCCAGTCTCTACTGTCACATAGTCCAGACCATTGGATTCATTCAATACTTCTTAATCAGCCACGTATGTTAAAAACAAAGAAAGTTTTTTTATCAAACAAAGAAAATTAAAAATAAAGTGTTTTTTTTATATTTTATTATCAGTTAGATTGTCTTCTTCTCTCAATCCTTTCAACTCAATGCACCACTGATAATTGTTGCAGCCCCATTCACCAAGGACAAAGAAGCTTCATAAGATTCATCTTTCTTCCATGGATGACGTCTTTGAGATTTCCTATGGATCTTGAACACCCTGGCCTTGATCTTTTCATCTTCATGTTCCCAAGTGAAAGTTGAGAAACAAAATTAACCAACTCAAATTGTAGTTAGCAGAAATCAAACTAAAAAACCCTACTCCCACGATATGCTGATAGAGTTGACAAACACTACAAAAAAAACAAGGATTAGCGAGGGAAAATTCCCTCGCTAATGGTCATTTGCAAGGGAATTAGCGAGGGACAGGTTCCCTCGCTAATCCAATTAGCGAGGGAATTTAAATCCCTCGCTAATTAGTGAGGGAAATTCCCTCGCTAATAATCAAAAACACGTGGCCAAGTTCTGACAGCCACGCGTCCACTATTCCCTCGCTAATTCCCTCGCTAATTCCCTCACTAATTCCCTCGCTAATCCCAAATTTTTTTTTTTTTCCTGCTAAACCTATTTTTTATTGATAGACCTGCTTTTATACCTGATTGAAATAGCTAAAATAGTTTTAATTCCATCCAAATCAACATAATATAAATCCAAATCAACATAAAATCCGAATTAAAACAACATAATATCCGAATAAAAAAGTACTGAAATGTCAAACTATCCTAAAAGCTGCCATCAGACTCCTCTGACTCCTGAGCTTGCTCCTAAAAGTACTGGAAATATATTTTTGCTCTTAAAATAGTTATACATCAGCTCCTGTCTGCTTAGCACCTTCGCATGGTCTGCCCTCCAGCCCCTAACCTCCGCTTGAGTATCCTTCAGCTGCTGTTGAGTAGAGTGCAGCTCCTGCCTAAGCTGCTCTGTCTCCGCATCTGACTTAGTAGCAGCTGGTCGACTGCGTCCTCTGCTGCTCCCGGCCCCAGACCAGCCCTTAGAGCTCATAATAGGAGCCATTGGCCCAGTACCATACAGACGACCCTTGTACCAACCAACTAATTTCTCCCAATTGATGTTTGCCAGATCTCTCATCTCAGGAGGAAGTTCACCAGGTGAGGCAGGGTCCCAGCTCCCCTGAGTCAGCTGAGACATGATCTCATTAATTTGCTCCTATTTTGCATAACCACAGAACATAGCATAATTAGCGCTCCATTTTAACAAAGCAACTTAGTATAATACAAATCAAGTTGTATATTTACCTGAGTAATCTTGGCGCGGTCATCAACATACTCGTTAGTCCCTTTCCTCAAATGGGTGACTCTATGCAGCTCAGGAGCAGTGATAGGGCGTCCTGCCTTCAAACTCTGTAAAATGAAATACATTTTTAAATATTGCAAACTAATTAACCTATGTAAAAATAACACAAAGATTTTTAAAATAATATACCAATCTAAGAGCAAGCTGAGCCTGGTTGACGGGTCCACAGGTGTTAAGCGAGCCACCCTTCTCTGAGTTTCTATTCTTCTTGGATGCTTCAGATTTTGCTTTGAACTTTGTTGTAGCCCAATGAGCTTGGAAGATATTCCAAACTTCATCACTCATGTAGTTTGGCCACTGATTTTTAGCCCGCAACTTATAAAGCAAATCTAATAACTGAGCGCTCATCCTTTTATTAAAAACTCTTCTCACTTCTTCATCATCTTCTTCGTGCCATGTCACTTTACCCTAAGTAAAACAAAAATATGTATTAGTAATTATATTAAACATTAAATTTAAACTAACAATATAAGTAATGACATAATTGACACTTACCCTAAAGAATTCCTGCAATTCCTTCTTTTCCTCGTCAGTGACCTTAGTCCACTTTGAACGGAACTTTTGAAAGTACATTTTCCGGATGACACGGGTAATGTTCGATGAAGCTACCTTTGCAGGAAGAAGCCTGCATAATGAAAGATATATCAAACAATCAAATATAAGTCGTTCCATAAATTAACTTAAAAAAAAAACAAACAAAATACTTACGCGTCACCACTAGGATAAATGACTTTTAGTTTAACACCATCAATAACAACCACCTCCACCATCTCTTCATCGATGTCAATATCATCCTGATCGGGCTCAATATCAGGATCAATATCATCCTGGGGCGATGGGGTAGGCATAGATAACCCAGCTGGTCTGCCAGTATGTCCAGATGGTGCGCCCATATGCCCTGCGGTCTGCCATGCCCAGATGATGAGCCTATATATCCATGTGGTGCACCCATATGCCCAACTGGTGTGCCCATATGCCCAGATGATGAGCCTATATGTCCAGGTGGTGCACCCATATGCCCTGCTTAATACATATATGATGGGCCCATATAATGCCCATGCGAGGGTAAATGAAAAAATCCGGGACCAAATGGAGACGGAGGTCGTGGGGCAATCGGCTTGGTACCTGGTGGGCCCAAATATGATGTATGACCCTGCCTCATGTTGCCAATATTGGGAACCACCTCACGATTACGACGATTACACCTCCTCTTGGGAGGTTCATCGGCAATCTGCTTCCCTACATCACGTCTCGGTGGGTCAAAACCTCCTGGATCCATATCTATGAAAAAAGAGAAACCAAATGTGATACTAACAACATTAATGATGTATATTATAAATAAATTAAAGAAAGTAAATTAACAAGAACAATCATGATATATTAATGATTCTAATAAATTTAAAGACAACATAATGAGTCAACATAAGAAAACACAAGAACAATAACTCTAATAAATTTAAATACAACATAAGATTAATAAAATTATTCATCTTCATTGTCTTCTTCATCTTGCTCATCTTCATGTTCTTCATATTCGTCATATTCATTCTCTTCTTCATCTTCATTATATTCTTCATCTTCATCGACTTCAGCTTCAACTGCTTCAACTTCTTTAACTAGGAATCGATCATCACGTAAGGAGTCAATCCTTTCAACTTCAATTACCTCAGTTACTCCCGAAATTTCATCCACCTGATAAGGAACATCATTCTCTGCATCATTAGCTTCAATGCGACCCTGAGGTTTTGTCTTAATTGCAACACACCATCCTCTCCGATTTGATGGATATGGAACATAATACACCTGCCTCACATTCTCTGCCATGATAAACGGATCATAAAATTTATACCTTCCATTCATTCGAATGTCCACGGTATTACATTTTGGATTCAATTTTGTTCCTCTAACTGATGGATCAAACCATCTACAGAAAAACAAAACTATTTTCTTTTCATAGTCTAACCGTGGGTATTCAAGTTCATATATGTGTTCAATCACACCATAGTAGTCATTTTCACCTCCTCCAGTTTCCCCTTTAACATATACTCCACTATTAATTGTTCTTTTTCCCTCACTCCATGATTGAGTGTCAAATTTGTAACCTTTAACTAGGTATGTGTGCCACTCGGTCACCTCAAGAAAAAGACCCTCAGCTAAGTTCCTCAAGTGTCGAATTTGGGGAGTTGGTTCCACTTCATAAACCTAAGTAACCACATATGGAAAAAATAAGTCATGTCTCATATCTACTTTAAACGTATGACATTAAAATTAGTTTTATCTACTTACTCTAGCCTTAAACCAGGATGGAAAACTTTCATGTATACGAATAGAAGATTCTTCAGCGCCTATACCCTCAATTCGTAAGAATGCACTGCAAAGGAATTATTCATATATATTTAGATTGAAAGTTGATCAATACTTGATTTAACTTCATACTCTAAAGGTGTATAGATTAAAAATGAAATTGGAGCATACTTACCCAAGATATGGTTTAATTTCAGTGCAATTGATCAAGACATGAACATGTACTGATTTAGGCTCTTTATCTGATAAGTAGCTGGTTGACTTCTTTCCCGAGGGGCGACCAGGTTTGCTAAATACAGATAAAGCGAGCGGGTGTCTTTCTTCTTCAACCTCCATTTGGTTTCTATTATTTGTTGACAACATAAAGTTGTTGAAATAATGTGAACAAAAATAAATTGTTTCACGGTGTAGGTAAGCTGCGCAGATCGATCCTTCAACCCTAGCTTTATTCTTCACTGATCGTTTATAATCACCCATTAACCTACATATATATGAACGAAAGACACTTCATTAATCTACATATATATGAAGGAAAGACACTTAATTGAAATAGATAATTACCTCTCAAATGGATACATCCACCTATAATGAATTGATCCACCAAGCCTTGCTTCATACGCAAGGTGAACCGGTAAATGCTCCATGGAATCAACGAAACCGGGAGGAAATATTCTCTCCAACTTACAGATAATGAAAGGAATATTCTGCTCCATCTTAATAAGATCATCCCGTCTCAATGTTGAAGAACACATATTTTTTAAAAATTGACTCACTTCAGTAAGCGGTTCCAAGACACACTTTGGTAATGAATCAAAAGCAATTGGAAGCAAACACTCCATGAATACATGACAATCATGACTTTTCATGGCATACATCTTCTCGGTGTTCACATCGGCACATCTCGCAAGGTTAGAAGAATAACCATCTGGCATCCTCAATCCTTTCAACCATTGACAAACATCTTTCGCTTCATCTGGTGTCATACAATATTTGGCTTAGGGTTTTAACATCTTCCCATTAGGCATTTGCACCAAATTCAAATCAGATCGATGTTTGCTACAATAAAGAGCAGAATCCAATCTTGCCTTATTATTGTCTTTTGTTTTATCTTTCGCATGCATCACAGTGGCAAATACGTTCTCAAAGAAATTCTTCTCAATGTGCATAACATCGAGATTGTGCCTCAACAGATTATCTTTCCAATATGACAGATTCCAAAATATGCTTTTTTTTGTCCAATTATGCACCCGTCCATAACCATCCAGTCGGGTGAGCTCCCCTACCTCTGTGGCTTGTGGCAAATCCATAACTCTACTCCAGATTTCACCTGATGTCAACAAAGGGGTCCATCTGTTTCAACTACCCCTTTCTTGAAGGCCTTCTTGTTCTTTCTAAATTTATGATCTTGTGGTAAGAATCTACGATGTGAGTCAAACCAAGAACTCTTGCCCCTGTACTTTAGCGTAAACACCTTTGTGTGTTCCATGCAGTGGGGACATGCCAATTTACCGTGAGTCCCCCAACCAGACAACATACCATATGCAGGAAAGTCGTTAATTTGTCCACATCAATGCCGCTCTCATCATAAAAATTTTCTTTCGTGCTGCATCATATGTAAAAACACCCCCCCCTCCACAATCTCTTAAGATCATCAATCAGAGGTTCCAAAAAGATATCAATATTAGCCCTTGGATTGTGTGGACCAGGTATAAGACAAGTCAAAATCATATACGGCTTAGTCATGCACATCTCATGAGGAAGATTGTAAGGGGTAACAATGACCGGCCAACAAGAGTAGGGTGACACCGATGCTTGGATATATGGAGTAAATCCATCAGAGCACAAGCCAAGCCGAACATTCCGTGGGTCTGAGGCAAAATCAGAATGCACTTGATCAAAGTGCTTCCACGCTTCACCGTCAGATGGGTGGCGTAAAATGTCCGAGGTACACTTATTGTCATAATGCCAAGTCATTTTCTACGCAATTTCCGCCGATGCAAACATTCTTTGCAACCTTGGAACTATAGGCAAATAGAACATCGACTTTATCGGGATTGGTTTATAATTACGTTTTGCCCCTTTACGATCGTGATACCTCGGTCTTCCACAGAATTTACATTCAAGTAGCTCACCATCGTTTTTACCAAATTCGTTGTTGTAAAACAACATGTGCCCTTCTGAACAACAATCAATCTTCTTAAAATTCAATCCCAGCTTCGAAAGTAACTTCTTTGCTTCATAATAACTTTTGGGCAAACTATCCTTATTAGGTGTCGCTTCCAACATCATTTCAGTCACATAGTCTAAACCCACCTTAGAAATATTACTCATGGACTTGAGAGATAAAAGCTTCACACACATAGATAATTTTGGCTGTGGGGAGCCTTCAAACAACGGTTTGTTCGAATCTCTTAACAAGTTATAAAATCTTTGTGCTTCTTCATTTGGAAGTTCATCATAATCGTCATATTGATGCTCATCAAATGGCACATTCACCCTAAGACCATCACAAATTATGTTTTCCATCGACTCAAAAATTTCATTACGTGCAACACCAAAACCAGAACTGCTTGAAACCCCTGCGTCAAAATTTGGACGTCCTTTTTCTCCATGTTCCACCCAAATCCAATAATTAGGCTTAAAACCTCAACGATACAAGTGCTCCCTAATTTCATCATCGGTCTTAATAGGTATTTCGTCGCATTTTAAGCATGGACATCTAACCCCCTTTTCCCGTCTAGCCAATTCATGTCGCCACACTACCACAAGAAACTGTTCAACCCCAATTACAAAAGTTTGCTTCAAACTCGCTCTTCTAGGAAATAACCGATCATACACCCAATCACGATTAAATTCATACCAATTCATCTACACATATTTAAGAAAATGTGTTAGATTCCCATAACATTCCCAATAACCTATCAAGTTAGTGGCATCGATATGATCTCAGTGGAGATGATTCCGAGCCGAGTATGGGGGTCAAGGACAGCACAAAACCCTTTTTCATCCAAGTAGTGAAGGACAGCACAAAACCCTTTTCCATCCAATGGAGATGATTTCGAGTAAATTATGGGGGCGAGGGACAGCACCTCACCATTTTCCATCAACAACACACAGTCATCTAACCTAGGGTTCATCAAAACAACAATTAAACAATTTTCAATCAACAACTCTAAAATAATACACTTTTCAATTTCAACTATTTGACACAATTAACAACATACACAATTTTTAATTCTCAACAATTTTCAATCCAACTCTTCTCAACAATTTCAATTTAACAAATTTAAATTCATTTTTCAATTACTAACATTCACATTTCACATTTCACACTCAATCCTACAACTCACATTTCACACTCAATCCTACAACTCACATTTCACAATATCACTTAATCCTAACTTATAACTCACAATTCACAACAATTCCAACAAACACAATTCTAACAACTAACTCACAATTCACAACAACACACAACAACAACAAATAATTCAATCCTAACCAATTCAATCCTAACACACAACAACAAAAAATAATTCAATCCTAACCGTTATGAGCGAGATTGAGGTCCGGTGCGGTTGTTCGGTGACGGTGCGCACTCCGGTGCGATTGTGAGGCTTCAAACACCAAATTTCAATCCTAACAAATTTCAAATTCAAGCAAAAAATAAATAAATTAACACAAATTCAATAAATAAAAAATTAAAATCAAAACAATATCATAAAAATAATAACAACACCTACAAAAGAGAGCTCCGGTGGTGGTGATGGTGGTGGTTGTGTACTGTTCGTGGTGGTGGTTGTGTTGTGGTGGTTGTGTGGTGGTGGTGGTGGTTGTGGGTTAGGGTTTGTAGGTGAGAGAGAGAGAGAGTAGAGGAAGAGGAAGGGTGAAGAGGAGAGAGAGTAGGTCGTAGGAGAGAGAGTCGTGGTGGTGGTGGTGGTGGACGGAGGTGGTGGGTGGTGGTGTGGTTGTAGGTGAAGAAGAGAGAAGAAGAATGAGTGTTGTGAGTGAGATGAAGAGTGAATGGTGTGAGGAAAGAAGAGTCCACGGATTAGGGGGAAATTTTTTTAAAAAATTAGCGAGGGACCACCCCAATCCATCGCTAATTGGCACAAAAAACAAGGTTGAACGGTCAAAAAAATTTTGCGAGGGACCACTAAATCCGTCGCTAAACATCTAGGTTTCCGTGCATTTTGAATTCAGATTCCCTCCGTCAATTAGCGACGGACAGTCCGTCGCTATTGCCTTAACAATCCGTCGCTAATCCATGGCGTTTACGAGGGCCTGTATTTTCGTCGCTATCATTAAATATTTCGTCGCTAATTCCATATTTGCGAGGGACTTATATTCCCTCGCTAATGTCCCTCGCAAATAGACTATTTTTTTGTAGTGAAAGGAACAATCGACGGAACGACAGAACGATGGAACCCCCAACAACCACCAACGACGACAACACCATTGACGACGATAAAAACAATAGGCAAAACCACTAACGAAGATAGAAACAATATCATAGAGACATATATTTCCACTTCCTACAATTTCAATTTTGGGATTAGCCAAACGGCGTCGAGGCGATGACAGGATCAATGTTGCAGTGGAGAGATTTATTGACAGGTTAATGTTAACCATTAGATGTATCCAATGGTGTAGAAATAAGTGACTGGAGTGATTGGAGAGATTTATTGACAGGAGACAATCTGGATCCCCGCAGCCAATGTCCAAAAGGGAGAGAGAGAAGATTTCGTAGAGAGAAAATGAGAGATTTTCGGAGAGAGAAAGAGAAAGAAAGAGAGAGGAAAGAAGAGAAAGGGAAGAAGAAGAAGAAAAAGAGAGAGGGGAAGGCTACGACGATGGGGAAATCCGTGGAGGGTGCCAGCGATGACCCCGCCGGAGTGCTGCGACGACGACAAGAGAGAGAGACAGTGAAGAGAAGTGAGAGAGATACTGAAAGGAGAGAGGGAAGAAGTGGGACGGTGAAGCTCGCCGGAGGTCATGGCGGCAGCGTTGGTGCACCGGTCACGATGTCAGAGGGACGATGCCGAAGGGAATAACCACGGTGGTGACGAAGTGGTGCTGGTGGTGTACGGTGGAGGGACGACGACGCTTTGGAGTACAACCACCGTTAGTGGTGGTTGGAGGCGCGGGTTGTGACACCCTTTACCCCGAAAGTAATTATAAGTAAAAACGTACGAAAATGAGTAAATTTGTTTTTAAATATAACCACCAATTCATTTTCTGAAATTGTTTTTGCAAGTAAAGGATATCATCAAATTACTCAAATCCTATAAACACGATTCTTAATGATATAAAAAGACTAAGCGATAAATGATTCCTTTCAATAGAATAACAAGAATTATTTTCGTATAACATTGAAAATACAACCCAAATCCCGATGTCACATATTCAGAGCAATTAACCTTTAATTCAATTAAAGAAAAAGAGTAACTACAACACATAGTATCATCCTAAAAGCTACTAGCTGATCCGTAGTAATCACATCTCCACCGATTCACGATCGTAGAAGGTTGCTCCATTGACACCTGGAAGTCAATCTAAAAAAGTGGTGCACGGGTGAGAAAGAGCGTCCAAACCATATAAGGAATATAAGACCGAACCTAAAACAGCAAAGACTACCACAATCCATCAAATCAAGTCAAACAGTCAATTAAAGTGACGCCACAGAGGGCTCGTACGTAAAAAGTGTTGGAATCACATCACCCAACAAACCTCACAATAGTATCTACGACAAACATAACCCGCAAGCCTAGTCAATCATCAATTGAGATCATCATCATCAACGAACAGAGAATACCACAACAGTGAATACAGCGAACATGCCACACGTGCTCGGTCGAACATCAACTAGTGTCGTCATCTTGAATCTGGTGCAACGTCAACGCTGTCCTACCCACTACTCCAATGATAAATTTGGATCCATCTAACTCTGGGTAAGCGGATGCAAGTGCCATCCCATCCCGGGAAATAGATAGAGTCTAGTCAGGGTACCCTAGTGTTTTGTGGAACGCCCCAGCAGTGCCCCACTTAGGATCCCCCCACTGGGCCTACCCGCAAGGCTGGGTCGTGGCCGTCTCTATTACTACTCCCACAATCATTTGCTTACCACCCCACCTATTATCTTTACCATCCTTGAGGTACGGCTCGCCCATACTGTGATAAGGTTCCTCCTATACTTTCAACTATTGAGGTACGGCTCGCCCATACTGCGACGAGTCCTTGCCCATACTGCGACAAGGTTCCTCTTACAATCATCAACTTTTAAGGTACGGCTCACCCATGCTGCGACGACTCCTTGCCCATGCTGCGACAAGGTTCCTTCAACAAATCTCGAACACGAAGATACCGCTTGTCCATACTGCAACGAGTTCTTACCCCTGCTGCCGCAAGATTCTTCAACACGAACCTATTCGTTAATCATCGACGAATGATAACTTATCCATCGTGCGACAAGTCTCCCATAACAATACACGAGTCAACCAGTAATCCCACAAGCAGGAACATCGAGTCGTTCAATGACTTTACCAACTCCAAGTCAAACTTGGCTACATTAACCGATTAAGGTATCTATCGAGAATTTAAACAATATTAACTTCGTCTCATTTAGTCTTACCTATCATTTTAATCCATGAGCACTTTATTTACAGACATTCAAATCAATCACATTACAGTCATCCAGGTCATTTACAGTCATCCAGCTCATTACATTACAGTCATCCAAATCATTTAATTTATAGACGTTTAAATCATTACAGTAATCCAGAATAATTACCGTTATCCGAATTGAATAATTAATATAAATATAAATAATAAATACATACAAGCAAAATAGGGATCATGATAATCAGAACCATTATAGTCCTATCCCCTATTCCCCATATAGAATAGAAACTCTTTCCCCCCGTACCTTATATCGAAGTGTACTTCAATAGCGAATCGATGTAGACCAATCGCGTGTTCTGGAGCGTAATTCAATCCCAGCGGCATGATGTTAAACTCAAACACGTACCATTATGAAACAACAACATTCTAACTGTTATTGGCTAAAAACTTAAAAGATACTTAACCGCTCGTTTGATAAATAAATTATACAATCCTTTAAAAGTAATATAATAAAATATAGTTTGAAAAATTAAAATATTAAATTAGTATATCATAAAACTTAGTTCAACATGAAACTCAAATACATCTTTATATAAGTCTTTTTAACTCCATATAATTACCAAAACAGCTATTAAAGTGTTAGAAGCATCTACTTTCATATTTCATATACATATATTAAACTCAATTAATATTCCTTCTTTCACCATAAACCAATATACTTTTAACGAAGAGATTTTTATTAAAAAAATATACTAAGTAGAGATAGTTGTATAAAGAATTATATATATATTCTCTTTATCTTTTCTCTTTTATCGGGAACACCAACGGACTCAACTGGTTTGCGGGAACACCAACTACCCTCTCTCCCGGGGTTTCAAAAGGCTTACCAACACAAACTATCCAGGCTTACCAACGCTAAAAAATAAAGATATTGAAAATATCAGTTTAGAAAATAATAATATAGCTTAATCACCTAGAGCTCTGAAGCAGGCTCTGATACCAGAACGAAGAGGAAGGCAGTGTGAATGAAGTCGAAATAAAGGAATAAATACATAATTTGAAGTGGAGTAAGATCAGAGTAGAAGTGGGTAGAAGTCATAAGAAATAATAACTAAAATACTAATTGGGATTTAAAGAACTTGGTTTTTCTATTAAATCCTAAATACCAAGTCCGCAATTACTTTTCCCAGATATTCCCAGATATTTCCCTTCAGGATTTCATTATCAACCTTCGACTCTAGAGAAAACCAGATTATTCTATGAGTTTATTTTAGTGGACACTGGATCCATTGAAATCACTCATAATTACGACAAAAAAGAAAAAGAAAAAATTATGTATTCGAAATTTAAGATAATTAAGGTTTTATCTCCCTCTGAATGGAAGAATCATCCTTCATCCTTAAGAACTTTTACCAGAATATTCAGCCCTCAGCAATACTCATATATTGATTATATGAACGCATGGACGAATATGTTATTATTCGAACCTGGTGAACATTCTTGGTTTATCTGGTTCAAGAAAGACATTTCATTACAGTTTCCCTTATGGTTTATTAAATGGTTCAATGAATGGAGACCAGAAACAAGTATCTATCCAGACTTTACACAATTAGTCTTTCAGGAATTTTCAAAAGAAACAAATCTTCCTGATCATCTGAAGTTATTAACTTTTCATATTAGCTTTGGAATATCTTGGATTACTTCGTGGACTTATCAAAAGTTTAAGGCCATCCCAGATACTGAATTAAATTGGATCAGCAAGAGAGTCAGAATTAAATGGTGGACCAAATTTAATCCTCAATTAATTAGCTCATCAGCACTTCAAGATTGGTTTAGAAAGAACCCCAGATATCTTTCTAAAACCAAAGGAGTAATTAAAGAATCAGAGTTTTTAGCAGAGAATTCAAAATTTCTAGCGGAATTATCATCATCATCATCAAATAAAAAGGAATTTCTTAAAAAATTACAACAAGCAATAACTGAATCAAAAGCCAACAGCGATGATTCAGTAGGGTCATCTCAAAGCTTTACAGCTATCAATGAAGACGACTGCTTTGGGATAGACATCCGAGAATTATAAAGTTTATTGGCAGACAACATCTTTATCACTTTTGGAAAAGCAGATTCCCTCGTGATAAGGTTTGTCATTTTATCTCGTGGCAGACAACATTACTGTTTACTTTTGACTTCTTTGTTAAAGTAGTTTGTATTATTAGCAATCGATGTATTTAGGTCATTATCACTTTTTCTTTTGGTGGATTACAAATCAATGTAATAATTTAGCTTTTGTGTTGGCATAGCTAGCTGTTAAGTTTTAATAGCCTCCTTCCTTCTATAAAAGGAGGGCTCAGTTTCATTTCAGAGCATTGAAAAATCTCAGCAAAAAACATTATCTCTAAAGATTGAAAAATCTCTGAAATCTTGTAAGTTATCTTTCAGAATCAATAAAATGACTTTGTCAATACACTTCTTCTTTAAATCCCAATTAGTATTTCAATTATTATTTCTTATGACTTCTACCCACTTCTACTCTGATCTTACTCCCCTTCAAATTATGTATTTATTCCTTTATTTCGACTTCATTCACACCGCCTTCCTCTTCGTTCTGGTATCAGAGCCTGCTTCAGGGCTCTCGGTGATTAAGCTATATTATTATTTTCTAAACTGATATTTTCAATATCTTTATTTTTTAGCGTTGGTAAGCCCGGATAGTTTGTGTTGGTAAGCCTTTTGAAACCCCGGGAGAGAGGGTAGTTGGTGTTCCCGCAAACCAATTGAGTCCGTTGGTGTTCCCGATAAAAGAGAAAAGATAAAGAGAATAAATGAATAGAAATAGTAATCATGGCTAGATTGCTTAGAACTTTGAGTGAGCTAGGATCCTCTAGAAGAGATAGAGCGGTCATCACCACAAGTCTATCCCAAGAACAATTAGAAGCCAGAAGTGACCAAGATAACTATCAGAATAGGGAATTAGAAATAGCAGAAATAGAAAATAGATTACAAAGTTAGAAGATGCTTGACATCAATTATAAAGAAATATATAAAACCAATACTTTTGATAAATTTAGAGCACAGCATGTTATTCATACTATAGAATCATCTAGATCTATTACTAATCATCATGAGTCTATTAATTTGTTAAATGAAGAATTAATTGATGAGCATGTTAAACAAGGTTTTAAATATATTCACATTGGACTTATACAGGTTGCTGTTAAGCCTTTGCATAAGTTAGGATTAAATACTCCTATATTGTTGATCTTGCGTGATACTAGAATCAAAAAGTTTCCTGAATCCATTATTGCTATATTAGAATCAAATTTGAATGATGGTCCAGTTTATTTTAATTGTTATCCTAATTATTCCATGAATTTAATGAATAGTTTTACTAAGAATTCTTTAGTTATTAACATTCAATGTTTAGATGATTTATTCGCTGAAGGCGTTGCTAATATAGATGTTTCCTATAGAATTAAATATAAGATTTCGAATGTGAATTACAATTTTAAGGCTTTGAGAAGTTCTCCCAAGAACGAGACGGTTATTATAGAGGCAAATTTGAGGCGTTCTAATATTACTACGCCTAAAAAACTAAGAGCCTCTGATGTTATTAACAAGTTACCAGAAGAATGGGTATTAACAGAGGTTATGCCTTTACCTAAGATAGAGGCAAGGAAACCTAGACAGTTTCATCATGGAAGATAATGGAACTGTTAGAATTAAAATGAATAGAAGTCACTCTATGAGGAGTGGAGAGTCAAGCTTTAGAAGTAGCTTAGATTCTAGAAAATCGGTAGATTCAGCATCTACCATTAATATTAATCTGACAGGAGTTGATTTTATGTCAAACATTCCACAGCCTTTATATGAACCCTCGAATAAGTCAGAATCACCTCCTTTATCTCCTACCACTTCTCACGTATTATTAATAATTACCTTTGAAGAAGAATTTGTTATAGATAATAAGCCTTGGATCAGAGAAGATTTTGAGACTAATTATAACAAAGAAAAGAGAGATTGGTATTTTACCACTTTCTCTAAAGATCAGACAACTAATTTTTTGCAAAAGTTTTATAGTTACATTAAGGAAGCTAGAATTAATATTTATTTATTTCTTTGTATGGTTTGAGAACTACTGTTTAGAAAATAATATAGAAAATCCCTTTTTAGTAGAAAATCACGTAGACGTAAATAATAGAATTACGAAAAAATGGGATACACTAGAAAATAGGACAGTAGAATCTGTTCATCCCCCTTTAGAAGCCATTAGCTTAGAAAGTAAAGGAACTATGTTTGAAGCCTATCCCTTCAAATCACCTAAGAATGCTACAGACTTAGGACGAGTTCATTTACAGTTAAATTATTCCAATCAGTTGCTACATACCATGGCCGACCAATTAGACAGGGTAGAACACCAAATAGTTTCTAACCCAATTATCCCTAAGAAGATAGAGTCTTATAAGGATTTTCCTTTAGACCCTACAAGACCGGTTTATAAATTAATTAATGTCCCCGAGAAGGAATTAAGCGAAGTTAGCTTGGGTCCTAAAGCAGATGATTTAATAGATAGATTAAAGAAATTGACCCTTTCGGAAAAATCTCAAGTTAATGTATTAACACAAGATTTTAATGAATTAGAAATAATCAAAATAGGAAAATCTAGAAACATGGGTTATCAGGGTAAAACTAGAAATTATTATCCTAGACCTAGTTACCCAGATTTACAATTTGAAGAAGCTAGAGACATGGTCGCTAGCTCATATAGTGGAAGTTCTATCTCAGAATGGAATATCGATGGTCATAGTGAACAGAACATCTTGAATACTATTCAAGAAATGACTATGGCCGCTACAGCTTTTAAGTCAGTAGGAGGTAACACTGACAAGAAAGCCGCATTATTATTAATTACAGGTTTTACCGGACAGTTAAAGGGTTGGTGGGACAATATTCTTAGCCAGGAAGATAAGAATAAAATAATAGAAGCTAAGAAACTAGACCCTACCACTGGTATTGCAATAGAAGAAGATGCAGTAAATACATTGTTATATACTATTACTAAATATTTTATAGGAGATCCTTCCTAATTACAGGAAAGAGCTGCAGAACAATTAGCCAATCTTTACTGCCCTACCATGTCAGATTATAGATGGTATAAAGACATGTTTTTATCCAAATTATGCACTCGACCAGATGGTGGAGCTGATTATTGGAAAGAAAGGTTTATTGCAGGATTACCTAGACTATTAGCAGAAAATGTTAAGACAGACCTTAAAGCCAAATTAGGTGGAACTATTCCATATTCTACATTGACTTTTGGACAGATATCCAGTCAAATAGTAGACACTTCTCTTAGACTATTTAAATCCTTAATTCTAGGAGGTTCAAAAAATTTAAAACTTACTTCCTTTCCCAGGGCTTCTGAAGTTATAGTCGTGTGGGAAACCTTAAACGGATATAATAAAGATAAAAATGGAGTTCCTAATATGATATGTTCATGCAAATTTTTGACTAATAAAAATGGTGTGCGATAACAAACATGATCCTTACAAATTTTAGCATCAGTTAATTTGTAAGAAACACTTAATCTATGTCCACCTGCTCCACTTAATCCTTCTAATGTTTTTTCATAATACTTGGTTGGGATTAAACCTTCCTGAATGCAATTCATATCACCACCGGAATCATTCAAAGCAATAAATTCAAACCTTTGATCTTTAACAACTAAAGTTAATGCACAATGCCATTTATGAGTAATCATTCTATTCAGTAACGAAATGTAAGAGGTATCTGTATTACTGCTTTCGATAATATCTCCTTTGATACCGGAAACCATACTATTGCCTTTTATTTGCAGATATTTAACCTCTAAATCTAAGTCCTTTTGTTTTAACAATTCTATCTCCTACTTAATGAGAGATATCTCATTTTGTAGATCTTTAACAGTTACCGTAGATGTAACTGGGGGTTTAAACCTATCCATAATCTCTTTAAATTCTACTTTATGCACTACATCTTTCTCTATCTCTTCTCTATCTATAATGGACTTAACTTGTATCATGAATTCTTCCTTTTGAGAAGATTGAGGCATTTTCTTTAATCTATATATATAATTCATCTCTAATAAACTAGAATGAGCACAGCAATATATTAAATACTAATAGTAATATAGTACCAACGTAGTATAAGAATACGGTTTAATATCATCTCAACACGTTTTAATAATTCTAATATGTATAAAATTATAAAATCACTTAAAATAGATAATTACTAAAACAAAAGACACACAATATATCACAAAAATTACTATTATATTCATAATTATACACAAAACGTACTAATACGAAAATCGTGCTGTTACACGGGTGAGTTCCATTCTTTTTGTGTTTTTTTTATTTTTTATGTATTATCTATTCCAGGCCTCTCTCTCTCTCTCTCTTTCTCTAATGTTTATTATTATATGATTAGTTTAAATTAATTAGTTTAACTGATTTTTTTACTTTTCAGATCTCATCTTTTATTTTTTTTAGGTTTTTGGGCTCGGCCCTTGTATTTCGGCTCATTCAAGATTAACAAGCCTATAATAATGAGTATTACAAAAAAAACTTAAGGCCAACAAAAGACGGAACAAATTTACAAACAAAAACATAGTCTTATAATCTACTATCTTCCTCAATTTTCTAATTTTCATATTAAGTGTTCTTATTTTCATCTTATAATAGAAGGCTCTCCTTCGCATCCTCCGCCAGTGGATAAAATTTCTTAACACACCGCTTGAGTATGGACAAATACTCTGACTCATTCGACATATTACCGAGAGATACTTTTCATGCATATTAATAAACTCTCATTAAATATTAATATTTACTTTAACTCTCATTTTTATTCACTTTAAGTTATATTAATATTTAACTCTCATTATGTAGTTGAATATTAATATTTACTTTAACTCTCATTTTTATTTAACTCAACAATTATTATGTAAAAATTAAGTTACATAATAAACTCAACAATTATATTAATATATAACTCTCATTTTTATTCACTTTAAATTGAAAAGGCGGTGTACCTTTTAATGAGAGTTACATGTTCAACTACTCATGCATATTATTGAAAAAAAAACTACTCATGCATATTGTTTGACCAAAAAACTGCTCATGCATATTTAATTATTTTCTTTCACAAAAATTAATGTCAAACTTAAGGCTTTGGTCATACAATGATAGTGTAGCTATTAATCTGTATCTACATAACAATCTATAGTACCAGTAGTAAAAAACTTGAAAAATTAAAAATTGGGGCCTAACACCGTAGCTTGCAGCCATACATGTTACATGTGCCTGAACAAGGCGGTGTCTAAAAATTGTGGGGCTTTAGAAAAAAACTAGGGGGGCCCGTCTTCCACGCGTTACAGTAGACACTTATGTAACAATGTTTGATTGTGAGTTTCAGATTGAGTTAGCTCAGTCCAAATGAGAGTAACGTATTAAATAACTATCAATAGAGATATCATGGGGAAAATAAATTGGTTTCATATGTAGTCACATTAGCATAGTACATAGCATATAACATCATGGGGAAAATAAATTAAATCTTGGTCGCATTTTTCATTTTATATCAGACCAGAAATCTCTTCCACTACATTATCTTTCAGCAAGACAAAACATACCCTCCAAATACATCCAAAGTCTAATATTAGATATTGAGATGGAGTAAGAATTTTCTGTGTAGTTGTTGGTGAGTACAACGCCGGTAAACAAAACCAATCAAAAAGTAAAGGTTTAAATATGTATTTAGTCCCTGCAAATGTCCCTGTTTTTCGATTTAGTCCCTGCAATTTTTTTTTTTAAATACGTCCCTGCAAAATAACTTTTTTTTGAATATGCCCTTCCGAAAGTTGGAATTTTAAATACGTCCCTGCAAAAGAACTTTTTTTTAAATACGTCCCTGCAAAATAAACTTTTTTTTGAAATACGTCCCAACAAAAAAAAATTGTGATATTTTGCAGGGACGTATTTAAAAAAAAAAGTTATTTTATAGGGACGTATTTAAAAAAAAAACTATTTTGCAGGGACGTTTTTAAAAAATTTATTTTGTAGGGACGTATTTAAAAAAAAAGTTCTTTTGCAGGGACGTATTTAAAAAAATTTTTTTGCAGGGACTAAATCGAAAAACAGGGACATTTGCAGGGACTAAATACATATTTAAACCAAAAGTAAACTAACCATTTGCCCAAGAAAGGAAAAATAGAGAGGCATGAAAATTAATTTAGTTTGGAAGTAAAATAAATAAATAAATATTAGAATCTGTTATGGTAATGTTTCTATATGCTATTAACACCCCTAGAAGGCCCATTTTCTCACTGGCCCATCCTCTTAGGTGAGCCCATAATTCAACGCTTCAGATACAGCCAACACATCCAACGGTTCGTGATCATTAGGTCAACACCATTCAAAGCCTATAAATACCACATTCAATGCTCATTAAAGGTAGGCTATTCTACTCATAACATACTCTGCTTGACTAACTTACTGACTTGATCGTCGGAGTGTCATTGCTGGACCAACAACCCAACCTCGACCGGAATATTGAAGATCAAGGATCACACCTACCAACTACCTCAAGTCGACCTCTAAGGTCAGGAGTACGGTACAGAACATTGGCGACCACAGTGGGAGGGTCAGTACTCAGACCTCGTCTCTTTACCTTGATCGACAATGGCCCCGGTCCTACGTCCGAAGGCCACTAACCTGGCAGTCGAGCCTGTGGCCGACCCTGGTCAGCTAGTACTACCAGAGACCGTCCCTCAGGAAACTCCGGAGGGACATGTGCAAGACGTCCCAAATTCAACTCAAGCTCAGCTTCAACATCCGAACAACAACTTCGTGCTGATCCCTGCAAGTTCGGTAAGGAACCGGCTTCCGCCCCCTCCTCCGGTTCCGGCTCCGCCGGCGCTCTCCGTTCCAGCCGACGCAGTCCAGCAGCTCGTGCGACTACTGGCTCGGCAGGAGTTGGCCAATCAGGCTAAAAGTTTCCGTTTCACTGAACTTGAAGCAGAGGTGGTTGAACTTCGGGCCCGGGGTATCGCCGACCAAGGCTCCCCAGAACCGGACTCTCCTGAAAGAAGGAACCCGGCTCGTAGGAGGAACCGATCTCCATCAAGAAGAAGGAATAACGGGTCCCCATCCCTAAACGATCGGTTACGACATCGCTCGCCCCGACCGCATTCATCCTGGGCGTCGTCGTCCCCACGTAGGCGGTCGAGGAGCAGGGGAAATTCACCCAAGGAACAGGCACGACGCGTCGACCCTTATCGTCGTCATCGAACCCCTCCACGAGCACAAACATCCAAGCGAAAGGGACTTTTTTCGGAGGATATCGACAGCTACCGAGTCCCTCGGCACCTAGAAAAACCACCTGAAGGATTGAAGACCTACGACGGGATTGATGACCCAGACAGACATGTCGATCAGTTTGACCATATCATGCAATATAGGAACGTCCCAGCTGAAATGAAATGCCGGATCTTTCCCTTAACACTCGACAAATTAGCGTCGGAGTGGTTCCGATCCCTGAAGCCAAATTCCATTTCAACTTGGGATCAGCTGGCAAAGATGTTCAGCGTTCACTTTAACTTCGCCAAAAGTAAGCCCAAAAACAAGATCGTACTAATGTCCGTGGTGCAAGAGGAGAACGAACCTCTGAGAGATTACATTGAAAGATTCAATAGAGAAGCCTCCCAAGTCCGCAACCTGGACGACGCGTTCCGGATATTTTTCATGACCCAAGGGCTGCTCCCCGGAAGTCCGTTCAAGAAGCACACCCTCAGGTGGGAACCCAGTACCTTGCAAGAGTTTCTCGAAATATCGCAATGCTTCATTGTTGCACCCCGAAAAAAATCCGGTTTGGACCTTTCATCGTACAACGTGAAAATTTGTGAAGCCGCCATCAACATTTTTTATTTAGGGACCAAAACATTGAAAAAGGGTCCTTTTTAAGGCGGGTGGTCCTTTGAGAACTAGAGATGTAGGTTCGGGGGTCGGTTAGGTGTGGGGAAGGTATTAGCATCCCACACCTCCTTTCTACCGAAAGGGAACCTTTAACTTGATGTGCGGTTTTGACAGAGTTGATTTGAAACAATTCATTCTACTTCTTTTTTATTTGAGAAAATGTTTTTGAAAACAGGGGAAAAGAAGAATCTTTTTATTATATATTTTTTTTAAGTGTGTGCTTGACGGGATGTGACCCGCTCCTACGTATCTCCCGGTGTGATGGAGAATTCAAAGCTTACGTAGTTCTCTTTAGTCGAGAAACTTTGTATTGGTGTCTTTTATTGTAGGGGTTTTCGGTCCTAGACCGTACAGTCCTCTAGACCTAGAACAAAGACAACCCCGCCTGTACAGACGACGTGCCCCCTACTTATTGAAAATGTTTTTTTGATTAAGGAAGAAAAAGATTTGTTGTGAGGTTGGTTGCTTTTATTTGAGCAAGTATCTTAGGCTCGCACGAACTATACAGCTCGCTAACCCTAAGACGCTAACCGATCCCGGATGTACATCCGATTTGGTTCCTTACTCATTTTTTTTAAAAAAAAAGGGTTCAAGTTGTTAATTGCTTGTTTTAATTCTCATAAGTATCCCAAGATGTTTGAGCTGTACAACTCCAATCTTAGGACGCTAGTCAACACCGGCCGTACGTCCGACTTGACTCCTTATGAATTTTCAAAAAGGTTTGTTGTTGATCTTTGAAAAAATTTGATTGCTATAGAAAAACAATTTGAAGAAAACTTTTAATTTGAAAAATAATTTGGAAAAAGAAATGACTTGAAGAAGAGAGGAAGAGAATTGGAGGGTGATATTGATCACAAAAGTTTGTTGGGATGGCGTGGCATCCAAAAGAAAACGAAGTAGAGAATTCAAATCAGTTTCCAAATCAAGAACCAAAGTATAAACTTTAACAAGTTGCAAGCAAAACAATCAACAATGCAAGCGTAAGCATATACCTTAACCATTACTACACTGGTGCACAAGAATGACGCTTAGTCATCTAACATTTAATGGCCATGAACATGCAAGATCAACATTAACCAAATAGATTGCAAGAATAGGCACACAAATAGATAATGCAAAAGTTTAATTCAAATAGGCATCAACACAAGATAAAACAACAAGGTTGAATCCCTTTTGGTAATCCTTGACATTTGAGACAATGCACAAAGGCATAAGTGTCTAGTCCTTTTACCAAATCATCAACACAAAACAAATTATTACCCTAGAATGAACATCGCATTTGCATGATCACAAGTGACCAAAAGAAAGCAATAACAAATCATTTTGTAGCCAAAATTGATTAATCAAGTTAGAGAACTAGCATTTGCATTTTTAAACAAGAATTGCACAAAGGAAGTTGAATCATCTTAGGCAATCCTCAACATTTAAAGTGAAGTGCCTAAGGCACAAGTGTGAGTCCTCTTGCCAATCATCAACATAGAGTAATTTTGCAAACAAGTTACTAACAAGCAAACCAAAATTTCCAATCAAAGCACAAGGTTGTGTTGAATCATCTTAGGCAATCCTCAACACTTAAAGTGAAATGCCTAAGGCACAAGTGTGAGTCCTCTTGCCAATCATCAACATAGAATAATTTGCAAGCAAAGTACATAACGACCAACATCAAAACAATTTGAGAAATCATTTTACTCACAATTGCAAACCCCTTTCACAAAGAATAACAAAACCCTAACTTATTAGAAACTTGCGAACCAAAACATAACCAAACAACAATTACATTCAACAAATCCACAAAATCAAGCAAGCAAATGACACTAGCAAGACTTAGGAACATTTATTCACAAAATCCAAGCAATCAAACACCAAAATCAACAACTATTCATATTTTTTTTGATTTTTGTGAAAGTAAGAAGGCATGAAAAATGAATATTTGCAAAATCAAACAACATGTTTGGACATGGGAACTTCAAAATCAAGCCTCAATGACAAGATTGCATAAAGAAATGCATCAAAACTCGATTAAACCTATTTTATACTAAGGGTGCGAAACATTCATAGCTTCCTAACACAATTTTATTTCACAAAATGCAACAAACAAAATGATAACAACACAAATCACAATTTATTCAAGGGTGAGAAGCAATCTCAAACACCCAAGCCTCCCTAAGTGCTTGTCAAAATGTTTGAGACACCTCTCACCAACAACAATCAACAAATCAACAATATACCAACACTAAAATGCATGAATATGGTAGGATGCAAGATTAGAAACATGATTTTTACATTTTGATGCAACAAAAACTTAGTGAATGATGCAAGAGTTTTGAGGTATACCTTGAATCCAAGCTAATAAATAAAGAGTATGAAGAGAAAACCCACAAATCAACTAGATCTTCACCAAAACCTTGCGCAAATTGCCTTGGTCTTGAGATTGGATGATGAACACTTGAATCTTGGTAGAAGAGATGGATGATATATGAAGTAGGAGTTAATATGAGATGGAAAATGGAAGTGAAATGAAGAAAAATGGAGGAGGGAATGGTTGTTGGTGGTTTCGGCCAAAGGAGGAGAGGAGAGGAGAGGTTTGTGTGCTAGGGTTTTGTGAAGGAATTGTGAGGCCAAAAAAAGGTCTGTGTGAGATGAGGTTTCTAAGGTATATATAGAGAGCAACTAGGTTTAAGGGTATTTAGGTCATTGTGCATCTCATCTCACTCTAGGATTGCATTTAAAATTTGAATGGAGGGTGAGGATTGAAACACACATGATGAGGGACAAAATGAAAAATTGGAGAGGAAATGGGGAGGGAATGGCGCAACATTGGGGTAGGGTGTGGCCTTGGTCACCAAGTTTTGCAAGTTGGCAATTGTACCATTGTACTATCCATGAACCCTCCAATTATCCTCTCAATTTTGATTATTCCTTTCAAGATAATTGTACATAAATCTAACCATTTTGAGCCACATACCAAGTATCTTGAAGAATTTGCCATTTTATGAGATCACCATGACCAAAAATATCATAAAAATCACATCTTGAAACTTTTTTTGTAGAACATTCCTTTTTGATGCCTTTTTGAATTTTTTTGTACATAATGCATGCATGCATGCGCATGCATATATACATGACCAAAATGTTTTACTTCAAATAAATTTCTCTAAAATTGCACAATGATTTTTGATGAGAAAATATCTTATTTTTAGAAAATGACCAAAATACCCTTTTGCCCTAAAAACTAAAAAATGCATGCACAATGTTCTTCACACTCTTCAAAATAACGCCACACTTCTCAATTTATTTATTTTTGTGGAAAATTAGAGTTTTAAACCTAGGCGGACAAAATTAGGGTATGACAGCTGCCCCTCTTTATTTGGATTTTAACAAGGAATATGAATTGGCCGAACATATTCCGAGGCAAAATAAAAATAAAGAATTCAGAAATTATACCAATTTTGTCTACTTAGAGAAAACCCAAATTTTCTTTTTCTTTTTCTCTCCTTTTTGCTCTTCTTTGAGTGAGTGCTAGCCCTCAGTAAGCTAACGAAACAGGAAATCAACCGGTGCCAACCCTCAATAAGCCAGCAAAGGCAGTAAACGAAAGCAGTAAAGAAAACAGTAAAAAGGTACCAACCCTCTATAAGCCGACACCAGAGGCTGCCTAAAGCCTTTTAACAAACCGCGCACGATCCGAGTTTGCACTTGGGCCTGGGGAGCACGTGGGCTCAAAGGGGTGGTCTTCAGAGCGACCAAGGGGGGGTACAATACCAAGCCTAGATCTCGATACTTCCCTAGGACTGCGCCATGTCTTAGGCCGACACAACTATCCTTTTCGACTGGACCTATTGAGGTCAAAGGGACTTACTCGCAGCTCGAATACGAAGTGAAGTCAATCTTCTGGGGGACACGCGGGTCCAAAGGGGGATCCGCAAATCCAATTAGTTTTCTTTAGTTGGTCAATGCTGCCGCACTGATCCACAGTACCTGCATACGTTAGCAGATGCAAGGCATAGTACATGGAGCATGGGTGCATGTTATGCAAAAGCATGTTATGCGAGTGCGTGCGATGCGATGATTTGATGAATGCCGTGAAAATGCTTTTGATTTTCTTTTGATTCTTCTTGATCAGCTTTCTTTTTTCTGATCGTTTTTTTTTTTGACTTATTTTCTCTTTGCTGGTTCGACCGACCCGTGACACTCATGGCACAAGACTGGGGAACTTATTAGAGTTGCTGCGGTGCACGGGCCGGGTGCAGGTTCGCTTTATGATTTGCCATCTGAAGTGATTGATGGGCGCAATTATTTTCCTTGCAACATTAATTTGTTTTTTGAGAAATCACTTCCTTCCCGTGACTTTTGGGGATTTCGCAATGATTGCAATGCTCTAGGATTTATGCACGTTTTACAATTCAGTATTACCATCATCATAAAACGTTTATTTTGAACTGAAAAAGCAGAAAATAGAAAAGCAAACAGATATGAGAAAAATTGAACTTTATTGATGTGGAAACCGGTCGTACAGAAAGTTACGCCGACTGTTCAATACATTTGAAAATTTAAACTGCAAAAAGACACGAAAAAGAGAGAAAAGCTAGTTTCTAAATGTCCGTCTCTGTGGAACAATGCCAAACATTTATGTCCTTGACCTTGATCACCCCTCTATCCAAACCTTCAGGAGTGCTGTATGCCCTTGTTTATTTTCATGCCCAAGTTTTCTGACCCTAATTTTTGCCTGGATCGCCCTTTGCGGGTTTTCATTCCACCGGGTCGCTCTGATTTTGCCTAGGCCGCCCTTTCGGGTTTTCAACCTAGCGAGCTAATTCTTACTTGGCTTATCATTCTCTTTTTTCGTCTATTTCTTTCAGGCATAATACTTCTTCACCGAATCTGAATTGACTGGGTTTCTGAGTTCTTCACCGTCCATGTTGGTGAGTATTAGTGCTCCTCCAGAGAAGGCTTTCTTGACCACATAAGGTCCATCATAAGTGGGAGTCCATTTTCCTCGGGGATCGCTCTAAATGGGCAATATCCTTTTGAGCACAAGATCTCCCTCGTTGAACTCTCGAGGGCGAACTTTCTTGTCGAAGGCCGTCCTCATCCTCTGTTGATACAGCTGTCCATGACACAAAGATGCAATTCTTTTTTCCTCAATGAGATTTAACTGATCCAGACGAGCTTGTACCCATTCAGCTTCTTCCAACTTGGTTTCCATCAATACCCGCAGGGAGGGTATTTCAACCTCAATAGGGAGGACTGCCTCTGACCCATATACTAGAGAAAAAGGGGCTGCCCCAGTTGAGGTACGCACTGAAGTGCGGTATCCGTGCAAAGCAAAAGGAAGCAACTCATGCCAATCTTTGTAGGTTACCACCATCTTTTGAACTATTCTCTTGATATTCTTGTTGGCCGCTTCGACTGCCCCATTCATCTTGGGTCGATAGGGGGAAGAATTATGATGCTGGATTTTGAATTCTGTGCACAGGTCTTTCATTATCTTGCTGTTCAGGTTGCTGCCGTTATCGGTGATGATCCTGTTTGGAAGGCCGTAACAACAAACCAGATCTTTCTTTACAAACTTTGCAACCACAGAGCTAGTGATGCTTGAGTATGAGGCAGCTTCAACCCACTTGGTGAAATAGTCAATGGCGACAAGGATGAAGCGATGCCCGTTTGATGCTTTTGGCTCGAGAGGACCGATGACATCCATCCCCCACATTGAGAATGGCCAAGAAGCAGTCAGAACGTTTAATGAAGCAGGTGGTACATGGATATAATCGGCATAGATTTGGCATTTGTGACACTTTCTTACAAAGCTGTAGCAGTCAGATTCCATTTGCAGCCAATAATAGCCGGCTCTTAAGATTTTTCTGGCCATGGTGTGTCCACTGGAATGAACCCCGAATGAGCCTTCATGGACCTCTTTCATAATCTTTTCGGCCTCCTCTTTTGCAACACACCTTAGGAGAACCATGTCATAATTTCTCTTGTAGAGAACTTCACCATTCAGGAAGAAATTCCTCGACAGCCTTCTGAGCGTTCTCTTGTCATTTTCTGATGCCCCAGAAGGGTATTCCCTGGTGGTGATGTACTGCTTGATAGCATGGTACCACGGCTTGTCATCAGGCTCTTCATCTATTGCAGTGCAGTAATGATGTGCTGGCAGATCCCTATGCTGGATTCTGAGGTGAGCTAAACTCTTGTCACAGCTGATGTTGAACATTGACGACAAGGTTGCCAAAGCATCGGCCAACTGGTTTTCACTTCGAGGGATATGCTGGAAAGTGACTTCCTCAAAGGACTCCATCAATTCTTGAACATAATCACAATAGGGAATCAATTTGGGATCTCTGGTCTCCCAATCACCTCGCACCTGATGAATAACCAAGGCTGAATCACCATACACATCAAGCCTTTTGACCTTCCATTCAAGGGCTGCCTGAATACCCAGGATGCATGCTTCATATTCCGCAATGTTATTTGTAACATAAAAGCTCAGTCTTGCAGTGACCGGAATGAAGCGATTGTCTGGAGAGATTAACACAGCTCCGGCCCCATGCCCCCACATGTTGGATGCACCATCAAATATCATCCTCCATCTTTCATCTTCTTGGGACTTCCCCTCGTCGAATAGTGCCATGATGTCTTCATCGGGAAAATCATACTGCATCGACTAGTATTCTGGGATAGGCTGACAAGCTAAGTACTCAGCAAGTGCGCTGCCCTTGACTGCCTTCTGCGTGACGTACAGGATATCATATTCTGACAATAACATCTGCCAACGGGCAATCCGTCCTGCGAGAGCTGGTTTCTCAAAAATGTACTTGATCGGATCCATTTTAGACACCAACCAAGTTGTATGGCTCAGCATGTACTGCCTTAAACGATGAGCAGCCCAAGCCAAAGCACAACAAGTCTTCTCCAGCATTGTGTATCTTGTCTCGCAGTCAGTAAATTTCTTTCTCAGGTAATAAATAGCATGTTCTTTCTTGCCTGACTCATCATGCTGCCCCAGCACACAACCCATCGAATTGTCTAACACGGTTAGGTACAAGATCAGTGGTCTTCCGGACACCGGTGGCATCAGAATTGGTGGATTCTGAAGATACTCTTTAATTCTCTCGAAGGCTCTCCGACAATCATCGTTCCATTTGGATTCTTGGTTCTTGCACAACAGCTTAAAGAGAGGCTCGCAAGTGGCTGTCAGTTGGGATATGAACCTTGAGATGTAGTTCAGTCTCCCAAGAAAACCACGGACCTCCCTTTCAGTCTTTGGTACTGGCATTTCGAGGATTGCTTTGACTTTATCTGGATCAACTTCTATCCCTTTCTGACTGACGATGAACCCCAGTAGCTTTCCGGATCTTACACCGAAGGTGCATTTAGCTGGATTTAATCTGAGTTTGAACTTCCTTAGACGTTCAAAGAGTTTTTGCAGATTCACAATATGCTCTTCATCAGTCTTGGATTTAGCAATCATATCATCCACATACACCTCGATTTCCTTGTGCATCATGTCGTGGAACAATGTCACCATGGCCCTCTGATACGTCGCACTGGCGTTTTTGAGTCCGAAAGGCATCACCTTATAGCAAAAGGTTCCCCAGAGAGTTATGAAGGTTGTTTTCTCCATATCTTCCGGAGCCATCTTTATCTGATTGTATCCTGAGTATCCGTCCATGAAGGAGAATAAAGAGTGTTGGGCTGTACTGTCCACCAGAATATCAATGTGGGGTAGGGGAAATCATCTTTGGGGCTGGCTCTATTCAGATCCCTGTAATCGACATACATCCTGACTTTCCCGTCCTTCTTCGGAACCGGGACGATATTGGCAACCCATTGAGGATACTTGGCAACCGCTAGAAACCCGACATCAAACTGCTTCTTTACCTCATCCCGGATTTTCAACGACATCTCTGGCTTCATTCTTCTCAGTCTTTGCTTTACAGGCAGGCATTCTGGCTTTACTGGCAACTTGTGCACAACAATATCGGTATCCAACCCAGGCATATCTTGATACGACCATGCAAAAATGTCAACGTAATCGCGCAGGAGCTGAATTAACTTCATACGATCACTGTCGTTCATTGCGGTACCGACCTTAACCTCTTTCTTGTTCTCATCTGTACCCAAGTTGATTACCTCAGATGATTCTCCGTGAGGCTGAATGACCCTTTCTTCCTGTTCCATTAATCTCATTAGTTCTGGAGGAGCTTTCCAGTTGTTCTCAACACCTCCCTCAGTTTGATTAATTGGATGATCAAAGTCAAAATATGGATCATCGGCATTGTTATTTTCAGAGATAATTATTGTTGATCTGCATTTGCAGAGGCAAAAAAAAAGCAGAATGAAAGGAAAAACAAACAGGCAAAATAAAATAAAGCGGAGAAGACACATGAAATTAAGAGAAATGATTTTATTGATGAATTTCAAAAACAACGTTTTTATTGATGATAATAGCAATGAAGATAAAAACATGCGTGCCCCTAACAACTTATCCTATGGCCTTGGGCAGAGCCACAGGGGTGCATTACAAATTATTACTTTGAATTAAAAGCCACGGGAAAGTCAGCAGCCTCCCAATTCTTCAACTTTTCACCGGCAAAGCAACGGCGGACTAGGCTGGTATCACCTTTTTCAGCTCCAGGACCATCCCCAATGGCCGCGATTTGATTAGGGTCCAGCAACCCTGCACTCTTAAAGCTCTGGCGAATATCACAGATAGGGATCTTTCTTGACCAAGGATCATGGCCTCTCAGTTTGGCCAACCACCTGCTCTTTCTTTCCTCTGCCATCCCCTTTCTCTCGGCTTGATTAGGATGGTACCCCAACCCACAACGGTCTCGATTTTCCTTCAGTTGAATAGGCGCAAGAATCCCCTGACCAGTCTTGCCTAAACCACATCCCACCTTGTATCCTTGTTCTATCATGATCTTGGCGACCATTTCCTCGTTCCTTGACAATTTTGACCCTGGTGACGGAAGCTTGCTCCCTCCGAATACAGCATTAGCAATTTCAAGGGACTGAAAGGAGGTCTCCAGAGATTCCTCAGCGGCTTCCACATAATGGAATGGGGATGGCTTGTTGACTAACATTTCTTCTTCACCAAACACAACAACAATCTTGTCATCTACCACAAACTTGACCCTCTGGTGTAGGGAAGAGGGAATAGCTCCCGCCATGTGAATCCACGGTCTCCCCAACAGGCAGCTATATGATGAAGTGATGTCCATGATCTGGAAATTCACATAAAAGGTCTCCGGCCCAATCTGAATTGGGAACTCCACTTCCCCTAGCACTTCCTTCTTCGACCCGTCAAATGCTCTCACCAACGTCGAACTAGGCTTCATATAAGACCAGTCCACATCCACTTTGTCCATGGTGGACTTCGGCATGACATTTAGTGAGGACCCATTATCAATCAAAACCCGAGCCAACACATAGTCTCCGCATTTGACGGAGATATGCAGAGCCTGGTTGTGCTTTCTTCCTCCTGGGGGTAACTCATCGTCAGCAAAAGTCAAATGATTAGCTGCCACGATGTTTCCTACAATCCCATCAAACTGACACACAGAGATATCTTCAGCGACATGGGCTTCATTGAGTACTTTCATCAGGGCAGTCCGATGAGCTTCTGAACTGAGCAGTAACGACAGCATAGAGATCTTGGCTGGAGTTTGTTTCAACTGATCAACAATTTGATAATCACTTTGTCTGACAATCCTTAAGAACTCACTGGCTTCCTGCTCTGTTACTTTCTTGCCCTGGGTATCCTCTGATACTTTCTCTTTTCCTTTTCTAACCCTGTCCTCAGCATCTTTAGACGTTTTAAACCGAAGAGTTTCCGGAGCATACATACGGCCGCTTCTCGTCATTCTACCCATTCCTGATATATTGGTGACAGTAGATGCACTTGGAGAACTCTCCACTGGAGGAAAAGTACTATATTTCCAGGGCACAGCACTATCTTTCTCATATGGAAAGGGAGCAGGGACCTCAATGACTATGGGCTGAGCTTTGGCTTGAACTTGCCTCGGATTGTAATCATATAAAATCTCAATTGGCCTTCTGACTTCTCTGCCATTATTAGACTGAAGGGTCATCACGCTTTCTTTTGTTTCAAAAGTAACTACCTGAACTACACGGCGGTTCATCAAGTCTTGCAAGATCTGCTTAAAAACTTCACAGACCCCTTTACACAGGGAATCAGCACACCCATTCTCCTGACAACATCCTTTCTCAATGACCTCAAATCGACACAATTCAGCGTGAATGGCATCCAGGGGAGTTTTAATTTTCTCAACCTCGCTTATCACCTGTCCAGTAGAATCTTCTATTGCATTGGTCGACGGATTCCCATGTCCTGGCAGTGGATTTGTAGTTATACTTGGACTGTTCTGTTTGAAAGAAATCCAATTAGCGTCGATTAAGTCCTGAACTACGTGCTTAAAAGCTTTGCAGTCCTCCACTGTGTGACCGATTCCACCCTCATGAAAACTACAAGTAGCATTGGCATTATAGCTCCTAGGGAAAGGAGGCTGGAGAGGCTTCATCGAGCGAGTGTTGATTAGGTTTTTGGAGACCAGATGATTGAACAGCTCCGTGTAAGTCATCGGGATTGGATCAAAACTGACGCGCTTCTTATACTGGTAGTTCTGGGCTTTATAACCATCATTGGCTCGTTGAGGTTGCACTGGTGCCGAGAATGGTACCGTCTGCGGTGGAGTACTGAAAGATGGATTTCCTCCGGAAATTACATTGGTCTCTCCCTCTTTCTTTTTAGGGAAATGAGAAGAGGGCTTTCTTTGTCCACCTGAGCTGCCTGAACTACCAAAGTGGTTGGCGATCTTCCCGCTACGCAAACCGTTTTCAAGCCTTTCCCCAATAACTACCATGTCTGAGAAATTTGACGAGACACTCCCTATCAGTCTGTCGTAGTAGATTGCCGGAAGAGTTTCCATGAACATGTATACCATCTCTTTCTCTGTTAGTGATGGCTTTACTTGTGCAGCTGTACTTCTCCACCGTTGGGCGTATTCTTTAAAAGATTCTTTATCTCCTTTGCCCATGTGCTGTAACTGAGATCGATCTGGAGCCATATCCATATTGTACTGGTACTGTTTCAAAAAGGCTTCTGAGAGGTCCTTCATACTATGGATGTCGGAAGACTGTAACTGCATGTACCAGTCTAAGGATGCCCCAGCTAAGCTATTCTGAAAGCAGTGGATCATCAGCTTATCATCACTAGCATGCGCAGCCATTTTTCGGCAATACATGGTTATATGACTTGATGGACAACCAGCACCCCGGTACTTGTGAAAATCAGGTGCCTTAAACTTTGGAGGAAGGACTATATCTGGAACGAGACACAAATCACGGGCATCCTTGACTCTAACACCTGTTCCTTCCACAGCCCTTAACCGTTCTTCAAGCACACGATACTGGTCTCTGGGCCGAGAGTTTTCAAACACATGCCCCTGAGGATGACTACTCATGCCATAATAATTTCCCCCAAACTGAGCGGGATTTCCTACTTGATACGCAACATTCTGAGGATTGGTAGTGATCCCAGGAGTAGGACCGAGTGGATTTCTCTGTAGCGCAGCATCATGATTAGGAGCGTGGACTTGTGGTCCAACAACAACTCCACCAGGTACGACCACAGCAGCCTGACTTGGCCCTGTTACCCCAGCTGGATTGAATTCAACATTTTGAGGCGTATAACCGACTGGCATTCCCCACGGGTACCTCTGAGCAGCTGGATGGCCCTGACCGTTTGCCCCTAGAGAGTGGACAAAATGAGGGATCCCTGTTCCCGGAGGAGGAATAGTTGTTGCAGTATTAACAGGCCTCGGAGGGGGAATGAAGGTGACAACTCCATCAGGGTTTACAACGGCGGTGGCCTCAGCACTGGCCCCACCTTTTAGATTCCTCAGCATACCCATCATTTCAACCATCTGGGCCTCCATAGCCCCTACCTTATCCTTCAAAACCCGGTTTTCTTGAGCTAGCTGCTCGGGGTTGAGTATCTCTATAACCGGATCATCCGGACCCGAGTGGTAACTCTCAACCTCAATATCCGGATTTTCTTGATTCTCTGCCATGAGCCTTGCCTGTAGACGAGTGTAGTAACGGTGATGGCGAACCAGCTTTCCTTTTCTGTTTGTTTAAACATTTATTGTGTAAGAGCCTGAATGAATAGATGCATGGATGCATGAAATGAATGGATGCATAAGTATATGTGTATGCATGCGATGCAAAATGCGTTTTTTTTTTATTTTTCACGTGGTGCCGGGGATATCACATATTTTATTTGGGTAAACAACAAGGATCGAGAATGTGAAATGAACCATACAATTTTATTTGAACTGAAACACATAATCCTTTTATTTATTCATAACGTAAAAGCAGGAGCACATCATAAAGAGTTCTCAAAATAACCAGAATTTCAAACAACAACTAAGTCCCTGCATTGGTTCCTCTTCCTCTTTCTTGAAGTGGAAGGACGATCTGCCTGCCCCCTCATCTCCAAGATCAAACCCCTGACATACTCGATGAGTCTTCTGACCTCTACCGGAGTAGTGCACACATCCACGGCAATCTCTGCAGCTCTGAGGCGCCTTGGGAGGCCTGTAACAGTATCATAGCACAGCTTGGACAAGAGTGCATACTTCTCTTGCAAGCGCCGGCAATGATCATCCAATCTTCGATGCTCTTCCATCAAGTAGGACATCTCAGCCCTGAACCTCTCTAGCAAATCACCCTGGTGCCTCGCATGGTCCTCCAATGCCCTAGATTTCCCGAGCTCCCCCTGAAGCAGCGCTTGACAGTCTTCAAGCCTCTCTCGCACCAGCTTTCTTGCTTGCACCTCAGTTTTGAGCTTGCTCTCATAGTCAGCAGTAAGAGTCTTCAACTGTGCTTTTGCTTCCTTCAATTGGCCCCGCAAGCTCCTCTCTAATTCATTGGAGACATTCAACTGAACCTTCCATGCACGGGCATCATCAAGCGCTCTGTTTCTATCCAGATTCCGCACCCTGATTTCGCCTGTAGCACTTTTGAGACCACCCTGCATGTCAATGAGCTTTTGGTCACTGGCGGCGATTCTCTCTTTGAAGTCAGCAAGACATTTCTCTTTGAATTCATTTTCTTGCTCTAAGTTCTTTTTCTGTTGGAGCAGCTTTTCCAACCGGGCCTGCAATTCTAACTTCTCTTGCTGGGACTGAGATAAGGCAGCCTTGAGCCCCTCAACCTCCTCATTAAGAATAGGAGCAGGAGAAGGAACCTCAACTTCAACCTGAGGAATGCCTCTAAATGGGAGCTTAACTGCTCGAGCCCGGAGCTGGACCCACTGAAGGTACTCCTCCCCCACACTTGTATCTCTGCGACCCAACTCATTACGCCCTTTCTTTACCGGCCTGTTCCAAGCACGAACAATCCTTCTCAACGAACTCAAATCCCCGGAACCTCTATCATGTAACACAAAGCCAGCCAAAGACTCAATCAATGGTGGGCTTGTCATTGGGTAACCCAACTGCCTCAACGCAAGAGCAGGGTTGTAGGTGATACATCCCCTAGTGCCAATGAGTGGAACATTCGGAAAGCCGTTGAGCTGAGAGATGAATTCTGGTGTATCCCGGGCCAGAGTGCACCACGAGATATCACCTCCTCTAAGGCTAGCAATAAACCACTTCCACTCATCTTTTCCTTTGTTTTCAATGTGTCCTTTAAACACATGTGAGGCGAACCACCGATACAGAACTGGCAAACAACACCTAACCATCCCTCCTCCCTTAGAGTGACGATCAACAAGAGAATAGTACAAATCAGCTAAAATAACAGAGGTGGGGTTTTGTTCCCGCTTTTTGAATGCAAGGAACACATCAATAGCTGCAGCATCAACAAAATTCTCAACACAAGGGAACAAGACAACTCCATAGACAAGGAGGGCAAGCACATCAGAGAAAACTTTCCACTCCTTCTTGGCAAGTAGGGCCTCAGCTTCTGCTTCTAAGAATTTTCTTGACAGACCTTGCCTTTGACCCTTGACTTCCACATTTTTAATCAAAAATTCCTCTTTAATCTGAAGAATGCCAGCCAAAGCCTTTGCTAATGAATACCTCTCCACATAAGAATACGGCTTGCAGTTCGCAGCAGGAAAGCTCAAGATCTTCTCAAATTCTTCTAAAGTGGGGACCAGCTGATAATCTTGGAAAGTGAAGCAACGGTACTCCGGATCAAAGAACTGGGTCAAAGCAGTGAGGGCCTCAGTTTGAACATTCACCTCTAGCAAATCGAGGAGATTACCATATGTACCCTGATAAGCCTCTTTTCGCCGTGGGGGAAACTGATTACCGAACCTAACCAAGCTTTGGACGTCCTGTTGCTTAAAATTCCACTTGAGGGTTCTTTTCACATTCTGATCCAATTTTCTTTCTCTTTTTTTTTTGGTACCTACAATTTCCCCGGCACTGGTGAAAATGCATGCAAAGTGTATGAATGGATGCATGATGAAAAAAAAATAATAATAATAATATTTTCAACATATGGTTTTTCAAAAGCTAGAAATTCACATACATTTTTTTTGAAAATTTTCGGTTTATTTGCAAAAATCTTTATTCAGATGCAGGGGTATGCAGCTCCTTTGTGTCCTACAAGGTTTCTTAGAGACAGGGTCTACAGCTATTTCTACGGGTACACACTTCAAGGATAGCACTAAAAGAAGGACCCTAAATAAGGTTCCTAGAGCCAACGACCTCATCTGAGAGCACCGATCCCAGGGAGGTACGTCCAAGTGATGATGTCTTCAATCAAAGCCAAACTCAAGGTGAAGTCTTCGCAACCACCCAACAAAACGTACGTCCAGTGAGCAGCCACTAATGACTTCGTTCTAGCCTAAGGTATGCTCTAGCCCGGGTATAGGGCTTCTCACCAAGAAATAAAGGTAAAAAGTGCAACGTGGGTGTAGGAGCACAATGATAAATATACCCCCCACCTGCAAGGAAAAACCAGAAACAGTCCAGACAAGGAGTCGTCTACCCTATAGTTTTGCAAACACATATCATTTCAACATAAGCAAGTAAACTATCCTAGGGTTTCAACAATCATATGCACTGCTTACCTCGAGAAAGGGTAACAAGAAGAGGGGACATAATAGAATCGGGGAAATGCATGAACTTACCTCGAAGAAAGGGAGCAAAGAAGCAGGGGACATGGTGATTGGAGAAATGCATGATCATATTAAACATATAAACAAAAGAAGATGAAAGGAGAAGAAGGAACAAGAAGCGAACATAGAAGGAGAAGAGTCAAATGCACATGAATGCAACATAACAACACGAGAATGAGAGAGAAAATTCAAACATCAGAAAGAGAGAAGAAAAAGAAGGAGAATAAAAGAGAGAAATAGAACAATCACATTCAAATCAAACAATTAAACCGCACATCAAGTTAATTAGGCCTGACCCTCGTTTTAAAAAGAAAGTCCCCAGTGAAGTCGCCAGCTGTTGCACCCCGAAAAAAATCCGGTTTGGACCTTTCATCGTACAACGTGAAAATTTGTGAAGCCGCCATCAACATTTTTTATTTAGGGACCAAAACATTGAAAAAGGGTCCTTTTTAAGGCGGGTGGTTGTTGCACCCCGAAGAATCCGGATTGGACCTTTCATCGTACAACGTGAAAATTTGTGAAGCCGCCATCAACATTTTTATTTAGGGACCAAAACATTGAAAAAGGGTCCTTTTTAAGGCGTGTGGCCCTTTGAGAACTAGAGATGTAGGTTCGGGGGTCGGTTAGGTGTGGGGAAGGTATTAGCACCCCACACCTCCTTTCTACCGAAAGGGAACCTTTAACTTGATGTGCGGTTTTGAAAGAGTTGATTTGAAACAATTCGTTCTACTTCTTTTTTATTTGAGAAAAGTGTTTTTGAAAACGGGGGAAAAGAAGAATCTTTTTATTATTTTTTAAAAGTGTGCTTGACGGGATGTGACCCGCTCCTACGTATCTCCCGGTGCGATGGAGAATTCAAAGCTTACGTAGTTCTCTTTAGTCGAGAAACTTTGTGTTGGTGTTTTTTATTGTAGGGGTTTTCGTTCCTAGACCGTACAGTCCACTAGACCTAGAACAAAGACAACCCCGCCTGTACAGACGACGTGCCCCCTACTTATTGAAAATGTTTTTTTGATTAAGGAAGAAAAAGATTTGTTGTGAGGTTGGTTGCTTTTATTTGAGCAAGTATCTTAGGCTCGCACGAACTGTACAGCTCGCTAACCCTAAGACGCTAACCGATCCCGGATGTACATCTGATTTGGTTCCTTACTCATTTTTTTTTAAAAAAAAGGGTTCAAGTTGTTAATTGCTTGTTTTAATTCTCATAAGTATCCCAAGATGTTTGAGCTGTACAACTCCAATCTTAGGACGCTAGTCAACACCGGCCGTACGTCCGACTTGACTCCTTATGAATTTTCAAAAAGGTTTGTTGTTGATCTTTGAAGGAATTTGATTGTCTTATGAAAACAATTTGAGAAAAGATTGAGTTTGGAAAAAGCTTTAGAAAATGATTGATTTGAAGAAAGGAGAAGGGAGTTTGAGGGTGACATTGGTCACAAAAGGTTTGTTGGGATGGCGTGGCATCCAAAAGGAAAAGAAAGTAGAACATTCAATCAATTTCCAAGTCAAGAACCAAAGTGCAACATTTAACAAATTGCAAGCAAAGCAATCAACAATGTAAGCATAAGCATAAACATTACCAATTACAACATTTGAGCACAAGAATGACACTTAGTCATCAACATCTAATGGCATGCATATGTAAGATCAACAATAGGCACACAAAGAGATCATACAAAAGTTCAATTCAATTAGGTGTCAACACAAGATAAAGCACAAGGTTGAATCCCTTTTGGTAATCCTTGACGCTTGAGACAATGCACAAGTGCATAAGTGTCTAGTCCTCTTACCAAATCATCAACATTAAAGCATAACATTGACCTAGAAAGAACATCACATTTGCAAGACCAAAAGTGACCAAAAGAGGGCATTAACAAGTCATTTTTGTAACCAAAATTGATTAATCAAGTTAGAAAACTAGCATTTGCATTTTCAAGCAAGAATTGCACAAAGAAAATTGAATCATCTTAGGCAATCCTCATCACTTAAAGTGAAGTGCACTAGGCACAAGTGAGAGTCCTCTTGCCAATCCTCAACATAGAATAATTTTGCAAACAAGTTACTAACAAGCCAACCAAAATTTCCAATCAAAGCACAAGGTTGTGTTGAATCATCTTAGGCAATCCTCAACACTTAAAGTGAAGTGCACAAAGACACAAGTGTGAGTCCTCTTGCCAATCATCAACATATAACAATTTGCAAGCAAGATACCATCTATTAACATCAAAATAACTTGAGAAAACGTTTTTGATCACAATTGCAAACCCATTTCACAAGAAAATTAACAAACCCTAATTCTAATCATGATTTGCGAAGCATCACATCATTTTATTCAACAAAAATGCAAGATCATAGTGAAAACAACATAAATCACAATTTATTCAAGGGTGAGAAGCAATCTCAAACACCCAAGCCTCCCTAAGTGCTTGTCAAAATGTTTGAGACACCTCTCACCAACAACAATCAACAAATCAACAATATAACAACACTAAAATGCATGAATATGGTAGGATGCAAAATTAGAAACATGATATCTACATTTTGATGCAAAAAAGTTGAAGGTGATGCTAGGTTTTAAGAAGTTTACCTCAAATCCAAGCTAAGGAATGACTAATATGAAGAACAAGATCACAAATCAACTTGAATCTTCACCAAACTTCAATGAAACCCACGAAGTGCTTGCTTAAAAATGCCCTTTGATGATGCAAGCTTGAATTAAATTAGGAGAGAAGGAAGATATATGAAGTAGGAATGGAAATGAGGTGAGAAAATGGAAGTGTAATGAAGAAAAATGGAGGAGGGAATGTGGTATGATTTCGGCCAAAGGAGGAGAGGAGAGGAGAGGTTTGTGTGCTAGGGTTTTGTGAATGAATTGTGAGGCCAAAAAAAAAAGGTGTGTGAGATGAGGTTTCTAAGGTATATATAGAGAGCAACTAGGTTTAAGGGTATTTAGGTCATTGTGCACTAGTTGTGCTCTAGGATTTGATTTTAATTTTGAATCAAAGGCTAGGATTGAGGCTCACATGGATTGAGGACATTGAGAAAACACAAAATGAGAGAATAGAGAGGGGGTGGCGCATAAACATTGGGAGGGGTCCTTGGTGACCAAGTTTTGCAAGTTGTCATCTTGTACTATTGTACTATCATATGACCATTCCATTATCCCTTCATTTTTGATTATTCTTCTTAGGATAATTGTACAAAAATACACCCAATTTAGGCCACATACAAGGTATCTTAGGAATATGCCATTTTATGAGATCACCATGACCAAAAATATCATAAAAACCTCATCTTGAAATTTTTGTAGAATATTCCTTTTTGATGCCTTTTTTGAATTTGAATTTTGTGCACAATGTATGCATGCATGCGCATACATACATACATGACCAAAAATGTCTTGCCTCAAATAAATTTCTCTAAAATTGCACAATGATTCTTGATGAGAAATTATCTTATTTTTGACAATGACCAAAATACCCTTTTGCCCTAAAAACCTTGTTTTTTAACAACAAATGCATTTCCACTCTAACAATGAATTTAAAAGCCCTAGAATGACTTTTAAAACCCAAAAATGCATGCACAATGCTCTTCACTCTTCAAAATAAAACCACACTTCTCAATTTATTTATTTTTGTTGAGAATTAGGGTTTTGACCTAGGCGGACAAAATTAGGGTATGACAGTGGTCCTTTGAGAACAAGAGATGTAGGTTCGGGGGTCGGTTAGGTGTGGGGAAGGTATTAGCATCCCACACCTCCTTTCTACCGAAAGGGAACCTCTAACTTGATGTGCGGTTTTGACAGAGTTGATTTGAAACAATTCATTCTACTTCTTTTTTATTTGAGAAAATGTTTTTGAAAACAGGGGAAAAGAAGAATCTTTTTATTATATTTTTTTTTAAGTGTGTGCTTGACGGGATGTGACCCGCTCCTACGTATCTCCTGGTGCGATGGAGAATTCAAAGATTACGTAGTTCTCTTTAGTCGAGAAACTTTGGTGTTTTTTTTTATTGTAGGGGTTCTCGGTCCTGAACTGTACAGTTCACTAGACCTAAAACAACAAACATCCTCGCTTGTACAGACGACGTGCCCCCTACTTTTTGAGAATGGTTTGAATTACTTGAAGAAAAGGATTTGTTGTGAGGTTGATTACTTTTATTTGAGCAAGTATCTTAGGCTCGCACGAACTGTACAGCTCGCTAACCCTAAGACGCTAACCGATCCCGGATGTACATCCGATTTGGTTCCTTACTCATTTTTTTTTTAAAAAAAAGGGTTCAAGTTGTTAATTGCTTGTTTTAATTCTCATAAGTATCCCAAGATGTTTGAGCTGTACAACTCCAATCTTAGGACGCTAGTCAACACCGGCCATACGTCCGACTTGACTCCTTATGAATTTTCAAAAAGGTTTGTTGTTGATCTTTGAAAAAATTTGATTGCTATAGAAAAACAATTTGAAGAAAAGTTTTAATTTGAAAAATAATTTGGAAAAAGAAATGACTTGAAGAAGAGAGGAAGAGAATTGGAGGGTGATATTGATCACCAAAGTTTGTTGGGATGGCGTGGCATCCAAAAGAAAACGAAGTAGAGAATTCAAATCAGTTTCCAAATCAAGAACCAAAGTATAAACTTTAACAAGTTGCAAGCAAAACAATCAACAATGCAAGCGTAAGCATATACCTTAACCATTACTACACTGGTGCACAAGAATGACGCTTAGTCATCTAACATTTAATGGCCATGAACATGCAAGATCAACATTAACCAAATAGATTGCAAGAATAGGCACACAAATAGATAATGCAAAAGTTTAATTCAAATAGGCATCAACACAAGATAAAACAACAAGGTTGAATCCCTTTTGGTAATCCTTGACATTTGAGACAATGCACAAAGGCATAAGTGTCTAGTCCTTTTACCAAATCATCAACACAAAACAAATTATTACCCTAGAATGAACATCGCATTTGCATGATCACAAGTGACCAAAAGAAAGCAATAACAAGTCATTTTGTAGCCAAAATTGATTAATCAAGTTAGAGAACTAGCATTTGCATTTTTAAACAAGAATTGCACAAAGGAAGTTGAATCATCTTAGGCAATCCTCAACATTTAAAGTGAAGTGCCTAAGGCACAAGTGTGAGTCCTCTTGCCAATCATCAACATAGAGTAATTTTGCAAACAAGTTACTAACAAGCAAACCAAAATTTCCAATCAAAGCACAAGGTTGTGTTGAATCATCTTAGGCAATCCTCAACACTTAAAGTGAAATGCCTAAGGCACAAGTGTGAGTCCTCTTGCCAATCATCAACATAGAATAATTTGCAAGCAAAGTACATAACGACCAACATCAAAACAATTTGAGAAATCATTTTACTCACAATTGCAAACCCCTTTCACAAAGAATAACAAAACCCTAACTTATTAGAAACTTGCGAACCAAAACATAACCAAACAACAATTTCATTCAACAAATCCACAAAATCAAGCAAGCAAATGACACTAGCAAGACTTAGGAACATTTATTCACAAAATCCAAGCAATCAAACACCAAAATCAACAACTATTCATATTTTTTTTGATTTTTGTGAAAGTAAGAAGGCATGAAAAATGAATATTTGCAAAATCAAACAACATGTTTGGACATGGGAACTTCAAAATCAAGCCTCAATGACAAGATTGCATAAAGAAATGCATCAAAACTCGATTAAACCTATTTTATACTAAGGGTGCGAAACATTCATAGCTTCCTAACACAATTTTATTTCACAAAATGCAACAAACAAAATGATAACAACACAAATCACAATTTATTCAAGGGTGAGAAGCAATCTCAAACACCCAAGCCTCCCTAAGTGCTTGTCAAAATGTTTGAGACACCTCTCACCAACAACAATCAACAAATCAACAATATACCAACACTAAAATGCATGAATATGGTAGGATGCAATATTAGAAACATGATTTTTACATTTTGATGCAAAAAAAACTTAGTGAATGATGCAAGAGTTTTGAGGTATACCTTGAATCCAAGCTAATAAATAAAGAGTATGAAGAGAAAACCCACAAATCAACTAGATCTTCACCAAAACCTTGCGCAAATTGCCTTGGTCTTGAGATTGGATGATGAACACTTGAATCTTGGTAGAAGAGATGGATGATATATGAAGTAGGAGTTAATATGAGATGGAAAATGGAAGTAAAATGAAGAAAAATGGAGGAGGGAATGGTTGTTGGTGGTTTCGGCCAAAGGAGGAGAGGAGAGGAGAGGTTTGTGTGCTAGGGTTTCGTGAAGGAATTGTGAGGCCAAAAAAAGGTCTGTGTGAGATGAGGTTTCTAAGGTATATATAGAGAGCAACTAGGTTTAAGGGTATTTAGGTCATTGTGCATCTCATCTCACTCTAGGATTGCATTTAAAATTTGAATGGAGGGTGAGGATTGAAACACACATGATGAGGGACAAAATGAAAAATTGGAGAGGAAATGGGGAGGGAATGGCGCAACATTGGGGTAGGGTGTGGCCTTGGTCACCAAGTTTTGTAAGTTGGCAATTGTACCATTGTACTATCCATGAACCCTCCAATTATCCTCTCAATTTTGATTATTCCTTTCAAGATAATTGTACATAAATCTAACCATTTTGAGCCACATACCAAGTATCTTGAAGAATATGCCATTTTATGAGATCACCATGACCAAAAATATCATAAAAATCACATCTTGAAACTTTTTTTGTAGAACATTCCTTTTTGATGCCTTTTTGAATTTTTTGTACATAATGCATGCATGCATGCGCATGCATATATACATGACCAAAATGTTTTGCTTCAAATAAATTTCTCTAAAATTGCACAATGATTTTTGATGAGAAAATATCTTATTTTTAGAAAATGACCAAAATACCCTTTTGCCCTAAAAAAATCAAAAATGCATGCACAATGTTCTTCACACTCTTCAAAATAACGCCACACTTCTCAATTTATTTATTTTTGTGGAAAATTAGAGTTTTAAACCTAGGCGGACAAAATTAGGGTATGACATTCATCAACGAAGAAGAAAGCGGCAAGACAGGGAAAATCCTAACACCGGTCGGGCCTTCGAAATTACGGAACGAAAACCCTCACCAGAACGACAACCGAGGGTACGACGGTCGAGCCAATCGGGATTCCCGGTCTCGAAATCGTCATAACTCTTATACTGAGCTTAACGTTTCCAATGCACAACCCTATGGCGAATGCTGGGACGTAGAGTTTAAAGATGTCAAACCTCCCAAGCCCCTTCCACACCGTCCAGGCCAAAGGCTCAATAAGTACTGTCGGTACCACCGGAGTAATGGTCATGAGACGAACCACTGCAACACCCTCAAGGACGACATTGAAGATCTCATCAAAAGAGGAAAACTGTCTACTTATGTTAAGAGGCCTGGAAAGGAGGCAGCCGAGGTCAAACAAGAAAGGGAGACTAATGTCAAGAAAGGAAGGAAGAACGCGAGCTCTGATGATGATGAACCCGACCCCGGACGACATAAGGGTCATCCCGTATTGATGATGATCTCGGGAGGTTTCGAACACCAGGAATCCACCAAAACCATGAAGCGAAAATGGAAGGAATTACTAAGTGTGGCGTCAGCTTCAACGACCCCGACCACATCAAGTCGACCGCTTTTGTCGTTCGGAGACGAAGATCTAATTGACGGGACGCCCAACAAGCACATACCTTTGATAATATCAGCCATGATAGCTAACAGAGATGTTAGAAGAATCTTGGTAGATCAGGGGAGCTCATCAGATATACTTTTTCTTGGCCTTCTGGACAGAATGGAGATCGACAGGGATGATCTCACCCCTTATTCAGGATCGGCTCTTTCTGGCTTCAATGGATCTCGGACTAAACCACTTGGCCACATCGAGTTGATGGTATCCTATGGAGAGGAACCGTTGGTAAGGATGATCAAAACCAAGTTCCTAGTGTTACCTTGCGAATCCATCTACAATGGTATCATCGGTAGACCGACCCTTGGGAAACTCGGGGCAGTAACTTCAACCACCCATCTAAAGATGAGGTTCCACTCCCTTTGTAACAAAGTAATCACCATAAAATCCGACCTGGAATCAGCTGCGAGATGTTTTTTCCTATGGACTAAAGCTGAGCAGAAAGCTCGAAACGCGGAAGGGGTTCCACCTCCGGAAAATCCCGATCATACAAGAGCGGACAAGGGACGATCTAGCGAGGTGAATGCGACGGATTTGGATGCTAGGTATGACCCAGATAGCTCGGAGGAAGAAAGCGATGACGATCTGGCAAAGGAGTTAAAGAAGAAGATGAGAAGACCCCAACCTGACGGAGAATTTCTCCACATCCAGGTAGGGAGAGACCCCACAAAGGTCGTCAGAATCGGTTCCGACCTGGCAGAAGGAATCAAGAAGGATATCATCCAATGTCTCCAAGATCACGCTGATCTGTTCGCATGGTCGGCTGAGGACATGCCCGGAATCCCTCCGGAGGTCGCATGTCACCAGCTAGCCGTCAACCCGGGAGCGAAATGGGTGGCCCAGACGAAAAGAGTCCAAGGTAGGGAGAAGGCAGTTGCAGCTGCCAAAGCGGTGGACGACCTCATCAAAGCAAACTTTATCACCGAGGTAAAATACACGACCTGGTTGTCCAACCCTGTTTTGGTTAAAAAGAGCAACGGGAAATGGCGTATGTGCGTAGACTACACGAACTTAAACAAAGCTTGTCCAAAAGATGCCTTTCCAGTCCCCAGCATAGATCGTCTGGTTGACAACGCATCTATCCTTTATGGACGCATACTCTGGTTACAACCAGATCGCCATGCACCCCCCTGATCAAGAAAAGACGGCCTTCATGACGGACCTTGGGAACTTTGCATACAAGGTCATGCCTTTCGGTTTAAAAAACGCTGGTGCCACTTACCAAAGAATGATGAACAAGGTTTTCCAAGGGCAGATTGGGAGGATTGTAGAAGTCTACCTTGATGACATGATTGCAAAGAGCACGGAAAGCAACCTTCACGTATCTGATCTTAGAGAGATTTTTGCTGAGCTAAGAAAGAATAGCATGAGGCTGAATCCTGAAAAATGCACTTTCGGGGTTTGAGCTGGAAAATTCCTCGGATTCTACCTCACTGAAAGAGGGATTGAGGCAAATCCTGACAAGTGCAAGGTAGTCACAGAAATGCGCACCCCAACAACGAAGAAAGAAGTCCAAAAGCTCAGCGGCATGATCGCCACCCTATCTCGCTTCATCTCAAATGCGGCTTTCAAGTCTCTCCTTTTATTCAAGCTGTTAAAGAAGGAAGAGAAGGAGTTTGGTTGGACTGACGAACAAGACCGAGCACTTAAGCAACTCCAGAAGGTACTATCCGAACCTCTGATCTTAACCCGGCCCAATGAGGGAGAGATTCTATACCTGTACTTGTCGATCTCGGAAGAAGCATTGGGGGCAGTTCTCTTAAGAGAGACCGAGGTCGGGCAAAGCCCAGTTTACTTCGCAAGTAAAGTCCTACATGGGGCCGAAGCTCGTTATCAAAAGATTGAAAAGATAGCGCTAGCCCTAGTCGTCGCAGCTCGGCGTCTTCGACCTTACTTCGTGGCTCACCAGGTGGTCGTGCGGACTAACTACCCTATCAGACATATACTGCACAAGCCCGACCTAGCGGGTCGGATGATAAAATGGGCGGTCGAGCTTTCGGAGTTCGGGATTAAGTATGAAACCAGGGTTGCATTAAAGGCCCAAATCCTCGCCGACTTTGTAGCTGAGATGACACCTGCTGACCCCGAGAACGAGATCTGGGCCCTACATGTGGACGGATCCTCGAACCCCAAGGGAAGTGGTGCGGGCATCATGTTGGAAAGTCCGGATGGGGTGGTCATCGAGGTATCCCTAACCTTCAACTTTCAAACATCAAATAATCAAGCAGAATACGAAGCTTGCATTGCGGGTCTCCGACTAGCAATCGACCTCCGAGTCCCTCGGATTTGCTTGCACACCGACTCTCTCTTGGTGGTCTCCCAAATTTCTGAAAAGTATGAGACGAAGGATCCGACGTTGCAGAAGTACCTGGTCCGTGTGCGGGAACTATTATCAAAATTCGAACAATCAGAAGTAAAACACGTACCGAGGTTAGGGAATCAGAGGGCTGATATTCTTTCAAAGCTCGCCAGTACAAATATCCCTGGAAATCACAGGACCATCATCTAAGAAACGCTTCACCAGGCCAGTGTTCCTCTTGAAACCGACTCGATTTTGACTGTGTGTGTTGGAAGAAAGCACAAGTTGGATCCGGCCGATCTTGGACTATATCAACTCCGGTCAAGAACCAGGCGACGAAAAGACAGCCAAACTCATCAGAAGAAGGGCTTCGGCATTCTCAGTGATCGATGGAACTCTATACCGAAGAAGCCTATCTTCCCCCTTAGTAAAATGCGTAGAAGGAGGAGAGGCAGATTATATTTTGAAAGAAATACATGAAGGGATTTGTGGCCAACATCTTGGAGCCCGGTCTCTATCTCGAAAAGCACTCCGATCCGGTTTTTTCTGGCCCACCATGGACGCCGACGCCAAGAACTACGTTAGGAAATGCAAGAAGTGCCAGATCCACGCCCATGTCCACGTCGCTCCACCCAATGATCTGACGACCTTATCCTCTGCATGGCCGTTTGCTTGGTGGGGCAGGTGAAATACCTTATAGTGGCAGTCGACTACATGAGCAAATGGATAGAAGCAGAGCCCTTGGCCACCATCACGGCAAAAAACTGCATCAAGTTTTTTAAGAAAAACATCATGAGTAGGTTCGGGATCCCCGAAGTTGTGATAACGGATAATGAGACTCAGTTCACCGACGCTGGTTTCAAAAAGTTAATGGCCGGCCTTAAAATCAAGCACCGGTTCACATCGGTAGAACACCCCCAAACCAACGGCCAAGTCGAAGCAGCAAACAAGGTCCTCCTCAACGGCTTGAGGAAACGCCTTGACAACGCCAAAGGCAATTGGGTCGAAGAATCACCATACGTCCTCTGGGGTTATAGGACGACCCCCCAAAGCTCGACAGGAGAAACACCTTTCAGGCTCTCTTATGGCAGCGAGGCAGTCATCCCTGTCGAAATTGGGGAACTAAGCTGGAGGACGTCACACCCCAAGCCGCGGGATGAGAACACCCAAGCCCTCCTGGAGGAACTCGATCTAATCGACGAAGTCCGAGGATGGGCCTCTCTTAAGGAGGCCGCTGTAAAACAAGGAGTGGCAACTCGGTATAACGCTAAGGTCGTCCCAAGAGATTTTGAGGCAGGGGATTTAGTGCTTCGAAGGGCTGACGTCGGACTAAAGAACGCCGGTCAAGGGAAACTCGCGCAAAACTGGGAAGGACCCTACCGTGTCAAATCCAAGACCGGCAACGGAGCTTTCTCACTTGAGACCCTTAGTGGAAAGCCGATTGAGCGAACTTGGAACGCAACCAAGCTGAAGAAATACTATGTTTAAGAACTCCTTTGCATCTATTTAAAAGTCCTTTTCTCGAAAGGCAATTTTCTCCCTAAAGACGCCACCTCTTGGCGTGCCAACCTGCTGTAATGATTCACTCATCAATTAAAGTGACACCCATGCCTACGTTCATAACATCTTCATTTTTTCAAATAAGATAAATCGAACAGGGACCGATCTTATGATCTCCCCGCGACCATGTTAAGGTCGCGACTCCATGCCTGCGTTCATAACATCTTTATTTTTCAAATAAGATAAATCAAAGAGGGACCGATCTTACGATCTCCCCGCGACCATGTTAAGGTCGCGACTCCATGCCTACGTTCATAGCATCTTTATTTTTCAAATAAGATAAATCGAACAGGGACCGATCTTACGATCTCCCCGCGACCATGTTAAGGTCGCGACTCCATGCCTGCGTTCATGACATCTTTATTTTTCAAATAAGATAAATCGAACAGGGACGATCTTACGATCTCCCCGCGACCATGTTAAGGTCGCGACTCTTTAAAACTAGTTAGATCCGAGCCGAGTCTCGGTAAACCGTTTTAACGAGAGTTGGTTTTCAGGAACCAAGGTTTCCAGAACGACCATTGGCCACAGATGCCAAGATCCCAAAAGGGCGAGTTAAATCTGGGCCTAGTCTCGGTAAACTGCCCTGAGGACGACGTACGTGATTTGCAAATTTAAATGCATTCATTAAACGATGTTGAATATCAAGCAAGCATACGAATCACTTAAAAACAAAATACAAAGATAAATTTCTTTACAGACCATCTCGGATACGGCCGAGTCCTCAAGTTCAGAATGGCATGCTCGTGTTATCAGAAAAGAAAACTAAGCAAAGTTCTGGGACTATGCAAGATCGTTTGGCGATGCATAAACCCAGAACTTCTGCAAAAAAAGTTGCTGCAACCAGAATCAAGCATCAGGGGGAAGGAAAGATCACGGCCTTCGCCTTCGTCTTCATATCTGTCCTGACGATCCGATCACCTTCCACCTCATGATCGGCATTGATGATCTTGTCATCCAACTGCAGGGAAGGATGGACTAGAGCGATCTGCTTCGAAGCCTCTTTAAAACCATCCTCATAAAGGCTGACGGCTTCTCGAGCAGCCTCTTGAGCTTCCTCCTGACTCTTTTTAAGAGCGATCTGCGACCTTGAAAGCTGGGCTCGCAAAACAGCGATCTGAGCTTCAAGATCAGAGCTGACCTCTGCTTTATCCTCCTCAGCTGACAATTTTTTCTGAAGCTCGACTATCTGACCTTCGAGGCTTCCCACTTTCTCTTTGAATTCTTCCTCCGACGCCTCCAAAACCGTGATTTGACCTTCCAACTCTTTAACCCTAGCTTCGGCATTCTCGGCCCTTAACAAAGCAGCGTTTCGGGCCTCTTCGACACTTTTCTTACCCTTCCTCAGTGCCTCAAGATCAAAGTTTGCCTTGGCCAGAGCAGTGGTCTTTGCGCTCAGCTCCTGCAGGGTCTGAAAGTTTTTCTCTTTCTCTGCACTCACCAACTCTGAAAAAAGAACATAAAGGAGAATAACTCAGAACTAAAGTTCGAACAATGTAAAAGAGAAAGCAAGGTCGGTTCAAGACATTACCTTCAGCTCATTTTTCAATCTTCTCTTTCTGGACCTTGTGCACCTCAGCCAGATTCAAGAAGACTTGCGCAGAGGCCGCGATAGGATCGACCCGCCATTCCTCAAAATTCTGCTCCAGAAATTCCTCTGACAACGGAACGGCTTTCACCTTGTGTTTTATCTTTTTGGAGTCTTTGACCTTCTTAACACTCTGCCCGACCTCAGGCTCGTCACGTTTCCTTTTTTCCGATGGACCAACATCGGTAGAGTCTTTCTGCAGAGAGGGAGGGGCTAAAGACTGCACTTTCTTCCCCCGATCTTCTTGACCAACGGCATTCAAATCCCCTTCTTTGACGATGCTGAGGGGAACAACATCGGGGATATGTTCAGCGTCCACATTGAGTCGCGAAGAATTCTGGGAATCATCTTCGATATTCACAGCTTCCTCGACCTGCCTAAAAGCCAACTCCTTCATCCGAGCGAGCCTCTTCGAAGCCATGGTATCTGCAAGATAAAACAAAAATTTCAGACAACTTCGTTAGGGAATGAAAGAACACGATAACGGTCTTAAACAGACCTAAAACTCTTTCCACGTCGCGCTTCTTAGCAGCCTTGACAATAACGTCGGTAGGAATGCCCCTATACTTCGCCTTTTTGAAAGGGATTTGATCAGAAATGTAGGTCAGGATCTGTTTGGTTAAACGATCTTCCACACTCAACTTTTTCTCAGAAATTGCATAAGAATGTGTAGATCGGTTATAATGCCCGTTGCTCCAGCCAATGGGAAACTTGGTGGATTCCAGCGTCCGACCATCAGACCCAAATCTCCCCACACCGTCCACAGCCTTATCATTCACAGGCTCCACCCAATAGAAAAATTTCTTCCAGTCACCTCGCAAGGAATCGGTGTAACCTCGGAAGATCTTTGAACCTCTCCTTGATCGGAAACTCACATGCTCGCGCCCAAAGTTAGCATCCTTCTTTTTGCCGCTGTTCCGGTTAAGCTCGAAAAGGTGAAAGAATAACGTGGGCGACACCGGTCTCTCCAAATGTATACACAGGAGCTCGAAGGCTCGAAGGAATGCCCATGCATTAGGGTGCAGTTGAGAAGGTGCGACATCCAACCTAGCCAGTACAGTTTGCTGAAGACAAGTGAAAGGAGGTCGGATGTTCATGTCCTTAATCGTCACGTGGTACATCGTAAACTTAAATTCCCCGGCCCAAGTAGCCACGTGCTCGCCGTCCTTCATCCCTTCGACCCTCCAGATTCTACCTGAACGACCATTAATCTTCTTCATAACAGCTCCGAGATTATGAAAAGATCGATAAATCGACTCCGTCTCCAACACTGAGCTCGAAACCCAATCATAAGGGCGTGCTTCCCTGGCTGGAATATTTAAAGCACCAGGGCCGGTGCTGGAATATCCATCTACAGACATAGCCGAAGATCGACTGCTTCCTTGAGGGTCGCCGTTGTCTTCTTCTTGATCAACAGAAGCGCCACTAGAAGAATCATCGGTCTCAGTTTCAGCCTCGTCCGATTCCCGAGTTTGAGAACTCCCTCGGTTTTCGCCAGATTGGACTTCTTCGTCGTCGCCATCGTCGTTGTCATCGCCATCATCGTTGTCATCGTCATCACCGTCTTCGTCGTTTGCTTCGACAACTTCGGTGTCAGGCGTAAGACTTTCAACATCCATGTCTTCATCGGCCTGCTCACTTGTCGGAGCCGAATCCAGATGATCTTGTTCGTCTGGAGTGGTAGATTCGACACGATCTTGTCGGAGAGCTCCATCAGGAGCTCCATCGCCAGGGGGCCCGTCCGAGGCTATTTTTCTTGCTAGCTCAGGGGGTTTGGCGGTGATTTGTCTCGGAGTTTTCTTAGTGACCGCCAGACCGGACCTGCAGAAATGGGGACGAGTTGTCAGGGCCACAAATCTCAAATGGGTCCGCAAACAAGTCGGTACCCGACCCGACGGCCCCCACTCTGAGGGATGTTGGCGGGTCAGAAGAACTCAACCCCCCCCCCCCCCCCCCCCCCCCCCCTTTCTTTTTCGAAAGTAAATAAAGACAAAAAGGAAAGTGACAGGGACTAACCTCGTAGAAGGCGCAAGAAGGGGGTAGGATTGAGAGGAAATCTCGCTTTACGATCCCGAACGATTGAAATCCACTGGAAAGCTCCGACCCTCGCCACCTTATGCTTGCCCGACCAAATTTGATCAACAAGGTCGTCGGTCAGAGCGTTTGTGATCTGACACAGAAAAAAGGGGGGAAGACTAACTCCCTATTTATAGTGGGCTGGAAAAATTGGGCCTTGAACTGAATCGACAGGCCCAATCGATGGATTTTTTGAACTGAGCGCGTGGTTCGAGGCGGCACCATCATTAACAGACATCAAAAGGCGTGCCCTGTCAGAAGATGCATTTAATGCCCTGAGCAGAGCACGATGCGTTTTCCAACGCGTCGTCTTTTGGATTCTGCCAGGAAAGACAAAAAAAACGAAGATCGGGCAACGATGAAGCTCGGGCGCTTCCAATTCGGTCACACCAAGGTCGCAATACAGCCACGAGTCATGCAAGTCAAGGTCGACTATCAAACGACCAGACTTGGGGGGCAACTGTTATGGTAATGGTTCTATATGCTATTAAAACCCCTAGAAGGCCCATTTTCTCACTGGCCCATCCTCTTAGGTGAGCCCATAATTCAACGTTTCAGATACAGCCAACACATCCAACGGTTCGTGAACATTAGGTCAACACCATTCAAAGCCTATAAATACCACATTCAATGCTCATTAAAGGTAGGCTATTCTACTCATAACATACTCTGCTTGACTAACTTACTGACTTGATCGTCGGAGTGTCATTGCAGGACCAACAACCCAACCTCGACCGGAATATTGAAGATCAAGGATCACACCTACCAACTACCTCAAGTCGACCTCTAAGGTCAGGAGTACGGTACGGAACAGAATCAGATAAGACAATGTCATCTGAAAAACAAAATTAACATCAGATAAATACAATTAAACCCACAAATAAATAACTAAATAAACTATATAAAAGTGGGCATCACATGTACCATGTGAAATCTTCAATTGTTGTTATAAAGGAAAGGCTTTTGACATTGAACCACTTGCAGAGAAGAAAACCTACTGGTTAGAGTCTAAATGAAAGTCAAAATAATTCACAAAGTGAGAACATATGGAGTGGAAGTAGTTGAGGGAATTACCTTACCAATTGTACCATCAAAGAAGGAACTTATGTTGAAGTGAGAAACGTGACTTCAGTTTTTTTTGTCACACCTGTAAGAAAAACAAAATAGAAGAAGAGAAGAAAAGGATCAAAAGCCAATTTTTGGGAACGAAAAAACAGTATTCCAACAAAGGAAGGAAGAAAAAGACATGAGTATTACAGAAAAAACTTAAGGCCAACAAAACACGGAACAAATTTACAAACAAAAACATAGTCTTATAATCTACTATGTTCCTCAACTTTATAATTTTCATATTAAGTGTTCTTATTTTCATCTTATAATAGAAGGCTCTCCTCCGCCTCCTCCGCTAGTGGATAAAATTTCTTAACACATCGAGTATGGAAAAATACTCTGACTCATTCGACATATTACCGAGAGATACTTTTCAACCCGGTCTGAGTTTTCTGACAAGGTATTATTTCGATGATTTTGAATCTGCTTATTTAACATGCTATATGGCTAAGTTTTTCGGATTTCCTTCTTTCACAAGATGAAGTTGAACTGTCCGTTGCTAAAGGTGGAGCCGCCTGCTTTCGCTGCCGCGACTCTTTTTTTAGTTATTCTTTTCTGAACCGGATCAACCAGTATATATACAAAAGTTCGGCCGAGTATTGCCCAGAAGGAATCTGCTCTGTAGATTGCAAAAATGTAATTATGATTTTAGTTTTACAACAAACTATTTTTAGCTTTTGCTTAGCTTCTATTTAACGGCTATTTTTTGCTTGTGTGGGTTCTGCTATGGATTACAAACTTTGCAAAGACACAAACTATATAAGTTTTAAAATTAAATATCAAAATATAGAATCGGTTACTATTGCTTGCGTAATATAAATTTTGTATAAGGAAAGAAAAAGACTAGAAAGTGAGAGAATTACTTTAGTTTGTTGGTATTAAAGAAAGTACAACAAATTATAAGAGGGAAGAAAAAAGCTTATTTACAAATTGACTTAAGTACCCCAAAACAAATTAAATGCGATATCGAGAGTAAGAACATATATAAAATATATTTTTAGTAATATGAAAAATAAACTCTAAACTATAACTAAATATAAAAATATTAGTATATTTAAAATTAAAAAAATATTCGTATATTAAAAATATCAAAAAAATAAAAATAAAAATATTAGTATATTTAAAAATATATTTGTATATTAACGTTAAAAACGATGAAAATGAAATTAAAAGATATTTTAAAAAATTAAGTTACATAATAAACTCAACAATTATATTAATATTTATTTAATATTACGTTTATACACTACGGAACACGACGTTAGGACCAAGTTATTGTTTTACACCGCCTTTTCAATTTAAAGTGAATAAAAATGAGAGTTACATGTTCAACAACTCATGCATATTATTCACTACAACAGAATTGTTAAAAAAGGGCGCCCCCATTAGGGGCGCTTTCTAAAAAGTGCCCCTGAAGCCCAAAATACGGATGTCCTTCAGGAGCGCTTTCTAAAAAGTGCCCCTGATGCCCAAAATAAGGCTTTCCGTATATTAGGCATCAGGGGCGCTTTCTATAAAGCGCCCCTGAAGGCCCTCCGTGTTTTGGGCATCAGGGGCGCTTTTAAAAAAGCGCTATAAAGCGCCCCTGAAGGCCCTCCGTGTTTTGGGCATCAGGGGCGCTTTTAAAAAAGCGCCCCTGATGCCCAAAACACGGAGGGCCTTCAGGGGCGCTTTTGAGAAAGCGCCCCTGATGCCTAATATTCTAATATTACCGTTTCAATACTCCCTCTCACGTCTCAGTACTCGTCTCTTTCCCTCTTCTCTCAGCCTCTCTTACCTAAAACCTCTTCTCTCACACTCTCATCAGTCTCTCAGCCTCTCTTACCTGAAACCCTCTTCTCTCCCTCTTCTCATTAGCTGACCCAAAAAAAACTTATCACTCTCCACTCACTCACTTAACCGTAAAACCCAACACTAAGTCACCACTCACCAACACGTGAAAACTAAAAATACCCCTAACGAAAAACGTCAAAACCAGACAACACCAGCGCCACCGCCAGACGCCAGTCAACCACCACCACCCTCTGTCGTGCTCCGCCGCCGCCGCCGTCTCCACTTGTTCCGTCGTCGTCCCTGCTCTTTCTCAGTCAGTCATTCTCTACTTTCAAGGTTAGATTTCCACAATGCATCAATATTGATTCTGGGTTTTTTGATTCAATCTGTTTTACCAGCCCTTCTTCAATCTGTTTTACTTCGTCATTTCTATTTCATTGCTTCTTTGATTTCGTTTGCATTGTTTCAGTCAGTTAGTCTGTTTTACTTTTTCTTGATTCCTATTTTTATGGTTTCTGTGATTTGGGAATTAGGAATTAGGAATTGGCAACTAATGTTGATGTTAGAAATTAGGAATTACGAATTGGGAATTAGGAATTAGGAATTGGCCTTGGTTCTGTTTGAAAGAAAATAAGCTTGCGTAAAGTAATGATAATTTGGCAACTAATGTGAATTTGGCAACTGATGAAACAAATAAATGATAATTTGGAAACTGAATAGCCAGCTAAAAGGATTGAAGAATATTATTGGCTATTATATATGATATACTAGGGGGCCCTATTTTGAAAATAGTTGAATTATAGGATTTTCCTAAGAAATGGGATTGATAATATAACACAGTGTTTAAGTGAAAGTATAAAAGAACAAAGTGCAATTTCTTAGTTTCAAAAAATTGTACTTTGTGTGTTTTTCACCATTAATATGTTTAAGTTCTCTTATCAGGAATTTATAATAAATTTCGGTCTAATATGGATAGAAAGTGGATGTCTGCCAATCGTCTGTCGAAAGAATATGTCGATGGAGTGAAATATTTTGTGAACTTTGCCGTTCGACGTTTAGGAACTTCTAGTAAGTTCAAGTGTCCTTGTTTAAGATGTTGTTACGCCAATCGAGTTACTGCACTTGAGTTGGAAAGACATTTAAAGGCCAACGGAATCGATCAAAGTTATATTTGTTGGACAATGCATGGTGAGGAATGAGGTGAACCTTCAAATATGGATAATAGTACTCAGAGATGTGATCCGGTTGATTATCCTGAAACACATACGTTTGATGGTGACCAATTTGAAGAGATGACAAAGGCGGTTGAAGACGATCTTAATGATTGTCCTCAAATGTTTGAGAAGTTGATAACCGATGCGGAGACACCGTTGTATGTGGGCTGTACTGAATTCACAAAGTTATTGGCTGTGATAAAGCTGTACAACTTGAAAACTTGCCACGGATGGACAGATAAGAGCTTTACGGAATTACTCGCACTATTGAAAGATATGTTGCCGAAAGACAATGTGCTCCCTTCTCGGACGTATGATGCAAAACAAATGTTAGGCACCATTGGTTTGAACTATGAGAAGATACATGCTTGTCCGAATGATTGCATTTTATTTCGGAATGAACATGCGTTGTTAAAGTCCTGCCCTAAATGTAATGCATCGCGGTATAAGAAGAAAGAATCTGCTCCAGAAAAGGTATTGTGGTATTTTCCCATAATTCCTCGATTTAGACGTATGTACCGTAGTTCGGAAGACGCAAAACAGTTGACTTGGCATGACGATGAAAGGATTAAAGATGGTATGCTACGACACCCGGCGGATTCTCCGCAGTGGAAAAAGATTGATATTGATTATCCTGATTTTGGGCATGACCCAAGAAACCTACGCCTTGCATTGTCTGCTGATGGATTTAACCCGCACGGTATCCAGAGTAGCTCCCACAGTACATGGCCTGTGATTTTGGCGATTTATAACTTACCTCCATGGCTTTGCATGAAACGCAAGTATATGATGTTGTCTTTGTTAATTTCTGGCCCCAAACAACCAGGAAATGATATTGACGTATACTTGGCTCCTTTAATAGAAGACTTGAAGCAAATGTGGGAGATTGGGGTAGAGGTGTATGATGGGTTCAGAGAAGAAAGTTTCATTCTAAGGAATTCAATCCCAACCCCCCTCTTCTAAGGAATTCATCAGTTATCTAAAGATTCATGCCTCAACAATGGCGAGTGCTGATTTGATAAATGTATTGATTGATCCAGACATCTTTGGAGTTGACCACCAAATTTCTCTTTCAAATGATGAACTTGAAGAGGTATATGAGCACAAGTGGGCATCTGCGGCTACTATTACAATGTACATCAGGTATTATCATTATTATTATTATTATTATTATTATTATTATTATTATTATTATTACTACTACTACTACTATTATTATATGTTAATTTATTTGTACAAATTTTAACTATAGGTATTTGTACCATGAGATTATGAGCACCATGGAACAAACAAAAAGATTTATATTCTTGTGCCCCCAACGTACTTTTCTACGCAACGTCCGCATTGATAAAGACATGTCAAAAGAAAAAGTTGGGGAATTGAAGGAAGCGGTTAAAGAAAACAAGGAAGCGGTAAAAGCATATATCAATAGTCGCTTGGCTTTGGCACGGGAAAGCATATGTGATTGCTTGTTTTTGGCACCCATCAACTTAGGGTAAGAAATTTAATCTATATATATATATATATATATATATATATATATATATATATATATATATATATATATATATATAAAACGTGTTATTGAAACATGTGTTATTTATTTGGTTATCCAATTTTTTTGTAGGATGCATTGGATATTGTTGGTAGTTGATCCTAGGAGAAATAGAATTTTCTATTTGGATTCGTGTCACGGTCATTATAACAACCACACCATGATGAGAGGAATGTTTGAAAGGTGTGTATTTAGATACATCGCATATTTCATCATATAAATTATATATATATATATATATATATATATATATTTCGATTAATTAATATAGTTATATGTATAATGTTTCAGTTGTGTGGCAACTTATTGGGCATCGAATGAGGTCAGGACTAGAGGTGGGAACAATAAAACAAAATGGATAGTAATAAAGGTAAGTTTATAATCAATATTCTTATCCATGTAAACTTTGCTTGCATTTTAATAATTAATTGTTATTTTGATTTGTAGTGTCCGAGACAACCCAACAATGACGATTGCGGATATTATGTTATGAAGTTTATGAAGGACACAATCACTTACAATCAAATGGAAATTCCCCAAAATGTATGTAATTTCCATTTTTTATAGTTTGTTTTTTTATAAATATTTCCATATCTAGCATTTAACCACTTAGTTCTAAGTTTATTTTATTTTATTTTATTTTGATAGTATTTTCCAGGACACGCGGTTGGAGCTCCATTTTCTGATGACCAACTTACTGAGATCAAAGGAGAGTGGTGTCGTCATGTTGCTTGTTTGATTAATGAAAATCGAAATTCAAGTAATTTTGGTTAGCTTGTATTGGATGTCATATCATTTTTGTTGTCTATGTTGACATTCAAAATTTGATTTTCAATTGGCTAGCTTGTATTAGATGGATTTATAGGTTTATTAGTTGGAATTTGATTTTCAATTGGCTAGCTTGTATTAGATGGATTTATAGGTTTATTAGTTGGAATTTGATTTTCAATTATTGGCTAGTTTTAATTTTGATTTACAATTGGTCAGTTGATTTGAAATTTGGTAAATATAGGTTGTTGTTGGTTGATGAAAAAGAGAGTAGGGAAGTGCTGCCAAATATTGGATATACCAGAAACACGAAAAAATTTTTAAAAAAAAACATAGAATCAGGGGCGCTTTCTACGAGCGCCCCTGATGTTCTTAGAGTACTTGACAATCAGGGGCGCTTTAAAAAAGCGCTCCTGTTGGTCAAGACAAGAGGGGCGCTTCTAACAGAAAGCGCCGCTCCTGTTGGCTAACATTTAGGGGCGCTTCTTGCGCGCTCCTGTAGAGTGTTTGGCAACAGGAGCGCCAGATTTAGGGGCGCCCGAAAGCGCCCCCAATGGATAAAAAAAGCGCCCCTGATGCCTTTTTCTGTTGTAGTGATTGTAAAAAAAACTACTCATGCATATTGTTTGACCAAAAAACTGCTCATGCATATTTAATTATTTTCTTTCACCAAAATTAATGTCAAACTTAAGGCTTTGGTCATACAATGATAGTGTAGCTATTAATCTGTATCTACATAACAATCTATAGTACTAGTAGTAAAAAACTTGAAAAATTAAAAATTGGGGCCCGTAGCTTGCAGCCATACATGTTACACGTGCCTGGACAAGGCGGTGTCTAAAAATTGTGGGGCTTTAGAAAGAAAAAATCTAAAGAGACTTAGGAAAAAACTTTTTTTAAATACAATCTTAAAAAAAAACTTAGGTGTTGTTATTTTATAGTGTTGTTTGTATTTTTACCAATTACAACATGTCATGTGTGTTAAATTTAATATTATGTTTATACGGTTGGACACACGCTCTCTGTATTGAATTGTGATTGTGATTAAAGAACATGAAAAAAACACCACACCATAAATTGCACATAATCAACACTATTTTAATACCTCAACTTCACCCAACTTAGTCCTAGTCTTACGTTTTCTACAAATCCCCTTATCGCATCAAGAATACCTAAAACTCAATAAGAATGAACTTTGTAGAACTAAATACACTACTAAACTATTGTATTAACACTGTTATAGAATCGAAAATGTGAACCTTGAACACAATATTGAGAAACTAGCCTAGGAATGAACTTTTTAGAGAAATAAAGTAGAGTGAGGATTTGAAGAGCTAGAGGGATGGATAAAACTAAATGAGGGAGGAATATTTATAGCCTCCCAAATCTTGGCTTTATAGTGGTTGCTTCAAGGTGTGAAACTACTTACTTGACAAGTTCCGTTCAACGCGTCATGTGGTAAACTAACATGTTTTTCCTGTAGCAAAGCATGTTGTTAGTGTCACGAAAAATGCTAAATTTTTTTTTAGTGAAGCTTCCAAAATGATCGCGAGTTTTTGTAAAAAACCTACTTGCGTAGCAAACATGCTGAAATTCAAAATCTTCCTTTTGCTTCTTCTTCATTACCATACCTATATTAAGCAAAAGTTACCTCTGTAAAATTACAGTTTTACTGCCTAGTTAGTTTCTTTACTTAAGTTTCTTTTATCAGTTAGTTATTTAGTTGTTAATCAGGTTAGTGAGGTTGTTAATTAGTTATCATACCGTCATACTCTAATTTTGTCCGCTCTTCTTTTTATTAAGTCATTTTTATTTTTAGTTCGCGTGTTGAGAACATTTTCTAACTCACTCGGGATCGTGTCGTTCGATTAGGCCGATGTTCGATAATTTCTGCAATCAACCCAAAATGCTTTGTCTTTAGTAGTTCATTGAAATTTGGTTTTTTTCTTCTAATTGGGCCTCATTTTAGGGTATCGTTTGGTTGGGCCTATTTTCGTTCTAAGTTTTGGCCCCAATTTCTTCTTTCACTTAGGTTGTGAAAAACGAATAAAATCTGAAAATAATATACAGAACCAGTGTTGCAAAAAACAGTTTTTTTAGAATAGTTCACAGTCCAAATAAGTACAAAAAAAGGGCTCCAAAGGGCCCAAAATAAAATACATGGTTTTTTTTAACAAAAAAAAAAGAGAAAAGCCCAAGACCCAGCTTGTGCTGGTTGCTGCTGCGGCTGAAGTGCTCAACCCTAGTCCCTCCTCCTTGTCCAGCAAGCTGGTCACAGCTGTTGTGGCCTGAAAATGGAAAGAATTGATCAGGAATTAAATACTTGATTTCAATTTCTTCCTATAAAAACACCCACAGACACACAAAGAAAAGGAGGACACAGAAATATTCACACGAAAATAGACACAAGAACAGCAAAAATCCAGAAGCAATAATTGAAGAAGCAGCGGTTCAAAAGCGGCAGAGCAATAATAGGAAGATCAGAAGCTGGAGAAGAGGTTAGTAATTATTCGTTTTCCTTAGTTTAGTACATAATAGGATTTTTATATTTATACAGAATAGTATGTATTATTGATCTGAAATTAGTGATAAAACTTTATATATGTAATATTAGGAACAAATTAATTGTTTTTAGTATTCTGTTTATGTTAAAAAAACGAATTTGGTAAAAAACAGTAGCAAAAATAGTTGTTAGTTAGGAAGTCAGTAGCAAATGTTTGATTGTTAATTAGAAAAGCTAGGATTTAAGAAAACAGCAAAATAATGAAAAAAATAGCAACAAAAACTGTAACCAATCAGAGTTAGAAGGAGAGGAGAACCGTAAAAAACTAGGAAAGAGAATGAAACTCACCTCCGGACGCCGTCGCCCTCACCATCAGAACTCACCTTAAATTCCGGCTACCGTAGACGGTGGTCGGCGGCCAGAAACCGTCGCAAGTCCTCCCTCCGTCTTGATGCACCGTCGCCGTCAACCCTCGCCCCATTGGCCGTCGTCAGCCCTTCGTTCACCATGTCACCGCCAGCATCACCACCCGTAGGAGCAGAGGGCGGCCGACCTCTGTCAATTGCACTAATAAAAAGTTTAGTCTTTTTTCTAAATAATCCTTTTCTTAAAATTCAAAAATATCAAAGTCCATTCTTTTAAATTTCTTTTAGCTAACAATAAAAAAGGGGTAAAATTAAATATTTTAAAAATTAACTCTCTCTCCTACGACTAATTAGCAGGTAACCTTCCTTAGGAAGAATGCCGTGGGGTGCTAACACCTTCCCCATGCATAATCGACTCCCGAACCCAAATCTGGTCTCAAGGACCCTTATCCATTCCAAAGGGGATTTTCCAATATTTGCCCTTAAACTAAACTTTGGTGGCGGCTTCATTTTTGAACCTTCGAGGAATCCTCACCTGGATTTTTCGGTCGCTACACATACTATCAGCTAAATATTGTTAGAGCTGTTAGCTATAAAGACCCTTTTCACTCATGTAATTACAATATAGATGTATTCATTTTCATTTTTCTTATCTTGAATACACCTCCGTTCTGGGTTCTGATTGAAACCCTTTTTCTTCATCTTGATATTCATCACACAATAATCTATGTTGTAATGGATAAAATGTGCTACACATTGAAAGCTTTGATATGGTATCAATAGTAACCTTTTCTCGAAGATTCATCTTCTCCGATTGTTCTCCGATATTCAAGTGCCTCATTCCATTTTTTTTTCTTCCTTGAAATCGTGTCAATCTTCCCTTCAATCGTCCTTCTTGATTCTCCTTGCACGATCTTTCCTTCTCTCCTTGTTCGTGACTTTCCCATCGCCGTTTCCCTTTGTTTACGATGACTACCACCATTGTCGACACCACCGATCCCTTTTATATTCACCATACTGACAATCCCGGTCTTGTTCTCGTTTCAAAACCCCTTGATGGCACAAACTACCTTTCCTGGCGCAGATCTATGATGTTGGCCCTCGATGGACGCAACAAGCTAGGGTTCATTGATGGTACCATCAAGAAACCCCCTGATTCTGATGCCACCAAGCTTCTTCAATGGAAACGGAATGATAGCATAATTGCTTCTTGGATTCTCAATTCTCTCACAAAGGAAATTAGTGCAAGTGTCATCTATTCTACCTCCGCAACTCTGATTTGGAATGATCTCGAGAAGCGCTTCAACCTGAAGAATGGTCCTCGCATCTTTTAGCTTCGCAAAAATCTTCTCACTTGTGTGCAAGGTAACGATTCAATCAATGTGTATTTTACTCGATTTAAATCGATTTGGGCCGAATTAGGAGAGCTTAAGGCTGTTCACAACTGCACCTGTTCTGGTGTTGAGCCTCTCATCCAAACGATGAAAGAAGAATATGTCATGGATTTCTTGATGGGTCTCAATGAGGCATTCAATCATGCCCGTGGGCAAATCTTGCTCATGAAACCTATCCCTGACATTGATGAGGCTTTTAGCCTTCTTCTGAAAGATGAAACTCAACGTAGCATTGGTCTTCAATCTGCTCCCACTGCTGAATTAGCTTGTGCTGTGCCTCCTTCAAATTTTCGTAATAAGAATACCAAGAAAGACAGGCCTTTCTGCACACATTGTAACATACATGACCATACCAAGGATAAATGTTTCAAGATTCATGGCTATCCACCCAATTTCAAGAGATCAAACCCTTCAACCACCTCTAATGCTGCAGTGAACAATGTTATGGATTCGGGTTCTTCTGATCAACACAACACCTGGTCTCAGCAACAATGTCAACAAATCATTTCTATGCTCCAGGCACAAATGGCTCAGCTCCCTACTGCCTCCTCTTCAGACCAATCTGAGTCTACAGGTATTGAATCAATTGGTATGTCTTTCTCCACTCTCTATTCTGCTTTACAAGCACTCAATGCATGGATAGTAGACTCTGGAGCAACTGTACACATCACTTATGTATTTGAATTTCTATCTAATTTTAAACCTTTGTGCAATAAATTTGTCCTTTTGCCAAATAATACTAAAGTTCAAGTTCTTGGAACTGGAACAGTTAGAATAAATGCTAATCTTGAACTACATAATGTCCTTTACATTCCTTCTTTTCATGAAAATCAAATTTCTGTGCCTCAACTTACCCCTCATTTCAATATTAGTGTTGTTTTTGAAGATACATATGTTCTTTTCCAGGACACACAGTCCAACCAGAAGATTGGCAAAGGTGATCTTCACAAGGATTGGTTCCTTCTATACTCATAACACTCCCTAAATAAATCCCTTGTACACAATTACACACCACATGATTTGCCACAACACACACCTAGTCTTGACATTGCTTGTAATGTTTCTCACAATAAAGCCTTAGAACACACTCTTTGGCATTCTAGGTTAGGACATGTATCAAATAAGGTTCTCAAGCTCTTTTGTAATAAACTGTCTTTGCAATATAAGGATCATGATTCTCACAATTGCCTAATTTGTCCTCTATCTAAATTCTGTTGTTTATCTTTTATTTCAAACAATCATTATTCTGCTGATTCTTTTGATCTTGTCCATGTGGACACTTGGGGACCCTATCACCACCCCACTCATGATGGTAAGAAGTATTTTTTAACAATAGTAGATGATTGTACACGCTTCACTTGGTTATACTTAATGCAGCATAAATCTGAAGCTTCCACCATTATCAAAAGTTTCTTTGCCATGGTTAGAACACAATTTGGCAAGCCTATCAAACAACTCTAGTCTGATAATGCCAAAGAGCTGCTTCTCACCGACTTTCTCCTTGAGCAAGGCACCTGTCACCAATTCAGTTGTCCATATCGTCCAGAACAGAACTCTGTAGTGGAGAAGAAGCACCAGCACCTCCTCAACGTGGCCAGATCTCTCCTTTTTCAATCCAAAGTCCCCATTCAGTTCTGGGGAGAATGTATCACTACTGCAGTCTTTCTAATCAATAGTGTCCCTACCCCTGCATTAAAAGATAAGTCCCCCTATGAGCTCCTATACCACAAGTTACCACAAGTTACCACCTTATGAGCACTTCAAAGTCTTTGGGTGCTTGGCCTATGCAGCTACTCCTTCCCATCAAAGAACAAAATTCACTCCCAGAACTATACCCACTGTCTTCATGGGATACCCTCTTGGCTACAAATGATACAAACTCTTTGACCCACTTACCAAAAAATTCCTTATCTCAAGAGATGTCAAGTTTTTTTAGGACAAATTTCCCTATCACAACTCCACTTTAGATGCTCAACCAGACCCCTTTGAGAACATAGTCATACCCAGAAACATTCCTTCAGTTGACACTGAACCTCACATTACACCTCCACCTATTGAACCTCCTATTCCCACCACCCCTACTGCAGAACAACAAAATGCCATTCCTGCTCCTGAAAATCATTCAGAAACTGTCCATCAACAAAATCCTCCTATACCTGAACCAAGAAGATCCAACAGACCCCATAATCCCCCATCCTATCTTGATCAATATGTCCATCACACTAGCTACCCTCTCTCCTCATGTATTACATACTCCAATTTATCAAAATCATATCTTTCCTATGTTTTGAATGTCAATCTCCACAATGAACCAAAATTCTATCATCAAGCAGTAAAGTTTCCTGAATGGAGAGCTGCCATGCTAGCTGAACTTCAAGCTCTTAAATCCAATCAAACATGGTCTATAGTGCCTCTTCCTCCTGGCCAGCACACCATTGGCTGTAGATGGATTTTCAAGACCAAGTTTCATTCTAATGGGTCTCTTGATCGTCACAAGGCACGTTTGGTTGCCAAGGGTTATACTCAACAACTTGGAATTGATTTTAATGACACTTTTTCTCCGGTAGCAAAATTAACAACTGTTCGTGTCCTCCTTGCCATAGCAGCTCAACAAAAATGGTACCTCTCTCAACTTGACATCAACAACGCGTTCCTCAATGGAGATTTATTTGAAGATGTCTATATGGACATACCTTTGGGGCATCCTAGAAAGGGAAAGCACAATCAAGTTTGCAAGTTACATAAATCTATATATGGACTAAGGCAAGCCTCTAGACAATGGTTTCAAAATTTTTCCATTGCTCTTACCTCCTTAGGCTTCTCACACAGCTCTGCTGACTATTCTCTGTTTCACAAAGGTGCTAATGATTCCTTACTCATCTTGCTTGTTTATGTAGATGACATAATCATAGCAAGCCTTCAGAAACACCTCATTGATGAATCCATCTTGCAACTTCAGTCCAAGTTCAAACTCTCAGTTATAGGTGACTTAAAATACTTTCTTGGGTTGGAAATTGCAAGATCTTCTGAAGGCATACACCTTAGTCAACGCAAATATGTTTTGGAGTTACTAGAAGATACTGGTTTCTCCTCATCCAAGCCTGCAAAGGTTCCCATGGATGCTGGAACCAAACTTGATGAGACTGCTGGAGAATTATTACCAGATCCTTCCCTTTATAGAAGGCTCCTTGGTAGATTAATGTATTTGACAATATCTCGCCCAGATATTACTTTTGCTATTAATAAGTTAAGTCAATTCATGGTAGCACCTCGCACCACTCATTTACAAGCTCTGCACCAGATACTCCAATACCTCAAGACAGCACCTGGTCAAGGATTACTTTTCCCTGCTGCCTGCAACACCACTATTACTGCCTATGTAGACTATGATTGGGGAAGCTGCCCTGTTAGCAGAAAATCTACCACCGGGTATTGTATCTACATTGGCTCATCTTTAATTTGCTGGAAATCAAAAAAGCAACCCACTGTTGCTCGCTCTTCAGCAGAGGCTGAATACAGAGCCATTACTAGCCTCACTAGTGAACTACTCTGACTGCAACAAATTCTCAAGCCCTTTCACATCTCTGTGACTACTGCCTTGGTACTGTGTGACAACAAATCAGCTATCCAGTTAGCTGAAAATCCTACCTCCAATGAGAGAACTAAACACATCGACATAGATTGCCATTTCATCAGGCAATATGTTACTTCTGGTTTCCTGAAGCTGATCCATCTGCCAACCTCCTAGCAGCTAGCTGATGTATTCACAAAGGCACTCCTTCACAGTAAGTTTTCTGAGTTTATGGCCAAGTTAGGTGCTTTAGACATCTATGCCCCTAACTTGAGGGGGAGTATTAAGCAAAAGTTACCTCTGTAAAATTACTATTTTACTGCCTAGTTAGTTTCTTTACTTAAGTTTCTTTTATCAGTTAGTTATTTAGTTGTTAATTAGGTTAGTTAGGTTGTTAATTAGTTATCATACTATCAGCTAAATATTGTTAGAGCTGTTAACTATAAAGACCCTTTTCACTCATGTAATTACAATATAGATGTATTCATTTTCATTTTTCTTATCTTGATTTTCTTCATCTTGATATTCATCACACAATAATCTGTGTTGTAATGGATAAAATGTGCTACACATTGAAAACTTTGATACTCTAGGATCTTAATCCTTCATATAAAGAAAGTAACACACACAATCAACCAAAGAATCTGGAGCTTAGAAAGTCGTGATGTGACCTTCTCTTTCATCAGCCAAACAAACCATAAATGCCAATGGCACAATCGATTGCCAATGCCAACTAACAGATTACACTACGGAGGTAGAAATCCCCACAATATCATCGAGCAACAAAGAAAATCAAAAACTGAAAATGTAAAAGTTCTGGCGTGTCTTCGATTGAAAAGAAGGCTAATTTAATTTAATATAAAAAACATTTGAGAAGCTTAAATTAATTAATAAAAAATGTATACAATGATATGCATTTAATATATAGACAAATATAATTAATTACTGTATTTTTTTTGAAGCAAAATTACTGTGTATTCATATCAATAGAAAATTCGAAAAGCTTCAAAATTATTTTATTGATAATCAGGTTCTTGATTGCTCGTTCATAATGATACAGTAACTTAGTGACAAGTAGGCTTAATTAAATAATTAATCAAAACATACAATGAAGCTTGTTCTAGGTTCATGCATTGAACTTCACAATCAAAAGCAAACATATTTCATAAACGACAAGTATCACATAATATATGTCGTCTATATCACATATACCATGAACATGCACACACGGCGCAAACAAACAGTCTTAATCGCAGTACCAACCTTTATTTTTATAGAGGAATAATGTTAACAACACTCTCTTTTACGCATTCTCTCAGACACTCACTCTATGATTAGTTAAAACTCATGTGATCAATTAAATAATAAGTCTCATTTTCAAAGTAGTGGAACTCACATAAATTTTGACTAATCATAATTGAGTGTTAGAAACGGTATATAAAAGAGAGCGTTGTTACCGTATTTTTTTTTATAATAATCACAATCATAATACGATGCACCTATATCCAATCATCGAACCATCATCCAAGACACAAACAAAAAGGAGGAATTAGAAGAGAGACAACAACAACAGAAACAAAAATAACATAGTTTTATACAGTCACGAAATATTTAAAAACTTCGAAATCCAAAACAAAACACCAAAGTTGTTGCAGTTTTTTTTAATTATAATAATAATAATAATAATAATAATAATAATAATAATAATAATATTATAACTACTCCTAGTAAATCAGGTGAGAGTTGGGCATCGTTGCAACCACGTCGTCAAGCATCCACATGTTCATGTAGTTATTGCCCCAGTCAGCATTGCCAGACAGCGGCACAGACTCAGCTTGGGCCTGGTTTTGGGGATGGGCCTGGGCTTGGAAGACCTGGGCCTGCTCATTCTCTAACTCGAGAAACCATTCAAGGTTTGATATTTGTTCCTTGAGGTCAATATCCTCAAGCCCAATGGGATCTGAGCTGGCAAAGGAGCTGGCCTGATCAGGGCTGAGACACCGTTTCTTAGAGATGTGCTCAGTTGGTGGAGAGAGAGGAGCGACAACGGCAACGGTAGCAGCAATAGGGAAGTTCAGTTTGGCCTTATCACCACGAATACGCTTGGCCGCGTCATCATAGGCTCTAGCAGCTTCTTCCGCAGTGTTGAAAGTACCGAGCCAGACACGGACACCTTTATGTGGGTCCCTTATTTCAGCAGCCCACTTGCCCCATGGCCTTTGTCTGATTCCTCTGTATACGTTCTTGCGGGTTCGAACTCGCTTACCCTTATCTCCTCCGTTGTTACTTTTCTTCTCTTCTATTGCTGCAGTTTCCACGCTTCTTTTCTTCTCTACCTTGTCACATGCTACCACTGCCACAAACAAACAACATAGTATATAGTACTTTCATTTCATTGCGTTATCATCACGTGACACCTCGTACTTCTTTACAGAAAAAATTAAAAAGAAAATTAAATTGAAAAAACTTTTCCTCTATTTTTATGCGTGTGGTTGGTGTTGGCTGCTAGTGGCTATTATAATTCCTAATATAATTTTTTTAATTATTTCCTTTTACAAAGAAAAACGCGAGCGAGACAAACATTGACATCTCTGTTAATTTTTAATTTCAAATTGAGTAAAAGCGTGAACTTTCGTCCAAACCTATTCAACAATCTAGTTAGATATACTAAACCCCCCAAAATTTAAGTGACAAATATATATATTAAAACAATTTTATATATCATTAAATTTAATTAGCATTCTTTTGTCAAAAAAAATTAATTAGCATTGTGGTCAATTTTTTTTTTTAATTAGCCTAAAAATCTACCGTAAATTAACATGTCATAAAAGGGTGCTTCCATGGTGAGAGAGTAAATCAAATCTCTCGTTGGTGAAACACTAAAATTAACCGTTGGATATTGTTTAAAATGCTATGGATGGTTAAGATTGAATAAACTAATATTAAATTTCAACCATCGATGAATTTTTATATTTCATCCAACGGTCAATTTTAGTGTTTCACCGCCGAAAGATTGAATTTGGTCTTTCACCCTAGAAACACCCTAAAAATATTAACTTTTATTTTAATTATCTTAAATATCACATAAATATGAATAAAACATGAATTTGTCATAAAAATAATTGGATTTTATTTTAACTATCTTAAAATTCACATATATGAATTTTTATTAGTAGACTTTACACTGCACCATGGATATCAATTAAACCCATATAATTATATATAATAAAATAATTCTTTGTTTTGCTTTCTCAAATAATAAAATAAGAAAATTAAAATCCAGAAACTCAACCATCTAAAATCATCATCAACAAACACCTGAGGAAAAAGGGTATAGCCACCCATGACCCGTGATAAAGAAATTTTGTTTACAAAAAATGTTAAATAGAAAAAGTAGCTAGGCACATGTAGGGTAAACACAAGAAAGTGATAGTAGTAGGTAAAAGAACAAAATCAAAGTTCACAAAAAAAAAAAGAACAAAACAAAAATTGATACCTTTTTTGTCTGAGAGCGGTGGTGGTTTGGAAGTAGCGGTGGTTGCAGTCGCCGTTGAACCTAAGCCAAGGAGATCAGAATAAGCATCAAGTTCAGACCAGAAGTTTTTCCGGCCAGCAGAGTTTACACCAATGAAATCAGAAATGATAGCACCTCCACACATATTCAAAGTTTCTTAGAGAGACACAAAATATAATTGAAATGAGAACTCAAGTTGCTTGCAAGTATATCTTAGATTTATATAGAGAGTACTCCACTTGCTTATCACTTACACTTCTGGTCCCACTCTAAATTCTGAATCATAGAGGGGTTGATTAATGATCAAACGGTGGAGAATGGGGATTTGTGTACGTGGCGGGTTTTGGTTGGTTGTGATTGATGACGGTGTTGTGAGGGGGTTTTGTGGTTTTGCTTAGGAAGTAGGAAGAGCTGGATTTAACGCACGTCATGAGTTGTTCCAAAATTTAACGGCAGAGAAAGTGAGGATACGCGCTTAGATTGTGGGTGCGGGCCTGTGGGGTCACTTGGGTGTGGGCCTCGTGTTATGTCATAACCCTTGATTTCAGCCATAATGACCACTTTAGCCCATGAATTATTATTTTCTCACATGAGAAGTGCAGAGAATGCCGATTAAATGTATGTGGGTCCCACTAAATTAATGCTTTCATTTTCAAAGTGGTGTGGAACCAATATAAATTTTAATTAATCATAAAGTGCGTGTTTGAGAAAGTGTTTTTAGCATTTTTCTTTTTCAGATTTATACAACAAAAGGGTGTGAGAGTTATACATAAAAACAAAAGAAAAGAAAAAAAGAGAAAAAAGTTTTTTAATCTATATTTACTTCTGTTATACCCAATTAGTCTCACTTTATTTAGAAATTGAGGTTAATAATAATTTATAAACATTTACATTTTAGAGATGCATCTTTTAACTAAAGACAAACCAGTGATGACTTACATATTAAAGTGAATGACACTTCAAATATTACATAAACACTCTTAGGTAAAAAAAAAGGTAACAAAATAAAATAATATTTTCGTCTTTTGTTCTTTTTTTGGTACAAATATTTTCGTCTTTTCAATATAAATAAAAAGTATAACTTCCGTTCCCTTTTATACGCATGACAATGTGAAGAACTTTTATGTCCCGAAAAAAATGTGAAGAACTTTTTTGTGCATAAAACCTCATGTAAAATGTTCTATCCCCGTTTTTCACGGTTGTCCAATTGAGCAAAATAATTCGTTTCTTACAATACCTTTTTTTCCATTGTTTTTTCAGTTTTCTTGTAGATTGAACTATGCATTAGAGAATCAAAACTTTTAGATAAACAATGTAAAATACACGATATTCACACAGTGTCACACGAGTCTTTTACATTTTTTTATTACATTTTAGAGTTTAATTTATATACACATATTGTGTATAGCTTTTTAATGACCAACCACTTTACCAATTGACTAACGAGTGGTTATTAATTGACCAATTTCTTTTTTGATGATGTATCCACTTGTAATTGTTTTTTTGACACAAAGAAACTTAGATCATTTCATTAATAAGAATATTCTCAATACAGATTGGACTAAAATCATGAACCTTGAAACTAACATAGGATCGTGACGCCCTTGCCAAAGCGTGAGCAAAACAATTAGCTTGCCTCCTAATGAAGCTAACCTTAAAGCTTTGAAAACTAATCAAAAAACGTTTACAATAAGAAAGTAGCATTCCAAAGTCGGTATTAGTGTTAGGCTCTCCCTATACTCCATTGACCACTGATAGACAATCCAGCTCTATAGAGATTGACGAAAGACCCAAGTCCCTTAAACAAAGTAAAGTCTGCCATAGTCTCATTGCTTCTGCCTCTTGGGAAGAGGGTAGACCATTAAACCACATAGTCTTGCTACAAACAAATTCCCCCAAGTCATTACGAACCACCATCCCAATGCCATACTTATTCTCTGTATCAAAGATAGCTGCATCCACGTTACACTTAAGGCCACCTGCTGAAGGTTGTTGCCATCGGTGCACATTTTGTTGTGAAGAAGAAGCTGATCTCGCTGCTGTCCCACCCCTACCACGCATTGCTGTCCAATTAAAAAGAAAATCAAGTGCATTCCGAACGGAGACGGCTACTGGTTGAAAGCTGTCTTCCCAAACTTTATCATTCCTTCGCTTCCAAATTGCCCAAAACATCATCGCTAGAGTTCTCCTAGCTGGTTCGGCCAATTCCTGCAATAAAGTGAAAAAACAATCTCTAAAACTCTCAAACCAATCCATGACAGACCGAATCTGCTGCGCCAGCCCACAAACACGCCAAACAGCGTTAACATGTTCACAATCAAAAAATATATGCCATTCATTTTCCGGATTCCCTTCGCACATTGGACATCTCTCTTCACACGGTACATGCTTCCGTTGTAGATTACATCTAGTCGGAAGGCATCCTCTAGCCGCTCGCCATAATAAGAGCTTGACCTTCTGTGGGATTTTAATTCTCCAAATTGACAGCCATGGACCATCAACCCGTAGATGATCAGAGATATCAACCAACTCACTCATTATCGCAAAATAAGCAGACTTCACCGAGTAAGAACCACAGCGACTTCTCCACCAAACCAACTTATCCTCTTCATGTTCCACTAGACTTGGCATTGCTTTCACTCTATTTACTTCTTGAAGCGTAAACAGTTGATCCACAATGTCCCTATTCCACTCTCTAGAATTAGATAACCATAAATCCTTGACTCTCAAATGTTCAGTGCCAGTTACTATTGGTGACCGTATAAACGCATTCTACCCTCCCTTAACCCACAGATCATGCCAAATGGAGATACACTCCCCATTTCCAATCTGCCACCGTGATCCCAAATTAACAACTACCCGTGAAGTGACGATACTACGCCAAACAAAGCTGGGATTATGGCCCAAGCGAGCCCCCAGGAAATCACTATCTGGATAATATTTAGCCTGAAGACTCTAGCAACTATAGTATCTGTATGTGTTAAAAAGTTCCATGCCTGCTTCCCTAGCATTGCCATATTGAAACCATGAAAGTGTCGGAAACTCATACCTCCATACTTCCTCATAGTCAATTTGTCCCAACTTGTAATTGTTAGATAGTGTAAAACATATATATACCTACTGTGTATATTTAAACTTTACATTTTATTTGGTTTTCAAGGCGAAAGAATATGAAAAGTAGAAAAATTCAATGTTTTTTCAGTTATTTAATGTGAGAGAAAATGATTGGATGCTAAAACCTTCTCTTCTTTCTTTTATTTGATTGTATAGAAAGTGGGAGAGAAGAAACCAACATAGTTATGAAAATGAGAAATATATCAAATATTCAATTCAATGTCATAGGAGCTAAAGCCTAAACGCTTCAAGCAGATTTCATATGCATAGAAATTTGGAGTGTGTGAGGCGCACATTCCTTTCTCCGATTTTCACTTGCATACCAAACAAAGATAAAAAAACCTATTATCAAATCAAAACATTTTCTCTTCAAAATCCTTCCTTACAAACAAAGTGTTAATTATTTAATTATATCAAGTACTACCTCCGTGACTTTTTAGTATTTATCTTTTAAAGTTGTAACAAAAAAACTATCTTTTAAAGTTGTTTTACATAAATTTAGAGAACTTGCTTCAAAAAAAAAAATTAGAGAACCAATAATCTTTTTTTGTTTTTATTAAATTGTTAAATTAAGTTTTTTTTTCTTCTTATGAGTATGCCTACGATTTTCCACCAACAATGTCCCTTTCACTCAACCATGTAAATGAACAAAACAAATATCTTGTTAACTGGCAAGCAATATATGAATGGAAGGAGTAATGAGTATTTAAAATGTTATGTAAAAATATTTAATACCTACACCATTGTCTCTTTTTATTTGTCATTTCTAAAGTTCAATGCAACATTAACTATTACTTTGTCGATAATATCCTTAACATTTATCGTAGAAAAATAAATATATCAAATGAAATAATAAATAACTAAGGGTATTATACGAAAAAGAACGAAAGTAGTATTTGGTAAAGAAAATAAACAAAAGGAATTAAAGGTAAATACATTAAATGCATATTTAATGAAACATATTTAATGATGGTCAAATAATAATTTTATGGTATTTATTAATAATATTTTGTTTAAAGAGTAACTATATATTAAAAAAATTGAATAATATTTTGTAAATATTTAAATCTCTTTAATATTAAAAATAATAAATTTACTACAATTTTTATTGTTTTTCATCTTTTTTGGATACAAATTTTTTTGTTTATTTTATCAACAAAGATTTTTTAATTATTTTTTTGACAGAGAATTATTTTATTAAATATATGATAATTTGTGATACTTTATTTTAAGATGGATCAAATCTTTTCTTTGTTTAACTCCCACTTCCAGCGCCTTTAGTAGGTGGTCTGTAAGTACTTCTGTAACAAAAACAAAGTATAATCAAGAAGCCCCTTTATCTTTCTTGATTTTCTATTTGTTACCACTTTTCTCGAATATAAAATTATTTTAGAAATTTAAAATCTCCAACCCATATTAATTTCATGGTGCGATTTGCTTCGAGTTTAAACTAAAAAGTCATCCAATCTGAAGTAACATGCGGCTTAATTTGGTTTGTGTTCTGGACCTGGATCAGTCCAATAGCTAGGATTCATATCCACAATAAATCAGCCCATTTATGTCTATCATGCATCAGCGACTCAGATTCACCCGATCGATCTGACGGCTCAGGGATGACATGGATCCCTATAAATATTGACCTATATAGCTAAAAAAGGTACACTCTACAATTCTCAATACTGAGCATTGAAGTGGCATCGCAGGTACCCTACTCGGAATCACTCTGAAACACGACTTGGGCGGCAGGAGACCTACCAGCTGCAGTCTCGGATCTGCCCAGACGATTTGCAAGGTACAAAACAGTTTGGTTTGGATAGTCTTTTTAGAAAATTGAATTATAATGAGATTTGAATAAACGCGGTTAGGATTTGAGCAAATAATACAGTTTTTAACAAATTAGAGAAAATTTATTATAAACCTTCAAAGTCAGTGAAAGTGGACTAAATATGATTTTTAAGCAAGTTAACAACAACACCTTGAAAAAATGCATTCACTAATAAATATACAAGAATCATAATTTCATAAATATATAAATTCAACCAATAAATATACAAGAATCATAAATATATAAGTCAATAGCATATGGAGGTTGAGGGGCAAAGAGTTGGTAAGTGGCTACTATGGTTTTGCTAATAGAGCTCACAGGCGCCAATCTTAGGTGCTTATAAGACACTTGGCTGGTTTGTCTCCACTTCCGTGGTGTATTTTGGGAGATTTTAACGACATACTCTCTCCGGAAGGTAAGTGCACGCACTACAAGAAAAACCTATTTTAGCCACCAACATTTGCGACGGAGCTTATTCCATCAGTAATTTGCCACGGATTTGCGACGGCATGTGTTAAAAGTAGGGGCGCGAAATTTCCCGCTGGAGTTTGCCACGGGTTTGCGACGGACTTGGAAAAGGCAGCAAATTTGCGAAGGAGATCCCGTCGCAAGCCCGTGGCAAACGTTACAATCTAGATTTAAGTGAAGGGAGTTTACTCGACCCTTTCTTTCACTCTCACTCTCCTAAACCCTAACACTCTCACTCTCCTCACCTCACCTCCGCACCTCCCTCTCAACCTCCGCGCCGACACTACCAAAAACTCGGTGTTTAGTCACGGTGAGATACCTACAGTTTACATTGATCGTGGCTGATGCTTGGGCTACGTTTCAACCGTGGCCAAGGAAATTGGGAATTATAATTATTATTTTTTCTGCGCTCTCTCCAATTTTTATTCGCTCCTTCAGTTTTTTCCCCCTTCTTTCTTTTGTTGAGTCGCCGACTCTCCGTGCTCGACGCTTTCTCTCTGCTCGGTGAGTGCACGCACGCCGCATTCTTCTTCTCTGTTCGGTGGAGAAGCGTTCTTTCCCCCATTTTTTCTGCTCAGGTGATGTATCTTTCCCTCATTGCTATTGATTTCTGTTTCTTTCTCCTTCATTAGGTTTTCATTGATTCCATTGATTTTTGTTTCTTACTCAATCATTAAGTTTATCCAAACCCTAACAAAGCCAATTTAGTTATTTATCCGTGTGGTGTGATAAAATCGATTCTTAAAATGTTGGTAATGTAGTTCTTGCTGGGAGATAATTTGTTGATTTCCTCTGTTTATTCAAACCCTAACAAAGGCTATTCGTCTTTCGACTCTTTCCCACTGACTGGTTTCCAATTTTTTATGTCAAATTAATCTTCCAATAGAATAGACTACATTTTGATGCTAACACATATTCTTGCTTCAGTTCAATTCATCTTAACCCCTTTCCCTCTTTGGTCATCGGCCATGGAGTTCCGTTGACGCCTTAAACTTGATGGTTAAGGAAACAACAATTAAAACAGTATATTTATTTAATTGAAGTTATTTTATTGATTTATCAGTTTTGCTAAGAACGAATGCGATAGACTAATGACAGTGTCTTCGATCTTTTTAATTTTAGCTTCTCCTATTATTGTATGTTTTGATAAATGACGATGCCATGAACCATATCATAGCATGGATGTTCATCAAGGAATTATATTACTTTCTTTTCAAATGGAATTCAGTTACTAATAATAAGTATATTTTCATTCATGTAAGCCCTGAGCTATATGGAGACAACTATCCTAGGTTCTTCACTTATTGGGCATTAAGTATTGCATGCTATGCTTCTTTTTCTTTTCCATTTTTTCCATGTCCCTTGTTTCTTTTACATCTTAAAATATATTTGCTTCTGCGTCGAAATCGATTGAAATCATGGTGGAAATATTGTGGCCGTGAAAGCTACAACATGGACGCACGTTTATATCTGCTAGCCGAGGTTCCAAACACTTACTTACAGATATCAGATATTTCAATTTGATAAATGGATGCATATCAAGAAACTGGATGCTACACCTTACTATTAGCCTAAAAATGCACATGTCATTTAGTAGATGTATGCGGGTTGTTGCATCCCATCTCAAAGTATTAGCACCTGCTTTCAGCCCTAATACTAGATGAAATCCACATTAGTGCATCAAAGGGTGTTGAGGTCAGTGATAGATTAGTTAGAACAGGTGCATTCATGTCAACTTAATGCAATATTAGCTTTACTCATCTTGAAAGATATGATGGTCTCAGCTTTAATTTAATATCTTATAATTATTTACTTTAATTAATAATTGTAGCGATGTTATTTAGTAGCTAGTCATATTTTTGACAGAAGCAAAATGTAATGTGTCAGAAGCAAAATGTTTCACTGCATTATGTTCCATTTCAGGTGATGATTGCATCTCCATAGTCAGAAATACTTCACGGGTTTGGATCAGAAATATTTCCTGTGGTCCAGGCCATGGCATAAGGTAAAATTAATATTTTTTTTCAGTTCATTAAAACATTATCTTCCTGGAAGTGATATATTTAACTTTCAACTCATCTGACCCACTTTTTTGAGTACATGTGTGTGAACTGTGAAGGACACTATTGTTTTGGCTTTTCTATATTGTTCAACCAAATTTTATAGTTGTCGTATTTCTTTTGTGTAGATCAGCGCCATTAAAGAAAAGGGTTGATGGGAACGAAAATTTGACCCTTGATCATACAAGACATTCTTTAATTCGATAAGAAGATAGCATAACCTTCATTCCAAGGTATGTACTATGTCCTTATATTTCTATAGAATAAAGGATGAAGTGAAAGTACTTTATCCTGACATATAGATGACCCTTTTGCTGACTAAGTTTCCTTTACAGGTAGTTCTTTCATCATAATGGAGTTCATAGAATTTGGTGTATCTATGAATGTTGCATCTTGATCATGTATGCTATCATTCATTATGGAGTTTATTGGCAGGTATGTCACATCTTGATCATGAATGTTATCAATCTTGTTGCAATGGTTATTGTTATCATTTATCATGTCTATTTCCATTTCACCTAGACATGTTCTCCTTGTTAGGAATTAGGATATATCAACTGAACACAACACATTAGCTTATGTAAGCAGAGGCTTTTGTAATCTATACTAATTGATTTTTGCTATACACATTGCCTTCTAGGAAAGTTGGAAGCAATTTTTTATGACCCTAAAACAGATGCCTTTATCTATCTGGGTCAGCCAAAATCTATTCTTTCAGAAACTCAATCTCAAGTAAGTATTATATATCGCAGAAATCTGACATAGGAGGCGATGTAGTATGAGCACTACGCCAGAATTAGGAAAAATAGGCGCTACCTTAAGCAGCGTTTATTAAAAAGCGCTAGGTAAGGGGAAACGGTCAAAGGGATAGGCAGCGTTTATATTGAAAGCGCTGGGTATTGCTTAAAAGCACAAGCCAATAGGTAGCGCCTATATTTGGAAGCGCTGGCTATTGCAAAAAAGCGCAAGGCCAAAGGTAGCGCTTATACTGAAGCGCTGGCTATTGCTTAAACGCGCAAGGCCAATAGGTAGCGCCTGTATTGGAAGCGCTGGCTATTGCAAAAAAGCGCAAGGCCAAAGGTAGCGCTTATATGAAGCGCTGGCTATTGCTTAAACGCGCAAGGCCAATAGGCAGCGCCTGTATTGGAAGCGCTGGCTATTGTTAAAAAGCGCTAGGCAATGGGTAGCGCTTCTTGCTAAAACGCTGCCCATTGCTCTTTTTTTTATTTCGTTATTTTCCTCTCTTCTCAACGGGTATCACGCACAGTCTCTTGCTCTCTTCTCTCTCGCGCTCACTCTCACACTCTAGCTCACCATTTTTGTTCTCACCCTCATTTTCGTGCTCACTCTCATTTTCGTTCTCACACTCATTTTCGTTCTCACCCTCCCTCGTGGCTGCTCTCATTTTCGTTTCTCCAAAGCTCATTTCTTCCCATTTTCGTTTCTCTTCCATACTTCTCCATTTTTGCAAAGGATTTCGGTTCGTACTTGGAAGCTCATTTCTTCCCCATTTTCGTTTCTCTTTCACTAAGGTTAGTATTATTACATGTTGTTCTAATTATTTTAATGGCATTGGTAACTTAGGTTAGATGATTGAAATTTAATGCTTGATAATTGGTTCTTTGAAATGGTGTTTCTAAATATGAGGGAAAATGTAGGTGTAGTGTTTGTTGAAATGTCCAAATGAAATGCTTTTTAGTTTAATGTTGCTCTAGGTTAAGGGATTTTATAAATTTGAGATATTTAGGATTGCTTGTTGTTCTAGTTATTTTAATGGCATTGAAACCTTAAGTTAGATGATTCAAACTTGATGCTTGTTGATTGGTTCTTTGAAAGGGTGAAGTGTTTCTAAACTTGAGGGGAAATGTAGGTGTAGTGTTTGTTGAAATGTCCAAATGAAATGCTTGTTAATTTAATGTTGCTCTAGGTTAAGGTATTCTTGTGTTGTATTTATAAATTTGAGATATTTAGTGAAATGCATGTTAATTGAATGTTGTTCTAGGTTAAGGGATACTTGTGATGTATTTCTAAACATGAGAAATTGAGGATTGTTGCTGAATATGTGAATTGTTGTTAGGTTTTGCGAGTTCGTTTTGTTGGAGCTTTGCATTCGCTGTTCGAGAGTTCGGTTCATTTGCTGGTGCGTGGTTCGCCTAGGTTGGAGTTCATTGTTGCTTCCACTTGTTCAGGTACTTTTGTTGTTTAAAACTAGAGTGACTATTTATTTATTTAAAACTGAAATTGCCTCTCTTATTTATTTTATGTGTTCCTTTTCTTTTAGTTGTGCTTGAAATGAAAGATTGATACCTAACTTAGTCTTGGCAACAACAATGATTCTAAAAATCAATTGCTAATAACTGTTTTGATTGAACCATGATGATTTATACTTGAACAAGAATATAAGTTATGTGGACTTGTATATGTGTGGTGAATGAAACTAGCAAAGTAAAATCAAATATGCCTAAATATGCGAATTGTTTGTTGTTTGTCACCTATAATAGGTTTTTAAGTTCTCTTATCAGGATTTTATTATAAATAAATACTGAGAAATTATGGATAGAGAGTGGATGTCTGCCAATCGTCTGTCCAAGGAATATGCTGCTGGAGTGGATTATTTTGTGAAGTGTGCTGTTGAACGTTTAGGGACTTCTAGTAACATGAAGTGTCCTTGTTTGAGTTGTTGTTATGTAAAATCAGTTAATGCAGAGGAGTTGGCAGGACATTTAAAGGGTTACGGAATAGATCAAAGTTACACTTGTTGGACAATGCATGGTGAGGAAAGAAGTGAATCTTCAAATATGGGTAATAGTACTGAGAGATGTGCACCGGTTGACACCGAAAGACCTACATTTGAAGGGGGCGAATTTGAAGAGATGGCAAAGGCTGTTGAAGACGATCTTAATGATTGTCCTCAAATGTTTGAGAAATTGATAACGGATGCGGAGACACCGTTGTATTCAGGTTGTACTGAATTCACAAAACTATTGGCTGTGATAAAGTTGTATAACTTGAAAACTTGCCACGGATGGACGGATAAGAGCTTTACGGAATTACTCGCACTGTTGAAAGAAATGTTGCCGAAGGATAATGTGCTCCCTTCTCGGACCTATGATGCAAAACGAATGTTAGGGTCCATTGGGTTGAACTATGAGAAGATACATGCTTGTCCCAATGATTGCATTTTATTTCGGAATGAACATGCCTCGTTAAAGTCGTGTCCTAAATGTAATGCATCGCGATATAAAAAGAAAGAATCTGCTCCAGAAAAGGTGTTGTGGTATTTTCCCATAATTCCTCGATTTAGGCGCATGTACCATAGTTCAGAAGATGCAAAACACTTGACATGGCATGATGATGAAAGGATTAAAGATGGCATGCTACGACACCCGGCAGATTCTCCGCAATGGAAGAAAATTGATATTGATTATCCTGATTTCGGGTTGGATCCAAGAAACCTACGACTTGCATTGTCTGCTGATGGATTTAATCCGCACGGCATTCAGAGTAGCTCCCACAGTACATGGCCCGTGATTTTGGCGATCTATAACTTACCTCCATGGCTTTGCATGAAACGCAAATATATGATGTTGTCTTTGTTAATTTCTGGGCCCAAGCAACCGGGAAATGATATTGATGTATACTTGGCTCCGTTAATTGAAGACTTGAAGTTAATGTGGGAGACTGGAGTAGAGGTGTATGATGGGTTCAGAGAAGAAACTTTCACCCTGAGGGCTATGATTTTTGGCACAATTAATGACTTTCCAGCATACGGCAATCTATCTGGGTACAGTAACAAAGGTCAGTGTGCGTGCCCTATATGTGAAGATAACACTGATTGGATGTGGTTGGAACATGGTAGGAAGAATATCTACTGTGGTCATCGTAGGTTTTTGCCATCTACTCATTCGTATCGATTGTTGAAAAAGGCATTCAATGGGAATATCGAAACCCGTAAAGCTCCCATGGCTTTGACGGGTGAACAACTATTTGAAAAGGTGAGAGGTTTGAACATTAAATTTGGGAAGCCTTTTGCAGGAGAGCTTGCCAAACGGGGGTGGAAGAAAAAGTCTATTTTCTTTGAGTTGCCATACTGGAAGTCATTATATGTAAGGCACTTCATTGATGTGATGCATGTTGAAAAAAATGTCTTTGAAAGTGTCATCGGTACCTTGCTCAATATGCCAGGAAAGACTAAAGATACCATCAACTCGAGGTTGGACTTGCTTAGTATGGGGTTGAGACCAGAATTGGGTCCGTTAAAGAAGGGTACACGTACATATCTACCTCCGGCAGCTCATACTTTATCTAAAAAGGAGAAGACCGTGTTTTGTAAGTTTCTTCATGGAGTTAAAGTTCCAGAGGGTTACTCTTCAAATGTTATGAACCTTGTATCGATGAAAGACCTCAAGTTAAAGTCTTTAAAGTCTCATGATTGCCATGTACTAATGGAAAATTTGCTACCCATTGGTATACGTTCCATTTTGCCTAAGAAAGTACGCAAGACCCTAACCAAACTTAGTTTCTTCTTTAAGGCGATTTGTAGTAGAGTGATTGACCCTGGAAAGTTGCCATCATTGCAAAGAGAAATTACTGTCACTTTGTGTGAGCTTGAGATGTATTTCCCACCTTCGTTTTTTGACATAATGATTCATCTAATAGTTCATCTGATTAGGGAGACACAATTGTGTGGCCCATGTTACATGAGATGGATGTATCTGTTTGAGCGTTACATGAATATATTAAAAGGTTATGTGAAAAACCGATCACGACCCGAGGGTTGTATTGTTGAGCGCTACATAGTTGAAGAAGCTATTGAGTTCTGTACCGGCTATCTATCTAGTCTTGAATATTCTGTGGGACTGCCAAGGTCTCGTCACTTAGGAAGCATTAGTAAAGGGATGTCAGGAACAAAAATAGTGATGGTATCAAGGAAAGAACTAGATGAAGCACACTTATATGTTTTGCACAATGATACTGAGGTTGATTCATATGTTTCCAAGCACATGGACATACTTAAGAGTGATCACCCATATAAGACTCAAGTTTGGTTAACAAAAGAACATAATCGGAGTTTCATAGTGTGGCTAAAAGCGCACATTGATTTCGAATTTGCTATGAATCCTTCCTCGATTTCAGAAAGATTGAGATGGTTAGCAAAAGGCCCAAATATGCAAATTTTCTCTTACACCAGCTATCTAATGAACGGGTACACGTTCTATACAAAAAACCATGATGATCAAAGTAAAATGCAAAATAGTGGGGTGACTCTTGTAGCTCAAGCTTTGCATACATCAAGTGCCAAAGACAGAAATCCCATATATGCGAATATGTCATACTTCGGGGTCATTGAACACATATGGGAATTGGATTACAACATGTTTCGGGAGCCTGTGTTCCAATGTAAGTGGGTTGACAATAATAGTGGTTTACAGATTGATGAGTCGGGGTTCATGCGGGTGAATTTCAATAAGTTAGGATATAAAGATGAGCCTTTTATTTTGGCATCCCAAGCTCAACAAGTGTTTTATGTCACTGATCCAGTTGATACAAATTGGTCCATTGTTTTATTGACAAATAAAAAATTGGTGAATGACATTGAGGATCAAGCAACCGATGATGATGGTATTGAGGACGACCCTTTCTTTGGGACGTCACTACCAATTGTAGGGGAAAGTACTCCTATAGAGGATTTTGTGTATGTTAGAAACGATCATAGTGATGGGATTACGATTCGTCAAAAAAAAAATACTAAGACGCGAATTGCAAATACAATTATATCCAAGAAAAGGAAAAGGTAATTTAGACTTACATCATATGCTTTTTATCTATTTCCAAGTAGTTATTTTACATAGTTTTCATCTTCTTGTCTATTTATTTATTTTGGATAGATAAATATAACAATAACAATGATTATGTTTTATTGCAGGTTAGATGGCGGATCATAGTGATCATCACAGTGATCATGACAGCGATCATCAGTGTGAGGTTGAAAAGTATATCAGAAGGCAGGCTCCTCGTGGAATGACGGTCAAAAAAGATATCATCAATCGAGTAAATAAAGGAAAAGGAAAAGTACCAGTAAGTTACTAATTACTAATTACTAATTAATTTATTAATTCAACACTTAGTTTTAATTGTTTGTTAACTAATTTACTAATGACATAATGTAGGTGTTGTGGAATATTAAGGGCCAGCCAATTGGGGATAATCGCGCAGATTTGGTTACCTTCCTCGGTAGTAAGGTAAAACAAATGATACCAATTACAATCAGTACTTGGAGTGAGAAAAGTGCTGTTTTGGGGAAACACAAAGAGGAGTTTTGGTTAACAATACAGGTATATAATTTTACATCTCTTTAGTAATCTTATTTAATAAATTTGTAACTATATATATTTATATCATTTTTATTGAATATGTGTATGCAGAAATATTTTGATGTGGATGAGTCTCGAAAAGACTGGTGTATGAAGGAAGCTGGAAAGCTACATCGGAATTTCAGGGGTAGTTTAAAAAAAAATGGTTGTTTGATAATAGTGGAAACCTCAGATGGAAGCCTCCAGCGCCATATAGTGGATTTATTACGGAGGAGGATTGGGTTACATTTGTTAGGAGACGCACCGAAGATAAAGATTTCATGGTTAGTACTATAATCTATTAAGTTATAACTTAAAATATAGTTGACAATTATATATTATACATTAATGTATACTTATGTCTCTAAATAGGAACTATGCCAAGCGAATCGAGAGAGAGCTTCTGGTTGTGAGTACCCTTATAGAGGCGGTGCTAGTGGATATCAAGTTTTTGAAGAGAGATTGGTAAGACACAATAAGCTTGATTTCTCTTTGTTTAATAAATCTTTTGATTTATAATTTCTTAACATTTGGTAAATTTAAATATAGTTGGAGGAGAGTGGGAAAGATCCTACTAAAGAAAGCATTGAGCGACATTTTTTGTGGGTAGCAGCCAGACAAAAGGATGGAGAGGTTGTGGATCCCAAAACTAAGGAGGTGACCGACAGAATTGTAAGTATTTCCAAAATTCGAATATTGTTTTGAAACTTTTATGATATTTAAAATGTATAATAATTTTATTTATTATACTTTTGTTTGTGAATCAGGAAACCATATCAGAGTCTGTGTCACAGGGGGAGATCACTGATTGCTCTGAAAAGGAAATCCTGACTCGTGCCTTGGAAAAGGAAGAATACCCAGGTCGTACAAGGGGTTGTGGATTTGGCGTTAATCCATCCAACTACCTTGGGTCAAAGAAGAGAACTTATGAGGAGCATCATGATTGTAAACAAAGTAGAGAGTTGCGGGTATTGTATGAAGGTCTAAGGTCTGAACTTAGTCAAATCAAATTGCACTATGGGTTGGTTTCGCCTGCAGTACCATCCCCTGCCACAGATAGCGCACGAGATAGCTGCACCATTCCGTCAACTAAGGTATTAATTTTTTTTTTGAGGATAAATAAGAAATTAATTATTAAACTCTCTTTCTTCTACGCAATGTATTTATTAATTTTTGTTTATAATTGATTTAGGACAACAATGAGTGTGAGTGTGAATTGTATATCTCAAACTCACACCAAATGGTTGCAATAGGCTTCACATGTGACCAATTGGGAACTTTGATGCACAATTTACCCATACCTCCAAATCATGTTAGAGTCAGAGTTGATTGTGCAATTGTGGGGGACTGCATTTTGCCTGCTCCAATACCCAGTATAGATTTACTAACTGTGCAAGATGCAGTTGGTACATTTGTGGCATGGCCAGCACACCTTATTGTTGTAAGTGACAATATATTTGTAACTAACTAATTATTTTATTTTGTCATTTATTGTGTGCTAGCTAACAAATTATTTGATTTATATATAGGTACGCCAAAATGCAAAATCTAGGGGCAAAAGTGTTAGCAAGGCAATATCTACTAGCAAGAAAGTGTCTCGGTCCGGCCGTTCAACACAAGTTTCTCAGCCTGCCCCTCAAAAAGTGACTCGGCACTCTCCTCCTCCAATAGTGACTCAGCCCTCTCCTCCTCCAACAGTGACTCAGCCCGCCCCTCCTCGAAAAGTGACTCGGTCCACCCTTGCTCCAAAAGTGACTCAGCCCGCCCCTCCAAAAGTGTGTCAGCCCTCCGCCTCTTCCATTGATGATTCTAGGATTATTTTGTATACCGAAATGCATGCACAATTCAAGATGGATGATGAAACCCCGCTTGTATTGGAGATGGATGACAACATTTTTGGAAATCCCGATCAACTATTGATAATCCCAAAACAGGATATTAATGATTTATGTCAGATGAATTGGGCAACCAGTGTTTGTATTAGAGCATATATCAGGTACGTATGTAATTTATTATTTAACATCATTGAGTTTATTTTATTATATTGTTAATTTAATTTATATATACATATACCTTTAATTGTAGGTGCTTGTATCATAACATTTTGGTCCCTTCGGAGCGGACACAGAGATATGTGTTCTTGTGTCCGGATAGTACACACCTCCGTAATGTCAGGGAGGATCTGTCTAATTATAACGACCTTGTGGAACAAAACAAGACAGATGTTACAAATTATATCACTCGACGCTTATCGGATGCTCAACATAGAGGCGTCGATACCATGTTTTTGGCACCGTGTCTCGTAGGGTGAGAGATTTAATTTATTAATTCTTATATAACATGCATTTTTTAAATACTAGTCAATTACTTATTCAAAGTTTTATTTTGTAGGGATCATTGGATTTTGCTTGCAATAAATCCTAAGACAGATACAGTGTACTACATTGATTCTGTGCATGGTCATTTCAACACCCACCCAGACTTGGTTGTCATATTTAATAGGTGTGTGTATTTCGATCACTCTGCATATTTATTTGTTTTAGTTGTTAACTATATGTATTTTTAATAATATAGTTATATCCAATTGTGTTCAGTTGTTTGAAGGAATATTGGGGATTGGAACAATCACAGACAAAATGGGTGCCAATAGTGGTAAGTTTGTAATCAATCTTCTCATATATTTATTTACATTATTGTTGTCAAAAAAATGTATGAAATTAAATTTAACAATTAACTAATCTTTTGTTTTGTAGTGTCCGAAACAACCAAATAACAATGATTGTGGGTATTACGTAATGAGATTTATGAAGGAAATTATTACCCACAATCAAATGGTTATCCCCAGACAGGTATCTTTACAGAACTCTTTTTTATTTTGGTTTAACCATATATTTCAATTCTAATTTTATTTAATTATATAATTTCAGTATTTTCCCGATTGTCGGTGGAAGACATACTCTACTGCACAGATTGATGAGCTTAGAGGAGAGTGGTGCCGTTATGTCTCGCAATTTTTTTGATTTTAGATAGATTGTAATCTTGTAAATTGTTAGAGTTTTATTTGGATACATGCATATGAATTGGTTCATGCATATGTAAGTTGCTAACTTGTTTTAATTTAGATACATATTGTAAGTAGCTTGCTAGTTTTGGATACATGCATATGAATTAGTTCATGCATATGTTAGCTGCTAACTTGTTTTAATTTAGATACATATTGTAAGTATCTGGCTAGTTTTGGATACATATTGGTAGAGAGTTTGATTTGGATACATATTAATTTGTTAATATTGTAAGTTGCTAAGTTTTGGATACATATAATAACTTGTTAGCTAGTTTGTTTTGGTTTGTGATCATATTGGTGCATTGGGATATATAACTAGTTTATATATATATATATATATATATATGTTGTTAGTATATAATGGATTGGATTGGTATTAATTGGCTGTATATGACCAGGAAATTATCAAATATAAAAAGGAAAGTACAAAAAAACAAGAAAAAAAGGAAAAAAAAAATTAAACAATGGGCAGCGTTTGGTGGGAGAAGCGCTGCCCATTCACCTAGCGCGTATAGCAATGGGCAGCGCTTGGTAAAGGGAAGCGCTGCCCATTGCTAAATGTGCTAGGTGAATGAGCAGCGCTTGGTGGGGGAAGCGCTGCTCATTCACCAGAAATGGGCAGCGCTTTCCTTTACCAAGCGCTGCCCATTGCTATACGCGCTAGGTGAATGGGCAGCGCTTCTCCCACCAAGCGCTGCTCATTCACCTTGCGCGTTTAGAAATGGGCAGCGCTTCCCCTTACCAAACGCTGCCCATTGCTAAACGCGCTAGGTGAATGAGCAGCGCTTCTCCCTTCAAACGCTGCCTATGGCTATTAATGAGCAGCGCTTCTCAAACGCTGCCCATTTTTGGGGAGGAATCACCAGCGCCAAATTTAGCAGCGCCCAGAAACGCTGCCCATGGCTAAAAAAAAACGCTGCCCATCCCCAAATCTGTTGTAGAGCTTTGTCAAACTTGGCATTTATTTAAGATCTTTTATCATTACAATTCGGTATCTTTATGAGTACTAGCAGGTTTAATGTAGAACTACGTAGTTTAATAATGACTTAAATGTGCTAAACTCAATTATATGATGACTCTACAATTTATATCTGATTAACATGTTCACCAGGACAGATATTAGTGAAAAGCCTGAGACCCCTTTTTGACAATGTGGTGATAGAACCATGCTTGCTACATGGAGATCAATGGAGTGGAAGCATTAGCTCCGACAAAAATGGAGATCCTGTCATATATATTGGACCCAGTATGTTATTGTAAGTCAAGCATTTTTAAGGAGGTGTTGTTTGGCAAGTGAAGTTTGGGACGAGATTTATCTTATTTTTCACAACCAGAGTAGCATCTTAATCTGTCTCTTATTGTTATCTCTTTCTTGTATAAATTGTATGAATGAATAGACATGCAGTATAGTTAGAACTTTTTGATCATCATATAGCTAATAAATTGTTATCTCTTTCTTATTAGTGATTGCTTCTTTAACTGAATTTTTTGATCATCATATATCTAGAATGCTTTTACTATTACCTAATCCCAGGATCTATGACAATGTTTATTCTAACTTGGATAGATACTCTACTTATTGTAAATGAAGTAATATATGTTTTCTTTGGTAAAAAAGTTCCTTCCTCTCCATCTGTCCATTATTCATAACTCTGCTTTCTAATTTTGAAACATTGTGGATAGTGAGAGGAGAGAACCCACTTTGTGTGATTGGTTATTATTGAAATGGAAGTTGTTAGGAGGAAAAATGTTCAGAGAACTATTTGTAGTATTTATAATTACCAACTGTTTGATCAGATGTCTGAGCGAACTCATTAATTATGTGCTTAAACTTTTGGCATGCTATTACTTGTGATAAATGAGTTATCAATGAAAAATTAAGGATATATAAGTAATTGAATAAGCCAATGCCATTGTGTTTCCTTGATGGAAAGGAGTAGGTGATGTGCACTCGTTTAGGTAAGAACCCAAAAAAGTGACCTGTGTGCTGAGATTTTAGCTTAGCACTGAAAACATTTGTGGTTCTTGAGCCATGACAGTGGATAAATATGCAGAGAAATAAGATCAGCCAGAAATGCTAATATTTCTCCCTTGAATTCTATGCAGAGAAATAAGATCAGCCACAACATTTTGGATGTATGATTTAATTTTTTATTTATTTATTTTTTTAATTTGCCACGGACATTTGCCACGGCTTTGCGACGGACATTTGCGACCGGCTTGCGACGGGCTTATTTGCGACGGAAAAGTCCGTCGCAAACAGTTTGCGACGAACGCATTTGCCACGGAATTTGGTCCGTCGCAAATGCCGTCGGAAATGTTATTTTGCGACGGAATTTCCTGCATTTGCGACGGATTTTTCCGTGGCAAATCAGCGAATTTCTTGTAGTGACGGGGTCGTTGTGATCATCCCCCTTACTTGATGAGGGGGCTTCAGAGAGGCTATTGTTGATGCTCGGTTGGTTGATATTGAGATGACTGGGTACCCTTTCACTTAGAGATTTGGCATGGGTACGCCTAATGCTCTAGAGCAACGACTTGACTGGGCCCTTGCTACTAGGGAGTGGCTTACGACTTTTCGTACTTCCCAGCTTCATAATCTTATTTCCCCTAAGTCATATCGCTCTCCGCTTCTCCTTGTTAGATCGCCTATTACAGAGGCTCAAAGGGAGAGACGTACGGTTCAAATTTGAGAATGTTTGGTTGACCGAGCCAGATCTTATGATGTAGTCCATGGGGGTTGGGATAAGGTTATAGGCCAGGATATTCTAGCAAAGTTGTCTAGTTATACGTTGATGCTAGCTCTGTGGGGTCGTAATATTAGAATGAAGTTCGGGGATGATATTAGTTCGTGTAAGAGGAAGTTGGAGCATACTCGCCATAGGAGGGATCATATGGGTGTTGAGCTGCATAAGAGGTATTCTCATGACCTTAGTAGGCTTTTCATGAATGGGTTTTTTTTTTGGAAGCAACGGACTACGAAATTCTGGTTGAAAGAAGGTGATCTTAATACTAAATTTTTTCATGCATCGGCTACTTGTAGGTCCAAAGTGAATCGTGTGATGAAGTTGAAAAGAGATGATGGTAAAGTTGTTGATGATCAGTCCTACGTGAATAGTGTAGCAGTTGGTTACTTTCAGAAGTTGTTTGCTACTATAGAAGGTACGTATGATCCTGTCATTCATTCTCTTAACTGTCGTGTTTTGGATGATGATAATGTTGATTTGATTAGGCCGTTTGTAAATGATGAATTCTATTGTGCCCTAATGTATATAGGTTGTAAAGTCGTGATGATCATCAGAAGAAGAAAACGAAAGAAACAGAAAAGAAAACAAATAAACGATCTGCATAAAAACAAAGAATTGCTGAATTGATCACATCACGTTTGCAAACTATATTCAAGTGGTGCATAATAAGGACGAAACTAGATTGAGTCAAACAAAATGATTGCATTTGATAAATAACTTAATTTAATAAAAGATATTTATTCAATAAAGATATAAAGATATTTATTCAATGTGATTAAAAAAAAATATTTATTCAATAAGATAATGATATAAAAAAACAAACAACTTAAACTAGATATTATTCAATTATATCATACGCGAGTATTTCTAAGATGCATGAATGAGCTTTCAAAAAAAAGATGCATGAATGATGAATGATTAATTAAGTCCCTCTAATGTATTAGTTAAATTGATCGTATGATATAAGTATTAAATATTATGAATGGTTTAGATTGTATCAATCAATATGATATTTCAACCATTCATAACATTTTATATTTATATTCTACACGGTCAATTTGATTAATACATCGATGAGAGACTTAATTGATCTCTCACCTAAAACCTATTACATCAAATTGATTTTATAAATTGTTTGTACAATAAAGAAAAAAGCATTAGAAAAATAAAGAAAAAAGAATGAAAAGAATTACTGAAGTTTTTTTTCATTGTTCTAAAGACTTCAAAAATCACCTGAAAAAACAGTTTACAAATACAAATACATCATATATCATGTTATTATAATTAAGATACCTTCAAATAAAATTTTAAATAGTTCAATAATCAAAATATTATCTGACTTTTAGGAACATAGCTAAATTTGAAGTACATGAATTTAATATTATTAAAAATTACAAATGCTTTGTCAAAAAAAAAATTACAAATGCTTCAAAGTGTATGAAATAATTCAATTTTTTATTAAATATTTTTCTCTCTCTTCATTTGCCAACTCCTTTCGATTTAATCATGTTCCGAATAGAACTCAAGAAAAGTATCTCACGATGGTGATGACGAGGACAATCTGGTGGTGCTCCAAGCTTCGATGAGAAATGGGGGTGGCTGCCACTTGCAAACACTCTGACGCCTAAGTAGTTCATAATAGAGATATAGAGCATATGAGAGGAGTGGAAAAATCATACATTTTTTTGGAGTGTGTTTGTTGGTATATATAGTGATGCGATTGCATGGGCTTACCATAAAAGCCTCCAAATTTTAGGCTGCCTTGCAATTGAGCACCTAAGCGTGCATTATCTAGCTAAAGTTGGATTCAGAACAAATCCAATCTCTATCTCTCATCGCGATGCATTTTGCAATGAACTTCAAGAGGTCCGCCACGTAGCTTTCAAGTAGTAAATTCTTATTCAGTAAAAAAAACTTATCATTGTCATGGGAAAAAAATCGACAACTTTTTTTTGGACAGATTGTCATAATAATCTAACTTCTCTAATAGCATATATAGAAGAGTGAATTGCACATTTCAAAGGTTTTCTTCGTTTCTTGTTTCTTCTTCATAAAGGATTTGTTGCAAGTGAAACCGCTTGTCCAGCCCACTTCAGCAGAATTGCAAAAAGGTACTTCAAATCTTCAATTTTCAGCTGCAATTATACGCATTTGCATTCGTCAACATGCTCACTAAGGCTTACTATAATTGGTAAAATCAATGTTATTAGGTTAGATATTTTTTATGGTTACCTAAGTTCAAATTAGAATCTCCATTTTTCACGTGTGAATTTATTGGTGGTGTTTACCACTCCGTCTATAAACCAAAAATAAAAAAAATCCCAAGATGGATATCCAAAATCTTTGAAAATGATCATCAAGATCCAAAAGCATATATGAGCATCTCTAATGAAGCAGTTTATCGTGGATGGCTTAGGAGGACTTTACCGTGTCGCATTATTTTGAAATAACTTACTCATTATTTTAAATTTTAATGATGCAAACTGTTTTTTCGGTACAAATGATGCAATCTTTAATAACATATGAAGTCCTACAACTTACTTCACATATTAATATTTCGTTTACATTTTTTTTATTTAACTCAATATACTAATTAATTCAAGTATTTTTAACTTAATATACTAACAACTTAGTGGAGAACACTAATGATTAATCTTGTCATAATTGGTTCAAGTGTCCAAGTGTTACATTTTAAATTATGTCCATTGTCGTGGATGGAAAAGAAGACTTATTATTATATCGTATTCTTATCCATTAAATCACGGCCATTTAAATATCATTGTCATAATTTTTTATTTTACTTTTTTGTGGTATAATAAGTTACTAAGAAATAATTCTAGGCTTGATATTTGTCAAGTGGACACAGAAAGGACGACTAGGTTAAAAGTTTGTAAAAAAAATAAAACTTGGATGTTAGATCACCAAAAAAAAGAACCTGGATGGTCGTTGAATTGTTTTTGTCGTTTACTATTTATTGAGTGTGACTTTTCACATTCATGAACCTTGCTACACAATGAACAACTTAATTACGGTGTGACATACTTTTTTTTGTTTTGTTTACACAGTGTGACATATTACTCTGTTACATAATACAAGTAAAAACAGGTCAATAGAAATTGATGTATTTGGTCCAAATTTTGAACTAGATACATCAACTTCTGTTGATCAGTTTTTGCTTATATTCTATAGCGGGAGTACCTCAACTATGAACCGATGAAAAGTAAGTTCTTAGATTTGGATCACGATTCCTGCAGTTGAAAAAGTTGCAGGTCCTGCATTTATACTAAAAAGGATAAGAGGGAAAAAAATGAAGGTATTTTAGGAGATGAAAAGTCAAAAACAATCCTAAGTAACAGTTTAATTCAGTCGGGCACAGATCTATGTTGAGTATATTGGGGTCGGTTGATCCCACTTTTTGCTCTTTTTTTCAATCAATAGTAGAGGTATTTTAATATGTTGACCTCACTTTATCTTTTATGTTGACCCCACATGATCCAATTAATACACTAAAGACAAACCAATAACATGAAAGTGGATCAACACTTACTTTATTCAGGTACCAATTTTACCTTTTTAGCTATATAATTTATAAAAATTTAGGTAGTTTAGAACTTTTCTTTAATGAAATGATGTATTTTGTAAAAATTTACAATATTTTTTTGAGAAAATATTATAGGCTATTTTTTTTGCCCCCACTATTAAAAAATTCTGGATCTGTTACTGAATTCAGTGGCTGCAGTGGATTTTATCCCCTTGAATTTAATAACTCACGATGAATTGAGTGTTGGAGTTGCTTTTAGTGGGCACGCCCCTCAATTTTGGTGTGTGAATCACTTGCAACCGTTTTATGATGCAACATCCTATAGAGTTGTTAGATCAAAAGATGTCTTGATCGAACAATTCTATAGGCGACTTCATTGTGCAATGGTCGCATGAGTAAGCAGGTGGAGTCGCATTGAGGATCAAACAATTCTCATTGTCGAAGTCGTGGGAGGCTCCGATGGCGAATGGTGGCTCTATGGGTTGAGTTGTTGCTCATGGGAGGCACAAGAATTCAGCGTGGGAGGTCGATCGTACATAAAATGAGACGTTTTTTTGGTACCCCCACCTTATCATCCATACCCCCCCCCCATAAATCCCCCGTTGGACGAAAATGCCCTCATTTTAAAAAAAAATTGCAATTTCCGGATTTACAGAGTAAATTCGGAGAGCAAAAAGTTGAAATTTCCGGATTTACGTCAAAGGGACGCAAATTCGGAATGTATTCCGAATTTACGCTGTAAATCCGGATGGTGCACCCCTCACTCATTCCATTCCGAATTTATAATCAATTTAAGGTAAATTCGGAATGCAAATTTAAAAAACCAAACATTTATTCGATTAAATTAAAATGCGTTCTACAATGACAAAACGTGACAGTACATAACACTCGAAATACACGAAAATGATAAAAATAACGTACATAACACTCGAAATAGACGAAAACGATAAAAACAACAGAAGAAAATTAAACGAAACTACTGATTTTTTTGGGAGCGTGCTCTCCATAATATAAATGATCTCTTCCGGTGTGCGCATTGTTTCGACAAACAGCTCCAGGATTTGACTTCCCAATGGAAAAAACGAAAGAAAAAAAAACTATACTTCCGAATTTATGACGTAAATTCGGAATGTCATTTTTTTACTTCCGAATTTACGCCATAAGTTCAGAAGTTTGCTACTTAAAATTTCTGAATTTATGGTAAATTCGGAATTAAACTTGAGTGAAATTTCCGGATTTACCATAAATTCAGAATGCAATTCATATTTCCGGAAAAAATACGTAAATTCGGAAGTTTAAAATTTTGAAAAATACGTTCCGGAAATACGATAAATCCGGAAATTACCGTAAAAAATTTTCCAGAAATACCTTAAATTGAGCTATTTCCAGAAAATTCACAAAATGGTGGGGTCTGATCAAATTTTGGAAAAAATGAGAGGCGTATTTTTGGGATAAAGGTGAATATGGGGGTATGAGTGATATGTAAGGGGGAAAAAAAAAGAGGCAAATGAGACCGTAATAACAAGCAGCCCAAAACCTTTATAATATAACCTTGCGTACGCTAGACTAAACCTTTGATCTCTTTTTGCAAATTCTTTGTTTAGTGGAAAACTCAGAATATTCTCTCCCTTTTGGTACTGTATTTATAGGCATTTTTCTATGGAGCAAGTCCGACACATCTTCATGTTTTCTTCGTTTTATGTATTCTATTTTGTTGCGGTTTGTAATTAGTTTTATATTTTTATTTTATTGCTTGTATTTTTTATTTTTAGTTTTTGATTTGTAATTTAAACTACGTTTTGCTATTTGTGACTTGCATGATTTGTATTTTTTTGTAATTTATATTTTAATATAACATATTAAGATATATATACAAATATATTTTTTAAGATTTTATTAAATAAGTCTGTTTAAAAATATTTTTGTGTCAATATTTATAGGTTATAATCAGCATGTCAAATAAAGAGTATATAGGTTATAATCAGCAATTCTTATCAAAATCTAGAGATGGCCTAGTGGAAATCTTGTTTGAGCATAGACTCATTGGCCTGGGTTTGATACCTTCTATAAGGTTTTGCTCGATTCAACCAAACGGGTCACCTATTCGCACGAGTTTAGAATGGTTCGCCCGAGTTAGCATCGATTCAATTAATAACACAATTGATCCAACTTCGCACATGGCACGCGCGCGGGTGTATTATTATAAAGTTGACAGAATCAATGCTTTTCGTACATTTCGTTGATTGCTATTCGTACCGCATAACATTACTCTAAATTAAAATGTTGTCCCATGAGGTTTTTATGGCCTTACTTTGTACTACCTAACCAATTTAAGTGCTCCTTCTTCTAGAACTTCTTCTAGAATAGGCTTGAGGCACTAGTTTGGGCTCTTTATTGGGCATGACTGCATGAGCACTTCAATAGAATTGTGCTCTTTATTGGGTTCCCTTCCCCCCTCTAGGTCTCCAAGGTCCTCATCATGTTGCAACATCAATGAGATAACTATATGCTTTAATAGAGTGGATTCCCTCAAGGAGTTGTTATTTTCCTTGCAACTGAAAAACTTGTTTTGCCTCAATTTTAGTTCCCACAAAACACTTTGGCAACCATGAACATTCTCCATGGAAACCAGTTGTTCCCAATGGATATCTCTCCCCTGTTTACCAGTCCTTCATTGTGGTCTGGACCAATTAATTAATTTGAAGGATAGAAACAACTCAGAACAATGGCAAAGAAAAAGATACAGACCCAGTAGAAGGTGAGAGAGTGACAAAGAGAAGGGAAAAGGAAATAATGTTTTGGAATGTTTCTCATTGGAAGATATATCAATTTAAGGACTAAAAACCAATTTCAATAAACTCACTTGGCAGTACAAATGACAAGGTCCATATCAACAAGAGTTGGTCTAAGCGGTAACTGACTCTATTGAGAAGGCAGAATCACAAGAAGTAGAAAATCCGGGTACACGTGAGTAGTCACGAGCCAGTAACACAGTAAAAAAAAAGGTCCTTTATTATTGTCCCCAAAAACTAATCTGATTTGATATATTAGACAATATATTTGTCCTTAATTCATTACTAATAATACCATAACATATAATAAACTTTCCTCCCAGCTAGCTATACTAATTTACCTTACTTTCTCAAATACATAAATTGTTAAACGAAGCTACCAATCCTGCAAAAGTGTCCTCCATCACTAAGTTATATCATCAGATGCAAAATGCAAGTCATGAATTTGAAGAGCTACTATATAGCTCTCTTCCCATCATCCACTTCTCCATTAAGAGTTACATCAAAATATCTCAATGTTCTTGAATATAACTCAGTAGATTTATCTAAGCTATCAAAAGGGTTGATATCTGGTGCAGGTGATTCAGCTGAGTCCTCTGGAGGACTATAATATGGGGCAGGTGATTCAGCTGAGTCACCACCAGAAGGAATGTAATGTGGGGAAAATGAATCAGATATTAAAGCCCTAGAAAATGCTATTCCAAATTTACAACTAAATGTATAAACTATTGCTATAATCATGCTCAATGCCAATATATTCCTCATTTTGGACACACATGCTGAAGTTATATGCTAACCATTCTTTATATGTTTATTTATAATCTTAAGTTTCTTGATTTATGCTTATTTCTTAAACTGATAGTATACAAGTTTATTTAGCCGTTTAATTAACACATTGATGAGCTTATTTTCTTTGTTATAAATTACAATAATTAGTAGTATGCAAGTTTAAAAAACAGCTACAATAGTTATAATGGTGTACATAAAAAAACGATCTGATGTAAAAGTTCAAGGAAACAGCTACACTGATCAATTAATTATGACATGAAGCAAGGAAAAACATCTGGACACTTTGAATCATCTAGATCATTTAAGCCTTCTAAGAGTTTTTTCTAATTAAAGATTCTGCAAGATGAACTTGTGGCAAAATATGTCGAAGAACTCAAGAGCACTTGGATGAGATGATAGGGGTCTCATCCAGCTTAATCAAGGTCTTGGATTCAAATCTACAACTCCCATGTGAGAGAAACGATGATCACCCACACTCGAGGCACACTGGATAAGACTATTAAAGCCCTAGCTTTAGGTCTCATCTTTTGTTATTAGTTTTTATAAAGAAAAAATATCTTATATAAGACCTAACCTCAAGAGGAAAAAAAGACCTCAACTAAGAATTTGCTTTAAGCCTCATCTACTAAAAAATATTTTTTGGTCGACCTTGCACACAATAGGGTGACTTGAAAGAAGCTGAGAAAAATTAATTGAAAATTAATTGATATATGATCATGGGCGAACCTAGGTTGTCGTGAGAGGTTCACTTGAACACCTGAAAAAATACACTATTTCCCCTTTATATAAATTTTATTTGTACCCCGTGAAATTTCAAATTTGCATTAGTACCCCTAGCTAGATGCCACTTACTACTTTAGTATATTTACACAAATCACTTTAGCTAGTCCCACATTTGTTGCATTTCTCACTAATCACTTAACAAACTAAATGAAAATTACCCATCCCTCGTTGCTCCCTAATGGAGTAAAGTAAGAATCATTTCTATATACACGCTTTTGAAAATAGATGAATAAATAAAAGGTTCTAACTTGGTTGATCATTCTCATTAATTCTTCATATATAATAAGAAGAACGAATTGAAATTGAAAACTACTTTGAAATGTACATGAATTCCCGACCAACTTTTTGAAACAACACAACCCCTCTCAGATTCAATGTAACAAGATCTTGAGGCAGTTGAATGGTCAATACAAAGGTAAAAAGTAACTAAAGCCATATTTTTCTTTACAATGTAAAGCTAAAAAAATTACAAAAGCACTAAGTTAACTAATTTTTTATACAATTGCTGGCTTTCTACAAGAACAACAAAAATCAAAGATTTGGTGAGTCAACTATGGACAAGCTGGTGGTCTTTGCAAGCCGCCATAGACAGGTTTGATGTTGGAACATCTAGAGCCAGGAGGTAAGGGTCCAATCCTTAGGTCTATATTCCGAAGTTGAACATTTTGGCATGGGAATAACTTGCTACACCTCAAGTCCACTGCAATTGGTGAAATTGTACTTCCCCTTATATTTGTAAATCCTATATTTTTTATCTTTACAAGTGATGGCTGCATGGAAATAAATTAGTGTCCAAATTAGCATGCTTCAACTTTAAATTTGAAAAATACCAAAGATTGTCCCAGTTAAGGGTTGTAAGAGGGATTCAATATATATAAGCAAACTAAAAATCAAAACAAAACGAAATTGAAAAGTGTTTGAAAATTTAAAGTATGAATGGTTTGTAAATTAGTAATTACTAAGGGGAAAGACGGGTTATTCGGACCCGTCTTTCATGTGTTGGTGTTAGTGGGTGGTTATAGAAGTAATAGATAAATAATAAATAATAATACAGTGAAATAGTGTTAGTGGATAGTTATAAGGGCATTTTGGTCAGAAAAATCTGACACCAAAAAATCAGTTACAAAATGAATCCCCTTTATATATAAGTATAGATTATAAAAGTCTACTTGACCACAAACTTAGACAACGTGTCTTGTGTTGGTAAGTATAATTATGTGGAAAGCTCGTAGTTGATGTAGAGATTGTTGGAAATTTAGGTATGATTGATTAATCTAACATTGATTAAGAATAAGCTAAATAGTAATTGTATAAATGAAGTGACTCATATTCAATGTATCAAGATTTGTGGTAAAGAATGAAAAATATTAAAAAAAATTAATTAAACTTCAAATTAGTTTATATAAAATTTAACCCCAAAAAGAAACGGATTGGATGATAAAAAGCAACAAAATGATAACATTGAAAGTTTTTTTATTTTTCTTAAAACTATGCAATGCAACAAACCTTAATCCCAATGGACAACTCTAATTTTTGTGCAATGTAATGTCAACTTGGGGTCTTAATAATCAACACGAGAATAATTTAGTTAGGCGAATGTAGGCTAACTGCAATATAGCACATATTCTAATGAATTTAGAAGAAGAAAAATTAGACAGACAAACCTTTTTTTGGCAATTTGGAAAGCATTGATACTCTTGGTCAATGATGATTGGATTTTTAACAGTTTCCATAGTAATGTCACTGAAGCTGATATCTGATGCTGCACCTGGATACTTATTTGGCCATGTTTTGATTCTAAGGCCATTCGTTGTGCCAATCAATGTACAATTCTCAACACGAACATCTTTCACCTCTAACTCATCTGGATACTTTCCAAGACTTCCAATACTATCATGCAAATTACATCAGTTATTCAATAAATCTAAAACTACATTTTTTTTTTATAAATGAGACCAGAAAGAGTAGCTATCGATATTTGTTTACCTAATACCGTGTCCTGGACCACACTTGAGTCTATTGATGGCAACATTGTTGACTCCTTGTATCATAGAGACACAATCATCTCCAGTTTCAATGTTGGTTTTTGATATTTTTACATTGATGGAATGACTAATATGAATGCCATCAGTGTTGGGGCTAATAGCTGGTGCATTGAGCTTAATTAATCGAAGTCTAATGTTTGCTGAGTTAGTGACAAATATGTGAAAGCCTTTGGGGTTTACTGAATTAATGTTCTGTATAATTCCGTTGGTAACTTTGTTAAAGTAAATGCTCTGCATTTTCAAAAACCACAATACTCATTTAGTGATGAATTATATAGACAGACATGTTAATTATGCACTACTTCAAATCATAAAGCAAATTTTAAAACTTGAACCGGACATTGAACCGGTCAGACTACTTTATCATGGTTCAATTGTTTTAAACAACTAAAACTGTTATGAACTAGTGGTCCAGCTCAAATAACTAAACTGTAGACAAAATTGGTTCACAATTCAATCCGCTGAGCCGCTAGGTTCGATTTTTTAAAACACTGTTATCAAGACATAAACTTCTATTTAGACACCCACTTTTACTACATACACCCCTTCTGTTTTGAAACTCTATTTTAAAAGTCATGAAAAACTAAAACCGATGAAAAAATAAAACTTGGGTATCAAAAGTAGGTGAATTTTTTTGAGAGACTTAAACCAAATAATTCAAATTTTTTATGAACCAAAAACATAGTTAACCCAAATTAATTTCTAGACGCTCTTATGCTTTCGGAAAGGTGGGGGGTTGGTTAGAAAAAACGGGGTGTTAATAGTTGAGTCCTAGTTTAGATAATGAACTTTTTAGATAATGAACTTACACTAGGTGACCTGACACATGTGTTGGTTGGGTCTGCATCACAATTCTGGTTTTGTAACCATGCAGACCTACCCTGACCATCAAAAGTACCTCCACCAAGGAGTTTTATACCAGCTAGGTCCTGAAACATGAGCCATTCTCCATTCACATACTCACTAATATCTGTTGTGGCCAAAACAGTACCAACAACTTGGATTGTTATTGGGCCTGGAGTTAAGCATGGCCCAGAAAAAAACATTGTAGATACAAGAAATCTTCCTTGAGGGATTAGAAGCCTTGCTTGCACTTTTGACTTGCATGTTGCTCTCCATGCATCCATAAAAGCCTGCAGGTTTAGGTATAACCAATAAAGCCGTTTAGAAAAGGAAAAAACTTAGATACATTGCTCTATGCGGTGTTAGTGTTGTTCTTCAAAGAAAAAGTAAGAAGTTGCTATTAACCTGTTGGACATTTGTATTTTTATATTAAATGTAGTTGCGTTAGTAACTTTTTAAAAAGGACGTTTGTTCCTTGAATAGGATGCACAAATACCTATGATACTGTATGTAAGTCTTATTCTTTAGAAAACAGATATTTCTCTTTGTTATCACTAATAGTCATAGTTTCAGATTGCGGTTTGCAATTGCAATTACAGGAACAACATAAAGGTTTTGGAGGCCTCTTTAATCACGTCACAATTTGTCTCAAATATTATAGATCACAACGCAATCCCAAATGTAATTTATCATAATATCAAGGGTCGCGACCTAATTGCAACCTAAAGCGCAACGGTAAATTAAAACCTTGTTAAAAGTGTAGAGTAATTAAATTTTGATTCAAAGTTGCAAATTAGTCAAAGATGAAATTTGATGGCCAATGATGAAATTTGATATCGACATCATGCAAAATCCAGCATGATCTTATCATCTTCACAAGATTATACTTTTACTATACCAAAGAATAAATTGTCAATGTTTGCATATGTCACATTTCTTCAAATTTGTCAAGGGAGAATTAAAAGGAAATTTATAAAATATTCTTAGTGTTTATTCTACCCTAAAGCTATATTTCAAATCAAAGCAAATGACATAATCCTATAATTAAGCTACCTGAGTGCAGTCAAATTTGCCATTAGGTTTAGCTCCAAAGCTCATGACATTAACTATTTTCTCACCAGGAGCAAGAACATCCTTGGCTACATTTTTACCTTTGTAAATGTCAGGACCAACAACTGGCCTTCTTCTTGGACCAGCATTCACATGATAAGCCAATGCAAAGCACAAAATTAAAACAACAAATCTCTTTGCAGTGACCATTGAGTCTCAAATTTCATATAATACCTGTATTTATTTTTTTATATATTTTTCTATAAAAATTTCAGTAAGAGGCCTCATGGGGAGGCTAGGAGAAAAAGTGGTGAAAAGTTTCAGTGACCCCTTTTTTCTCTGGGTCTGTATTTCATACCATGCTTTCTGGTAAATTAAATGGTTAACATTGATTTCTATTTATGAGTATCTAAATCAGTGGAGAATGTAGCTTTACTATTTATTTTAACTCCTAAATTCTGGCTCTTCAAATCCTATATTTTCTCTAGCTATCACATTCCAATAGCATCATGGATAAAATAAAATGTAACACTTGTCCCACTATTTTACTGTTTTAATTTGGTGGGAAAATAATATTCTGTCACCACAATCACTGAAATATTCTTCCACTAACATAGAATATTTCGATATTTTTATCCGACTCTGTCTCAAATCATATGTTTTACCGCCATCGTTTTGTTAAACAATTAGATTAACCGACAACTAAATCTCTGAAATTACATGTCAAATATGAAATTATTCTATACTAGCAATTTATTTCATAGATTTACTTACTTGTTGTTAGTCTAAAATTTATGAAACTTGTATACTTTTAGTTTTTTTATTAATTAGAGATAGCTATGATATTAACGGGTACACAACACATTCGAGAAAAAAAGGCAAAAAAACCGGTTTAGGCGAAAAACCGTTTTAAGCCGGTGAATGAGCTTTCTCTGCATGTCATTATTGAGTGGAATAGTACATAGCTAGCAACCCATAAACATAAGGGAAAAACTTACATACAGTATCCTAGATACTAGTGGTGTTGTACTTTAAAAAAAATAGGAAAACTTCCACTAACCACACTGGGGATTTGTATTGTTATAAATGCAGTTTTATTAAAATTTAATCGAATTTCAATTATGTTGAAGAAATGAGTTTTGAAAAATTTAAGTACCTCATATTACAAGAGTCAAATTAGATTGTTTTAAATGAATTGTATCCTTTCGTGTGAATTTTTCACATGATATCAATGCGAGTTGGTACAAGTGACGAGTCGTTTCGTTTCACTTAAATAAGATCTCAGGTTCGAGCATTGTAAGTAGAAAAAAATATGTACCGCGATGATTTGAACTTGTTTCTGCTAGACAGCTAAACAAATCACACCAAAAAGCAGTGAGATTATGAGAACAAAACTGCTTAATAGATAACATATATTCTATCTTTAATTACATAACTTGATTGAAATTAAAAGAAGCCAACAAAGTCCCAAACACACTTGAACTCTTAAAGCTGCAGAAAACCTTCATGTTAATTAGTCTTCGAGCTTATCCAAACATATGAATATACTACAAAAAAGTAGTACAAGACACCATATGCTATAGCCAAAAATTCAAAGAGTTAGCACTTAGTACTTAGTAGGCCTCTAAAATCTAAAACTTAAACAAACTAAAGATTAGATTACTAGAAGATAAACTAATTAGTCACTGCCCAACCAAACCTTAACCTGCAACTCTGCTTTCTTTTCTGCAAGTGAAATCTTCTATAGTAGTGTGCACAACCGTGGTTATGGTAGCACCATAGTTTGGATAAAATTTGTATTGACAGAGATTTTGAGTAGCTGCTGGAGGAGGGTTTGGTTTGCCAAAACTTTTCTGTCTTCCAAATAATTTATCTATCTCATAACCAATCTTGGAAAGCTCTATTTGAGGTACCATTTTTTTTTATAACTACTACTCAAGGAATTGTGTGGTTTTTGTGTTATGCTTTGAGTATATGACTTGAAGGGGAAATATGTGCATTTATATAGGTCCATAGTCTATATTATTAAAGCACTATTTCTACCTAGAGTTGAGGGAAGGAATATGTTTGGATTAATAATTTATTAGAGCATCACGGAAGGTGGCAGAATATAGTATACGTGGTTACTCCTACATCAAATTATTTTTGGTGGACTAGTTTGTAAAACAAAAAAATCCACATATTTAAAAATTCAAACTGATCTTTTCATTCGTGTCTATACACAATTTGTCATGAAATAGTTATCATGCATACATGGCAGTGTTGCTTAGAAGGTCGGCCGAGTATCTAATATTCCACTTTAGCGCCCTATCTGCAGATTATTTTTGTTGGAGCTATTGACTAAGGTCAGTGAATTGAAAAAATAGAGAAATCTCACACCGAAAGAATAGTCACTTTAAAAGTGCTTACAAGTGTGGAAATTAATTCATTGGGTTGGACCTCAAGGGGTACCCAATTTTAAAGTGAATGCATAATTGGAGATGATCTGACTCCTTGAAAAATATCAAGGTTTATTTCTTATTCTCTCTATATAAATTCCATTTGAACATTGACAAATTTTCAGTAGTGGATATTGACGATTGACTAATGAAGGGATATATACCTCAATCCAATGTGATCCATATAGTTGGTGTAATTGGCCTCAACATGGCTTGAGTTATGATTCTTAGGATCCTTTTGATTTACAAACGCTTAAGTAACATGAACGACTTTCAAATCAAACAGAGTATAATCAGAGTTATCCAATCCAATCTCTTGTTTGTTTAACGAGTACAATGGCCGGTCAAATGCACCGTTATAGTCCTTATGGGTCTTTTTCAGAGTAATAGATGAGGTGGGATCAGTTTCAAGTTGATGACTAGTAGAATAGAAGACCTTCATCATCGTGTCCTAATTCACATGCAAATACCAAGCTTGCTTAACAAGGTTGTGATCCTCGTAAAATTATTCTATTTGATCTTTTTTCAAAAATTATTCTACATGATAGCCCCCACAAGCTGTCCAGATAAGGTCATATTTCATAGAATAATACAAGGTAAGAAGCATATTCAAGGAGATATTTTTTTTATAATCGTATTTGTTCCGGATCCGACTTTGGTTAGAGATAATGGGCCCAGGAGCCCAATTGTAAGCAAGCCCACTTACACCACTATATATATCACTCCACACCCTAAACTATGGTAAGCATTTTCCACTCCTCTCATATGACCATCTTTACTATGAACTGACTTGAGCGTCGGAGTGCCTGCAGGTGGCGGCCTCCCCGCACTTCACATCGGAGATGATACCAACTCGAATCTCGGATTTTCATCTCAGCATCACCACTGTGAGGTACGATTTTCTCTCAGTGAGTTTCGTTCGGAACATTGGCGACCACAGTGGGAGCTTTCGCTCTCTTCTTTCACTCACGGTGGTTGAATCAAGGAGAGGACTCTCTTCTTTCGCTCTCTCCATCTATTGATTCTGGTTCGCACACCAATCTCAAAAGATGCAACAACTCATTTCAGATCTGAAATTTGGGAACGCAAGCCTCATTACGGTTTGGGTCTATTTCCTCTCTCACTTAAGATCTGAAAATCAATTCACAATCCAAAGATTAGATTCCTCTAGATCTGAATTTTGGTTCCCATCTCACTGAACTTCATGAGCTTAGATGCCTATGCTAACGAATCGATGGGCACTCCTGTAAATCATGTCTCAAGGCATGGAAGCACATTGGTGTTTGATTTTTCAAGATCCGAAGAAAAGCATGTGTTTCCTTTGGGGTTAAGCATAACCTCGGGTTAACCTCTCCGCTCTGTTTACAAGACTTGTGTTGTGCAAAAACGTGTGCAAATATACACAGTCAAACAAGTAATAAAATGATAAGTAAAGATCGTTCCCACGAGGATTGAGATTTAATAAGTAACTCTATGTGCTAGCACTTGAATTAATGAGTAAAAAGTGAAAATGAAAGCATGGTAAAAATTCATTGTTGTGCAAGGTTAAAATAAATGATTCAGGACAGTAAAACAGTAAAATAGTGGAGTAAAATCAGAGAGATGGGATAGCCAAGACTAGGATCAGTAATTAATTACTAATGATGCAATGTTGTGACTAGTGCTATGATAGCATTCAGTGCGCAGAATGAAAATGGATATTCCTATCGCTGTGAACGAAATGTTGTCAAGGTTTCCTTATTCCTATGCTCCCATTGAGGTTCATTTCGTAGTTTGAAAAGCACGTTTCCGATCACACTATGGCCCTAGCTTCATATTCCTATTCTTCACTAGGAAAGAGTAATATTCCTATTACTCTTCAAACCATATTAGTTCGTGAAATCTGCACTTAAATTTCTTTCCAAAAATAAAAGCACTTTACCCAAATTAAAGTGATCAAGTTCAAAATGGATGTATAGCATTCAATCACACGAATTAATGAACCATCAAGCATTAATCACATTAAACATCAATAGATCTTAATTACATCACCATAGTCTCGACACAAAGAGATTTAGCTCATAGCAAGCTTAATCATGATAAAACAACATTCAACCAACATAAATGAAGCCAATAAAACAGTAGCAGCACTGAAGCAGAATACACAGGAAAATACAGAGAAATACTAACTAAGTGAAGCTCAAAGTGAACTTCAAGTGCTGTAGCTCTGCTCCAGATTTCCTGTGCCGTGCAAAAGAAACTCTGTGCTGCCTAATCTGTAAATCCAACTTCAGAAATGGAGGTTTTAGTACTGAAAATGGTGGAAGATGATGGAATAGTGAAATGGAAGGTGGGTGTGTACTCTCTGACCTAGGGTATAGCGGAGGCTGATGTGTTGTGCACTTTTAGGGTAAAGTACCTATTTATACTCCTCTCTCTCCAAGTACCAATGGGCCTTTCATTTCGTGCCATTCTGCCAAGTGCTGCCAACCCTAATTACAAGGACATTTTGTCCTTTAGCAGCCCACTAACGCACAGATTCCAAGATGTCAATTTCCACTAAAGACAAAATACCTCTTTCTTGCTTATACCCCCAGTGATGCCTTTAAAACCGTACTCTTCACCAGCTGTCTGTCACGATGCTACCATAGCACTAATCACACCATTGATTCAACTACAATTCCTGCACACTAGCACACACGTTAAATTCCACAAAAATGGCACTTGCGTGCCCAAATTATCCTTTCTCTACAATTAATGCTACTTTACTAAATATGCAAAGTTTATACAACTAATCACATTAATTACTCTTGGAAAACATTAATTCTTGTTTGTTTTGAGCATAAATAACTCACATTTCTGTGAGTTATCACACCCTCAAACTTGAACCATTGCTTGTCCTCAAGTAATGACAGCACAGACACCAAACATAGACAACACAAAACAAACAACATGCCGAACAACATAGCATCAGCTGATAGCATTCACAGAAATTTTTGATAACTCAGCTTTTATTTTCTCAAGGCTTTCCCCTCAGACTTAACACTTTAGAAACCTTAGCAACATAAGAAATTATAGCTTTTGCCCCCTAGCTTAAGTGTGTGTGTGAGCTCTTGCAATTTTTCCATAGACTCCAACAATTACTAGGTTTGGCTTCGGGTCCCACTTAGGATTTCCTACACCGCCTTTCCTTATCAATAGCTACAGGCACAACTTACAATGATGAGTTAGAATAGGGGTAGATAAACTAAGAGATGAGCTAAGAAGACTGGGTATATTTACATGATTTACAACTGACTTAGAGTGGTGTACACCTCTGTTTTTTTAGAAGACTAGCTTAAACACTGCTTTGACTGAAACTGTAATGGTGTCGCCACAAAATAGCCTCCCTCCACAGCATCCAAACTAGCCTATGCTGCAAAAATGCAACTTATTTGATACTATTGTTTTGTTCCTTTTTGGTTTTGCAAGTGTACACCCTCTTTACATGATTTTTAATGCCAACATCATATGGTTTTATTTCTGACAGCACTACCCCCAAACTTAAGGTTTGCTATACCTACAGTTTCTCTCAATTTCTAGACAGTTTTAGTCCTCACTAAGCTTTCACCTAACTTCTACCTAAGTAATGCCTTATATCTATTTCTAAATACACAAGAGTTAAGTGTAGACTAAAGGGGCTAGGCTATTTCATTCAAAGTTCTAAGTCCACACCAATTTCGGCTATCCTCATTGGGTTCTACCTTGATACTAATTAGCTTTGTCTATTTTTTTTATATGCTACCATCACTGCTACGCTAGCACTATACTAGCAGTAGCTACACAGCAGAAAATAACAGCAGAACAGTAATAAAAACAGAATTTAAACATATTTTCATTACTAATGCTACCAAACAGTTGCTCCACCACCCAACTTAATCAATGACAGTGTCCTCACTGTCAAATTACTAAGTTGAAGATGGGCACTGACTACAACAAACAGAAAACATAAAAACAGAAATTAAAATTGCAGAATTTAAAAGGGTAGGATCACTTTTGCTTCTTTGCAGATGGGGAATGGATAAGCATGCACATTCAGCATACGATACCGCAATCATTAGAATCATTCTTGGTGGTCTGACAGCACAGACTTTCCTCCTTGCACAAGCATGCACATTCAGCATACGATACCACAATCATTCTTAGGTCCTCATTATTTTGAACGACCAATATGATGCATCGAGATTTTCTCTATTTCTTTATTACATCATGTTATCTATATTTGATAAAATGTGCTCGGTTCACTTGTGTTATTATTGCTTTCCCAGCTAACTTGACAATGTGTTTCTTTGGAGTTGTTGTCTGGTTTTTTATGACAGGAAGTAACGACGAGTGGGGGCTACTAGAGAGCCTGGACACGACATACTTCATATGTACGAAGTTACCACTCCGAACTGCTGGTGTGCCCAACAATCCTAGACACACTAGCCACATGGCCTATACGGCAAGAAGATCGGCTCTAGCACAAGAGTGCGATCTAATCATAAGGACAGATTTTACTCAGTGCAGCTACATCATGGTGTTGCGCTCCATTGCTTCGGCTCGGTGCACGTATCCCGAGACTTTATGTTTTAGTAGATCGGCACAACGCCGAGTGTTTGGGACACTTGTGATTTTCATTTCATTTCATATTCATATCTCATATGGAAATATATGTATGCTCGCTTCTCTTGTTTCATTTCAGGCGCCGGACATACCCATAGATCCTTGTCGAAGGTCCAAGAAACCGGGAAAAGTCGTGGCCTTTCGATGGTCACGCCCTCCGACATCCGAGCTAGATCGGGCCGAGACCCGTAAGTTGGATTTAGTGAGGTCGCCAAAGTCATGGCCTTATGATGGTCACGCCCTCCGACATCCGAGCTAGATCGGGCCGAGACTCATAAGGTTGATTAAGAGAGGTCGCCAAAGTCGTGGCCTTCCGATGGTCACGCCCTCCGACATCCGAGCTAGATCGGGCCGAGGCCCGTAAGCTGGATTTAGAGAGGTCGCCAAAGTAGTGGCCTTCCGATTCATGCCCTCCGACATCCGAGCTAGATCGGGCCGAGACCCGTAAGTTGGATTAAGTGAGGTCGCCAAAGTCGTGGCTTTCCGATGGTCACGCCCTCCGACATCCGAGCTAGATCAGGCCGAGGCCCGTAAGCTGGATTAAGAGAGGTCGCCAAAGTTGTGGCCTCCCGATGGTCACGCCCTCTGACATCCAAGCTAGATCGGACCGTGACCTGTAAGCTGGATTAAGTGAGGTTTTCTCGAAATTCGTGGCCTTCTGATGGCCACGCCCTCCACAGTCCGAGCTATGTTGGGCCACGACTCGTAAGCTATGTTGCAACTAAGGTGAATCACCGCGGGAGGGCCGGTCTCGTGACTATCTCGACTTTCAGGCGACTTTAAAGGTAGTCGCTCCTCGCTTTGATTCGAGTTAGGCAGAGCCGAGTCTTAGAAAACTGAATCAAAGGAGGGCCGGTCTCGTGACCATCTCGACTTTCAGGCGACTTTAAAGGTAGTCGCTCCTCGCTTTGATTCGAGTTAGGCTGAGCAGAGTCTTAGAAAACTGAATCAAAGGAGGTCCTGTCTTGTGACCATCTCAACTCGATAGTAGTGACGTTAGAGGAAAACACAAACCCAATAAACTACACCAAAGGAGGATGAAGTCGCGCGTCAGTCTTTCTGACTTGGATAATTTTAATGGTCATGTTGTGGTTATAGAACCAACATACGACTGACAAAATTAAATCTAAGTGAAGGAAATACCTTCGTTGCACATGTATACCGGGGGCTATGTGTTGCCATCCAGAATTGGTATCAGATTGATCCGACTTTCCACAACTTGGAACGTCTGCCGACCTTGACAGTATTACCGACTTCGTGGTATCAACCCCGACACGTTTGGGAAAAACGAATTTGGGTAGTCTCCCTCCGCAGATCGGCGAGGCCGACACACCAATAACCGAGCATACGTGGTCCCACTACAGTGCCCTCCTAAGATCGATTAGTGGGGGCACCTCATCAAACCGACGTGTGCCTAGACCTAATCAAAGTTTGGGGGTAGCAAAGGCCTAATCCGCTGACCCTCCGAGACCGGGTATCAGAAAAAAGAAATGAATGTAGGTACAAGTGTCAAAATATACTTGATTGAAAGTCCTCTAGTTCAGTGTTGAAATTGAACGCAGATGTTAAAACTGGCGTGGATTTCACGAGCCGATTTCAAATTGGCGGCTAAGGTTGCCATTGCATTGCCATTTGGGACCTTGGGACCTACGATGTCGGGCTTGCACCTCACCGTAGATTGTCGATCTCACCCATAGACTAGGGCGAGAACAACGCGCCCACGAGCATCCAACGATCAGAATTTCGTTCCACGAACAGGAAGCAACCTCGGTTGCAACACAGTACATCACCTCCTTGCCATGCCGAGTCCCGTATGTACTCGTGCAGTGGTTCACCGACCTTGACTTATCATGCCAGGACTGATGCTGATATTGTCGATGTCGAACTACTGATGTTGACAACCTAGTTTGGCACTTCGACTATAGAAAGTTCGATTCTCTTCCATGCGAGTTCATCTCACTTAGTTGCTTGGTGAAATGTTTTCTGTTTTTCACGAGGTTCTCACATCGTTACGCTCTACTCGAGAGAGATACCTCGTTGGCGCAAACCACTCACCCCAGCTTGGGGACTTTAGAATTGGGCCTACGAGCTCAACAACAGGGATTTCAGGACATGGTACGCTCACCTTTGCCCTCTTTGAGGTACACACTATAGCAGTTTATGTTCATTGCAGAACTTAAATGTTGTTAAAAAGAACATCCACAACTTAGGGACTAGTCCGGTGTACAAATCTCGACAATAACGTATGTGTGACTATATTACACAAACTATTATTTCTTTCATTATTTAGCTAACTTCAGCAAGTTGAATGTCTTACGAGAAAGACTTTGCTCACAAGTCGACTCCACAACATGTGCAACCGACTTGGGGGCCTACTGTTCCGGATCCAACTTTGGCTAGAGATAATGGGCGCAGGAGCCCAATTGTAAGCAAGCCCACTTACACCACTATATATATCACTCCACACCCTAAACTATGCCTGCAAGTGGCGGCCTCCCCGCACTTCACATCGGAACTAATACCAACTCGGATCTCGGATTTCCATCTCAGCATCACCACTGTGAGGTACGATTTTCTCTCAGTGAATTCCGTTCGGAACAGTATTCAAGAGAATTTGCAACAATCTTTATTATACATAACCGTAAATGTGTCCAATAGGCGTCCAACTAGGAAATACGTGGAAATACACCTCATACAATACAAAAGTCCACGTCAGATATCTGCCTATAGTTAATTATATTAATTGCGAAGGTTTGCATTATGCGCGGCATTTCCAAGAACCTGGATCCATAATTTTTGCTTTATTTAGATAATTCTACCCCCTGCATAGTTACTCCTATTAGCTAACAGTAGAAGCAGTTAGCTTTCCAACAAGCTTTTGGATCCCATATTTGTATATGTCATTGTCATCTAATAGACCAATCACCAATGCACTCTATATAGCAACATGTTGATGTGCCTTACTTGATGAGCTAACTCTTTCTAATTATTTTCTTATTTTTTCTCAGACATATTAAATTGAGGTTTGTGTTTTGGTGAATTGGTAAACTAAAAAATGCATCTATAATTGAATTTATTTTAACACCATTTTCCAGTTGGAATGCTATGTTCCTAATCTACTAATGTCTAATGGGTTCTTGATACCAATCACACCATCCATCAAACTCAACACTAGAGTCATAAGCGACGTCTAACAGATTTACACGAAATAGAATAAATACCATGAAAGAATTCGAGATTATGGAATATATATCTTTTAATCAAAATTTAAATATATATCTTAGTATATATATATATATATATTTATCATAATAGATTTATTTTAGACTGTGTGCAAAGAATTTAATATATCACATAATACACTTAAATATACAACTGAATCTTTTTTTTAGTCCTACATTAAAAAAACCACAATTTAAGTTAAAATAAAATGTATACCCGTGCAGCACAATTTATGTTGTGATAAAGAGGAGGGTTTTGTTAAGGTAAGTTAAGTTTCACCGACATGAAATTCCCAAAAACACCCCTATATAAATTATTAAAACCCTTATACACCCTTTTGTAACTCCTTTTCTTTTCCTGAAAACCCTTTTGTATGCTTTATAATAATACTTCTTTTGTGAGAATAAGTTTTCTGCTAATACTTATTTTTGGAAGAACCGTTTATGAATCCTTTCATATAAATAAATATCTAAATTACATTATCTTATATCGATTTTGCATTTTATATTTATTTCTATAACTATATTGTTTAGTAACACAATAACAAATTTTAAAATCCCAATATTTTTTATTAGTAAAATACTTCATTGATTTTTAAATGTATATATTGGAATTTATTAAAACTTTTACTCTAATCAAATTGTTAATATGATTTTACAAAGATTATTTTGACAGTAAAAAAATACTTCAAATATATTGTCCAAATGATATAAAAAACACATGTTCTCACAACAAATTAATTCTCCAATAACATACTCCATTTTACAATAATTCAATTAGAATATAAAAAGCATACTCCATTTTAATTCAATTTAATTCTGCAATAACATACTTCATTTTACAAAACAACTTTCATTCAGTGAAGGTAGTCGTTAAAGATAAATCTAACTGTCAGAATTTTTTTACTTCTTTTCTTATCTTAGCCTCACAATTCCTTCTGATGAACCTAACGCTATACCACCCATTCTGGTGTTATATATATATATATATATATATATATATATATATATATATACACACACACACACACATATCTATATATATTATAATATAATTCATAATAGGTTTATTCGCCGTTACGTTCAAACAATATTATGCGTCAGATAACACACTAAAATATAAAACTGACCATTGTTTCTCCTAAAAAAATTAAAAGTTTAAAGTTACAATGAGATGTCGATCTGTGCTGGCACGGGTGAATCATACTAGTAAAATAAGTATATACAATAGACAGTTGATAGGGAAAAAAGTATATACAATAGACGATAAATAGAGCAAAAGAAAGAAAGCAAATACAATATAGGATTGATAAAAAGCAAACACGATACGATACTCAAAATGCATCTTAACTATTAAATTAACATATAAGCGTTTTCTCTTGTGTTATCTTTGTATAGTCCTATCTTAACCAATACAAGATTCCAACTATTTTTTTGAACTAAACTTATATTTTATTTTTTCAACAAAATCTGGCTCTAACATAATATCTAGGTTAGGATTTTATTTGACATATAAGGAGGATTTTTTATAGGTGGAGTGGTTAGTAATTTAATTTCTTAGTTGATAAAGAAGAGGGGTGAAGTCATATTAGCTTAGCATCGTCGGCACCACTATTAACATAATATCTAGTTTTTTCGATTATTCAAAATTTATTGATAAGTCATATTAGCTTAGCATCGTCGGCACCACTATTCTTAAATTATTCAAAATTGATACTAACCACTATTAACATAATATCTAATTTTTTCGATTATTCAAAATTTATTGATAAGTCATATTAGCTTAGCATCGTCGGCACCGCTATTCTCACTTTCTATGAAGGTTTTTTTTTGTATAAATTGGGTATCACCTGCGTGCAACTGCGGAGACTAATCCCTCTGCAGTTGTGCGCAAATGATACCTGATTTATAACAAAAAAATCCTTTTATTGTTAAATGGCAAGAAGATACACTGAGGCCCAAAAGGGCTCGGAATTGAAGGGCTCGGAATTCACTCATAAAATTGTTATCTTATAAAAAATCAAAACAAAATGCAATTTTTAAATGAGAAGGAATATGTTGTGAACATTTGAGTAGTCACAGAGTACAACCATTGAGAATAAATGAAGGATATAAACATGCATGAAGATAAGTACAACCATAGGGTAAAAAATCGGAGAGAAAAGGAAGGATATAAACAATAAAAATACCATTAAACAAATAATAAATAAATTTTTACTGAACAAGTAATAAATAAACGTGCATTGTTCTTTTTGACAAACAAATAAAATTGAATATTGATCTTTGTCAAAAAAAAATTGAATATTGATCATTATTTACACAATCTTTTACCAATTAATTTCGTTCTCCTTTGACAGAGTTGGCTGGTGTGATATTTTCAGATTTGTTGTATCAATTTTGGGGGTTATTCTTGTATTTTCTAGTTATTGAATTAAGAATAAAGAGAACAGGATAATAAAGAAGAAGAATATGAGATTCAGATCACTTTTCATTGAGGAATCAGTCCCTGTAACACTTTTTCTTTTCCAGCTATATATTCCTCATCAACAAGCTACGAGGGGTAACATGATCGAGCGGATAAGCTTGATTCTGAGCATGAGTGAAGAGTAGTATTTCGTTGAAAGCGTTGGGACATTCCGTGGGTAGCCAGTGATGGTCCGAAACCAAAAAGATAGTTGATGAGCTAGCTGATAACAAATATATTTAGTAAAACAAACTATTTTAATTAATAAATGTAAAATTATATAAAAGGAAATATTTATTTAATTCATGATTTAATTGTTTGTTTATTTTATAAGGATGAAGAAGGAATTTAAGAAAAATAATAGGGCAAAAATGCCAAAAAAAAGTGAGACACTATATATCAAGCAAGTCAAAATTAATTGTTTATGACTGTAATTAGTTAGTTGGTTATGTTAGTTAGTTGACCCTTTGTTAGAATTAACCGTGGTTAGTAATTCTGTTTTGTATCAGTTAACCATAGTTAGCCTTGATATATATTGTAAAGTGTGACTCAGTTAAAGTTCAGTTGAACACTATTCAGAAAAGTGATTTTTCATTCTTTCTTCTTTCATTCTCTGAATTCATCATCTGTTCAACAATTTCATCACTCATTTCCATGGATGATCAATAAATCAACATGGTATCAGTCGCAAGCTTCCGCTTCATCTTCACTTCTTCGATTGTGTCTCCAATTCACGGGCTCATCTTCACTTTCGTCTTCTTCAAAAGTTCCTTTCTTGAAGTTCTTCTCCAATGGCGGATTTCAATTCCCCGGCCAGCCCCTATTACATTCACCCCTCTGATAATCCAGGAGCGGTGCTTGTGTCTAATGTTCTCTCTGATTCCGGCACCAACTACGGTTCTTGGTCTCGATCGATGACTATTGCTCTTGGGGCCAAGAACAAATTGGGGTTCGTGGATGGCTCCATCGCTCAACCTGCATCCACTTCTGCTGAATCTGCTGCTTGGATTCGCAGTAATCACATGACTACCTCTTGGATTCTGAATTCCATAGCCAAGGAACTCCACACTAGCGTTCTTTATTCGGATTCTGCGGCGGCAATCTGGAAAGAATTAAAGAACCGTTTTGAGCAGAGCAATGGCCCGAGGATCTTTCAACTCAACAAGGAAATGTTGAACTGCGCTCAAGGTAATCTCTCTATTAGCGCATATTACAGTAAATTCAAAGGATTATGGGATAGTCTTGCTGAGCATTATCCTAAGAACACTTGTACTTGCGGTGGCTCCGCCGATTTGGTTGAATACTTGAAGCATCAACACGTCTACATGTTTCTCATGGGTCTAAATGAGTCGTTCAGCAGCGTTCGTGGGCAAATCTAGTTAATGGAACCCTTGCCTGACATTAGTAAGGTTTTCTCCCTTGTAATTCAAGATGAAAAACAACGGGAAATTGGTCATGCTTCTGCTGAAACCCCTTCTCAACTTGCATTTGCTGTTCATGCCAAAGGGGGTAAAAAGGATCGTCCCCAGTGCGCCCATTGTGGCCTTCATGGCCATGTCAAGGAAAAATGCTTCAAGATTCATGGTTTCCCCCAGGATACAAGAAACAAAAGGCTGCTGCTACTGCTCAACAGAGTGTTCTTCAGGTCACTGCTGGAACTGGTGCTTCAAATGAGCCTCAAATTGATCATCACCAATACCAGCAGTTAATTTAATTCATGCGGAACCAGATGGCCAAGGCTTCAATCACTGCATCTGATCACACAGAGACCTCAGGTGATGTTATCCTGCACTTCTCATGTTCCGTGAGTCTGTTCCATCTAGTGTTCTCTTGTTTATATCTATACAAGTGGATTTTCGATTCTGGGGCTACTGCCCATATCTGTGCTTCTTTAGCTTCTTTCATTTCATATACACTGCTGCATAATACTTATGTCACTCTTCCAAACAATCATAGGGTCCCTGTCCTAGCAAAAGGTTCTGTGCAATTGTCTTCTGGATTGGTTCTTCACAATGTGCTATGCATTCCTGATTTTCACATAAACATAATTTCTGTTGGTTCCTTGAATCAAGATCCAAATTATCATGTTTCCTACTCTGATAATGTGTTCTTGTAATAATGTCAATTCTGTTTCAAACCAATTGCATAGTCTTAATTATGTTTCAGATTCTGTACTGAAGTCTATGTCTACAAAAATTCCATTCTTAAAACAAGTTGATTATAATAACAGTTCTTGTTCCATTTGTCCATTGTCAAAGATGCATCGTTTACCTTTTAATGCAAACAATCATTTCTCTGATTCTCCATTTGATTTAATTCATTGTGATGTGTGGGGACCTTTTCATCAACCTACACATGACAATAAACACTATTTCTTGACAATTGTTGATGACTGTACACGTTTTACATGGATTCACCTCATGAAAGCAAAATCTGAGGCACCAAATCTGATCCAGTGTTTTTTTAAGTTTGCTAAGACACAATTTCAGCAGCAGATTAAAGCCATTCGCACAGATAATGCAAAAGAATTATCCCTTCATAGTTTTCTTCAGACAGAAGGCACTCTACATCAGTTGTCTTGCCCTCATAGGCCCCAACAGAACTCTGTAGTAGAGAGGAAACACCAGCATCTGCTCAATGTGGCCAAATCCCTTTACTTCCAGTCCAAGGTTCCTCTTGCTTATTGGGGTGAATGTGTCTCCACAGCAGCACACTTGATTAACAGAACTCCTTCTTTAGCTCTAAATGGTATATCTCCCTATGAACTTCTTTATAAGACTGAGCCAGACTATTCTTTGTTAAGAGTTTTTGGTTGTCTGGCCTTTGCTTCAACTATACCTTCCCAAAGACACAAATTCTCACCTAGAGCCACACCCTGTGTCTTCATGGGCTACCCTGTTGGAATTAAAGGGTACAAGCTTTTAGATCCCACAACCAACAGATTGGAATTAAAGGGTACAAGCTTTTAGATCCCACAACCAACAGATTTATTATCTCTAGGGATGTAATTTTTTGTGAAAACACTTTCCCATTTCACTAAATATCTCCTAGTCCTCCTTCCCAATTGCTTTTTCCAGCATCTATGTTACCAAACACTACTCCAGTACCTTGTACAGATACCCCTGTGGACACCAACACTACTCCAGTAGTTCCTCTTCCTGTCACAGAAGATATTTCTGACACACCACCACCTGTTATCCCTGCCAATCCCACTGACAATACTGACTTGAGACGATCTGGCAGACCTCACAGGGCTCCATCTTAGTTACAAAACTATGATTGCAACTCTGTGACTTATCCAATTCAATCTTTTCTCACATACAGTAACCTTACCCCATCCTACAAAGCCTTCATTCACAATGTTTTCTCTGTTTTTGAGCCACAATATTTCCACCAAGCAGTAAAGTACCCTGAATGGCAAAGAGCTATGGCAGATGAGTTAGTTGCTCTGGAAGCAAACAATACCTAGACCTTGGTGCCTAAACCTGTTGGGAAGAAAACAGTTGGTTGTAAGTGGGTCTATAAGGTCAAATACAATGCTGATGGTTCCTTGGATAAGTGTAAAGCAAGATTGGTGGCTCAAGGCTTCATTCAACAGGCTGGAATTGATTTCTTGGATACCTTTTCTCCAGTTGCTAAGCTCACATCAGTAAGAATACTTCTTTCCTTAGCTTCACAGCTGAATTGGCATTTATTACAATTAGATATCAACAATGCTTTCCTTAATGGAGAGCTTGAAGAAGAAGTATACATGAACCTTCCTCTTGGCTATCCAAGTCAGGGGGAGAATAAGGTGTGTAGATTGAATAAATCTCTGTATGGACTTAGACAAGCCTCGAGGCAATGGTTTGCAAAATTCAGCACCACTATCACCAAATTGGGTTTTCAAAAGAGCTCTGCTAACCATTCTTTGTTTACCAAAGGTTCAGGAGCCAATTTTGTTGCATTGATAGTTTATGTAGATGATATTGTAGTGGCTGGTCCCAATAAAGATCTCATACATGAAGTTCAGATCATGTTACAGAAATGTTTTAAATTGAAAGTCATTGGTGACCTAAAGTATTTCCTGGGTCTAGAGATTGCAAGGTCTAAACTGGGATACATTTCTGCCAAAGGAAATACAGATTGCAATTATTGCTGGACACTGGATTCACATCTACTAAACCTGTTAATGTGCCCATGGATCCTAGCATCAAATTGAATGATTCTGATGGTGAAATACTGATAGATGATGCTCAATACAGAAGGTTGATTGGAAGGTTAATCTACTTGACTATCTCAAGACCTGACATCACATATACTGTAAATAAATTGAGCCAGTTCATGTCAAAGCCTCGTACTCCTCATCTCCAGGCTGCCCACTTCTTACTGCAATATTTAAAAGGAACTGCAGGAAAAGGTATTTTGTTCCCTGCCAAATCTTCTATGAAGCTTACAGCATATGTTGATGCTGATTGGGGTTCTTGTGAGGTGAGCAGGAAGTCTACTACAGGTTTTTGCATCTATTTTGGACAATCCTTAATAGCATGGAAGTCCAAGAAGCAGGTTACAGTGGCCAGATCTTCTGCAGAGGCAGAATATAAAGCCATAGCAGCTGTCACAAGTGAATTGTTGTGGATCAAACAGCTACTTCGTGATTTTGAGGTAAAAGTCTACTCAACTATGGTTTTGTCTGACAATAAGTCAGCTATTCAGCTTGCTGAGAATCCCACTACTCACGAAAGGTCAAAGCACATAGATATAGATTGCCATTTCATAAGAGAATATGTTCAAAATGGCTTCTTGAAGTTGATACATGTGAAGTCTCTGCAGCAACTAGCAGATATTCTGACTAAAGCTCTACACAAGGGTCAGTTTCAACAACTCTTATCCAAGTTGGGAATGAAGGACATTTACCTCCCAACTTGAGGGGGAGTATCAAGCGAGTCAAAATTAATTGTTTATAACTGTAATTAGTTAGTTGGTTATGTTAGTTAGTTGACCCTTTGTTAGAATTAACTGTGGTTAGTAATTCTGTTTTGTATCAGTTAACCATAGTTAGCCTTGATATATATTGTAAAGTGTGACTCAGTTAAAGTTCAGTTGAACACTATTCAGAAAAGTGATTTTTCATTCATTCTTCTTTCATTCTCTGAATTCATCATCTGTTCAACAATTTCATCACCCAATTCCATGGATGATCAATAAATCAACACTATATGCTATCTACTCAAACGCTACATGAAGGCTTTGTTTGGCAAGTCTCATCCGCCAGTGGATAACAGATTTGACTAGTAGATGAAGAATAGACGTGTTTGGTAAGCAGTAGCGTTTAGGTTTTTACATGTACCATTTATATTTTTTCAAACGCTACTTCAAGTAGCGGTTTTTGAGATGCCAACAGATATCGTACAACGTCTTATTTTTTTGTCATTTTTACCTGCGTTATTTTTCTTAAATTCCTTCTCTATCATCTTTCAATTAAACTAAACAGTTTTAAATCTTTAATTTTTTTTATGTCATTTTACATTTATTAACTTGTTTAACTACGCTAATTTTACCAAACACATGATTTGTTATCCGTTAGCTATAGCAAGAAAAATATTACCAACTTAGTCGTCCAACTAGACGAATTCAGACATCCTTATTGAGTCGAAGTGAAAGGAAGAAACAAACTTGAAATCTTTTTAACTTCATAAATAAATAATTATGAAGTTAAAAAAATATTTTTAAAAAAATACTTTTGAAATCTTTAAAAAAATACACTAATCAATTCCATAAATAAACTAGTTTTCGGTATAGAGCTCAGAAATTTTATAATGTAACTAAGTTATTTTCAGAAAACAATTTGGAAAACTATATACAGTAAAACTAGTTATTTAAGGAATTGTCTAAAAGACTTTAAATAGATTATTTAAGAAGAGAATATGGTTATAGTAATCTGATTCTAAAGTAGCTCTCTCTTTCATTGAATTTATTAGGTCTACTCACCGTCATGCTCTTATCATTGACTTTATCAGGTCTTTCATGAATTTGGATTGAAATCTCTCCTTTGTTCATTCTCTTAGGGAAGGGAATGTTTGTTCGGATTGGTTAGCGAAGCATGGCTCAACCTTGTTCTCTGGTGTCCACACTTGGTAGCATTTTATACCCCCACCCCATACCTTGGTACCCCCACAAAGATTGTTAATCCCTAAAATACCCCTACCATAATTGCCAAAAATTGACTTTTGCCAAGATTCTCTGCTGGGGCCCACATAATCTCAAATCGGATTTACCTAACTAAAAGGTAAATCCGATTAGTATTTATTACGCATTTAATAAGACACCAAACGGATGTAAACGGAAGGACCTACATCCGTTTTGTAATTTAATGAACCAGCCGATCTACCTAGATCCGATGCGAAATCGAATTTACGTATGAGGGACGTAAATCCGCTTTCTTCAATTAAAGAATCGAATATACATTTTAGGGACGTAAATCCGTTTAGGAAAAATACCACACGGATTTACGTACCCAAAACGTAAATCCGCTTTTGTCATTTAATGAATCAGATTTACATTTTAGGGACGCAAATCCGATTTTGAAAAAACAAAAACGGATTTACTTCCCTAAAATGTAAATCCACTTTTGTAATTTATTGTTATATCTCATATTTTTGTTCTATTTTTGAAACAGATATGGATTCGGAGTCAGAGTCACAGCTGGTTCCGTTCGAGATAGATACTACAGAGCCATTCAGGACGGAGACGGTATATAGCATTTTTTGGAATCACGTTGATAGTTATTTAATTAATTAACTACGTAACATTTTTCTATTTTGTAGATATTTTTCACACACGAGGATGTTATTGATTGGTTGAAAGAGGTTGGGAGACGTATTGGAGTTGTGGTTATCATTCTTAGATCCTGCAAAGGTGGAGGTAAAAGGGGGACTAGAGATAAGATTATATTTGGTTGCGAGAAGCAAGGGAAGTTCAGTAATGATTCTGGAGTTATCGGGTCTAAGAGAAGAAACTGTCCATTTAAGTTGAAAGCTACTTGTACACTACGTGATGGCGGTTGGCGTGTGAAGGTTAGGTGTGGTCTACACACACTATGGAGATGATATGGGCGAGATATAATGTTATGACTCCTGATGAGAAATTTGTGTTCAAGAAACAACTTAATGAGTTTGCATTCCCTACCACTTCTTCAATGGTTCCACCACCATCTAAAGTTAAAACAAAGGGTGCACCAAAGAAGAAAAAGAAAAAACTCTATGATGTCAAGCGCGATCCTTCTGGTTGGGAGCATGTCGATGAGAAGATGAAAATGACTCAAGAATCCGAGACTTCTAAAAAACCATCACAGTCACATGGGCCTTCTCCTATAGTTTCACAGCGGTCTTCAAAGTTATCGGTATCGCGGAGTGCTTCACAGTCAAAAGGTCCTTCTCCTAAAGTTTCACAGCGGGTTACTAGTAAATTAACACAGTAGGGGATGACTAAATTGCTATTACCGTGGGTTCCTATTCACTTCCACTCTTATGTTGAAAATATTATTGATGTGAATCCGGATGGTAATTGTGGGTTTTGAGAAGTTGCGGTTGGTCTTGGTGTTGGTGAGGATAGTTGGCCTTTAATTAGACAACAATTAATCCAAGAAACAAATTCCAATGCTCAGCTATATTCTTACATGTTTGAGGATAACAGACTTGCAGAGCTTAGAGAAGCATTAGTCATTGAACACTTAGGTCCTCAGCCTCCGCAAAAGTGGTTGAGTTTGCCTGAAATGGGGTAATTTATATCTACCAAATATAATGTGGCCCTAATTCAATTATCTTTGGGAATGACATTTACTTATTTGCCTTTGAGAGGTACTTATTCTTCTTCTAAGAGGCGCAACATCATATCTATTCTTCACGTGAACCACGACCATTGGGTGCATGCTGCGATCTCGTCTGGCTGTCTGTTGCCTCCAGTTGCTCCATTATGGCAGCATAATGCATCAGAGGAATCTACTACATGGTTGGATCCGTATACCGACCGTTTTTCCCTATGGCATGCTCAAGCTTCGGTCATGCCCCCTCCCACCGATCCTCCCATCGTTCTAGACTTAGCCGATGATTCAGATTGACATTTTTTGTAATTATTTATCCATTATATATATATATATATATATATATATAGAGAGAGAGAGAGAGAGAGAGAGATAACAAATTAAATGTTTAATTTTTTTAACAAGTCGGATTTACCCCGTTACAAGATAAATCTGCTTTTGAAAATATCTGGTAACAGGTAAATCCGCCTTCTCCATTTTGTAAAGCGGATGTATCTTCCAGAGAGGTAAATCCTCTTTGTATAATTAACAAATCGGATTTACCTCCCTGAACGTAAATCCGATAAGCAAATTTTGATTCTAATCGGATCTAGGTTCCGCCTTTATTTTTTTAAAAAATCGGATTTACATGTTCATCAGGTAAATCCGTTTGAGTCAAAATAGTTGGGGGTATTTTCGGTTATTCATATTTTGTGGGGGTGTTTGGTGAAACTCTGGGGGTACAAAAAAAAACCCTGACACTAAATCGTAATAAGACTTTGAGTTTAGAAAAAAGAAATATCGCGTAATTTCTGGATTAATTATCCCCCAATAGATGAATTCGAAAGTGACTTTTTCCAAAATTTATCCTTAGGAGATAAATCCGGAAAACAAAGTCACTTCTAGATTTATCTATTGTGAGATAACTTCGGAAATTCTTTAAAAAAATGTCTTCTGAATTTATCCTTAGAAGGTAATTCCAGAATGCGTATATGTTTTATTCCGGATTTATGTGTAAAACATGATCTGGAAGTCAATTTTAAAAAATTTAAATAATACGTAACTTTATTTTATAATGCTTGAATTAAGGCAGAAAATAAAAAACAAAGCAAACATAATATAAAAACACCACTAAAAATCTAATAAAATCAAAAGAAAATTATGCAATTGTTTTTTGAGATTATGAAAAATTCAAAAAATTAAAAAAAATAGTAAATGAGGGAATTTAGGATTTTGATCCCCGCAACCCAACTTTCTTCAAAAGGCGTTATGGTCCCTGATTTTTTGCTCGATTTAATGCTTATTGTTTCGGGACAATTGGAGACAATTACCCAAAAACTGATTTCTTGCCTAGAACCTATAACTGAGCAGGGACAGAACTTGTAACACAACAAAAACACAAAGGAAAACGTTTCTATTGTTAGTAGGGACTATTAAGCTAGCAATTCCTAATTAGAGATCTCCGGTTGCATCAATTTGTTCAACGGTCTAACAATAAACAAAACTGGGCTTTCTTGAACGAAGTTAATTAAAATTATTTATAAAAAAACGTACCTTCTAGATTTATTTCTTAGACATAATCTGGAATTCAAAAATGTATTTCTGGATTTATGTGTTGGACAAAAATTCGGAAGAAAAAAATTTACATTCCGAATTTATGTCTTCACACATAAATCCGAAAATTTTCTAGAAAACCATTCGGATTTACCTTTTAACACATATATCTGGAAAATCAGAAAAAATTCTGAATTAAATTTTGAATATTAAATTAAGGGTAAAATGAGAATAAATGAAAAAGACTTTTTTGTCGTGAAAGTTGACATTAGCAGTCAAATAGATAAAACATACGTGAATTGTGTTAATGTAAAACTGTTTTTTTTCCTTTCTCAATTCTCAGACTTAATATTATGATAGCGCGCCTATAATCTGAAAATTATATACTACTATATAATATTAAAAAGGGGGCATGTAAACACACATCTTATCTTATTAATAAGAGTCCAGCTCGTATAGATATGGTACATATTTAACCACTCTAAAGCAAAGCATATTACCAAATTTACAAAGTAAGGTTTCTTACCTTTCGAATTAAACTAAAGTTAAAAGAGAAACACAAATATATATATAAGGGAGTCTTGTTAACTAAAGAGCCCAATCCAAGCCATTTGATAAATATATAATTAACTTTAAGCTTTGAAGGCTTTAAAGACATTACACCAACGGGACTGTGGTCTAGTCTTTGGATAATTGACAGCCATAATTCCACCAAAATAATAAGCTGCATCTTTGCTATTAATAACTAACTCTTCTTTGTTGTGCTGTTCTTGAGTGGTCTGAAACCCCTTACGTCCTTGCTTTTGCCTTCCATTGAATCCTCCATTAGTGGACCTTTTGGTTGGTGCACCATAGTACGTGTCTATAAGAGCAAAGCCTTCTAATCCTATCTTAACAAGATCTTGTTGAGGTGCCATAGAAACTTTTATGTGTGCCAATGAATCTGATTGTGTAATTTGCGTTGTGGTTTGTTGATTGAGATTAACATGCTACTTCATTTATTTATACTCAAAGAAAATATGGATCTTAACCTAACAGGTATTTGTATATTGCTACCAGAAAAGATACACTTTTTCTTTTGGATAAAAATAAAGATTAGGTGCAGAGGTGGCTTTTGGAAAATATCTAGGAATACTTCGAGATTCAAAGAGCAGTGTTTTAAAAATCGAACCAATCGAATGGTTCAACTGGTTAAACTATGACTCCACACGGTCTCCGATTTAGGTATTTGAGCAGTTCGACTGTGCATTCATCCTGGTTTGGGTGGTTTAAAGTTGTTAAACTATGATCCGAAGGTCTCATTAGTCTGATTTCCGGTTTGATTTTCAAAACATTGTTAAAGAGTATTTATGGAAGTATTTACATTTACATATACATATTACATATTGACGAGGTCTTTATATCGACAATAGGATTTGAACTCACGTATTTGTATGATATGAATTATGTTGATTCTTACTAAATGGACCAACCTTCTTTAAGTAATCGCCTTTATAGATTTTTCATAAACATAAAATTAATGATTTTGTACTGTTGCGTTGTGCATATTCATATATGCAATGTATATGGATTGGTTTAATCTACAGCAGGAACAACAATGTTTCTAGTTTAATAAAAGCAGTTAGGTATGTAATGTGAGGATGGGATTGGAGAGGGTCAGAAAAATTGGAAAAGAATTATATGATGCTCCACTAATATCTTGTTAATTAATAGCTTGCTTTTGGCAAATCATCGATTTGTAAATTTAATGGGCAGATTAGCGGGAATATTGGTCCAACCATCCAGAAACAAAAAATTAAAAGAAAATATCACAAGCATATCTATGAGATACGCCCTAATTATTGCACGAGAATTAAAGTTTTACATTAATAATTTATAAAATCAGCACCTAGGCAAATCCTAAGAAAAGATCCACTTACATAACTTTTCTTTAATTAGAAAATAATACAATAAAAGATAAAAAAAAATTATTTCATTTAATCTTTTAGTCTAGACCAGGGTATCTACCGCCGAACGCAGTGACTAATCCCCTCGCGGATTGGAGGCACCTCAAATGGTGGGACAACTGGCCCAAGGATTTAAAGCTGCTCCATACCCAATGCGAGGATCGAACCCTCGACACTTGGTTAAGGGAGAATGAGCCCCAACCGCTCAACCACGCCCCCTGGGAAAGTTATACTGCAGAATCGATTTATAAACTTTAAATCAAGGAATAAGTAACACAATCATTAATAATATGTCATTAAAGCATGACATTTTGAAAAAGGCTCAATCGTTCATAAACTTCTATTCAAGGAACCTAAGAGCACTTGGATGAGATGGTAGGGGTCTCTTTCAGCTTAACCAAGGTCCTGGGTTCGAATCCAACCTTGGGCACGCAGCAGTGTTAGCTCTCTTGATGAAGAGTTTTGCCGCCCACTGAAATACTTGGAACCAGACATCAAACTCAATTGCAGAATCGATTGCCAACGCTTGAAATTGATCCCTTTACCGTCGTGCAAAATCGATTGCTAGAAATTGTCAGAAAGGGGATCTTTGAGCTTGCAGTCTTGTAGAACAGAAAGGGGATTGCCATGATAATAAATTTAAAGAAGATGAATAGGTGAAGGAAGAGGAGAAATGAAGAAGAGAAATGTTTTTCGATGTGAATAGAATGAATAAAATTGAACAGCTTGAAGAATGAAGAAGAAAAGGCAACGAGTATTTGATTGAAGGAGGAGTATATGATTTTTTTGTTGCTATAACACTACTATAAAAAAAGTTGAGTACAAAACAATCAGGACCCTCAATATTATAGCACTATTTTTTTTTGTTATAACACTAATATAAAAAAGGATGAGTAAAAATATGTTTTAGGCCCACCATAAACCTAGGCCCTAGTGTGCGCGCCCCCTCAATATTATAGCACTATTTTTTTTGTTATAACACTAATATAAAATTGGTTTTAAATGTGAAAACAACGAAGTTTTACCACTAACGGGGAAATTTGAAAATTACTGTGCAACTTACTACACTGGTTGTGTTTACCGGTTGAGTAAAATTCCTTTTACAGCAATTATTAGCACGACGGTATAAATATTTTAAAAACAGAAATTCTTTCAAATATGAAAAGAAGTGAATAATTGAGGTGGCAGTGGGTAACACCTAATTCGTATATGGTTATCCCATTTTTTTTTATTAAAATCGAAGTTAAAAGTTTGAGAGAAAATAACACCTAAAATGGTTATCCCATATATCAACATTCTATTAAAATGGAAACTTTTTATAGGCAAATACTCGTTGTTTATAGTTAGAAGAGGGAGAAATGTTAGTTTCCACCATAGACTTCCTACTTACACTCCTTCGGTATCCCTTAGCTCACCACGGAGCTACCAAACATTGTTTTTTAAGTTGGTTTTCGAATAATTGGTGCAAAATCGTTATTCCTCTCATTAACTCATTTACCTGTACATAACAATTATTGTTTTTTGTGGTTCTAATGCTCTTATTGTTGTTCAACATTGCAAATTTGTAGTTGTTTGTCATTTCGTAGTTAACTAATTTGACATCTTAATTTTAATGAATCAAATAATGATGTTTTTGATTAAAAAAATCAATGATATTACGTACTTCTAATTTTGATGATGAATTTTTTACACCCCTAATTCATGGTTATGAGTCTGCTTGTGATAGAATAGAGAAAAGTCCTTCTAGCTTAACTGAGAGTTGGTTACGAGTTTGTTGTAGAGTTGAAAGGAATGGTTATCATTCTGCTAAGATATAGCCGATGTATAATAGTACATAGTGCCATGTAATTATTCAGTTGAAGATAATGAGATCATTCTCACATTCTGAGATAATCTCTCTCTCTCAAATTCTCCCATCATGGCATAAATCGCTGAGCATCTTCAACCTCTCGCTTCCACAAATCCCTAATTCTCCTTGCAAATCCCCAATTTCTTCCTTAAATTCCAAATCGATTTCTGCAACTGCTTTCGATTTCACTGTAAATCACACTTATGGTTTCAACTAGCAAAGAACATTCATCGCAAAGCAAAACTGAGATCCTCAATGGATCTCCTCGCAAGAAGCCTTTCGATTCAAGAAAGCACTAAAGCTTTCAATCAAGTTGGATGACTTAAATTTTATTCTCTGGAACCAGCAAAGTCGAAGGAGTAATCAAAACTCATAAGCTCCAATGATTCCTTGTGAACCTGATTGGTCCTCAGCAGTTACATTCTGAAACTGCGCGCATCAACAAGGAAAACTCTATTGCCTATGATTAGTTGCTCAAGCATGACCAGACGGTCTTTACGTGGCTTCTAAAATCTATCGGACTCGATGCCTTTACCGCATTCACTCAATTGCACGAATTGGTTAAAACTCAATACTCGGCTAAAATTAAAGCAGTACAAACTGACTATGGGAGTGAATTTAAATCGTTAACAAAACACTTAACCCAACTCGAAGTAGTACACCACTTCAAATGCCCAGACACCTCACACCGAAATAGGTCTAACATTTTTTTTGACAGCAAATGGGTCTAACCTTACTAGCACATACATCCTTGCTCCTATGTTGTTGGGACATAGCTTTACCACTGTCGTTCACCTCATCAACCGGCTTCCCACACCTACTCTACCCAATACGATCTCCCTATATTAAGACCTTACCTAACAAACCCCTTGCTACAATGACCTCAAGTTCTTTAGATGCCTTTGCTTTCCTTTACTCACCCCATACAACTGAAACAAACTACAATTCAAAAGCACCCAATGCATCAATCTAGGTCCCTTTCCTCAAAACAAAAGCTTCAAATGTCTTAACCCAACCAGACACGTTTACATATCTAAAGAGGTCATATTCCATGCAAATCAATTCCCCTTTCCAACTTTGTTTCCCACATCACCAACTACAATGTCCCAGACACTGCCACTACCCACAGGAAACCCAAATAACACCTCGAATCCTACAAGCCAACAACCAAACATCACCCCCAGTCAAACAATTCTTGATCCAACACCCCTAGCTTCAGTCAAACCACCTCTTCCCACGCTACCCAACCCAACTACAACCAGAAACACGAATCCAACAAATCTTCGCAAGCCAACACCACAACCTACAATGTGCTCAACCCAACTTCCTCACATGTATAAACACCTACTGCACCTGCACCTCCCACAATTACCAACACCCACCCCATGACAACTGTCATACCCCAATTTTGTCCACTCTCCTTCTATTAGTCGTTTTATTATTTAGTCTGCATGTGTGTTGTCTTGTTTGATTAGGTCAACATTCAATAATTTGTTCAATCGAGCCAAAATGCCTTTTATCAATTGGGCCTGATTTTGATCCATCATTCGATCGGGTTTGATTTTAAAATGTTAATTGGGTCTGTCTTTAGTAGTTTGTTGTAATTGGGTTTTGTTCTTCTAATTTGGCCCCATTATAACGTATTATTTGGTTGGGCCAGATTTTTGTTCTTAGTTTCCGCCCAACTTCTTTTTGTTCACTTAATTTTAAAATATAAATATAAAATCAGAATTAAAAAAATATTAATATTACAATAATTCAAAAAAGTCCAAATAATCAAAAAATAAAAAAAAGCAAAAAAAATACAAAAAAATATTGAAAAAACGAAAATGCAACAAAAACAGCATCAGCAACTGTTCCATGGGCCTTTGGTTGCTTAACTTGCTCTCCAAGGTCCCTCATAAGGCCAATAACTGAAAAAAGGAAACGAAATCAGATTAGAATCGGGAAATTTATAACAAAAAATCTAATTTTTACCTATAAAAAGAGGCTGATTCACACACGAAAATGGAGAGAAATTACACAGAAATTCAGAGAGCAAAAAAATTAGGGTTTTACACTGAAACTCTAATCACCAAGTACCTAAAAATCCATAAACGAAACAGTAGAAGAGGAGCAAAACGAGGAGACTTAAGAGGCTGGAGTTTAGGTCGGTTTTCGTTTTCTACTCTTGTATGCTATTTTCTATTTACCAGAATAAGTTTAAAAGCATGGGATGTAAATATTAGAGTAGTTTTGCTATAAAAAACTTAGATAAGATGTAAAATTAATGTTAAACGAAAATAGGAGTAGGTCCGGCGTGACCATCTCTCGTTCTTCCCTTTCCCTTCTCTCTTTCTCTCTCATTCTTTCTCTTTCTCTCTCTTCGAAAATCCCTCTCTCTCTCTCTCTCCAAACTCAGATTTTCTCTCTCCCTCTCTGGCAGAAACGGCACCGAGAATAGAGGGGAGAATTAGGGTTTCTGTTTTAGCTTCCCTTTTTATATAGTCTGCTTAGGTTTTGTTTTTATTTTATTTTAATGTTTAAATTCCAGTTTAATATTTACACCCCACATTTTAAACCATACAACTCCCACTTTTATCAGCCCATTTTCGCAGGCCTGAACTTAAAAGCCCATAGAGCGAAATCTGGGCTAAAGCTATAAACGAACCCCCCGTTTTTAATAATGCTGCCCCCTGCAGCTAATTACACCTCCCTCTTTCCTGTTTTACAACTTACTATGTTTTGACTATTTTATTCACTCCCTCTTTCGCTCACAAATATTTTTTACCAAGAACTACGTAACCTTTGATTCTCTACCATGAGATATGTAGGAGCAGAGGGGGGCCCACCTCTGTCAAGTGCATTAACAAAAACCTTTTTTTAGTCTTTTTCCTTTTTCCCTTTTTAATTATTTCCTGTTTCTCAAAAAGAACAAAGAGAACTAATTATTTTTCAACTCTTTTATTTAGTTTTAGTTTGTAAAAAGGGTAAAAATAATATATGTTTAAATTAACATCTGTTTGCACCTTTACTTAAAAGGTAACCTTCCTTAGGAAGGATGTCGTAGGGTGCTAGTACCTACCCGAGCCCATATTTCGTTTGTATAGACCCTTATAGGGGATTTCTCAATGTTTGCCCCTTTAACCTAAACGTTGATGGCGGCTTCACCACAAACCTCGAAGGATCCCTCCTTCGGATTTTTCGGTCGCTACAACAACTCAGTTTCGTACTTGCAAAGTGAATCTCAAAGTTCTAGCTACTTACTCATTTTGAGCCCACGTTAGTGAAGCAAGCCATAGCTGACCCTGATTGCCTTAAAGCCATGGAAACCGAACACAATGCCCTCACCGCCAACAACACTTGGACACTCACTTCACTACCCCTTAATCAAAAAGCAATTGGTTGTAAATGGATATTCAAAGTGAAAGAAAATCTGGATGGGTACATAAAAAAAATATAAAGCACGCCTCGTGGCTAAAAGGTACCATCAATTACCGGGAAAAGATTATGGTGAAACTTTCTCTCCATTGGTGAAGCCCACTACTATTCGTGTGCTCCTCACATTGACACTCCCTTATAAATGGCAAATTCAAAAAATTGACATTAATAACGTAATTATTAATGGTTTCTTACAGAAAGACATTTACATGACAGAACCACCAGGTTTCGTGGCCAAGGATAAAACCAATGTTTTAAAACTTGGACAAGTGACCGACTCGGTGAACATACTGGATCACTGGGTCAAGGGTTGGACTGAGGGGTCGACAGTTGAACCGCATGATCAAGACCCAATCCCAGTTAAAAAATTCCCAAATTTTTAGGACCTATAAGTTTCATACCTGTAAAACTTAATTTACTAAAGTTATACAACATGCCTAAAAAAATTTGATAACACAACTTTAATAATTCCACGAGCTAAATTTTCAAACAAATCCATTGACCGTAATATGAGTATCTAAGCAAATAAAAAGTTCTCCTATAAAAAACGTTACAATTCTAATTATATTAACTATACATGTTTTATTGTATTTTTTAACTATGAAAAACGTTATAAGTTCTAATTACATTGGCAAGCTTGTATTCAGCCAAAGGAACCTATACATTAACTATTTGTAAGCAAATAACAAGAATTGGCATGTAGTCTAGTGGTCAGCTGCAGTTTATGTTTAAAAAGGGGTCATGGGTTCGATTCCTTTTCACTTCACTTTTGACATAGCTAAATGATATGTATAATCGATCCGGTTCGCCCAAATTAACCATAGGTCACTGGTTTAACACGAAATCCGCCGAGTCACGTCGGTGATAAATCCACGTCACATGCTTGTTTTTAATGCTAAAAAGGTTGTTTTACATGAAAATTGTAATGAACAATAGTCAAGTTTGAGAAGAGTTTGTGAATTTGTGAAATCGGGATTTTGTGTAGTTGTCATGCCGGTTTTCTTTATGTTTATGTGGTCAGGAACTTGATCAAATCGAAGAATAGGTTACGCAAGCAAGAAGTAAAGTTTGGAGCGATTTAGAGCATGTTACATTGGCAGCACTGGGTGGTTTCAATTTGTAATAAACCTTCATCAGTGGGAGTTACTCTTTTCTGTTGCGCGTAAGTTGCGCGTACGCGCAAAGCACGTCCAAGCATCCAGTTGCTGTGGCGCGTATTTTGCGCGTACGCGCAAAGCACGCGCTAACACCCAGTAGCAGTTGCGCGTAAGTTACGCGTAAGCGCTAAGCACACGCAAGATGCCAGAATTTTACATAGGCTTTTGCGCGTATCTTCCGCGTACGCGCGCTCGAACAGCTCCTAATGCGCCAATTGTATAAATAGCGACTCGGAACTCGAAAAAAGGACTTTTGGACACTCGGAGAAACCCTAGAATTTGGAGGCACTCATTCCATCTCATCTCTATTGAAGATTCAAGGCTTGGGAACAAGATTTGGTCATTCAAATGAGTCCATCTTCTTCATTGAATTGTAATTTCTATTTTCCCTCTTCTTCTACCATGTGTAGCTAAGTCCCTTGTTGTTAGGGATGAATGAATATTGATGAAACCCTATTGTAGCTGGTTTAGATTTACTTTTATGTCATAATCTCTCTCACTTTGTGTATTGAATCTCTATTCTTAATGCTTTTTATGGTTTGACCACTCATAGAATGATTTATGGTTCATTTATGGAATGGAAATTTTGTTCTTGAATGCTTGAGATTGAATACCTTCAACTCTTAGTTTAGGAATACTCTTTGAGTAGTTGTATATTGCAAACCCCTTGATTTAATGCTTGTTGTTAATTAGAATCACTTAAGGAATTAGGGCTTTTAGTTATCAACAAAGGATTAGTTGCCTAAGAAATTAGGAATTAGTTAATATTGTGGGTTTGATAGCAAGGTTAAAGAGAGAGTATCTTTCAATATAAATCAGTTGTAATATTGTGAAATCAATAGGAGTTCGTCCCTAGCACCTTTTACAATCTTAACTTTCCAAAGCGTTCTTCGGTTTCTATTATCAAAAATTCGAAACAATTTATTTTTTTGTTCATTTTATAGTTCGGTTACTCGACTTTACCAATCGATCCCTAGTTTATTTTTGTTCGTTTAGTTGTTGTTAGAGTTTATTGGTAATTGCATTCGATCCTTGAGGACGATATTCGGTTCTTACTGATTTTATTACTTGCTACGATTCGGTACACTTGCCGAAATATTAACAGTCAGTTTTCACCGATTTGCTTGCATGACCGATCCGATTGTCGACACGACTTAGTCCTATGCCTGGTTCCCGATCCAACCGGTCGGTCTGAGCTGGGTTTTAAAACACTGGATAAAACTCTTCTATGCAAGCTGCAAATGTCACTATATGGTCTGAAACAAGCACCACGTGCGTGGTATGACAGGTTACGCAAGTTCCTAGTACACTATGATTTCGTGGCCAGCAACTATGATCATTCTTTATTCATCTATCATACTTCTAGAGTCCAGCTATGTAATTGGTGTATGTTGATGACATACTAGTTATGGGCTCATCATCACGCTTGGTGCAAAATGTCCTAGACAAGTGATGAGCTACATTTGTACTAAGGGCACTCAGACACCTCCTCTTTTCACCTCCTTTGTGGTGAGATGAGCATCACTCTGGATGATATCTCATCATTGCTCCACCTCCCCGTGGAGGGAAGTTTCTATGATTTTCCAGACTTGACCAAGTATCAGGGAGAGGATATGTTGGTTGAGTTGTTGGGTGCTGACCCTTAGGAGGTAGCTGACCAGACTTCAGGCGGAGGGTTATCTGTGGGGTTAATATGGCTGAGGGAGACTGTTTACCCTAGGGCTATACAGGTGGGATGTTGGGACCATGCTGCTAGGGCATATATGCTGTACTTGTTGGGTTGGGGTCCGCTCGCGACAAGTCTGGGAACAAGGTCAAGGTAGGGTGGTTGGGAGCTCTCACTGATTTTGACACTGCTGGGGGTTACACATGGGGAGCGATGGCGCTGGCCCATCTTTACGACCAGCTTCGGAACGCAGAGAAACCCAAGACCAGACAAATGGGTGGCTACCTGGCTCTACTTCAGGTATGGATCTCTTAAATACTATACTAATTCAATTATTCGTTACAGGCATGGATCTTTGAGAATTTCCAAGGATCCCCCTTTGGCAAGAAGAAGGTGAACCCAAATTATGATGAGGGCCAGCCACGTGCCATGAGGTGGACCATAGTTGGGCCCAACAACACTTTGGACATGGCAGCTGTTCGAGTATCTCTTGACAGGCTGGACCCTGATGAGGTCACCTGGGAGCCCTACACCGACCATAGAGCTACTCGGGCATTTGAGCTCATCAACCTATATAGAGGCCACCTCCGAAGTGCTGGTTGTATCATGCCCTACATGCCAGACCGTGTGCTGAGGCAGTTTGGCAGTATGCAGAGCATACCAGAGGACCCAAGACCCCCCACCAGAGAAGTGGTCACAAAAGAGCTGTGTGATGAGAAGTGGTACAATTTTGACCAACACTTGGTGGAGTAAGGGCCCGCTGTTGACTCCTCATACACTATGTGCGCCATAATAGGGAATAAGGGAGAAGGTAAAACATAGTGTATGAGGAGTCAACCATATAGTGTTGACTGCTAGCTAGATTGCCAATTGTAAATTGTATTGCTGACTAGGATTAGAACAGTTAAGCTCTAACTGAATGCAGTTAGATGCAAACAATGTATATATACTGTAATCAAAGTCAATAACAATCTATGAGATTCAGTTCCAAAATATTCATTGAAGTTATAACTTCTCTTAGATGGTATCATTCGCCACCGATCCTCTCGATCTTCTGCATCCCTCTCTTCACTGATCTCATCATCCCTCCGTCGTTCTCAGCTTTCTTCCATGACAGCTTCTGCGACGGAAAGCACTGATGGTTCGCCAAATGCCTCGGCGTCGGTCTCAATCTTTCATGCAACAACAAATTCCAGTTCCTCTCATCAATTCGTCTCAGGTCCAAAGCTTGCCATCAAACTCGATGAGAAGAACTTCTTGTTTTGGAACAAACAGATCGAAGGAGTGGTGAAAATGCACAAATTGCATCGCCTCCTCGTTAATCCTGTGATTCCACAGAAGTACGCATCTGAAGCTGATCGTCTTCTTGACAAAACCTCCGATGAGTTTGAGAATTGGTTGGTACATGATCAAACGCTCTTCACGTGGATTCTTTCCACACTTTCTGAGAGTGTGCTTCCACGCGTTCTCACTTGCGAACATTCTTGGCAACTCTGGGAGAAATTGCAACAACACTACTTCTCACATCTCCAGGCAAAGGCACGCCAACTCCGGCACGAGCTCAAGAACACCAAGAAAGGTTCGAAATCGATGTCTGAATTTCTCACAACCATGCACACTCTAGTTGACACTCTCACATCAATTGGCGAATCAATCACCGATTCTTACCTTTGTGATGTCATTCTTGATGGTCTACCAGAAGAATATAGTCCGTTTGTTATAATGATCTTCGGTAGATCTGGTACACCATCGCTTTCTGAAATTGAATCTCTCCTCCTAGTTCAAGAATCGCAATTAGACAAGTTTCGTCAAGAATTGGCCGTCAACAATGCCTCGGTCAACGTTGCTCATGTGCAAACTCACTCTAATCCAACTTCTGGACAAAACGCTGATGGATCTCAAGGTGCTCGAGGAAATTACTCAAACAACTATCAAGGAAGAGGTTGTTGAAGACAAGGTCGTGCTCGTGGACGCGGTAATACTGCTCGTGGCGGCCGGAGTTCCACACCCAGGCCTACTTGCCAACTGTGTGGTCGTTATGGCCACTCTGTTCTGGATTGATGGTACAGGTTTGATGAAATCTTTGTTCCACCACCTACTGTTGTTCAAGCATCAGCATCTACTTCAACACCTGCAGATCCATCCACTTCTGCACCCACTGAAGCTGCTACACCAAGTGTGGGTCTTGCAGAAGCATTGCCTTTAGACGCCACAGGTAAATTCGTTAAATTTCCCTCACCTAATCCTGAAGATTATGAAGATTGGTATGGAGACACAAGTGCCTCGCACCATGTCACTGCCAATCCTTCTAATCTACAACAAAGTAAACAATACAGAGGTAGTTCAAAGGTGAAAGTAGCTAATGGTAGAAGCTCACATATTAACTCTATAGGCACATCCACATTTACTTCACCAATCCATCCACATGTTAACTTAGTGTTGAATATTCTATTACATGTGCCACACATCACTAAAAACCTGTTGTCTGTGTCTCAATTTGTGCGTGATAATCAAGTTTACTTTGAATTTCGTGACCCTTATTGCTTGGTTAAATCACAGGTCTCTAAGAAGGTGGTCTTGCAAGGCATATTAGGATCTGATGGTATCTATGTCTTCAATGGCTTACCAATTGTGAAAACTTCAACTTCTGTGCCAAAGTCTTCTGTAGTCAATTTATATTCTGTTTCACCTGTATTGAATTCTGTTGATGCATCTACTTGTAGTTCCTCTGGTGCACTATTGCACGCACGATTAGGTCATGCAAACACTCATATTGTTTCTCATGTAGTGAACCAATGTAATCTCAAGGGATCAAATAAACTGTCTTTTGACTTTTGCAAATCATGTCAAATTGGAAAAGCTCATAGACTTCATGCCCCTTTGTCACAAACACAATATAGTCACCCATTTGAATTAATTTATACAGATCTTTGGGACCATGCCATCACCACAGCAACTTACCTCATAAATAGACTTCCCACTCAAGGCCTATCCCCTCCTGTATCACCATTCCAAGCCTTGTATCACACCACTCCAAACTACAAACAACTCAAAACCTTTCGTTGTGCATGTTACCCTCATTTAAGACCTTACAACAAAGCAAAATTTCAAATCCATAGCACTCAGTGTGTCAATCTTGGCATATCACCTTCTCATAAAGGCTACAAATGCCTTACTTCAGATGGAAAAATTATAATCTCAAAAGATGTCACATTTGATGAACTCACATTTCCCTATCCCACTTTGTTTTCCTCTAATGTCTCTGCACAAACATCTGCACCTAGCACCACAAATCTACCAATTCCCAACTATTCTCAACCATTAGTCACACAATTTACTGCAACTTCACACACCAACTACTGTGACCCCTTCACCTGTTCCAAAATTAACCAACTTACCCACATCAGTGACACATACCTCACCACCACCTAGCCCTGTTCCTGCTTCACCTTCACCTACAATTCCATTGCCCACTCCTACTGTAGCTCCTTTGAAAACTCATCATATGGTAACCAAAATGCAAACTGGCACATTGAAACCTAAAGTTTTCCACACAGAAATTGAACCTACAAGCATCAAGCAAGCACTGAGTGCTGCTCATTGGAGAGATGCTACGCAAGCAGAACTGCAAGCCCTCCAGGCTAATAATACATGGACAATAACCACTCTTCCACCAAATAGGAAGGCCATAGGCTGCAAGTGGGTATATAGAGTCAAGGAAAATCCTGATGGCTTTGTGAATAAGTATAAAGCAAGGTTAGTAGCCAAAGGCTACAAGCAACTTCCTGGGAAAGATTATGGAGAAACTTATGCTCTAGTTGTGAAGCCAACAACCATCAGAATACTTCTCACTATTGCAATCTCTAACAAGTGGGACATCCAGCAAATAGATGTCAACAATGCTTTCATTAATGGGCACTTAGAAGAAGAAATATATATGGTCCAACCACCTGGCTTTGCAACTTCAGACAAGTCTCAAGTGTGCAAATTGAATAGGTCACTCTATGGCCTCAAGCAAGCACCAAGGGCATGGCATGAACGCCTCAAACCTGCTCTAAAATGGTTTGGTTTTACTCCAAGCAAATGTGACTCATCACTGTTTGTTCACTCCTCTGATGGTGTTCAGTTATTTGCCTTAGTATACGTGGATGATATCCTCATAACAGGGTCCTCTAAGACTCTTATCAGAGATCTAATTCAGAAACTCAACACTGCATTTGCACTAAAACACATGGGCAGACCAGATTACTTTCTGGGCATTGAAATCAAGTATCTGCAGAATGGCTCAGTTGTGCTAACACAGAGCAAATACATTAGAGATTTACTGCAGAAGGCCTCCATGATTGATTGCAAGGGTATCTCAACTCCAATGGCATCAGCTACAAAACTCAGCAAGTTTGGTTTTGACACACTGCAGGATCCACACACTTACAGGTCTATTGTTGGAGCACTTTAGTATGCAACACTGGCACGACCAGAGATAGCATACTCAGTTAATAAGGTCTGTCAGTTTCTCTCTGCTCCTCTTGAAAGTCATTGGAAATGTGTTAAAAGAATTCTAAGATACCTGAGTGGTACTTAATCTCATGGCCTGTTGCTTCAACCATCCTCTGTTACTAAATCACTCACCCTTATAGCTTACAGTGACTCTGACTGGGGCAGTGACCCAGATGATAGGCGTTCAACTTCTGGCTCATGTGTGTACTTGGGACCTAATCTAGTCTCTTGGAGTTCAAAGAAGCAGAAATTATGGCAAGATCCAGTGCAGAAGCTGAGTACAAGGGTTTAGCCAATGCAATAGTAGAACTGGCATGGATCCAATCACTTCTTCAAGAACTGAAAGTGAAGCATCATCCACCAGTTTTACTCTATGATAATCAGAGTGCAGTGGCTATTGCTCATAACCCTGTGCTCCACTCCAGGACAAAGCACTTAGAATTAGATATTCACTTTGTAAGGGAACGTGTCTTGGCCAACAAACTCAGCATTTTGCATGTTCCCGTAGCTGCTCAAATAGCATACACACTCAGAAAGCCTCTTCCATCACCTCAGCTTCTGGAGTTCAAGGCCAAACTCAAGGTGATCCCTGTGCCTCACCATTCGTTTGAAGGGGGAGTAATAGGGAATAAGGGAGAAGGTAAAACATAGTGTATGAGGAGTCAACCATATAGTGTTGACTGCCAGCTAGATTGCCAATTGTAAACTGTATTGCTGACTAGGATTAGAACAGTTAAGCTCTAACTGAATGCAGTTAGATGCAAACAATGTATATATACTGTAATCAAAGATAATAACAATCTATGAGATTCAGTTCCAAAATATTCATTGAAGTCATAACTTCTCTTACACGCCAGACACCTTGCCAGGGTACTACTCTTGGTATGGGAGGGTGTCACACCCTTTCATTGACAAGAGTCATTATATGCTGCTAGAGGACGAGCCAGATACTAGACAGGTACGTGTCTGTTACATTTTTATGTTGCCTTTTTATTAGTTTTCAAATATTGTGGGTGAGACGGAGCGTGCGCTGGAGGGTTCCGCCGTTCCACGAGGCACACAGCCATGGCGAGTGCTAGACAGTTTGAAGGCCCTAGTGAGACCTTTTCGGAGGCTTAGAAAGTACGGTTGTGTATATAGTAGGAAGAGCAGGAACACTCAGTAGTTATGTACCTGACATTTATGGATTTGTATGTTGTGAACACTCAACTTTTATTGTATGGATTTCTGTAGAAATATTTGTATATTGGTATGTTGTGAACACTCAGCTTTTATTATATGGATTTGTATGTTGTGAACACTCAGCTATTGTATGGATTTGTTTGTTGGATTTGTATGTTGTGAACACTTAGTAGTAAAAAAAATGGACTATTCGGTTGCCCTTAACCGAATATATTCGGTTGGGCTCAACCGAAGCCTCTAAAACAGGAAAAGAGGGGTGTGTGGCAAAAATAACACCTTCGGTTGCCCCTAACCGAATAAATTCGGTTTCCCCTAACCGAATCGGCAAAAATTGTGCGTTTCATTAATGGCCTTTTCGTTATTTCGCAGGGGTAAGGGGTGTGTGATGAGTAGCATGGAGTGTGGGAAAAGCATGGGCCCAAAAATATGTACGCGACTTGCTGGCCCGGGCCAAAATGGGCAGTTACAAAGCATGGTCCAGACACCTTCCATGGTCCACAAATATATGACCCTTACACGCACAAAATTGTCATACAGCCTAAATAAAGTGTGTCAATTTCTATCTGCACCACTTGACGCACACCTGTATAGGTAGTCAAACTGCATACAATGGTACTTAAGTGACACCATTAACCGCAATATTCATCCAGCCAGCACCATAGACCTGTGCTCTCTCACTTTATGCCTCGACAATAATATACATTTTATTACTTATCTTTCACATTGCATCATTTATCAAATTGAATTAATTCTCCTCTTTCTTTCCTTATGTCTCTTTTTTCTCAACATAATTCTATATTTTCCGATAAAGTTATGTAGAGGCCGAAAAAAACTACTATAACAAGATTTTGCTTTTTTCTTTGAAAAATGGATTTTGCTTAGTAACGTGTGATTGATCAAATACAATGTGAATTTTCCGGTTAATTAGGTAATAGTACATCATACCAACAAAGGTGTTGGTCTAAGTGGTAACTGGATTTGGATTCCACCCCAAAGTCTTGAGTTCGAATCTTGAATGTGACAAAAACTCTGTTATGAGGAGAGAACCACACGGGCCGGCAAAGTCGGGTACTCGTGGACAACCAGATTCCCCGGTGTAGATTAGTCATTGACAAAGCCGGTGAAAATTGCGCATCAAAAACATGGTAACAAAAAAAATAGTACTTTTTTTTTGACAAGAAAAAATAGTACATCATATCAAAGCCTGAAGACCATATATATTGCAGGTCTCCAAGTTGTCGCTTCCTAAATACACATGAGTGGTGTAGTATTAATAGCATAACACCTTATATATGCAAACCAGAATGATCAAGGTTTAAGATGAGTTAGTGGCTTGGGGTAAGTGACAATGATTATGCCACCATAGCGAGCAGCTGCCTCTCTGCTATTCATGGGAGGCTCTTCCATCTCATCATTGGGAACTTGAACCACCCAATGTCCCTTTCTTGAGGGAAATACCCTATTTCCATTGGCCCTTCTGCCACGTCCATAAAATTTGTCTATAAGAGCAAAGCCTTCTAAACCAATCCCTCTCATGTCTTCTTGTGGTGTCATTTGAACCCCACTAGCTAGAACAACGTAAGGGAAACAAGTTGATGTTGTTTTGTTTGTGTGTTATCTTGTTTCTTGCTTTCAAACAACGAAGCCAATGCCCCCTATATAGAAAGCAAAAAAGTTTCTTTTATTTAATTAAATAGTGGGACCAAAAGAATAGAATGTTAATGTTTGGTATCTAATTTTTGATAGATAAATTGATTAGTAATTAATGTACTTGTTGTTTGAGGGGAGGGGGAGCGGGGTCGAACTTACGCCTATATTTCCACTAATAATGTTCGAACGTATGCCTATATTTCTACAGACGATATTCCTTTCACTCAACTATGTGAGCTACCCTTATGGGACTAGTTAATTAGAGCTTTTTTTTTATGAAAGATTTTGCATTTAAAATAAAGGCTAAAATATACTTCAAAATAGTTTCTTATTTTTGCAAATTTAAAACAATATAGTCTCTTATTTATTTTATGTTTTCATATTGTTGCTTATTTTGTAAAAGTTTTCTCAAAATAATCAAAAAAATTATTCCAATATTGTCTCTTATTTCATGAAAGTTACACTATGGTCCTCTTTGTACAAAAATTTAAACAAAAAGGACCAAATTGATATTTCTTTGCAAAATAAGAGACAATTTTGAATAAAATAAAAGATGGACCAAATTATAAACCAAGATATAGATAAAAGAACAAAAGCATAGTTTAGCCTAGTTGAGCGAATATTTTTTATTACACAAAACTTAAATTAATCAATTGTAATTTTGATGTTCATAATATTATTTAATTGTGTTTCAGGGATATCTTTTAGGGGCTCCTATTATTGTGTTGGTTTCTCTTTTGCCGGGAGTCTTGGTCTAGTCCCCCTTGTACTCTTCTCTGTCTTTTTTTTTTCTTAATAAATTTTGGGATGATGCCCGTTTGCTAAAAAAAATATTATTTAATTGTAAAATTGATTTAAAACGTGTTTTAATTTTCATAACAAAATAATAATTTTAGTAATTTTTGTAGTCAATTTCAATTCCACGTTTTATAGTTCCCTCCTTGGTTTAGCGTAAAGTTAACCATCTCTAGGCCCCATCACGTGATAATAAATTTAAGCAAATTATGCTAAAAGCTCCTCGTTTAAGGAAATTAAGGCTCTCTTTCGCAAACCTGATCCGCTAGCTTATAGCGGATTCGCTAGTTGTAGGTATTTGGCAATACCAGCTTTTAGCGTTTTTTAAGAAGCTTATATCGTTTTTTGAAACGCTACTTGAAGTAGCGTTTGAGCTTATAGCTTATAGCGTTTCATTTTTTTCTCTCAATTTTACCCTCACTACTTTAATTAAATCACTCATTTATCCTCCATTAAATGAATTTCTCTCTCCTTTTTAAGCATTAATTACATATGTCTATTTACGTAATTTTATATTTATAAGCTACTTCAACCGCTAATTTTACCAAACACTTTAAATTCAATCTGCTACCTCATCCGCTAGCAGCTAGCTTATCCGCTATCCGCTAGCTTATCCGCTGTCCGCTACTTTTTGCCAAACAGACCCAAAGTAAAATTTTTACTGAGTTTTCCAGTACAAAGAGAGAGCTAAGAAAAGCAAAAATACAGGAAACAAAACTCTGCTAGCATCTGCAACGAAAGCACTAGCAAGACCAGACAGAAGATGCTCTAGAGAAATCCAGTTCAAAGAAGTAGCACCGAGCTTAATTAGCCCAAAAATCTGCACAAGCTAAGGTGTGGCAAATACGGTTAGACCCCCTCCAAGCAACAATGTTCTGCACAATTGTTGCATATTGATGCCAATGATTAGAGAACAAATTTCGAATTGAAGAGAATATTATAAACTTAAAATGACTTTCAATCTCTCCTGTAGAAAAATATCTTTATCAATCTATTACTATAGTTACCTTAATAGCAGCCTTTCCCTTTTGTGGGTACAATTTTCTTATTTACTTATTTAAGTATAAATTAATGGACGGAATATGTTCATTTTTTTTTTGGTCGAAGGACGGAATATGTTCATATACATCTCATCTAATAAGCTTAACGGCCTACTGGACCGGTGATTCTTATTCTTATAAACTTAAATCATATGGGTCTTCTTTTTTAAGGAGAAATTTATAAGGCAGTCCTTTTTTTTATAGAAATGGAGTGACAAGCCCAAAAGAGATTACACGATAATTATACGAGGAGTAGAAACTCCAATAACATCATCATCAACATAGTGCTTAACCTTGTGTCAAAAAAAACATGGTGCTTAACCCTATAAGGAGGAGTATCAAATAAAACATAGGGATTATTCTCCACCAAGCTACAACCAAGATCAGCAAGACCATCAGTCACCCTATTAGCCTCCCTATAAATATGCTTTATAATAACTGTCCAATCCAAAGCCAACAACTGTCTAATACGGCGAATCAGACTACGCCATTCAGAACTACCAGCAAAATCACCAGTGATACATTTGACAACAGAATCAGAGTCCAGATTAAGGTCAACGCGCCTAAAGCTTCTGTCATAAGTCAATTGCAAACCCAAAAAAAAAAACACTCCAATGTTCAGCTACTTTTTTTGGGTACACTTATTTGCAGCATTTTGAAAATTGGTTCGAACATTGAATTGATATGAGACTTCTGAGTCATGTTTCAATAACTTTAAACTGCTCGAATCAGGATGAAACCGTCGTCAAACCGCTCAGGTAATCAAACAATAAACGATTTCAGTTCATCATTTAATCGGCTTAATCGTTTGGTTGTTCGACTTTTAAAACACAGCTTATTAAACAATCATTTTTTTGGAACTTAACAAGGAATCTTAAAGGCAGGAAATTTAGTAAAAAACATGGGCATCAGGTATATCACGAAAAATCCCTTATTTTATACTCCCCCGTTCCTTATCTTTGGTATTGTTAGCTCTTATTTTTGTTTCAAAACAATGATTCTTTAAAAATCCAACGTATAATTGATCAAATTTTTCCAAGTGTGTGTGTCTATGTGTATATATATATATATACACATATCGCTTCAAAAAAGTATACATATATATATATATATACCCTTTTATATTTTTGAGTATTAATTATTGCTAGAAATGATAGTAATTTGGTATTTTTTTTATAGGCAAAGTCGTTAGAAATTAGCATGTTAGTAGTTAGAGGGGAGCGGGGAGCGGAGTTCGAACCCCGTACGCCTACATTTTCACCAACAATGTCCCTTTCACTCAACCACGTAAGCTAAAAGTACCTTAATTTGTTTGTAGATAGCTAAAAGTACCTTAATTTGTTAAACACGATGTGGTCAATTTTATCTCAGAGTTCCATACAAATGTAGTGCTGCCTCGAGCAATTACTTCATCTTTTCTAGCCCTGATTCCCAACTTTTTAATCCTACACACTCAATTTTATCTCAAAGTTCCACACAAATGTAGTGTGCCTTAGTACCACCTTATTTCTTTGGTTGGAAGTCTATATAAAATGCTTGCTAGAATCTTGGCTGGCAGATTTAAAAAGGTACTTGGAAGCATAATTTCTAATACTCAAAGTGTCTTCCTACCTCAGAGGCAGATACTTTAATGGAGTGTTAGTAGTAAATGAACCGGTTGATTTGGCCAAACGTTGAAAAGATAGTTTTTTTGACGAGGCTGAAAAGATAGTTGTGTCTTGCTGAAAATAAATTTTGAAAAGGTTTATGACTCTGTAAGTAGGAGTTATTTATACGTTTGGCAAATTGGGGTTCTGTGAGAAGTGGGCCGACGGATGAAGTCATCTATCTAGCTATATAGGAAATGTCTCTGGTCAATGGAAGTCCCACGGAAGAGTTTTAAATTAACAGAAGTCTAAGACAAGGAGATCTTCTTGCACCGTTTCTTTTTTTAGTTGCCCCAGAAGGCCTTGATGGCTTAATATTCCTTAAAAAATTTGAGGGATTGCGATCGATGATGCTTCTGCACCTCAATTTGGCTTAAAAAAAAATAGGGTTAAATATGTTTTTGGTCCCTATAAAATTTGAGTTTTTTGTTTTTAGTCTCTAAAAAAAATTTCACCAACTTTTAGTCTCTAAATAAAATAGGGTTAAATATGTTTTTTGTTTTTAGTCTCTAAAAAAAATTTCACCAACTTTTAGTCCCTATAATTTTTTTTTTGCTTTTAGTCTCTAAAGACTTTTAATAGCGCGCGTTTTTGACCTATTATATTTTTGGTTGCACTCTTTCATATTGGTTTTGCAAATAAAATATTATACGCTTTGGCCTTTTTTTTGACTGATTTGCTTTCCATAATCTCACCCTATATGGACCTAATTTTCTTTTGACAAAATAATGATAGCTTGACATAAGAATAAGAATATTGCAAAATTCTTATGGAGGATCTGTTTCTTTTGACCTAATCTGTTTTCAATCTTTCAAAGATTCAATATATATAAATCTTAGTAAAATATAATAGATATTATATTATATCTTTGTTTTAACAAATTGGACCTTTTTAAAAAAAGTAAGTGGATCTTTTTCTTAAACAGATTATTTATTGGAGAAAAAATAGGAAACAAAATACTATATCATCAAAAATACAAAAATACAATAAAGGTCCTCTTTAATTTTCCCAATAAAAGCTATATATCTATTTTTGTATCTGAACTTTATCCTTAACGAAACCTTTCATTTGAGATAAATTGACAACAGATTGGCATATTCCAGATTTCCTTCTTACCAAAAAAAATACATATCTTACTAAAACAATATTCCAGCATTACTAAAACAATATCTTCTTCTTCTTCTTCTTCTTCTTCTTCTTCTTCTTCTTCTTCTTCTTCTTCTTCTTCTTCTTCTTCTTCTTCCGTGATTAATAATAATAAGTGACGCTTTCGTGTAAAATAAGCAAGCTTCCATTAAGAATAAATTCAATTCAAAAGCGGCTGGTGTATCTGATTCTTCAACAATATTTTTGATTATTCGATTCTTCAACATTATTGTCTAACTTTCTACGTTCAAACAATTTATGATCAAGTTTTTTGAAAAAGAAAAAATATCAAACATTTTGTTGACCATATCAATCTTACGTTTTCTTACTTACGTAAGTTCCATGACATAGTTTGAAAGGAATATAAATAGGAAAAGAAGAAAAAAATTACTCTAACTTGTCTAACTCTATGTTGGGATGAAGTATTTTTGGGAAAATTGAAATAGGTTAGTTCAAATAAACAAAATAATAATTAATTTTTTTTGAATTTAACATAAACAAAAATAATAAAAATTTCAAAAAGAAATTTGAAAAGAAGAATGGCTGGAATAATAACTAATTTATCTTCAATTATTGAAACTTCTGTCGTTCATTCTAACGCCAATGTGAATGATATATGATTGCTAGTTGGTGTTGGAATAACTCTATTGACTCGTACTCCACTCAACCTCCCACTACCAAGCTAAATGCCTCAGAGTCTAATGTTACTTCTAATCTAGTGGTAGCATCTGACATGAGAATATTAGGGAAGTTTTAGGGTGATGTGTTAGATTTTTTTTAGATAAACAATACTTCATTAATTGAGTACTAGGGGTGTTCAAACCCAAACAACCAAGAGGTTACAAATTGTTTAGGCAATGAAGTGGATTAACCCACCATGAAGCACTAGAAAAATTATAACTACAACCAACTATATATAAACCAGCTCCACGATAAGCTTTTTACACGGGTAATAACGGAATCAATATTAGCTTCCTCATTCTTGAAGATGGTGCCACTCCGAGACAACCAAATACACCAGCATGTTGTCAACCAAATCAAATTCTTAGTCTTTTTGTCCTTCCTGCCCTTGCACAATTTACCAAACAAGCGACAATGCTCTGGAATAGTAAACGAACCTGTCAGCTACACTCCTAGCCAATTGCAAGAATTGATGCTGGCTGTCTTCACAATGATCATGGCAAAAAGGACACATAGCTTCCTCTTCGTTAGATGATGTTGTTGATCCTATGACTACCAATACTCAAGGAACAGTTGCGCAATATGATAAGTCCACACCAATGGTGTACAAGACCCAAAAGAAGAAATCTCGGCAAAAAAAAAATTGGAGCAGAAAACGGTAGACTATAACACCTGTTCAAACACAAATTCTGTTTTTGTCTCTTTTTGATCCGACTAGAACTTTCAGCAAAATAGAATTTGGTCTTTAGAATTGTAGGTCATAATTCCCGTTTAAGGACAACTTTTGTCTATGTCTCATTTATCTAACTATTTTAAGTAAGTATTTTTTCAATTGTATATAGGATGGAGTGTTTTAGGGGGCTTTGTTAGGGGTTCCTATTATTGCTTTGACTTCATTTTCTTGCCAAGGGTATTGGTCTAATCTCCCTTGGTCTTTCTTCTGTCATATTTCTTTTTTCTCTTTTTTAATAAATTCAGGGGTTAGTTCTCGTATTCCTTCTTGATGTTGCCTTACTTCAGAAGGTTTTAACGAGGCTTTCTTCCTCCTTTTTGCTTAAAAAAAGCTAAAATGCATTTTTTGCCTTTGAAGTTATTTTAAAAGTTTGCTTTGGTTTTCTAGGTTTTTTCCCAGTTTGGTTCTCAAATTTTCAAATTCGTTACACATGAATTCTTTTTTGACATTCTATCCTAACCCATGATAGAGGTGGAGCTGGCCGTTAAGTTGTGGCATGACTTATACACGTCAGAGAGGTATGGATTTACGTAATTTTACATTTAAAATTTAAATCACCATCTTCCCCGTTCTATCATTTTATTCCCTAAAACTAAAATTCATATTTCCAAAAACATCAATGACATTTCCAAAATCACCATTATCTTCTGCCACTGTCCACCACTGCGACACTGCTAGCAATGCCATGGGCGCTGTCGTGGTCCTCCCTCATCTCTTTCACGCTTAAGGGTATCTATGTCTCTTGCTCCCTCACCACAAACCAGGGAAAGAAGTTATGGGGGTGTAGGTATTTTGTGGTTGGATTTAGCAATTGTTGATATATATATATATATATATATATATATATATATATATATATATATCTTAGAATAAAATTGTATATAATATTGTTCTTAACCGTATATATAATCCTAAAGTGACAAATATTTTTTCTTTTTTATCCAATATGCAATATTTTATTGAACATGTGCAAAGGCCACCGAAACATTACACAGAGTGTAAGCCACTTGCTTACAGGGAAGCATCATCAGGTCCTCCAATGGATATATGCACATTAGGTATAGCTGAAACTCTAAAGGTAAAACTAAGCATATGAGCGACACCTAAGAAAACCTAAATCCTACTAAACTATGTTAATGAAAACATAATTAAGCATAATTAACAGAAATCTAAAAATTGAGAACAAGACCACTACGATAGTAGCACTTGCAAAGACTCCAATTAATAAATATGATCAAATAAGTTTTAGATTGGGAATGAGAATTCTTTGATTTCTAAGTGTGTGATAGTCCTATCGTCCAATAACAAACAAAATACAGAGTATCTAAGAGGCTAAACCACTAGTGTATCACCTTAAGGTTTTGAGAACAATTATTGTTTTTGACAATCATGTTATTGGTGCGAAGTATTCGCTAACTTTGTCGACGCCTAATCTTTGTTGGGGAATCTAGCTGTCCACCTTTAGTATAGGGTCTCCCCTCCTAACAACTTTTTTTTTCCATCCACAAGGCTAAATCCGAGACATTCACTACAAGATAAAAGGTATTTTGCAACAACAAAAGTCTTTGCTAAATGTTTAATGTTGTTGTGAAAATTGCTTTTTTCAAAAAGGAAAAAGTCGTTGCATGTTGTTACCTTAACTCCCATTGCGAAAAGTTTCGCAACAACATTTGATGTCGTTGTCATAACTCATTGTTTTACAACAATAATTGTCTCTGCTATTTGATCTAAGTCTCATATTACACCCTAAATAATAAATAAAACAATTAAAAATATATAAATAAAAACCCAACACTTAGGCAAAAAAACAAGTGTATATATCTGTGTAGATTTTTTGAAGCCATACCTCAGCTACACTCTCACTCTCACTAAGTGGCATGACTAAATCTACCTTTCAAGCTTAGGTGGTATAACAGTCATGTGAAATCAAAGAGCGGTTTTATAATGTACAAAAATTACGAAACACAGTCAAGTCGATAATAGCGTGTAAAGGTTTGCAACCCCGTTGGAAATTTTAGAAGTCGTATTTTTTTGTTAATGTGCAATACTTCTTTGATGATTGATAAAAACCTTAAACCTTATACTACGTGTAATTTAACAACTCAATTTTAAATCAAATGGGCTAATCATGTAATTTCATCTTAGAGAAATACTTTTCGTGAAGAGACGCAACGTACGGGTTCGTTAAAATCATTCAGTCTGTTGATGGATTATGAAAAAATCAATTTTATGGTGTGATTTTCTTACAATTCGTAAGAAAATATTCGTACCAAATAACATTGCCCTTCATCTTAGCAAGATATTAGTCGTGTTTTCTTCGAATATTCATAGAAGGATGTTGCACAATTATTTTTACATGTCCAATCTTAAACAAAGTGTAGATATGCGTTTATGGATAGTTGGGGCGTTCAATAGCTCTTCTTCTTTCTTGGAACATTATATACATAGATCACAAGAGGTACTACTTTCCATTCATAATTAATCCCCTTATCAAGACTTCATATTACACAAACTACAAAGTACATGCATTTTCTTAGGACGTACTCAAACTTGAGAGTACTTTATTAAATTACACATATACCCTTCCTCAGCTACATAAGACCTTGATTTAAATACATTCATAGGTAATTGAGCTTTTCCCTAGTACATAATACGAACCATAAAATACAAGAGTAACACATTTAAATACATTTATGAGAAAGTGCTTAGTGTTTAGTGGGTCTACCCCAACGATTATGGGTTTTTCCCTTAGAGTAACTTACAACTGATATTCCACCAAAGTGAGCAGCTGCATCCCTGCTAGTCACAGCATGCTCTTCCCTCTCATTATTAGATACTTGTGAAACAATCCATGAACTGCTCCTTCTTGTTGGACCATAGAACTTGTCAATCAGAGCAAAGCCTTCTAAACCAATTTTCCTTAGGTCTGCCATTGATCTTGGATATTGGTGCTATATATAGCTTGCTGGTTTGAAAGGGTTTTATCTAATGGATATGGTTGGTTTACTGCTTCAAAGAAGGAGAGACCTAAGTTTCCTTTTATAGAGAGGCAGAAGGGTTCACTTGGCTTTGTTGTAAACTAGTATATAACCCGTGCTACGCACGGGAAGAATTTACAATATTATTTTGACTTTTCATATGATTTTAAATGAAATAAAAATATGTTATTGATCACAATGATCTGAAAATTTGTGGGTACTTTTTTGATAAAAATATTAGTTATCAAAAAAGTATCATACTGTATAACGACTATTGGATGTTATAAAACCGGCTCTCTCAATTTGTTACTTTACCAAAAAGAATAAAAAATGAAGATGATGTCTTTATTTATATTAATATAAACAAATTAACTGTGATTGGTTAATATTCTTATTAAATTAATGTCAACAAATTAAGTAATTATATAGATACATACAACAAATTGTAAACTTGATATTATAATAGGAAGTAGATATTAAAAGCTATTTTTCAGCATTTAACTATGAATTGTACAAAAAAGTAAAAATTAATTGAAATATCACTAATTATATTTCTAATATTAAATTAATGTGACGATTCATCTTTGGCTACTATTATCTGCCTTATGATTTTCCACGTAATGTATGTTCCAATTTGAGTATATAACAAATGCAATTAAAATATATAGATATTAAATATAATATAATAAGGTTATTGAAAAGCCACAATCAGTTTTTGATTGCTGCCCAAAAAAACTTTCTACACAAAACACAGTATTTTTTAATTAGGATAACCACAATACCCAGCAATAGTTTCATTGAAAGCAAGTGGTTCACAAAAATAGGAAAGTAGCCAATTATTTAGGCTCTTCTGGAAACAAACAAAGCCTAGCTTCAATGATAAGCTTAAGTTTCTATACTCACCGTCAATCAACTTTACCTCCTTGTATTCCTATACTCACCGTCAATCAAAGTGATTTCAATATATACCAATAAGCTGCGTTTCTAATTGACACCAATTATTCCAAGCTAAGTATATTGATCTATCGCATAGGAAGAGTCCCAGGTCTTCTTTGGGATCGAATTCTCCTTCCAGCTCATGAATCGATTGTGCACCAGTTTGTTTCTTTCCTTGGTAAGTCCGATCCACTCATATTTCATTGCAACCTATTGATCATATTTGACAATATTCGTTTTTGGGATTTTGTAGTTATTTTTCTAAATTTATTGGATTTGATGAATGAATCGGTGTTTGGTTTATTCCACTATGCAGCAGCTGTGTGTTTTTTGAAGAACTCCCAATTGATATAAACTGATGCTAAAGGGTTCCACTGTAATCAATTGTTCCCTTGTTATCGATAAAAGGGGGTATGCTATTGATGCTGGTGATAAAAAATCACTTCCATGTCATGAATCTACTGACTAAGCCTTGGTCTTCTTTTTTATTTGCTGTAAACCTTTCAGTTTAACATCAGGGTGACCTTTCTTTTGCGTTGAGTTTACTATCCTTAGTGATACACTTTTATACTCTGTTTATATATCTGGATGCATCTTCGATGGTTTCTAGGGCTACGAAATCAGTTAGTGATATATTGTGTGTGTAAGTACCACTGACATCTTTAACTTAAGCTAATCGATTTGATTCTTTGTAACAAACAATGGAGATACTTCTTTGTAACAAACAATGGAGATACTTAAGCTAATATATTGTGTGTGTAAGTACCACTGACATCATTCAAAAATTCAGTTGTAAACCACTCACCTCTGACCTCATCCTGTTCATCAGAATGACACACTGAATCTGAACGAAGATACTTCTTGTCATCACCGGGTATGATAGACAATACAAAATCGTTAACCTTTTGAACTGCATCTAAAGTAGGTGCTAGGATTCCCCGTTCTTTAAAATACTGAAAATCACTCATGTTTTGCAATATGTTAAGATATGCAAAATCAACCAGTGAGCGCATAGGGTAGTCGCAGTCCTGGATTAGCAAATCTTCTGGTATATCAATCTCCAGCTCACCATTCTCGTTTCCACTTCCTTTCCCATCTCCAATCTCGAGAATCCATTTTGCAAAATTTGCCAGCTGAGCCTGTTCACAACTGTTAGTTGAGCTTTGGAGTCTCATATTCTTAGTAAGCCTCAGCCCCCCCCCCCCCCCCCCCCCCCCCCCCCCCCCCCCAAATTTTGGAAGAGCTAATGGCTGCACCAACAATGTCTTGCCTTGAACCCTTCCAAATAACAGGAAGTATCTGTCTAAAGTCCCCACCCAAAACTACAACCTCCCCTCCAAAAACTTTTTCCTTATTTGCAGGGTTTTTCCTTATTTGCAGGGTTTTGAGATGACATAATATCTCTTAAAGTTCTGTCAAAAGCCTCAAAACAGTAACGATTCAGCATAGGAGCCTCATCCCAGATTATCAATCTCGCTTGTATAAGCAAATTTGCACGTTGACTACCTAAACTGATGTTGCAAGTAGATTCCTCTTCAATATTTAATGGTATGGCAAATGTAGAGTGTGCTGTCTTGCCTCCGGGTAAGAGTAGAGCTGCAATCCCACTGGATGCAACATTAACCACAATTAGTCCCTCAACATGCACAGCTGCAGAAAGTGTGCTCCAACAAAATGTTTTGCCACTTCCCCCAAAACCATCAACAAAAAATACATTTTTTCCCGAACCTGTCATGATCGCGTTCATTATCTTGTCATACACATTTGTTTGCTCGTCGTTCATCCTAGCCAAGCTTTCAAAATGTAATTTTGCCATTTCACTACGATCATAGTTGAGCTCATCTGCAATTAGTCTATTTTCAAATTAATGAATGTCTGAAATATCTGGAAATGGCATAGATGAGTAATCCTTCAATGATCTGCCATTACTTTGTAGCAACTTTTCAATTTCAATAAGACAAAGATTTTGTAGTTGGTCGTCTCCGATATTATGATCTGCCAATACAAACATCAATTGGTTAGACATAACACATTATTTATTAAACAAACTATTAAGGAATTCGCCAAAGAGAGAGAGGAGATAAAACAAATTAACCTTGCATGTGTAAATCTCTTCGCCTATCATATACAATCCCATCTGAAAGCAATTTCCATGTGCTGCACCATACCTTCTCTGGTGTTGACATTGTATGCACAGATAAAAGAGTTACAAATAATCTTCGCAACTGATGCCCAGAATACAGTGTGCTTGCCTCAGTTATCCCATCAATAAACTCCTTGTCATCAGTCAATAACCCTAGTTTAGCACATGCGTCTTGAAACGTAACCTCAACATTTCCGTTTACCTTCTTGAGGTCATTAAAAGTTTTGCAACCTCTCTGCACAGTTAATAAAATTCGCATGTAAAATAACTCTCCAACTCCCGGTGGTACATAATTTAATCTACCAATACTTATACCCTTCTTCCTTAGCCTCCAAATCCTACCTTCATGATCGTATACAAATTTGGATGGAAATTCAGCATACGTTAAATTCTTCCCTTCCTCATACCTTCTGTTTGCAGCAAACCACGCAAGGAACATTGTATCAGACGACTCTTCCTTGCAAACAACTCTTTTGATCTTGTCGTTGTTCCTGAACAAAAGTCTCTGTTGGCCAGGGAGATGAAATGTCAACCTTTGCACAGGAGGCCAATGGTGGTGAATATCAAATGCGAAAATTCTCCATACAGCTTCAAATGGAGAAACGTACCTACAGTCATAATATTGTTTGATCTCATCTATTACCTCTGGCTGACCTGTTTGCTCATTGTCCTGACATATTTCAAGTGTTACACGATCTGGTCCTTTGTTGACGTACTTGAATAAATATTTGATTGAATTTGATTTGTTGCAGTACTCAACGTTTACATGACCTTGGTACCTCATTAACAATTGTGGGTTGTAGGCGACTACATTCCTATTGTCTAACTTCACACCCTTTTTTTCGACAAATAAACCTGTATCACGACGACGGTACTTTGGGTAACCATCATCAATAATACTGGTAAACTGATGAAATGACTTTGGGAAGTACTTGGTGCACTTCTTATCATCACCCATGCAAGGTGATTTGGGAAAGCCAAACCCGCACGGTCCATTTATTATAAAATTGTGAACTGTATCTGACAATTTTTGATAAATAGTTGGATCCGGTAGTTCTGCCGAAATGAGCCTATCAATGTCTCTGGCAGTCTTTAGCTTATCTTCACCATGAAGCCATAAAAGAATGTGAGCATGTGGTAGTCCTCGCTTTTGAAATTCAACTGTGTACATTACTGAAAGGCACGTAAATTGCTCTTAATTTTTATTATATAACAAAGAATAAATCAACTCACTTTAAGAATAGAGGTATTCTAGTAAAATTTAATAGGGATAAGCATACCTGCTTCCACTTCACCAAACATTTTTCCTTTTCTTAAGTCAGCCAACAACTGATCAAGTTTCATCTTGAATACTCTGCATACAATGTCTGGCCTGTCTGAAGGCTGTAAATTCCTTGTAGATACAAAATCTTTGATCTCTTTCCAGTTGGAATTGCAAGTTATGGTTATAAACAAATCGGGATAGCCGTATCTCTTGCAAATACCCATCGCATCCTGACAGTTATTAAACATGTATCTCATTCCACCTGTGAGCGATGGTGGCAGCACAACACGCCTACCCACCATATTAGTGTCCACTTCACCTCTTGTCATAGCATCTTATAGGTTACAAAAGAGTTCGCTTCGTATGTCTTTCTGGTTATTCCTTATGTATGATAATCTTTGTGACTCGATCATAGTGTATGTTGCCACCAAAAATTGTTGGTATAATCTCTTAGAATTCACAATCCTCCCTAATTCACACATACTTTCATGTATCCTGAATGCAATCCACTCTCTCAAGGAAACACGGACTCTTTTCGTTCGTGTGCTATTATCTCCTGTATTTGCAATTTCAATATCTTCTTTGTAACCATCTTCTCCGCGAGGAAATAACAATGGATATTGTAACGGAATAAAAGAAGTGTGCATCTCATGTAGCCTTTTAAGTCCCCCACCAATTTTTGTGCAGATGATGTCTCGTCCCCTTTCTAACATGTCATCATCACCAATTATTAGTGCCGCAACCTCATCACATGCTGGAGTATTGTGCATCCTTGCATTCTTCGATCGACTTCTTATTAATCTGAGATAGCAATTACTTGTAGGATTCTACTCAATATAGTCCCTGGCTCGACGATAAGACTAAGCGTACGGATTGTATAAATCAATCATAACTGTCAAGTCTTTGACCAAACTTAAGTCTAGTGACTTCGAACCATCAACTGAGCTGCAAAAATGCACAGCATGGTAAATTTGCTAATTAAAACATGGCTTAAATACTTTTCACCCCCCTGCAAAATTACCTGATATCCATTTACCCCCCTGCAAAAAATTTTTTTGCAAAACAAACCTTGCAAAGTATAACATTATCCAGTTACCCCCCTACAAATGTTGCCACTATCCATTTACCCCCCCAATTTGAGGGGGGTAACTGGATAATTTTATATTTTGTAGGGTGTTTTTGGAAGCGGGGGGGTGAATGGATATCAGGTAATTTTGCAGGGGGGTGAAAAGTATTTAAGCCTTAAAACATTGAATGATCATTGTCAAATAAAGAATAGGGTAATTTTCAAAACAGAGAAAAAGTTTTGATTAATGAATGAGGAAAGCATATGTACCTAAAGTGTGCAACTCTATTTTGTGCTTCGTTCAGGGTGTCATACACATACATCTGTGCAAATTTGGCTCTACCACCTTCTTCCGGCATCAAAGATCCAATCCGATGGCAGTTCTGTCCGCTAATAATAAACTGGGGTGGCCCCCACCATCGTTTGCATGGTGCTGAATTTTACCACCAAGGGATGTGAACGCAAACATGCTATTATAAACTCTTATATTCTCAAGAAAATGTGAACTGCGATCATCACTTCCGTTGAACAAATTAAGTAACAGATCTGGTGTGTTGTCCAGATATGGTATATGGACTTTACCCTTCATACAACAAATTGAAAAACCTTCATCAACCTTGTTGAATGACTTGTCAGGTCTCTCTTCAAACCAAACAATAGCTGTGCATTTAGAGCAGATGTGAGATGGGTGGCCCAGGTCAAACAAATCTGCATAATGTTAAAAACATTTTAATTTGTCATATTTCTGTATAGTGCTTTACCAGAATACATACTCTAATTATGTGTACAAATTTTAAAAATTAAGAAACTTATTTTTAATCTTTACTAGTATCCTCCCCAGTGTCATATAGGGCAGATCTTTGCTCAGGGACTTCAGGTGCAACAACAGGTGGAGTTGAATCTGATATGTGAATATCACCTGAATGGATATCATTGAATACTATACTATAAATTACTATCTAAGCCTTTAGTTGAAAATTCCACCGTAATGAAGTATACAATTAGTAAATTGAATGATCGAAAATGTTACTGCTGTACCTTCATGTGGTGTCTGGTTCTGTTTTTCTCTATCTTGCATATAGCGCTTCCGTCTTAAGCGTGCTTGCTGAGAAGCTACCTGAGCCGTGATAGGCTGGAGTTGATGTGTAATATTGGTGACATCACGCAAAGGAAGTAATCCTAGAAAATGTAAACCATTAATCAAACTATAAATACTCAGAATACACTTAAAAGGGTTTTCGAAATACTGTCTTGCTCGTTCACTATATCTGTATATACAAATGTACAAATACCTTCTGAATGTGTTATTTCGGTGGGCACCTCATGAGAGAACAACCTAGTTGCTCCTACCGATTTCAATGTGGCTTTGTCTTGTACTTTACGCTTGCGACGATTGACAGGAGGGGTCAGATTATGTATGTCAGGAAGTTGAGTAGTTCCCGAACACAGTTGGCCAGTAAGGACACTACTTGGTTCATAAAATCTTGATTGGTTAACCGGCATATGACGTGAACCACTCGTTTCAGTCGCTGATAGTGAATGATAAAACAAATTGTAAATAATTAATAATCGGAGTTAATTTCATTAAATTTGTTTATATTAAACTTTATATATCATATATAGAAATGTTTCATTCACATATCCTTCAACAACTAAATCATCCATTATTGAAATCATGTTCGCCAAAAGTTATATAAGATAAATAGTATTTAGAAATTTGCCTTTCCAAATTGATGAGTTATTTGTCATATTAAACCCTTAGAAATGATAAATGATATAAAGCATAAATTATGGGTGTCCATCGAACAATACCATAGGTAACACCAGAAAGAGGCGCCGTCTGATAGGGGCTAGGTGTCTGCAATATACCCGGTGTTTTTTCCGTAAGAGGACAGCTATTTTCATCTGTAACACGATATTAAGAATTAATATGAAAAGGGTTTTATATAAAATGGTCCTGAATCATGCCTTAAAACTTATGATTATATATTACCTAACAGTTGGATGCTTGATGTTCCAATTGGTTCTTTATCACTGTAACTAACTGACTTACGCTTGCCAAGTTTGCGTTGAGGTTCTGATGACATGTCTGTTTAAACGGTAATATAATGATTGTATGTATGTGATATAAAACCTTCAACACGTGTAGTTACTAAATCAATTATAATTGTTAATACCTGCAGATGTAGAAGTAACATTGAATGAAAGTTGTGTGAACAAAGATGTAACAGCCTCAGGATGGCACCGTCCAGGAGTTAGATGCTCAGTTGCTGGTGAACTACCTGCTAGAGCGGAAAGGGGTGTTGACAGATTTGAGGTATCCAGATCATAATTGGCAGGGTAGTCTTATTCCATTTTTATTTGTTTAAGAGCATAGATTACCTGAATTTGTTTTTTGAGGGTCTTTGTTGGGCTGCCCATTATATTGAGATAGTAATTCGTTGAGCGATGATTGATCTTTAGGGCTCCGTAACTCCGCCAAAAGTGTTCTAATCTTTGAACGCGATGCCGACAAACGTGGTTCTGATGCTTGCTTTTCCATCTTACCTGTGTGTTAGAAAAGCAAATAGAATGTCCCCACTGGAGATACTTAATTCATCATAATGAAAATCAAGGAGAAGTGGTGAGTGTGTTGTACTGACTGGTCACTTGTGGGTGTTTTCTTTGGCCGGCCACGTGGCCGTTGGTTACTTACTGTTATTAAAAAACAAATTCATGATGTCATTATTCCGTTATTTAATGTTTTAAACAGCGTTTTGTGTGTTGACGTAATTTATATATATTACCTTGGCTAATCTCAGAGAGAGGAACACCTGAATTTCCGTTAGCATTTTCGTTAGCTGCACATCCATAAAATCAGTAACTTCGATCCGATACATATATTATGACTTGAATATATAAAGCTAAATCATAAGTTGAATATCATGTATCATGTTACCAATATAAGCCAAAAGGGAATTTCATCTGCATCTACCTGTTATTATTTCTGATGGTTCGCATTGTTGGGTAGAACGTGACCGATGAGCTTGTAGCTTTGTAGGTGGGTGAACAGGTTTCGCGCTTTCTATTAAGTTTTTATAGAGGAGAAGACATGTTTATTAGGATCGAGTCGAAATTGTATAATTAATATCAAATAAATTGTTGCAGGAAGACCTTCAATATTTCGTTTGTGACAATGGTGGCGGGGTTGTTCAGTGTTGTTTGTTGACGTTGCCTCACAGTTCTCTGTCGTTGACTGCATGTTCGTATTCTTCTGTGAAGGTTTCACAAATGTCAGAACTACAAATTATGAAGGTAATTTAGCTAGAAATAATATGATATAAATGTTTCCTATAGACTGATTTGTAAATGATGAGTGAGCATATAAAAAACTAAGAAATAAATATGCCCTAATTCCACTTTAGACTGACCTGTGCGTGGAACTCCTAACATGAAGACTTGGACAGCATCACTGTTGGAAAATGTGTTGGATTCTCTTAAAAACAATCCTTGAATAATTTATTTATTTGGGGAGGGAATTGTGTTGAATATTTGAATAGTCTTTAGAGGGAATAATTCACAATTTTTTAATTATTGCCATTTATGATTTAGCTTAATTAGTGGGTCAGTAATCACTTGAAATTGATAGCTGCTGATTGTAATAATGATATGCATTTATTTGGAATTACTGAATTCCCCAAATAAGAAATTCCCTATATGGGCGCCCCCTAATTGTCTTGCTACATATATTTAACCATTAGTATTGAGAATAGTCACTGTCCTCCACAACATGTATCAGTCTAATGTCATCAAGTTAGGAAAATATAACACGTTGCTTTATTATTTGATGGTCTAATCCTCCATCAATGATGCTAAAATAGTACCAAGAATTTAAAGTCAAGCTCATATCCTGAACATCACAATAAAACATAACAGCAAAAAAAAACATTCAACATGCAACCCATGTTGAAAACACCATTGTACCAATTATTGGATAATGCCTACCCCTTTAAACTAAAACAGCAAAACTGAAGTAAATTTATCGAAGTACTGGTACTTTGATTCAAAAACTAAGGCTTCTCAATTTTAACGACAACCCTTGGGGTCTTCGGTGGAGGACCATTGACTGTGGATGGTCCAACATCAGAGTTTGGCCTCTTGAGCAAAATACCCTCATTGTGTCAAATCTACACAGCTTTCACCATTGGAATCAAGCTGCTGATTAGCTAACTCGCCAGAAAACTTGTCCATCAAGTCTTGTGCGACAACGTGGGTTGAACCAGCTTCAGCTCCAACGGTGGATTCTTCTCCACCAACAACTGGTGTTCCAACAACTCCCTACAACCGAATCATTGTGGGTGTTTATTCATAATATTGATACAAAGATATTTGGTATATAAAACAGCATCTAAAAAAAATCAAACAAAATTGTAATCACCTCAGCTACATCAAGCCCCACAAATTGGCCAACCACACCCTCATCAATAGCAATCTTCCTTATGATGAATGTCCTTTCAAACCTAGTGTCTCTAGGGGGGGCACCTCCACCTTAAAGAGCATCCTCTTACCAACCAAATTGTTAAACTCCTCAGGCACTGAAAGATTCCCATTAATCTAAAATACAAAGAACAATTAGGATCATGTGCTACAACATACAGTTTTAAGATAACATGTCTATCTATAAATCAACATAATACCTGGTTTATGTGCTCAATGAGATCAGCACATGTCCTACCCAACAATGTGAATGCATCACGGTCGAACATAGTAAACAAAGCTGAGTCGGTCTCATCAATTACGCGCACGTTAAGGCGGTATCTTTTTGTAGCAACAACAACATGGCGCCTGCAAGTGTGGCAGTAGTATAAATCTGAATCTTCAACCACTTTGTGATGGCAAGTGCTACAGGCGGTATACCACCACAACTTGCCAGGTTCCACACTGTCAATAGTGCCCAGTACCACGAACAGAGCTCTCTGTTAATCCGTAAATAGGGTTTTATTTTAGATGTGAAGTCCAAATTTGTGTTGCAAAAACTATAGTCATAGAAAATTGGACCAACCTCCAGAAAACTTTTGAGGGAATTAATGGTGCATCTTGGAGTGAGATCTAGAAATTCCTCCTGAACAGATATCTTACCAGCATCCTCTAGTTGACTCAATCCAACTTGAATTGGACTGGGATTGTTCTCTAGCATCCTGTTTTTAATAGACAAAAAAAGTCATTAAAATAGTAACAACACCAGGAACTTTCGCAGACAGATTATACCGGTTAATGCAAAAATTTAATCAGAATATATCTTTATACCGATTTTTAAGGGCAGATGCTTCAGCAGTTTCTAACTTGTAAATGACCTTTGTAGTATATATGGAGGTCTGCAGTCCCATTTGATCTGATGATGTAAGAATTTACTATTAAAACTGATACATGTAATTTTTCTATATATATATATATATATATATATATATATATAACAATCCATTAAAAAAAATGTTACTGTTGAACGGTTTAGCCTTCGCCCACAGCACGGCGACAACAGCGGTGTCAGAATCGCCTGACGCAAGGAATGCATTGAGTTCGTCCACATAGTCTCCAAACAGGGTTACCTTGAATTTATACCTATTATAAAAGTACATGAGTGTTTTTTTATTCAGACATTTAATTTTTTTTAAGTCATGCAATGTCAAATGAGCTAATTACCCATTGTTGTCGAGCTGAATGAAATTCAGTTTGCTTGTCCGTCCGTCCTTCTCATAAGTTTTCTCAGTTCCAACACTAGTTAGTAACCAAATACATCTGCATTTTGATAAACAATGTAAAAAACATGTCGTATTATGCATAGTATATGAAATTCGAAAATGCTAAGCAAGAAATACACATCAGCTAAGTAGTCTGGGTTGTACCCCATGTCGTAGACCTTTTTTTGGGTCATTGAATCGATATATCAATGGGGGCACGCTTTTGTCAGCAACACGGAGTAAGACAGTGCGAAGTCCAAAGTTTATTTTGTACTGATGAGATGTGGTGCGATATAGACCAATGTTTGCACCAACACTGAAATTTGAGATGCGGAACACATCACCCTCTTTGAGAACATTTTCAAACCTATAAATCAGTGTTTGTTTGACAAAAGCTCCGATGCGATCACCCTGTACAACAAAAATGCTTTCGTAATAAGAGTATTCACAAACGCCAGCCTATCAATTGCGGACCCAATGAGCAGGATATATTAAAAATCAAGCCATTTCTTTATCCAAAATGATAGAATTGAATATGAAACAATATGATAGAGGTTGAAATCAGGGTTACTAAATTGTAATTATTGTCTAATAACATGGACAATATATTGTTTCAATTACAACATATTGGAATCATTTTATTAAATAGTATAATATTCCTAATCACTTGAAATCACTCATTAGGTCCTGACAATCAACAGACATAATAATCTCTGTAATGCTTAAATTTCATGAATAAGATGGGAATCATGTTGTTTCATAAAACAATATGTTATGAAATCTTATTATGATTTAATCATAAAATTAAACAAACAGCATAAAAAAACAGCGTGCTCTTGCAGTAAGTCAGCAGAAGAATATCTGAATGAAGTTGTTTGACTTACAGAACTGTCCATCAGGACCATCTCAATGTTCAACGGACCTTGCCCCGCCGGGACTTTCTCTGGCACAGTCCAGAGCCTCAGCATGCGAGCGACCACAGTGAAGTTCCCATCTTTTGGGACAATGTCAACAAAACGGAGGGTTTGAGAAGCCATAAGTTGGGGGTTGGTTTGTTCTGAAACAGGGAAAAAAGTATAGATAGGTCCATAGCTTGTGAGTGTGAACGGTGGAGGCAATTGTGTGAATTATAGGTAATTTATAGGGGTCTGTGTGATTGTTGTCCAAGTAATCCTACCATGATTCTAGGAATAGTGATTAATTACTATTAATTATGCAAAAATTAAGTTATATCCGTTTAAAGCAAAATAATCTGCATTAACCAATTTCCTTATATCTTTTGTCAGGCCCTTTAATTAGGCAAGGATTCAAAAAACTACCTACATACTCCCAAACGTGGTGAGCTATAACCATTCAGCTTTGACTAAAATGTGCCTGGTGGCATTGCTTCTTCGAAAATAATGATTCTATAGATAAGGTAATGGACTCGTATGTTTATTCAAAATTATATGTACATGAATACATATTGAAAAATTTAATTATTTTCGAATAAGAAAATAATTTGCATGGTTGTAATAATAGATTAATTTGTATCATTTTCGAATAAAGGGTTAATTATTTGGTTGTAATATAAAGCAGCTGATCCGGAAAATTGTGTAATTATCCTATAATTATGCTAAAATTAAGTTATTGGCATTTAACCCACAATGATTTTCATTAACCAATTTCCTTATATCTTTTGGCAGGCGCTTTAATTAGATTCTAGCTGGAAACGTGGTGACCTGGAAACACCCAGTTGGGAGGGAATTTGGTATTACTTGTCCAGGAAGATTCAATTGTAATTTATGTAATGGCCTTATTTTTTGGACAATGGTAATGGCATTTTTTGTAAGAATTTATATCATGGTTAATTATATGGTTGTAAGAAGAATGATGCTGATCTGGTTACGTTTTTCTTGGAAGTCAGCTGTTAAATTTTGACAATATCTTGGAGCAAATTTCGTCCATATTTGTCAATCAGGGTTAATTTCATACGTTTTAGTAATCTTTGCTTATTGGTATTAATAGCATTGACCTTGGATGGATTAAAATTGTATTTGAATAAAGAAATTCCATAACAGATGATGGGCATTTAATTTGAATAAACAAATTCCATAACAGGTGGTTCGGAGTATTATTCATTTCCTTCCAAAACGGTTTGGTTATTTAACTATTTGTTTGGAAAAATAGGGTAAATGGAAGATGGCGTTGCATTTGCTGATAGGACACGTCATTTAATTAATGATTACGTGGCAATTATTGTCGGTAATCCTTGTTGGAATGCCTGATTGGTTGACAATTAAGCAATTCGGCCCCTTGTTTCATTTTTTTTTGTATATATATTAGATTAGATGTATGTGGAACTAGAAGAATATTTAAGTATTAATTAATTGCACGTGGATAAAATAATATTGATTCTTCCACAACATTCTTTGAAACTCATTAGGTTAACAATATAAAAAACTCCTAAAAAGAAAATACTCTTTATTTTATTTAATAGCAAGTATAGGTATATTAAATAGGAATAGAAAGGGTACTCAATCCATTACAGAAATAATTCCACCCCAACATACAGTTCCAAAGGAAAACTAGCTAGACCGCATAAAAACTCCATCAGGAACAAAAAACTGATGGAGAGAAACCAACTACACCCTAGAAATTAAGATGAAGAAACCTTTTTGTAATATAAGCATCCAGAGGAGTGTAACCCTTATCAAAATGAAATGAAATGTAAGAAAATATCTTAAAAAGTATGATACATTTGATGTGTAGCGAGAAAATAAATTAAATAGAATTAACTGAACTTTATATAAAGCTTTTACGTTTGTGCTTCTTTGTTTCGGTTCTATATTTTCTTTTTCCGACTCTTTTGTATGGGTTCGGGTACTCCTTGTACTACTTTATATTTAGAATAATGTTGGATACCACGAAGGATATTTTGTGGCCACACCCTCAAATGAAGTGGTGTGTGATGCCGCGCTATTAATATCCCGTCCACGTTTTCCAAATCCAAAATTTCCGCAGGTTTGACTTGTTAATTGTTAGCCACATCACTTTGTGGGTAAGTTTCGGGAAATTTCTAGCTGCAAATAGCAGCACTCTTATATTTATAATATAAGTTTGCCATTAAAAAAAGGCGTAGTATAACTGACAAATTTGATGTTGTTATACTAAACATTTTGTGTGTGTGAATTTGCGAGGACAGATAAAAAAAATTGAAGTAGCAACTCCTTTACCCTTAAAACATTTTGATTTAAAAAAATATAAATAAAAAAATATAACTTGAGAGAGGCTAATTAAAGCAGTCACCTTTTAGAAATCATATTAAAAAATAACATAGATTCTATAAATCAAAACCCATATATTCTACTTTATCTTATTCTATAGTGTTTTGTTTACGCTACCATAAAATCTAAAGAGAATTATTACCAAAAATAATCTTAAAGATACATTATTGTAAGAAAAAAAAAATCTTAGTGAACTTATTCTATAACGAGTCCGTTCAAGCGTTTAGGATGGAAAATATTCAACATTATATCATTTAAAAATTTAAAGTTCGTGACAAAAAAAAAAGAAATTTGAATTTGAAGAAAATTGAAAGTGATCATAGTTGCGTATATGGCTAACTCTCCAAATAATTGAGAGTTTGAGAGGACTCGCATCGTGCAAATTGCGGGTGTGATCCCCCATTTGAGACCAAAGATTGTGCTATTGTAAGATTCCAAAAAAAAAAATTAGCATCTCTTTCTTTATTTTTCAAGTAAATATTCTCTCCGGTTTCACGCACGTGAGTACTTGAGGTATGGCAAAAGATTAGTCTTGTATTCTCTCGGTGTTGAGTTCAAATCTCTTCGAAAACAGTTGTAATAAAATGATTATTAGTACCACTTTGAAAGACATTTCGCAAAAGATAATAATTAAGTGGATAAAGGACTTACCACTTACTTTAGATTTTGTTACAATGTGTATTATATAGTGGTACAATAACTGAGCATGCCAATCAGACGTAATTGGTTACGCTTGAATGGATTCCAAATGTTCTAGAAGGTAGTAAATCATGGTGTAGTTAGTAACTACTACATCCGTCCCATTTTATATGCAGTTTAAGGTTGTTGCGCACATATTAAGAAAAATGATTAGTAGTCTAGATTTTATAAAAAGTGTTTTTAAATTACCATTTAATCATTTATCTCTATACATAGATAAACGTGAATTATTTATTAAATGTAAAAAGTTGTCATGATTAATAAGGGCAATAGTGGAAAAGCATGTTAGATGCTTTCTTGAAAATGTAAAACAACAATTAATTTGAGACAAATTGATTTTACTACAACAATTTATAAAATGGGACGGAGGTAGTATATATTACTCCCCCTTGAAACTTAAATGTGGGTCTGAGTATTGGATTACTTTGAGTTTAAATCAAGGTCCATGCTTTTCCCAACCTACTCACTACACACCCCTTAATTCAAAATATTCCAAAAATACCTTCACATGCAACGCTCCTTGATTTTGATGGAGGACGTGTTTATGAGTGGTTCGCTTAAGACCAACCGAACGTGTTCGTTTACATCCAACCGAACGAGTTCGGCTAAACTCAACCAAACGTTACAAAAATTTAGAAGGGGTGTGTTTTCCAAATTTGTTAGCTCGGGGATGGGGACCCGAACAGGTTCGGGAGGCAAGGCTCGAACCCACCTAATACTGCACAGACAAAATTACAAACAAAAATGTTTCTGTTTAGGTTTCAATTGGCAAATCCACAATGTTATAACTAAGGCAAATTAGTATTGATTTAAAAAACGTATATCGAAGGCATAACAGTCATATGTGGGAGATTGGTTGTCTTAATAAAATTGGAAAACAAATCAACAAATCACTATCTTCGTAATCTTTACTTAAATCTACATAAGCCGGGGGTTGTGTCTCTAAGATCAACGCATTCCACTTTTGCATACGACCCGTAAACAACGCGTCTCAACCCTTTGCTACAAATCTCCTATTAACATTTCATACCACATCGGGCGGGGGCATTGGACTTCCATTCTTCATAAAAACCTTATTTTTGGTATAGTACGTCATCCAATTCTCTTTGGGACCTCAGAAATGTGACTTTTCTCATACTACCACCATATAGGCAAAAGTAGAAGTCAGTGTATTGCCTGATCTCATTCAAAAGATCATTTCTCACAGAAAGTCAAGCATCCTCACACCTTCCAAGTAATGCAGCAATACACTAGAATCCACAGTTCCCATCATCCTCAACATTAACAATATTCTCAACATAATGATGAATGATTGATGGAAAGCCCTTTATGTATTTATAATAATCTTTCGTATGAGTAACAGTAGGAGCTGGTGTAAGAGTTAGATTTGGAGTAGGAGATGGTGTGAGTGTTTGCGTCTTAGGTAGAGGAGGAGTAGGTGTAGTAGTTGAACTGTCAGTTTGAGTTCATTTTTTGCTTAGTTATAGAGCAGGTGTCGGACATTTTGACTTTGGTATAGGTGGAGTGCCATTGGAACTCCTACTTTGGGTAGGAGTAGGACGTTTACGAGACTGAGCAAAAGATGAGGTATCTTTCTGGGAGTCAAATTTGTCATCTACGCGTTCCCAAAATGACTTTTCTTTCTTTGTAGAGAATGCGTCATTCTTTTTCTTGGCTTTTTTAGGTGCTCCCTTTTAAAGTGACTAAGTTACACAAGAAGGGGGTTGAATTGTGTGCCCTTTTAAATTTTGAGACCTGAAATCTTCTCAACAGAATATTCTCAAGAAAAACTTGGAGATGAGAAGGTTGAAGTTAGTTTCATAAACAAACAATGAATACCTCTATAATGGATGATAAGTAATAAGGATGATTAAAGATAACTTTAACTTATAAGAGAAGTGTTGTATTCAAACAAATATAAGTAGGTTAAGAGTTTATAAACTGGGTTGAAAACTGTCTTGAGAAGGTTAATGAAATTACCCTTCTATTGGCTTGGAAACAACATAAATGATTCTGAATAGCTCTTAGCTTGTAATGAAAGAATAAACCTTAAATTAATTTTAGAGTAGTTGAAAGGATTTTCTAGTTAAAAACAATTTCAAGAAGGTTGGAGAAACGAACCTTCTCTTAGTTTGAAAAACAAAAGGCAAGTAATAGCAAGTAGGATAATAGTATGGAAAGCTAGTAAATAACACAGTAGAGTTATAGAGGTTCACCCAATCCTTGGCTACGTCCTCTCCCCACTTCCTTGTGAGTATTTCCACTATTTCCCAAATAGTTATTACACTTGCTTTTGATCAAACACAAAAGACTTTCACCTAACCTTGCTTTTGCTTCAACCACAAAAGACTTACAACACCACTTACTTTTGATCAACACACAAAAGTCTAGGTCAACTTTGGGGATCCAACAAACTGCAGGCAGGGGCTTCGTAATATCAAGAGAGACCCTAGCCCTTATGGAGGTCCTCATCAACCTTCCCTCATGCATAGCGTCCTCCACTTCCTCCACATTACCCACCTTACTCAATATTGTAGTGACATTCTGACAGTTCAAATACTAAAGCGGAACATTGTGAACTTGAATCCAGAAGCTATCAAGCTCATAGGGAGATACCTCTGGGATCCAGAACTGTAGAGCTAATAAGTGGTTCATCACGTACCAAGGGGCTCTTCTAACAACTTCTTTAGCTTGCTCTTCAGTTGCAAATGAAAATAGAAACATAGTTTTACCAAGGTCTGAGATGTGAAGATCTGGGTAGTTCCATGCCTTGCTAATGATTTCTTTTGCGCTCCCTTGTTAAAGCTTCGCAGACTACAAATTTTACCAACTAATGATTTTCTTGCTAACGAGACATTATGTGTTGATGCAAGTACCATAACCTCAGTGAGCTCTTCTGGATCTTCCATAGGTTGAGATGAGGAAGCCATTGAACCAATGATAGGAAGCAGGAAGAAATTAGACAGAGAAACAAGCTGCTAGAGCTAGGTCAGGACCAGAGAACAGGAAAGGAATGTTGTATAGCTAGGGTTTAAGTGTAATATTATTGTTATGAAGAATTATGAAATCCCTAATCCCATTACAGAATGAGAGAAACGCATGAAGCGAGAATGACCAATGAGAGAGACGTAAGAAAGCAAGGATATTGACGTGTGAGACGGTAATGAATGGCACAAAAAGCAAGGCCAGATATGGCAGTGCAACAAAATCCAGCTAAGCTGGAACCAAAACCCTAAAGAAGGGGCCAAAACCCTAGCAGAGCAAAACTCTATAGGGAACGTTAGGATTAGTTCTCTGGGATGTTGTTAAACACGATGTGGTGAATTTTATCTCAGAGTTCCATACAAATGTAGTGCTGCCTCGAGCAATTACTTCATCTTTTCTAGCCCCGATTCCCAACTTTTTAATCCTACACACTCAATTTTATCTCAAAGTTCCACACAAATATAGTGTTGCCTTAGTACCACCCTATTTCTTGAAGTGACTAAGTTACACAAGAAAAGGGGCGATTGAATTGTGTACCCTTTTAAAATTTGTACCTGAAATCTTCTCAAATAAATAGCTTTCAAGATAAACTTGGTTTGAGAGGACAAAGGTTAGTCTTTTCCTAACAAAACAACCAATGAATAAAATGCTTGATGAATGATAAAGATAAACTTTGAAGTAGTAAGAGAGAGGTTTGAATAAAACTGATTTAGTTATGACAAGATTAAGTATCAGTTTGAAAACAGTCTTGTGAAAGTAGATTGAATTAACCTTCACTAGGTTTTAAACACGTTCAGAAGTATTAAGCAATTTAGATTGACAGTAAGGAAAACATGTAAATGACACAGGATTTATACAGGTTCACCCAACAATGGCTACGTCCTGTCCCCACTTTCCAAGTGAGTATTTCCACTATCTTTCAAGTATTACTTACACTTGCTTTTGTTCAACCACAAAAGACTTCAAAATACAACTTGCTAATGATCAACACACACCAGCAACCTGCTCTCTTTACACAGCTACACCAAGCTATTCCTACTAGAAAACTCTCCTAGTTTCCTAAAGGATTCCTCTATCAAGTAGATTCTAACCAACACTCACCTCTCTCTAGGTAGTTTGATAGAATGCTCACTAGATAGCTTTTAACAATCAAAGGTTTGGGTTTGGGATATACAATAGCTCGAATAATAAAACACACTAAGTGCTTGCAAGCTAACACACACTCTATAGAAAATCCCAGGCTTTGTGAAACTTGAGTGTGGGATGAGTAGGATGGAAGAACTTTGTGAAGCTTTAGTTGTGTAGGTTCCAATTCACTCTCATGATTTGTAATTTCGATTTACAGCCTTTAAATTGCCAATTGATCTAAATATAGCCGTTGGAAACTTGAATATAGCCGTTTGGAGATGTCCAATGGTCCATAGAATTATCTGGTTAAACGGTTCCAAAGTTAACAGCTTTTGAAGCTTCACAAGCTGACAGTTGTACCTTCTGCTAGCTTTTCAACCTTCACAAGCTGACACAGTACTTTATGTTCAGAATTCTGGTTTTCCCTTAGCTGGCTTGTACTTGTAAAGCAGCTTTACAGCTGTTACACGAAGCTTCACATCCTTTAATTTTAAACACCTTTTGATTGGCCTAGGAATAATCAAGGAGTTCATCCTTCATTTATTGTGAGATTCCAGCAGCAACAACTCTCTGATTTTCAATAAATGAGAGCTAACATGTTTGTTATATTGAGAAGCTTGATGAGGATGATCTTCATATAATGTTCTTGAACTTGTTCTTCATCTTCATCTTCAACCTTCACAATTCTGGATCTTCAAAATAAATGTGGGGCCACACTCTTTTTAATTCTGGTCAATGTTGCGTTGACTTGGTCAACCCTTTGAGTTGACTTTTTGTGTTGAGTTTTGGTCAACCTTCACAGTTGACTTTTGGTCAACCTTCACATGACCTTAACCTTCACATCTTTCAACCGTCACAACTCTTTTCTACCTTCATTTTTCTATGATCTTTTTAGCACAAGGTAGTCTGATATTTTGCTATCTTTGATGGCTTGTTCTTCACACTTGAAATAAACTTGTTAGATAACATTAACAAGAAAACTTAATATCTTACTAAGTTTGTATCATCAAAACATAGAAAGAGATTTTCATTCCAACAATCTCACCCTTTTTGGTGATGACAAACTTGTGAGTAAGTTTTAAGTTTTCTGTTTTAATGGATAAACAGTTTAGGTATACTAACAGAATTATTTCTAAGAGATTTAACTTTCACAGCAAGCATATAGCAAAAGGATAATTATCATTAATCATTCAATGCATACATGATGAACATATTGTTTGATAACTATCACATAGGACAGAAATTTAAAATTGACAGAAATTTAAAAAGGTGTGCAAAATTATGTGACACTATCACAAAAGTCACATAATCAGACTATCTCAAAAGATTTACTAAACTTGTCAACATAATCAGACTAAAACTCCATAAATCACTAAAACTCCATAAATCACTAAAACTCCTAACTAAGTAGCTAAATAAAACTTAATCTCTATTCTCCCCCTTTTGTCAACAACAAAAAGGAAGGAAGAAGCAGAAATTAGGCTGCTACTTTGTAGGGGAGGAATCATCAGATGAGTTGGTTGAAGCAGCAGGTTGTGGAACATCCTGGAAAGGTTTTGGTGGAGGAAATTCTGGTGGTGTGATGGATGGAATGATGAGTGGAATGACATGCTCTCTGATTCCTCTTTTTAGTTTAATCTTCCCCGTCGAATAAAATTTTAGTTGAAGACTTGCCTTGCATGTTCATTAGTGATTCCTTTTTTTTATTATTATTTCTATATACATTTATGTAAATAATATCTGATAGCAAATGTACTCCATAAATGATTTTAGAAGGGAAAAGATCATGTCTTGATCTGGCTATGTTACACGTAAGCCTTAACGAATTACACATTCGGGAATGTTACCACATGGTTTATGTAGTCCGCTTTTGCCTCCTATGTGTCATTTAACTTTTCTCTATGATGTTCTTCCATATTGTTTTCATTATGATTTGTCATTCTTTTTCTTTTGATATATTATTACTTAATTCCTTTTTCTTTTAGGTTTATGTTGAATCTGTTGAGCTTCAAATGACCATATCAAGAGCGCATAACTTAGATTTTGAAGCATATTAGGATTCATATATTATTCTTTTATTGTTGTTGAATTAGTCTAAGAATTTTGTAGCTTTTGATTCTTTTTGCAGATTATGTTTTTTTATGGATATATGAACATCATTAGCTTGCAAGAAGGTCGTGTTAATTATTTAATTTTTCAATCGACTTTGGTTTAATTTTCATATTAGAGTTATTCATCACACAAGTTCTGCTATTTTTGTCCTAACCGACTCTGCAGCATTTCAATTTTATGAACAACATCTCACTGACCTAATTGATTCAACCAATACAAATGTAAATATCTTTTTTAGTTTAATTGCATTTATGTGATTAATGCGAATGGAGCTTTCATTCCAGGTTTACTTTTGTGCTTTTTTAGCGATCCGTTTTTCTCTAGATTATTGTTCTATTGATGAATGACTCTCACTCCACTGAGTTTTTGTTCAAGACTCTTTTGATTCCTTTCAAGTCATGTTATTCCTCATGTTTGATGTCTGATTTCAGTCTTTCAAATTATTCTTTTTATATTTATTTTTTGAAGGGGTGAATTTGTGTTGTGTGCCTAAGATAATTAGAAAGCCTTTGGGATTGACTTTGAATTTCGAATAATGGGTTTCCCAATATATGGTCTATCTTCTCTTTAGTCATTCAATTTTTGTCCCTATCATATTGTACGTAGGGTTCTTCCCTTTTAATCCTTTCAAATTCTACTTTGCTTCCAGCATTTTTATGTAAATCTTTATGTTTCTTTTCTAAAATAATTATTACAATTCTTTCCTCCATTCAAATTGTTCAGTCCATAGGAAATACCTCATGTGATTATATGTACAATATATTTGTGGAATGATTTGCAAAATGAGTGTTAAAAGAGTGTATAAAAAAGAGTGTTGCTAGCATTTCTCATCAAGTCTTTATTCAATTTTTTATTTAACTACTGAGGTTATATTATTTCAATAGCCTTTTTAGAAATTATATGATTTTAATTGGGTTGTCAAGGAGTAGCAGATATTTTATAATTTTTCAAGTATTTTAGTTAAAAAACATGCAATGTGTAAAATTAAAATTGCATTCGGACTATTTTTTTTGCCATATCTCTTGATTTTGCTTAGCAAACTGTAATGTTAATTTTACTTAACACTTTAACAATACTAATATCTTATACCAATAAAATAGTAATTAAAGTATTGCTCATTTCCCAATTACAAAAACAATATATATTCATAAATGGACAGATACACGAAATAATGAAAATTCAATATTATGTTGAATGTGATTTAGATATGTCTATTTTAAATTGAAAAAATAAAACAAAGAAAAGATCTACTTAGCACAAACACACAATGATCATAAACTCCCGTTACTTTTTAATATCAATATCAATTAAACATTGTATTCACAAAATTTTGTCAAGAGCTGGTATAACCAAAAACAATTCTCCCTAAATGAAAAAAACAGTTTTTGTAATTAATTTTTTTGACAGAAAATATTAGTTGTAATCAAAATTATAATAAGGAGAAATTACATTCACCTCCCCTAAACCACGAAACACTCACTTCTCTTATTTGACGAGAAACACTACAACAGAACAAGGCCAACAGGGGCGCTTTTTTTTATCCATTGGGGGCGCTTTCGGGCGCCCTTGAATCTGGTGCTCCTGATGCCAACCCCACAATCAGAAGCGCTCACAAAAAGCGCCCCTGTTGGTCTTAGCGCCTCAGACCAACAGGGGCGCTTCTAAAAAGCGCCCCTGATTGCTTTTTTAAAAAAAAAAACATTTTTTCCTGCTTCTGGTGTATCCTATAGTTTGCAGCACATCCCTACTCTCATTTTCATCAACCAACAACAACCAATATCAACTCAACAACCAATATGAACCAAATTTTAAATCAACACACCAAATTTTAAATCAACACACCAATTGATTTAACTAATACCAACTAATGCAAGTTTTATTATCATAGTCAATCAACAGAATAACAAAACTTATAGAAAATCAAATGCATAAAAAGAAAAACTGGAAACCAATTAAATTTCATACCTTTGAGTTGGACTTCAAACTCCTATGAGCTTGTAACAACAATGAACACAAATGAGCACAAATCTAAAACCTACAATAGCAAAATCAGAAGACAAAAAACCTATGAGCATGAATGTTATATTGACTTTTTATCAAACAGGTAGCATGGAACCGAATATCTCAGCAAAACTATGCATCCTAGGCTTATTTCCTCAACACCAATAGAGATAATAGAAGAAACCAGCACCAAGAATGAAACAATAACTAACATAAACATCACGATTCAAAACGATTCAAAAATCATAAAGAGGGAAACGAGTTAATTTACCTGGTTGATAAAGAGAGAGAATGTGATTTCGGTCGGTTCCCTTCTTCTCCAACAAGCTTACAACACACCAATGTTGTGTGAGAGTGAACCAAAGGGCGAGAGGGTTTGAGAGCTAGCGCGACGGTGGCTGTTCGTGAGGGTTTGAGAGAGAAACAAGCAAGATGAAGATGCAAGCAACGAACAAGATGATGAGAGGGACAAAAGTTATTGTAGGGTTCTTGAGTTGTTCGTGAAGGTGAGAGGAAGAGGAAATGCAAGCAAAGAAACCAGAGAACTGATGAAATGAAACGTAAACTAATTAAGTGTAAACACATACACCTTCAGGAGCGCTTTTTAATAGCGCCCCTAATGGCCTCCGTGTTTTGAGCATCAGGGGCGCTTTTTAAAAAGCGCCCCTAAAGGCACTACAACAGAAGTTGTTAAAAAGAGCGCCCAATGAGTAGCGCTTTGTACACGAGCGCTCCCTATTACTGTACACGGAAGTACAATAAGTAGCGCTTTGTACAAGAGCGCTCCCTATGACTAAACACGGAAGTCCAATAAGTAGCGCTTTGTACACGAGAGCTCCCTATGGTTAAATCTCGCATACCCAATAAGAGCGCTTCCCTCTTGAGCGCTCCTTATTTTGAAAACACGCTACCCCAATAGGAGTGCTTCCCTCTTGAGCGCTCCTTATGTTCAACAAAATTTTAATATTCTAAAATAGTATCTCCCTCGCGCGCTTCAATTGCAGAAACCCAAAAACTCTCTCACGCACAAACACTACTCTCAGTCACGCACAAAGAGCTTCCTTACCACAAACCCAGGATCTCTCAACCCTCATCGGCCTCCTCCCTGCGCCGCCGTGTTCCTGCACACGCCGTCATCTCCACCACTCCCTCCTTTCCACCACGACGTTATCTCTCCTTCTCATTCATCTCTCTCGGAACAGCTGCTACTCATTCAACTCTCTGCTCTCTCTTTGGTTCTTGATAATAGGTTTGGTTTTTGCACCTTTCATTTTTATGGGTTTTAGGTTTTAGGTTTTAGGTTTTAAGATTTTGATAATTTAGGTTTTAGATTTTTCATGAATCTTTCCCTCTTTTAGGTTTTAGGTTTTAGATTTTTCATCAACCTCTGTTAAGTTCTAATCTGTTATGTTTTGTTGGATTGGTCATGCCAAGTGGGGGTGATGTGTTTGCGTGGAACCATTAACGATACTACTCCCCGTATGTGGTTTTGAGTCTTATCTTTTTGATCACCATGTGTTTGATAGATTGATAATTACAATTAATTAAGTTCTCAACAAACTCTTAAAGGAAAAATAAAATATTGAAATCATCTCGTAATGACTATGATTCTTCTAGATAGTAAATTTTCACATAGGTTTTGAAATCTGCTTTTGTATCTCAACTTTTTCATTGTCATACTCATTTGACTTCTATACATGCTTTATGAATTTGTAATGCTATCGGCAGAAATTAGGAACTAGCACTACAACAGAATTGTTTAAAAAGAGCGCAACATTAGTAGCGCTTTATAGGTGAACGCTCCTTATTCCCGGAACGCACGTCCAATGAGTAGCGCTTTGTAGACGAGCGCTCCCTATAGCTAAACACGGAGGTTCAATAAGTAGCGCTTTGTATGTGAGCGCTCCTTATGGTTAAACGCAAACGTTCAATAAGTAGCGCTTGGTACGCGAGCGCTCCCTATGACTAAACACGGAGGCTAAATAAGTAAGCGCTCCCTTTGATCAAAACGCGTCCTCCAATGAAGAGCGCTTTTTATGCGAGCGCTCCCTATGACTTTTTTCTAATTAATTTCCTCGCGCTTCCTTCAGTACTCTCAGTCTCTTTTGGTCTCTCTCTCAACGTTAACGTTCTTGAAACCCTTACTCAGTACTCAAACAAGTAGAAGCCCTTCTCACTCTCACGCAAACACTTCACGCTAACCCTAAATCTCTGCCGTGACCGTCGTGTGCTTCCACCATATCGCTTAACTCTGTCGTTTAGCCCCCAAATCTCTGCCGTGACCGGCGTTCTATGACTGTTGCTGGTTTCTTCATCGTTTTGTGACAATTGCTGGTTTCTTCGTCGTTGTTGAAGTTGGTCCGGGTTTCTTCGCCGTTGTTGAAGCTGGCCCTTTGCTGCGTTTCGTTTTCATTCTACGTTTGAGGTTAGTTTCCTCTGTGTTTTTGTTTTCCTTGCTGCGTTCTTTGTTTCCTAAACATATGCCTATAATATCTCCCAAGACTATGCCTATAAACTCTCCCTTGACAGCTTGGTCAAAGGTACAGCAAATCAACATTAATGGTGCAGCAAAGCATTAATGGACAATGATTCCATATAAAAGGAAATAAAAACATATAATACAATTTCCTATTAATGGTGCAGCAAAACATATAATATTGATTTTGGGTTTATATTCTGAACAATAGTAATATAAAACATTCGATTTCATTTTTTGCTTCATTAGTTTGTCTTTTACATTCATAAAGGTAAGATTCTTTGATGGTTAACTAGTATTATTTATTCTTATCAGGATTTTGTTATCAATTTTGGTTAAATATGGATCGAAAGTGGATGTCTGCAAATCGTCTGTCGAAGGAATATGTCGATGGAGTAGAATATTTTGTTAACTTTGCTGTTCGACGATTGGGAACTTCTAGTAATATCAAATGTCCTTGTTTACGATGTTGTTATGTAAACCCAGTTACTGCAGTTGAGTTGGAAGGACATTTAAAGGCCTACGGAATCGATCAAAGTTATACTTGTTGGACAATGCACGGCGAGGAAAAAGGCGAATCTTCAAATATGAATAATAGTACTGAAAGATGTGCGCCGGTTGACACCGAAAAATATTCATTTGATGGCAACCAATTTGAAGAGATGACAAAACCGATTGAAGATAATCTTAATGATTGTCCTCAAAGGTTTGAGAAGTTGATAACCGATGCAGAGACACCGTTGTATGCGGGTTGTACCGAGTTCACAAAATTATTGGTTGTGATAAAGTTGTATAACTTGAAAACTTGCCACTGATGGACAGATAAGAGCTTTACGGAATTACTCGCATTGTTGAAAAATATGTTGCCGAAGGATAATGTGCTCCCTTCTCGAATGTATGATGCAAAACAAATATTAGGTACCATTGGCTTGAACTATGAGAAGATACACGCTTGTCCCAATGATTGCATATTATTTCGGAATGAACATGCATTGTTAAAGTCGTGCCCTAAGTGTAATGCTTCGCGGTATAAGAAGAAAGAATCTGCGCCAGAAAAGGTGTTGTGGTATTTTCCTATAATTCCTAGATTTAGGCGCATGTACCGTAGTTCAGAAGATGCAAAACACTTGACTTGGCATGAGGATGAAAGGATTAAAGATGGGTTGCTACGACATCCGACAGATTCTCCGCAATGGAAAAAAATTGATATTCATTATCCTGATTTCGGGGAGGAACCAAGAAACCTTCGACTTGTATTGTTTGCTGATGGATTTAACCCGCACGGTACAGTACATGGCCCGTGATTTTGGCGATTTATAACTTACCTCCATGGCTTTGTATGAAACGCAAGTATATGATGTTGTCTTTGTTAATTTCCGGGCCCAAACAACCAGGAAATGATATTGATGTGTACTTGGCTCCTTTAATTGAAGACTTGAAGCTAATGTGGGAGAATGGCGTAGAGGTGTATGATGGGTTAAGAGAAGAGAGTTTCACCCTAAGGGCTATGATTTTTGGCACAATTAACGACTTTCCAGCATACGGCAATTTATCTGGGTACAGTAACAAAGGTCAGTGTGCATGCCCTATTTGTGAAGATAATACAGACTGGATGTGGTTGGAACATGGTAAGAAGAATATCTACCTTGGTCATCGGAGATTTTTTCCTCCAACTCATCAGTATCGAATGTGGAGAAAGGCATTCAATGGGAATTCAGAAACCCGTAAAGCTCCTCCACCTTTGACGGGTGAACAACTATTTGAAAAGGTGAAAGATTTGAACATTAAATTTGGGAAGCCTTTTGCAGGAGAGCTTGCCAAACGAGGGTGGAAGAAAAAGTCGATTTTCTTTGAGTTTGCCATACTGGAAATCATTACATGTAAGACATTTCATTGATGTGATGCATGTTGAAAAAAATGTCTTCGAAAGTGTCATTGGTACCTTACTCAATATGCCCGGAAAGACTAAAGATACCATCAATGCAAGGTTGGACTTGGTTAGTATGGGGTTGAGACCCGAATTGGGTCCGATAAAGAAGAGTACACGTACATATTTACCTCCGGCAGCTCATACTCTATCTAAAAAGGAGAAAACTGTCTTTTGTAAGTTTCTTTATGGAGTTAAAGTTCCAGAGGGGTACTCTTCAAATGTTATGAACCTTGTATCGATGAAAGACCTCAAGTTGAAGTCTCTAAAGTCCCATGATTGTCATGTTCTCATGGAAAATTTGTTACCCATCGGTATACGATCCATTTTGCCCAACAAAGTGCGTCAGGCCATAACTAAACTTTGTTTCTTCTTTAAGGCGATTTCTAGTAGAGTGATTGACCCTGGAAAGTTGCCAGCGTTGCAAAGATCAATTACTGTCACATTATGCGAGCTTGAGTTAGTGGGAATGGGCGACAAAGTTAGTGGGAATGTTGGCGAATCCCAACCTTCCCCTTCTATTGCTGGCAAGACAAAAGTGTCTCGGCCAATAGCTAGCGGGAATGAGATTGAATCCCAACATTCCCCTTCTATTGCTGGCAAGACAAGAGTGTCTCGGCAAATAGCTAGTGGGAATAGGATTGCTGACAGATCTTGTAATAATCCCATGGAGTTCATCACTTTTTTAAAAATCTATGCGTCAAACCACATGGGTAGTGCAACCATAATACAGTCATTGATGGATAAAGAAATTTTTGGAGACGAGCAAACACTCACTTTCAATCAAGAGGAACTCGAAATGGTATTTGAGCACGAGGAGGCAAGTGCGACTACTATTAGAGCATATATCAGGTACATATCTATCTTATCATTTCACCTATTGATGTTATTATATTTATTATTATTATTATTATTATTATAATTTGTATACATTTTAATTAAAGGTATTTGTACCATGAGATATTGGTCCCGAAGAATCAAACAAAAAGATTTGTGTTCTTATGCCCCGAAAGTACTTTTCTACTTAATCTCCCCCTAGATCCTAAGAAAATGACAAAAGAACAAATAAAAACAAGCAAGGAACAAATGAAAAGGAACAAGGAAGAGGTTACAGCCAGTATCAGTCAGCGCTTGGCACTAGCACGTGAATCAAGCTGTGATAGTTTGTTTTTGGCACCCATCAACTTAGGGTGAGTAATGAAATCTATATATATCAATCGTATATAATATGTATTTGTTATATATTTGCCATTAATTTGATTGTTCAAAAATTTTATAGGGTCCATTGGATATTGTTGGCGGTTGATCCCAAAAGAGATGTGATTTTCTATTTGGATTCACTGTTAGGTCATTACAACTACTACACCAAGTTGGTGGGAGTATTTAATAGGTGTGTATTTAGATACCTTGCATATTTCATAGTTTAAATTATGTGTGTATTTCGATTAATATAGTTATTTAAATGATGTTGTTTCAGTGCTTTGGCATCTTATTGGGGATTGAGTGATTCCAGGACTGCGTACAGAAAATCATCATGTTCTACAAAATCTATAGCAATAAGGGTAAGTTTATAATCAATATTCTTATGCATATGTAATTAATTAAATTTAATAACCAAGTCATATTTTGTTTTATAGGGTCCACTCCAACCAAACAACATTGATTGCGGGTACTATGTAATGAAATTTATGAAGGACATCATCAATCACAACGAAATGGAAATCCCAATCAATGTATATATAATTTGATAGTTTATTTTTTGATAAGTAATTCAATATTTGTTTGATATTGATATAATTCTTAGTTCATTTTATTTTACTTTTTCAGTATTTTTCTGGATATGTGTCTGGAGTTCCTTTTTCTGATGAGCAACTTACTGAGCTCAAAGGAGAGTGGTGTCATCATGTTGCCGGTGTTATACATGAAAATCGAAATTGATGTAATTTTTTTGGATATCCTATTTTTGTAGTACCTATATTGGATATCTTGTAATTTTTGCTGTTATGTTGACATTCATGTTTTGGTACATGATGATTTATGTAATTTTGGTTGGCATATATGTGTGTATGTTGGATTTATTAATTAGTTGGAATTTGATTTGAAATTTGTTTTTGATTTGGAAATTTCATTTGGAAGTTTGTTGTTGGTTGATGAATATGAGCAGGGAGCAAGGAATTGGTAATAGAGAAGAAACAGGAAAAAAAATTCTTTAAAAAAAATTAGGCATAGGTAGCGCTTTTTGTAAGCGCTACTTATGGTAATAGAGAAGAAACAGAATTAAAAAAAAATTAGGCATAAGGAGCGCTTTCTGTAAAAAGCGCTACTTATGGTCTAAGCGCATCTAGGAATGGGGAGCGTTTGAACAAAAAAGCGCTACTCTTGGTCTATGCGCATCCGGGAATAAGGAGCGCTTACGCTTAGAAGCGCTACCTTTGGTCTATGCGCATCCGGGAATAAGGAGCGCTTACGCTTAGAAGCGCTACCTTTGGTCTATGCGCATCCGGGAATAAGGAGCGCTTACGCTTAAAAGCGCTACCTATGGTCTATGCACATCCGGAAATAAGGAGCGCTTATGCTTAGAAGCGCTCCTCTTGCCTGTTCATTGGTAGCGCTTTTAGAGCGCTACCTTTGGGGGGTTGGCAACAGGAGCGCAAGCTTTAGGAGCGCCCGAAAGCACTACTGATGGCCTAAAAAAAGCGCTCCCAATCCCCAAATCTGTTGTAGTGAGGGCCTCCATGTTTTGAGCATCAGGGGCGCTTTTTAAAAAAGCGCCCCTAAAGGACCTCCGTGTTTTGGGCTTCAGGGGCGTTTTTTAAAAAGCGCCTCTAAAGGCCCTCCGTGTTTTGGGCTTCAGGGGCGCTTCTTACAAAGCGCCCCTAATGGGTGCGCCCTTTTTTAACAATTCTGTTGTAGTGAAAGTTTCGTTCACCTCCCTCCAAGTTTTGTTTAAACTACACAAATGCCTCTTCTAATCTTTCATAATAGAGGGGAGGTTAATGTCTTTTACAAAATAGAGGGGGTGTAAGTGTTATTTAACTAGAAGTACTGAGAGGAGGTAAGTGTAATTTCCCCTTATAATAAAATACTTTTCTTTCAATTGCTTTTGGTACATTCTACAAAGTTAAGATTGTTTGACTAATTTATTTTTTTGTATTTGAATGAAGTCCTATTTAAATTCATTATATTTCTTTCTACAAAATGAAATCTTTTTTAAAATTTCTTTAAAAAAATGATTTTAAAATTATTTTATGTGATTTTTTGATACATTTCTTATGAAATTTCTCTTAATCATTCGTTTGTTATATTTTTTAAGTATACATCGTATGTATGATATTTTTTGATATTAAATGAAACTAACAAATATTGAATAAGTATAGTGTGTGTGTGTGTATATATATATATTATTTTCTAATTTTTATAGACATATTTATCCTCACACACAAATAAAAATAGAGATATCAGTGGGATGGATGGGACAGAGAATATTTTCTCACCTCCTATCCCATCTTATATCTTATATTAATCCACATCCTCGCTCCTCACATTGGAGAGTTGTCTTCCCCATCCCGATCCCCGCGGGAGCCTATTGTTCAAACAAAAATAGTAAATAATAAATTTAAATTCAACATATTTTTGAAAATATATAAAAAAATTAAAAATATCATAAAGTTTAAAGTTATGGTAATTGGGATTATGTAATATTTTTTGGTTTCTTAGCAATATTAATTTGATAAAATAATATTATATATATATATTTGTTAGAGTTTTCATAATAGTTTTATTGGAAATTGAGACCCCGCGAGGTAGGGGTATAAACCCTATCCCCTTCCTACCATGCCTTCAGGGTAATATTGTCTGTCCCCATCCCCATAAGTTAATATCCATCTTTAGGCATTTAAAATTGGCATTTTCCATGACGATTTCCATGTATAAAGAGAAATTGACACCTCTAAATATAACTACACCAGACATAAATAAATTTTATTGCATAAAAACATTAACATCTAAACATAAACTAACAAACAAAATATATTTTTGTAAAAAAAATTTCAATAGGATAAGTATATCCGTGCATAGCACAGGTCAAACACTCTAGTTGGAGAAAAAATAAGAAAAAAATACAATAAATGTCCTCTTTAATTTTCCCAATAAAAGCTATATATCTATTTTTGTATCTGAACTTTATCCTTAACGAAACCTTTCATTTGAGATAAATTGACAACAGATTGGCATATTCCAGATTTCCTTCTTACCAAAAAAAATACACATCTTACCAAAACAATATTCCAGCTTCTTCTTCTTCTTCTTCCGTGATTAATAGTAATAAGTGATGCTTTCGTGTCAAATAAGCAGGCCTCCATTAAGAATAAATTCAATTCAAAAGTGGCTGGTGTATCTGATTCTTCAAAAATATTTTTGATTATTCGATTCTTCAACATTATTAGTGTGTAACTTTTCACGTTCAAACAATTTTTGAGTAAGAAAAAATATCAAACATTTTGTTGACCATATCAATCTTACGTTTTCTTACTTACGTAAGTTCCATGACATAGTTTGAAAGGAATATAAATAGGAAAAGAAGAAAAAAATTACTCTAACTTGTCTAACTCTATGCTGGGATGAAGTATTAATTTTTGGGTAACATAATTTTGGGAAAATTGAAATAGTTTAGTTGCACTAAACTATTTCAATTTTTTGAAGTTAACATAAATAAAAATTTTAAAAAGAAATTTGAAGTTGACTAATGCTTCGGTTATGCGGACACAAGAGACATCTTTGCACTTTATTCAGAAGTTGACTAATGCTTCTTCTCTAGCACACGGGCACCAGGTCGAAAAAACCCGTTCAGATTTGTTCTACCTATGATACTATTAGTTGTTGTAATATTGAAACTCCTATCATTCATTCTAGCGCCAATGTGGTCAATGATATGATTGCTAGTTGGTGTTGGAAATTGACTCATCCTCCATTCAACCTCCCACTACTAGGCTAAATGCGTCAGAGTCTAATACTACTTCTAATCTAGTGGTAGTAGTTGACATGAGAATATTAGAAAATTTTTGGGGTGATGTGTTAGATGATGTTGTTGATCCTATGACTACCAATACTCAATAAACAGTTGCGCAATATGATAAGTAGGCACCAGTGGTGTACGAGACCCAAAAGAAGAAATCTCGGCAAAAAAAGAAATTCGACCAGAAAGCGGTGGGCTATAACACCCGTACAAAAACAAATTCTGTCCTTGTCTCTTTTTGATCCGACTAGTGCAAGTTAGTCCTAAACCTTTCAGCAAAATAGAATTTGGTCTTTAGAATTGTAGGCCATAATTTCCGTTTAAGGACAACTTAATTTTGTCTATGCCTCGTTTATCTAACTATTTTAAGTAAGTACTTTTTCAATTGTCTCTGGGATGGAGTGTTTTAGGGGGGTTTGTTAGGGGCTCCCTATTATTGCTTTGACTTCATTTTCTTGCTAAGGGTATTGGTCTAGTCCCCCCTTGGACTTTTCTTCTGTCATCTTTCTTTTTCCTTCTTTAATAAATTCAGGGGTTAGTTCTCGTATTCCTTCTTGACATTGCCTTACTTCACAAGGTTTCAACGAGGCTTTCTTCCTCCTTTTTACTTAAAAAAAAGGCTAAAATGCATTTTTCGCCTTTGAAGTTATTTTTAAAAGTTCGCTTTCGTTTTTTAAGTTTTTTCCCAGTTTGGTTCTCAAATTTTCAAATTCGTTACTCATGAATTCTTTTTTGGACATTAAGTTGTGGTATGGCTTGTACACGTCAGAGAGGTATGGATGACATAGATTTATCTAATTTTACATTTAAAATTTAAATCATCATCTCCCCTGTTCTATCATCTTATTCCTTTAAACTAAACCCTAAATTCATATTCCAAGAAGCATCGATCCCATTTCCAGAACCACCACCATCTCCTGCCACTGTCCACCACCGACACTGCTAGCAACATCATGGGCGCCGCGTGGTTCTCCCTCATCTCTTTCACGCTCAAGAGTATCTATGTCTCTCTCTCCCCATCACCAGAAAATTGGGAAAGAAGATGGGCAAGCCTAGGAAAGAAGTTATGGGGGTGTAGGTATTTTGTGGTAAAATTTGTGGTTAGATTTAGCAATTGATATGCAAATCAGAGTTTTTGTAAGACACAAAATGATTCATTTGGGTCCCATATGTTTTTGTTTAATTAGTTGTAGTTTGGCCCTTTAAGTTTTTTTTTAAAAATTCACTTTGGGCCCTTCTCGTTTAGTTGTTCCTGTCTTGTTGCTTCTTCTACTAAAATTCCTTTCTAACCTAGAAATTTCTTCCTCAACGCCGAAAATTGCTTCGTTTTTTCCGTTCTTTCTCCTTACCCTTCTGCCCCTTACACTTAAAATTGAAGTTACAGATCTAAAATACACATTCACCTTGAATGGTTTTCAGATCTAGGAATAGTGTTTAAACTTAGGGTTTAGTTTTGACTTTTGAGGAAGAAGATTATAGATGAAGATGCTGATGATTTTAATTTGAAAGGACTAAACAGAAATTTAAAGTAAACTTAAAGGACGAAAAATGTATTTTTCTCCTTGTAAAATCATATAAATCCACGTGTAAAACACACATTCACCTTAATTCATTAACATAATAGACACGTTAGCATCTGTTAACTCAAATGGACGGAATGTCCAAAAAATATTTTATGTAACAAGTATGAAACATAGAGGACCAAATTGAGGGAAAAAAACTTAAAGGATCAAAGTGAAGTTTTAAAATAACTTAAAATACCAAAATGCATTTTAGTCTCAAATGAATTAAGAAACAATAATGTTATATAGACAAATTTTTCTAGACAAAAATAGCCAAAAACCAAATTACAATACCAATTCACCAAGTTTTTTAAGCAAATAATCAACCTACTTTTTCACAGTTTTTAGTCAATGGCCTAGAAAACTGTGAAATAACCAACCCACACATCAGGTCCTTAAAGTCACAAATATTTTTTCTTTTTTTGTCAAATATGCAATATTTTATTAAACACGTGCAAAGGCTGCCGAAATATTACACAGAGTGTAAGCCACTTGCTTACAAGGAAGCATCATCAGGTCCTTCAATGGACATATACACATTAGGTATAGCTGAAACTCTAAATATAAAACTAAGCATATGAGGGGCACCTGATAAAACCTAAATCCTACGAAACTATGTTAATGAAAGCATAACTAGAAGCATAATTAACAGAAATCTAAAAATTGAGAACAACACCACTACGATAGTAGCACTTGCAAAGACTCCGATTAATAAATATGATCAAATAAGTTTTAGTGTGGGAATGAGAATTCTACTAAGAGTAAGAGTGTAGCTGAGGTATGGCTTCAAAAAAATCTACATACATATACACTTGTTTTTTTGCCTGAGTGTTGGGTTTTTTTTATATATTTTTAATTATTTTATTTATTATTTCGGGTGTAATATGAGACTTAGATCATATTTGTTCCCAAAACACCAACACTATGTTGGTCTGAGTGGAATACTTAGATCTCTTAAGCAATGTCTCGGATTTGAGCTTTGTTGATGAAAGAAAAAGTGGTTAGGAGGGGAGACCCTATACTAAAGGTTGACTACTAGATTCCTCAACAAATATTAGGCATCGGCAAAATTAGTGAATTTCCCCAACAAATATTGGTGTGAATTCACACCAATAACATGATTGTCAAAAACAATATTTGTTCTTAAAACCTTAAGGTGATACACTAGTGGATTTGGCCTCTTAGATACTCTGCATTTTGTTTGTTATTGGACGATAGGACTATCACACACTTAGAAATCAAACACTAAATCTACGTACCATTCAAGCTTAGGTGGTATAACAGCCATGTGAAATAAAAGGAGAGCGGTTTTATAATGGACAAAACTAACGAAACACTGTCAAGTAGATAATAGCGTGTAAAGGTTTGCAACCCCGTTGGAAATTTTAGAAGTCGTATTTTTTTGTTAATATGCAATACTTCTTTGATGATTGACAAAAGCCTTAAACATTATGCTAAGTGTAATTTAACAACTCAAATGGGCTAATCATGTTATTTCATCTTAGAGAAATGCTTTTCGTGAAGAGACACAATGTACGGGTTCGTTAAAATCATTCAGCCTGTTGATGGATTAATAAAACAATCAATTTTATAGTGTGATTTTCTTACAATTCGTAAGAAAATATTCGTACCAAATAACATTGCGCTTCATCTTAACAAGATATTAGCCGTGTTTTCTTCGAATATTCATAGAAGGATGTTGCACAATTATTTTTACATGTCCAATCTTAAACAAAGTGTAGATATGCGTTTATGGCTAGTTTGGGGCATTCAATAGCTCTTCTTCTTTCTTGGAACATTATATACAAAGATAACAAGAGGTATTATTTTCCATTCATAATTCATCCCCTTGTTAAGACTTCATATTACACAAACTACAGAATACATGCATTTTCTTAGGTACTCAAACTTGAGAGTACTTTATTAAATTACACATATACCACCCTTCCTCAGCTACATAAGACCTTGATTTAAATACATTCACAGGTCATTGAGCTTTTTTCCTAGTACATAATATAAACCATAAAATAAAATACAAGAGTAACACACTTATTAAATACATTTATGAGAAAGTGCTTAGTATTTAATGGGTCTACCCCAACGATTATGGGGTTTTCCCTTAGAGTAACTTACAACTGATATTCCACCAAAGTGAGCAGCTGCATCCCTGCTAGTCACAGCATGCTCTTCCCTCTCATTATTAGGTACTTGTGAAACAATCCATGAACTGCTCCTTCTTGTTGGACCATAGAACTTGTCAATCAGAGCAAAGCCTTCTAAACCAATTTTCCTTAGGTCTGCCATTGATCTTGGATATTGGTGCTATAGCTTGCTGGTTTGAAAGGGTTTTATCTAATGGATATGGTTGGTTTACTGCTTCAAAGAAGGAGAGACCTAAGTTTCCTTTTATAGAGAGGCAAAAGGGTTCACTTGGCTTTGTTGTAAATGTATGTGGACCTAGAAGAATATTTAAGTTTAATTGCATGTGGATAAAATAATATTGATTCTTCCACAACATTCTTTGAAACTCATTAGGTTAACAATATAAAAAACTCCTAAAAAGAAAATACTCTTTATTTTATTTAATAGCAAATATAGATATATTAAATAGGAATAGAAAGGGTACTCAATCCATTACATAAATAATTCCACAACAACATACAGTCCAAAGGAAAACTAGCTAGACCGCATAAAAACTCCATCAGGAACAAAAAACTGATGGAGAGAAACCAACTACACCCTAGAAATTATGATGAAGAAACCTTTTTGTAGTATAAGCATCCAGAGAAGTGTAACCCTTATCAAAATGAATTGAAATGTAAGAAAATATCTTAAAAAGTATGATACATGTGATTTGTAGCGAGAAAATAAATTAAATAGAATTAACTGAACTTTTATATAAAGCTTTTACGTTTGTGCTTCTTTGTTTCGGTTCTATTTTTTTCTTAATCTGACTCTTTTGTATGGTTTCGAGTACCCATTGTACCACTTTCTATTTAGAAAAATGTTGGATACCACGAAGGATATTTCGTGGCCACACCCACAAATGACGTACCTTCCCCTCCTCCACCAATTACCAAAACTCATCACATGATAACACGCCTGCAAACTGGCTCTCTCAAACCAAAGGTGTTCCTAACACAACTTACTCCAACAACTGTCAAGCAAGCCCTCACTGACCCTCAATGGCAGCAGGCTATGCAGACAGAATACCAAGCCCTGGTGAACAACAATACTTGGTCTCTCACTTCACTTCCACCAAATAGGAAGGCCATAGGTTGTAAGTGGGTATACAGGATCAAGGAAAATCCAGATGGCTCGGTCAACAAATACAAAGCACGACTTGTGGCCAAAGGTTACAGTCAAATACCTGGGAGAGACTTTGGGGAAACCTACTCTCCGGTCATTAAACCAACAACAATCAGAATATTGTTGTCTCTGGCAGTTACCAACAACTGGGAAATTCAGCAAATTGATATCAACAACGCCTTCATCAATGGCAATCTTGATGAAGAAATATATATGGTACAGCCTCCTGGCTTTGTTAGCAGTGACAAATCTCAAGTTTGCAAGCTCCATAAGTCCTTGTATGGGCTCAAACAAGCCCCAAGGGCTTGGCATGAGAGACTCAAGCAAGCTCTTCATCAATTTGGCTTCATACCAAGCAGATGTGACCTTTCACTGTTTGTCTATTCTTCTCTTGGTGTGCAACTGTTTGCTCTTGTATATGTTGATGACATCCTTATCACAGGCTCTGCTACAGCATTAATTCATGATTTAATTCGCAAATTAAATGCTACTTTTGCTCTCAAACAGTTAGGGAAGCCTGATTACTTTTTAGGTATTGAAGTCAAATATCAATCAGATGGATCAATCATTCTTACTCAAGCAAAATATGTCAGAGACTTATTGCACAAGGCCTCAATGCTTGACTGCAATGGAATCAACACTCCCATGGCTTCTACCACCAAGCTGAGCAGGTTTGGCACTGACAAAATGCCTCTGCCACACCGGTACAGGTCTTTAGTAGGAGCCTTGCAATACATTACACTCACCAGACCTGAAAGAGCATACTCTGTCAATAAGGTATGTCAGTTTTTAAGTGAACCACTTGAGTCCCATTGGAGAGCTGTCAAAAGAATCCTTAGGTATCTCAGCAGCACTTCTCATTTTGGCTTGCATTTACAACCTGCTCCTGGCACCATTCCTTTAAGTCTCAGGGCCTACGGTGACTCTGACTGGGGCAGTGACCCTGATGACAGGCACTCCACTTCAGGATCTTGTATATTCTTGGGTCCAAATTTGATCTCTTGGTGCTCCAAAAAGCAAACTCTTGTAGCTCGCTCTAGTGCAGAGGCAGAGTACAGAGGTTTAGCCAACTCTACTGCAGAATTGTCTTGGATTCACTCACTCTTACATGAGCTCAAAGTGCAGCATCAGATCCCAATCCTCCTGTGTGATAACCAAAGTGCAGTAGCTATTGCACACAATCCTATACTTCATTCCAAGACCAAACATTTGGAGCTAGATATACATTTTGTACGTGAAAAAGTACTGGCCAAAACTCTAAAAGTCATCCATGTTCCTGCGTGCAATCAACTAGCAGATGTGCTCACAAAGCCTCTTGGAGCACCACAGTTTCTGGAGCTGAGAAACAAGCTCAAAGTTGTGCCTCTGCCCAACCTTCAGCTTGAGGGGGGAGTGTTAGGGAACAAGTGCTCCAAGTCAAAGAGTCAAAGTCAACAAGGAATAGAAACAAGTCAAAGTCCAAGAGCTAGTGAGTCACAAGCCTAATCATCAGCTATGCTGATGTGGCAATGATGTTAGATTCTGTTATTGAATTCTTAGAAGTTAGTTAGATCTTCTTTGATCATAACAGTGTATAAATGCTTTTTACTCAACTGAATCTACAGAATGAACATTCAATTCATTTCAGTTTCACTCTCTTTCTCTCACAATCACATTTACATGATGCAACGCTATTAATACCCCTTCCACATTTTTCAAATCCAAAATTTACGCAGGTTTGACTTGTTAATCGTTAGCCACGTCACTTTGTGGGTAGTTTCGTGGATATTTATCACTGCAAATAGCAGCACTCTTATCTATACCTATATATAAAGGGAATTCATTTTTTTGGTGTCATATTTTTCTGACCAAAATACCCTTATAACTACCCACTAACACTATTTCATTATATTATTATTTATTATTTATCCATCAACTCACCAACACATGAAAGACGGGTCCGAAGGGCCCGTCTTTCCCCCTAGTATTTATAATATAAGTTTGCCATTAGAAAAAGGCGTAGTATAACTGAGAAATTTGATGTTGTTAGATCGAGCATTTTGTGTGTGTGAGTTTGCGAGTACCGATAAAAAAATTTGAAGTAGCAACTCCTTTACCCTTAAAACATTTTGATTTAAAAAATTATAAATAAAAAAATATAACTTGAGAGAGGCTAAGTAAAGCAGTCACCTTTTAGAAATCATATTAAAAAAATAACATATGCTACCTATAAATCAAAACCCATATATTCTACTTTATCTTATACTATAGTGTTTTGTTTACGCTACCATAAAATCTAAAGAGAATTTTTACCAAAAATAATCTTAAGGATACATTATTGCAAGAAAAAAAATCATAAAGAACTTATTCTATAACGACCGTTCAAGCGTTTAGGATGGAATATATTCAACATTATATCATTTAAAAATTTAAAGTTCGTGACCAAAAAGAAGAATTTTGAATTTGAAGAAAATTGAAAGTGATCATAGTTGCGTATCTGGCTAACTCTCCAAATAATTGAGAGTTTGGGACCAAGATTATGCTATTGTTCGATTCCAAAAAACTAAGCATCCCATTTGGGACCAAGATTGTGCTATTTGAATTATAATTTTTGAAGAGAAATTATAATAATTTGAGAAATATATTAAGAATAGAATTTATTATTTATGCATGTATCTTTTAATTGTTGAATATATAATTTTAATATTCATCTTTTACTTTTCAATTCAATAAAAAAATAAATATAAATTATTTATTTCATTCGTATGCATGCTTAGAGTAAGAAACAAAATTATAATAAAAAAATCAATTATTGAACTTTATAATTTTTATATTGAATTTATATTTGAATATCAAACTTAATTGAATCACATGATTGTTTTTTAGCTACATTTGCTATGGTGATTGATTCGATATTTGATATAGATAATTAAATTTACATTTGAAAGGTAAAAAAGGAAAAAAGTAGATAAAATATTTAAAAGAAAACACAAAATAGATCTTGAAATAACATATAACAAAATGTTATAAGTGATTTGATATCATTACAAAGCGAATATCACAGCCTGTTACAAAATATGTCAATCAAAGTAAATGAGACATTTTTAAAGTAAAAGACCAACAATATTTTTGAAAAAATTAGATCATTAATAAAACAATAGATATACAAAAATAGTAAAAAGAATATATTTTTATCATGAGATGTATGTTAACCCTCTAGCTTGCATTGCGCGTGCTATGCCGTATATGTCAGTTCTATATGTTTTTTTCCTTGTTGGTGTTGGGTTTATCCACTCCTTAACCTCCTTTTTTTGTCGTTCTTAGTCTGTCTGTAGCAATAAAATTATAAAAAGCATACATATTCAATGGTAAAGCTTGAGAAGGATATTAAATTGGAGCGTTAAAATTTGCTAAAGATTTTAAGTTTATTGTTTGTAACAGCGAAAACAAAACTCAAATTTGTAGAAAGCAAAAGAAAGAATTATTGTCTCTGAAAATGCAGCTCTAGCCAAATCTCTTTGCATAGACTAAATTATTGAGCTAAGAGTGGCGTTCATGTTTGATAGTAGGGAATGTAGGTGTAGGAGACTCTTTGACGAAATTACTGAAAAAAACTAAAAGAATTGAGAATTAATAGATAAGAGTTTCACTTTAATATTATATCCATCAACATAATTAAAAAAACTTGGAAAAGAAAAAAGAATCACTTTTACTTTGTTTATCTTGAATCACTACCTTCACTCTCTTTTTCAGCTCTAGCAACATGCTCATACATGGAGATATCTGGAAAAAATGAAATAAGAAGACATGAAATAAAGAATGAGATAATCGAGAAAAAAACTGAAGAATAAGAAATTTGAAGAGCGGTGTTCATGTTTGCTAGTAGGGAATGTAGGTTTAGGAGACTCTATAACGAAATCACTGGAAAAAAACAGAAAGAATTGAGAATTAATATATAAGAGTTTCACTTCAATATTTTATCGACAAACATAATAAAAAAACTTGGAAAAGAAAAAAGAATCGGTGTTACTTTGTTTATCTTGAATCACTAATTTCACACTCTTTTTCAGCTCTAGCAAAAAGCTGAAGAATAAAAAAAATTGAAGATGCCGTGATATCTTAAGTTGTAATTAGTTATTTAATTATTAATTCATTATTTAAATGCATATTGGAAAAATCGATTTTTACCTTGAAATCATGTTATGTATCTTCATACCTATGAAATGACAACTGATAGAGAAGTATTTTTACTGCATTTGGTGAGAAATTTTTTAAATTTGAATTTGTTTTGGTTACTTTTAAATTTGAATTTGTTAAAACTTGATAGAATGCAATCAGTTTTAATCGTAAATACTAAATAGTGTTACTATAAAAATTTTTCCATTTTTAAGTTTTTGACAAATTCCATTTTTAATTGTTTTTTCGACATTCTGTGACTCCCAAGATAGTTGTAAGAAACAAGAAACAACTTTTTGGCTACCTAAGGGATCGGATTTGGAGAAAGATACATCATTGGTCGAGGAAGCACTTATCTAAGGTGGGTAGGGAAGTGTTAATCAAGTCTGTAGCTCAACGAATTCCAACTTATTGTATGAGCACTTTCATGCTTCCATCTACTCTGGGTGAAGAGCTTGAAAGAATGATGAATTCATTTTGGTGGGGCACAAACCGTGGCACTAGGAGGGGTATTCATTGGTTGAGTTGGGAGAAGCTTTTGGTTAGAAAGGAGTTTGGGGGTATGGGTTTCCGACATCTTCATGGCTTCAACTTGGCAATGCTAGGGAAGCAGGCTTGGCATCTTGCTACTCGCACAGGTACTATTGTAAGTAGAGTTTTTAAAGCTAAATATTATCCTAATGATGACTTTATGGGGGCTCGCTTGGGCCATAATCCCAGCTTTGTATGGCGTAGTATCTTCGCTTCCCAGGTAGTTGTGAATTTGGGGGCACGATGGAGGATCGGGAATGGTGACAAAATTTCTGTTTGGAGGGATCCGTGGTTGAAGGGACGTAGTGATAGTTTTGTTAGATCACCTATGGTTCAAGGTATGGAAGAAATGCGGGTTAAGGACTTGATGAATGATAATAACAGTGGCTGGAATTATGGTTTAATTGATCAACTCTTTTGTCAAGAAGAGGCAATGCTCATCAAAAGCATGCCTAGGTTCAGTGACTTGGAGGAAGATAAATTCTCTTGATGGCGGAGTCGGTCCGGTCATTATTCTGTTCGCTCGGCATACTATGCGCTTATGGATACTCCGGGTATTATTAACAACTCACATGCTCGTCTTGAAGGTGATTGGATGTCCATTTGGAAAGCGGGTGTTCTCCCAAAAGTTAAATTATTAATTTGGAGGCTCGCTAGGGGGTGCCTTCCCACTCGTAGTAACTTGGTCAAGAGGCATGTTAATTGCACTATCTTGTGTCCTTTTTGTGAAAGGGAAGAGGGAATGGATAGCCACGTTTTTCTGGATTGTAGCACTGTGCAGGATGTTTGGCAGGCTGAAAACCGGGAACTGGACAGGAAACCGGCCAAAAACCGGGGAACCGTGCAGAAAACCGGATTTGGTTTATTTTCCTTAAAAAATGGTATACCAAGTTGATTTTTGGAAAAAAAATGATAAATGATGTTGATTTTTGGTATATGAGATATTTTTTATCATTTTTTATAATTAAATTGATGTAATAAATAAATAATTAAAAAACAAATGTGTACACTAATATTACTATGAGAGTATTTACATTATAGTATCTAATTATCTATGATTGTTGAATATTATAGTTTTATTATGTCATATTATGATTCTTTTTTGTTTTTTATCCTTTATATATTGTAAAAAATATATTAAATAATCTATTTAATTAATTCCGGTTCAACCCCCGATTCAACCGGTTGAACCCAAGAACCCAAGAACCGCTACCTCTTCCGGTTCAATGTCCGGTCCGGTTTTGATTACCTTGTTGGCAGCAATTGAATTTGTTGCTGCCATTTCGGGTTGCAGCTGAAAACGCAGCAAGTCTGCGTGCTGTCATTTTTTCGCTGCTGAGTTCGTTGTCTGTGGCCAATAGAAACAGTTTTCTGATGTGTATTTGGGCTCTTTGGCGTCGCCGTAATGACAAGGTTTGGGCTGGGGTGTTGCAATCAGTTGAGCAGGTGGTTCACGCCGCGAAAGACATGCTAGATAGCTGGTGTGGAGCGCGACAGCAACAGCGACAAGCTGCTGTGGTTTCGGGTCAACAGGTACCGAGGGAGTTGAGGTGGACTCGACCAGTCGATGGTACTTTAAAATGCAACATTGATGCAGCGATTTTTGCGGAAGATAACAAATATGGTATTGGAGTTTGCATTCGATCTTCCACAAGTGATTTCTATAGAGGCAAAACTATGTGGTTTCATGGAGTCCCTACACCACAAGAAGCGGAGGCAATTGGCCTTAAGGAAACCTTGACTTGGTTGGAGGCTTTGGGGCTATCTTCTGTTTCCATTGAACTGGACTGTGCTTCAGTTGCAAATGGCTTGAAGGTAGAGCCTTTGCCAAATACCGAGTTTGGTACTATTTTATTGTATTGCCGTAACCGTTTACTACTTTTTCTTAGCTTTAAGGTTAGCTATATTCGGAGACAAGCTAATCTTGTTGCTCATACGTTAGCATGGGCATCAAGATTGTTTGCTAGTTCCCACGTCTTTGATTTGATTTGAACCTGTATTGAAACAATTTTGTTTAATGAAAAGAATTAAGTTTGTTCTTGTCAAAAAAAATTGTTTTTTTCGAAGCAATTCCATTTTTAATTGTTGAATATCATGTTTTGTTGAATATCCTAATATAAATGTAATTAATGCATTCATTGCATAAAAGTGTGGGACCAAAATATTTAATAAATAACAAATGTGTGATATGATGACACATGTCAGAACATTAATTGAGATGCATTCTCAATTGTTATAAGTATAGATTCTCTCCGATTTCATATATAACTTAAAAAAATTACTTTACATTTTTGCTATGTTTTTTTACGGGAATAACATTTTTTCTGTGTTGTTTTTTTATTATGAGAGGTTCGTTAAAACCTCAAAGGGCCAAAACCCAGTGGAAAAAAGACCCAAGGAAGAAAAAGAGTACCCCAAAAGTCATTACAAGTGATGCCATCGAATACAATCGGATGCAATCAAATACAATAATACACCAACATACATATTCATGATAAATCTAGCAGCTTCATCAGCACACCAAACACCAAGCAGGATAGAGCCTCAGACCCACAATACTCCCTGAATCCTTAGTTTCCACTTCAAGGTAAAGCAACCGGTTCTTGTGTAGCAGAGCACCTACTCGCAGTATTTTAATAAATAAAATTAATCCAGTAGACATCACCACTAATCAGCCCTTGTTGACTTCACCTTTAATACCTTCTTGTAACATAATCATGTCACTATCATATGTTCTATTCATACTACTCCCTCCTGTGCTCACAATTCAGCAACAGTAATTACTTCTGATAAAAGACAGCATCAGTCCAGCAGCCAAATCTCAATAATGTCTGCGTCTCTACACCAGATACGGCTTCAGCTTCATCCAATTCTGATTCCACCAGCAATTTTGTAACTCAACGTTAACTCTCAGCTACTACTAAAATGACACTGCAATCCATGATAAGTTATCAGCTTTGTTACCTTCATAAACTATTTTACTTGGTGGCGGTCTGAACCGCCACTATATGATCACTTTGACCACCACTAAATGCCTGTTATCTTGTATTAGATTGTGGAAAATGTTTTAAAAATAAAAACAATATACTCATATTTTCATTAAGGAAAGAAAGCATTTTACTCAAATCATTCGCTTGTAGAGTTAGATTCTAATAAGTTCCTCCAAATGATAATAATCTTATACTTAGAAGATGCATTCATGTCTCTAGGTGTGACCTTGGTTAGGAGGGGACGGAAAGTTCTATACACCTATTTTGTGATTTTAGTTTCTCTGCCAATCTTTGGAGTTGACTTTCTGATATCCTCTAGTCTCACATTGACTCCTCCACTTCTCTTTCTATATCGAAAATTTCTGACAAGCAATGGAGTTTGCAACTTCAAAAGATTTTGTGCATGCATGCTTGTTTTGTAAGTAACTTTAGCACCACTTGGTCTTGTCGGAATAGTGCCTGGTTTTATGATAAAGAAACTTCCTTACAGGAAGCCAAAAGTAAGATCATTGTTAGCCTTTCAAGGATGCTTAGCTCTGGTTGTATGTCTATCTTCCATACATGAATTTGTAATTCTTAAGGATTTCTTTGTCCCAGGTAAGATTAGTAAATCTTTTAAAATTAAAGAGCTCATTTGGGATCCACTCTCCGTTATTGGGTCAAATGTAATATGGACGGTGTTGCAAAGGGTCCATCTGAGCTTTATGGCTGTGGTGGAATTTTTTAGAGACCGTATATGGCAGTTGTGCTTGGTTGTTTCTCCATGAATACAGGTAATACTTTGCCCTTCAAGCAGAGATTCTAGTGTTATGATTGCTATTGAGATTGTTTTCGATAAAGATTGACATAGTTTTTTGTTTGAATGTGATTCCCAATTAGTGGTGCTAGTTGCGAAAGATCTCTTTGTTGTTCCTGGCAGGCTTAGAAACATATATGAAAAACTTGTTTACTTAATGCTTCAAGTATGAACTTTAGCATTACTCATATTTTTGTAGAAGACAATCATGTACAAATAAACATGTTAATTTTGGAACATCTATCCAAGGCTTGTTGCTTTGGTGGGGCAATATTCCAACTTTTATTAGGGAAGACTTTTTTCGTAATAGACAGGGTTTTCCCTATTTTAGATTAATTAATTGTTTTCTTGGACTAAAGATTATGTTTCTACAGTTTATGGTTTTATGCTTTGTAGTGTTGTTACAAATGCTTGATTTTTATTTTCCTATCAAGGGTTTTGGTGTAGTTCCCCTTGATCGTTTTTATTTTGTTTTTTTATCTCTTTTTAATAAAATGAGGAGAAGTACTTTTTTTCCCTTACTGACGATTCTTCTCTAATGAGGGTTTGCATCAAAAGGTTTTAACAAGACTCGTACCTTTCTTTTCCCTCCAAAAAAAGGTTAGTAGCGCTTCAAAAATCAGGGTGTTATAGTTATGTTGTACTGTTACTATCTTTTCGCCATGTGATAAAAGTGGGAGAAAATATATCATGATTTATGTTCTTTTCTCGGGGGCGAGTTTTATCCACGGAAGAAAAGAAAAAAGTTGGTCATCAAATTTATTGGAATTGATTCACCAAAAAGGGAAGATTGTTGGAACCAAAGATAGTATGTCTAACCCTTAAGGAGCTTTGATGATAATAAATATTTAACATGTGTGTTAAGTGTGTGTTTGATTTGCGAAATTTTGAGGGACCGGACTGGAAAAAGTATTTGTCCAATGTTTAATTTTAAAAAAAAAGTGTGGGATTTGACAAAATAAAGAGTGTGGGACTGGACAACTCCCCAAATTTTTGTACCTCATTAAACCTCGTACCAACTTCTGTCGAGTGGACAAGGAAATGAAAAATACAATTTTATCCTCGACTCTTCGGTAATCTCTCTCGCCTCTTCACATCTCATGCTGCGAATCTCTTCACACACAATCGCTGGCTCTACGGACAACAAATCTGTACACTGCAAATTGGCCAAGTTTATTGACTCTTCATACATGCTTTTCTTAATTTCCTATAAATTTAAAATCTTATACTCGGTTCATGCTTGCTTTGTTCCCAGTTTATGCTTTCATAAAAAGCCAAGTGCCACCCAAATTTGGAAAAACTGTTCATGCTTTCTCTGTGTCTCCTGCCTCTATTCATTATTCATAAAAAATAATATTGGTTTAAATATGTTTTTGATCCCTGCAAATATACCTGTTTTTTAAATACGCCCTTGTAAAAGTTTTTTTAAAATTCGTCTCTGCAAAATCTACTCGTTTCTAAAAATGCCCTTCTGTAAACCAACAGTTAAAAAACACAGATGTGGAAAACAGAGAGCCAAGGTGTCATTTTTTTTCTTTCTATTCTTCATTTCTCTCTCAGATGCTCAACAACAGAAACAACACAATCAAGGATAACACCAAAATGAAATCATTAAACTTGTTCATTGCTATTAATTTGTTCAAAATTAGTCAAAGTTACAGGAGTACAAATTAGTATTCAAATTGTCGCATTCTTCATTCTTCATTGCTATTGACTTGCTCAAAATTATTCAAAGTTATCAAATTAGTATTCAAATTGTCGCATGAAGGGTTGCTGTCGTTTAATTTAGAACTCAAATTGTGAAATGGGTTGGTCCCACAGAAGATACAACAGAAAAGATAAAGAGATTTTAAAGAAGAGAAGAAATAGACATGGCGATTTAATGTTGAAACTTCCCCGTGTTGGAAGTCACGGCTTTGAAGAGTTCTTGAGAGGGAAAGATGAAACTTTTAGCTTCAAGATATGGAAAAGAAGAAAGTAGAGGAGTAGAAAGCTTGATCATGGAGAAAAGGGGAGAACCTTGGCTATGGCAAAGGGGAAGGAAGGGAAGAAGATGGTTATGGGTTGACGAAGATGGAATCTGCATTTCCTCTTTAGACACAGTGAAGGTTGAAGTTTAAGTGGCGGACAGGTCAACATCAATTTTGACCAGATTAGTGGGGGATCCTGATTTTACAAATTGGGAAACTTGGGGGATCAAATTCGTGAAATTAAAACTTGAGGGATCAAAATCGTGAGTTTGTAAAACTTGGAGGACCAAAACTGTATTTAAGCCTAAGAAATATTAGTACAAAGGAACATCTTTTAAAATATCGTAAATCACAATAAAGCATTATTGTTCTGAAAAGGTGGTCCTAATCGATTAACCTAAGGCCCTAATCGATTATTCAAAGCTTCTAAATGATAACACCTAAACTCTACTCGGTTATTACACATATTTACCCTTGATTCTGCACTTCGACTCCAAAGGTATTCTCATTGAAACTATATATTTGGTAGATCGTAGGATGTCGACTATAGGTCACTCAAACACCCTGTATTTGAATTCTATAAGGTATCCTAACACTTTTATTTTAGGCTTTTAAGTATTCTTAGGTATTAGAGATAAAACTTAACCCTAGGGGTTCATTTGTCGTAAGGTTCATGCCCGACATAGAAACCACATAAAGAATGTGTGCATCACATGAATATATCACGATTCTTTGCTAGGGTTTTGGCAGCGCAAGCGACACTCACCTTCCTTAGTTATGCTAGGTGATTTTAATTGGCTTAACTCGTTGAGCGTTCTCCTCATCTGAATCTTACCATCTCCCACCTTATTATGTCTTCTCACTCTTAGCTTGCCTTTGGTGATGATGCTACCATTTCTTTCCTATGTAAGCCAATCGCCACCACCTTACCCGTCGAACCTTCCACCTCCACCTATGTCCAACTCGGAAGCCTCTATCCCCCTCTTAAACCTCTAGGTCCTTTATCCTTCTAGTCATCGTTGTTGTCCTCCGTCAAATCTAAACCCCATCTCAAAACTATATCCCTTATCTCCCTCTCCACAACTTGATGTAAATGTTGCTTGAGTTCTCTTGAGCCTCTAGCCGTTTTAGATTGTCTCCCCCTTGGTTCCTAATGGTTACACAGAGTCAAGGATGTGAGTTCCCTTGATTGATTGACCTCCAAATACAGAGAAAGTTCTGGACTTTCCAACTTTACCCCTTAACTTTCTCTTTTGATCTATATTTTTGCTTGTCATGAGGACTTTTCCTTTGCTCAGACTTAGTGGCTGGTCTTGGTCAGCCGTGCTTCAAACCATATTATGATTCCTTGTTGGCAATGGTAATGACTATGAAGGGACAAGTGTACTATTGATTTGGTAAAAGGGATTGTGAAGGTTCATTGTGGAATTTGAGCTTTAGTTTTACCAACCTTAGTTGTTTTTAGCAGTATTAAAACTACAAATTATGTTCATGAGCTACTCTTGTTTTTTACCCAATAAAAATGAAATATTTCAAAAAAAAATGTAAGTACATAATGTTTGCCTAATTGTTTTTTTCTATCAATCATCAATATTGTTTTTTTTCGATCAAATGTTTGCCTAAATCTAATATCATTGCTTGTGGTACTAATAAAAATCAAACCAAAAATGCCCCTATTTGTTGTCGGAAAAAAAGTACCGTACATTATATAATGTTTGGATAGACTATAACTATACATTCGGGACAGCTTTGTAATCATCGGACCCAAATGATCTTCCCCTGTACACGTCATCTTCAAATCACAATATACACACACAGCAAAAAAACGATCCTAGGATTAAAAAAAAAAAAATTCCAATATAATACAGTTTTTTAATTATATACTAAACTAGCACATTTTTTTTCAGTTGAGAAGTCTCAACCCCCCATAGAGACTTCTCAACATGTTTTTTTTTTAATTTTAATATTATTAATAATACAAATTATTTATTTATATATACTAAATAATTTTAAAATTTAGTTTAATTAATAAATTAATATATTTATTTATATTAAATTTGTATTTTATATATACTAAATTTGTATTTATATTAATAAATTCCAACATATTTATTTATTAAATAAATAAATATGTAAAACTAAATATAATTGAAACATTAATATTAATTTATCAACTAAACTCATTTATGAAATTATATATTACAAAAGATTACAAGAGTTTTACAAATAAATTGAAAGACAAATTATTATTCTCCTAGATGGTGCCCAGTCCCACAACGTGGCGGTCGACGGTTACGACGTGGACGTGGTGCTGGTAGGTCTTGTTCAGTGTGGTCAGGTGCAGGGGCAACTGGTTGTTCGTATTGGTACCCTGTTGATGAACTAGGTCCTGCCTGGTCGGGGTTCCATGTTGGTCCAGATTCCAAAATAGATTGATAATATCTATATGGTTCTGGCGTATTATAATCGGGACTAAGCAAAGGACCTAAAAAATCCTGGTCGTAAGAAGCCGTAGAAGACCTATATGGTTGAGGCGTGTATTCTACTGACTGGTTGGCCAACTCATAATGTTGATATGTTGGTGGGTTGTAGGTGGAGTGGCGGTGAGGCATAGGCTCTTCGCTCTCTTCAACGGTTGGCCGAGTAGGTGTTGCACGTCGTCTACGGCTGCGATGTTGAGATTGATTTGTTTCCCTAGTTGGTGCGTCTTGTTGTTCATTAACTCCACCTGTACCACGTGGTTCCATTAGTTGTTCGTTGATAGACAGATATAACCTAGAGTTTGTTGTTAGCCACATCATATATTCTTCTGTATTGATGGGCTTTCCCTGTAACGAGTGGCCGATAATAACTGCTTGTTCTTTATCATCCCAGCACTGAATAAATTGACCAAGCCTTACTAGCCAGTTTTCTTCCGCATTTCCTCGCATGTCGAGGTCGTGCAAATTGTCCAAGTTCTCGGGTGGAGGAGGTATATCTTGCATTAGGCCAAACTGCATTTTAACTCTATCTGTTTGATGCCATTCCACAATTTGAAAACAGACCAACGCTGTTTTTGCACTCCATATCCTACTGTGTTGGAATGCTATTTCTGGCAGATTGAGTTGAAGTTCTTTATACGGCAACCACTTAAACTGAAAAAAAAATTAAGTTAGTAACAAGCCATTCTGCATTGTTTACAAATTTTGACATAACGAAAATTAATTATACTTACTTCAGCTACTGTCATGTGGTCTATCCTTGACCTTATGTCATAAATGGTAGCAGGAGTATTGGTGAAGTTTAAACCCCTGTGAACCCATCTGTAGAAACAAAGAACGATTTTACTATTAAAGAGTAAAATAGTTACTAAACCATAAAATTACCACAAGACTTTGTTTACCTTTTTGCTAGTGGCCACTCAACAACACGGCTCACTTGTGGGGCTAGAAACGACATGCGATACCAAACCCATGATTGTAAGAGCAAAGTACATCCACCCATGCAATTTGAGGACGGTGTAGAAGCTCTACACATTTCTCTGTACAAGTTCGCTAGACATGCCGAACCCCAACTATATTGTGAAACATTTTCAATGTTTTCCAATAGGGGTAGATACTTCAAGTGAACTCGACTTGATGATTTATCAGGGAGTATATACCCCCCAATTAACCGCAGCATGTACGCTCTGCAATGGTATTCCACTATGCGTTCGTGAGCATCTACGGGAACAACTTTAAATTCATTCTCAAGCCACTTAAGCTTGACTTCGTTCCCCTTCCTTTGATCATTTGGCGGTGTTTTTCCAAGAGTCTCTGGCATAGCTCATCATATTCACGTTTGGTCCTTCCTAATCCCGAAACAGCGTAACCCTCTACGGGTAGACCCAATTGTAACGCTACATCTTGGAGAGTTATTGTGCACTCCCCAACTGGAAGATGAAACGTGTGTGTTTCTGGTCTCCAGCGCTCGACCATTGCCGTCACCAAGGAAGGATCTATTTTGAATTTTCCAAGAGTTGAAACATTTAGAAACCCAGCATTATGTATCAAGCCTCTAATCTGGGGGTCTGGAGTTTCAATGTTAAAATGATTTTGTGTTGAAATTTTATCGTAATTGGTTTCAGAAGACCTGTGAACACACTGTTTTCGCAACAAAGCCATATAGAAGAGTAGAGAAGTGTTGATGAATTTATGATGAAAAGTAGAGAAGTGTAGAGAAGATTGTGTATCTCAGAGTAGAGAAGTGTGAGTAGAGATTGTGTCTCAGTGTTGGATATTAATAGAAGTTCTCCACAAACCAAGCAAAGCTTGCAAAATTAATTGAAAGTAACATGGAAGGTGAGATGGGTTGTCAACACACGTGAAGGTGAGATGAGTGACATCAAATCTGTCTTCCACTCTTCATCATGATAATGTGAAAGAGTATATGGACATAATGATAATGAGGTTTGAAAAAGAGTATAAAGACAAGCATTTTTTTTGACAAGTAAAGACAAACATTATTGTTTCTGCTAAACTACATTATTAGCATTATAAAAATTTAAAAAATTATATGACATTATAGTAGAGTTATAGTGCTACTCGTATCCGTACTGAGATGGATCAAACAGAAAGGACTAATCGCACTAAGAGATGTGGTCTTTGTAGAAATGAGGGGCATAACCGAAACAATTGCCCTAACCGAAATGTAGAACAATGGGATAATTAAGTATTATATTCATACTAAGTTGTTCGAATGTTGTAATCTTGTCTTCATTCTATGTCAAGAGTTTTTTTATCAATGAAAATAAATATGTTGATTTCTTTCTATATTTAATTTATGTTAAAGTATGCATTGTGCAGAGTGCACTGTTACAGTGTGCATGGTGCAGAGTGCACTGTTAAAGCGTGCATTGTGCAGACTGCACTCTTGACGACCTAGATTTTGGCAATACTATTTAACGGCCTAGATTTTGCCGACACTATTTAACGGCCTAGATTTTGCCGACACTAAACCCTAAAATCAACGGTTAAGATCATCCAAAATCAACGGCTTACATACAATCACCCATATTATAAATACATTCTCACATTACACCCAAATTCACACCAACAGTTTACCCACAACCTATATTTCTGATCAATCTTCTTTTCTCTAGTTCTTCCCAAACCAATGAAATGGAATGGCAGTTGTGCCCAACCCAGTACTCAAATGACAAATTCCTAACCGCACTTCATCACAGTGGAACTGTAACCACCGATGAACATGGTGTTGTTTTTCGTTGTCGTAATCATATCTTATGTAGGATGAATAAGGACATCACATTCGCCCAACTCAAGGAGAAGGCTGAGAGGAAGATACGGCCAGAGGGGGGGGGGGGGGGGTGGCGTAAAGACGTGGCTCATATCCGTTACAGAAAGTACAATTGTTCCGATGACGGTACTTTCCATTATTCTTCCATGGAGATCCAAAGCGACGACGACGTGCGCGCAATGATGGAAGCCCATGCTAATGTTCCAATGGGACGTAGTCTTTTGGAGTTGTATGTGGACACAACACGCACTCCGGAAGAAATCCTTCATCTTCTGCGACCACCCCCACCCCCACCACAACAAGTCATACCGCAAAGAGTCATCAACCACTTCTGTACACTTCACTGTCAGGCCAGTGTTATGCAAGGGAAGAAGATGGTGTCTTTTTTATGGGTCCAAACAACATTTATACCAAGCTTCCTAACAACACCACATTCGCCAAATTGCATGAAGGATGTACGGCACAGGCGCAACTGGAGGGTGAGGAGCAAACGATCACTCGTATCATTTATCGCTGCCCCCGGCTCCACGTAGATAATCGTATTCGATGGTGCCCGTACACTATCACGACTGGCCGACACGTTCGACACATGTTTGAGCTGCATGAGAGGTTTTACCCTTATACTCAAAGACGCGGTATCGAGTTCTGCGTTCAAACCACTATTTCAGCCGATGAGATCAGCCGTCGGTTGAATCGTCCAGCGGTCTGATGAGCACTACCAATAAATGTTTGGTTCCATTACTTTCGATGATGTATTTCTATTATTGTATTTCTATTCTTGTATTTCTATTGTTGTGTTGAACGAATAATTTGATGTTTATTTCTGTCTTTTATCTATATTATATTATGTTCCAATTTTTATTCTCTTAATTTTTTTTGTAAGTATTTACGTAACTAAATTATAATTCATAATAATGATCTGTATAAATTTTTTATTTAATTATGTGCTTGTATTTTAATTTAGGGATTAATTAATTTAGGTATTTTTATATAAAATTGTTTTAAAATTATTTAGTATATATAAATAAATAATTTGTATTATTAATAATATTAAAATTTTTAAAAAAAAACATGTTGAGAAATCTCTATGGGGGTTGAGACTTCTCAAGTGAAAAAAAAGTGTGCTAATTTGGTATATAATTAAAAAACTGTACTATATTGGAATTTTTTTTTTTTTAATCTTAGGACCGTTTTTTTCCCTTCACATGCACCTCACTGTATCATCTTTCTCTTCATTTTCATCAATTCCTCTCTTTCTCTGCGTAATAGATCGATTTTGGATATGGCGAAGAATTCATCTGCTCCCGATTTCAATCTCGATTCTCTTCTCCGCTATTGCTCTTCCAACGTTTCTGGCTTCCCTCATTTTCCTACTCATTTCAACCTCTCCCAGGTTCCTTCTTTTCTTCGTTTTCCGTTTTCTTGTCTTTCTGGGTCATCTACGTTTACATCAAAAATTGTTCTTTTTTTGTTCTTCTTTTGTGTTTTTGACTGTTGTGGTTCTTTGATGAATTTTTGTAGTTTGGGCACGGACAGTCAAACCCCACATACTTGGTGGAAGTGGGTTCACAAGGATCCGTTGTGAAGCGCTATGTTCTTAGGAAGAAACCTTCTGGGACATTGTTGGCTTCAGCTCATGCTGTTGAAAGAGAGTTTATGGTTTGTCTTTTTATTTCTTATCTCTCACTTGATTTGGATTAGGGGTGTGTTTTTTAGGACAACTTATTTGACTTATCTTATTATGATATAAACACTTGTGCAATTATGTTTGCGTGTGAAAATTTAGAAAATAGCTTATGACATGTCTATAAACCGCTTTGCTTGTTTTAATAACTCTTCATGATAGTTAATGAAAACGGCTTACAATATATATGAAAACAATTTATCTACATTTTCACTTTTAGCTGTAAGTTTATATGTGAAGGTAGATATGATAAACACTTATTCAACAGTGTTTAATTAAGTTGTTTACCCAAACACGCCATAATATTGAATGCTGATTTGTTTTGGAGTTTAAAAAACTGATAGTGTATAAAGTCTTTACAGTGAATTAATCAAATTGATGAAGATGTTCCTTCAACGAAAAGGATAAAGATGTAAAATAGTGACTAAAGCTACTGTGTTGATGAGGAAAAGGCATATTTATCCTTCAACGAAAAGGATAAACACTGATTCCTCTTTCTCTTTCTTTGGTCCTCCAACTCACAGGTTCTCCAGGCGCTAGGCAATAATACTCAAGTTCCTGTTCCAAAAGTTTTCTGTTTGTGCAATGATCCAACTGTTATTGGAACAGCATTTTATATCATGGAGTATTTGGAGGGACGCATATTTATTGATCCCAAACTACCAGTATGGATTGTTTATTTGTTATCTTTGGTTTTCTCAACTATAATTAGTGATTGCCGGCTGGATTATCGTCGGTTTTGTTGGTGAAATGTGTTGTATGAATGTATCAGGGTGTGGCCCCAGCGAGTAGGAGGGCAATTTACCAGGAAACTGCTAGAGCCTTAGCTTCCTTACATTCTGCTAATGTGGATACCATAGGCCTTGGAAAATATGGGCGGCGTAATGATTATTGCAAAAGACAGGTAAATATTTAATATGATTTGAAAATAGCTGCCTAATTGTTTACGATATCAAGATTATACAAGTCGGCAAAATAATGGTTAGGATCAAATCAGTTTTATTTTACCAAATACCAACTATATAGCACTAATGGATAGTTTATTTACTCTAGATTGAGAGATGGGCTAAGCAATATGTTGCCTCAACCAATGAGGGTAAACCTGCAAGAAATTCAAAAATGTTTGCCTTGGTTGATTGGCTACAGCATAATATCCCCCCTGAAGACTCTTCAGGAGCAACAGCAGGTTTGGTTCATGGGGATTTTCGCATTGACAATCTTGTGTTCCATCCCACAGAGGTAAGATGCATTTGGTAAGAGTACACACTTTCCTAAAGTTCTATTTGATGAAGAACAAGTCCTTTTTGTTTGTTCTTCTATTAGTGCATAGATTTCTTTCTCTCTGGTCATGTTAAAAGTTAGAGTATCTTAAAAATACCTGCTAAATGAAACAGAAATTTATGCTGTCATGAGTAGATTGCGCTGGAGTTTGGATAGTCAAGATTAGCATTTTGGATTGAAACAATCCATGGCATCTTAGAACCTAGGTCTTATGCCTGATAAGTTTTCGTTTCTATTGCAGGATCGAGTAATCGGCATACTTGACTGGGAATTGTCTACCCTTGGTAACCAAATGTCCGATGTCGCATATAGCTGTATGGTATGTACTTTATAATCACTTTTGTGAATCAAGATTTTGGTGCTTAAAGATGTGTTTGTTTTTGTTACATTGCACTGCATAGTTGTTTTGCACCTGTCTTTTGTGTATATTGTGATAGTGATAGGATCAATTTAGTAGAAAAACAGAAATGAATCCTGCTTTAACCAGCAGGAATGAATTATATTGATTTGTATGAATAAAACAGTAGAATTCTTGGTAAATTCTACTGAGGAATACAAGATAAAGATGGAAAGTAAGTAAAATATCTTTGGCACTTCAAGAGGCCACACTCTCCCAATGATTCAATCCAAATTCCAGTCTACCCTCCTCTAACAACCGAATCACCTATATGATATGATTCCCTCCAATTCTCTCTCCTCACACCCTACTACCTCTGCCACATCAGCAAGGCGCACCCGGGCGCATACACGCCCACCACAACTAATGATCAGTTAGTTACTAGGGTTATTATCCCCTACAACATGTCTCACCATAGTTCCCCTGCACCCCTTTCTTTTTCTTTCGTATACAATGCTCTTACCATAGTTATCAGATAGTTCTTGTTTTCATTTATTCTGTCGGCTTGTCAAAGTGATCAATGGAAGCATAGATACCTAAGCTGTTGATTAGTGGAATTGCCAGTGTAATTCATGTACTTTTTTTTCTCTTTGGCAGCCTTATATCACAGATGTGGGGCAAGATAAATTACGGGAAGGTATGGAACGTGCTGGATTACCAGAGGGAATTCCTTCACTACCAGAGTATTTGGCTGAATATTGCTCTGTGGCAGTAAGTGCTGTAACTATAATATATATGTTCAATTTGGCTGAATATGAGGTATGATAGATCAAAGAAATTTATGTGTTGTCTTTACTTGAAAACAATCTTTATAGGGATTGGAAGCTCCATTAGGCTTGTGATATTGTGATGGAGTTTGGATTCAAATCGAAATCAAAACTACCAGTAATTCAAAAATAAAAATCCTTATCCATAATTGATCCATAATATTTGGAGATATGAAACCCATTTTCAAAAATAATATTAGGATATAGGGCTACCTAGAAAGGATGAAGATATGACACCCATAATTGATCCTAAAAAGTACCTAGGTTTTTACAATAACTAAAGGGTAATGCTTATAAGTTATAACTTATAACAGTACAATAACAAAAGAACTACAAATGGGTTATACCTATTTATATTTCACAATTTCGCAATCAATCAATTCAAATTTCTGGAATATCTGCCAATGATAATCCACCTAGGATTAAAAAATCAAACAGCACGTTCTATGATATTGAGATAATCTCATAACTCGGAGATTTTCATAATATATTCTGTTTGTTAGAAATTTGTAATAATTTTGTATTTGATGGTCATGATTCTCATGAACATTGGCTAGGGATGCTTTTCGCATATCTCTGACATTTTGTATGCTATGCTGATCTATCATGCTAATATTTAACTAAAAGTTGCAATTTATATACATCTTCCCGCCTCTAGAAATGGTCAACTGAAATGGTGCGTGATTGATATCATACTTTTGCCTATAATACAAAAGAATTCTAACAAAGGAGCTATGGATCCCAGGGAAGAAAATGGCCAGTTGCTGAATGGAAGTTCTATGTTGCCTTTGCTTTCTTCCGCGCAGCTTCAATTTTTGCAGGAGTGTATAATAGATGGGTTAAGGTATTTATTTAAACTTGTTAGACATGCCATGGTTACTGGAGTTTAAATTTTAATTATATGTGGATTCTTTGTGTCACAACACAGGGCAATGCGTCAGGAGGTGAGCGTGCTCGTCACACAGAAGTACTTGCTAATGGTCTTATAGACACTGCTTGGGAATTTATTGAACAAAAATCTGTGCTCCCTCAGCATCCTCCTTCAGGTAGTTTTACCATTTAAATATTATGGGCTCCAGCTCGTACATGTAATTACCTCACATGTATTTTGTTACTTTGCCAGTAGCTAATCATTTTCGTTTTCCCCTTCAAAAGAATTAGTGAAGGGGAATGATATGCAGGGCATCTCAAATCAGGGAAAGTTTGTTCCTGGTCAAAAGGTTTTAGTGCTGAGGAACAAATTGATTAAGTTCATGGAGGAACACATATACCCCATGGAAAATGAATTTTATAAACTTGCCCAGTCAGAATCACGTTGGACTATTCACCCAGCAGAGGAAAAGTTGAAGCAGATGGCAAAGAAAGAAGGCTTGTGGAACTTATGGATTCCTGTATGCATCTTAATTCCGCTCTTCTGTAATATATATATATATATATATATATATATATATATATATATATATATTACCTGTATTTTTTAATTTCTGTTTTTATAACCTCTTACTGTCACTATGGTTTTTGGAGTGAAGTCCTGTGAAAGTGTCTGCTTTTATGCAGTTTGATAGCGCTGCAAGGGCTAAGAATCTGCTTTTTGATGGGAGAAATAATGATCTCCCTACTGAAAAAGACTTGTTATTGGGTGCTGGTCTCACAAATCTCGAATACGGATACCTTTGTGAGATCATGGGCCGTTCTGTTTGGGCTCCACAAATATTTAACTGCGGTGCTCCTGATACTGGAAATATGGAGGTAATATGAGACTTATAGATTCACATAGTTGATATAACTGACTGAATATAATTGGGAATAAAGAACACTGCATTTTTTTCGTTCTAGGGATAACATTACTTTTGCATATTAGGTATTACTGCGCTACGGAAGTAAAGAACAACTACAAGAATGGCTTATTCCTTTGCTTGAGGGGAAGATTAGGTCTGGATTTGCAATGACAGAACCACAAGTTGCATCTTCCGACGCAACCAATATTGAATGTTCTATCAAAAGGTTGGATAATCCATTATCTTGAAGCAATGCATGAGCGCATTCTTTCCATTTAAGTTATGTAAATAAGTTGGGAAAATAAATAAAAAAGCAAGGGTTTCAGTCAAGCTTCTTGGTAGAAGACAATCAAGCAAGGCTATGAACTATTTTCATAATTTTATCTTGTTTCTTTGTATAGGCAAGGAGATTCATATATTATCAATGGGAGGAAATGGTGGACTAGTGGTGCTATGGATCCAAGATGCAGAATTCTTATAGTCATGGTGAGTATTTGGATCAAAGTTATATAGCATTAAGAGTCAATGTCCTATTCATTTCAATAGAGATAATGGTGTGATCAAAACTACAGGGGAAAACTGACTTCAATGCAGAGATGCATAAACAACAATCTATGATCTTAGTAGATATGCAGACTCCTGGTGTTCACGTAAAGAGACCGTTGTTGGTGTTCGGTTTTGATGATGCACCTCATGGGCATGCAGAAGTAACATTTGAGAATGTTCGTGTGCCAGCGACAAATATCCTATTGGGTGAAGGACGTGGGTTCGAGATCGCTCAAGTAAGCTGAAAAATGTTTCTCATAAATTGAACGCTAGCATGCATTGTTGATTTGAACCCTGTTTTCCACTGGAGCGTTTTTTTTTGCGTATATATGAAATCGGAGGGAGTAGTTTGAGACGCTTCCGGAAGTGCCATAAAGTATATTTCTATTTTTCATCTGCTGCTGGCTTGCATTCTTGCAGGGTAGGCTAGGTCCTGGAAGGCTGCACCATTGTATGAGACTCATAGGTGCCGCCGAGCGGGGCATGCAACTGATGGCTCAAAGAGCAGTTAGCAGAAAAGTGTTTGGGAAATTCATTGCCCAACATGGCTCATTTCTTTCTGATTTAGCCAAGGTATTACAATTGAATCAGGTTGAAAAAGTAGCCAACAGATATCTGCAAAAAAAGAGAAATCTTTCAATTTTACTTTATAAAACATTTTTGCTTACTTAGCAATCTATTGTTCAGTGCCGAATAGAGGTAGAGAAGACCAGATTGTTGGTGTTGGAAGCCGCGGACCAGCTCGATAGGTTTGGGAACAAGAAAGCTAGAGGGATAATAGCAATGGCTAAGGTAATTGTTGTTTGCAATGCAGCATATGGTACTTATTTTTTGTTCTTATCATTTCGCTCGGAATATTGATTTTCTTTTGACACTATGGTTGGTTTTGGAGCAGGTATCGGCGCCAAACATGGCACTAAAGGTACTTGACATGGCTATGCAAGTGCATGGAGCAGCTGGTGTATCATCTGATACAATACTGGCACATCAGTGGGCAGCAGCAAGGACTCTAAGAATCGCGGACGGTCCAGATGAAGTCCATTTGGGTACCATAGCCAAGTTAGAACTACGGAGAGCCAAGCTTTGAGAACATCAACAATACATTATACCCCGTGGAACAAACAGAAAGTCACCAAATAAAAACCAAGTGTTCCAAGGAAAAAACATTTACTTATGACAATAGTAGTAAAATTCCGAAATGCTTTTTTGGTAGCATTTTGTAATGTAAACGAGTTGTTCAAAATAAGCTTTTTCATTGTATATTCCAGGTTTGGGCAGTGAATGGCTTTTTTAAACACTTAAACACACTCTTTATCTTTTTCCAATGAATGGCTCTGATTCAACTGGACAATAGAATAACAGGAGAGAATCAGCTCCTATAGTGGGTACTCTCGTATTGGGTCTGATTCAACTTAAACACACTTCTATTAGCAAAAAGCTTGTGTAAGAGAATACAGATTTAATGTGTTGATTATGTCCACCAAACATAACAGGAAAAAGTTATCTTACTGAAATAACCCAGTGTCTTGTATGAAACGCTGTTAACACAAGTCATAGGTGATTACAATTTACAAATATATATCCGTTGTTTTTATAAAAAAATAAAAAAAATATGAGAGCTTAGTTCTCTCATGTCTCAAGTTTTGTTATTGTTGGAGTATTAGCTGTGAGTAAGAAGTTTTGGATGGAAACAGAGATATTAAACAATATAAATATATAAGTGAGGTAACTTATACGCTAAATGTCTTAAGATTTTAGGTGAAAGAAGTGGTGTTAAATCCACTTAAAGCACCTTTATCATTGGTGCTTTGTTGCATCAACTATCTATAGTTGACGGCAACAATAAGAAACCACCACTGGAGCAGTATTAGCTGGTAACAAACTTGACTTAATTTTAGTTGTTCCGAAGAAAATAGCACACGACAACTAAACATTATTTTATAATTCTTTGTCTTTCGTTTTTGCTTTTTAGTCGATCTTTCTCCATTGGAGTAAAAAACACCTTAATTCACCCATTTAACACACCTCATTAAAGATGCTCTTATATGTTTGCTCTTGACCCAATGTAGACATCTCTCCGATGTTTTAGACTCCTCTTAGAACTCAACAATTCTAAAATAAAACCAATGATCATATAAGACTCTACATTGAGATTTTAAAAATATACAAGTGCTACAAGACTTTCACATGTTATGATTTTTTTTACTTATGATTAAGAAATGAGTCGTAACATCTATGTATGTACGACTTACAAATCAATAAGAGTTGGTCCAAGCGGTAACTGAGTTGGGATCTCTCCTCGAAGTCTCAAGTTCGAGGTTTGGTGTGGTAAAAACTCTATTGGAAGTGGGGAACCACACGAACGGGTAAAGTCAGATACATGTGGTCAACCAAGTTCCCCAACGTTGATTAGTCACTAAAATAAAAAAAATTATGTACTTCTTACAATATGCATTCTTCAAGTTTGATAAACACCCTACTCCGTGTTAATAATCTTTTGAAAACTTTATTCTATCCGATAATTTTTGAGATAAATTGCACTAGTAGTTAAATAAAAAAGGTGGTGATGTAGAGGCCATTTTCCAACAGAGAAAGATTGAAAAATAATGAGACCAAATTAAAAAAAAGAGCTTTTGGCACGTGGTATTTTGATGTACAAGGAAAGGAAATAGCACATTGATCATTTTAGGAGTAAACAAATAACAATAGTTTTACACAAGATAAGAACAAATATTGTCGCTGAAGTTCACCATGATTCAAGGACATCCACTAAACTATACACTTTCTAACCACCCTTTTACTTAACAATTAAATACCAAAATTGGCCAATAACTATATTTCAGCTGAAGTCATATTCCAAATTTAGTATTTTAGTAACATTAAGGTTGATATTACTAGTAAACTCAGTTTTCACAAGCGATTCCCACCTTCCGTTTCTCAAGGAAAGTGATTTTCTGGTACAGAATTCATTCTATCTATATATCTAAAATCCAAACCACAAGTTCACAACAAAGTTAAAACTCGCCCTAGAGGGCTAAGAGACAAATTCCTTAAACAAAACAAATAACTTAGAAAAAAATATTCATGTCTAGAAATATGAGTGGAAATGATAATCCCCGTGATCAAAAGAGAAGATTTGCTCTTCTTGGTGTTTCTTCAATTCTTCTTATAGCTATGGTTGGAGCTGTAGCTGTTGGATTAACTCGTGGTGGTGATAAAGGGCAAGAAGGTCAAAACACTAATGGTCAAATTGTCAGTGCTCAGAGAAACGTTGACGTGCTTTGTCAATCAACAGAATATCAAAAAACTTGTCACAAAAGTCTTGATAAAGCATCAAATGAAACCACAGATATAAAAGAGCTTATAATAAAAGCTTTTAATGCTACAGCGGAAGAGTTATTAAATCATATACATAACTCAACACTTTACCATGAGTTAGCAAAAGATAACATGACAAAACAAGCTATGGATATTTGTAACGAAGTTTTGGATTATGCTGTTGATGGGATTCATAAATCTGTTAATACATTAGATAAATTTGATTTCAATAAGTTAGATGAATATGCTTATGATCTTAAGGTTTGGTTAACTGGCTCACTTTCTCATCAACAAACATGTTTAGATGGTTTTGAAAACACAAAAACAAAAGCTGGTGTAACAATGTCTCAGGTTTTGAATACTTCTATGGAACTAAGTAGCAACGCATTGGATATGGTTAATGCTGTTTCTGGTTTACTTAAGGATTTTAATTTGAATACAAATGTTAATCCTAATGCTGCTAATAGGAGACTTCTTTCTAATGAAGATGGTTTTCCTTTTTGGGTTAGTGAAGGGCAAAGACATCTTCTTCAAGCTTCTGGACTTGGAAATGTTAAACCAAATGCTGTTGTGGCACAAGATGGAAGTGGACAATTTAAATCACTTGGTGATGCTCTTAAGACTGTTCCTCCTAAGAATTCTCAGCCTTTTGTGATTTATGTTAAGGCTGGTGTGTATAAGGAGATTGTTAATGTTGTTAAGGCAATGTCTTATGTTACAATCATTGGTGATGGTCCTACAAAAACTAGATTCACTGGTAGCCTTAATTATGTTGACGGTATCCAAACTTACAACACTGCAACCTTTGGTAAGTACCTCAGAGGGTAGCACTGACATTTCGGTTTGAAGACGTGTTCGGTGTCCGACACGTATTGTGTCGAACACTGACACTTTAATTATTTATATTTTTCAGATTAAAATCGGTGTCTGCGTGTCGTGTCGTGTTTGTGTCGGTGCTTCATAACACAAAACACAAACATGTTTTTTTGTGTATAACCTTAACTAGCTTAATTACATTGCACAGGTGTTAATGGTCCGAACTTCATTGCGAAGGGTGTCGGATTCGAGAACACAGCAGGATCAGACAAGCACCAAGCCGTAGCACTTAGAGTAACGGCAGATCAAGCTGTATTTTACAATTGCCAAATGGACGGTTTCCAAGACACTCTCTACTCTCAATCTCAACGCCAATTCTACCGCGACTGCACAATCACAGGCACTATAGACTTCGTGTTTGGAGACGCCTTCGGAGTCTTCCAAAATTGTAAGCTCATTGTGAGAAAACCCTTAGACTCGCAACAATGTATGGTAACTGCTGGCGGGAGAATCAAATCTGACAGCCTTAGTGCCCTTGTGTTCCAAAGCTGCCACTTCACAGGGGAACCACAACTCGCAACCTTAAAACCCAAAATCTCCTACCTTGGAAGACCATGGAGACCTTACTCTAAGGTAGTTATCATGGACTCTCAAATTGATGACATTTTCCTCCCTGAAGGTTACATGCCGTGGATGGGAAGTGCGAATGAAAACACGTGTATTTACTATGAGTATAATAACAAGGGTCCTGGGGCTGACACGTCAGCAAGAGTTAAGTGGTCAGGTGTTAAGTCTATTTCGTCTCCTGGGGCTGCTGATTATTACCCTGGTAAATTTTTTGAGATTGCGAATTCTACTGAACATGATTCTTGGATTGTTGCCGCTGGTGTGCCTTATTCACTTGGACCTATGGGTGGTACTAGTTCAGGTTCGGGTTCGACTGTGTGAGTGGGACTGGGTTCAGGTGCTGGTTTACTAACCGGACATAATGGTGTGGTTAGGGTTGAGTTACCTAAGAACCATATCCACGGTCAACAAATCCCCGAGCGTGCCCCTGAAATGTTTAATCGTGTATAACAATTTTCTTCTCTTTTTAATTATAAGAGATTTTAATTATGAATAGGTTCATAATACCAGAAGTGGTTAATCTGAGTGTATTGTTTTCATGAGGGACATTGTGTAGTGACAATATACTCCATCTCAATTGTAAGTAGTTTTAGTGAAACTATATTGTCATACTTGTTTGACATTTTTAAAGAAATATTAAATATTTGGCTTAACTGCCCTTTTGTTTTCCTATTACATTTATAGGCTACCCGTGGTTGTAGTCCCCCATTTATTCCCGTAATTTGGGTCTTCCAATTTTAGTAATTTCTGAAATATTGATTAATTTTGAAATTGGCTTAGTCACAATGCGTGGAGTCAAGAAAAATGTTGTTGTGGCACTCTATACTTGTAATTCTGCACACGTTGGAATTTCACGTCAGTTATTAGAATTGAAAAATATTTTTTATTTTTTTTGAAATGATTATTAGTAAACAAAATTAAACAACCCACACAACCTTAAATTTATAGGCTTCATCTTTTTCCCTACAAAATTCAACACTTGAACCCTAGGAAATGCAAATAAAAACATATCATTTGAGATACTAATTCCAAGGAAGATACTAATTCCAAGGAAGACAAGAGGCAATAAAAATACCATATAAGAGAGAGAGAGAGAGAGAGAGAGAGAGAGAGAGAGAGAGAGAGAGAGAGAGAGAGAGAGAGAGAGAGAGAGAGAGAGAGAGAATAATGATTCTAATCACCTTCAAAGAGAAGCGTCATAATAGTTTCTGAAAGTATGGTTGGCTTAGGGTTCAAAAGATGATAGGACAACACTAAGCTGATTTTATGGGACAAAGCTTCCATGATGCACAAATATCGTTCTGAGACTGTTGATATACTTTATTTATACATCATTCCATTCTCCAATAATAACAACCAAAATATACCTTTTTGAGGTAAAGTAGTTATCTTGAGAGGTGACTTTATACAAATCCTTCACGTTATACCCAAAAATAGAAGAGAAGATGTTATTTTTTTCCCATTAACCCACAACATTAGCCAAAAACACGATGCTTCAAGTTGGGTCTTCAAATGCGGATAGATTCAAAGTCAGATGATCCATTTCCACATTGCTTGCACTAGCACCAAATTGTCGGTAAAGAAAATACATGAATTTAGTTCTTATTTCTTAATCTAATATTTGGTGACATTGTTAATTAATAAAAACTTTAAATTTTATTGAATGTATCTTTTTTGGTTACTTTATTGAGTGTATATTTGGTTATGCATCATCTCTTTCCCAATTTATTCACACGTTGGGAAGCACCGGTCCATGATCTAGTGTAGATACCCACTACAGTATTTCTGCTGGTCTCTTTTATAAGCAAAATTAACTATTTTCATGATGATTAAAAAAATTAGCTAAGTGCAATTGATTGTCTAGTTTTCATACAAAAAATTGACCAAATTTACTAAAGTAACATTTTTAATATTTAACGAAAAGAATTTCTTATTTGACTTTATTCTCAACCACTCAATTAAATGGAGGTATATATTGATCAATAACATTCCCTCTTTTCAATATCCCTTTGTTGCCTTTGTAATCACAATGAGAGTAGGAGCTCAAGCAGTTGCCGCTGCAAGACTAGCCGCTTTTGAGTAAATAGCAGCTCTTACCACGCTTGATGGTGAAGAAGCCTTGGAATCAGAGTTGATTAAATGTGGTAAAAATAGTTAAATTTTGCTTATAAAAGAGACCGGAGGGAGTACGGGCAGTACCAGTTCTGTTTATTTTTTGTTGGTCCAATTGTACCAGTTTGTGGACCAGGGCCAAGGTTTAGGCCCAATTACCTTTGATTTTTGATTGAAGAGCAAGCGGGAAAAACAAATCGAAAACTTTTCGAACGCTCTCTCTCATTTTCTCTCTCCTCTCGGCTCACTACTTCTCTTTGCTTGGTTCAGTTTCCATACCTTTTCTCTGCATTCCACACACGCAGAAGATTCAAACTTGTCAGCACCCCATTATTCCTTTCTCGGTGAATTTCAAAACCCTACCTTTAGTTATCAGAGTTCTCTAATCCCTCGCCAGAACGTTGAAGCCCTAGGGTTTTCGCCCCTTTTTGTGTTTATTTGAAATAGCTGAGACTACTATGATTTGCGTGTCAATTTTAACTATTGAAGATGACTAAAGACACTTCAGAACCAGGTGGAGGGGGTTTCCACGCGGTTCATGCGGAGCGTGACTTGGAATCCAATTGGGAAGTTGACCTAGCCAAGAAACTTGAGGAGTATTTGTTAAAAATATGCTCTGGTGAAATTACTGGGGTAGAAGAAGGCAATCCTATCAATTTTGCTGAAGGTTTGGTCAATCTGACTCATTTTCTTTAGAAATTTCTCAATTTTAATAATTTGTTGATTTTGTAATTATCTGTTTGATGAGTTAGTTGTTTCTTGGTAATTGTAGCTGCTCTGCTGCTTCAGGGTTCTATACAGGTGTATAGTCGAAAGGTGGAATATCTCTATAACTTGGTAGTGCGTGCTTTAGAGTTCCTTTCCCAGAAAAGGTTTGGTTTTTAAGTTAAAGTTTCAGTATTTATTTGCTTGTTTTTATGTAATATTCAATTCTACCGCCCACATTCTGTTTTTTTTTGGAATGACATTTGTATTAAAGTGAAAATGATTAGAATTACCTGATGTAGTGTAGGGATTCTACCTTCTTTTCTTAATTATACGGTGAAAATTTGTTCCTAGTTTCCTTTTCTATGCGGTTGTAGTTAATCGATGTGTACATATCAGACAGAAGTGCCAATCTCTCCGCATCAGACTTGAATATTATTAATAGCAACCAAGCCCTTTGTTACTAGGACGAGTTAATTATAGATTAATCAATCTTTGATTAGATTTGGAGTCACAGATTTTTTAATGGATTGTGGAAAAAGAAGAAAGCTCTCAACCTTATATCTATTTGTTTTCTTTACTTTTGTTGCTTCTACTTGTACGTTTTTCTATTGTTAAGTATGAAGTGTTGATCAATTTTGCCAAACTTTCTATACGATATTAATTATTTAACATATTAAAAAATATTATAAGAGCGGTCATCCTTGTATTTGCTAGTGTTTTTTGGCGTTGGCCACTTCACGCCGTCTGGGATTGGTAAATGGTATTGGTTTGCATGGAGAGTCAGTTGGATAATATGGAGGAACGATTGATTTGCAAAAATCAATCACAAAGTAGATGGAAGAAATTATACAGTCCTTGATTGCACAAATTGAAACCTTACTGTCAAAGAGGTGACTTGAAGTAGAGGGTCTGACGTTGAAGAAGGGAGGAGCGTGTGAAGTGAGTGGATGTACCGTATTCTTGGGGGATGACCCACCTAGGTGACCATACACGACAGAGTGTTTTTGTGAAATTAATCACACCACAGAGGCTAAAAAGGTTGATGCTTCCGTGTTGTGTGCTTGGATAGTAGGAAGCCTTTGAATTGGAAATCAAGAACAAGGATGGTGATTTGATTGACCTGTCATCGTGCTCTCTTGGGATGTTTTCAGATTTCTCATCGGAAAGCCCTTATTATGATAGGACTTAGTTGACAGATTTAGACAGTATCGGAGTTTAGGGAGGAGCTTTTATAAAGGTTTGAAAAAGACATTAGGGCAAAGGTGAGGGTGATGGGAGTGAGAGACCTGAAGGTAATGATGATGCTAGTGCAAAGGATTGGAAACCGGAATTGAATGTTAGGTACACATGGGGGGTATGACAAAAGGAGCTAGAGTATTTTAATCGTAACAGGTGGGAGGGACGCAAGGCAGCTCAGTGAGCAATGGTTGAAAAAGGAGAGCCAAACACTTTAAGGGGTATATTCTCTCACAATCATGACAGTACTTTAATCAATCGCCAAGGCAGTGCGCTTAGCACTAACCAAAAAGGAGTAAGCTTCCAGAGGCTGTCAAAGGAGGAAGAAAGTGACAAATGTAGGAGGGAAGGAAGAGCAGCCGACAATGGCAGAGGAAATAGTGATGAAGAGCAGTGCAGGCATGACTTCGTTAAATTTGCTAAAATTTTGGGGGTCAATCAAGAGGAAGAAAGAAGGTAATTCTTCTAGTAGATTCAGTGGCTTCTGCAGCTTCTTATCCCTATCTCTCACGGAGGAATTTAAGATTCCTATGGAAAATACAGGTGATTATTTCGTGGAGGTGGGAGGTGACCAAAGACTGGGAAGTCAAGGAATATGGCGCAAGGTAGTGCTGCTGCGGGTTCCGAACTTTGCAATTGTCCAAGAATTTTAGATCCTTTCCATCTCCATCTCCATTCTAAATAGGAAAAAGTTGAATCTCATCAAAATGTAGGTTGGTTGGTAGGGTTTCTATACTTCAAGCCCAGTGTGTCTTTATCACCTGACCGTTTTAAGTTTTTCTATGAGAGTTTGTGGTTGATACTTGACAATTTAACAAGAGTTTAACTATACGTGACAATTTAACAAGAGTTTAACTACGTGACATAAAATATGGAGTAATAATCTATTCTGACAGTTTTTTATTTCGGTTTATGCAAACTGTACGTACATCAGTTACTTCTGATTAGTATTTCTTGGGCAGACAGCCAGATCAAGTAGATGGGGCATCAGTCCAACCTGAAGAAAGTGGTCCCTCTGCTGTTGCTGATGAAGAAAATGATCAATTCTGGAGCTTAGATGACATCCCAGGTATCTTATTTAGTGTATGTTTGGCCTAGATTTTTTTCAGCTTGTCTTCTCCTTTTAAGTAGAATTTTGGCCAAACACTTACTAAGAAAATCTCTTAAATCAGTAGCTTATTTTAAGTACCTTATTTTTATTGTACAAAAGTAAAGAAATGTGGAGCTTTTTCTTCACTTATGCAGAGCTTCTGCTGAATACCATTCTTTGATTTCTACTGTTGCCGAAATTTGAAAGAATTGTATTTTTTTTTTCCATATTGGGTTTTTGATTATATCCATACTGCGTATTTCAATTTCTGTCTCTTTGCTCCAATTTGTTGATTGGCTTATCATCAGTGAGTTAAAAATCATTCACTTGGATTTAGAACAATTTCAAATTTTCGATTTAGGCCTGTTAAGATTATTTTCTTGTGTAGGTTCATTTGGTTTTGTGTCGTACGTATTGTCTTCACTTTCTCCAGTTTATCTTTCGTCAAAGTCATCAAAAGAGTTATCTTCTATGTAATTGTTGCTTGGTTTCACTATAAATATGATTAAGTGCAATTGCTAGATCACTTAATTTTTTGCTGTATTGCAGTTGAAGAAAAGATTTCATTGGATAGTTCAACTGGCAAAGAAGTAAATTTGGATCACTTTATAAAACCACCAGCAAACCTAGTTGTTCTTGAAGGTGACTGCTTTGATGCCATTGGTGATGCAGGAGAATTGGAGTCTTATCTGGTACCTTAATTGCTTGCAGCTGTTGACATAATGTTGTTTGTATAATTTATTCACTAACAATATGATAATTTGTTGCAGTTGTCGACCACTGACCTGTACCAGGACTTTATTTTATTGGACACATCCGATGCCGTCGCAGTTAATGAGTTTTTGAAGGGAAAAAAAGTTGGTACGGCACAAAATGTTACTAATAAAGGAGTATCGACTCGTAAAAACTTTCTTTCTCCAAGACGTTCTTGTGGAGGAACTGCTAATAAATCAATTTCGAAGAGTCAGCTTGCTAATTCTGCCATGTCTCCTAAAAATTTTAATTTTGATGACAACGGTGCTGGGCCTAGTTCTCCAGCCTCTGCTGGTCTTGATAACTGCGATTTTGGAGTTAATATGGATGATGGATGTGATATATCTAGGGATGCAGACAATTCCGATGAAGATAATGATGATGATCCATGGAAACCTTTGAATCCTCATGAACCAGGCAACTTGAGGGTGAAGCCCTTCAGAAAAGGTTCTCCTTTCTCCCTTCTTCTCATCAGTTATCTGTATTGTAATTGTATAACAACTTACCTATTTCCTTCTTTTTGATTTTGCTGCAGTGAAAACTTCAAGAAAGATTCGCATCAATGCGTCACAACAAGCGTCTATGAGCACCTTGTTTCCAGCAGCAAAATTGCATGGTCCTATCAGTCCCGAGCTCATGGAAATGTGGGAGCTGCGGCATAGTGCCCAACAACGACAAAAGGATTCTCAATCTACTCCACCATTATATGAGAAGGTAATTTTTCATGGTTGCTCGGTTTACCAATGTATCACTTCGTTATTGTTTGTAATATCTGATGTGTGAATTCCAGCTGAGGCAAAGCCTTATTAATGAGGGAAATGAAAATGGTGGAACATTTTTCAACTCTGAAGCTGACAATGATGACAATGGATATGATAGTGGAAATCCTGATTTTGATATGCCTGGCAATGCCTATATGGATGAAGATCTGCCGCCTTTTAATACAGAGGTCAGTAGAGGAGATTAGTAACTTGGCTGTTTATATATATTCTAAATTACATCTTGAAAACTTCTATTGTATGCTAACGAACTTATTTACTCAAATTAACAGCATGACATTAATGACACTCATGTCAACGCTGATGAAACCGGAGATCCTGAATTTCCAGATTCTCAGACAAGTTTGGAAGATCTTTGCCGCTCTCACCTAGTAAGAGTGCCACTGTTTGTAGCCTTGTTGGGCGATTTCTGCATTATCTGATTTCCTTGCAGTATATATCTTTTACTAAAATGATTCAATACTGTTCCATTGTTGGTGACAACTATTCCTCATCTAGAATGCTCTCCTAGCTAGCATAGCTGAAACCGAGAAGCAAACTGAAATGGCTGCTAGGGTTTCAACTTGGAAACAAAGAATTGAGCACAACTTAGAAGAGCAGGTAAAATCATCTTCCGAGTGTCTTTCCTCAATTTTTTTTTTGGTGCTTTTAAATTGAATGTACTGTTTTTGCATGATAGGAATCACACCCACCATTTGATATTCGAGACTACGGTGAAAGAATTCTTGACAAACTATCTCCTGAAGCAAGCAGTAGCGGTGTCTTGTCCTTTTTTAATTTGGTCGCGGGACAAGAAAAGTACGACGTGTCCCGAAGTTTTTCTTCACTACTTCAACTGGTAATTCCCTTATTAGCTTCTTGTTATGATATTGGTTATCAGAGTCATATTAATTAATTGGATGATCCATGAGTTGTTATAGGTGAACAATGGAGAAGTAGAGCTACAAAGAAATGAAGCTAATGGGGAGTCTTTTTGCTACACAGCAGTTAATCCTTTTCATGTAAAGCTTCTTAAGCATGACAAGAAAAGAAAAGGGGTACATCTTCAAATGTCAAAAAAGATAGTGAAATCCCCAACAAAAAAAACATCTATAGAAGGTGAGAAGAGCAAAAGTTTGAAAGAAAAATCTCCCACTAGGGTAGAGGTTCAAATGTCAAAAAAGAGAGTGAAGTCTCCAACAAAAAAAGGTGAGGAGAACAAAAGTATAAGAGAAGAAAAGTCTCCAACCATTTCATCTTCTAGTAGGAAACATGGTTCAACAGGGTTAACATCACCACATACCAATTGCAAGTTTTCTGTAAAGATTGGAAAGGTGAGTGGTATGAAATTCTCTCCTGAAGCTAAGAGAAGAAGGGGTAGATCTCAATATGTTGAGCCAACTGAGAGTTAGCAGCTTGTTATTGTTCCACTCAACTTGGAATGATTTAATTCTAAAGACAAGACATTTGCTGGATGTCCTCCTCCTAACCCTTAGTTAAGTTGTGTAGTCATTAGAATCCTAATTCACTTGTATTATTATTATTATTATTATTGCTATTGTTAAAAGCAGCTACATGTTGATGTAATGATATCACTTTGTAACAACACCATGCTTTCTTATCAATGCAATAACTTCATGCTCAATCTCATGGTTATTGCAAGCTAACAGAACATTGTGCCCATGGTCAGAGAAATCTTATGGACTATTATACTAACACTATTCATTAAAAATTTAAGACATACAAGCTACTCGCATTCCATTGCACTAGAATAGACGAAGTGTTAAAGTAGGTTGTGTTTGCAGTTTACACCAACCTCCACCATGATTGCCGTCAAACAGCTCTTTATAAATTTGACGTGTATGAGTTATATTTCAAATTCTCACGTGGCACAGATATTCAGCGTTTGAAAAGCACGAGTTAAAAGAGAACAGATACTTCTGCATCTCTTGTGCTGCTGTAGGGGGGTAAATAAGGAATTAAGGTGGAGGGATCCCACGGAACTTGCTTAGTTTGTTAAGTGAAGTGCAAAAAATTGCACAACACAACATAGTTCATTCATAAACTAACTCATCTGCTACATGTATATCTATTAAGCATATTTAATACATGTCTTTCGCTGGTAGTAGTTGTATTGGTGATTTTAGCAACGTAGACACTGACTTTCGAATTTGAACTGGGTGGGTGTGTTTTGAATGGGAAAAGTTGTTGTTTAGTACGGGAAAGAAAATCACGACATGTTATAAATCAGTCATGGCCTTCATGTTTATCAAGTCCAACTTTAAATACTTTTTTTGGTTTGACAAAAGTCCAACTTTAAATAGCTTTTTTGTCAAAAATCTTATTTTAAATAGTTGTTATCTTACGTTTCGTACATAATTATCTCCTACCATCCAGCATTGCTCATTTTGAATAGTGTGTAGTGTTTTTTTTATGTCTTCTAATTTGACCAAAAATGTCATACTCAATACACAATTAAACATAAATTTTAATACACTATTATTAAACACGATTTTGAATCTACGATTTAGACTTTATATACCAATAACCCACTGCCACAATACCAATCTTACTATTTTCCCAACTAAGCAATTGAAAGATAATTAAGTAATTTCACCTTTTTACTATTTCAAAAACTTTTTTACTTTTTCACTTTCACACACGTTTTCAAATTTTTTCTCTTTTCTCATATTTTTTCCTCTAACTCTCTCATTTATCTATTTTTCACAATATATCTACTTTAGTTTCATCTACATCCTTCATTTTTCATCTTTACTATATTAAAAATTTTCAAATTTTGACAAAATTTTAATATTCCGCTTTTTTACACGAGGTAATGTTCAGACTCGTGCATACACACATACTGCACCATATGTTCTCATTATTAAGGCTCTGTTTGGCGCGTCCCATCCGCTAGCGGATAGCGGATGAAAGTAGCGGGTGAAGATTGCACGTGTTTGGTAAGCACTAACTTTTAGCGTTTTTCAGGTAGCGTTTAGCGTTTTTTCAAACGCTACTTCAAGTAGCATTTTACCCTTTTTATTTTTCTTAAATGATTTCTCTATCCTTATTCAATAAATGAATTAAATAAATATGTCATTTTATGACATTTTACATTTATCAGCTAATTCAACTGCTAGTTTTACCAAACACATCATTTGTTATTAACTAGCTCATCTGTTATCCGCTACTTTTTACCAAACAGAGCCTAAGTATTAACTAACACCATTTTTTTTTTGGTTCAGACGATTGCTTGCTACTCATAGAGTATCCCAACGCTTTTAACGAAAGACAAATCTCTGCTCGTGTTTAAGATCAAATTTCGCACTCACCAATACCATATATCTCTCTATTAGTTTATTGTTACGTTCATCCATTAGTCTTGAAACCCCACGTACTTAACACTATACAATTGTGAATCCATAGTAAATCGTCCCACGTACTTAAGTCAACACTATACAATTGTGAATCCATAGTAAATCGTGTGGGGTCTGGAGAAGAAATTGACGTGCCATTGGATACCATTATTGATTGCTGATGACAGCCTCTGACTCCTTTGTTGGAGAAATATGTCCTTTGTCAGACTCGGTTACTCTCTTTCTCTATTGAAAGAAAAAACATGATTGATATAATGAATTGATGATTCTTCTGGAGAATTTTTCTATTTACTGAGTTTTTAATATTTTTTCTTTGCACTTTATATCACTCGTTATTGTCTACTTAGTATCAGCATAGTTACCGACATTTTATTGGCCTTAGGCAATTTGCGGAAAATGAGCCCACTTTACATAATTAGTTTTTAATTTGAAAATATTTCAATAGAAGACAAAAAAAACAACTCATTTCAATTAAAATAATGCACCTTAATACATAAGAATGATTTTACAAATATTAAAAATTTCTTTTTTCTCAGAAAGTCATAAGAAGCGGTTTCTTCGAGCATTTTGAGATGCAAAATCATTTATAAGCTCCTTGTTGTGAACACTTGAATTATCATCAATTTCATGATTGTTATCCAAATTTTCTTGGGTATCTACCTTTTTAAAAACAAATTTATCAAGAGCTCCTTGTTGTGATTTTATGAGCTCTTCATTTCGTTTTCTTTTTTTCCGTTTTTCACTACCAGATAAATGTTTTTTAGGCAACATCTTAAAATAAATAAAATACTCAAGTAGAAACCAAACAGGAGTATAGAACAATAGCACCCGGGAAGTAGAATCGTCACAGTGGCACAACTTAATCGTCTGTCATCATCTCCAAACCGACATTCCGTAATTCCCCTCAACAAAAACACGCCTTCAATAAAAGAATCAAAACCACATGAAATTATTATTTGTCTTTTTATCTTCATAAAAATTTATACAAAGGGAATTAAGGAAACAACAACATCATCATGTATAAAAAATTGTTAGAACTTAGAAGCTCCACTAACCTAATAAAGCATCATAAGAGAATAATAGTGAAGGGACAATGAATTTTAGAATCAATTGCAGTAGCCTAGGTCATGCTAGTTATGTTTGGGATGATGCAAGGATTAAAATGGTTTGTGTTTTTTAATCGGCAGTTGAGTAAAAGAAGATATAAGACTTTTCTAGACTAGCTGAAGCAATTTTGGGAACGAACGGATAAAGATTAAAAAATGGTAGTGAAGGGGTAAAGAATGAATGGATTTTAGAATAGAAATATTAGTGGGTTTTCTTATTAACCGTTAGAATTTTGGGAAGGGAATTGAATGGGGTATTGGGAAAGAAGGAATATTTGCTCATTCAATTCCATTAAATATTTGCTCATTCAATTCCTTCTCATGAGCAGATATTTTTATTCAAGTGGGCTTTTTTATATGAATTATTTTTTATAATACTAGTATATATATTTTTTTGACAATTAGTATATATATATTTTAAATAATAGTATAATTTAGGCCTAATATGAAAAATTTTAGGGCCCCCTAAAAAAGTGAGCTCTAGGCGGTCGCACCCCGGGCCTACTCTCACCTACCCTCGGGGGCGGCCCTGCCTAGTAACTCAATCCATGCTATTAACTCAATCCATGCTATTGTTAATAAATACTGGAAAGAGAACAGTTTTTGTCTTGTATTCTTCTGAAACCTACGAATACTAATAAACTATAAACAATGGAGTAATTTTTTTGAAGCACGAATAAACAATAAATTAAAAAACAGAAAATATGAACGAATTGGAAAATCTGTGTTGACTGTTCAGTATATACATTTCTACGACACTCACGCGCCGTTCACCGCCTTAACTAAATTCATACATAGTTGCCGCCTCACCGCCAAGCCCATAACTTTTAACACGTTTTGACTTTAACTACGCCACGTCAGCATCGCGAATAACCCCGACTCAACTCGCCAACTCACTGAGTCTCGTCTCGTCCACCTCGCTCCACGTCCACCTCAGCCGCGGAGCTGCAACCACAACCACCACACGACGACGGAGAAACATTCCCCTTCCGTTCCCTACTAAGAATCCTTTTCAACGAAAGCATACGACTCATCGGCGATCTAAACGACGACTGAGTCGATGGCGAGTCACAACCAAAATCCTCGTTCCTCGACGGAACCTCAATGCTAACTCCCACAAACGATGGCTTCCTTCTCAACCCAACGGAAGACGAACAAATCTCCCTACCGGTTCGGTTCTCTTCCAAACCCATTCCAGAACTCGAACCGGGTTCAGATCCAAAAACATTAAAACCCACTTCGGGTCGGGTTTGGGCCGGTTCCACAGGAGCGCGGCAAAGAGGACAAGTAGAATGAGAAATAAACCACATATCAATACATTCCGTATGAAAAGCATGGTTACACTTCGGTAAAACCCGACCCGTTTCACCTGATTCAAACTCCGACAAGCAAACCGCGCATTCTGACGTGATTTCCGAGTGTGTATTGGGATCGTATAAGAAGAGTGGAAGTGACGCGATGACGGAGGCGTCTAGACCGCGGGAGGCGGATGATATTGCAGCGGCGGTGGGACTATCGGTGTAGAAGATTAGCTGAGTGCGGCGACGGAGACGGTTACGACGGAGATGTCGTCGACGAGCACGGAGAAGGTACCAACGAGCGTATATATGAAGACAAAGCATTAAAATAACAACGAAGAAGAGAAAGACGATGGCACATAGCATGATCTTGCCGCTAAGATTGTAGCTTTTTGCGTCGAGGTTGTCTGGAATGGAATCATGTTGGTTGTTGAAATTGTTGTGTTTGGATTCATCGTTGTTTGCCATTTGCGTTGCTGCTGCGCGAGTGAGAGTGAGGGGAGGTGTATAAGTAAGAGAGGAGAAATAAATAAAAAAGGAAGAATAATAATATGATGAGCGAAGAAGAGAAGAGAGGGTTTGATTAAAAAGTAAGTAAGGATATAGGTTTATGGAAAGAGTGGGGAAAGTTCTTGAGTCTTTGATGGGTTGACAGTAGAGTAGAAAGGGGAGCGGTATGGTTACGGTATGGATCATGCAGAATGCTTTGTTTAGTTTAGTCACCCGTTCCTTCTGTTCTAGTTGTTGTCGTTGTCAATGGAACAACAAACAGACGCTACTTTATAGTCTTCACGCGGTTTCTTCAATTCTATTTTTTAATTAATGCTCACTCAATTGCTTCAAAATAAATAATTAATGCTCACTCAAATTACTTTTATTATTTTCGATATATCATCATTAAATAGAAATGGGTCCTCTCCCAAGTGGATGAATTGGATTAAATCTTGTCTTCACACTTCTTTGATATCTGTTCTTGTCAACGGAAGTCCTACGGGTATGCATAGGGGTCTTAAGCAAGGGGACCCCTTATCCCCTTTCCTTTTTCTCATTGTCGTCGAGGGTTTAACCGGAAGCTGTGCGGGAAGGATGCTTTTCTGAGTTTCAAGTTTAGGCTTTCGTCTTGGTGTGGGCGTTTTTTGTCTATCGGTGGTAGAATGACTCTGATCAACTCTGGAAGTGGAGATGTATCAATGACGATAGTGCAAGTGGAAGTGATTTTCTATAAATTTTGTTGTTTTTGATAATATTTTGGGAAGGGGAACCTGGCTGATCACGATTTTCTGGCTTTGCCGGCCCGTGTGGTTCTCTCCTCCCAATAGAGTTTTGCCACACCCGAGATTCGAACTCGAGACCTTGGGGTGGGATCCAAGTTCAATTACCGCTTAAACCAATCCTTGTTGGTCTTTTGATAATATTATTTGTCGTTTTCTATAATATTCTTAATAGTTTATTATTTACCACATTTTTTTTAACCAAAATTTTTTACCAGACTTATTTTTCTTTACAACGAATAGTTAAGAATATAATTAAGAAGCAAGTAATAACATAACTTTAAATTACCAAATAATAAATAAACGTACAAGTTTCTTATTAAAGGTTGAAAAAGTAAAAAGGAATGAATGAAGTATATGATGTAACTATGGAAAATTATAGCAAAGAAGGACTATTTTTTAGTTAGACATGATTAATATAGCTAGGAAAATTTTATATATATATACCCGTATCACGGTATCAGACTAACCTGCATTAGGTTGGGAAAATTTATGCTAGGTCAAAAGGTCTGAAAAAACGTTTTTTTTTTTGGTCAAAAGTCTGAAAAAACTTGAAGTCTAGCAAATTGCGAGTTGGCTTTTTGAGCCGGGCTGCATATATATTTCTAAAAATATATATATTTTTTTAGTATTACCTATTTAACTTAGAAAAGCAAATAAGGAAACATTTATTTTGAAAATTTATTTCTTCTTCACATTAATAATAAAAAATATTATTTTTTAATGAAGCTTATTTTCGGTTTGTAAATATTTATATAATAAATGATGAAAAGAGTAATATGATTTTTTATATACTTTTACATATAAGTGTACACAAAAACAAACAATTTTTTTTACCAAAACAAGAATTATAAAAAAAATACAATAGGTGTTTTTATGTTTTTTTTTTCCGAAATTGCCTGAGGTTTTTTTATGTTAAAATATGCTTAAAGTTGATGGTTCAAATTCTATACTTTTAGGCTTTGACTTATCCCAGCCCCCCCACCCACTCAACACACCCCCCTAAATCCTTAAATTCCAAAATTATCCCTAACATAAAAACACTCAATCTCCCACTCTTTACCCCTTCACGAAAACTATTTAACTAATTCAGTTGAGGGCTTCCGAACGGATTCGGCTACGCACAGCTGAACTATCTAAATCTTCAAAAAATGCACATAAGGTACTCTAGCCGAACATATTAAAATTTTGAAACAAACACGGACACGCTTGGAACATTTGAGTTCATTAAGTTCATTAAGGGTATTCTGGTACTTTCACTGTCTTTAGAGTTGTGCGCTGAGTAGGAGGGGGATTCGGAAAATCATAAGCCTACTTTTAAGACCTTTGCAACCCAACTTGATTGGCCCACCCATTTTGCTAGCTATAATGACAAACTTGTTAGTTCGACAAAAAAAAACTTGTTAGTGACGTTTTTTTTTGATCAATTAACTTGTGAGTGACTTTGCTCCGTATGAAGAAGTGTTAATTATTGTTGTTGTATTCCTTAAATAAAGTTTCAAAAAGGGAGAGTTTTTGCGATGTTGACTCAATTGGTAAGGAGTTGACTTGTTCCCCATAAATGTGTGGGTTCAACTCTCGCTGCCGTTTCAGTAAGTAAGTCCTTGGAGCTCAACTCACCTAAAAAATGAGTGTTTTTTAAAATAATGTTTCATATTTGTTTATAAATAAAATAAAATAACTATCATTTTTGAAACATGTAACTGAAGGAAATTGAGCAGAAGTTTCTGTTTGCTAAACACGCTTTCCTGTTTGTTGCATTGATTATTTTATTACGGATTGTTGCATGCTTTGATGGAGGAATTTTGGCATGTTTAACAGATTAGTTAATTGAGTTATTAATTAGTATATCCTTTGTTTTATTAAGTGTCACGGGTTTATATTGTTATCTGGATTTTGGATTAAAAAATACATTCGTTTGCCATTAGGTGTAACTAATTTTAAAGTATTATATATTAAATTTGTATAAAAATAAGCTTTCAATGAAATTACAAATACTCCATCCCGATTCTCACCTGGATTGACTAGTGTTGTGTTCAGTGGCGGATCGAGGACCCCGAGGTCAGGGGTGTCAAAAAAAACAGACTTCACTTCACTATACCAAAACACTAAACAATTGCAATTTCTATACTAATACTAATTAAACATAAATTAGGGATTTCACATATACCAAATCAATTGAGGATTCCACATATACCAAATCAATTGCAATTTCTAATAGTAATACTAATACCAAATCAATTAGAGATTAATGCCTCTTCTAATAATAATACTAAATCCTATTCCAATCCAATACCAATAAGCTTCTGGAAAAAATCCTCTAGATTTGAGTATCTCATTCCAAAACTCATTCTTTATAACAGAACTTTTTCACTATTAAAAACAAAGGGTAATATTACCTTACTCTAACTATGTCCAAGAAATTCATTCACAGCTATAGCATTTTGTTCATACATCAGAGGAGAGGACCAATAACCCCATAGAAACCATTTGTGCACATCCTCTAATCCAAAAGAACAATTTTTTCATAAGATAGATTCACTAAATTATCCAACATTGATGTTACATTATCATTTTCTTACCTAATACTATACATACCATATAGTGCACATTACTAATACCAAATCAATTGTGATGACAAATTGGGGATTTAACAAAATTAGGGTTTTCAGTTTTCACATATAAATTAGGGATTAAAGTTTCAGTTTAAAGATAAATTAGAGAAGAAAAATTAGGGTTTAAGGCTTACCAATTAGTTATAGAGAGAAGAGGAGAAGATGAAATCGCAGGAAGTGAGAAGAGGAGAAGATGAGATCGCAGGAGCCAGGAAGAGAGAAGAGAGGCCGTCCTTGGTGTTGGTGGTGGTCGTCGCGTCGTTGGTGGTGGTCGCTGGAAGAGAGAAGAAGGAAAGTTGTTTGGTTGGTTTCAGTTTCAGTGTTTCACGCTGGAAGAGAGAAGACAGAAAGTTTCACGCGTGAAGAGAGAAGACAGAGTGGTTGGGTCTGAGTGTCAAAAAAAATTCAGGAGTGTCAAAAAAATTATAGGAGGTGGTAAGTGCAATAATTTTTTTTCAGGGGTGTCAGCTGAACCCCCTCACCATAAGGTGGGTCCGTCTCAGGTTGTGTTCTAGCCTTCTAGGCTATTTTCCTTTTTTAAAAAATTCCAGTGAGTTGCTCTTTTTGACTCGATACATTTGAGAGCGCGATGAAAGTATTGTTGTAAGTTGTAATAAACTAATAATCAATTTTTAGAGTACTCGATAAACATTTTCTCTATAAGGTATTATTCAGAATACCAATACCAATATTGTACAATTCATTTCTTTTATCAAGATCTACAGATGTTGAGTTCTTCTTTCTGCATATTGTAGAATTCAATTCCTGCACATTGCAGTTTGAGTTTTCTACAATATGTTAATGTTTGAAAATTCAAGTGTGAGTGATTAGTCCCACATTGGCTAGGAATGAGCTATATGAAGGACATAAAAGATGGGACCCATATACCTAATACCTTGGGTTGAGATGTGGCGTCCAAGTATCTTAGTGGTCCAAGTTCATTGGATAACTCGATTTCTCCCGGTGCTCCCCCAGACTCCCCAGAGTTCACAATGGCTATACATGCCACTTGGCTTATCCTTATCTTAATGCAACTAACTGCTACATTTTGAATTGAAGTTTAACTTTGAATTTAAACTTAGCTACTTATCTTATTCTAATAGATTCAGCTTATCTCTTTAATAACAATATTAATATTAAACAGGCTTTATCCATACTACTTATCTCCCCCTCAGGTTGGCCCATGGAAATGGACAATGCCCATCTTGCCACATAAAAATTCAAATATTCCCCTTTTGTGAATATGTCTAACACTCTCGTTTAGATAGACAGTTTAATTAAATGCTCATAGTATAAGTGCTTATCAAATTAATTAAGAAATTATAAAATATTTCTAAAAACAAATTAAATGGTGATTCAAATGTTATACGATAGTGTTTTAAAACTAACATTGGTCACCGACTCGGTCGAGGTACTAGGTCGAGTCAATGGTCAAATTAGACACCGTATGACTCGATGTCTATTAAGTTTATTTATATAGCAGATAACTCTTGGGAATTTTGTAGATTTTTTTATCTATATAGTTTATATGCTATATTCTACTCTTTTTTTACCAAAAGAGCTCAACTGTCTATATTTTAAGGAAAACTCTAGGGAAATTTGTAGATTTCTTTTTGAAGAGATGGACTTGAGGAATGCTTGCTAGACTATAATACATGGTGGTAATTTGTGTAACTCATGATGACCTGGCTTATATGTAACAACCCGTAACAGATTTAGCTGATGTGGCAAGTCTGTTACCGGGCTTATTCCCTTTCTGTAGTTCCCTCCATTTCTATCGTAGTATATAAACCTCTCAGCGGAATCTCATTGCAACAATCTAGACTAATGAAGAATTCAGTTCTTACAATGATAGATTCCCTCTCTCTCAATTCTCCCAATTTCTAGCATTCAGCATCGTGCACGTTCAATCCGCCATGGAAGAGCACTATCTTGATTCAAACTAGTTCTCTGAAATTCCAGAATTAACCTTCGCATGTCACTGTGTCCTGAATTCCAGTTGAAGAGAGATCCCTTCAGTGAGAACACTGAAGATTCAACAACGATGGATGCATCAAGATTTGTAATCAAATCGAATCTATCAATCAAGTTAGATGATAAGAATTTTCTGCTTTGGAATCAGCAGATGGAGGAAGTGATAACATCTCACAAACTGCATCGATTACTGGTGAGTTCAGAGATTCCGCAGAAGTATGATTCAGAGAGTGATCGTCTTACTGATCGAGTATCTGATGCCTATAACAAGTGGTTAGTCAAAGATCAAACTCTATTCACATGGTTGCTTTCTACTTTTTCAGATTCAGTATTGCCTAGAGTGGTAGGTTGCAAACATTCTTATCAAGTTTGGGAAAAGATTAACAAACACTACTATGCACAACTAAAACCAAAGATTAGGCAACTTAAATCTGAATTGAATAACATAAAGAAAGGAAATCGTACAATTTCAGAATATATCTTCAGTATTCATGCCTTGGTTGATTCACTGAATGCAATTGGACATAAGGTTTCAGAAAAAGATCTTGTTGGCACTGTGTTAGATGGATTAACTGAAGAATATAATGCATTTGTGTTGACGATATATCGTAGACAAGACTCACCTAATCTTTCAGAAATTGAATACCTGCTCCTAGTGCAAGAATCACAATTGAATTTGAACAAATATAAACAAGAACTTGCTCAGGCAGAAGTTCAATCTGAAAATACTCAGAGAGCATCTCAATCTAGTTCGGGTTATGGTCGAGGCCGAGGCAGACAGTCCAGAGGAAGAGGAAGACGCGGAGGTAGAAGTCGCAATTCTGGCAACAGATCTACATGCCAACTCTGTGGCAGGTATGGTCATGAGGTTCTCAACTGCTGGAAAGATAAGGAATCTGTTACTTCAACAAGTGCAGAAAATGCTTCTGATTCAGATAAAGTAAAGAAAACTCAGCCTGAAAAAGTTTATATGGCAAATGGTGAAGGAGCTATAGTCCAAGAAGCTATAGGTTCAGTATCTCTTAAGTCTAATAAGTGTCCCAACACTGAACTTGTCATAAAAGATGCGCTTGTTGTTCCTTCGATAAACAGAAATGTGATTTCTGTTTCAAAATTTACCAAAGACAACAAAGTCTATTTTGAATTCCATCCTTCCACTTGTTTTATCAAATGCCAGGTTTCTAACAAGGTTCTACATGAAGGATACTTGAATGCTGATGGCTTATACTGCTTCGGGAATTAGCATTCTGTTTTTCAGCCTCACATGGCTACTACATCAAGTGCTGTTTCTACTCTATGTTCAATGGCTTGAGTTTCATAACTGCATATTAGTGTTCACTCTGCAGCTGATTTTAGTTCAAATAATGTCAATGATCTTATATTGTGGTATTATAGGTTAGGATATTGTAATCATCTACAAGTTGTAAAATCCATACTTCAGCTGTACAAAATTCGTTTGTGAAATGAAGTTGATTCAAGTTTGTGTAAAGCGTGCTGTGTAGGAAAAGCACAATGATAGATTCTCTCTATTCTTTCTATTATTTCTTACAAGTACTTAAATTGGAGGGTGAAGGCTAAAATACTCCATTTTTTTTACTAGATCAAAGGCTAATGTGCTTTGTTTAACCCTTTTGCATGCCAGATTTTCTACTCTAATTAAAACTTATGTTGTCATGTCCAAAATTAACTCTCAGTTCCATTCATGCCCATTTCTTCATTTTTGCTGAATATATGGACACGCTTTTTATTCTTTCTCAAATCACAACTCACAATTTACAAATATCATTGTTTCTATTGATATATCCAATGCAAGATAAAATTCAATCTGTAAAAATTCAATCTATAAAAATAAGATAAAATATCATTGTTTCTATTGATATATCCGATGCTCATTTCTCAGCTTTATATTTACTCTTTATTAGTGATGGCTAATCATTCAACAAACAATGGAAACCATGAGGTGATTTTATGTGTAAGCAATGATGCCTATAAAAATTGTGACGATTTAGGAACTGACAATGGTGTGCCACTTTTGCAAAAAATAAGTGTTTTAGAAATCTAAGATATAATTTACTTTTATATTCCAATGATACCATTGATATATAAATAAGATGATTTATTTTTGGGAAATTGTTTGTAGTAAAGTATTTATAGTCTTTACATTGAAAAATGAGTTTTTGTATACTCTAATAAGACTTCTTAATATATATATATATATATATATATATATATATATATATATATGTAAAAACCTCATATTAACAAAGTTTTGGAAGAAGAGAGTGAGTATTAAATTATCTTGGTATATGAAAAGTAAACATTGAATACATCTATACATAAAAAAATTGCTAAAATACACTTTTGGTCCTTTTATCTTTCACTTTTTTGTTTACATCATTGATCTTTTCAAAGTGGTTTAAAATCGTCATTTTTTTTACTTTCCTGTTAGTAACTTTAACAAAATGCTTATGTTGTATTAACAGTGTTAAGTCGAGATATTAGGTGGCCTAATGAGTAATTACATGGCAAATTTATTATTATTCCTTTTAGATTATTACGTGGCAAATTTAATTGGAAGAGAGTTTGGAACAAAAGTTAGAAGGAGACAATTTAGGAGGGTACCCAAACCTTCAATTTCAAGAAGAGAAAATAGAGGAAAGCAAGGTAACCCGCATTGGTTTGTCTGGGTTTGAGTTTTCCCCAAAATCAAAATACAGGAGCGGACAGTTAATAGAGATCTAGCTACCAACCTAAACCTGTACCCGAACCCCCCAAATATATCAAATTACAATATTACCCATTTTAAATTAGAAACCCTCAAAATCTCAATCAAAAGCGTCACTCTTTCGGTGGTGGTCTCACTCTCATTTGATGTTTCTCTTGTCTTTCGTTCTCACTCTCTTCTCCTTCGCCACAGCTCTTCCCAATCCTTAGGGTTTCATTTCAGCGCTAAAATTTCTGCGCAATCCTCTTCATCTATCTCCCGAAGTTGCAGTGGAATCATTTTAGGAACAATTTCAGGTATCATTTTTTAGTGTTTAATGCTTCCATTTTCTAGCACTTTGATATTCTTTTGGTTGATTGAATCATTGTGAATAATGAGAGAAAAGAACTCATTTGTGTGATTGGTTGCTGTTGTAGTGGAAGTTGCTAGGAGAAAGGGAGTTTGAATGTACCGAAAACTATTTGTAATATTGATAACCGCAAACTGTTTGATCAAATGCCTGAACGAGCTTATTATTTATGTGCTTAAACTTTTGATGTGTGAATTTATGAAGACTTCCCTTTCTTAATATTCATCAAAAGAATGTTAGCCTGATGTTGGAGTAAGTGCATCAAAGTGTTGTTATATTGGAGGGTTTGATTTGATGCAAGGTATTATCTATTAAAAAACTTCAATTATGGCGTGTTTGCTACAATAATAGGGAGGGAATGTCAATAATATTATGTGTGCCTATAGCAGATATATTGCTCCAGGACCAGAAATACAATTAGGTGTATGATGACATATTGTTTTGGTTGAGTGAATTTGTAATGTCTTCTGTCTGCTTTTATATAACTTGGCCTTTTCATCTCAAACTGATTTATATAAGTTTTCTTTTTGACCTGGATAGTGGTTTTTTCCTGGTGAAATGTACAGATGAAAATGGAATATAGGATATTTATTTGGACGAGACTTCACATGCTTTCCTGGATTTTAAACTTAATTTGCTGTAACTTTTGAATTAGCATTGCACTTGTTCTTTTAATTTAGCATTTGTAATGTTTATATTTTCTATTTACTCAATGAAATAGACCCTGAGGATGAAGGTGTGAGATCTACCTTCCATTTATTTATCACTACCTTCTAATTGTCTTTAATGGATATATTTAACTTGTATTTTTTATTTTATAGGTGAAATATTGACTAGTTGTGTTACTTCCCACTTCGAAATATTGCTTAACAACCATGGATGCATCAAGATTTGTAATCAAATCGAATCTATCAATCAAGTTAGATGATAAGAATTTTCTGCTTTGGAATCGGCAGATGGAGGAAGTGATAACATCTCACAAACTGCATCGGTTACTGGTGAGTTCAGAGATTCCGCATAAGTATGATTCAGAGAGTGATCGTCTTACTGATCGAGTATCTGATGCCTATAACAAGTGGTTAGTCAAAGATCAAACTCTATTCACATGGTTGCTTTCTACTTTTTCAGATTCAGTATTGCCTAGAGTGGTAGGTTGCAAACATTCTTATCAAGTTTGGGAAAAGATTAACAAACACTACTATGCACAACTAAAACCAAAGATTAGGCAACTTAAATCTGAATTGAATAACATAAAGAAAGGAAATCGTACAATTTCAGAATATATCTTCAGTATTCATGCCTTGGTTGATTCATTGAATGCAATTGGACAAAAGGTTTCAGAAAAAGATCTTGTTGGCATTGTGTTAGATGGATTAACTGAGGAATATAATGCCTTTGTATTGATGATATATCGTAGACAAGACTCACCCGATATTTCAGAAATTGAATCTCTGCTCTTAGTTCACGAAACACAATTGAACAAATATAAGCAAGAACTTGCTCAGGCAAAAGTTCAATCTGAAGATGCTCAGAGAGCATATCAATCCAGTTCGGGTTATGGTCGAGGCCGAGGCAGACAGTCCAGAGGAAGAGGAAGACGTGGAGGTAGAGGTCGCAATTCTGGCAACAGGTCTACATGCCAACTCTGTGGCAAGTATGGTCATGAGGTTCTCAACTGCTGGAATGATAAGGAATCTGTTACTTCAACAAGTGCAGAGAATGCTTCTGATTCAGATGAAGAAAAGAAAACTCAGCCTACTTGTCCTGAAAAAGTTTATATGGCAAATGGTGAAGGAGCTATAGTCCAAGAAGCTATAGGTTCAGTATCTCTTAAGTCTAATAAGTGTCCCAACACTGAACTTGTCATAAAAGATGCGCTTGTTGTTCCTTCGATAAACAGAAATGTGATTTCTGTTTCAAAATTTACCAAAGACAACAAAGTCTATTTTGAATTCCATCCATCCACTTGTTTTGTCAAATGCCAGGTTTCTAACAAGGTTCTACATGAAGGATACTTGAATGCTGATGGCATATACTGCTTCGAGAATTAGCATTCTGTTTCTCAGCCTCATATCACTACATCAAGTGTTGTTTCTACTCTATGTTCAATGCCTTGAGTTCATACTAGTGTTCACTCTACAGCTGATTTTAATTCATGTAATGTCACTGATCTTACATTGTGTGTGGCACTATAGATTTGGACATACTAATCTACAAGTTGTAATGTAAAAACCGTAGTTCAAACTTCCTTTTTCAGATAAAGTTGATTAAAGTTTGTGTACAGCATGCTGCGTAGGAAAGGCACACACAATAATAGATCCCCCTTACCGGCAATTCTGACAGTTCTTTCTATTATTTCTTACAAGTAGTTAAATTTGAGTATGAAGGCCAAAATGCTCCATTTTATTTATTAGATAAAAAGGCTAATGTGCTTTGTTCAACATTTTTGCACGCCAGATTTTCTACTCTAATTAAAAGTTACGTTGTAATGTCCTCCATTCATGCTCATATCTTCATTTTTGCTGAATATAGATGGACAAGATTTCTAATTTTTTCTCAAATCACACCTCACAATCTACAATTATCGTTGTTTCTATTGATATATATCCAATGCAAGATAAATTTCTCTATAAAAATAGGATACAGAGTGGAGTGTAAATATTAACGAATTTGTTTATAGGAATTTAAACAAGTAAATTAGGTCCAATCATTTATGGATAATTATTGAAGAAGTCCAATATCTGAATATTTGTCTTTGTGAACAGTCTTTTCCTATTTTAAGACTTTCAGGTGCCCATAAATTTGTGTTCATCACATGTGGCATAGGAGACAAGCATACTATTTTTCTTTGAAAAAACACATTGTTCTTCTAGCTCATTTTTCAGCTTTATATTTACTCTTTATTAGTGATGGTGGGTTTTACGGTCCACCACCACATTTCCTTGTGGACCGGTCCACCACCGACCTTGACTCTTTTTAGAAGGTTTCCAGGTTTTTTTTTAATTACGCAAGTAACACCTAAAATCTGAAAATTACAAAAAGTACCCCAAAATTTGTAATTACTGTTTTAGTTTATTCGAGAAGGACACTTTTTCTCACACTATTGTTACTGTTCATCTTTTTTTCCCCTTGTTGTAGTCCATTTCAATTCGGTTTTTCCTCCTGTTTCTTGCGTAATTCTTTGATTCAACTTGTTTCTATTGTGGTTTGGAACATACTACACACGTGTTTCACTTCATTTAAGCAAGAATTGAGCAATTTCGAGCTTCAAAAACCTTAAAAAAGTGAATTGAAATTTCACTTTTGTTTTCGATTTATGTTCGTTTTTGCTGAATTTCGTTGCCCAAAATCACTTACTGTATTGATTTCGCACCTATTGAAAGTTGTTTCATGAATTTTGGTTGAGTTTTGAGCAATATACCATAGTCACATAAGCCTAGACGTGTTTTTTTTTCCTCTAAAATCACGTTTTCAGTAAGTTCCTGTCCTTTTTTGTGCAAATTGATGATTTATTCGTGTTCCTTGTGAAATTTCGCACAATATGGACTACTCATTTGCTTAATTTGGTTGATAATTGCATTTTCCGGAAATTTTGGTTTGAAGGTTTGAATATCCATCTTCAACCTTAGTTTTCGAAAATCACTTTTCTGCATAAGTGCTTATTCGGGTCTGAAAGTTGCATAGTTGAATTCCTTGTGAAAAATTAAGTGAAATAGAGTCCAATTTTGTCTGATTTGGTTGAGTATTCACTGAGATATCCACATTTTAAGAAATCAAACATTCAAAGTGTTCTTGGTGCCATTCATACTGCTCTTGAATTTCTAGAATTTCCAGAATCTGTTTGATCCAAATTTTTTGTTTCTAAACTTCAAAATCTGTTAGGGAACTCAATACAGGTCCAAATCAAGTGATTCAAAAGCCAGGTAGCTTGTCTCAAAATCTACAATATTTTGAGACATTGAAAAAAATATTTCCGCAAAAAGAAAAAAAAACAAAAGAAAATAGCAAAAAAAAGTATTATATTATACTAAAAAAGGCTTCTACCTATCACTTGAGCACCAAAAAGAAATTCTGAAAAATTCTGAAAAAAATTCCCTGAGATTGGAAACATTTTTTGGATCACTGAAAAATTCCCTCAAAATATTTTGACCATAGTTGGACCATTTTACCCTTATGGCTTGGTTTGCTCATTAATTGACATTTCAGTATATCCCTACTAAAGTTGTACATTGTAACCTATACAATAGGCCAGCCAATGTTCAAGTCAAGGTGCCATCTGGAGAAATAGAAACCTGGAAACTGATTTGGAGTAGGAGAGGCACGAAGAAGACTGAATGCCACATCGGAGACGGGTGGTATCAATTCAAAGACAATCATGACATTCAGGCAGGAAAGATGGTTAACTTTACCAAAAGAGATGCTGATGCTTATTGGACAGTAGATGTAGAATGAATGTATGGGGCTGTAATAGGATTATTTTCGAACAAGTTGTTCCTTTTAATTTTCGATGTCAAAACCTATGAATTTATGTCTTTTAATAAGATGCATAATTTATTTAATACTTTCGTATCGTTTGTGTCATGTTAAGACATATTTGCTTCATTCATTTTTATAATTTCTTTTATTCCACTTCATGTTTTTATTTTTTCGGTAATATACAATATTAATAACCACTTTGTTGTCTACCTCAATAACGTTTTCTCCTAATTAAACAACAACAATGTTACCAACAATAGTTGTAAACTCAATTTTTCATGAATAAAAACGTTACTCTATATTATTAGAACAAATGACAAATAAATTTTTTTCCCAATTGGCAATTTTATAATTTTTTAACATTTTTATAAGACGAAAAAAAAAAGTTGGTGCAGTTTTTTTAAACACATTTTTAACTATAAAAAAAACATTTACGGTTAATAAGTTTTTTTTGGTAAATACGGTCAGATCGTAATTTTAAATTTTCGGAGGACCATGATTGCAATTAATATAAACATAGGGTAAAACCTGCTAAATAATTAACCCTTAAACAATCCAAGCCATCGAATATAATAGTAATATATTTATGGTCCATATTGCATGGGGACCCGTCCACAACAAAATGTGGTGGTGGAACTTAAAATTCACCATTAGTGATGCTAAAAATTCAACAAACAATGGAAACCACGAGGTGGTTTTACGTGTAAGCAATGTTGCCTCTAAATCCTCTATATTAACTAGTAACATGCTGGAATTTCAATTGTATTGTATGGGGTCTCGCAGTAATGGTATTAGTTTACTCTGTAGGTCACAACCCTGCTGTCACCCTTGCTCATGCTTCAACTAAAAGGTTTCCCTTGAGCTGGTGAGCCAAATATAGCCTTTTTCCTTTATCACTTTCAATTGAGTTACGCTAAAATCAAATAATTTAAAAGCATAACACATTTTTGAAAGGATATATGAAAACTATAATATTTCCCTTTATACATAGACACTTATCTTGCACTAATAACTTTTTTTACCACAAAATAATATTGAGAATTTGGTTTGGACCTAATTCAATTCTATAAAATTGACTTGTAGAGTGAGATATGTCTATTTTCCTTTTCACTACATAGCTTCTTCTTAGTGGTAAATCTTCGGTTAACCATAACAATTGAGCGGTACACAATATCTCCTATTGTAATTAACACAGATATTAGGGCCTGCAATTGTGCATCACGAGTATAAAGGAATATGGATATATTTGGTGTCACCTATTCTGGGTGCTTTGGCTGGTACAAATAAGCCAGCTCGTACATGAACTCACCAAGAGCGGCTCTTTCTTCAAAGGATCCAAATGTGCCTTTTTATAATTGATTCAAGAATTTTCTGGTGGCTTGACATATGTAAGATCACATATTTTATGGATTGGTTTCATTGAGTTCTCAATTTTCAGACTCAGTACTCAACTCATATTCTAAGATTTTGACCATTTTGAAATCTATTCAACCTACTTATTGAACCATCCCAAATTTTATGGATTGAGTTGAGTTAAATCGAACGAATCAAACTAAATAATCAATTTTTTTAAAGGATGATTATTGACATCAATTAGGCAAGTGTTTCTAAGTAGACCGTGCCACATAAACAAATCACTTGGGACATCACTATATGTCTATATCACTATCAAAATTAGTTAATAGTCTCCCAGTCCCTAATTATATGATTTTCTTTGGCAAAGTGGTCCCTTATGTCTGATATACTTCAGCTTGGTCCATCAATCGGTATGATATGTTTTAGGTTGGCCTTCAAAACAAAAACACGGAAAAATGGAGAACACTATGAATGTCTTTAAGAACACCTAGAACACTTCAATTTCTTATCTTTTGAATAACTCATGCAATACTTGACCAAACTGAATAAAACTAGACTCTAACTTGAATAAAATTTTACAAGGAATTCAACGGGACCAAAATTAAGCGTGCTTATGCGTAAAATCACTTTTGAAATTGAAAGCTTAAAGAGGAAGAGAAGAGAAACACGAGTTGAACGCAATTGGTTTGAAAGCTCTTGCTATTTTTTAATTTCTGCACTCAATACGAGTTGAACGCAATTGGGTTGGCGCAAATTGGTTGAGAAATGAGCATATAAGAGCCAAAACACGATTTATAGATGTGAATTGCTTCTTTAGTGTTAGTGTTTAAGCGCTTTTATAGACAAAATGTTTGTCATATTTTGATTCTTTGTTGAATTTTAAGCATTTTAGGCTCAAAAATTGTTCAACTTGGTGCTCTATAGCATAATCACCATTGTTGAGATTGAATGTTTCTTAAGCTTCAATTTCAAGCTTTCAGTTCCAGAAGTGATCTTGCGCATAAACACTTATCTGAACTTAATTTTTGTTTGATTGAATTCCTTGCGAAATTTTATTCCAGCTAGAGTCCAGTTTCATTCAATTTGGTCACGTATTGCATGAGTTATTCAAGAAACAAGAAATTGAAGTGTTCTTAGTATTTTTGAAGACATTAATAATGCTCTTCATTTTTGTTTTGAAGGACCAAACTAAAACGTATCATACTAATTGAATGATCAAACTGACATATATCAAACATATTAACACAGATTTGAAACATAAAAGACTAAAGTGGGGAAAAAATAGATAAAGGACCAAATTGAAACTTTGGTCAAAGATAAATGACGAAAAATGCATTGAAAAATGAGATTTTGTATAATCCAATAAAGGTATATTAGTACATACTATATAATCAATTAAATGGCTTCTTAATGTGTGCAAAACTAACAAAGTTTTGTAACAGATGCAAACTAATTTGCCTTGATATTTCAAATTTTAACATTGAATGCTTCTATACACAAATGATCATTTAGTAAGAGTCATACGCAACCCAAGGGGTGTGGCTGACCGGTTGGGGCTCATCCTCCCGTAACCAAGTGTCAAGGGTTCGATCATCGCCTTGGGTACGGAGCAGGTTTAAATCCCTGGGTCAACTGTCCCACCCTTCGAGGTGCCTCCAACCCTGCGAGGGGATTAGTCACTGCATTCGGCGGTGAATATCTCAATCTCGAACAAAAAAAAGTAATAGTCATACGCAAATTACACACACTAATTACACTACAAACATTTCTTAATATACATCAGGATACTACTATTTATCTTGACTACATTTCGTGAAAACACCCCACGAATTAGGTGTGTGGTGTGATGCAGTGCATTTGTTAAAAAAAAAATTACACCACCGCCATGTGTTCTCATTCAATCACGGATCTACGGACACCTACTTCGTGAGCGAAAAAAATTTGCTGTAAATACAGAAAAAATGTCATAGAACCTTATAAATAGCAAAAAAAGAATAGTATTTTAGAATTTTAAAAAATGAAAGGACTAAAATTACAAAATCAAAAAAAGCAAACTAAAATTGCATACTTAATTAAAAAATAGGAAAACCAAGAATGCTGGCTGGCTATAAGGTTGGTAAATCTGATTTACATCATGTGCTTACTTGACCCTGAAAAACTGACTCAAAATTCGTTACATGAAGTGCACCGCAACAATCAATTGGTGCAAACGAAGCCTAATAAATAGGGTTATTAAATTCCAGGCACCAAAATATGTGAATTGCATTTACTCTTCTTTCCCTCCACCTTGAGCCCCAAAACCAAATACTCTCTCTCCTCTCTCTCTTTTTCACTCTACTATCTCTTCACATCACTCTTTCTCCCCAGCAACTACCATAACCAAAAGCAAATCACAAAATGTCTAACAAATCCCCAGTTTTTCCCATTTCAGACCCTCAACATTTCAGTGACTATGGCTTTGATCCCCAAATCAACTATTTTCAGGTCCCTTTCTCTTTCTTTCTTCCTTCATAACTCCAAATGGGTCTTAACAAAATCTCTTTTTTTTACACTAACCATATTCTCTGTGTTATTTTCACAAACAGGTGTTGGAAGAAGCAATGAAGCACAAACGAGAAACTTCAAGATCCATAGACTCAATACACTTCAAGCTTCAGAAACCTATTTCCAAAGACGAGTCTAGAAGCAAGATTCACAAGTCCAAGAAAAAACGCTGGTGGAAAAATGCTCTTCTCTTCTTCAAATGGCGCTGGACACCTCACCACCATAACAACCACCGTGATCGCCACCGTGAAAACAATAACAACGGTGACAACGGCGATGATGTTCACCAAGCTCGTGCTCGTGCCTTCAGAGCTTCAATCTCAGGACCGGTTTACTTGACTGAGAGTAGAAGTGGGTCTACTACGCCGTACAGAACCACCAGCCGGCCATCGTCGGGACCACTCGCCGGAACTTTGACGCCGGCGATGAAAGGTGCGGTGGATTTACCTTACTTGAGTCTTAGAGAACTTACGATGGAACAACTACAACTGCAAGAACAAAATCAAAGGATGTCTACTTCGGCCATGCCCATTTACTTGGTCACTTGAAGCAGAATTGAAACTTCAAATTCGTGTCTCAAAAAAAAAGTGAAATGTTGTTGTTTTTTTTTTACTTTTTCTAATGTGTAGGTTTAGTGGATTTTATTTGGCTTGAGTGTTTTATTTTTTATTTTAATCTTTTTAACATGATCCATTAGAGGAAAAGCTGGATCCTCCTTTTGGTGTTTGTTGCTCACTTTTATCAAAAATATATATGCAACTAAGCTCGTGTGCTACTTGCTTTTGACCAATGTCAAACTTTACTTCTTGTGATTTGTGTGATTTTTTTATTACTATTTGTTCTGTTCTTGGTCCTGAAAATGAGGATCATAGCATATGGATTGTTTTCTTGCAAACACTCTCACATTGTAAAATTTTGTAAGATATGATATTAACACTCTTTTAATTAAATTATTTTAAAATAAATTTGCAAAGAGTATCCATACCCTATGAAACTCAAAACTAAGGTAAATAAACGGTTATTTTGACCATATCGAAATCGCAAGCACGTCCTCAAGTATTTTTTTAATGAGTAATTTTGATTTTAAAATGTATTTTTGGTTGGTTATATTAATTCTAAAATGTGTTTTTCTTTTTATAAACTTAGTTCTTAAAATTATTAAAAAAATGCGTATTTGTAATTTTGATACATCAATGATATTGCCTCAAACATTAAGAGATAAAAATGACTATTTACCCCTTAAAACTATCATAGAAATTTGCAACGTTTTTTAGTTGTTAGGAGTACTTGCAAGTTAACAATAAAGTGGCAAGAACACTTGTCCGTTAAATAGGACCCCATCTTAGACTTAGAGAGAGGCGCGTTGGTTGGATAGGACTGTTCCACTGCCATTCCCATATGAACCAAATTCAAGTCTAGTGAAGCAATTTGCTTAGGTCCTTAGGACATTGGCTTGTGTGGGGTCCAGACGACAACGTTTCGTGCCGCGCCATGTTGCAAAAGCTGTGAACTGAATACAGAGTACAGAGAGAGGGAAGTGGATGATTTTAAAAAGTCATTTGTGCTCTTTTCTTTTATTTCATTGTCAATGGGACAACCATAAAGTGGAAAAAAACCATCGAGGTGCAAAAAAAAAAATTTATATACCAAAATAATGCACATTGTGGGTTATTTATATATCCTAGGTGACTTCTGAACTGTGTTTTTTTATTTTTTATTTTATTATATATTAAAATGATAAAAATTAATTTAATTTAACTTAAATAAAAAAATTGTATTTAGATAATTAATATTTTTAATCCAAATTTCCTAATTAAGTTTAAGAGTCACAAAGAAATATTACAACACAATAATTTATTTAAAAGACCAACCGAAAATTACAATAGTTATTTAAAAGACTAATCCGAAATATTACAACACATTAATTGCGGTTAGGACAGTTGTTTCTGTTGTGACCCTCATTTCTACAAATTCCGCATCTTTTGGTGCGTGTACTCCTTTCTCTTTGATCCATCTCTGTACGAATACGGGTAGACTGTGGACGACCCTTTTTATCTCTTCGTTTAGTTGGATCATGCTGTAGTTCTAAAGTATTGAAATAAGGCCATGACGTCTCAGTTGGCAAGGGTGGGAACTCCACAATGTAAGTATTGAAAACATTCTCCATTGTGTACGGTGGATCCACGAATTGCATGTGGTCGTGAACTGCGACGCTATGCGTTTTTGAGACATTTATGTTCCTGGCAATATTTTCCAACAATTTTTCAGAGTACATAGTTCCGGTTCTCAACATTGTCTGTGCCTGTGTTCCCCTTTTGACGAAAACCTCGTTCATCCTGAAATATGTTGCATCTATCAATGAACGAATAGGGAGATTCCGCACCCCCTTAAGGACATTGTTGATGCACTCTGTAAGGTTTGTTGTCATGTGCCCCCAACGGGAACCTCCATCGCACCACTGCAACAATTGTTCTGCGGTTATGTCTTCAACCCAAGCCACCCCCTCAGGACCTACTTCCCGACCAATTTTTTGTTTGTAGTGATCGGCCGATTCTTCCGTCATTGAATATGCTGAAGAAAAAAAAGAAGATGTTGGTAAGTATGGAATGGAAATTTGAAACTAATTAATTAAAAAAAATGTTAAAAATACTCACCCATATTGATGACATGTTTCCTGGCAGGAGTGTTTTTGAAGTGTCTCATGAAGTTTTGTGCTATGTGGCGAACACAGAAGACGTGTTTCCAATTGGTGTTTAGTTGCGTAACAGCACTTTTGATAGACTCGTGTCTATCTGATATCAAACAAATACCCTCCCGTGGTGTCACATAGTGTCTTAAACGAGATAGGAAGAAAAACCAAGCCTCCTTTGTCTCACCCTCGACCACTGCATATGCAATTGGGAAGGTGTTTTTTCTTCCATCTTGTGCGATTGCCAAAAGAAGACACCCTTTGTACCTACCGTACAACCATGTTCCATCAACAGAGACAACTGGTTTGCAAAATTGAAAGCCTTTAATGCACGGGCCAAAACTCCAAAAGATGGGGTGGAATACACCTTTGTTGGCAACTAGTTGTCCATTCTCATAAAATGGTTTGTACTACCAATCGTGAACTGTGTCTGGAATATAGTAAGAGAAAGCATGTTATCACACCTAAAAAATATACCCTCAGTATTTGTTTTTTCAACATAACCATTGTAAAAGACCGTGATAAAAACATTCGTTGGAGCCATTGACGAAGTTGGGAGTAGGAGGGTGTGTTTGAGTTTCAGTTGGTAGTAGGAGAATCTATGGCAGTTGGGTGTTTAGTGGTGAGAGATTTAGGGCCTATTTATTGAAATTTGAATGGTCTAGATTTCACCGATGGTTTTGAAGGCCAGGATTGTACCGACACTTTTAAAGGCCAGGATTGCACTGACACTTTTGAATTGTTCAATGTGCATTGTTCACTCACTGTGCATTGTTCAGAGTGCATTGTGCAGTGTGCTTAGTGCAGAGTGCAGTGTCCCATGCTTAGGAAAAAACGGCTTTAGTCATTGTTTCGAATCTTGTACACGTGAAACCGTAGTTCTATAACTCTACTATAATGTCATATCATTTTTTTTAATTTAGTAATTTAACAAAATTGGTTATAATTGATCTAAACATGGTAAAAAAGTCATTTTTTAGACTTAGGAAAAACCTTTTTTAGTCATTGTTTCGAATCTTGTACACATGGGTTATAAGTCCGTTAGTACTAATTCAAAACATGAAACCGTAGTTCTATAACTCTACTATAATGTCATATCATTTTTTTTAATTTAGTAATTTAACAAAATTGGTTATAATTTATCTAAACATGGTAAAAAAGTCATTTTTTAGACTTAGGAAAAACCGGTTTTAGTCATTGTTTCGAATCTTGTACACGTGGGTTATAAGTCCGTTAGTACTAATTCAAAACATGAAACCGTAGTTCTATAACTCTACTATAATGTCATATCATTTTTTTTAATTTAGTAATTTAACAAAATTGGTTATAATTGATCTAAACATGGTAAAAAAGTCATTTTTTAGACTTAGGAAAAACCGGTTTTAGTCATTGTTTCGAATCTTGTACACGTGGGTTATAAGTCCGTTAGTACTAATTCAAAACATGAAACCGTAGTTCTATAACTCTACTATAATGTCATATCATTTTTTTTAATTAAGTAATTTAACAAAATTGGTTATAATTGATCTAAACATGGTAAAAAAGTCATTTTTTAGACTTAGGAAAAACCTTTTTAGTCATTGTTTCGAAGGCCAGGATTGCACCGACACTTTTAATGGCCAAGATTGCACCGACACTTTTGAATTGTTCAATGTGCATTGTTCACTGTGCATTGTCAAACTTGAATTATAGCAAACTTGAATTATAGCAAACTTGACTTCAATAGCAAACTTGAGAACAAAGGAATATTTTTCTTCCATTATAGTTCCTTGTCTCCAGCGACAACAAAGGAATATAATCCTTTTACTTTTGACAACAACAAAATGGGACAATAATGCTTAGACTAGAATATATACAACAAAAGGCAGCAACACAACCACATAACTCAAACATTCAAGTCACCATAACTCTTCAACAACACTTCCTCTAAAAATGTCTTCCTTACTAAACGAAGAACCTCACATTTCCATGCTTCTCAACGATGACCCAATGGAAGTTCACCACGCATTCAATCTTCCCGAACCAGATGCCTCTATATTACCATTGATAGAAAGAGCTGGGTTTCGTGACATTGCTTCAATTGGCGCATTCAAAATAAATCCAGCTTTGGTGGCAGCAATGGTCAAACGCTGGAGACCAGAAACACACACTTTTCATCTTCCAGTAGGGGAGTGCACAATAACTCTCCAAGACGTGGCGTTGCAGTTGGGACTTTCCGTTGATGGAAATGTCGTTACTGGAAGTTGTGAACAAAATTGGGATCGGGTATGCGAACAACTTTTGGGTAAGCCTATCCCAGCAAATGGCATGGTAGGCAACCAAATTAAGTTCACTTGGCTACAACGTGAATTTAATAATAATCGAGAGGGCGCTACCAACAAAGTGCGAAGACAATATTGTAGGGCGTACCTATTGCAGTTGATCGGGGGATACATACTCCCAGGCAAATCATCAAACAGAGTCAACATAAAATACCTACCCCTATTGAAAAATTTCGATGAAATTTCAAGTTGCAGCTGGGGGTCAGCATGTCTAACGAACTTATACAGAATGTTGTGTAAGACAGCTACATGCTTCTCACGCACAATAGGTGGATGTACTCTTTTGTTACAGTCTTGGGTCTGGTACCGCATGCCGTTCCTAGCACCAGACTGCAACCGTCCTTATGAATGGCCACTAGCAAAGAGGTAAAAATTTGACACAACTTATGAATACTAACAATTATATTTCTTCTTTATGTTAACAATTTATTTTTTTACCAGATGGGTTCGCACGCCACTTAGCCACACTAAGTGTCCAAAAAGCCTTGTTTTGTACGGATCAACAATAGACCGCATGACACATGAAGAGTTTGAGGGGTTGCCCGAGAATTCAATTTGCCAGAAATAGCATATCGGCACCAAGGCATATGGACTACAAACACGGCTATGGTCTGTTTCCATATTGTAGAATGGCACCATGCGGATAGAGTGACCTTGCAATTTGGCCTCGTCCAAGACATACCATCAACACCAATAGATATCAACCACATGCACAACATCACCATGCAGGGACAGACTGATGTCAATTGGGCTGTATATCACAGACAGTTAATTGATTTATGGAATGATAGACAAAATCGATGTGTTGTGTGGAATTGGGTCTCACCTTTGTTATTTTTTTCTGTACTGTCTTTTTAGTTTAATTTATCAATTATTGTAATATTATATTAACTAAGTTATTAATTTTAAGGGTTTAGTCTTATGTGACATTTATTACATTTGGATCAATAATTTACTTATTTGTCTTTAATAGTGCTTTGTGCAGAGTGCACTATTAAAGTGTGCATTGTGCAGAGTGCATTGTGCAGAGTGCATAGTACATAGTGCAGAGTGCACTATTACAGTGTGCATTGTGCAGAGTGCACTGTTAAAGTGTGGATTGTGCAGAGTGCATAGGTCTTAATTTCTTTAATGGCCTAGATTTTGCCGACACTATTTAACGGCCTAGATTTTGCCGACACTCTTTAACGACCTAGATTTTTCCGACACCCTTTAACGGCTTACATACGGTCACCCCTATTATAAATACATTCTCACATTACACTCAAATTCACACCAATAGTTTACCCTCAACCTAAATTTCTGATTAATCTTCTCTTCTCTGGTTCTTCCCAAACACTGTCACCCAACCCTCTGAAATGGAATGGCAGTTGTGCCCAACCCAGTACTCAAATGACAAATTCCTAACCGCACTTCATCACAGTGGAACTGTAACCACCGATGAACATGGTGTTGTCTTTCATTGTCCTAATCATATCTTCTGTAGGTGTCCTAATCATATCTTCTGTAGGATGAATAAGGACATTGTTGCACCCCGAAAAATCCTTTGGAGGGATTTCTCTTCGCACAACGTGAATTGGAGTCGCCACCAATATTTTTTTTAGAGGTAAAACATTGAAAAAAACCTTTTTTGAAAGACAATGGTCCTTGGAACCACGAGATTTGAGTTCGGGGGTCGGTTATGCATGGGGAAGGTACGAGCACCCCACACATCCTTTCTACTGAAAGGGAACCTCGATTTGACGTGTGATTTAAAAGGTTGATTTAAGAAATTCTTTGTTTTTATCTCTCTTTACCTCTCCTTACTTTATGGAAAAACTTAAGGAAAATTTAATCTTTTGCGCTTGACGGGAGGGCACCGTGCCTACGTATCCTGGGGAGGGAATCAAAGCAACGTAGTTCTTGTTTTCGAAAATTGTTTTGTTTTTAGAAATTGCCTTGTTTTGGAAAAGGGTTTGTTTTTTTGAAAAGAAAATGGTTTTTATTTGTCGTGCTTGACGGGAATGTGACCCGCTCCTACGTATCTCCTAGTGCGATGGAGAATTCAAAGCTTACGTAGTTCTCGGTTGTCGAGAAAAGGTTTTTATTTTTTTAGTTGTTTAATTGTGAAAATTGAATGTTCACAGTGATCAAACAACAAAGGTTTCGAGTGATCACCACTAGCATCCCATTATTGACGATCGTGCAAGCAAAGGCTTCGCATTATCCTCAACAAAGTTTTTAATTTGTGAAATGAGAGTTCTTTTGAAAAATGAGTGTTCATGATAATCAATTGAGCAAAGACTCCAAGTGATCACCACTAGCACCCCATTGTTGACAATCGTGCAAGCAAAGGCTTCGCATTATCCTCAACAAAGTTTTTAATTTGTGAAAAATAGTTTGAAATTGTTTTGAGAAGAAGTGAAGTTGTTTATCAATGGTTATGTAAATGCAAAAAAAATGTTTTGAAGTTGGAACGTTACTAACGAGTAACAAGTTGTTCTTTGTATGCAACATGGTTTTGAAGTTTTGGAGAGTTACTAACGAGTAACAATTGGTGGAAATCAAAACAAGCAAATTGTGAACACCAATTCAACATTTTAATGCACCACAACAATTTAATGCATCAAGGCTCTAAGTGGCCTATCCTTTGCCAAAACTTCACAAGCTTCAAACAACAATTTACATTAAACTCAAAGAGCAAATAAAGCATGATTAAACTTGAGGATGCATCAAGGTCATTGGAGACCAATCATGTGCGCAAATTCAATTGTTTATAGACCCCTTTTTGCTCACATTTCACAAGCACATCAAATGGGAATTGAATTTTTAAATGCTTACAAGCATAGGCATCAAGGTTGAAGTAACCTATCTCTTGCCAACTTAGCATAACCCAAGATCATTTGTGGATCATAAATGAACCAAAACCCAAATTCATTTTTCTCAAATCACAAACTTCACAATTAACAACATAGGTTTGAATATTTGCAAGTTTAATGGCCAATCATCAATTTATTTTAACAAGCCAACCAAATCAAGCAAGCGAGTGACATAACCAAAACATAGATGCATCTATTCACAAGATTCAACCATGATAACCAACAAAAATCATAAAACACATATTTATTTAAAACATGCGAAATTATTATCAAAGCCAATAACATTTTATTTCAACTAAAACGACAAAAGCATGCATATAACCCCAAAATCAAAGCATCAAAACAAAGATTCATGAGATTAAAATATGTACAAGCATAAAAATGAAGTTAAAAGAGAGGATCTACAATTTTGGAAGTGGAAATCTCACAAATATGCAAAAAATGATGACTTTATGCAAGGATTTACAAGAGAAGGGGTCTAAGAATCACATACCTTAAGATGAGCTCTAAATAAACACAATAGATGAAGAAACAATCAACCAAATCAACTTATCTTCAAGCTTGGTCTCCAATCTCCAAAAAATGACCCTTGATCTTGAACTTTTGTGTGATTTTATGAAGGATTGATGGTTAAAAATTAGTGTTTTAGGCTTGGAAAATGGATTGAATGTGTGTGGGTAGATGAGAAATGAAGAAGTGAGTTAGAGAGGAGGGAGAGGGGGTGGCGCATAAAATGGAGAGGAGGTGAGGAGGGTTTTGTGTGCTAGGGTTTGTGAGTGAATGATGAGGCCAAAGTTTCCCTTTTGTGAGGTGAATAGGGTATATATAGAAAGCAATTAGGTTTAAGGGTGGTTAGGTCATTGTGCACTAGTTGTGCTCTAGGATTTGATTTTAATTTTGAATCAAAGGCTAGGATTGAGGCTCACATGGATTGAGGACATTGAGAAAACACAAAATGAGAGAATAGAGAGGAGAAATTCGAAATAGCAAGGGAGGGGTCCTTGGTGACCAAGTTTTGCTAGTTGTCATCTTGTACTATTGTACTATTATATGACCATTCCATTATCCCTTCATTTTTGATTATTCTTCTTAGGATAATTGTACAAAAATACACCCAATTTAGGCCACATACTAGGAATCTTAGGAATATGCCATTTTATGTGATCACCATGACCAAAAATGTCATAAAAATCACATCTTGGAACTTTTTGTAGAATATTCCCTTTTGATCTTTTTTTGAAATTTTGTGCACAATGTATGCATGCATGCGCATACATACATACATGACCAAAAATGTTTTGCCTCAAATAAATTTCTCTAAAATTGCACAAAGATTCTTGATGAGAAATTATCTTATTTTTGACAATGACCAAAATACCCTTTTGCCCTAAAAACCTTGTTTTTTAACAACAAATGCATTTCCACTCTAACAATGAATTTAAAAGCCCTAGAATGACTTTTAAAACCCAAAAATGCATGCACAATGCTCTTCACTCTTCAAAATAAAACCACACTTCTCAATTTATTTATTTTTGCGGAAAATTAGGGTTTTAAACCTAGGTGGACAAAATTAGGGTATGACAGACATCACGTTCGCCCAACTCAAGGAGAAGGCTGAGAGGAAGATACGGCCAGAGGGAGGGTGGCGTAAAGACGTGGAGCGTATCCGTTACAGAAAGTACAATTGTGGAGATGACGGGACTTTCCGTTATTCTGTCATGGAGATCCAAAGCGACGGCGACGTTCGCGCAATGATGGAAGCTCATGCTAACATTCCAATGGGACGTAGTCTCTTGGAGCTGTACGTGGACACAATACGCACTCCGGAAGAAATCATTCATCTTCTGCGACCACCCCCACCACAACAAGTCATACCGAAAAGAGTCATCAACCACTACTGTACACTTCACTGTGAGGCCCATGTTATGTACGGGGAAGAAGATGGTGTGTATTTTAGTGGTCCAAACACTATTTATTCCAGGCTTAAGAACAACATCACCTTCGCCGTACTAAATGAAAAACTAACGGAAAAGGCCCAGTTGGAGTGTGAGAAGCAAACGATCACTCGTATCGTTTATCGCTGCCCCCGGATCGGCTAAGGTAATCGTATTCGGTGGTGCGTAATGACTATCAAGACTGATAAACACGTTCGATAGATGTTTCAGCAGCATGAGATGTTTCAACCTCATACTCGGAGTCCTATCGAATTGTGCGTCGAAACCACTATTTCCACCGATGAGATCATTCGTCGGGTTATCCCTCCAGTGTTCCAATGGCCTACCAGAAAATGTTTGGTGGAAGTAGTTTCGATCATGTTTTCCTCTCGTTTCATTTTTAATTTTCTAATCTTGTATTTCTGAAAATTTTGTTGTTTATTTCAGTCTTTTTTCTATATTATATTATGTTCCAATTTTTAATGTCTCACTTTTTTTTCGTAAATATTAACGTAATTAAATTACAAATAGGTATAATCATTTTTATAAATTTATTTTTAATTTATTTAGGTATTTATTTATTAATATATAATTAAAAAAAATTGCAAAACACAGTTCAGAAGTCGCCCGGGGGGGCGACTTCTGAACTGCATTTTAAAAAAAATTTGCAAAACAAAGTTCAGAAGTCGCCCCCTTGCCTACTTTGGTAAATAACCCACAATGTGCATTATTTTGGTATATAAATTTTTTTTTTGCACCTCTGGTTTTTTTTGCCCCATAAAGTACCAAAACAATGGGAATCGACCATAGTTTTTTTTTTTGTGATAATTTCATTTCATATAAAATATTCTTTTTATTTTTATATTTTTGGTTTCGTAAAAATTTAGGTTTTCTTTGTTTTAGTTCCTAATTTTTTTACCTACTTTTATAGTGGATAGCTTAATACAAATAAGCTAGCAGATTGAATTTAAAGTGTTTAATAAAATTAGTAGTTGAACTGCCTTATAAATATAAAATGACATAAATGGAAATTTGTAATTAATGCTTGAAAAGGAGAGAGAAATATAGGTTATATATGTGTGGAATTTAATTAAAGTAACAAGGATAAAAATGAGAGAAAAAGTAAAATGCTATAAGCTATAAGCTCAAACGCTACGTAGTGTTTCAAAAAATGCTATAAACTAGTGAAAAAACGCTATAAGATAGTTGTGTCAAATACTTACAAGTAGTTTAACCGCTATGAGTTATTCACTATAATGATATGTCTTGTCAAACAGTGCCTAAAAGTGCAAAATTTTGCAATTTTAGAGATGAAAAGTTCACGTAATCTATCTATCTAATATCTATTTAATCAAACAAACAACTTACAAAAAGACCATTTTAGACATTTTCATTTTTTAACACATCACCACTCTATTTCTTATTTTTTAATTCTATTTTTTCTTCCTTTCTAACTCTCTCTTTCTTTCAATACCACATTTCCCAATATTTTTCACTTTTTTACACATCTACTATTTGTGGCCCCCACATCCTTTATTTAAAAATGTTTCTTTTCCAAAAAAATTTAATCTACTATATAGTATAATATAATTAAATTAATATTAAATGATTTACAATTAGCTCCTATTTACTATCTAATCTAATATCTATTTATCTAATCTAATATCTATTTATCTAATCTAATCTATCTAATCTAATCTATCTATCTAATCTAATCTAATTTATCTATCTAATATCTATTTAATTAAACAAACAACTTACAAAAAGACCATTTTGGACATATTCATTTTTTGATACATCACCACTCTATTTCTTTTTTTTTAATTTTATTTTCTCTTCCTTTCTAACTATCTGTCCAAAATGGTCTCTTACAAAAAGACCATTTTGGACATCTTCATTTGTTGACACATCCCAATATTTATCACTTTTTTACACATCTACTATTTGTGAGCCCCACATCCTTTATTTAAAAATATTTCTTTTCCCAATTTTTTTTAATCTACTATATAGTATAATATAATTAAATTAATATTAATTAAATTAATATTAAATGATTTACAATTAACTCCTATTTACTTTCTAATCTAATATGTATTTATCTAATCTAATATCTATTTATACAAACAAACCACATTTAAATTACTCAAACAAGCCTCCCTATTTACTTAAACTCATCTAACTAAGGACAACATTGTAATTTACTATCACACATATTTTCAAATTTTATTCTCACTCCTACTTTCTCATATTTTTTTTTTCAAATTAATCAAACCCACTCACTTTATTTTTCTACTATATATATCTACTATAATCTACTAATCAACTAAAATAATCAATTGAAACTACGACATAACTGCATTGATATATAAAAAACATGGTATAACTGTACTGATATATAAAAAAATACGAAATTAATATCTAAAAAATAAGAAGACTTAATGACTATTTAAACTATTGATTAATATTTAAAACACCTGTGACAAATATTTGTCACTAATACCTATAAAAGGACAAATAATTGTAACGATAAATTATAAAACACAAGATAAATATCTCTTATTGATAATCTACTATCTATCTAATATCTATTTATCTAATCTAATCTAATCTAATATCTATTTATACAAACAAACCACGCTTAAATTATTACCTAAACAAGCCTCCCTATTTACTTGACAACTCATCTAACTAAGGGCAACATTGTAATTTACTATCACATTTTTTTCAAATTTCTTCTCCCAATGCACTTTCTTCTCATTCCCACTTTTTTTCCCAACTTTCTCCTTCTTTTTTCTTCAGGTTTCGAAATTCAAATCAAACCCACCCACTTTCTTTTCCCATTATCTACTATAATCTACTAATCAACTAAAATAATCAATTTGCTTATCTAAAAAAACTAAAATAATCAACTGGAACTACGAGATAACTACACTAATATATAAAAAAACACGAAATAACTTCACTGATATATAAAAAAACACGAGATTAATATCTAAAAAATGAAAACTTAATGACTATTTAAACTACTAATTAATATTTAAAACACATGTGACAAATATTTGTCACTAATACTTAAAAAAGGAGAAATAATTGTCACAGATATATAATAAAACACATGATAAATTTTTTTTATTGATAATTTACTATCTATCTTTTACTATCTACTATAATCTACTAATCAACTAAACTAATCAATTGAAACTATGAGATAACTGCACTGATATATATATATATATATATATATATATATATATATATATAAAAACACGGGATAACTAAACTAATATATAAAAAACACGATATTAATATCTAAAAAGATAAGAAGACTTAACAACTACTTAAACTACTGATTAATATTTAAAACACATGTGACAAATATTTGTCACTAATACCCAAAAAAAGGACAAATATTTGTCATCTCATCTATCTAATATCTATTTATCTATTTATACAAACAAACTACACTTAAATTTCCCAAACAAGCCTTCATATTTATCTATTTATACAAACAAACTACACTTAAATTTCCCAAACAAGCCTTCATATTTATTTGACAACTCAACTAACTAAGGACAACATTGTAATTTACTATATCATTTTTTTTAAATCTCTTTTCCCAATGCACTTTCTTCTCACTCCCACTTTCTTTCTACTTTCTCCTACCTTTTTTTATCAAATTTCAAAATTCAAACCAAACGTACCCATTATCTATAATAATCTACTAATCAACTAAAATAATCAATTGAAACAACGAGATAACTGCATTGATATATAAAAAACATGGGATAACTGAACTGATATAAAAAAACACGAGATTATTATCTAAAAAAACAAGAAGTCTTAACAACTATTTAAACTACTGATTAATATTTAAAACACACATGACAAATATTTGTCACTGATACCCAAAAAAGGTCATTGATATGTAATAAAACACAAATAAGTATTTCTTATTGATAATCTAATATCTATTTTTTACTATCTACTATAATCTACTAATCAACTAAAATAATCAATTGAAACTATGAGATAACTGCACTGACATATAAAAAAACACGGGATAATTGCACTGATATATAAAAAAATACGGGATAACTACAATGATATATATAAAAACATAGAATAGTTGCACTGATATATAAAAAAACACGGGATAAAAATACTGATATATAAAAATACTTCACTGGTATATAAAATACACCGGATAAATGCACATATTGTTTTTAAATGATACATTTACATTTTTTATTTGAGACCAAAAGAGACTCCTTGTCAAAAAAAAATTGTCTTTATTTTCACGGGGTAATGTTCAGACTATTTAAACTATGTCTAAGTTCATTCATAAAAAAACACGACGGCATCCGTGCGTATGCACGGATATCCTACTAGTTTAAGTAAAAAAGAAATAAAACAAAGAGACCAAAATTGTACATTTGAAAAGGACAGAAATACAAGTATGCCTATATTTTTTGAAAAGCATACCTATATTTTTTATAAAGGTTAATTCGCTCCATATGTATAAAAAAAGGAATGTATGTATTATGTAATTTATAACCTTAAAATTTTAACATAAAAATATTTAGAGTGGTCCTACCAATTGTGAGATCGTATTGATCAAAATGCCACCAACTCTATGTTTAAGTGCAATAATGCAATAAATTAATAAATAAATTTTGGTCTTGCACGAACCGGAGATTATGTGTTGGCTTTGTGGCTTCATGAAGCGCTTACATGTGAGTGAACTCAACATACATGGTTGAGCTTTGGGGGTGCCTTAGAGTGCCTCACTTTCACGGCAGAGAAGAGGGACATGCATGTGGAGCTGCAAATGGACTCTCTCGTCATTGTTAATTGCCTTCGCGGTGATGATCCTTGCATGTAGTGTTACAGGGCGCCATTTGGTCATGTGAATAATAATGTTTTTAACAAGATTAATTATGTTGACTATTGCTTTATCAAACCGGCTAAGACAATGTATGTAAGTCGCTGACTGTGTGATGGCTTTCCATACACTATTATCTGCCGTTGGTGGTCTGCATTTTTAAGGTGTCATTTAAGAGGGTTTGTATATCCATATTTACATCACATTCAATGACCAATCTACCCATACTTTATTTACTACACACTTTCAACTCATTCATGGCATAAACCTTTAAGGATAATGTTTTTTTGTCTAAAACAAAATAGATTCTTTTATTTTTTTTGGGTTATGATCCCTTATAAATTATGTTTCAATTTTGATTTCTCATTGTTTAAAAGTGTTAACTTTTTAAAGAGTGTCTAATTTTAATATTGTTTCGTCGTTGAGATACGTTGTGAGAAATGAAAAACCCTCACATCACGTGTGGACTTCCAACAACAAGATCATCGTCCTTTTAGATTTCAAGTGGAATAGTGCACTTTTGAGGATTAATTGGGTGTAGTTTGTGATGTTTGGGGGAGATCTAATGATATAATTAGAGCTCTTAATAATGTTTTCAGTGCCATGGAACATGGCTTCCCATGGCCCTTTGGTTAATAGTTTGAATTCGGAGGATCACTTGTTTTTGAATGTGTGGGTGTTGAATGAAGAGGTCCATAGAGCTTTAATGAGTATAGAGTCTTATAAGGCTCCAGGGCTGGATGACTTCCGACCTATCTTTTTCAAAATGTATTGGAATGAGGTAGGTGAAGATGTTTGTAGTTTTGTCAAGAGTGCTTTCATTTCGGGATTTTTATGATAAAAGAGTTATAAAAGCTTTGGTGGTTCTACTTCCTAAAGTTAATAATCCAACTAATTTTAAGGAGTTTAGACTCGTCATTCTTTGTAACATGATTTACAAGCTGATATCTAAATTTCTAGCTTCTAGACTGTTCTTGGATAAATTGGTTAGCCCTCTACAGACCAATTTTATTCTAGGTAGGGGTGCAAGGGATAACACTATTGTGCTTTAGGAGATTCTCCATCATATGAAAAAGATGAAATGTAAGAAAAGAGATATTGTTTTTAAGTTGGAGCTTGAAAAGGCCTATGATATGGTGAATCGGAAATTCTTAAAGGAGACCTTCATGATATTTAGCTTCCCTAAAATTCTTGTTTCCCTCATTATGTATAGCATCTCTTCCTCCTCCGTTGCTTTACTTTGGAATGGTAGTAACACTAAAAGTTTCAATCCTAAAAGGGGCTTGGGTCAAGATGATCCACTCTCTCATGGGATGGGCCAAAAATATTTCACTTATTTTTTGCCCATGATGTACTTCTCATTATCAAAGCTACTGCTGGTCAAGCTAAGGTGGTGACTAAAGTCCTCCAAGATTTTGGTGCCATGTCAAGTTTAAGATCAGTATGAGTACATCTAAATTATATGCTTCCCATGGTGTTCAGCGAGCTACAAGGTTGAGACTCTCTCAAGTCACTAATATGCTTTTTACTTGGAAAAGAGGAGAAATATTAGGGTTTAAATTCATTCATGTGAGAGCCACAACTAATGAGTTTAAGGGGGTAATTTAGAAGGTTAATTCTAAACTTTCCTCTTTTTTTGGTCAAAAGCGATTTGGCCGCAGCACTCCCATCTCAGATCGAATCTTCAACCAGCAACATCACTGCAAAATCAACCTCCTTTTGTCATCAACAATGGATTTCCTCAGCGAATCAGGCGGCTTACGAAGTCAATTGGGAGGGAGTTTGTCAACTGCAGCTAACTATGCCAATTCGTGAGCTACGCCATTACTTTCACGAGGCGTCCAGGTAAAACCAATTTACTGAATTCTCGACTTCAAATCACAGATGTCTGCAATTAAGCAAACAAATTGATGCTTCTTTTTGTTCCCTCTACACACCTGAATGAGCTCCAAGGAATCATTTTCAATGATGACATCGTCAAGCGCAAGGTTTACTACAAGCTATGTTCCAAGCTGAATTTCATTAGCTTCAGCTTCCAACGGACAACGCGCATGAATCTTCTCAACTGCACCGGTGAGTACATTTCCTTCCGAATCTCTGCATATACAGCTCACAGTACCACTTTTAAGAGCCTGATTAAACTGTGCATCACAGTTAATCTTAATAGTATCACCACTTGGAGGTCTCCATTTCTTCACAGTCGTTGTGGGTGGGGCACGAGCCATCGAGAGTTCTATCCTTTTATCTGCTACTAAGAACTCAACATTTTGAGATTTTGAGATTATAATCACCCCCATTGGATTAGGGTTGATAGCTTGGTGAACCTTGTCATTCCTCTCTTTCCAAATGTTCCAAAGAGCAATAGAGATTAGAAAAACCCTCTCCAACCCATAGCTATCTGCCTAATTTAAAATAATATCCCTTAACCAAAGATTGAAATTAGTGACTGAGAATAAATTAGGGACTCTGCAAGCCTGGAGACCAAACCAGATGGGCTCAGTCCAAGGGCAAAGGAGCAGCATATGCTCAGTTGTCTCTGGTTCAACCAAACATATAGGGAATAGGTCATTCTGAGCACATCTTCTTCTGAAAAGATTAGCCTTATTAGGCAGTGTGCATTTTGACTGGCATGCCATAGGAAATGCTTAACTTTTTCTGGCACACAAACTTTCCACAGTCCTTTCCAGTACAGGGGATCATCTAAGGAAGATGATGATGGACCCTAATTCATTGATTTGCTAGATTCACCAATGGAGAAATAACCTAATTTCACACTATAAATGCCATCTTTAGAGAATGGCCAATATATCTCAGCATTGGTTATGGATCTGCTAATAGGTGTATGAAGAGTTTCTATAGCAGATTGAGGAGATAGGACTTGATTTACTTTGGGCACATCCCAAGAAGAACTATTAGGCACCATTAGATCACCAATTTTCATTGGAGAAACATTTGGTAGCATAGTTGTTGTGGTTCCATTAGCAAGCCAATTTACTGAATCAACTTACAAATTGCAATCCTTCCCAATTGCCCACCTTCCTGATTGTAACAGCATGTCCCTCCCATGAAGCAAACTCTTCCAAGCCAAAGAATCTCCATTCTTACCTTTAACACTCCATAAGTCCTTCTTATTGCAATAAATGCTAGTGAGAGTAATAGCCCAGTATGCCTTTGGATTAAAATGCAGTCTCCATGCTTGTTTAGACAACAAGGAGGTGTTAAGATTATTGAAGTTTTTGAATCCCATCCCTCCATCACTCTTAGAGGTGCACATGACATCCCATTTCTTCCAATAAATCCTCTTCTTGCTTTGACTTGAAGACCACCAGAACTTAGAGATAGCAGAGGTGATGGACTTGCAAAAGTTCTTTGGCAACCTCAGAATAGACTTGATATAGCTAGGTATAGCCTGGATGATAGACTTTAAGAGGACCTCCTTACCTGCTTGGTTCAATAAACTTCCTTTCCACCCTTCAAGCTTGTCAAAGATCCTATCCTTTAGGTATTGCAGAGCTTAACTCTTAGCTCTTCCCCAATGTGAAGGGATTCCTAGATAAAGCCCTGGAGAATCCCAAATAGGCACATGAATGATAGAGGCCATGAGATCTTTTGTACTATTGGAAGCTCCTTAGGCACAAATTAAACCTGATTTAGAGAGATTTATTTTCTGCCCAGAGGCGGCAGTGAAAACATTCAGGATATTAACTATCTAGTACATTTCAGAGGCATTAGAGAGACCAAAGAGCAGGGCATCATCCTCAAAGAATAGGTGAGTGAGGCAGGGGGCATCTTTAGCTAATTTAATCCCTGAAATCAAAGGTGATTGCTAGGCAGTTGAGATTAACCTTGACAGGGTATCAAAAGCCAAAATGAAAAGGTATAGGGATAAAGGATCCCCCTGTCTGAGCCCTCTTTGAGGGGTAATATAGTCACTATGGAATCCATTAATTTGATAAGCATACTAAACTGAGGTCACCAATTCCATAACCCACCCAATCCACACATCAGAGAAACCAAAGGCTTTTAGACACTGTTTTAGAAATTCCCACTTCAGCCTATCATAGGCTTTGTTCATGTAAATCTTTAGAGCAAATCCTCTATCCCCTTTAATTCCCTTATTTTTGAGGTAGTGGAAAGCCACATGAGCCACCACCAAATTGCCTTGAATTAGCCTCCCCCCAACAAAAGCACTCTGTTGAGGGGAAATTAGGTGATCCAGAAACTTTTGTAGTCTTGCTACCATTATTTTGGATATCACTTTATAAAAGTAGTTGCAGCAGCTTATAGGTCTCAGCTGAGACACCTCCTATGGCAGATGGACTTTGGGGATTAGAGCAACTAAAGTGTTATTGATATCTTCACCTAGTTCTCCTTTAATAAAGAAACTAGATTCTACTTCAGATACTTCTTCTTTTAGAGTCTCCCAGTGAGATTGATAGAATGAGTCATTCTAGCCATCAGGCCCAGGAGCCTTTATGGACCCCAAACTAAAGAAACATTTTTGATTTCACATTGGGTAACACAAGCTGTTTGCCTTCAGTGCAGTTGCATCCAGTGCAGTTGCACTATTATATTCTGGTGCAGTTGCACTTGCCATGTTTCTGTCTGTTCTTTGATGCAGTTGCGCCTAGTGCAGTTGCACTGTAGTTTTCCGGTGCAGAAGCATCAACTGCAAGTCCACTGAACAAACACATCAAACATGCCAATATATATATATATATATATATATATATATATATATATACATAATGCTAGTCTTAAGTGTAACTTTCCATGAAACTTTAAATGTTGTTATTTTATTTATAAAACTATATTTAATAATTACTTTACTTGATTTTAGGCAATTATTTAGGTTTAGATGCGTAAATAACTCTATATAAAATAGAGTTATCATGACCCATAGAAAAACTACCAAAGTTACCTTTTAGATTAGGTATGTCTTCATGTAACTGTTCCTCACATGTATGATCAAGATCTCTTTTCTTTTTCAGGTTCTATCCAGAGTCTAGGTTAAAGGAGAGCTCATTTTCCTCTTCCTTTCGCAGTATATGATGGCCCTCAGTACTACTGTTGTTTTCTGGTGGGAATTCCACAAATACTTCTCTGGTGAAGAAGGTAACAATTTAGGAGGTTCTCTCCATCTTATACCCTGGTCAAGAAAAAATTGACTTTCAGCTCCCCCTTTCTTCAATTTGAAAATAGATGGGTCGTCTACTGTTGCCTTCTTGTTTTTGAAGGAAAAGTTGTAAATTTTCCTTTTAATAGCTGTAGCATTGGTTGGAGAAATGTTGGACCCCCCATATCTGATTTCATTATGCTCTGAGCTAGGATAGTCTTTTACAATGTTGGGTGATCTAAGACCCACATCCTCCTTGACCATCTGCAGATCCTCAATGTGGAGAGGCCCTAATCCAGGGGATGCCTCTTTGGAATTTAGAGGAATAGAAGTTGATAGCTTCCCATCCAGCATAGGGTTGCTCACACATGGAGTCTCATTAGTCACCTCAGAGGTTTGGGGAGGCCTATTTAGTTGGATTGGGATCTCTTTTCCAAGCCTCCATCTCACATTCTGCATTATAGTTTCAAATTCAATAGTTGCTCTTCTCTTTTTAACCTCAAGTAACTCTTGTAACCTTATTTGACTTGTCAGGGATGGACAAGGAATTTCAGACTGGACACCTGTGGATACTTCCAAAATATCTTGGCTACTGTTGGTAAGCAACTGCTGTTGTTGATTCCTGTATGCTGCCAGTTCTTCATCAGACAGGTGAGCTTCATATGGCATTGGGTACTCCTCTTCATGGGATGCCTCTAGAGACTCTTCATGGGTGACACCCCTAATGTGAATGCCACTCTGCCTTTTCCCATATCTATCTGGCACAACTCCAGTTCCTGAGGAGCAGTTGACAATCATCTCTGCCCTCTTTCACGAATAATTTCTTCACTCTCTTCTTGGATTTCACTTTCTCCCTATGATTCCTTTGCATATTCTCCGTTTTGACCCCCATTCTGGAATTTATTGCCTGTATTCTTTGTGGAGTCCCTATACCTTTGTTTATGATCTTTTGGGATAGCATTTATAGATTTAGCAGGTTGAGCATTAAGGCTTTGATCATATTTTGGAATAGAGCTACAATAGGAAGACATAATCCTTGGGACTTTACAATTTCATTGTTCATGTCCAAGTCACCCATAGTTGAAGCACAAGTCTGGAAGTCTCTTATATTTGTAGTGTACCCACACTTTTGGCAGATTTTTCCTTGGTATCCAGCACCCAGCAGGGAACTGTTTAGGACATCCATTAGGATCCTAGCTCTGAGGAAAGTCCTTAAGACACGCCCTTCTAAAATAGACTCTTCAATCTGAACCACTCTCCCAACCTTTTTCAAGATAGTAGCACCATTGGAGCTATTCAAAAACTCCACAGGGAGGTTGTGAATCTGGATCCAGAAAGGGTTCTAATTAAACTGAATCTCCTCAGGTGTAATAGCAGGATTCCAGTATTGCAAACACATAAGATGGTTCATAAAATACCACGGGGATCTCTTTAGGACTTCCTTGCTATCTTTTTCTTTTTCAAAGGTAAACAGAAATTTATTCTTACCCAAATCTGATATCTGCAGGTTGTTAAATGTAGACCATGCCTTTACAATAATGCCTTTTGCAGCTGCTTTATTTTGGGCCTTGTTGGTATGGCAGCTCCCCGCCAAGGTTCTTGTGGCTAACTCCTCACTGTTGATGTTTGTAGGGACCAACATTTCAGTCAGTTCCTCTGGGTTTTCAAACCATAGAGGTGGATAGTTAGCAGAGCTGGAAGCCATGGCTTAATGAGGAGAATAAGATCAACTAATAACAGCTGAAAGACTAAGTGCACGGAATATGCAACACACAGCAGGATAAAGCTTGGTTGTTTATCTGTTGTAGAACTTGTTGTAATAAACTGCGAAGGAGTTGTAGTTAAGCCTTATTGAATCTTGTTGTAGTGGTCAATTTAAGGAGTTTGTAGCCAATATTTGTAATCTGAAATGGTATTGAAAAAGAATCCAGACTATACTTTCACAAATAGGTTTAGATTTTTTGGTAACAATTGGTTAGGGTTTTACACGTTTTTACAGATATCTTACTGTAAAACGGAGGGAAGAAGAGGATGAGAAACGGGTGATAGATGGTGGGAAAGGGAAAAGTAGCGTTACTGTAGCTTCCTTTTTGGAGACTAAACCTTTCGAGGGAACATAACCCAAGAAACCCTACCAGAGCCTCCAACGGGAACATTCTAAACTTTCCTCTTGGAAAGGAAGACTTCTCAATAAACCCAGAAGACTAACTCTCACCAATGTTGTCATTTCGGCAATTCCTTCTTATGGAATGCAAATCCAATGGTACCTTCAAGGAGTGTGTGATAAGTTGGACCAGATAGCCCGTGACTATGTTTGGCAAGGCAATAATGAAAGAGGCAACAACATATGGTCAAGTGGAATGAGATAACTAGACCCAAGAGTAGTGGCAGACTGGCAGCTTAGGGGTTAGATCTTCTCGGTTGCCAAATGTGTCCCTCCTCGATAAGTTTGTTTGGCATATGCTTAACTTAATAATTCTTGTTCAATTATTTCCAATTAGTTATCGTAAAACAAATTTTTTCCAATCAATTTTTTGGTTTTGTCTTTAATAAGGGGAGATGGCAAAAAAAAAAACTTTAATAAGGAGAAGTTTTAATATAAAGCTCTTCAATTCTTATAAGCTCTTAGTATACCAACTCTTAGTATACATTGAAAAGAGCATTGTTGCAAAGTTCGCCGTAGATTTTTTTTTTCTGCCAAAGATTAATTATAGATGATTTTCATAACATGCAATAAAGACATTTTGTGTTTCAATAAAATATAATCTAATAAATATTTTTGTATTAAATAAGTATAAAATTATTCATGAAATATGATACATATATTACACACATACATAGGGGAGATTTAAACCGGAGTGTGGTTGAGCGGTTGTGGCTCATCCTCCCTTAACCAAGTGTCGAGGGTTCGATCCTCGAATCCCTGGCCAGCTGTCCCACCCTTCGAGGTGTCTCCAATCCAACGAGGGGATTAGTCACTGCGTTCGGCGGTAGATACCCTAGTCACGGCCCAAAAATTTATATAGGGCAGATTTTAATTTCTTAACTAGCCCCCACTCGGCCAATCCTGGCTCCGTCCCTGTTCATGTGGAAGTTGTGGTGCTCCCGTAATAGATACATTTTTGATGAGGAGAACTTACCTCCTTTCATTATTGCTATATTCACTCACCACATGCCCAATAGCTTTGTATCCCGTAATAGACAAAAAGACCCACTGAAAATATTATGAGATAACTCCTCGTTTTTGACATGATACAAAAATAAGCATTTTTTACTTTGAATTGTGTATTTTATTATAATGTATTAGTTGTAATTGTTTTTTTATAAGCAATGTATTGTAATTGTTATTTTTAATAAACTATAATCCTATGATATACATGTCGCATTCTATTCTAGGAATAGGCTGAGAGATGTCATCATCTAGAATGGGACATCAGATTATTATAAATATCCACATTTGGGATGAGATATTAGATTTTTTTTGGCAAAGCTAAACTTAATATCTCATCCCAGATAATTATAAATATTCATCCGGGATAGAGAATAGATATGAGCTTATAGACCTTGTGAATCTGGGATTCACATTGGTTCCGGGAACCAATCATTGATCTTAGTGAGTCTGGAATTCACACCAGTTCTGGAAACAGACAAATAACTTAGTGAATCTTGGATTCATATCCGTTCTGAGAAACAAATACCTTTAAACTTTAGTGAATGTGGAATTCACATTGGTTCTGGGAACCAAATAATAATAGACCTAGTAAATCTGGGATTCACACTGGTTATGGGAATCAGGCTAATAACTTAATGAATCTAGAATTCACACCGATTCTGGAACCAAATTATATACTTATAAATTGGAGTCTAGGATTCACATTATTTCTGAGAACCAGTAAATCAAGCTAAGTGATTTCGGGAATCACTGAGTTGTGTGCATATGGTAGTTGCTTTTGTGGAGTTTTCAAACTTGATTTAACGAAAGGCCTTGAGGTTTAAATGTATGTTCATGAAAATCTTTATTTCATTACATGTATGATGTGGATGATTATGTTTGTTATTAAGAGAATTTTTATGTTAAACTTGCAAATATCATAGTTGAGTAATTCGGTTACGGCACCAGCCGAGAACAACACTATTTGCAAACTAAACTTTAGAACTTGTTTTATTCACTAGAATTATATCTCATTAAAAGTGTGTTGTTTTCAAGGCATAAAAAGGGCGTCATTAAGATATTGTTACTTTTCGTTAATAAACGCCTGGATTTATGTAATAAGTACTTCATTTTGTAAGGATTCTTTTATATTATTATTATTATTTTAATTGGGGGACAATTCCAAATTATTGTATTTTGCAAAAAAAAAAAATAGATGCTACTATTTTATGTTTTAAAAGTATTATTTGCTTATTTAAGGAAGGGTGTTACAAATATCAACATGTAACAAAAGGTTATGTTCTATTTCACTTACAAACAAACTCCATTTTTACCTCAAGGACAAGGAATGTTATCTTTTTTGAATCCCCTTTTTTAATTTGGGTTTTTTTACCCCCACCATTTTCGTATATACATAAGTGGGGGTGTATATACGACTTTGTAAAATACAAGTCGTATATACCCCCACACTTACATATATACGATTTGGTGAGATAAAAGTCGTATATACATATGTGTGGGGGTACATACGACTTGTATTTTACAAAGTCGTATATACACCCCCCTACGTATATACGACTTGTTAAAAAAATTGAATATCAAAAGTTGATCAACAGTTAGGATTTGACTTCCAATTTTGATCAATGGTGTAGATTGCACGGATAGTATCAATGGTTGGAATTCATTCACAAATTCTATAAATACCCACCCCACCCTCATTCTTTTCACACAAAAATTTCACTCTCAATTACTTATTTCACACATCCGGAATGCAGATCTGCCTAACACAACGGTCTGACGAGAATATGCTCTGCGATATACATCATGGGGGCAACATCACCATGAGAGAAGATGAGGTCTACTTTTGGAGTCCGACGCCGGTGTTATACCGAATCCACCGTGCCATGGGGTTTGAAGGTTTGAAGGATAAAGTGTGGTCAAAAGTTCAAGTGACTGGCGACGACCGTGACGTCACTCGTATCACTTATCGGAAACTCGCTCGTGGAGATGATGGCTGCATTTCCTTCTCGTCCATGTCTATCAAGACCGACGAAGACGTGACGAACATGTTCGACATTCATGACAGGCTTATGGGGTATAAGTTGTTGGAGCTGTACGTGGATACACAACGGAGCGTGAATGAGATTTTACGTCGTCTGCGAGCACCGGAGTATTAGGATTAGGTTTTAGTTTGTTATGTTTTATCTTTTATGTAACTTTATTTTATCGCATGAATGAAATCGACTGATATGTAACTTTGTTTTATCGTATGAATGAAATCGACTGACCGGAATTTTAAGGAAACTCACAAAAAAAGTAGAAACATAAAATAAAAGTACAAATAATTCAGAAAAGTACGTACAAACATAAAATCCTCCATAAAAGTGCAAAGATAAAATAAAAGTACACATAGAAAATGCCCTAGTCATGCCTGGGTAGCATCTCCAACAACTGATGAAGCTGAATGTACGTGTCAGTGCCCATATGAATATGTCCCGGCGAAGACCTCTCCTAACCACATCTGTCATAGTCTGCACCCACTCAGGATAATCATGGACCTGTGGTGGTGGTGGTGGTGCAGCTGCCTGTACTAGTGGTGGTGCTGCTGTTGCCGGTAAGAGTCTCGGAATCGAGGCACTCACATACCACTACAAGTAGCCTGGAGCAACCTACCCCAACTTATGTGCTAGCTGAGCAGTCTGTAGAACGTCTCGCACAATCGGCATATAGTGGCCAATCCGAAATATGCAGTCTGCATGGCTCGGACGACTAGTAAGAGGGGCCGTGGGAAGTGCTTCACAACCAAACTGTCGCAGGCACCTATCAGGCATGTAGGGAACTCTAATGTCTCACCAGCTGATGAAGCCCCTGTATAGTGAAATCATGTCAAAGGCTCTATCCCCCTGGAGCCCCTCAAAGGGTCGCCAACAGACATCATCAAAGGTCAGCCCATCAAGCATCTGCCTATAATCTGCTAGCTTCATAGTGTCTGTCTTCTTCTTCCTCCAGCGCCCACACAGTGGTCCGTCCCTTACATCACCTGGCCTCCTCACAACTAGGGTAGGAAAATACCATAAAATCCAGCTCTGAAGTGGAAAAATATACAAACAAAATGGTTAAATAAAATTAGTTTAAACAATTAATTAATTTAAATAAAATATACAAACAAAATGGTTAAACAAAATGAAAAAAATTAATTTAAAATTTGTACCTGTAGTAGGCTCGCATACCCTCCTAACTGCTGCGAAGAGTCCAAACAGGAGTAGTTCAGTGCGTCATACATGTAAGCAAGTCCTGCTGCCCCCCATGCATACCCTCCAACAACATCTGCACTGGTCTCAACGAGTAGGAGCAGCCACTTAGCCTCAGCCCTGTCTCCAGTCTTGCAAGTGAAGATGGAGTAGCTCAGAAGAAAAAGGATATACGCCCTGACAGCAGCATCCACGTCGCCCCCTGTATGGAATTCACATCAACTACCTGATGCAGCCAGTCATAACGGAAGTATGGACCAGTAGTCCTCCCACACGCCCTACGAGCCTCATCGATATCCACACCCAGATAAACTGATGTTAGGTGGATGGCCTGCTCCGTGGTCACAGAAGTGGGTGGAGCTCTGAAATAATTTTCCTGGATGGGAAGATGCAGCAAGCAGGACACATTGTCCAGAGTAATCGTCATTTCACCAAATGGTAAGTGAAATGATGACATCTCAGAGTGCCATCTCTCAACAAATGCGGAAAGCAGCTCATGGTCCACCGTGGAATGTCCAGTGGAGATAAGGGGGATAATTTGGAACCCCTGACATAGCTAAACATATGCTTGTTCTGGCAGTACTTAAATAGTCTCGAACTAATCTTGTTACCATGGTTCCATACTTTCAGATGACGTTGATATATATGAATTAAAAATAAATTAACAAAATAAGAATATGTAAAGAAATAAATTAAACTAACAACACTATGTAAATAAATTAAACTTACCAGGTCTTCCAGTACACAAGAACAGACATGAGCTGCTAAACCAGTAAAGAGAGGCTCCTGATCCTCCTGATGCTGCTGATGATGCTGCTCTTGATGGTGCTCCGGATGGTGCTCATAATGTTCTTGCTCATGGTAGTACTGATGCTGATGGTGCAGCTCATGATGCTCCTGATGGTAGTACTGATTCTGGTCCTCAGACATAGACTGGTCTGAGGACATAGACTGCTGCTGGTCATCATAGTATGGGTGCGGCTGCTGGCCCTCCTCATACTCAAACTCCGAGATCGGGACCTCTTCCACCGGCTGCTGTCTCTCTGCGCGCCTGCGCCTCGTGGACGCATATCCCGCAATCTTGTGGCGGGTGCGTGTAGACGGAGCAGCTGACTGCTCCTGATTCGGCCGAGCCGACGATGCCGAAGACTCCCCCCGATACCTATGGGACACTGTAAAAAAAAACCAAAAATCAAAAAATAAATCAAAAAATAAAAACAAAAACCAAGTCGTATTTACCTATATACGAATGGAAATCGTATATATGTATATACAAAGAGTCATTGTATATACATATTTTCGAAGGTAAATCGTATATATGTAATGAGGGAGGTATATATGACTCACTTTTTTCTCAAAGTCATATATATCTCAGGCAGAACGTATATACGATGCGAATTTCTAGCAGTCAATCGTATATATGTCTGATGAGGTATATACGATGCGAATCTGATATTTTGGTGGTCAAACGTATGTAAGTCACAAATGGTATATGTTTTGGAATTTTGTAAAAATTTTAAGGGTATTTTGGTCTTTTCGCAGGAGATGTGGGGGTATAAGAGACGATGGTGGGGGTAAAAAAAAACTTTTTATTTTTACCTTTCTACTATCCCATTGGATATTCCTTCCCCAACTACCTCTTTAGACTTTCCTAGACACAACCTTGTGAGGCCCATGTGACAGCTTACGAACGAAAGCCAATTGAAGCGAAAAAAATTCTGAAATACATAAAGCCGAGAGTCAATTGAAGCGTCTACTTTTAATGAAATTGAGAACTTTCGAACGAAAGCCAAGAAGCTTGAAGATAAGATTGTTGCTAATGTAGGTTGGCTCAGTTGGTAAGGAGTTGACTCATTTCCCACAAGGTTATGCGTTGAAAGCAATCCATTAGGGATTTAGTGCATATTTTTAATCAAAAAAGGGCAAGGAAGTGCATTGAAAGCTATTGATTTAGTTTCCAAAACGATACTTGTTTACCGAGTTTGTACCCTTTTTACTGATTTTGCATAGAGGGTGTTAATGCACAAACCATTTTTTTTATTTATTAAATGTCAGCAGCTTGGACATGATAATTTCTCCATGTCACTGTTGGTAAAAAAAATACACGAAGTTCACCGTTTGTCATATATTTAATATTATAATAAATAAATCATCATACAATAAAAATTTTATTGTATTATATAAAAAATAAAAGTTTATTGCTTCCGGACTGTATAAACAAATTAGCGTCAAATAGTGGTGGGGTCGATCCGGTTTGCTCCCGGGTTCGATTCCCGCCTACGTCAAATAGGGTGTTGGCCAGCGAAATGATTAAAAGCCCCAAGTAGCGAGCGCAGATTAGTCCTTCGTTGACAGCATTGGGACACTGCGTGGGTCGCCCACGAGGGTCTGATACCAAAAAATAAATTAGCATCAAATATCTATTTAATTAGTTATAAATTATCTGCTTTTTAATTTAATTCTTATAAAAATTTGATTAATTTTTAATTCCTTTTTTCGACAGAATTAATTTTTGATTCCTATGTATTATAAAAATGGGTGTTTTGTTGGGTCCCAATCTTTTTTAAAAAGAGATATGATTTGTTGTCTTTGGGGTGAGAAAGATATCATGTTTTTATGTCAATTTGTGACTATCCCTCTCATTTAGGGATGTAACAAGGCGAGGCGGGCACCGGTAGAGTAAAATGTCCAGTAGAGTAAAATGTCCCCCTGTGCCCACCTAATATTTGTGCGAGTTTTTGTTGGTAACACATATTCGTAGGTATCTGCAGATATCCATATTTATTAAAGTATTGATTTTCTATAAATAAAAATAATTTTGCATACAAAATTAACTTTTTTAATATTGTTTTGTTATTCATATAAAGAATTAAACACTTATTCTATCAAATATTCGTTGACTTACTGTTAGCCTGTAATTTCGACAGGCTTCATTGAAAATGGTCAACAAGGCCTGACTTATATTTCGACGAAGACCAAATTATTTCGACAGAGAAAATGGTCATGCGCAAGGTAAACTCGACAAGCTTCCGGGGAAGCAAAAGCAAGAGAGAGGAAAATGGACGCAAGCTTTCGACAGACAGAAAACAGAGCAGTTATGCGCTGAAGACTAGCAGTTGGTCGAAGCGTGATAGAGCGGTTCTGGTCGAAAGTAGGAGTAGCAGTTATTAATTTTCAAATTTCTAGGCAGTTACTTAGTTCAGTTTTTCCCCCTCTTTTCCTTTGTATAAATAGCTGTTTCTGAGAAGAAACAGGGGTCGCAAATCACAATACACAACCCGATTCCTGAAACTCTAACTTCCAAGCCAGAGCGAAAAACGAGTGGAAGAATCGCTGTACGTGATCGTGTACCACTTTTACGATTCAATGCAATTTATTTGTCTTTTCTTTACAATTCATGCACCATTTACTGCTTCTTTTCTTTTCGATTCTGTTAATCATTGCAAATCGTCCCCTTTTCTACATTTTCTGAAACACAAACCACTCGCAATTCAGAGGCAATTGCTTTGAGATTTTTCTAGTTTGATCTCACAAACCTTCTAATAAAACTAGTGATTGTTTGCTAAAAACACCAGCAAACAAATTGGCACGCCCAGTGGGACTTTGCCTTTGATTTTGTTCATTTTCGTACTCTCTTATTTGTATTCGCTGTTGTATGCACTTAAGAAGTGGTAAAATGGTTCGTTCTAGTACGAATAATGCGTCTAGTTCCAACCCTGTGGTTTCACAAGGGCAAGGAACAACAATGGATTCTGCGAGCATTAGCGCAGGACCATCATCGTCGACAACCGTTTCTTCATTATCAATGACTAATGTTGGTTCAACGCAGTCAGAAATGGCATCTTTGCCTATGTCTTTGCCGTTAAGTGCAGGGCTTCATAGCCCTTACATGGCAATGGGAAACGGTTTAGACCCACGTTTGAATAACGTGCATCTACCCCCATTTCCTCTGGGAATGTATGGCATGCCTACTGGAATGCCACATATTTTGACCTTTTCCCCTACACATGTCTCTTCTGAGAGTGTATTTGGTCGGAATCCCCCAGCATTAACCAATACGTCTTTGTTGGCCTTAAGACAGCAAGTAGACGAGAGTAATCACGATATGGTTAATATGCTTACCCAACAAATTGGTACAGTTTTCAATCCATTGATTCAAAATACCAATAACAGTTACCAAATGTTGGCAAATCAGATGAGTAGGATTGCAGATTTCTTTGGGGCTCCAGCGGTTAATAATAGGCAAGTTCCTATTATTGCGGGTAATGCGTCGCCAGTTAACCCCCAAGAAGCAGTTGCAGTCGAAGCGTCCACAATTGTAGGCGAACTACAAGGGGCAGTAAACCATGTCCCTGAAGTAGTTTTGGTAAATAGACACCAGAACGCTGATGAAGTTGTTCGACAAGTGCAACAACACAATGTTGGCGCAGAAAACAATATAGCTACTTTAGTCGAAACTATTTTGGCGCAAAATGGCCTTAACATAGGTTTACAAAGGCCTAACTTCGTATCACCATTATGTGAATACGTATTACAAACTGAGTTACCAAGGGGATGGAAAGTTCCCAAGTTTACTAAGTTTGGTGGTGATACAAATGAGTCCACAGTCGAACACATTGCTCGTTTCTTGACTGAGGCTGGGGACTTAGCACAAAATGAGAATTTGAAGATGAAATACTTTCCAAATTCTCTAACTAAAAATGCTTTCACTTGGTTCACGACCTTACCCCCTGGTTCTATGTTCACATGGGGGCAATTAGAAAAGGCATTCCATGCACAGTTTTACATGGGCCAGTCGAAAATTAGTCTTAAAGAATTGGCTAGTGTCCGGCGCAAAATGCCTGAAACTATTGATGATTACTTAAACAGATTTAGGCTGTTGAAATCTCGTTGCTTCACACAAGTCCCTGAACATGAGCTTGTCGAAATGGCTGCGGGTGGCCTTGATTACTCAATTAGAAAGAAATTAGACACATCTCATTTGCGAGATATGGCGCATTTGGCTGATAGAGTTCGACAAGTTGAAAGGCTTAGAGAGGAAAAATCTAGGTCGAATAGGTATCATAAAAAAGAAAAAGTGGCATATGTCGAAGAAGAATTCGACGTTACATATAGTAATGTCGAAGAAGAGGAGATAGACGTGGCTGAACTTAAGCCTGGTCCTCCTTATACCTGTAAATTATTAAGGCCTGCGAATGGGAATAACCCTGTAGAGCCTAAGAATGATAGATTTATGCCTAAGACTTATACTTTTGATGTTACTAAATGTGATGAAATTTTTGATCTTTTAGTAACTGATGGTCAAATATTAATGCCTAAAGGCCTTAAAACACCAACTCTTGACCAAAGAAAGAAAAATGGTTATTGTAAGTTCCATAATTTTTTGGGACATAACACTGACCGTTGTGTGCTCTTCAGGGATATTGTGCAAAAAGCAGTTGACGAAGGAAGACTCAAATTTGCTGATAAGAAAATGAAAGCTCCTATGCAGATTGATGTTGATCCATTGCCTAAGGCTGAAGCTATGTATTCTGAACCTTTCGAAGCTGATGTAGGCATGGTGGATGCTCAAATGGCAGACCCTCCTAAGTGTGTCAAGACTGCCACCGAAAAATTAAAAGGTTTTATGTATGCTGAAGGTAAGAAACAGGAAGTGACCCTAAAAGAATATGATGGGAAGATACATGCTGTGTATCCAAAGGCTGAGGAAGAATTGATAGATTTCCTCAATCGGTGTAAGTGGAATAACTCTGAAGTTATGCTTTGCCCAAGGTGCAGCGCTGTCTTCGACAAAGAAGCAGCTAAAGCTGTCGAAGGTTATCAGGGTCAACAACAACGTAAAAGAAAATGGCTTGACAACAGGCCAAAATTTGACTTTGCAAAAGGAGATCTTCCTGGCTATAAGGCTAATGTGTCAACAAATCCTTCAACAAGCAAACGACAATTTGCTAAGGAGAAGTCCTCAGCGAAAGGGTATTTGAAGCTGTCGACAAATAAATCCTTTGTCCCAAGTGCTAGTGCTCCTGTTGAAGCGTGGGTGCCCAATAATCAACGTGCTAAAGCTGTCAAGCCAGATACGGATGCTGTTAAGTTTAATTATAAGAATAACTACAAGGGTAAGAACCCCATGACTAGAACACAGTGGCGTCGTTACCAAAGACAACAGAAGAAGAAGGCACACTTTGACATTAACAAGGTTCCAAGTCATTTGGCTAATAACCATGTTCCACGCAGTACGATTGACATTAATCAAGTTCCACGCAGCATAATAGTGGCGAAGAGTGAGGTTCACAAAGCTGAAGTTGCCACAAAGAGGAATGCTGATGTTGCTAGTCATGTGTGTGCAGCGAATAAGGCCGAAGGCAAGGCTGTAGTAACAGTAAAGCCAAGAAGGCCTGCTCTTGAAAGAATATTTCCTCCATTGTCAACAGTGAAAGAAGAGAATGCTGATTTCGACATGGATGAAGACATGGAGTCTGATTTTGATGATTCTGAAGATGATTTCGATGTTGTTTGCAATGTGGTATCAATACTGCCTCTTGAGTACGATGTTATCACAGTACCAAATGATGTTGAAGAGGATTTTACAGAGGATATGGCTCGTCATAAGCCAATGTGTTACTATGTGATGAACAATGGTTGTGTCGAAGACCAAATGGCTACCTTCGAGAAGCCAGATATGAGTATGCAAAACCACTTGAAACCCCTGTATGTCCAAGCCAAAGTCAATGGTGTTGGAATTAACAAAGTGTTAGTGGATGGTGGAGCTGCAGTGAATTTAATGCCACATGGTCTTTTGAAGAAGATTGGTAAGTTCGACACTGACCTCAGGCCACATAACATTGTCTTAAGCAACTATGAAGGGAAAACTGGCCATTCTTTGAGGGCCATTGAGGTGGACTTAATCGTTGGTTCCATAAAGAGGACTACATTGTTCTTAGTGATAGCCTCTAAAGCGAATTTTAATTTACTCCTTGGTAGAGAGTGGATCCATGGAGTTGGTGTTGTCCCTTCAACTTTGCATCAACGTTTAGTGATGTGGAAGGAAGATGGTTTGGTAGAGTATGTTGAAGCCGATCAGAGCTACTTCCGTGCTGATGTGAACCAAATTACCAAGGAAAATTTTGAGAAACAAATGGCGAAGATCGCGCCATGTTCATCTTCTAATGAGGCATATGTTCCTGCGGATAATGTTGTTGCCTCAGTTCATCTTGACCCAAATTATGGTTTTGTTTGGGAAAGAGAAATAATGGGAGATGATAGTGTTTATCCTGATGGTGTTCTTCGACCAACGGGGTGGAACACTGGTTCTTGAAGATGTTCTTATGTCAGTGCCCAATGCATGGGACAAAATTACGGCTTATATGGCCGAAAACAAGTTTAACGCGGCTATAGAGGCCGAAATTATTCAACAAACAATGGCTGTCGAAGCCAGTGAGTTACATGAAGGAAATGGCATAGTCATAGATGAAAGACTTGACTGCATTTATGATGATGATCCATTAGGTTTTGAAAAGGATCCTAGAGATTCGGCAAAGCATATGCAAGCTCAAGACCCGTTAGAAGAAGTTGATTTGGGAAATGGCTCAATAAAACGGCCAACTTATATTAGTGCAAATATTGATGCTTCTCTAAAAATCCAAGTCATCACATTGCTAAGGGAGTTCAAAGACTGCTTTGCTTGGGATTACGACGAAATGCCTGGGTTAAGTCGAGAAGTAGTGGAAATGCAATTACCAATTCGACCAGGGAAGAAACCAGTGAAGCAAGTGCCAAGAAGATTTGCTCCTCAAGTGTTGGCTAAGATCAAAGAGGAAATCGAAAGGCTATTCAGAAACAAATTCATCAGAACTGCCAGGTATGTCGAATGGTTAGCCAATATAGTTCCTGTAATAAAGAAAAATGGGACTCTTAGAGTTTGCATAGACTTTAGGGATTTAAATAATGCAACTCCCAAGGATGAATACGCAATGCCTGTGGCAGAAATGCTAATAGATTCAGCAGCAGGATTTGATTATCTTAGTATGCTCGATGGTTATTCTGGGTATAATCAAATCTTCATTGCTGAAGAGGATGTGTCGAAAACTGCTTTTAGATGTCCGGGGGCATTGGGTGTTTATGAATGGGTAGTAATGCCCTTTGGATTAAAGAATGCTGGTGCTACATATCAGAGGGCCATGAATTCTATGTTTCATGATTTTATTGATGATTTTATGCAAGTATACATAGATGATGTGGTGGTTAAATCTTCCTCAGAAAGTGGTCATTTAGACCATCTTCGCCGTTCTTTTGAAAGAATGAGGAAATATGGATTGAAATTAAATCCATTAAAATGTGCCTTTTGTGTACGTGCAGGTGATTTCTTGGGTTTTATAGTGCACAAAAAAGGCATTGAAATCAATCAAAATAAGACTAAGGCAATTATGGAAACGAAGGCCCCTTCGACCAAAAAGGAGCTTCAGTCGTTGCTGGGAAAAATCAATTTCCTTCGAAGATTTATATCAAATCTAAGTTGCAAAACACAAGTTTTTTCACCATTGTTAAGACTGAAGAAGGAAGAAGAGTTCAAATGGGAACCAATGCATCAAACAGCCTTCGACGAAATCAAGTCTTATTTGATGAAACCACCAATTTTGTTGCCTGTTATTAAACACAAAGTGCTCAAATTGTATATAGCAGCTTCTGATAGAACAATAGGTAGCATGTTAGCACAAGAGGATGATAGTGGTGTCGAAAGAGCCATTTATTACCTCAGTAGGGTCTTAAATGATGCCGAAACGAGGTACACTCCTATAGAAAAGTTGTGCCTTTGTTTGTATTTCTCGTGTACAAAGTTAAAGCAATATATAAAACCAGCTGATGTTTCTGTTTATTCGCATTTTGATGTTATCAAGCATATGCTGTCGAAACCAATAATGCATAGCCGAATTGGTAAATGGGCTTTGGCTTTGTCAGAATACAACTTAACTTATCAACCTCTAAAATCAATTAAAGGACAAGTGGTTGCTGATTTTATAGTAGACCATTCTGTTGTCGAAGAAACATTAAGTTTTGTAGACGTATATCCTTGGAGGTTGTACTTTGATGGTTCAAGCCATAAACATGGAGTTGGGATTGCTATTTTAATAATATCTCCTACTAACATTCCAACGAAGTATAAGTTTAAAATTCGAGATGTTTGTTCCAATAATGAAGCTGAGTATGAGGCTTTAATAGTAGGCCTTGAAATTTTACTTGAGCTGGGGGCAAGTCATGTCGAAATAAAAGGTGACTCTGAGTTGGTTGTCAAACAATTGACAAGGGAGTACAAATGCATTAAAGAGCACCTTATCAGATACTTTGTTGTTGCCAATGCTTTGTTAAAAAGATTTGAGTCTGTTCACTTAGAACATTTACCACGAATTGATAATCAAGTGGCAAATGAATTGGCACAAATTGCTTCAGGCTATAAAGTTTCAAAACAAAGCCTGGAAGAGTTAATTGAAATAAAGGATAAAATCATTTCTAATGACTATTCTTCGTCACTATTGTCAACACCAAAAACTGAGGGGGCAACAAACGCAAACGAGGAACTAGTCGTTGTCGAAAAACGTCAATTTTTTGGTGACTTTGACTTAGCAGAAATTTTTGCTCTTGACAATATGACCAATAATGATTGGCGAAGGCCTATTGTGGAATATTTGCAAAATCCCACAAGAAATACCAATAAAAAGGTAAAATACAGAGCTTTGAGCTATGTGATAATTGGAAACGAATTGTTTAAAAAGACTCCTGAAGGAGTATTATTAAAATGTCTTAGTGAAAATGAGGCATATTTAGCAGTTTCTGATACACATAGTGGAGCATGTGGTTCACACCAAGTAGGCCACAAAATGAAGTGGTTATTATTTCGACAAGGAATGTATTGGCCAACTATGCTGAAAGATTGCATAGAATTTGCTAAGGGATGCCAAGAGTGTCAAAAGCATGCTGGGATACAACATGTACCTGCAAATGAATTGCATGCCATAGTCAAACCTTGGCCATTTAGAGGTTGGGCTCTAGATGTGATTGGAGAGATAAAGCCAACTTCGTCGAAGGGCCATAGATATATCCTTGTGGGAATTGATTACTTCACCAAATGGGTTGAAGCTATACCTTTAGCCAATGTTGATCAAGAAACAGTGATAAGGTTTATTCAAAATCATATCATTTATAGGTTTGGAATTCCAGAAACCATTACTACAGATCAAGGATCAGTTTTCACTGGTAGAAAAATGATAGAGTTTGCTTCTGAAAATGGTTTTAAGTTATTAACTTCGACACCATATTATGCGCAAGCCAATGGACAAGTAGAAGCTGCCAATAAAGTTATTATTAATTTGATTAAAAAGCATGTTGGGCAGAAACCAAAAAATTGGCATAATACCCTTGATCAAGCATTATGGGCTTGTCGAAATTCACCCAAAGAATCTATCAACACTACTCCTTATAGGCTAACATTTGGACACGATGCAGTGTTGCCTGTTGAAATTTGTCTACAATCAACAAGAATTCAAAGACAGTGGGAGATCCCCTCTGATTATTATTGGAATATGATGCTTGATGAATTGGTTGATTTAGACGAAGAAAGGTTATTAGCTTTAGATGTGCTTATTCGACAGAAAGAGAGGGTAGCTAAAACTTATAACAAAAAGGTTAAGTTTAAAGCCTTTGATTCAGGTGATCTAGTGTGGAAGGTCCTATTGCCTATAGATAAAAAAGATAGAGTCTTTGGTAAATGGTCCCCAAGTTGGGAAGGACCATTTAAAATTTTACAAGTTTATTCAAACGGCGCATATGAGGTCAAAGAGATTGGCGCTGATGAAAGAATTTTGCGTATAAATGGCAAATACTTGAAAAAGTATATGCCAATGTTGCAAGAAGTTAAAATAACGCTAGAATAAAGATAAAGAAAGCGTAAGTACGTGGCATTCAAAAGAAGTTGTGATTGCCATATGAGCATTGTCAGAGTTATAAGCAGAACGTTGAAGGCCACGTAATACACCAATATAGGAGTAACGTCAACAACACTTAACAGTGGTGACATCAGGTATACAGCTATTTTACTCAAGTGCAAAGTTATTTCGATGGTGAATTCAAAAATGTCTTTCTCTTCTTCCTCCTCAAGTTCAGTCGAAAAAGACATTTTTGGGGGGCAATTTGTTAGCCTGTAATTTCGACAGGCTTCATTGAAAATGGTCAACAAGGCCTGACTTGTATTTCGACGAAGACCAAATTATTTCGACAGAGAAAATGGTCATGCGCAAGGTAAACTCGACAAGCTTCCGGGGAAGCAAAAGCAAGAGAGAGGAAAATGGACGCAAGCTTTCGACAGACAGAAAACAGAGCAGTTATGCGCTGAAGACTAGTAGTTGGTCGAAGCGTGATAGAGCGGTTCTGGTCGAAAGTAGGAGTAGCAGTTATTAATTTTCAAATTTCTAGGCAGTTACTTAGTTCAGTTTTTCCCCCTCTTTTCCTTTGTATAAATAGCTGTTTCTGAGAAGAAACAGGGGTCGCAAATCACAATACACAACCCGATTCCTGAAACTCTAACTTCCAAGCCAGAGCGAAAAACGAGTGGAAGAATCGCTGTACGTGATCGTGTACCACTTTTACGATTCAATGCAATTTATTTGTCTTTTCTTTACAATTCATGCACCATTTACTGCTTCTTTTCTTTTCGATTCTGTTAATCATTGCAAATCGTCCCCTTTTCTACATTTTCTGAAACACAAACCACTCGCAATTCAGAGGCAATTGCTTTGAGATTTTTCTAGTTTGATCTCACAAACCTTCTAATAAAACTAGTGATTGTTTGCTAAAAACACCAGCAAACACTTACATTAGTTGATAAAAGGAGATGAAAGACACTTCAATATTTGTAACTAACTGTAAAGATTATTTAAAAAAATTTAGTTGTACAGGTACCCATGGGAATAGATACTTCATTGCCCGACTCTACCCAGCTAACATATAGGTAATACAATTACCCATTTATTTTGCTCGTCGATACCCATCTAACTATCTGCCTCGCATCCGTTACGAGTTTTATTCGCAGATACCCGAGGCAGGGTTTTTTTAGCCACCCCTATTCTCATCTAAAATTTTTCTACTCATCTTAACTCATTTTTCTCTCTCATCTTTGTCTCACAAAAAGTAGCCTAAAAGTACCAATCAGTGTTATTAAAGCCGGAACGGCCGGTCGGACCGGGTTCCGGTGCCCCACCCGGCTCGGCCAGCATGTTAGTCCGGTTCTGCATTTGGGCCGGCTATGACGTCATCGGGCCGGTCATCATGCCGGTTGGGCCGGTCATCATGCCGGTCGGACCGGTCATCATGACATATTTATAATTTTGCGGATATTTTATTTCTTATTAAATTTAAATATTTTATCGTTTTACTTAATTACAATTATAAATACAAATACTTTCTTAGTATATATTATAATTTTTGAATTTATTTAATATAGACCGGCTCATGCGGTCCGACCAAAGACCCACCGGCCCGACCAAAGAACCAGTGACCCAGTGTCTTGACCGACTCGATGACCGATCCGGCTTTAATAACATTGGTACCAATTAATGTGTGATTTGGTAAAGTCACTAGATCCAAATCCATTTTAAAAATGAGTATTTTTGGTCCCTCTATAGGGACTAAAAGCATATATAAAAAAAATTAGAGTTACATATGTATTTAACTAGTATGTATGACCTGTGCGGTGCACGGGTATACATCTATTTTATATGTAATATGAAATTATTTTATTGTGTGTGTGTATATATATATATATATATATATATATATATATATACTGTAGATGCTTATGAGTAAATACTCCCCCACTCACTGTCATCGCCCACCAAACTTCCCTATCCCCACGAATCCCAGTAGTACCTGCATAGATGCCGAAAAAACATTAAAATTCATCAAAAATATAAATTAAAATCTAATAATATTGAAAAAAGTATAAAGTATGATTAAAGAGTCATAGCTTAATATTTTAATATAAAAAATTTCTTCTTTTCAGATTTTGATACAAAAAAAAAATTAAATGAAGAAAAAAAACAAAAAGTGAACACATTATATTTTTAATTAAAAAGATATATGAAAAGACTAAAATATAATATACATTTAATCAGGTTATATAGCTACATCACACTCGAAATGAAATAGATCACCAGACTCTAAAGCCACCATAACTATTTAGAGGGCAACCCAAAAGGAAAATCATATGTTGGTTGACCCATCATATAATCCTGAAGTCAAATACAGTATCAAAGCTAACATTAAATAACATTCTTATGATACAAATTCGAAAGTTTTCTTGCCACTGGCGCACACTCGCAACCACACCGCAAATGTCCTCAGCATCTTCCAATTACTCACCAATCCAAAACATCAAAGTTTCAAGCTACATGGTATCAAGATTAGCCTTTCTGCTGCTAGTGACGGTCCACTTTCCTCCATTAGCACACTCAGGATCTTCCCTCTTTGGTTCAATCCCATCCTTGAACAAATGGAAATTAGCATTAACAGTAGTTTAATCAGACACAGAATAATGTGTCTAATTAAGAAGTTACATTAATAAGGCATACTTCATGGTCTATTACATTAATAAGACATAGTACCACATGTTTGCACTTAAAGCAGAGATTCCAAAAAAATTACACTTGGCCATTAGAAAGTATGCCAAGTTTGCACAGCAACATAGATATTTTACAACTTACCTAATCAGTTTGTATTGGGAATCCAGTTACACAGCAAGTATGAAGTTAAAAGAAAAGTTGTAAACAATTTTAAATTAGATAGGACCAACCCAAAGATAGGCACAAATTAGGAACCCAAAATGTATCATTGATAAATTAGATAGGAAGAAAACTTATATGACTAAGTAATAACAGGGTCATTGTTTAAATGACAAACAACAATAGGCATATGGATCCGTTGAATCTAGTAAAAAAGGAAATGATTGCTATAAAAATGCCACAAATAAAATTAATCAAAAGAAGATACCCCATTGATGACAACAATATCACAATGAAAAGGATCATTTCTGCAGAAACCATTAGTTTATCTACATGGTTGATACCAAATGTAAAAGATATCAACAATAGCGACAACCAACTAATAATAATTACAAATACACATGCTATAATAATTACCCAATGTAAAAGATATCAACATTAGCGACAACCAACTAATAATAATTACAAATACACATGCTATAGGAGGTGTCAAATGGTAGCTTGAAGCAAGGTCAGAGAAAAAATTTACATCTAAAAAAAACACTTGATCACAAAAAAAGGATATGAAGATGACTCAGTTACCTTGAATATTATCACAGGGGTCCTTGTTCAGTAATCGCAGTGGTCTAGTCTTCTCCTTGCATTCAATAAATTACAATTAACAAATTTAGGAGATAGTATAGAAGACCAGCAAAAGATACAATAAGAGTACATTATGGTCTTTTCCTTGTATGATATTACAAAAAGTCTTCGGTATTCAAGGCTACATTATGGTTTTGAGATATTAATCCAAATTTATTTTTTTGTTGCAAGGTTATATGATGAGTTGTAAAGCAAGTTAATTCTATGCAAAATTTCAATTCAAGGAACATCAGTGATACCTACCGCCACTTCTAACACACAGTGATAGGTTCAATATTTATTAAAATATACCACTTTTATACTTACATATGAGAGAGAGAGAGAGAGAGAGTTCAAAGTGATAGGTTTGATATCTATGAGCAGCATATTCCTCACCATCTAGTTCTAGCTTGGATTGTCCTTCCATCTGCAAGTAACAATGTTCTTTCAAGGGTCAATAACCGTAACATTAAATATTAATGAGATTCAAGAACAGATTCAAGTAGCATTTTCCTATTTTGGAAGTGAACACCATTGTGGTTGAAAGTATGAGGTATACTCTTATACACTTATCAATTGAGTAAATGAAAAGGAATTTGGGAATTGTTTATCCAGCTTAGCAAAGGAAAGGGAAAAGGGTGAGAAGCATAAGATAGAATCATTGAAATTAACTACGATTTGTTTTCCTGTCAAATAAATCAGTGTTTCAAGCTTCAGAAATCAATGCTGCAACTTTCTCTATGAGCTTAAACTTCATGGCACGTTTAAATTTGCAATCAAACGTAATTACTTCATTACTGATTTCAAAAACTTGCCCAACATAACAACAAACCTCTTCAGAAATTCCAATACAACCACTTCTGGGCTGCAAAACTGATATGAGGGAGGGTTTGGAAATTTTAGTTCATGGTCTAATGCAAGAGCAAAACATATATGAACAATAATTCTCAATGTGGTAAAAAAACATACAATTTTGGATATGGAAAATATAAAAATACCTCTTCCAATGCAAATAAAAATTAAAAATGACACATGACAAACAATAAATTCTTATATGCATATATAATGATTGTCTAACCCAATTCAATCCACAATTCATGATTTTCAAGACCCACCTGTCAATAAGTAAACATATCCAATTCTTTTCTGCAAGTTTTATTTATCAAAATCAAAGCTCCATCAATGCTATTTTATCAATTAGAAAAACTGTTGCTATCAAAATTAGAGTTGCTTTTTGTATCTTTAATTTTACAAAATTGAGTTTGTAAACACCAAACTGTCATACCCTAATTTTGTCCGCCTAGTTTCAAAACCCTAATTTTCAGCAAAAATAAATAATTTTGTGAGTGATGCATTATTTGAGAAAGGGTTTAGGGTATTTACCCAAGCATTCTAAGGTTTTCAAAATCATTTTTGAGAAATTAAGGAATTTTGGGGCATTTAAAAGGGGTATTGTTTGGTCAATTTCAATTTAATAAATTTTTGCTAGTTGAAAATCCAATTAATTAATTTTTGGGAATTTATTTAATGAAATTGTATTATTTTGAACAAAAAAATAAAAAAAATAAAGAAAATCATTTTTCAAATTGTGCGCATATTTTATATGTGTAGTAAAAAAAATCAAGTTCAAATTAACTCAAAAAAGCATTTCAAAAAATAGTACAAGGAATATTCCCAAAAATTATATGATAGGATTTTTGTTGGCAATTTTGGTCATATCTCATTTTCAAAAATGGCATATTCTTCAAGATACCTTGTATATGGCTCAAAATGGTTAGATTTATATATAATTATCTTGAAAGGAATAATCAAAATTGAGAGGATAATTGGAAGGTTCATGGATAGTACAATAGTACAATTGCCAACTTGCAAAACTTGGGCACCACTCTCATTGCTTGGCTGAATATCTACCTCTTCATTTCCCTCTCATTTTGCATTTTTTTTGCCCCTCATCAAAGTGTGTTTCAATCCTCACCCTTGATTCAAAATTAAAATGCAATCCTAGAATGAGATGAGGTACACAATGACCTAAATGCCCCTAAACCTAATTGCACATTATATATACCCTCATATCCTCACCCCTCCCAAGGTTTTGGCTCACAATTCACACTCAAAAACCTAGCCTCTCCTCTTCTCCCTTCTTGGCCGAATACCCCTCTTCATTCCCTCACCTCATTTCTTCACTTTTTCACTTCAAATCAACATTCTAGTCCTAAATCCTTCATCATCCTTGCATTCTCTTCAAAGATCCATCTTCAAATCTCAAGAATCAAGCTCAAGATTGAAGATTAGAGGGTTGATTCAAGTGGTTTAGTGTTCATTCACCTTATTTCTTTCGCTATTCTAGCTTGGAGTTGAGGTATACTCTCAATCTTAGCATCATCAAAATTTTAGCATCAAAAATGTAGATCATCAATCTATTTTTGCATATCAACATTTCAACATAAAATAGAGCACTAAAATGCAAAGAAATGCTTGATATGCAAAAATAGATTGATGATCTACATTTTTTATGCTAAAATTTTGATGATGCTAAGATTGAGAGTATACCTCAACTCCAAGCTAGAATAGCGAAAGAAATAAGGTGAATGAACACTAAACCACTTGAATCAACCCTCTAATCTTCAATCTTGATCTTGATTCTTGAGATTTGAAGATGGATCTTTGAAGAGAATGCAAGGATGATGAAGAATTTAGGACTAGAATGTTGATTTGAAGTGAAAAAGTGAAGAAATGAGGTGAGGGAATGAAGAGGGGTATTCGGCCAAGAAGGGAGAAGAGGAGAGGCTAGGTTTTTGAGTGTGAATTGTGAGCCAAAACCTTGTGAGGGGTGAGGATATGAGGGTATATATAATGTGCAATTAGGTTTAGGGGCATTTAGGTCATTGTGTACCTCATCTCATTCTAGGATTGCATTTTAATTTTGAATCAAGGGTGAGGATTGAAACACACTTTGATGAGGGGCAAAAAAAATGCAAAATGAGAGGGAAATGAAGAGGTAGATATTCAGCCAAGCAATGAGAGTGGTGCCCAAGTTTTGCAAGTTGGCAATTGTACTATTGTACTATCCATGAACCTTCCAATTATCCTCTCAATTTTGATTATTCCTTTCAAGATAATTATATATAAATCTAACCATTTTGAGCCATATACAAGGTATCTTGAAGAATATGCCATTTTTGAAAATGAGAGATGACCAAAATTGCCAACAAAATTCCTATCATATAATTTTTGGGAATATTCCTTGTACTATTTTTTGAAATGCTTTCTTGAATTAATTTGAACTTGATTTTTTTTACTACACATATAAAATATGCGCACAATTTGAAAAATGATTTTCTTTATTTTTTTATTTTTTTGTTCAAAATAATACAATTTCATTAAATAAATTCCCAAAAATTAATTAATTGGATTTTCAACTAGCAAAAATTTATTAAATTGAAATTGACCAAACAATGCCCCTTTTAAATGCCCCAAAATTCCTTAATTTCTCAAAAATGATTTTGAAAACCTTAGAATGCTTGGGTAAATACCCTAAACCCTTTCTCAAATAATGCATCACTCACAAAATTATTTATTTTTGCTGAAAATTAGGGTTTTAAAACTAGGCGGACAAAATTAGGGTATGACACAAACATTCCCATCAAAGTAGTTTTTCTATTTTTTATTTTATTGGAGTGTATGTAAACATATATTAGCAAATCCTACGTAGTAAGAAATCACCAGCAAATCTAGACATTTTGGAGAAATCCACAAACTCAACAATCAAAACATAAGGTACCTTCTTGCCCAATATTAGGAAGCTTGTACCTCAACACTTGTCTATAACTGACTCCTCTTCCTTTTGGTACTCTTGTTGCCTCCTCTTTTCCATGCCGCAGCTGTAATACAAATAAATCCAATTTAAAACCTTAAAATACAGTAAATCAGTGTCCAAGCCACAAAACAAGTACAAAAAATTTGAATCTGAAATTAGATCTAGAACCAACGAAGCAAGCCCAAACCAACAAAAAAACTTGATCTGTAGCTCCAAAATGAAACCAGATGGAGGAGATTTTAAATAAACCAAGTGAGTACCTTTGTTGCACCTCTCTTCATTGATCTTCTTCTTCTTTTTGCCAAATCTGATTTGTTTATTCAGCTATGATCTTGGCCATTCGTTTCACAATATTGTTTGATGATCGTTTCTCGACCATTAAGATCTCATACGTGGCTGCAGGCTGTCCATGTTGGCATGCCATGTATTATTTTGATAAAATGCATGGCATTTTTAGCTTAAGTGGACAATTTCATGATTTATAATACTTATGATTAATCCCAATATTTTTTATCTTGTTTCTTTTGGTCGAGACCAGAGTATCCACCGCCGAATGCAGTGACTAAATTTTTGCCAAAGAAGGGGTTGGTGATGGGTACTTAAAGTATCTTGTCTAGAAATTATTATTTTTTCACCAAACATGTTATTGAGTTACGAACTTCGTTTATTTAAACACTTAAAAAAAAATTCAGACCTTAAAGTAACTCAAAATACACTGCGTAGCATCGCACTTTACTTATTTTCTCACAATTTTTTTCCCATCAGCCCGGTAATTGAGGAGCGAACTTCGTGTATTTGAACATCTAAAAATTTTTCAGACCCTAAAGTACCCCAAAAAAAAACACTGCTTAGCGCCGCACTTTACATATTTTGCCACGAAAATAATTTTAATTTTCACAAAACCAGTTATCGTGGAACGAACCTTGCCTATTTGGACAGTTGCTTTTTTTTCGAACCGTAAAGTGCCCCAAAACACACTTTTTAGGGCCGCACTTTACGTATTTTGTCACAAAACTATTTTTTTTTCACCAAACTGATTATTGAGGAAATAGGTTTGCGTATGTGAACAGTTAAAATTTTTTCCGAATCATAAAGTACCTCAAAAACATAGTTTAGCATCGCACTTTATGAATTTTGTCATGGAAATAAATATATTCACCAAACCAGTTATTGGGGAATGAACTTTCTGTATTTGAATAGTTAAAAAAATTTCTAAACCTTAAAGTACTCCAAAACGCACTGCTTAAGGTCACACTTTACGTACTTTTTCACAAAATTAATTTTTGTTTTCACAAAGCCGATTATTAATGAACAAATTTCACATACTTGAATAATTAATTTTTTTCCAAACTCTAAAGTACTGTACAACACTCTGATTAGCATCATCTTTGCCTTAAGATTATAAAATAATAGCATTAAAAAATACATTTTACCATAGTGGGACCCACGCAATGCATATGCATTTTTTTGCAAATTGAATATATATGTCCCTTTTCTTACTGTTTGCCAACCAAAAAATGACACCTGTCCCACTAACTTGAAATCATCAAAAACTAGTATTTTACCCGTGCATACGCACGGGTGATACTGTATTTAATATAATTTTCTATTAAATTATAAATACGTTGAAAGTTGCAAAATGTAATAAAAGAAAAAGGAAAAACTCCATAAATGGCGCTCCCGTTGGCGCGCCTATTGACGCTCTCGTTGCTGCTCCCGTTGGCGCTTCTGTTGGTCATCCCATTGGTGTTGCCGTTGCTCCTATCGTTGTCGTTCTCGTGCGGCTCACGAAAAAAGTTGATGAGATTTAATATTTTTTTAAAAAAGTAATTTTGCAATTTTTGCTAGCGGTATCGCTTTTTTTGACAATCGGCAGTGGTTAAATTAATTGGATTTAGTAGTTTTGGTAGATTAAAGTAAATAATAAATTCTACATAATTTAGTATTTATTTTACTAAGTTTATTTATTTTACTAAGTTTATTTAATTACTGATTTATTAGGAAAAAAATAAATTAATTTTTTTAATAAAATTGACAGCGAGTGCTAGAGCGACAGACAACTTTTGCTACATTTTGGCGCTCCCGCTGAGGCTGTCAATGCTGCTCCCGTGCAGCTCACGAAAAAAATTGGGTGAGATTTAACTATTTATTTTTTTAGGAAAAATATTTTTGACGATTGGTAGTGGTCAAATTAATTGGGTTTAGTAGTTTGAGTAGATTATAGTAAATAGTAAATTAATATTAATTTAATTAATTTTATGTAATTATTGATTTTTAAAATAAAAATTTTTGGTAAAGGATTGTTGCAAAATGTAATAAAAGAAAAAGGAAATACTCCATAAATGGTGCTCCCATTGGCGCTCTTGTTGCTTCTCCCGTTGGCGCTTCCGTTTGCGCTTCTGTTGGACAACCCGTTGGCGCTGTCGTTGCTCCTCTCGTTGTCGTTCCCGTGTGCCTCACGAAAAAGGTGGATGAGATTTAATATTTATTTTTTTGGAAAAATAATTTTGCAATTTTTGCTACTAGTATTACTTTTTTTGACAATCGGTAATGGTTAAATTAATTGGGTTTAGTAGTTTTGAGTAGATTAAAGTAAATAATAAATTCTACATGATTTAAAACTAATTTTATTAAGTTTATTTAATTACTGATTTTTTAGAAAAAATAAATTATGTTTTTTTAAAAATAATTGACAGACAACTTTTGCTACTTTTTTGGTGCTTCTGTTGGCGCTGTCGTTGCTGCTCCTGTGCAGCTCACGAAAAAAAGTTAATGAGATTTAACTATTTATTTTTTTAGGAAAAATATTTTTGAATTTTTTGCTATTGGTATCTTTTTTTTTACGATTAGTAGGGGTCAAATTAATTGGTATTAGTAGTTTGAGTAGATTATAGTAAATAGTGAATTAATATTAATTCAATTAATTTTATGTAATTATTGATTTTTAAAATAATAAAAAATTGGTAGGAGATTATTTGATTATGTTGATAGTAGAGAGAAGTGGAAAATAAAAGATAATGTGAGAGTGGGACCCACTAATAATAAAAGTGAGCGAGAGAAAGAAAAAGTAAAAGGAAATAATTTGAAATGATATATTTATCCTACTGATATAACTAATTGAAGGAGAGCATAATAACAACTTTGGTGGAGGGTTGGTATCCACTTTTTATATTTATATAGTAGAATATAGTAGATGAGTTATTACGGTTCATCCTCTTCCCTTAACTAGCTATGATTATCACCCACAACTAACTGCTCGCTGCTGAATCTTTCTGCAAGCATGCGAACCACCTGAAAATCAACAAAACATTTTTCTTGACTTCTTGGGTACAAACCTCGGTAAAATCCCTCAGATATGGTGTAGCCTCTCCCCTTATTCCCTTTGAATCAAAGGCATATAATCACGTCCTTTGACCCAGAAGTTATTAGAAAAGTGAGGCATAAAATAAATAATCAAATAGAAATACAAAGTATATTATTGAGTTGTTGAATCCTTTGTCATGGTGCTAAATGGATCAAAGAAGAGGGAGTGAAATGATCTGTCTGAAAAGAAGGTCGGCAAAGTGTAGGATTAACTAAGCACCATGTTTGGAATCAGAGGGTTTTGTTTTGTCTTTTACAAATCAATTTAAGGTCCATTGTCCAAGAGCTCTAAAATCCCCAAATTTGTTTGTGGAACAAAAGATGTTTACTTTTTTTTTTTTATAAGCTTAGACGTATTTACTTGTGTTCTTACGTTATGCAGAGCACCATTGAAATAGAGTTTTGAAGCTTTCATCTGAAGAAATTTCGGGAACTGCATTAAGTTTTTAAAATGAAATAAATAGACACGTGGTTTTGTTTTAATACAGAGTATTTAATGCAAATATTGGGTCAAATTTCAAATAGATAAAATCTGATGTCACTTAATGTAATCTCACCCATCTCTGAGCTCATTTGGGTACCATAGACACAAACATTAATTTGTGCAACTTAAAATCCACCTATTGCCTTACTATGAAAGCAATCCATTGGGGATTTAGTGATATTGCCTTACTACTGAAGACTTGTGATGTGTTTTTGTTTTGATATACATATTCATAGGCATTCATTCTGTTCATGGCAACTCTTTTTGGGGATTCACTATAAGAAAATCGACAATCTTTGATGGCGATTTCCGTCCCAAATGCAGGGATTTTCGTCGGAAATTGACGTTTCCGACGGACAAAAATCCGTCGCAAAATCGCTCATTGCAAATCATTTCCGACAGATTTTTTCGTCGCAAATGTCTCCGTCGCTAAGTCGTCGGAAATCCGTCGCAAATATCCATGGCAAAGTCGTCGCAAATTTGACACCTTTTTGCAGCAAATCCGTCGGAAATTTAAAAAAAATTAAATTATACATCCAAAATACTATTTAATAGTTATATCTATACATACTAGCTTCATGATAAAAACTATAATTAAGGAAAAAACTATTTAAGAAAAGTACATAACTAAATATGCCAATAACAGCATGTCATTGATAATTACAAGAACATTATATATAAAAATATCTTATACATATGAATGCCAATTCAAAATACACCATTTCAACACAAGAACACTCCTTAGAAAGAGCACTGGATTTCCATAAACAATTCTGATGTCACCAATCCTTTTACAGCACAATTTATTTAGATAACAATTCTGATGTCACCTTCCCAAGAGTCAACCTGTTTATTTCACATATATCATTGTTAAGCTCACCATTTCTATATTTCCTGTGCATATTTCAATAGTAAATAGTAAATGTTACAAAAACTTGATCCAGAAGGGGCTCATAAGAGTTAGTACCTCATGGCTTGAATACATCTCACCATCCAAATGGCTTGAATTCACAATTCACGAAAGGTTACTTTTTTATAACCATACAAGGCTTACTTGTTTTCAATGGAGTTACAAAAGAATGACAGTACCTCATGATCAAAATGAAAAAACATAGATGAAAGCCGCATCATAGTAAACCTGCACAAGAGTAAATAAAGCGAATTAAAAATACAAAGATAGCTAGAAAAGTAGTAATCAATAATCAAAGAAACCATTGAAAGATCTATTAGTATTGGAAATATTATAGTTAGCTGGTTATGTAGTTAAGAAAAGTTGAAAAGGAAATTAATGTGAAGAAAACTAATAAAATAAATTAAAGAAAAATGAAAGTGTTTTCATTCCTTTTTCTTGAAGTCTCTCAAATGTTAATAATTAGAATTAGAATAACTTAGAATAAAATCAGGGAGAATTTTACGCAAATAAATACTTTCAAGTTTCACCGGTGGTCAAATTTCAAAGAAATGAACTAACAAAAAACTTGAGAGCTGATGTATGTTAAAATACTTACTTTACTTCCTCCTATTATGAAGCTTCTACCTCAAACACCAACTTGAACTTGATGAAGGTAACTAATTACTCGGCACCACAACAAATGTCATTTGAGTGAGCTAACTAAATTGAAGAAGGTAACTAAAAACTCGGCATCTCAAACACACTAATCCGAATCTCTCATGATTATAATTAATCTAAGTGATCGATTGATAATAAATGAAAAGATGCCCAAATGTTGGAAGAAGAATAGCAAAAACAATAAATCAAGAAGTAGCCAAAACCTTCCTTTCCCTTGAGTAACAGCAACAACACTTGCTGCAAACAAACTAAAAAATTTGATAGCACCACTCTTTTACCTGTAACCAAAACAAAGCCAAAAAATTACAAATGAGAGAAAATGGGAACTTCCAACTGTGTTTGTGTGTGTAATTCATTACTTATATGTCATAGTTTCTGCAATATTTCAAGAATATCAAGAATGTCCTTACTTTAAAGGTTAAAATGGCTAAGAAGAAACATGATAAGGTACTGATTGTAAATTGAATACATACCTTTAAACTTTAAATGTCAGAACCACTAAAGGTTTAGTGACAAATCAAAATCAGCGGCCAAATTTTGGTTATGGGAACAACAACATGCATTGTAAAACAACTAACTTGCAAGTCAAATAGTAAAAATGAAACAATTCATTGCAAATCGGATCTTGTTGCTTTGGCACGGTTTTGTGGGGTTGAGTTAGGCTTAATCCACGTTCTAAGATGATATCAAAGCTTATCCTAGATCCTTCGGGCCACCCACCATTATTATCCACGCACCAAGCAGGGACGGAGGTACAGCCTTTAGTGGGATGGCTGGAGCCCCCCCTGTTTATTTAGCACTTTTTTTTTACCCCTAATGATATATAGTATCAATACATAGATATGTATCAGTAAGAATATTCCACATTGAATGAGCCCCCCTATATAGTAATATAATATATTTTTATTCATTCCACATTGAATTTCCAGCCAACAGATGCGCATTATAAGGGATAACTCATCCACACGTTTTCACCTTTAATTTTATATATTATATATTTAAAATAAATTAATATAAACTAATAAAATATTAAAAGTTAAAAAGAACCCTAATTTAATAGTAGAACCAGTGAAACGGAACATTGAAAATAGAAACGGCACACGATCACTTCTCTCCCACCACCGTCCACCGACACTGGAAAAAGCCATAGCAAATCACTGTTGCTCTGTTTCCGGCGACCCACCACCGCGCATGACCCGACGACCACCGCTGCACAAGACCACACAATCCACCGCCAAGTTCTCTTTTCTCCTTCTGGTGCGTTTTGCAGCTTCTGTCACTCTGCTTTGTGTTTTTTTCATTTTTCTTTCGTCTTTCCTTTTATCCGCGTTGCTTTCCTCTGTTATGTATGCGTTACCTCTTACTTCTGTGATTTTGTTTGTTTGTTTTTCTCTTACTATCTGTTATCTGTCTATATAATAGTAAATTTTGAAACTTGTTAATGGTATATTAGTATTATTAGAAATAGAAATACATTAGTAAATTTTGAAATTTGTTATTCATGACTTCATGGTATAAGTATAACTATTGTGAATTTATGCTATTTAGATGAAGAAGCCACGTACAATTGACGCGTTCTTTAAAAGGAAAAGTGTTGAAATAGAATCATCTAATGAGAAATGCAAATATCATTTAGAATTGATGACTTCTGCCAATTGGTAAAGAAATTTTATCCACTAGACTTTACAGAATATGATATGATACATTGACAGAATTTGAGCACTTTGATCATGTGAGACAACTTCCTGATTTTGGAGCATTAAAAACTACTTCTGATCTATGTCATTGGATGATAAAAACTAGAAAAGCACTATCTTTTCCTCTTGTATATAGGGTGATAACTCTTATTCTCACACTTCCGGTCACTACAGCTACTACTGAGCGGTCTTTTTCAGCTATGAGTCTAGTCAAGACTACATTTCGCAACAAGATGGAAGATGAATTTTTGAGCGATTGTCTCTTAGTATACTTTGAAAAGAGAATTGCTAAAAAGTTCACCGTAGACTCAATTATAGATGATTTTCGTGATATGCAAGAAAGACGTTCTGTATTTTGATAAAATATTAATGTAATTAATATTTTTGGATTAAATTAGTGTATGTTGTTATTGATAAGTATTTTTGTGGAGATTTTAATTTTTTAGCTAGCCCCCCACTAATCAAATCCTGGCTCCGTCCCTGGCACCAAGCCCAATAATGCTGGGAGTGAGGGGGTGTATTGGGAAAAACCCAAGTCTCACATTGACTTAGAGATATGGTTTCAAAATAGTTTATCTATAACTATTAATAAAGGGGATTCTAAAAAAAACTGTCATTTTGGTGTCAGATTTTTCTGACCAAAATGCCCTTATTGTAAATACAAATTTCTAATAAACGATAACCACCCACTAACACCAACACATTAACCACCCACTAACACACTCACATGAAAGACGGGCACGAAGTGCCCGTGCCCGTCTTTCCCCACTAGTAACTATAAGGCAACTACCTTACAAGTCGGTTTTGTGGGATTGAGTTTGGCCTAATCCACATTCTAAGAGGCGGAGATAGGATTTTCGAGGGAGGAGAGATGTGAGAGTGAGGGAGAAAAGCGTGAAAATCAGAGTGACTGAAAGAGATTTTAAGTCTGTGTGTGTTATTTCCGATGTTTTTGTTTTGATATTCATAGGCATTCATTCTGTTCATTGCAACTCTTTTTTGCGAGAGGGAGGAAGAATCGGATAACCATCTCTTTTTTGGGTGTAATGCTACGGTGGAGGTGTGGCAGCAGTGCAATTTGCTGTTGCCAGTCCGTGTTGCTAGCTATGGAGAGCGCGTCGTCTGTGCGTGATAACTCTATTTTATATAGAGTTATTTATACAACTAAACCTAAATAATTGTTGAAATCAAGTATTAATTAAGTAAATATAATAGAAGAAATTAGATAAACCACATTAAAGGATAAAGCAAGTGGTCATTCACAATATTAAGCATAATGTCTAGATATTGGTATGTTTGATATGTTTGTGAGTATTTTCAGATAAAACATCTACATTGGAAGAACACAATACACAAAGTAAAAGAAGACAAAGGCCAACACCTGCACTTGATGCAGCTGCATTGCATGCAGCTGCACCATTCTGCGAATGGTAGAAAAAGGCCAACACCAGAAGCACCTCAAACCAAAAGAAGACAAAGGCACCTCCAAATGACATTATAGCTGATCCACAATCACATGGGGCACATGGAAACTTTATAAAGGAGGCGCCCACAATGGATGACCACTTAAAGAAATCATTTCATGAACCATATGGCAAGTTCTAATTGGACCACTCTTGATATTTGAGTATGAAACTCAAATGGCTTTTTCAAAGGCTGAAAAGTAACCATGGTTGAGTTCTCAAGTTTGCTTAGCCCTCAAGGAATTCACTTTTTGGAGGCTATATAAGGATCTCCACTTCTCACTTTGAAGATATAATCTCTTTTTCACATTTCTACACCTTTAGAATTTCTTGTATTTTTACTTTCAATTTCTTAGTTCTAATTTAAGAAATCTTTGTAAGAAAGAGAGGAAGAACTTGACAACTTCTACCTTCTCTTCGTCATAGATATAGAAAGGAGATCAGTGCACCTGCATTGCTTGATGCAAGAAAGCTTCAATATTGTAAACTTTACTTTGTTGTTCTTTCTTGATAATTTCCATCACCTCAATATGTTTCATTCAATCTCTTTCCATCTTGCAATGTCTAATATGAGCTAATTTCATTTAGTTGAGATGTGCTAGTCTTATAATAACCTTTTAAGGAAGTTTAAGTGTCATTTGTGTGTTGTAAGCATTTTGATTCTTGTGTTATACTACATCCATCCTAATTTAAGGTTGATCGCTTAAATATAGGTAGAGTTATATTCACAGACATGGTTTATAACTAGAAATCAAGAATCAATAGGGGTAAGTGTTTAATAAAGCCTTTATTAACTAGATTAATAAAAGAAGCTTGTTAATTCCATGTTAAGTCCTAGACATAGGATAACATAGCCCTTAGGATCAAATCAACAAGTATTTCAAAAGCAAGAGTGAATTTATTTAGCATGCCTAGACATAGGAAGCTTGTAAAACAACTCTGTAGAAAGTAGCTGAAAGGCACACACTGATGCAGTTGCATCCAGTGCACTTGCACAACACAAATGCATTTAACGCTTAAAAGAAAGTTATTTGATGAAAGCATCTCAACTATCATTCTCAACTGATTACCTATCTATTTTATTGCTTATCTACATTTTGTTTTCATTTCAACTTCAACCAAAAATTGTGAGTAGATAGACAACACTAATTTATGCACTTTGAACTACAAAGAATTAATTCAATCCCTGTGGGTTCGATCTTTTATACTACTTGCTTGTGACTGTGTACACTTGCACATCTTTTAGCACACCAAGTTTTTGGCGCCGTTGCCGGGGATTGTCATTAATTTTTGTTGTTTTAAAGATAGTAGATTAGTGTTTATTTTTATTTGTTTTGTTATTCTGGTATTTTGTTTTTCTGTGCAGAAACAGGTGCATTTACACCTAGTGCAACTGCACTAGCTTATGCCCAGAGACAAACCACCAGAATTTGAGTTTAATCCAGAGATAGAAAGACAGTTTAGAAGGTTGCGTAGAATCCAAAAAGAAAGGCTGCAAAGTAGCAAAATTACCATGTCTCAACAAGGTGAAGGAGAAGGCTCAAGACCAGCCTCAGTCAGAGGTGGTCCTGGATCACAACGAGATGCTGAAGCAGATCACAGGAACCAATTCATTCACATGGGACCAATAGGTATGATTAATGATAGAGATAGACCTATGAGAGATTATGCTATGTTTGATCATCAAAACATGCAAACAAGCATAGCAAGACCTCACATAGAGGCTGTCCATTTTGAATTTAAACCTATGATGTTTCAAATGTTACAAACAATTGGTCAATATGGTGGACATCCTCATGAGGATTCCCATGAACATTTAAAACAGTTTTTAGAAATATGTAGTAACTTTATCATTCCTGGTGTTAGTGAATATGCATTTAGACTTAAGCTATTTCCATATTCTTTGAAAGATAAGGCTAAATCATGGTTAAATTCATTGTAGCCTAATTCTATTCATGCATGGAATGAAATGGCTGAAAAGTTTTTAGCAAAATATTTTCCACCCATTAAAAATGCCAGAATGAGAAATGATATTACATCTTTTAGACAAAAAGAACAAGAATCATTGTTTGAAGCATGGGAAAGATGGAAAGAACTTTTGAGAAAATGTCCACATCATGGTCTACCAGTCATTATTCAAATGGAAACTTTTTATAATGGTTTGGAACCACAAACTAGAGTAATGCTTGATGCATCCTCTGGTGGTGTTTTGTTAAATCTTTCCTATAATGAAGCATGTGAACTAATTGATAGAATTGCTACCAATAGTTCTAGTTGGCCTACTGAGAGGGTGAGTGCCCAAAAGAAACCATCAGGGGTACATGAAATCAGTGAAATATCTGCCCTATCTGCTCAAGTAGCCTCACTAGCAAATCTGGTTAAAAACCTCAATAGTAACAATGCACCTGCATCTAGTGCAGCTGCACCAGCGGAGAACACTGCAGCAGCCATAGAACAAGCCCCTCCAGGAACAGTAAGTTGTGTCTATTGTGGGGGAGGTCACCTTTATGAGGAATGTTCTAGCAACCCTGTCTCTGTGAATTATGTAGGATATAACAAAAATAACAACCCTTACTCTAATACCTATAATGCTGGTTGGAGGAACCACCCAAATTTCAAGTGGAGTAACAATAATGCCAGTGCACCTGCACCAAGTGCAGCTGCACCAGCAATTCCACCAGCATTTCAATTTCAGAATTACCAAAGGCCACAACAACAAATTGCTACTGACAACTCCTTAGAAGGTTTGCTTAAAGCTTTCATTAATGAAAATAGAACAGCTAGGCAAGCTCATGAAGCTTCAATCAAAAATTTGGAGAATCAGGTAGGTCAGTTAGCTACTGCTCTGTATCAAAGACCAGCAGGTGCACTACCATCAAATACAGAAGCAACTCCATCTCAAAGGCCAGGTAAAGAACAGGTCAAAGCTATCTCTCTCAGAAATGGGAAGGATCTTGCAGAACCATATGAGAATGAAGGTACAGGTAAGGGAGAAAAAAATAAAAAGTCTCAAGATGCAGAAGCATCTGATGCATCTGCATCTCATCAAGTACCAACTCCAAGGTTAGTTCCTGAATATCCTCCTCCTCCTTATCCTCAAAGATTAAAAAAGGCACATGAGGAGAAGCAATTCAGTAAATTCTTAGATGTTTTTAAACAATTACATATCAATGTTCCTTTGCTTGAAGCATTACAACAAATGCCTAATTATGTTAAGTTCATGAAAGATGTCCTTTCAAAGAGGAAAAGATTAGGTGATTTTGAAACTGTTGTAATGTCTAAGGAATGCAGTTTAACCATACAAAATAAACTTCCAAGAAAATTGAAAGATCCTGGTAGTTTTACCATTCCATTTTCAATAGGCAAGCTCTATACAAGTAGTGCATTGTGTGATCTAGGTGCAAGTATTAACTTGATGCCTAAATCAGTCTTTACATAACTAGGAATTGGTAATGCTAAACCTACAACTATAACTTTGTCACTAGCAGATAGGTCAATAGCTTATCCAGAAGGAATCATTGAAGATGTACTGGTAAAGGTTGACAAATTTATATTTCCTGCAGATTTTGTTATCCTTGACTTTGTTGCAGATGAAGATGTACCAGTGATTCTTGGAAGACCATTCCTTGCAACAAGAAAAACATTGATTGATGTTCAAAGAGGAGAACTGACCATGAGAGTAAATGATCAAGAAGTGACTTTCAATATGATGAATGCTATGAAGTATCCTGCAGAGGAAAGAGAAGAATGTTCAGCAATCATCTCTCTGGACCATTTAGTACAAGAACAATTCAGCAAGCAGTATGACCACCTCAGCAGTGCACTTGCACCGGATGCAGTTGCACTACCAGAAGAAGAATTGCCAGAAAAAGGTATACAGAAAACTCAATAAAGCCACAGGGTGGAGAATTTGTATGGATTACAGGGTGGAGAATTTGTATGGATTACAGGGTGGAGAATTTGTATGGATTACAGAAAACTCAATAAAGCCACAAAGAAAGATCATTTTCCTTTGCCTTTCATTGATCAAATACTAGATAGGTTAGCCGGAAAAGAGTTTTATTGTTTCTTAGATGGTTATTCAGGTTACAATCAAATTGCAATAGAACCTAAGGATCAACAGAAAACTACTTTTACATGCCCCTATGGCACCTTTGCATTTAGAAGGATGCCTTTTGGTTTATGTAATGCACCTGCCACCTTTCAAAGATGCATGATGTCTATATTTTCTGACTTCATTGAGCAATCAATGGAAGTTTTCATGGATGATTTTTCAGTTTTTGGAGAAACATTTCCTTTGTGTTTATCAAATTTAGAAAAAATTCTCCAAAGATGTGAAGACACCAATCTTGTGCTCAATTGGGAAAAATGCCATTTTATGGTACAAGAAGGCATTGTGCTTGGACATAAGGTATCAAAGAAAGGATTGGAAGTAGACAAGGCTAAAATTGAAGTCATTGACAAATTGCCACCTCCATCAACAGTTAAAGCAATAAGGAGCTTCTTAGGCCATGCTGGCTTCTATAGAAGATTTGTCAAAGATTTTTCAAAAATTTCTAAACCATTGTGTAACTTGTTACAACAAGATACACAATTCAACTTTGATGAATCTTGTATGGAAGCATTTCAAAAGCTTAAAAAAGCACTGATAACTGCACCAGTGATAGTAACACCAGACTGGAGCAGGCCCTTTGAATTAATGTGTGATGCTAGTGACTTTGCAGTAGGAGCAGTCCTGGGGCAAAGGTATGATAAAATTTTTCATTCAATTTATTATGCTAGCAAAACCTTAATTGAAGCTCAAATGAATTATACCGTGACAGAAAAAGAACTATTAGCAGTGGTATTTGCATTTGATAAGTTTAGATCTTTCTTGGTTGGTACTAAAGTCATTGTCTATACTGATCATTCTGCCATCAAGTACTTGCTTGCAAATAAAGATGCAAAACCAAGGCTAATTAGATGGGTTCTCCTCCTTCAAGAATTTGATCTTGAAATCAGAGATAAGAAGGGGGTGGAGAACCAAGTAGCTGACCATTTATCTAGATTAGAAAATGTGAATGCAGGTACACAAGAAATCAAGGAGAATTTTCCAGATGAAGAATTGTTAGCAATAAACTCAGCTGCACTACATGCAGGTGCACCACATGCAGATGCACCATGGTATGCTGACATTGTTAATTACCTTGTGAGTAAAGTTGTACCAGTGGACATGAGCTATCAACAGAAGAGGAGATTCTTTCATATAGTAAAACAATACTATTGGGATGATCCTTATTTATACAAGATGTGTCCAGATCAAATAATGAGGAAGTGTGTATCAGAAACAGAAAAACAAGCAGTGCTCCTGCACTGTCATGCTGCACCTTATGGAGGTCATTTTGGAAGTCATAGAACAGTTGCTAAGGTATTACAATTAGGTTATTTCTGGCCTACTTTGTTTAAAGATGCTTATTCTTTGGTTAAAACCTGTGATAAATGCCAAAGAAGTGGAGATATATCTGCTAGACATGAAATGCCCAGAACCAATATTTTAGAAATTGAACTTTTTGATGTTTGGGGCATGGATTTCATGGGGCCATTTCCACCTTCTTTTGGAAATCAATATATTTTAGTAGCTGTTGATTATTTTTCTAAGTGGATTGAGGCAGTAGCATTACCTAACAATGATGCCAAATCAGTTAGTAAATTTTTACAGAAAAACATTTTTACAAGATTTGGCACCCCAAGAGCTATCATCAATGATGAAGGTTCTCATTTTTGCAATAAACTAATTGAAGATCTTCTTGCAAAATATGGGATCAAACATAAAATTGCTACTGCCTATCATCCACAAACAAGTGGACAAGCTGAACTATCCAATAGAGAAGTTAAAAGAATGCTTGAGAAAATGGTAGGACCAAATAGGAAAGATTGGTCTTTACATTTAGATGAAGCATTATGGGCATATAGAACTGCATTTAAAACACCATTAGAAATGTCCCCCTATAGGTTAGTTTATGGCAAAGCATGCCATTTACCTGTTGAGTTAGAAAACAAATCTTATTGGGCTATAAAAAAGCTGAACTTTGATCTCAATAAGGTAGGTGAAGAAAGGTTTTTTGAACTAAATGAGTTAGAAGAATTTAGACATTTCTCATATGAAAATGCTAAAATTTATAAAGAAAAAACCAAGTTATGGCATGATAAAAAAATCCAGAGGAGAGAGCTTAAGGAAGGAGGATTGGTCCTGTTATATAATTCTAGGTTGAAATTATTCCCTGGAAAATTAAAGTCAAGATGGTCAGGACCCTTCCAACTAGTTAAAATATATCCTCATGGTGCAGTGGATTTATATGATGCAAAATCAGATACCACTTTCAAAGTAAATGGTCAGAGAGTCAAAATATACTATGGTGAGCAAGTGGTGAGAGATAAAGGCACCACTTATTTCAAGAATCCTTGAGAAAGAAATGAAAAAGTCAGGCTGTAAAGACTCTTAAAACAAGCGCTTGTGGGAGACAACCCATAACGTTTTGATAAATATTAGTATTTTTTTGTGTGTGCAAATTGATGGTTTTTTAAGTGTTTTGTAGGATACAGGGATTGGTGCAGCTGCACTACATGTACTTGCACTACATGCGCTTGCACTGCATGCACTTGCATTGCGTGAAAGTCCACTGTTTAAGGCACTTACATCCTTCACTCAAAATTACTTATGAAAATAATTTTCAAAAATTGCCAGCACATCAGAGAAGTAATCATGACCAATGGCTAAGATGATGTGTTGTTACACCTACTGTAACACGTGTCTTATGGCATGCTAACCCACTTAAGCCTAAACGGCTACTTAGCCATTTCATCAATTCCCACAAACCTCTCCTCAATCCGATTTACATAACCCACTTCCCCATTAAGCTAACCGTTACTTCCACCTCTCTCTCAAAATCGTAAATCCCAATCTTAAACTCTCATAAACACAAAACTTCTGAAACCATCCAAAAACTTCAATCATCCCTAAACCTCTAGCAAATCAAACCCAGAAACTTGAAATCCTTCAAATCAAAATGGTGAGAAAGCAATCTGCTACAAAAACTTCTGGCAATCATGCTTCAGTTGCAGGAGCATCATCAAAACCAGTTTCAAAGACAACTTCCGCAACTGCCATTGACGAAGAAAGCTTACATTTCTGGACAATGAACATGCTACCAGAAAGAGGGTATAATCTAGCCAAAGCAAGCCAATCTTTCCTCTCAACAGTGGAAAATCTCAAATGGGAACTGTTTGTGCAACACAGGACCTATTACATCGAGCAATTGGTCAGAGAGTTCTATGCAGGTATTCAAGATACCAAAGGAGGTAAAATTATCCCTCACTCCATTGTCAGAGGTAGAAAGGTATTCTTTGATTCTGAAAGGATTAACAATCATTTCATGTTGATTTGTGACTCTGAGAATTTTGAAAACAAAGTTAAACATTTTGGAAAAAAGGAAATGATTAAGGTTATGTCTAGAATTGCTGTTCAAGGGGCTCCTTGGGAGAAGTTTACACACACTGAATTTAAAATGAAAAGTAAATATTTAATTCCAGAATTAGGAAATTGGCATTGCTTCATTGATGCCTCTATCCTCCCTACGTCACACACCTACACATTGACTAAAGAGAGATTGCTTCTCCTAGATGCAATCCTGACTGAAACCAATGCTGACATAGGTAGAATTATTTCAAGAAAATTATTGGATTTTGCTGTGAAAAATTCTGGAAATCTGTTCTACCCTTGCTTGATCACGGGGTTGTGTAGAAAACAAGGAGTTAAGATAACTGAAACAGAGCAACTACAAAGGAAGTTTCCCCCTGGTGCACTCACTGCAAATTTCAAAGAAAAGAAGAAACAAGAAGTTGGTACAGTGATACATAAGCACTTTGTGCAGAAAATGAAGGCAGTATGGAAATTTCAGGATGAACAGCATGATTGGCTCCAACTCAGGTTGAGAGAAATATCTGACAAGGAAACTCAATTGGAAATTCCAGTTTTTCCAAAATGGGTCTTAGAAGAAGGTGAACAGGAGGACTTAGAAGAAGAGCAAGAGGAGAGTGAGAAGGAGAAAAGAAAACCAAAAAGAAAAAGAGGAGGTAAGAAAGATTTGAAGGGAAAGAAAAAATAGAGTGAGGAAGAACCTATGGTGGAGAGTGAAGAAGACACTGAGGAGGATGAGGATCTGGAAAATGTGGTAAACCAGATAGACAGAGATGAGGAGGAAGATGAAGAAGAAACTGACTTTGAAGAAGAAGATGTCACTATGGAACAGGTGGCAAGACAAAAGTATGCTAAAAGAACAAAAAGGCAACAACAACCACCATCATCTCCCAAATCACCACATCAAAAATCACCTCATCAGAAATCACCACCCACACACACCTCACCAGCTAAACAACAATCACCTACACTTACTCAAAATGACCCTGAACCAGAAAAAGAAAGTGACAACCCCACAAATGACCCATCCGAATCAGAATTTCAACCAAAAATTCCAACAAAACAAACCTCAACTGGCCCAATCATCACCTCTGTGAACTTAACAATTGAAAAAGAAACTGTTTTGCAGGTTATTGAAGAAAATATGCCTGGTGAAAAAGAAACAAGTTTAGCAGAGGAAAGAGATGGAGAACCTGATAAACCAGCAACTAGTGCAACTGCATCTGATGCACCTGCATCTCATGCAGCTGCATCCCAACAAGTGCCTACGGTGACTGCCATTTCAACTGATCCCAATGCTACAATTGAACTTGTGCTGCAGGAACTTGATGCAAAGAAGAGGGAAGAAATGCGCAACACCCAGAAATTCTTTAAAAAGGCGGTTGGAGTTGCAAGGAATGAGAAGGAGAACCCTAAGGCAAGTGAAGGTGAAGTTGTTAGTGAAGGAAAAGCTGCAGAGAAGCTTCCCAGAAAAATCCAAAGGTAACAGATGCAGGAACAATTAAAGAACCTACCAAAGAAGGCCAACCTGAAGCTGCTAAAGACCCAGAGCACCCAGCCATGGAGGAGCATGTTGTTGTTGACAAACTAGCTGATGCAGCTGATGCAGCTGCACTGGAAAATCTTGCAGAAATAGCAACAGCAACAGTGAAGGGAGAAGTGAAGGGAGCAGCTGCATTAAAGCCACAGGAGCCAAAGACAAAGAAACTGAAGGTCAAGCATGCTTCAATCAGATCCAGCTCAAGGCTCAGGACTGGAGCCAAGAAAGAGTAAACTTTTAATGTTGTTTATTATGTTTTAATATATTTTACTACTATGTTTGCACTGATAGAGTCCCATCCCACATGTATTAACCCCCCTCCCCATTTTGAACAATTTCTGGTATTTTGGCTACTCAACTTAGAGCAGTGAGGACACTGCTCCCTCTTAAGTTGGGGGGGAGAACTTCATGAAAACATTATGCATGTGTGGTAGTATGTTTAATTATAACTAAGTGTGTTGTTTTAGTATCTGTATTAGTATTTATGTCTATGTTCAAAATGTTGTTTTCAAAAGTCCATCTTTCAAAAACAGCAGCTATAATTAGGATTTGATGATTTTGAAGCATGATCAGCTTAAATTTCTTTTCCACTGAAACTTTGCATGGCTTGATTGAATCAATTTTCAATGATGAAGAAGAGAAAAAGAAAAAGCCCATGATTTTTCAAAAATAACCAAGGTTATTATCACTCCACCACATGAACTGAATTTCAAAATGAACCTTGCTATTTTTTAAAAGCTATCTGATGCAAGAGGAAATTTTTAGAAAGCTAAGGTCAAAAACAAATTTTTAGTAAAAATATAGAAGAGCACAAAGACTTAAGTTTGGGGGAGTTTTCATGAATACAAAGGCTATGGTATGAAAAATTTAGAGTGGTCAATACAATAGGTTAGCCCAAATACTACCAAAAATTACTCAAAAAGCTATATTGCTTGAGTCATTAAACTGTACCTGTTCCAATAGTGCATTTGGTCAAGAAAAAGAAGAAAAGAAGACAGAACTGACCAAAGAAAAAAGTATGCATAAGGAGGTCAGTGAGGAGGGCAATATGTGCAACAAATATTCAAAAGTAGTGTCCAGTGCAGCTGCACTTAATGCACATGCATCGTCAAAACACAGTGCACCTGCACCGAAGAAAAGTGATGCACCTGCACCTCATGCATTTGCATCAAGAAAAAGAACCACCAAAAACAGAAAAATTGTATTGATCCAATAGTTTTGAAATACCCACTCAAGCCCTTTGTTGTACTTAAAACCCTTCAAGTCTTGGGAATTTTGTGAGTCTAATCTATATTTTGAAACCTCTTGTGTTTTGACCAAACGTAATCTAGAAATTTCCAAAGGTTAAAGAAAAACTTTTTATCTAGTTTGGAACTGATTGATTTTCAGTGAAGCACACACTCACATAAATGAGTTCTAATAACTTTGGATGTTTTGGAATTTCAGAAGCACAAAGTCAAAATTTCTGAGAAAAGAAGTTCATTCAGTTATGCATTTTTATCTTGAAAATTTTTTGAAAAGATATGAGCTGATCTGTTCTTCTTAATTATAGAAGTCTATTGTAGTTTTCTTTCTTGTCATTACTTGAGGACAAGCAACAATTTAAGTTTGGGGGTGTGATAACTCTATTTTATATAGAGTTATTTATACAACTAATCCTAAATAATTGTTGAAATCAAGTATTAATTAAGTAAATATCATAGAAGAAATTAGATAAACAACATTAAAAGATAAAGCAAGTGGTCATTCACAATATTAAGCATAATGTCTAGATATTGGTATGTTTGATATGTTTGTGAGTATTTTCAGATAAAACATCTACATTGGAAGAACACAATACACAAAGTAAAAGATTTCATCCAAATCATCCAGTGCATCTGCACTGCATGCACCTGCACTAGATGCAGCTGCATTGCATGCAGCTGCACCATTCTGCGAATGGTAGAAAAAGACCAACACCAGAAGCACCTCAAACCAAAAGAAGACAAAGGCACCTCCAAATGACATTATAGCTGATCCACAATCACATGGGGCACATGGAAACTTTATAAAGGAGGCGCCCACAATGGATGACCACTTAAAGAAATCATTTCATGAACCATATGGCAAGTTCTAATTGGACCACTCTTGATATTTGAGTATGAAACTCAAATGGCTTTTTCAAAGGCTGAAAAGTAACCATGGTTGAGTTCTCAAGTTTGCTTAGCCCTCAAGGAATTCACTTTTTGGAGGCTATATAAGGATCTCCACTTCTCACTTTGAAGATATAATCTCTTTTTCACATTTCTACACCTTTAGAATTTCTTGTATTTTTACTTTCAATTTCTTAGTTCTAATTTAAGAAATCTTTGTAAGAAAGAGAGGAAGAACTTGACAACTTCTACCTTCTCTTCGTCATAGATATAGAAAGGAGATCAGTGCACCTGCATTGCTTGATGCAAGAAAGCTTCAATATTGTAAACTTTACTTTGTTGTTCTTTCTTGATAATTTCCATCACCTCAATATGTTTCATTCAATCTCTTTCCATCTTGCAATGTCTAATATGAGCTAATTTCATTTAGTTGAGATGTGCTAGTCTTATAATAACCTTTTAAGGAAGTTTAAGTGTCATTTGTGTGTTGTAAGCATTTTGATTCTTGTGTTATACTACATCCATCCTAATTTAAGGTTGATCGCTTAAATATAGGTAGAGTTATATTCACAGACATGGTTTATAACTAGAAATCAAGAATCAATAGGGGTAAGTGTTTAATAAAGCCTTTATTAACTAGATTAATAAAAGAAGCTTGTTAATTCCATGTTAAGTCCTAGACATAGGATAACATAGCCCTTAGGATCAAATCAACAAGTATTTCAAAAGCAAGAGTGAATTTATTTAGCATGCCTAGACATAGGAAGCTTGTAAAACAACTCTGTAGAAAGTAGCTGAAAGGCACACACTGATGCAGTTGCATCCAGTGCACTTGCACAACACAAATGCATTTAACGCTTAAAAGAAAGTTATTTGATGAAAGCATCTCAACTATCATTCTCAACTGATTACCTATCTATTTTATTGCTTATCTACATTTTGTTTTCATTTCAACTTCAACCAAAAATTGTGAGTAGATAGACAACACTAATTTATGCACTTTGAACTACAAAGAATTAATTCAATCCCTGTGGGTTCGATCTTTTATACTACTTGCTTGTGACTGTGTACACTTGCACATCTTTTAGCACACCAAGTTTTTGGCGCCGTTGCCGGGGATTGTCATTAATTTTTGTTGTTTTAAAGATAGTAGATTAGTGTTTATTTTTATTTGTTTTGTTATTCTGGTATTTTGTTTTTCTGTGCAGAAACAGGTGCATTTACACCTAGTGCAACTGCACTAGCTTATGCCCAGAGACAAACCACCAGAATTTGAGTTTAATCCAGAGATAGAAAGACAGTTTAGAAGGTTGCGTAGAATCCAAAAAGAAAGGCTGCAAAGTAGCAAAATTACCATGTCTCAACAAGGTGAAGGAGAAGGCTCAAGACCAGCCTCAGTCAGAGGTGGTCCTGGATCACAACGAGATGCTGAAGCAGATCACAGGAACCAATTCATTCACATGGGACCAATAGGTATGATTAATGATAGAGATAGACCTATGAGAGATTATGCTATGTTTGATCATCAAAACATGCAAACAAGCATAGCAAGACCTCACATAGAGGCTGTCCATTTTGAATTTAAACCTATGATGTTTCAAATGTTACAAACAATTGGTCAATATGGTGGACATCCTCATGAGGATTCCCATGAACATTTAAAACAGTTTTTAGAAATATGTAGTAACTTTATCATTCCTGGTGTTAGTGAATATGCATTTAGACTTAAGCTATTTCCATATTCTTTGAAAGATAAGGCTAAATCATGGTTAAATTCATTGTAGCCTAATTCTATTCATGCATGGAATGAAATGGCTGAAAAGTTTTTAGCAAAATATTTTCCACCCATTAAAAATGCCAGAATGAGAAATGATATTACATCTTTTAGACAAAAAGAACAAGAATCATTGTTTGAAGCATGGGAAAGATGGAAAGAACTTTTGAGAAAATGTCCACATCATGGTCTACCAGTCATTATTCAAATGGAAACTTTTTATAATGGTTTGGAACCACAAACTAGAGTAATGCTTGATGCATCCTCTGGTGGTGTTTTGTTAAATCTTTCCTATAATGAAGCATGTGAACTAATTGATAGAATTGCTACCAATAGTTCTAGTTGGCCTACTGAGAGGGTGAGTGCCCAAAAGAAACCATCAGGGGTACATGAAATCAGTGAAATATCTGCCCTATCTGCTCAAGTAGCCTCACTAGCAAATCTGGTTAAAAACCTCAATAGTAACAATGCACCTGCATCTAGTGCAGCTGCACCAGCGGAGAACACTGCAGCAGCCATAGAACAAGCCCCTCCAGGAACAGTAAGTTGTGTCTATTGTGGGGGAGGTCACCTTTATGAGGAATGTTCTAGCAACCCTGTCTCTGTGAATTATGTAGGATATAACAAAAATAACAACCCTTACTCTAATACCTATAATGCTGGTTGGAGGAACCACCCAAATTTCAAGTGGAGTAACAATAATGCCAGTGCACCTGCACCAAGTGCAGCTGCACCAGCAATTCCACCAGCATTTCAATTTCAGAATTACCAAAGGCCACAACAACAAATTGCTACTGACAACTCCTTAGAAGGTTTGCTTAAAGCTTTCATTAATGAAAATAGAACAGCTAGGCAAGCTCATGAAGCTTCAATCAAAAATTTGGAGAATCAGGTAGGTCAGTTAGCTACTGCTCTGTATCAAAGACCAGCAGGTGCACTACCATCAAATACAGAAGCAACTCCATCTCAAAGGCCAGGTAAAGAACAGGTCAAAGCTATCTCTCTCAGAAATGGGAAGGATCTTGCAGAACCATATGAGAATGAAGGTACAGGTAAGGGAGAAAAAAATAAAAAGTCTCAAGATGCAGAAGCATCTGATGCATCTGCATCTCATCAAGTACCAACTCCAAGGTTAGTTCCTGAATATCCTCCTCCTCCTTATCCTCAAAGATTAAAAAAGGCACATGAGGAGAAGCAATTCAGTAAATTCTTAGATGTTTTTAAACAATTACATATCAATGTTCCTTTGCTTGAAGCATTACAACAAATGCCTAATTATGTTAAGTTCATGAAAGATGTCCTTTCAAAGAGGAAAAGATTAGGTGATTTTGAAACTGTTGTAATGTCTAAGGAATGCAGTTTAACCATACAAAATAAACTTCCAAGAAAATTGAAAGATCCTGGTAGTTTTACCATTCCATTTTCAATAGGCAAGCTCTATACAAGTAGTGCATTGTGTGATCTAGGTGCAAGTATTAACTTGATGCCTAAATCAGTCTTTACATAACTAGGAATTGGTAATGCTAAACCTACAACTATAACTTTGTCACTAGCAGATAGGTCAATAGCTTATCCAGAAGGAATCATTGAAGATGTACTGGTAAAGGTTGACAAATTTATATTTCCTGCAGATTTTGTTATCCTTGACTTTGTTAAGTCCTAGACATAGGATAACATAGCCCTTAGGATCAAATCAACAAGTATTTCAAAAGCAAGAGTGAATTTATTTAGCATGCCTAGACATAGGAAGCTTGTAAAACAACTCTGTAGAAAGTAGCTGAAAGGCACACATTGATGCAGTTGCATCCAGTGCACTTGCACAACACAAATGCATTTAACGCTTAAAAGAAAGTTATTTGATGAAAGCATCTCAACTATCATTCTCAATTGATTACCTATCTACTTTATTGCTTATCTACATTTTGTTTTCATTTCAACTTCAACCAAAAATTGTGAGTAGATAGACAACACTAATTTATGCACTTTGAACTACAAAGAATTAATTCAATCCCTGTGGGTTCGATCTTTTATACTACTTGCTTGTGATTGTGTACACTTGCACACGTTTTTCACACACCAGTGCGCGAGGGAGTTTTTGAGCTGTTGCGCACATTGTCAGTAGATAATAGAAACAACTTCATGATGTTTATTTGGGCTCTTTGGCGTCGCCGTAATGATAAGGTGTGGAATGGGGTGTTGGATTCGGTGGTGCATGTAGTGCATCGAGCAAAAGATTTGTTGGAGAGCTGGGTGGTCTCGCAGCAGCAGCGACGCAGTGTTAGGCATGGCGCTGAGCAGCAGGAACCGAGGGGCTCTAGGTGGGTGCGTCCAACCGAGGGGAGCCTCAAATGTAATGTTGATGCGGCGATATTTGCAGAGGAAAATAAGTATGGCATTGGTGTTTGCATTCGATCTTCTACGGGGAGTTTCTATAGAGGTAAAACTATGTGGTTTGATGGTATCTTTACACCACAAGAGGCGGAGGCAATTGGTTTGAAGGAAACCATTCTTTGGTTGGAGGCCTTGGGACTGACTTCTGTTTCCATAGAACTGGACTGTGTTTCAGTTGTAAATGGCTTGAAGTTAGAGCCATTGCCGAATACCGAGTTTGGTACTAGTTTGGTACTATTTTAAAAAGATATAAAAAATTCAAGAAGTCACCAGAAGATGACTCTCTTAGCCTAAATGTAGCAGTATATTAGCATTTTTTTAGCGTAAGCAGTATATTAGCATCTAATTTTAAAAAGTGTTAGTTTAAAACAACATAAAAAATGATATACGATAAAAATGATATACAGTAGAAAAAATGTTATTTTCTTACAAAGAGAAAAAAACAATCACTTTCTACTAATTAATTAGGATTTTTTTTGGTACACCCACCTTTTCCCTCAATAAGAATTTTTTAGACGAAAATACCCCTGCCTAAAATAAACTCGCTCGGATTTACCTAGAGGAAGGATAAATCTGATTTGTTAATTTTTGACTGCCGGATGTATCTAGTGGAGGTAGATGGGTAGATACATCCGACATTAAAAATAACAAATCGGATTTACCTAAAAGGAGGATAAATTCGATTTGTTAATTTTCAAAGTCGGATTTACCTAGAGGAAGGATAAATCCGAATTCCCCAAAAAAAGATAATCGGATTTACCCCCTAAGTTAAATCCGATTTGGTTATTAAAAAAATTGTTTTTTATTTAAATTTTTGAAAAATGTTATAAAAACGCTACTAAAAATTCGTTAAAGAGTCAAAACTAATCAAAAAATTATAAAAACACCAGTAAAAATCTAATAAAACCAAAATAAGGCTATGCAAATTTTTTTAAATTTTTTGGAGACTATGAAAAATTAAAAAAATTAATAAAAAATAGTAAACGATGGAATTTGGGATTTTGAGCCCATTGTCCCGATTGAAGTAACCATTTATGGAAGTCTTGATCCTTGATTTTTTTCGGATTTAATGGCTGTGGTTTCATTACAATCGGAGTAGGTTGGCCAAAAACCGATTTTTTAGCCTAAATTATTCGTTCGATGTATAACATCGTCACGTGTGAACGAACTACACCCTAAATTGAACCAAAAAACGCCCGATATTCATATTATTCATATCTAATTTATTTTTGTAAAAAAATATAATTTAAATTTTTTAAATGATATATTTATTTATTATTTGGATAAAAAATCGGATTTACCTATAGGTGGGGGTACATCCGATTTCTAAATCGGATTTACTCCCACCTTAGATAAATCCGATTTTAATATTTTAAAATTCTTAGGGGAAAATCGGATTTACCATAATCCGATTTCCATTTTTTTATTTTTTTTAGTTGGGGATATGTTTGGGTTTTTAAATTTTGTGAATGGTATTTTGGTCTTTTCGAGGGTGCGTGGGGGGGGGGGGGGGGGGGGGGTATAGTGTCAAAGGGGTGGGGGCACAAAAGAAAAAACCCAATTAATTATTGTTTTGGATTGGGCCAAGAGACCCACTCAGCAATTAGACATAGACATACTCAATGACTCATACTTCGTCAAACCCCCAGTTACTCACTAGACACCCTCAATCCTTAAATATTTCCAAAATACCCTCACATGTGGACACCATCTAATGCTGCATTTTAACTAGTTCGGAGCACGGTCATCCAAACTGGTTCGGAGGAGGTGCCACCGAACCAGTTCGGTAGTTTATCCTCTGAACCACACCACCACATGCTTGGTCGTCTTGCTTCCACCGTAAGGGTCTGTTTGGGAGGGGGATATAAGGGGGGAGGGGAGGGGAAGGGGAGGCTTGTGGGGAAAGACTCCCTTGTTTGGAAGTTAAAGAAAAATAGGGAAGGGGTTTGGGGATTCTTGCAAGCCCTCATAAACCCTTCTGATTGTTAAATTTCGAGTTCCCCCAAAATGGGGGGTTTAGGAGGATTAGGTTGCGTAATGACAATTGTACCCTCCTCATAATTTGAAATTTACATTTTCGGACAAACACGAATCTCACCCTCCCAGTCTCTCGTTCAGATCTCTCTCTCACACAGCCGCTTCCGATCTCTCTCTATCTTTGTCGATTGCAATCTCTCTCTCTCTCCCTCTCTCTCTCACAGCCGCTTCCGCTCTCTCTCTTTCTCTGTCGATTGCAATTTCTTTTCAGGTTTGTAATTCTTCTTCCAATTTTCCAGATTTGCTCCATTTCTTCGTTGAAATTGATGAATTTACTTCTTTGCTCCAGGTTTTTGATTATATAGGATCATAGGGTAGCTTAATTTTGCTTCTGGTTTTGATATATCTGAATCCCATTTTCTCTTCTATTGCTTATTCTTCTTGCACCTTCACCTTTATTTGCGATTTTTGATTTCTGAAATTTAGGTGTGAATGGTTTGAATCAAGGTAGTTTGCATGTTAGTTATCGTTGACCTTTTGCTATGAATGGATTGATTTTTGATTCTTACCTTTATTTTCAAATTTTGATTTCTGAGATTTATGAGATTCAGGTGTGAATGGCTATATTCCTAGGTGGTGTTGAAATTCTGTATAGAAAATGCTATATTCCTAATTTTCTTATGTGATGTTTTTAGAATCTTTAATTGGGTGTCTTTTATTGAAAGGTAGTTTGTATAATAATGGAATTAATATTGTTTGTGGCATATCCTCATAACTTAGTAGCTAGTTCTGTTATAGTAGAATTTGTTAGGTTGGTAGCTGATTTGTGTTAAAAATTGATTACCAAATTTGACACATTGAGCTCCATTTTTCCAGATTTGCTCATTTTTACTTGAAATTGATAAGTTGTTTTTCTGTTTTTTCGTAAAATTCCAGGTTATGGAAGCTTGTTTAGTGAAGATTCAATCTAGTGGTGGGAGGTGCTAGCTGAAACAACACACTGAACACGGGTGTGTTTATGCTTATGGTTGTAGACTGGTTTATGAACTTACTAGTTTATGGTTGTAGACTGGTTTAGTAATTTTTAGTAAATCTGGTTTCTTGTAATTCTTGAAAAATGTCTACTACAGTGAATGACACTCCAAAGAAAGAAACATGGACCCCAGAGATGGATATTGTCCTTATTGATGCATTCTTGCATCAACTAAAAGAAGGAAATAGAGTTCGGGGGGTTTATACATCAACCGCGTATGCCAACATAACAAATGAGTTGGCTAAAAAGTTCCATCGTCCTTTTCCAAAGGACAAGGTGAAAGGTCGTTGGAAAGTGATCAAGGGAAATTTTCACAAGTTTTACGACAAATTCAAAAACTTAAGTGGATTTGCTTGGAATTCAACCACAAAACGTATGGATGCGGAACCCGAAGTCTGGTAGAAATTAATTGAGGTATGCTCTGAAGTTAATTGATTTTTTCCTATTTAATTGAGGTATGCTTTGAAATTAATTGCTTGTTTGATTTGATAGGCAAACTCCACTGCTGTGATTGGATGACAAAACCAATAGACCATTTTGATAAATTGGTCTTGCTATGTGGAAATGATAGAGCTGTTGGAGTGCATGGTGAGAATCACTCAGATATTAGATAGAAAAGGTCACTTTGTGTGGAATCGGACTCACTTGGAACGACAGAGGAGGTGACTCTCGAAAGTATACATGAGACCAGCAATGAGACCAACAATGATCACGAAGTTACTTCTCTTGAGGTGCAAATTGTTCAAGAGCCAAGAGCTAAGAGATCTAGGAAGTCTCAAGATGATGCTGAAGTTGAAGGGATTAAATCTGCCCTTGCGAACATTGCTGATGCCCTTAGAGAGAGCATTGCAGCTCACGAAAAAGCTTTCAGAGAGAGTACTGCTGCATATGAGAAAATTCATCAAAAACTTCCTATTTCAGAAGAGGAAGTTTGGAAGCTTTTGGAAGAGTTGCAAGTAGATAATCATTTGTTGACTCGGACATATGTTTATCTCCTTGAAAATCCAGATAAGCTTAGAGCATTGCTTGAATGCCCAAAAAATAGGCAGAAGAATTTTCTAATAGAGTTAATGTTCAATCAAGTTGGTTCATCAAGGTAATTTATGTTACATGTAATTTATAATAGTTTACTTGCATAGTTTTTCGACATTCTATTTTGCTATGTTGACATATCTTATATTTTCTTTTGGGTGCAGGTAATGGATGTTTATACGGGTTTCTTTGAAATCGACTCTCTCAAGTAGATAATCATTTGTTGACTCGGACATATGTTTATTTGAGAATGCGTTACGATGACTATTGTCTATTTTATTTTAAAAACAATGTGTTTGTAATTTTGAGTTTGATGAATATTATCTCATTTTGAATTTTCTAGTATTATTAAAATACTGAATTTCAGCTTGTTTGTGTTTTTGGATTAAAATTATCATTTTATAAATTAATTAAATTTTGGATTGGAATTAAATAGTAATAAATAAATTTGAAGTATTAGCAGTTTATTAATATTTAAAATTTATTAATACAAATTGTTGGTTAATAAAAGAGCAACGTTGGAGTTAAAAAAACAACGTTAATTTTAAAAAAAGGGATAGCCACCGTGAGAGTTTAATGAGAAAAGGGATACTTTATATTAATATTTAAATTTTTTTAATACAAAGTACATCATCACCGTGAGATGAGAGTTTAATGAGAAAAGGATAAAATTGTCAATTTGCATACTCCAACCTTCTATCTCCCTTGTCTTCACCATTGTTGACATCAAAACAAGGGAAAGGTTAACCTTCCCTTCCTCCTCCCTTCCCCTCCCCTCCCCTCCTCTCAAAGCTCGCAAACAGACCCTAAGGGTATGTTTGGATTTGTGGTTTTGGATGGAATGGAATGGAATGTGGCAAGGCTCCATTGTTTGAGAACTTAAAAAAAGGATGGACTGGAGTGGAACCTGATGGAATACATTCCCTCTCATTCCATCACATCTCCTCATTTTTGTTCCCTCCCAATTTGGGGGTAAGGAGTGGAATGACTCACCCTAATTAGTCTATTACAATTCTGCTCCTATTATTTTATACACATTAACGTTCCCTCTTCTTCTCTTTTGATTAGTAGCTCTTCTCTTCTACTGGACTCCTCCACTTCTTCTTCTTCTTCTCCATCCAAGAAGCTTCTCTTCTCCATTGACAAGGTATGGCTCAATCCATTGTTTTTCTCATTTTATTCCCACTGTGACTATCATTGTTGTTACTTCTCCATTAAAAATCGTTCCTTTTTTTTTTCTTCAGATTAATCGTTGTTTTTTATTACTTGCTTATTGTTCCTATTGTTATTGCTTTTTATTCTCTAAAATCGCTCCTTTTTTTTTGCGTTCTTTTTTTTCTTCTCTACGCCATTGTTATTGCTTCTCAGTGACTTTTCTTTTTCTGGGTTATAATCGATTCCTTTTTGCTGTTATAGATGAATGAAGAAATAAGATCTAAATTTATACAATTGCTACACATGATGGTAATTCAAATATCATGCTTTATAGTTCTACTTACTGCACTAAAAAACAAGTCTAGAAGATCTCAAATGACTTCTAGAATCACATAGCATAGAGAAAGAGTTCGAAATGAAATAATGAAACAAATTGTGGGTACTACTTTGTTAAATTTGTTAGTGATGTTAAATTTGTTAGTGATGTTTTGGATGAACTACTTTGTATGTTGTAATTGAATTAGATGGGTGTATGCACTTAATTTCCATTGAATTTGAGTTTGTATTGTGTACCTGAATTAGATGGTTTAATATTTATATTTTAGATTTGTGCTTGAACTTTATATGTTATTTATTTTTGAGATTAGAGATGGAAACAAATCCAAGGAAGGCAAAGAAAGCAAAAGCTGGTGAAACATGTAACTGGACAACGCATATGGATGAGGTTATGATTGATGCATACTTGCATCAACAAACTTTGGGAAATAAAAATGGTAATAGTATGACATCAACCGCTATTGATAGCATTTTACAAGAGTTGAAGAACTATTTTCCTGACAAAGTTTAATACTTGTTACGATATCTTCAAGAATGACTTGAGTGGATTTGCATGGGATCATACGAGAAGTATGTGGATTGCTGAACCAGAAGTATGGGACAAGCTTATAGAGGTACGATGTTTAATTGTGATTATTTTATATTTTGAGTATATTCAGAAGTTTGTTATGTGATGTTTTAATTTATTATTTTTTATGTAGGCAAAACCTGAAGCTAAAGATTGGAGAAACAAGTCTATTTTATTTTATGACAAACTTGCAAAACTTTATGGAAAGGATAGAGCAACAGGAGAAGATCAAGATACAACAGCTGAAATGAGAGGTAAAAGATCTAATGGTGGTAATAATTATGCTGAAATCATAGAGGAAATTGACCATTTAATTGAAACCAATGAAGTAACTTTAGAGGGATTTGAAAACATTTATACCGATGAAGAACTTTATACCAACAATTCCCCTATGAGACCTACGGTCGGTCACTCAATCTCAAGATGCAACATCCTCTAGGAGAAATAAACGGGCGAAAAAGGAATCAAATGATGAAACAGGAATGAATGAACTTGCTAAAATATTTCAGAAAGTTGCTGATGCATTTGAAAAGAGTGCAATAGAGATGATCAAACAGAGTAAGAATGCTACCACGGAGGATATTTGGGAAGAGTTGGTAAATATTGGTGTTGAATCAACTTCATTACCCCGTGTTTATATGTATCTGGTTGAACATCCGGAAGCATTGAAAGCTTTTAAGGGAGTTCCAATTGACAAGCGCAAGGAAATGCTACCTTTTATTGTGCAGGGATACCCATTTAATTGATGATAATTTTATGTTAGTTTTGAGAACTAGTTGTGAGAATGTTCTCACACATTTTGGATGACTATGAACATGTAATACATGTGATTGTTGGTTGCTGTCATGTAACTCTGTTTGCACAATCGGTACTGTGATGTGTTTTTTGAACCATAGGTATCTCATTTGTTATTGTCATGCGTTTTTTGTTGAACCAGATGTAACTGTGATGGTGGGTATTTAATATTAAGAATATTGCTGCGTTTTTTTTAAACTGTGATGCTGCTGCGTTTTTAATATTTGAGTTACTGTGTGCTGCGTTTTTTTTAAACAGTGATTCTGCATTTTTTGATCCAGTTGGTAACTGTAATGAAATGCAAAATTGTGTTTTTAATAGTAAGGGTAATAAAGGAATAAAAATGTTTTAATTGATTCCGTTCCGTCCATTCTCCAAACAATGGAGTGGGAACTTTGTTCCATTCCATCATAAAATACCCAAACAATGGAATGGAATTTTTATTCCATTCCACTCCATTCCGCTCCATTCCTCTCCGCTCCATTCCATTCCATTCCGTTAAGTTGGGTGTATCCAAACATACCCTAAGAGAATGAATACTAAACCTTCTCATTGTCCTATTCATTTCCGTGCTCCTTCTAAGATCTTCTCGCGCACTGTTCGTGGAATGATTCCACACAAGACCAAGCGCAGAGAAGCTGCACTTGCTCGATTGAAGGTTTATGAGGGAAGTGATTTTGCAACCATGTTTGACTAAAACTTGAGATAACTGCATAAGGGGATTTACATGTCCTGGGGGATTTACATGTCCTGGAATTGGATATGGAATAACAAGAAAACGAGGGATACCCATTTGCTTCAAAAATGATTTTTTCAGAAATTGGAATTCCCTCATAAACCTTCAATCGAGAAAGTGGCGCACAAGTACTGTTTACTTGGGAAGTTATCATCAGAGGTTGGATGGAATTAGTATGATACCACCAAGGATTTGGAGAATAAGAGAAAGGAAAGAGCAGGTTTGCATTATGAGAGAAAGAAACAGTGAGGTTCGGTCGAACCAGTACCGAACTGGTTCGGTGGCACCTCCTCCGAACCGGTTCGGACAACCGTGCTCCGACCCATCGTGGATCACAAGATTCATTAATGGCATTTTGGTCTTTTCGCGCGTGTTGGGGGTGTCTAGTGTCTACTGAGTAGCTAGGGAGTTGGACGAAGTATGGGCCTACTCAATCACATTGATCCATATCCACAATCGATCAGCCAATTTATGGTTTGGGTTTTTTTATACCCCCACTTTGAGGATATACCCCCCACAAAATATGAAAACCCGAAAATACCCTCCAAAAAATTGAGTCCAATAGATTTATCTCTCTATGAGGTAAATCGGCTTTGAAAAATCCAAAGCGGATTTATCTCCTGTGAGATAAATCCCCTTTTAAAAAATGCAAAGCAGATTTACCTCATAGGGAGATAAATCCGTTTTGAAAAATTCAAAGCGGATTTACCTCATAGCGAGATAAATCCATTTGAAACTTTTTTATGGGGGGTATTTTCGGTTTATGGGGGTATTTTGCTTGGTATAAGAGGGTATCCCACCCATACATAATCCCCGATAACTACCTCTTCGATGCAGCTGAGATGAGAGAGGTATGAGATTTTATTTTAGTCTTATGGTTTTATTAAAGTAGTTATTATTTTAATTATTTATTTTATTAAAATAGTTCTTTTTGTGTGTTATAGAGTATGCCAGAGGTGATGACCCTATATGATGAGTTGGAGCAGGTGTTCGTGGAGGCTGGGATTCTACGGCAGACTCGTGGCTGGGGCATAGTTGACAGGCTGAAGAAATTGGCGAGGCCATTCGCACCATTCGCACGGGGGCTGAGGAAGTATGACTGTGTCTACCAGCGGATAGGGGTGGCAATTTCTACCCGCAAGTGGGGATCCCTGCGGGGATTGCCCCATTTGGGGCACCGTGGGCGTGGAATTTCTCCCCGTGGGGACGGGGATGGGGGAGAAAATCCCCCCGCAGTCAATTTGGGGATGGGGACGGGGTCAATATCCCCCGCCTCGAATATATAACATAAATGTACTTATTATAGATATATATTGTATTCTAAGTAATAGATTTTTTAGACCTTTAATATATGTTTTTAAATAAAAATATTAATAAAATATTTAATTGTGCTAATTTTTATATTTTTTTTCTTACCTTTATACTTTTTAAATTTTAAAATATCAAAGTAAGACTAAATTTTATATTTAATGTTAAACTTATGTTTTTAGTCTTACTTTTATACATTTTTTCAGTTTTATTATATTTTAATTTCAATTTTTGCTAACTTTGAATAAATTCTTGGGGTCCGGCGGGGATCGCTGGGATCCGTGGGGATGGGGATATGGGAGGAAAACTCCCCAAAGCGGGGAATGGGGGACAAAATGGGAGGCGGGGACGGGGAACGGGGAAATACTCCCCGCCCCGCCCCATTGCCATCCCTACGAACGGAGAAAGAGGCAGACACAATAGTTATGTGGTTTTTTATTGTATTTTATGGACACAATTGGATTGTATTTTATGACTTAATTTTGTTTGTAAGATCTATTTATGTATATATGTTATGTTTAATTTATACGTAGTGTTTGTCGATAATTACGCTTTCAATTTTTCGTTAAAAAATACTAATTTAGACTAACTTTTCTCACCAATTAAAAATAAACTCTAAACAGCCAAAATTTAGATAGGTTCGGACACATATATTGGTTGAACCGGTTCGGACCACGCTTGTCTGAACCTATTCGAAAATAACTGTAAAGCAAAAAGGGGTGTGTCGTGTGTTTTTCAGGATTTAACATATTCGGTGGCTTATAGACCGAACTGGTTCGGACGACCGTAGTCCGAGCCGTAAAAATTTCTGAAAAAAATATGCGCGACACCCCGATCCTCTTATTAATATGTGTTCACATATTAGTAGTTAGTAATTTTTATGTGTCCTTATTTTAGTAATCGGCATGTTTCATGGTATGTTATTATTTTGTTTTTATAAATATTAGCATATTATTATTATTTTGAAATAATTGTATATTTTTATTCTAATAAAATGTGTAGAAATGAAATTATTAGAAAAGAAATGGTTCTCATAAAACAAATGGTTTTTCTATTACTTTTTATCATCCTTATAAAACTATTCATGAATAACAATTTGGTCTTTTTATGCGTTTTGAGGGTGTCTACTGAATAACCAGAAGTTGTACGAAGTATGAGCCTACAGATAAAAGAGGCTCGAGAAAAGGAACCCATGGTCTAGCCCAAAGCACCACAACCGAAACATAACCCGACCCATAAGAAAAATCGGGTAAAGACAAGTAGCGCCCGCAAGTCTCGCAACAGTTCACAGAAAAATGAAGATCTTTATTTTTAGAAATTTCTAGAAAAATACAATCCCCAAATTGGAACCCTAAATTTTGCCATTCTCGCCATCTTTTCCTTCTTGCAAAACGAGATCCATTCTTCTCTTCCCGGAGACATCCACAAACCAACTCACTTCCTTGAAAACTCAATTTTTTGTCACATAGTGACATAACCCTAAAATCCCTCATTCACAGAGAAGAAAAATCCAAGCTTGTGGAATAGAAGAGCTTCATATTGTTGATTCTCAAGCTATGGTACCTTTTCATCTTCCTCTTACGTTTTTTTTTTGTATTTGCAATATTTAGTATCTGATTTTCAATGGAAATTGAGAAATCACGCAAAATATCTTATTTGTAGAGTTTTGAATTGAGTCATTTGCAGCTATCAGTTATCAAGAGGGTATTTTTAATGTATTGTTTGGCCAACCTAGATTTATCTGGAGGAAAAAGTTATTTATGGGATTTGTTTTTATTTTATTTTATTGGCTTTTATGTGAGTTTTGTAATACTTGAAAGTTTGGCTTGTGATTCTTTGAATTGGAGCTCCTTTTGTGTAACTTTGTTGTGATTATATTTGGGCACAGCTCAGTTTTGTTTGGGGTGTCGGGTAACTTTTTAGGGTTTATACTAAAGGGAAAATTAAAATAATGAGGGAGCTTTTAAAGCGGTTTTGAATCTGCCATTTGTAAATGGTCTATATGCAATAAGTTATCTGAATTCTGAAATGATCCTTGTTTATGCAGGCTGCTAAGATTCTTGCGAACTTGATTGTGATGGGTGGGGGAATCTTGGTAAGAGCAGTTGTTCGGGCATATCGTCAAGCCCTTACGAGTAAGCTTTTCAAATTCTCGACTTCGTACATATTATGATTTGTGTGACACAACACATATGCTTGCTAATTTGCCATTCAACTATAGGTTCAGGGCTTCTATATGTTTGGTTTCAATATTATTTGTTTCCATGGGACTTATGTCACTTTCGAACACCTAAATCATTTTTAACACTTAATCGTAAGATATTTAGGCATACACTATTCTAAAAGTTTATCCTGTGAGTCTGGTGACAAAGATTTATGGGACTAATGGTTTATGTAGTCTTTTTGCCCAGAGGTGGTGTGGGATTTCATGGGCTATGTTGTGGAAGGATTTATTCTATCGATGTGGCAATCTAGTTTGACATGTTTGAATCATTAAATGAAAATGAAATGAATTAAGAATGAAATTCTGGTTGTTATTGGTTTGTAAATTGTATCCCTATTGAACGTGGAGTCCTAATGTCCAGTTTTGAAGAAAATGCTTTTTCTGAGGAATTAGTTGGGTGTCAAATTGTGAGACGACCATAGGATACAAACTTCATGTTCAACTTTTTTATGGTGTCGGATGATTTCTCTTTCTTCTTCAATATATTTGATTGGCTCCTACTCCTTTCTAATTGAAAACATGGCTTTAGTTCCACTATTTTTAATTTGCACTCTCCAGAGTTCATAATTTTTTAAAGTTTTCATCTTATGGAGTTTTGAAAACCAACAATTTTAAGGGAATTTCAATTATAGAGGCTGCCTACCATTTTAGATATAAAAAAAACTTCCACAGGAGGTTACCTATAAGCTGAAGCTTTATGGAGAGTTGATCTTTTCCTTTTCACAAGCCTTCACTTCAAATCTAACCATTTAGTAGAGTCGAGCCTATGAACTGTTTTGTTACATATATCTGCAACATAACTTTTGCTTTCCGACTCAATATTAACCTTCTCAAACCCTTTAGATTATGAGACTTTTTGCAAGATTAAGACTGCTTTGTTACCCAGTTGATTATAGATCATCAATGCCCTTTTCTGTTTCGGTATTGGGACTATTCAATACTCCAATAATTTTGATCTTCATATTATTCACCCCGAGAGACAAATCAGATCCAGACACGTTAGCTTAAATAGTGTTTCAACTCATAAGTGCACGATCTTCAATGCTGTGAAGTTTAAGCGATCTGATCCCAAGCAGAATCTGGACGTCGTCGGATGCACAGCATCACCATGTTTATTTGTGAAATTACTGGGATCACAAACATTCACTACTGATGCAAACAACAACCGGGTTTCACGTGTTGGGTCTCGTGACCTGACTGTACAAATCCTGTTTTCTGGGTGAAACATCAATCAAACCTAAACTAGAATTTGATTCTTCAGTCTAGCTGCGAACTGTTCTAGCTTCAGTCTGCCTTCTGCAAACTTTGAGTGCTGCCTTCTCACGTCTCTTGGCCTACTTTTGTGGCTGACTTTTTCCTCTTAAGTATAGCAGAGATAGAATTTTGGGAAAAATGAAAAGACTTTCTAAACTTACCTTTCTGTGATTGAGTTAAACTGCATTTCTTTATAGTTGCAATATTTTAGATGTCGCTTTTGTTTCATAAAGGCAGCAAGTTGCTTTTCCTTCATTCAGCAAGTGTCTTTCTGTTTATTAGATTTGATTTAAAACGTCTGTTATTTTTCTCCATCTAATATTTTGTCATTAGAAATGTTTCATGATAGGATATTATGCCGTTTGACCCCCATAGCTGACTCCACGTAGTGGGAAATTACTTTGGTTGTGTTTTACTTAAAAGGTTGGCACACTAAGTTATGCCTTTTCTTAAGACAATGCAGTGACATGCGTATTTAAGCCCTAGTACCTTAATCTTCAGGGCTTTTTCTCCCATCTTTGCAATAATCTGATAGTATGCAACATTGCTTTGCTTTTTGAATGACATATGTCTCCCTATTCCAGTGTCACATCTGGTATTTACTTCGAAGTTAACTGGAGAAGTTCCTCTTTCGGCTTTGTCCAATACCATATTTCGTTACTCTTTTATTTACTTCATTTGTTTAGGTCCTTAAGCCCCTTCCCCTTCATATCATGCCTTGACCGGTCTAGATATCCAGCGACTGTTATCTTATTTTTTCAATTTTATATTGCTTCAGATGCCTCAAAAAATGGGGTTGCACAAGAAACAATACAAAATACTATCCGCAACGCTAGCAAAGTGATGACAGAGCAAGAGGCACGGCAGATTCTTGGTGTTACGGAAGAAACTCCCTGGGAGGAGATTATTAAGGTTAGTATATCATCTCTGCTACGACTGTTTCCCATATTATTTTTTAACATTTGGTTAAACATTTTTCCTTTGTACAGAAATATGACAAATTATTTGAGAATAATTCCAAGAATGGAAGTTTTTATCTCCAATCCAAAGTTCATAGAGCCAAGGAACGTCTAGAGGCTGTTCGTCAAGGCAAGAATGAGGACACCCCTAGTTGAGAAATCAGTTTTCTCCATCAGTTTTGATACAGGTTACTAGCCTTGTGTGATCATATTGGCCACCAAGTTGTATAACATTTGTGCAATCATAAGTGTTTCTGAAACTAAAATTTGTTACTATAAAAAATTGTTTTGTAAATGATTAGTTGGGAATTGATTACAAATAATGAAAGGCTATCTATTGAGTTGAGGTCTTTTATTGCTTTCAACATAATCTGGTTAACATGAGAAGTGTAGTCAATAATATTGGTGAATTATGTAAGCTACCTTTGCAAATGATATTGCACAGAAAGTCTCATTGCTCTTGTTGATTTCATTTTTGTCTAAGAAATGCCTTTTATATGTTGCTGGCAATTCTCTAGGAGGAAAAAGTATAAATGCAGTACAAAAGAAAATAAGCACTCGATAGTGATTTGAGATCTTTTGAATTTAAAGCTGAACTTAAAGAAATTCCCACATATAATCACAAAATATACTGTTAAGCTTTTGCAACTGAGTATGAAGTATAGCAATGAACAAACTAATGCGACTATAGTGTTCATGTGATATGATCAAAAAGTAATATCCATTATCAAGTGTAATATGATCAAAAAGTAGTATCCCTTATCAAGTGTAATATAACACTTTTTGCTGTGTGTGAGAATAAGTAGATTCTTATGGATATTTTTCAGTCGACGATTTTCACCAAAATTGGACAATTTGGTCCTCTTTCTAAACCCCAATCTAATAAGTATTCGTACAAAACTCCCTCTGAATATACGAGTTCATTGATCCCTTTCGGAACCCCATTTCTCCTCACTTCTAGAATGAGGACCTTCTATATTATAATTTTTTGCTCTATTTTATTTTAGTGGCAATAGATTAGACAGAATAACATATGATACTAAAAATTGTGCACAAGGTAATGGATATGAAATGAAACTTTGCTGTACAATTTCTTACATAGCTGACGTGGCTGAATAAGTTTATATATTTAGAATACAATTTGTGCGAATAGAGATGGAGAAACTCGAATATTTTGAGAAAAGTGGGATTTAATGTTTTTTTTCGACAATCAGCTTGTTTTCTTTTTTCTTTTATTAAATTGCAGTTATTTCATTATTACTTACAACCCCTAGTTTTTAGTTTTCCACTCCACACATGGATATTGGGCTTCTAGCTCACTCTTCGTCTACTAATTGATAAACTCAACCTATTTACACACAAGTTTTTATGTTCCAACCCCAACACGAATCTTTGCACTCTTTGTTTGAACTAGCCCAGCACATTTACTCAATTTTAAATTATTTTCAAAATTAGATTAACTAACTTTCATAATTACATTTCTAGAAATCAAAATTAAAATTTAAGAATAGGTCTTTCTCGATGGCCACTCTAGGCTTAATCACTTAGTTTTTTTTTTTGGCAAAAAGAAGGAAGAAAATCTCGTTAAAACCTTCTGATGAAAAACGTCAAGAAGAAAAGGAGTACTTCCACCCTATTTTATTAAAAAAGATAAAAAAGAAAAAGGACAGAAAAGAGCCTAAGGGGAGACTAGGCAAATTTACCACTAACAAAAAAAGAAACTAAAATCGGAGCAACACTAGGGAGTCCCTAACTTGTTAAGGTGAAAGACCCCTACAACAATCCATCCTAGAGACAAAATTCAAGTTAAGGAAGTAAATTACATTGGCCAGATCAATAGAGACAAAGATGGAATTTTCCCTGGAACGAGTATTATAGCCAACAACCATTTTTTTTTGCTGAAATTTCTTCTTTGGGTCTTGGACACAAGCAGTTCGAAATATCATGCTGCGCAACTATTCCTTGGGTATCAATAGCCATAGGATCAACATCATCATCTAACACGTCACCCCAAATTTTTCCTAGTATTCTTATGTCAGATGCTACCATTAGGTTAGAAGTCGCATCAGAATCTAAATTTTTTGCGAATCTAGTCTGGTGGTGGGAGGCTGAGTGGAGGACGAGTCAATACAATCATTCCAACAACGACTAGCAATATTCATATCGTCTATGTTGGCGTTAGAGTGAACAATGAGAGTTTCAATATTGCAATCACTAATAGTATGAAAGGTATGAGAAATATGAACAACGTTGTCTTGAGTTCTTGCCTATGTAAGAAGTAGAAGCATTAGCCAACTTATGAATAGATTCAATAGATGTCTCATGCATCTGCATAACCACGAGGGTCACTTGCTTACCCACATCCGAAGCAAAAAAGTCATGGACAAAATCTAATTCTTCATTAGATTTCATGACAGCTTCTCTAATCTCATTGGATGAAGTTTCCCGTTGCTGCCTATTCAAATCTGAATGTTGTTGCACATTTATAGGTAAAACTTGATGAACATTAGACGACTCAGCATCCCAGGAACATTGTTGACATCTTTGATAACTTCATTATCACGTAAGTTTGGACACTTATAACCAGATCTTTATGTTTAGAAGTTATATTATTCGTATCTTGCAACTTTTGAACATATTTTGAAGCCATTTTTTGATTGAAGAACATATTATAGGGCCTTTTGCTCCTTATTATTCACCACATCAGAGTGTGTCCTTTTATTACAACTTCTTGTATATGACAATAGCCATGCAAGCCGTACAAAAAGGAAGGAAAATTTTCATATTCAATGCCCAAAATGAAAGCCTAACCTGATCTCTCAATAAGAAATTAATTTCTAAGGTTTGATCTCAAATCTATATCCATAGTATGCGTGCAAAATGACCAAAAGATTTGTTAAAAGAGTTTTTGCTTGTTGTATCATTAAGACAAATGGGTGTTCCAACACTACTAGCAATGGCAAGCAAAATTTTAAGACGTCAATATTCTTGAGCAAGACCTGTAAGCTTAATTCAACATTGTGCATTTGTATGTTTTATAATTAAAGGATTTTTTTTGGTATGTTTTATAATTAAAGGATTAAAGTCAGGTTGTCAAGCGAGTAGCCAAAGCAAACCCAGGTTGCAATTATAAGAAGGTTGCGGTTGAGTTCTACGTAAATCATCAATAGAGGAAAAAGAGAATTCATAATAACCATTCCCCATAGAGATCTGACCTCACTTACCAATTGGTTGCCAAGGATCTTTAAGTTTGGATCTCAAAGCATCAATCTTGATTAGAATAGCTCCCATTGATAGTAAAAATGTGTCGTGCAGGTGTGTTTTGTACCCCTCCAATCCTACAACATACTCTTCCTTTGGGATGGATATTGTCAATTCTTCCCCTTTGATCATAGCCGAGGAAGCTGGCTAGTTGGAATATCACATATTTTATCTCGTGATCCGGCTAGTAACAAAGGATCATCAGTGTGGTCGACAGCGTGTTGTGGCAGTGGCGCAGGCGCTGCTTTTGAAGTAGCCACGCACATGACCTTTGTTGGAGCTCCACACTTTAGATGATCCGCTGAGATGATGCGGTGAGGCACACCTGCTTCCCTGTGCATGGGGATCTCCTGCGTTGTGATGTAATCAGATCCTTTTGCACGTTTGGACTGTGATGGAATCTTTGGGGGACAAGTTAGTCCCCCGTGGCGTAGAAACTGCATTAAATCTGGCAGAAATGCCCATTGTTCGCAGGCCGTGTGCAAATTCTGAAAAGGGAAAAGAAACCCTAGTAGAGAAGTGTCCTTCTCAAAAGGGAAAAGATAATTTGGCACAACTATCTTTTCAGGCTTAATCACTTAGTCATTTCAAACTACCTATTACTAGTGGCCATTCTAGGTTTATCTGTATCGATTACAAAACCCTCCAAATTTAAAAATATTCAAATGATAAAGAACTTTGAAGACGCATATATTCTATACAAATATTGTCTAACAAAGAATTATGTAGGCTTTGATTTCTCCAATACACTGGTAATATGTAGTAGCGAGAGTAGGCAAACACAAAAATAAGAAAATTTTGTTAAGTCTTTTAATTCTTTTTTATAATTTAAGTGTAAAACAAATGTGTTTCAAAGTTAACTTTGATGGGGCTATATATTCTAATCTGAGAGTTCTTTTTACAAACATTCATGGGGCTTAATCATGATAGTGAAAAGGATAACAAATATGTTTTTACAGAGATAATTAAACTGATATGTTTTTACAAATATGTTTCAAAGTTAACTTTTATAAAAAAGAATTAAAAGACTTAATAAAATTTTAATGTTTGCCGAAAGAACTCTGAGATTAGAATACATTGATGTTTTTTTTTACAAACATTGGTTCAAAAGACCAATTTTTTTACAGAGATGACTCACTTTTATCTTATTGAGCAGGTATTTCAAGTGATCCTTGGCTCGAGAAGTTCTATCAATACTCGGATAAATAAGGCTACCTTGTGAACATAACTTTTAAAGATACCTTGTGGGGAAAAATAAACTAACAAAAGGTTTTTCTAAGGGACAAACTCTATTGAGAAAACTTACAAGTATCTTAAATACAGAATACTATTAGATATATAGTTAGTTAGAAGTTTGAGAGATAGTTAGTTGGTAGTTACAAATGAGTTTGTTAGATAGTTGTTACTAATTAGTGAGTTAGTTAGTAGTTAGTTTTATGCCTATATAAAGAGGCTTCATGTAATTATTTCACAATGATTATAGAGTCGGACCGGTTCGCCCGGGAAACGGAACCACGGTCGGGCTGGCAATCGGATTGTTCCTGTAAATGAACCGCAGCCTTTCCAAAAAGTGACAGATGTGGGGTTCGAACCCCTACCCTTCGGGTTGAAGAATGTGTTTTATCCAACTGAGCTACCATGGCAAGTTGTTATATTATCTAAATACATTATACTTAACACAGTGTATAGATCGTTTATAAACCCTAATATATATCCTCTATTTCATAAGTTAATTCAATTGTAACATAAATGTTAATATACAAATCTTAAAAAATATATTTTTAAACAAAATAAGTGTTGGCACAAAAATATTTAATGAAGTTTTATAAAATATGTTTGTAATTATTAATATGTTATACTAAAATATATTTTTAAAACTTAAGCCTAAATGTCTATTTAGACTATGAAATCAAAAATAAGATTAAAATTAATTTTTTAGGCATTTTTAAGATATGAAAAAAATTATAGTTCTATGATGTGTGATTTTATACGCAGTATGTCTATTTTTAACAGTTTCTAGTACAGCCACGGGTCATGCGGGCCAACTAGTAACCTCTCGGTCCGACCATTGACCCAGTGACCCAATGATCTGACCGAGTCAATCACCGGGTCAGTTTTAATAACATTGATTATAGTTAATCAACTACTGTGAGCCTTGAACTTTTAAACTCCAGATATGTTGTCTCTGTTGAAGTATGCAAGGAAGGAGTCATACACATGAAACTACACTCCACAATACATTGATCTGCTCACTAATTGTACCTTCAGATTCATCTTGATAATTCTGATGAGCAAAAAACATTAGGTGCAAATAGGAATAGCAAGAACATTTTTCTTGGATTCTTGAAAGCGGTACACTAGTAACATGCCACCATAAATCACAACAACACCAACAATGCAGAAAAGGGTAATCAATACCCACATATACCAAGATGATATGAAGAAGAATAATAACACAAGAAAAGAAGATGCCATAATGGCAAAGAGAAAAGGAATATCACGATCCAAAATGAAATCGGAACTCCGCTTCAAATCACAATCATCGAGAATCAGAATGAAAGGAGGATAGTGAAGCGAAATGCAAAACGGATATGCAAGAATTGCAAACGGAGACGACGATTACTGATACTAACAAACAATTCGTGTCAAACGAATCAGAAACGAAACAAACGAAAGCAAGTTGCAGAAACTGACACTTTCATAGAAGCGAGAGGAAGGAGAAAAACGCGATTCTGATTGAAAAGCGAATGATTGAATCAAAATCGACTCAAAGAATTTGCGAATTCGAAATTTTGGGAAACGCAAACGTGATGAAGAAAGAACGCAACGCACATCGAAAGTTAGAGATCACAAATTCCCAAATTTTTGAAAACGAAATATCAAGAATTGGGGAAGAGAAAGTGAAAACCCTAACAAAAACGATTTTCCGAAATCAAATTGGGGAAAACCCAAGAATAACTAAGAATGATGAAATCGGAATCAAGAACGATCAACAAGATCAGAAAAGTGAAATGCAACTAAGAGCACAAAATGCGAAATTGAAAATACAAACGCAATGGAGAATCACAAACTCTAAAATTGCAAAACGCAAAAGAGCGATCAAGGAAAATTGCGATATCAAAAAACGAAAGTCGCAAATGAGGAATCAAAGGCAAATCATGAAATGAAAAATCAAAACTTGAATCACAGAACAAAAAATGCAAACTGAATGGTGAATTGCGAAATATTGGTTTCAAACGCCACAAACAAAGAGGGAAAGAATGTAAAGAAATTGTTTCTCATGGATTAACAAATCAAGAAACGGAAGCAAAAAATGATGCAAATGGAAGAAAGAATAAATCGGAAAAGGAAATGAATGGAAAGAAAACTAATAAAACGAAAAAAGAACTTGCAGCGGAATTCAGATTCAAGGTGGATACCATGTGTGCTCTGATACCATATTGAATAATATGGCATCCATTGAAGATAAAAGAGAAAAGATTAAGAGATCAAATATTCATCAAATGGAATTGATATAAAATGAGAAGAGTTCTGTGAAATGATTACATGAAACCTCTTTATATAGGCATAAAACTAACTATTAACTAACTCACTAATTAGTAACAACTATCTAACAAACTCATTTGTAACTACCAACTAACTATCTCTCTAACTTCTAACTAACTATATATCTAATAAATACACAATGCTATCCCCCATTTTTTGTGTATTATAATACCTTTAATTGGTATTAGAGTGAGGTCACTACTTAAACAGTTAATCGTGATAGTAAAAAAGATCTGCTCTCGTGAAAAGATCCTTTGGAGAAAATATTTTTTTTAAGAAGAAATAAATACAAAATTCCATAAGTAAATGTGCACCTTCCTAAGAATGAATCTAAACACTATGCATAAACCTGGAAGTGCATGATCATAAGCATAAAGTGTTGATGTCCCCAGGTATATTTTTTCCACCTTTCAATCTCTATTAAGAAGCATATTCTTCCAATCTTGTTAATCCTTTCCACAACATAGTTTTTTTTGTCGAGACCAGGGTATCCACCGCCGAATGCAGTGACTAATCCCCTCGCTGGATTGGAGGCACCTCGAAGGAAAATTCAATAAGCAAAATTTGTAATATACATGTACTTTTTGTGCTTATATTTTGGGACCGGGGGAATAGTATTATTATCAAATTCATAAATAATATTAATTGTTATATGAACCTCAAAGAAAAATTCAATAAGCAAAATTTGTAAGCAAAATTCATATACATGTACGTAAGCAAAATTTATAAGCAAAATTCATATACAAATCGTAGCCATACGGGTTCATACGATTCAGTAAATGACCTACCAGCCTGTCCAGTGACTTTACCAAGCCGACTATCAATACCGGTTTTAATTTAGGCTTAAATGCACTCTTGGTCCTCCTATTTTACTAACTGAATAGCTATTATTAACGTTTTTTTGCAATACAATATTCATTCGTTTTTTACTCAACTATTTGTGCTTATATAAAAAAAAAAAAAACTATCTTGTGCATCGCTCGGACATGTGGTCTAGTTACATTGTATATGGATACGGTTTAGAATAAACTTAGTGCTGATCCCTTAATATACTCTTTTTTCCTTCTAAAAGAACCTAGTCATAAAGTTTTGAGACATATGTTCTATAGAATTACATGTAGTCTATACTTAAAATCAAACCAACAAGAAGACAATCCAAAAAACAATTTAAAAGCAAGTGGAGCATGGACAGGTAGCAACTATATCTATAACTAACCATCATTAACAGTGGTAGATGTTAGTGGATTAATATCATATATCTTTAGAATTAGGTAATGGGACAGACAGACAGACAGGCCCATATATAAATATATAATGTAATTGATTAAAGGTGAGATATATCTCTCTCTCTCTTTACCAAATCTTGAAGCTATTATTCAATTCATCAACAATGAATAACATTGAAACTAAGGAAAGAAACGTGCATTTCCCTTTCATTCATGGGGGGCACAAAGCAGAAAAGTGTTGGTTGTTCGAATTTCTCGATACAAATTAAAGTACTAAGAATTTGGGATCACATTGAGTACATTAATATATTCTATATATTTAAAACCATGAGGGATGTGACACTTGGATATGTTATCATTCCTTTTAACAACCACTGCATAATGTTAACACTATATTGGCTTAGGAAGGTATCAAATCCCATCTCAATTTTGATGGATGTGCTAACTGTTGACAAGTTCTTTGTGTTTGTGGGGATCATAATCGTTGAAGATTGTTACCCTTACCATTTGGTGCAACTAGACTGCACATGTATGGTTCCATTTAAGAGCGACAACAATTAGTAACTGTTAATATGTATACTAATTATCACAAGTACTCCAAGCATTTGGAATGTATCTCCATGTCTTAGGAGCTATTGGAGCTTGGTGTCACTTTAGGTTTGTGTATGAAATTTGTGATGGATCTAATATGCTTTTTGAGTTCCCTATACACTCATTATTAATACAATGCTTGTCCTTTCAAAAAATATATAAGATCTTAAAAGAGTTCATAATGAAAGGATATCTTTTATCTTATAAACTTGTTTTATGAGTGTTAAATTCAATATCTCAAGATAGTATTATAGTCTATTCTTGATTCATTGGGCCGCCCACTATATATTATCCATGCACCAAGCTCAATAAAGTTGGGTGTGAGGGAGTGGATTGGGAAAAACCCAAAGTCTTACATTGACTGGAGATAAGGTTTCAAAATAGTTTATAATGAAGGAGAGGCCCCATGCACCTTTAACGTTGATTGAGTTCTGTCCAACACGAATTCAGACAATTTACAGTACAAAAAATCTGACTTTTACTCTCAGATAAAATATGTCACTAAATGTCAAACATTAATAAGTAAAAGTAGATTCGGCAATTACCTCCGGTCACTCCTTTTGTGCATTATGCATGACGTGTAACAATGCAATTTATTCATTGGTAAAGGTTTTACCTACCTATGGTTTTTTTGACTGTCATTATATCTTTTACTTATGGTCAAATAGTTTTACCAACGATTTTTTGACTGTCACTAAAAATATTTTTGGGGATAGGTCATTTTTGTTGTAGTATTATAATGCAAAGGACATATTTCATCTTATATGCTAGCTAGTTTTGTAAGAATGAGTTATGCCCAAAATCATAAGGTGGTATAAGAGCAAATCTTAGATCCATCATACAACACTATTATTTTCTAAGCACCAAGAACAATAGTGTTGTGCATGCACTATATTATAATGAAAGGACATTGATCCTTTCACAACTGAATTCTATGAAAATATTATAGGCTAATTGGTAGGAAAGCTAATTGGAAGCCCAAATTGAATTAAAATAAAAGTAAGAAACTAAAACTAATTATATACGTAGTTTACACTACTCGACTATATACGTAGTTAACACAACTGAATTATCAGAATCAACAATACTCATTTTCTCACAAGAAATAGTTGCAAATAGCAGTAAGTAATAACAAATAGAAAACAAACCTGCGGACCCGACCATCCAAATTAGAGTGACTAAGTATATTGGATGACTCTTTTAAAAGCACAAAATACTATTTGCTACGACTTTTACCTTTGTAATTTATAATTAGGTTGCAAATTTTAATGCTATGGACTATGACTATTAATGAGTTTGATTTGGTGTATTTTCTAAAGTTACATTTTTTCTTGCCTATTAAAAGTGTTGAAGATAAAAAAAATGTAGCTTTTACATTTAAAATTTAAAATATTTAACACTTTGGTTAGACGTCACGGTGTTCAAATAATTAACTTCCTCCAACCACAATTGTATTAGAGTAAAAAGATAAATAGTTTCATTAAAAATAGAAAAATTTATTAGTTTTCTTAGTATGTCTAAGTAGCATTAAAACAAAATTTAGTGTAAAACAGATTCAGAGAGAATGTTTTTAAAAGGAAAATAAATATTAGAGATACTCGAACCCTTGCACTTGTTTCTTTTTATCTGTCGTTTTCAAGTTTCGATGCAACATTAACTATTACTTTATGAATACTTCATATTTATTAGAGAGAGAGAAATATGTAAAGTGAAATAATAAATAATTAAGTGTATTATAGGATCAAGACAAAAATTTCATTAAAAGTAACAATATTTATTAGATATCTTGGTTTGCATAAACATCATTAAAATGACAATTACTCCATTCGTCCCAAAATATAAGACCCTTTTCACATTCATTACTACTTTTATTAGAGATACTCGAACCCTTGCACTTGTTTCTTTTTATCTGTCGTTTTCAAGTTTTGATGCAACATTAACTACTACTTTGTGAATGCTTCATATTTATTACAGAGAGCGAAATATGTAAAGTGAAATAATAAATAATTAAGGGTATTATAAGATAAAGACAAAAATTTCAATAAAAGTAACAATATTTATTAGATTTATTGGTTTGTGTAAACATCAATAAAATGACAATAACTCCCTCCCTCCCAAAATATAAAGCCCTTTTCACATTTATTAGATACATTTATTACTATTTTTTCCAAATATATCCCTTATTAATATATTTAAATTGTTTTGGTATATGAAAAGTTAACATTAAATGTTTCTATACACAAATGATACATTAGTCATAGTCATGCAAAAAGTAGACATATTGGAATAACAACTTTTCTTAATATGCGCAAAAAGTACAATAGAACTTTATATTTTGGGACATAGGTAGTAGTATAAAAGAACATAATAATAGGTATAGTAGTCTAAAGAGATTATCATTTATGAATAAAAATCATTTGAGCACAAATTTAGACAGGTGTTCCTTATTTATAGATATCATCGTAACTTGTTTCTCGTTTATAATTCCTTTTTCTAGTAAGAAATTGGTTTTATGGTTAAAAAATCCTTAAACAACTAATATAATGAAACAAATCAGGAGCAACAAAAATTAAAGATGGATTTCATGTTTTTCCATCACTAGTTCAAATTTCTTTTTAATCGTGTATAAAACTCAAGACATAATAGAGTAATAAAATTAAACCAATAAAAGTTGGTCCGAGTGGTAATTAGGACGGGAGATCCACACAGACTATCAAAGTCGAGATACACCTTCCAACCAGGTTCCCCTAACTAGATTATACACCGAAAAGTCGATAGATATTGCGTACAAATAACACGGTAACAAAAAAAGTATACAATTAAATATGGATCACTATTATAATTTCTTTTTAATCGTGTATAAAACTCAAGAGATTATGCAAATATAAATGAAATAAGGATATACGTTAGTTATAGCATATATGGAGACAGAAAGACACCGTTATCTTAACCTATGTAGGTGGTTAGGTATGTAAGAATTTAAAGAGCAATCTTGATTGTAATAAAAATCTTAATGTGAACCACACTTGGTCTATAAAAGATCCTACTTGCAGCTACTCGCAACGAATATTAGTTCAAAAGAAGGGAAAGGAAGGAACATTGGAATGGGTATAAAAATTTGACTCTTGGCGCAATGTTTGACAAGATGACCATTACTTTATAGGTGGTAACGGGTAACATTGAATCATGTAAATCTTAGAGTCATAAAAGTGGGATTATTGTTGGTCTAAAAGGAGCTTTCTATTAATTTTTTTTTTGGAAAGGAGCCTTCTAATTCTGCGGTCATGGTTTGAAAGTACGTTTGCACGCCTAATTTCAAGCAATCTTAAAATTCAACAATAAAGTCATAAAAGAATAATACAAAAAAGATGCAAAGAAAGCTAGGGTATAGCCAAGCAGCTTACAATGAAATCCCTCGCTAATGCTGAAGGCCACGTGTCCTTCTTTATGACATGTGTCCATTTTGTAAGGAATTTAGCGAGGGATTTTTCCCTCGCTAAATAGAATTTTATTAATTTTTTTAAAAGCCTGCTTTTTTATGCCACGTGGCCAAATTTGAAAACCTGTTTTTTTTTTTACAATAACTATATAATTACTATATGCAACACAATTTCGAGAAATACTCAAATAAAATCCAAACTAACCAGCAATACCAAATATCTAAATCAACATAAACATTAACCAAATCCTAAACAAGTCTGGGCCAGCAATAACATAATCCAAATCCTAAATAAGTCCAAGCCAGCAATAACATAATGCAAATCCTAAACAAGTTCAAACCAACAATAACATAATCCATAACATAATACTCCAAACCAGCAATAACAACATAATACTAATATGGGCCATCATCAGACTCCGTCTTAGAAGAATCAGACAGAGGCGCATCGGGCTTCAAGCTCTTATAGTACTTTAATATCTTTTCCCACTTCCGTTCAAACCTAAAGAAGTCCCTATGCATATCTATGAGAGTTTGATCCCGCAACTGATCCCCAGAGCTCAAAGTTGGAGCCAAGGGCTCCGTACCATACAGACGGTTCTTATACAACCCGCCTACCAACTTCTCTCAGTGGCGGTTCACCAAAGCTATGATCTTGGGGTCAAGTGGACCAAGTTACTCAGGGTTCCTGCTCCCCTGAGTCGCCTCAGACATCCACTCAGTATGTTGCTCCTATTTTGCATAAACATAAAACATAGCATAATTAGCGCTGCATTTTAAGAAAACATTATACAATACAAATCACGTTGTATATTTACCTGAGTCGTCCTTGGCCGCTCATCAACATAAGTCTTTTTATCCTTCTTCAGATGTGTGGTGTATGGTGGGTGGTGGTGGCGGAGACAACAAAGTGAGTGAGGTGAGAGTGAATGGTGAGAGAAGAGAAAAGAAAATGAAAAGAAGAAGAAGAGAGATACGACTTGAAAAATAAGAAATTTTTAGTGAGGGACATTTACCGATGGATTTGGACATATAGCGACGACTTGTGAATTTTATGAGTCCCAAGGGGTATTAGCGACAGTTTTTGTCTTTAGCGATGGAAATGGGAATATAACGAGTTCCAAGGTCTGCCAACGGTCACGTCACATTTAGTGATGGACAATTAGCGACAGATTTTGAACTTTTTTTTTTTTAAAAAATAACACGCCTTTGACTGGACTTTTAGCGACGGATCTGTGTGTCTCTAAATCCCTCGTTAATGCACTTTTACCGACAGACGCAATTTCCCTCGATAAAATCTGTCCCCTATCCTGCGTTTTTTGTAGTGTGAGGTGTGGAAATTGGTCGTTCGCATCCAAAGGGAGTTTCTTTTTGGAGGGGAGGCAAAGAGGTGAGGAAAATTGCTTGGGTTAAATGGTCAGAGGTGTGTAAGCCTAAAGCAGAAGGAGGTCTCGGGGTGAAGAACCTCAAGTTGTTTAACTTGAGTTTGCTTGGGAAATTGCGTTGGAGGCTTTTGGGCGGTACAACTGTCTTCTGGAAGGATATTTGTATGGTGATAGCATATTTGTATACTAGGGAGCTCATGAGGCAACGAGGTTAATTGATTGGTTTCATGAGTCAATTGTGCTGAAGGTGTGTGATGGGAACTCCACTTCCTTCTGGCATAAACTCATTTTTATTTTATTTTTAAAAGAAAAGACATTATTGGGTTTGAAAAAAGTTTCATATTTTGCCCCCTACCATTCGTCACATCTTGGCTCTGCTCCTGCACATATCCTACTCCAGACCTCAACCACAAGCAATAATAGGAAAGGGGTAAGGGGATCCTTTTGTCCTAAACCTCTCTGGATATTTATCTCCTCCGTTAGAGAGCCACTAACCAATGCATGATTAGTTCTAAGCTCTCCACCTATTAAAGATACTAAACCTCTGACACAAGAAACTCACACCATGCCACATTCTAGGTCTTCTCAAAATCCACCTTAAAGATGAAACATTCTCTTGCCCTTTTCTTTGGATAGTCAACAATTTCATTGATTATAGCCACCCCATCAACAAGAAGTCTGCCTCGTATGAATGTTGACCGCTTTTAGACAACATTCAAATCAATAATTGTCCTTAATCTAGTAGCAAATACGTACACATAAGTTTATAGAGGCAACTTTTTAGGGATATAGGTCTTAAGTTCCCAAGAGACAAAGAAGAGTCCAATTTGGGTAACGATACAGGATGTAAATCCCTTAGGGATCCTACCTCCTCTCTTGTTGCTGCAGTTACGAACACAATGACGAACGTAATTGCAACAACACCTTAATTTCAACCAAGGCATGAGGCTCGGGTGAAGAAAAGTTGCAATCATTATTCGAACAAGAGCCCGTATCGCCAATCACTAAATTGGATTATTCGTTCAATTTCGAGACAAGTGAATCGAGCTAGAAGAAACTATATATTTTTCAGTAGAGTTGACTTGGGGAAAATTTATACCATCTAAGTTTAGACACTACCACTCGCCACAAGAAAGTGGTTAGTAAAATGGCTTACCATAACTCCCCACATTCACGTCTAAAATCTACAGCTTCTTGTTCTTAGCAATTCCAACATGCGTAGATCATAATGGAATCAAGATAAAGTTATGTTGCAATTTAGCTTCTTGTTTTGAATAAAGCATGTTAAGAATCACTAGTGCAAAATCAGGAAAAGAATTAAACTTTTAAAGTCGTATTCTGAAATATCCGACTTAAAACGTTGATGCGGTGGCAAACTTGTAATTAATATGAAAATAAAATTTTGATACTATCCTTTTTAAGTCAGATTATACTATATCCGACTTGAAATGTTCATTATTTTTTTTTTTGACAAAAAACCTTCATTACTGAAAGGAAAAAAAGGAAACACTTTGAATTTTCAAAATCCCATCACCTCCCAAACCCTCTTCTCCGTCTCCCCCAAATCCTCTTTTCCAGAAGTTTCGGTTGCCTCCGCCATTTTCCTCTGCCACAAACCCTAAGCTAAAGTTGAAGCTCCACATGGGATCTCTCTACCATAAGCCCCACACAAGTCTATCTCTCTCACTCTCACTTTTTCGTCATTAGATCTGTTTTCACTCTTCTTTTTCAAGGTACACTCTCGTTGCCTCCACTCATCTCTCGCTCATGTTATTTGTTTCTAATCTCATACATGGAAGGGTTGGGTTGGTCGTATCTTGCAATTTGTTCAAATTTAGGGTTTTTCAGGTGTGCGTTGTTTTGATTTTGATTTTGCAGCAACAGCGCTTGCAAACAAGTTTAACGTGGTGATCGTTGAACTTGAAAACAAGGAGGGTAATAGTTGTTTGATTAGCCCAAGGGATTTTGCTAGGTTTTCTATACTTCTTCCTTTGATTTGCTTGTGACTGGTGATAAATAATACCGTGAGATTGATTTTCTTGAGAACCTTCGTTTGCTATTGTTTTGAAATGTGCAGAAAATGTTTTGTATTTACAGGGTGAAGAAAAAAACAAGAAAACCAAAAAAAAAATACACACTATTAAAGTCGGATATTCATATCATCCGACATTAAATAACGATTTTCAAGTCGAATATTCATGTTATTCGACGTTAAAAGTTCTCCAACAAGGCCAGAAGGTGGTAATTAAAGTCGGGTGCTGATTATCCGACTTAAAAACGGCCATTTTAAGTCGGATGAGTATCCGACTTTAAAACTCACAACTTTCTAAGTCCCCCTTATAGAGATCGGATTTGCATCCGACTTTAAAAGGCTAAGATATCCGACTTTGAATCCCCTTTTTCCACTAGTGAATATAAAGAATTATTTCCAACATGTGTGTGTATGTAGCTAGGTTGTTCAACATGGAACACATAGAGTTTCTTTTTACAAAAAAAAAAAAAAAAGCGTATGCTTCGTTAATGCCACACCATGTAAATGGGGAAGCTATATTTTGGCGGTGGGGGGACAATATTACACATACGAATTGCAAGCTGTGTTGTAGTAACTTTTATGGACAAGGTGCGTGCTCCAATAGGAAAGTTGGTGATGAGGTTTGAATAGTTTTGTGATTTTGGATCTATATCAAAAATATCTAGGTGCATGTGATAAAAGGCAATTTTTTGCTTACGATACAATCTAATTTTATTATATTGTTTTCAGATGCAGACTGAAGGTCCCAAAACCGAAATGCTGTTAGTTTCCAAAGGCCCTACTGATTTGATAATAATCTAATGAAGTGACCTCATACTAGCAAATTATGAAAAGCAGGTGAAAATGGAAGTTTTAGAGAGTTAGAGAGAGTCTTGCTATAGTGAAAAATCTTAAATTCAATTCTTAATGACACTACCAATGAAAACCTTAAAATACATAAAAGTATTTTTTTTATATTCATGAAAATGGCTATATGAATAAGTCTAACTCAAGCCACTATTCTCTCAAAAAAAACTCAAGTTACTACCTTTTCTATAAATGGAGAGTTCCATTACTATAGTTTATGGTATGTAAGACACATGTTCACCTTAGAAAAAATTGTATTTATATTCTATTTATAAACATTTTGGATTCTCATTCTTAAATGTGATGCACACGTTTTGATAAAAAAAAGTAATGCACACTTACTCAAATATACTCTCTTTTGCAATTGTGCAGTATTTTCTAGTATATCATGATATATTTCAATATATAATTCAATCTACATGCTTATTTTTTTACTCAAAATCTATATGCTTATTCTTAATGTGATGACCATTTCTCTTAGTTTTATTTTCTTTTTCAAATTTCCCTATGCCCTCTTACTTAAATACTACTTTCTTTTATAATCATGCATTAATTTCACCTTTCTTAAATCTATTAATTGAATAATTCAATTAATAGATTTGAATTATATAATAAATACATAAACATCTAGTAATTGTCGAAATTTTCTATTACTTTTTTTTGTGACTAGTTTTTAATTTATAGCTATTACACTTAAATTTATATTTGGACTTGTTATATCAAATTAACGTGTTCTCTCTTTATATAATTTAATTTTATACACTTTCCATAATAATAAAAATAATTCAGTCAAAAAATAATAATAATAAAAATTAATTTTTACAATTTACGTATCTCTGTAAAAAAAACTGCAAAAAACTTTTTTACTAATATTTTAAATTTTTAAATGACTATAAAATGGACGAATTTTATAATATATATTCAAGAACGGTCTTTACAATACATATTATATTGCCACGTGAGTTCGTTTTACGTACTTATAAATGCACACATTAATAAAACTAAAAAAAGGCACTATACATTGATAAAAAAAATATATGGCAATTAGCAAGATATATTATTTCCTAAGGCAGATAGATTCAGTAAAAAAGAAGGTATATAGAGGGCTTTATCAGCCCCAAAATACGTCAAACGAACTTAGTAGTGCTATATAGTATCAATAGTTCTGGCTCACATGCACAATTAATAGCTTTCTTTTTAAGCGTGAACAAGAAAATTCTGATAATTATACAACATATATACAGTTCTTACGGGGCAGAGAAGGTGCTATGCTTCTACATATTTGGGAAATGGAGAAAGTAGGACAAGTAAAGAAGAGAGTTCTTGGCATTAGTTGATAAATAGATATATGGCACGGTTTAAATAAGGTATATTAATCACACATTAAGATGGAGTTTTGATTTGCATTTGGTGGGGGGCGTAATTTTAGATTATTTTTTGAGTTAATCTTCTAGAGGACTAATTAACCCCCCACGACGTGATTACATTCTTAGTCCTAGCTGGTGAAGCGGATTGAGAGGATGGAAGAGAAACAAAATTTAGGAAAGAGAAATTTTGTGTTTGCGTTGCGGGTGGATGATAGATTGATAGGAGAGTCCAAGGGTTGTCAGGTTGGGGGGTTATCATGTACACCATCCAAATTTGGCACCCCCCAACCTCAAGTTAGTGAATTATGTTTTAAATATCATGTTTTAGAAGAGTGTAGGGTTCATTCCTGGTTTAGTGTTATTTGGTACTTAGGTGCCTCATTTGGGCTTTGATATGTGTATTTGATTGCTGCAGCAATAGGTGTTACAACACTACTAAATTGCGTCAGATGACAGAGAAAGAAGAAAGGCGTTCAAGGGTTCCCAGCGCATGCAAGTTGTCAAGCAAGGACATGTGTCAGCCGTAGGACGCCAGCGCCTAGTGATGTGAATATTCCACCTTTATGTTGGGCACGCATAAGGACAAAGGGCGCCTCCAAATTAGGGTTTCTCTTGGATCATGCACCTTGCACTATTTAAGGCAGTCTTCCCTCTTCATTTATTACGCTTGGTCTGAAGGAGAAAATATAGAAATAACTTTCCTCCATTTTTGTACCAAAACTACCTCAAGTTACTAAAAGAAGAACACCATTGCTGAGAGCATTGCTGCAGCAATCACAAGAGCTGATTATACTTTAAGGATTACTAGTTTTGGGAGCTGAGATCGATTCTGTATCTTCATGAGTCAGATCTTGGAGCTTAGTACCTTCGATTTTCTACCCTTCGTATAATTCCTTTCTTGTATCTTTAGTTATGACTTTAGCATTTATGTTTAAGTTGTGTTTCTTGTATTGTTCGCTCATTATGAGCTAATCACTCTTAGTTGGGATGCTTATATCTACGTAATGAAGTTTTAATGCATTTAATGAAGTATGTTTGATGCTTACGCACTTTATCTATTGTGTGTTACTATTTCCATCTTGAATTAGGAATGGTCAACTAATTTCGAGTAGTATTTATGAATTCTTAAAAGGTTTGTAAATTGATCTTAAAAGATAATATGAATAGTGTGTATTAAAATACCTTTTAATACTCCTTGCTTAAACCCTAGACATAGTAGGGCAAAATCCATAAGGTGAATACTGTGGGTGTGTAAGTAGCCTTAGGTGGACTTATTTAGGGCTTAGACATGAGCTCTTGTAATGAAACCCTAGTGTGAAATATTTGAAAGAATATAAACTAATGCGACAACACCTAATGCTGCAGCATGAAACATAGCATTAATGCAATTTAATGGATTTATTTAGTTACTGCAATCCCAACTTGCTCTCAACTCTGATTCTTATACTCCTTTACTTTTCATTGTTATTGATGGTCCTAAAAACGTGTGTATTTACTTTTCTTTGTCTCACTAATTTGTTAATCACATTAAACATATATTGAGATTTAATCCTCGTGGGAACGATATCTATTTATCACTTTACTACTTGTTGGACAGTGTATACTCGCACTATAACTTAGACAACAATACACTTTTCCAATATCTAACTGAAAATGAGTTATTGGTTGTTCTATTCTTCAAATTTGAGATTAAGTGATCCAATTAATTGAGCTTGAAACCTGATGGGTTTGATTTCTCATTTTTCAAATCCTTTTGGCCTCCTCTGAAATGGTAAGGTTTTTCCTTCTTCGGCGAATTTCACTGGAACACTAGGCTTAGGAAGGGCCCCCTTACCTCATATTTCCTTACTTCGATCCCTAAGGTAGACTATCCTATGTCTCTTAGGGGCTACATACCTAAATAACTGTGGGGCTACATTTGGTGGCTACGGTCCTTGCGTCTAGGATAGAGAGTGTAATGGATGGGATAGTGGCCAAAAATAAATGGCCTTCATGTGGGTGGTGGTGGTGGTTAAAGAACTGGTCGGTTTTGCTAAAAGAAAGGAATGTATGACTTTAAGGTAGATTTCGAAAAGTTTTATGTTTCACTTAACTAAAAGTTTTCTCAATTATATGTTAGGGATGTTTGGCTTCTTGATAAATGTAGAGCTTGGATTTGAGCGCGTGTTTTATTGAGAGTCTATTTGCTTTTGTTAACTACTCCTTGATGAAGGAAATTATAATATTCAAAGAGGTTTAAGACAAGGGGATCCCCTTACCCCGTTTATCTCTTTATTGGTGGATGAGGGACTTGTGGGGGGCTAATGAAAATTTTATCGAACAAAACCTCTTAATAGAGTTCACGAAGGGTAACCACCCTACAGTGATTGTCTTACATCAGTTCAAAATCTTTGGACGCTCAAGTCAATTGAAGATCATTTGGATTGGCCTTCAGACTTAAGGTTAACTTATTGAAAATTTTCCTCATAGACGTACATATCCAAAATTTCTTAACCTTAGCTTGCTAGGGAAGTGGATGAGGTTAACATTTGGAAACATATCCTTGTGGAAAGATAAGTAGGTTGTGTGGTAAATTACCTTAATATTTTTTTGGTCAAGAAATTACCTTAATATGAATGGTACTTGATTTTCATACTTTGCCTCCATGTGGTGGAAAGACATTTGTAGGCTACAAGTGTCTCCTAATCCTAGCCAAGATTGATTCACGAAAAGTGTGCCTAGGAAACTTAGGAATGGGTCTTTTGTCCTTTTTTGGCATAATGTATGGGCTGGTAACTCTTTCCTTAAAGAAATGTATCTAAGATTATTCTCTATCTCAAACAAAAGGAAAGTAGGGTGGCGCATATACAGTTTAGGGTTGAGAAGGAATGAAGCGGGGGTTCACGTGGAGGATGGGCTTAATTGTCTGGAAGGAGTGTTGTTGAGTTTCTTCATGGCTTGGGCGTCAACACTTATTATATATTCGATACGCGACAATTGGATATGGCTAGTTATGTTAAATCGATATATGTACTTTATGATTTTTAAAAGTCTTCCGTTGACTATGTGACCCCTACTATTTGGTTATATTCTCGATAAACAATGGAAAAGTGGTGCTCCATTTAAGGTTTTAGCTTTTGCATGACACCATCTCTTTACTAGACTCCCATCTTTTGCTAATTTTCTGGAGAGGAGTTATATATACCCTATGAAGCCTATGAAGCCCCGATACTCCAAAAATGGCCAAGTATCCGTATCTGACACGTATCCGATATCGATACGTGTCGGATACGTCCGGATACGTATTCAGGAAGTATCCTGGAATTTATATTTATTATTTAATTTAAAAAAGATCAGATACTTACCGGATACGTTAAGGACACGTTGGGGATACGGCGCCATTAGCAAGATACGGATGCGGGATACGGCGTAAGCACGGGATACGCAGCGAATACGTGAAGAAGAGCCTTTTACCATTTTTTAATATATTTAATTATATTATATTCATTATATTAATTATAAACTAATATAAGTTAATAAAATAATAGGATACAAACAAAACCCTAATTTAAAAAACATTTGTGCTGAAATTGAAAACGTTAAACAAAAGAACCCAAAAGGGAACGAAGTCAACGAACCTTCCAGGCTTCCATAGCCACCGCACAGGTGCAGAACGGACCCTCCATAGCCACCGTGAGCTAGCTCCGACGCCACCATGAGTTGCTGCGACGCCACCGCGAACTTCTTCCAGACAGGTGCGTTAGTTTTTTCTTATTTTTTCCTCTCTTTGCTTCTCTTCTCTGTTGCTCTTCTTTGTTTCTAATCTTCTCTATGTTTGATTTTATTACTCTGTTTGTCACTCTGCTTTTGTTACTCAGTTTGCCATTTTAACTAGTTTTCCTATTAAACTCTTTCAAACTTATTTCACCATGTGCTTCCTGAAGCATATTAATATCGTTTGCATTGGACACCAATAGCTAATGTTGTCTTCCCTGTTCCCATATTTTATATACGAGCAACTTCCTTTATTTGTTACTTCCATTATTTGTTCATGTTGTACTTCCATAAGTTGTTACTGTGTTTGTTACTCTGGTCTTTTCCACTCTTTAATCTATATTTGTAATTTGTGTGTATTTTTTCTATTGTAGTTTGAAAAATGCCTCCCGTGGAAGAAAGTATTTCAAGTTCATTTGCTTCAAAGGAACCTCAAGATGACAATGCTCCACTTTGGAGATTTGTTAAGATATCAGAGACGAAAGATGAAGGAGGTGGCAACAAGGTTTGGTCTTGCAACTTTTGTCAAAAAACAGTGAAGAGTTCCTATTCTAGAGTGAAAGCACACTTACTCAAAATACCCAGTTGTGGGGTTGCTGCTTGTCCTAAGGTAAGTAATGTTATCTTGACTGATTTAAATCGAATTTGTGAAGAGGCTAAGAATAGATTAAAGCCTAAAAGTGTTCCATTGCCTACTGAAAAATTGTGTCCAATACCACCAACAATGCCACAAAAGAGAAGAAGGGGTGCTATAGAAAATGCTTTTAATTTAGATGAAAGGAATCATCTCAGAGCAATTATAGCAAGGATGTTTTATTCGGGGGGTTTATCATTCCATCTTGCTAGGAATCCTTACTTTGTCTAGGAAAGATGAAGGATATGGTAAAGGAGAGACAAGGTTGTGGGACATTAGTGGAGATGCACATGATCCCGTCGATGGTGTTGGAATTGAATTAGCAGAGATGTCTCTTGATGAACCGGAGTTAGAAGCTATGCTATTTCTTGATGATGGAAATGGAGGGGAGGATATTGACACAATTGGTGGTTAGTAGTGACTTATAATGTTTTTTTTGCTATACTCTAACTTGGGCACTAAATTGTATATTTTTGTGACATGATCTTTGGAGAAAGAATATATTTTGAATAGGTGGGGGAAAAATGTAACTATGTGCACACTTATTTTGATCACAAATATCTTTTTTGTAAGCGTGATCATATCTATTAAGTATTTTGAGCAATTGTCAATTAGTAAAGTGAAATATCTTTAGTTATGTTTTATTATTTTTAATTTAATTTTAATTTGAAGTATCCCAGCCATATCGTATCTTGATTTTCAAAATTTTCCCGTATCCACATATCCGTATCGTGTCGTATCCCGTATCGTATCTCGTATCGGGGCTTCATAGTATACCTATTATAGCATATACTAATTATATATACGAGGAGCACCATGAAACAAAAGGACACCTTTTTGGTTGATGTCACTTCTCGACCCAATTTTATATATATATATATATATATATATATATATATATATATATATATATATATATATATATATATATATATATATATATATATATTGTTTAAGTGGCTTGGTGTGATGTTAGTGGCAATGCTAGCCCCGACCTCCTTACTTTGTTATCTATCCTCTATCGTGATGTGTTCCCAACTAGGAATAGAAAGGTATTTATCATGATTTGGCATGCAATGCTCTAAGCTATTTAGGAAACCTTAATTGGGAGAGTTTTGTCCAAAAAATCCTAGACCTTTCAGAGACATTTTTTTGCAATTAAACTTGACTTATGGAATTGGTTTTTGACTAGGTTTAAGCCAAACTAGTGTCTTTATATAAGTGGTATGTGGATCCATTGGAGTGCATTTCTAGGAAATGGAAGCTACCGGCTATGTTTTTGTTTTCTCTTATTTGAGGTGGCTCTAAAACCCCATGGAGTTTTCTTGTCTTTATTCTTTGGATTTCTTTATTGTTTTTTACAATCATACTTAATGGGTTTTAAAAACCCTAATGTTCAATATTAATAAAAAATTCATTTCAAAAAAGATAATTGCTCAAAATTGACTTAAAAAGTTCTGTTTTTCTTAAGCGTATGTTTAATCTGTGCAAATGTACGTTTGATCAAGTTTAGTCCCAGTAAAAATAAAACTTTGATTTTCGTCCTTGCAAATATACGTTTGATATAGTTTAGTCACTGTAAAAATAAAATTTTGTTTTTTGTCCTTGCAAAGATACATTTTGATTTTCGTCCTTACAAAGGAGGAGAGAAATCGTGCAGCGAAGGCTAGTTGGGAGATAGTAGAAGTTGTTCATTCATTGTGGGATCCATTAATATTAGGGGCTAGGGGAGGGGTGAAGAAAAATAAGATGGAGGAGCTGGTGACTAGAAAACGATTAAATTATATTGTCATTTATAAAACGTAGTTCAATGGTTGATGAAAAGTTGTGATATCTGCTTTGGGAGAGTTGAGAATGTCGATAGAGTTAGGCATTGTCAGTTGGGAATAGTTGAGGATTACTGTCAATTTGGCATGAGATGAAAACGAAACTATTATTTTTGCTTAATGGCGAGGGACTTGTTAGAGTGTGTTTGTTATTGAGGTGGAGGAGAAAAAGTTCTTGTGGTGAATCTATATGTGAAGTGAGACTTTTCAATTAAAAAACATCTTTGGGGGAACTTGGTTATGAAAAAAAAGTGTTTTGTTAGGTACTTAAAAGATGGAACCATGAAGTAATTGAGGACGATGGTATTATAATTGAGTTCCTATTTACAATTAGCACACAAGGTTGCCCCACGAGGAGATAAAGTTAAGGAGAAATAAATTTTACCTGAAAACTTCTGAATAGTAAGGATACTATCGTGTTTCAATGTTAAGAGCTAGTTGGTTGATATAGGGATATGCTAATTGCGACATTCGTTGCTGACGAGGGCGGGGAGTGATCATCGGTGCCCAAAAAGGTGGCATGGCAAAGAGTAGCTCCCGACAGCTTCAAAGCGAATGGGGGTGTGAATGAACCGAATACACGCCGAAATGAGAGTGATAGATTCCCAGAGAACTGCTAGCAGAAAGGGGGGCTAGTGTCCCCTGTTAGTTTTATTGATTATCAAAGAATTGTTCAAGTACACTGAGGATACTAATCCCCTGCTAGGTATCTGGTATACCAGAACCTCCTCTGCTATCTTAGCATAAGACTAATCATCAAAAAACTGACTAATCCCACAGCCAGGGACCCTATTTATAAAATATAGGATCCATAGGAGTGAGTTACAATTAACCCTAACTGCTTTACCTACTTTCTAACTACCTAACAACTAAACAAACCAACTTAAGGCTGTTATTAATTGCTAACAGCCCTTAATAACAGCTCATTACATTATTCTTTCTTATTTCTTCTTGTATAGACTTTGAGGGGTCCAACAATACTCTCCCCATTTGAAACAACCTTGTCCTCAAGGTTGAATGATGGGAACTGTTGTTGGATGTGTGTAGTGTCTTCCCAAGTAGCTTCTTCTTCAGTTTGATGTTCCCATTGTATCAGTATCTGCTTGATCAATTTACCTTGCTGCTCCACTTCCCTTGTCTTGAGGACTTTAGCTGGATATATCTGTTCCATAGGTGCTTGCAAACCTTCTGGTAGCTCTTCTTCTGCAGAGTGGTCCCCTATAGCTAACTTCAACTGTGAGGCATGAAATACTGGATGGATTCTGGTAGTGGCTGGCAGTTGCAGTTTGAATGCTACTGCTCCAATTTGTTTCAACACCAAGTAGGGCCCATAGTATCTTGCTGCCAACTTTGGGTGTAGCCTTGAAGGCATGGTGGTCTGTCTATGTAGTCGTATCTTCAGATACACCATATCTCCAACTTTTATAGCTACTGGTTTCCTGTGTAGGTTAGCATATTTAGTCATTTGTTCTTGTGCCCTTTTCAAGTGATCCTTGAGCTGTCTTAGAGCTTCATCCCTGGTAGTCAGGTCCCGTGCTACTGCCTCCACCAAAGTTTCCCCAGGTATGTATCTGCTTATTGATGGGGGTGGCCTGCCATAAACTGTTTCAAATGGTGTGCACCCTGCAGCCCCTTGGTAACACGTATTGTACCAGTATTCTGCCCATGGCAGACACTCCAACCAAGCTCTGGGTTGTTCAGCACAGAAGCACCTTAGGTATGTCTCAAGTGTCCTGTTCAGCACTTCAGTCTAGCCATCAGACTGTGGGTGATATGCAGTGCTCATTTTGAGCTTAGTGCCCTGTAATTTGAATATCTCTTGCAAAAATGACTCAAAAATGTGGGATCTCTGTCACTAACAATGGAGAGGGGGGTGCCATGCAGTCTAACAATCTCTCTGGTGAAAGTCTCTGCTAGGGACCTTGCTGTAAATGGATGTTTGATGGCTATGAAGTGGCCATACTTACTGAGTCTGTCCACCACCACTAAAATGGTGTCATACCCTTTGACCTTGGGTAGGCTGACTATAAAATCCATACTTAGCTCTTCCCACACCATGTTAGGTATAGGTAAAGGTTGTAGTAAGCCTGCAGGTGAAGAAGCCTGGTATTTGCTCCTCTGACAGACAATTGACAGGCTGCCACAAACTCTGTCACTGTCTTTTTAATTCCTATCCAGTAAATGGATTGGGCAAGTCTCCTGTAGGTGCGAAAAACTCCTGAGTGACCTCCTGTTGGAGTGGTGTGAAACTCCTGAAGTAATGTAGGGATCCACTTGGAAGTAGCAGATAGGACCAGCTTCCCTTTGTAGTGCAATCTACCATTTTCTAAGGTATAGTGTCCCTGTGAGTTTGGGTCCTGCAGTAGCTCTGTGATGATTTTCTTTAAGGTTGTATCCTGCTGAACTTCTTCTTCAATCACAGCAGAGTCCTGCCAGTAACATTTGGTTAAGGCTTCTAATTCATGTCCTTCATTTTGTCTGGATAGGGCATCAGCTACCTTGTTGTGAGATCCCTTTTTGTATATGATTTCAAAATCATACCCAAGCAATTTGGCCACCCAGTTTTGCTGGTTCTGTGTAATCACCTTTTGTTCCAACAGAAATTTCAGGCTTCTTTGATCTGAGTACACCTTGAACGTCCTCCCAATCAGATAGTGCCTCCAATGTTGTAAGGCTAAGACCAATGCCATGAGTTCCTTCTCGTAAATGGACTTAGTTAAGGAGTTATCAGAGAGTGCCTTGCTGAAATATGCAATGGGCTTTTTATTTTGCATAAGCACTGCTCCCAGTCCATTACCAGAGGCATCACACTCTATGCAAAAAGGTAAGGAGAAATCTGGCATAGTGAGAACAGGTGCTGTAGTTACTGCTTTCTGTAAACTTGTAAAAGCTGCAGTGCTTGCTGATGTCCACTCAAATTTTCCCTTCTTTAAAAGGTCAGTCAGTGGTCTTGCAATTTTCCCATAGTTATATACAAACCTCCTATAGTAACCTGTCAGCCCAAGGAAGCCCCTCAGAGCCTTGACACTCTTAGGCATAGGCCATTTTGTAATAGCTTCTATCTTCTGTGGATCCATGGAGACCCCTTTGATGGATATTACATGTCCCAGGTAGCTGGCCTCAGTCTTGCCTAGTTCACATTTCTTGAGATTTGCATGGAAGTGACTGTCTTGCAGAGTTTTCAATACTGTTCTCAAGTGCTGTAGGTGTTCCTCCCATCCCTTGCTGTATATTAAGATGTCATCAAAGAAAACGAGCGCGTATTTTCTCAGGTAGGGCTGTAGAATGCCATTCATAGCCCCCTGAAAGGTGGCTGGAGCATTGGTTAGGCCAAATGGCATCACCAAAGACTCATAATGCCCTTGATGGGTCCTAAAAGCAGTTTTGTGCACATCTCTCTCATCCATTCTTATCTGATGATAGCCAGCTCTTAGATCTATTTTAGTGAAATACTTAGCTCCATGCAACTCATCCAAGAGTTCCTCAATTACTGGGATTGGAAACTTATCCGGAATTGTAGCCTTGTTTAGAGCTCTGTAATCAATACAGAACCTCCAGCTACCATCCTTCTTTTTAACTAATATAACTGGGCTTGAGTAGGGGCTGTTGCTGGGCCTTATTATCCCTGCCTGTAACATCTCATCAACTTGCTTCTCTATTTCTTCCTTTTGCAAGTGGGGGTACCTATATGGTCTCACATTAATGGGTCCTTTATTAGGCTTGATGGGAATTTGGTGGTCCACATCTCTCTTAGGTGGTAGTCCCCTTGGCTCATCAAACACCACAGCAAACTCTTCTAGGATCTGTCTTATATCATCTTGTTGAGTTTCAGTGTTTTCACCTCTCATAGTGAACATACAAGCCTCATATTCAATTGAAGAGTTCCAAACTAAAGCCATGGCCTCTACTTCAGCCAGTTTTAATAACTTCTGGGGTGAAACCAGGAACCTTCCCAGGCTAGGGTCCCCTCTAATGGTTACAGGGCCTTTGCCTGTGTTGAAATTCATGGTGAGATCCTTCCAATTGGCCTTGACCTCCCCCAAAGTTGCCAACCAAGACATCCCCAGCACAATGTCTATACCTCCTAGATCAAAAACCACAGCGTCTATTATACCTTCATATCCACCAATCTTGAGTTTGAGCCCCTTGCAACTTCCCAGAGTCTTCTTTCTGTTACCATCTCCTAACCTGACCTTGTAGATGTCATCAAGCTCAGCCTGTATTCCCAAGTTCTGCAATAATCGTTTGATGTCTTCGTTCTCTCCCAGAATTACCACACGAAGACTTCGTTCTGGACAACGGTGTCCTGGGCCATATGTACGACCACATGTGTAACACAATCCTGCTTCCCGTCGTCTTTCCCATTCCGCTTGAGATAAAAAACGCACCCCACCGCGCTTGTGATTGTTGTTGTTTCCACCGGTGGTCGTGCTTCCTCGGCTCGCCAGAGGGGTGGGTGTCAATGTGCTCGTCGCTGATTTGGTGGATGTATTGAATTGATTCGTTGAGCGACCCGACCCGTGTCCTTCGTTGTGCGACCCGACTTGCGACACAACCCAGTTTCCTGGGTATCTTGAAGCTCCGCTGCGAAACGCATTATTCGTGGATTACTTTGGGTCTTTCGTCGCTTCTTCAATGTATCTTGCAATCTCCATTGCTCGCACCAATTCTTTGGGTTCGTGGGGGCGAACATGGTTGCGGATGTTGGGTCTCAACCCGGCCATGAAATACCCAATTAACTGTCTCTCCGGTGTCCCTCGAGCTTGTGCTACCAATAGTTCGAATTCTTGAATGTACTCATTCACGCCACCTTTTTGCTTGATGGAGGCAAGGCGTTCAAAGACGTCACCACTGTTGCCGTCGCCGTAACGACGCAACAGAGCTTGCACCAAGTCTTCCCACGTTGGATTAATGGTTTTGTCCATCCAGAATTGAAACCAATGAACAGCGCCTCCTTCCATGCAGATTAGTGCAAGGCGAAGCTTCTGGTCATCGTCAACTTGCTGAATGGTGAAAAATTGTTGCGTGCGCGCCACCCAACCAAGGGGGTCACCTCCTTCAAACGTAGGTAGTTCCACCCATTTGAACCAGGATTTGTTCGTGTCTCCATTGACATTAGAGTGGTTCGTGGCCATCGTTGATTTCATAGGTTCTTTGGGTTTGCTCTTGATTGCAGAACTCTCTGCTTCCTCTGGCTGTTCCTTCTTCTCACGATCAAGAAGGAGGTTCTTGATCTGTTCTGGTATTGATGCCATGTCTGTTGTCAATTTTTCCAGGCGAGTGTTCAGTTTATTCATCTCTTCCTTCTGTTCGCTGGCCAAATCGTCAAGCTTTTCTTCCAGAATCGAAATCTTGCCGTCTTGTGCCGCAATCTTAGCATCCACGGCGCTCACCATTTCTGATCCGGCAGGTCGGACCAAATTGATAGATTCCCAGAGAACTGCTAGCAGAAAGGGGGGCTAGTGTCCCCTGTTAGTTTTATTGATTATCAAAGAATTGTTCAAGTACACTGAGGATACTAATCCCCTGCTAGGTATCTGGTATACCAGAACCTCCTCTGCTATCTTAGCATAAGACTAATCATCAAAAAACTGACTAATCCCACAGTCAGGGACCCTATTTATAAAATATAGGATCCATAGGAGTGAGTTACAATTAACCCTAACTGCTTTAACTACTTTCTAACTACCTAACAACTAAACAAACCAACTTAAGGCTGTTATTAATTGCTAACAGCCCTTAATAACAGCTCATTACATTATTCTTTCTTATTTCTTCTTGTATAGACTTTGAGGGGTCCAACAGAGAGGGATCTTGAGGCTGTGCAGGTATGGGACTGTACAGTTGAAGGAAGGCTTAAAAGAATTAATTTGGACTACCTATACCAACAAGGTGCATCTTCTTTTCGGGAGCCTTTCCCATAAGAATCCCATAGTTAAGCATGTTTGGCCTGGAGTAGTAGTGGGATGGGTGACCTTTTGGAAGTTTCCTAGAAAGCATGCAAGTGAGGACAACGCATGCTGAAAAGACACGTGTTGGTTTGTGGGGGCAGTCAACAGTTCTAGAAGTAATCTGGGATGTTACACTAATACATACTATTTTATGCTTCTGTAAAATCTAGGAAGAAATTTAACTCGAGCACAGCTCTCAAGGTGGGGGTGGTTAAGGTGGACAGAGTGATGGATGTTAGAAGTGAAGTCACTAGGTATTTTCAAAAGCATTTTGCAGTACGTGAGGGTACCATTCTTGCTGGTATCTGATTCTGATACCACATTTTGTCTACTACCTATTCTTGCAGGAAATCAGTGTTCTTATGGTAGGAATAAGAATCTTGATCCATATGGACTTAACTATACTTTTGTTAATCGATTCGCAGCTATTAAAAGGGATATACAAACCTCGTTCAATGAGTTTCATTTGCACTGAAAGCTGTCTAGGATATGTTTTTCATCTTTCCTTTCTCTGATTCTAAAGGTTGGTTGTTCCTTTGAGCTTCAGAAGTTCAAGCTCATCTCTCTTCTTGGATGTCCATATAAGTTGGTGGCTAACGTATTTGTGGAGCATCTGACTAAGTTCATGTGTTCCATTATATCACTTATTCAATTGTGTTTTACTTGAGCTAGACAACTGATGGATAGAGTGGCAGTGGTGGTGGCGATGAACGAGGTGGTGGACTATGATAGGCAATTGAGTAAGGAGTGTTAAATATTCAAAGCAGACTTCAAAAAGAAATGTGATTCTCCTAGCTGTGTTTCTATGGACTATATGCTAGGAATGTTTGGATTTAATGGGAAGTGAAATTGTGCATGTGCCTTTTTCAAGGAATATATCACGATAATGTTGTCAAGTAACAATAGGTGGCTACTGACCTCTTTTCTGGTCTGTAACTTCTCTATCAAGATTTATTATTGATTCTCTGTTTTTCGATAGCTTTCCTTTTGTCATACTTTTGTCGAAAATGCTCCATTTGTAATTGTTATTAATCATTACCATCAAGTTTTAGGCCGAAGTAAATAGGTAATCATCAATATAGGTCTTAAGCAGGAGGTGAAGGTGGCTTGGGGAGGATAGAGAGAATTATTTATCATGTATGCCTATAGTTATCATGCCTAGAAGCTTTTACAGCCAATGGTGGTCCTTATCGCTTTAGAGTTATCAGTGCTTCATAAACAATGGCGGGGATCGGTGCCATCAAAAGTTACAGCTTCTACTTGGCAACTGATACTAGAGGACACATGAGAGGGATGACCCTACATGATTTGGATTCTAGTTGTGTGTTGTGTTGTAATCAACGAGAAACTTTTGTGCAGAAGGGTTCTTAAGTTGTGGAATTGGGATGCTTCCCTTTAAGTACCATGGTATTTTGATCAGGGTAATATGATATAGGCTTAAATACAGTTTTGGTCCCTCAAGTTTCACCAACTCACGATTTTGATCCCCAAGTTTTAATTTCACGAATTTGATCCCCCAAGTTTTCCAATTCTTAAAATCAGAGTCCCCAACTAATCTTTTTTTTGGTGAATAATGATGGAAAAAAACAACAAAAACAAAAAAAGAAGGCCAAACGAGTCCAGCAAAAAACAAACTAGATGCTTAACGCATCAGATTGCAACAGCGACTCCAACTCCATGGGAGGGACGGTCCAAGTTGTGACTCCAAGAGTAGATCTATTACCCAGCTTTGCCATAAAATTGGCACAACGATTTGATATTAAAAATTGTTATTTTTATTTTAACATTTTGTTTATATATATTTATATTATATTTAAGAAATTAGAAATTAAAAAAAAGTGAATCAAAATGGATATAAAATGTTAAAATATAATATAAAAAAGCCACTTTGACATGCCAGCGTGGCTGCCACGTAGTTTAAGTGGTGGACAGGTCAGCATCAATTTTGACCAGATTAGTGGGGGACCCTGATTTTACAAATTGGGAAACTTGGGAGATCAAATTCGTGAAATTAAAACTTGGGAAATCAAAATCGTGAGTTGGTAAAAATTGGGGTACAAAAACTATATTTAAGCCTATGATATATGAATACTCGAGAGCTTATTTAAATGTCCATCTTTGGATTCTAGTTTTATCGCACATTAGATTGCTGAGTCTTGGTAGCCAAGACTTTCTTCCTTAATTCACTACTATTTAGTAATCGTATCTTCCTTCTCTCCTTTATGAAAGTGCCCATGAAGGTTTGATATAAGGTAAGAAGATATCTCATTTAAAGTGGTTGAATATCGGTCAATCTAAGATAGTTGTGAATTAGGGGGTGGGAAAGTTTGGAATATTTTAGCTCCCTCAATGGTCATCATTGTTTTCTCTTGACAGTTACTCATAGATATGTTATTAGTGCAACAAGTTTGTTTCATAGGAGAGTGGTCTTTTGTGGTGTTTTGCCACATATTTGTTGTTTGTTATTTCCCTTTCAGCTTTGATATATGGTGTTCAGATGATTATTACGATGAAAACTGGTTCTGCCACCTAATTTACTCCACTTATTCTCCCCTTTGTGCTCCCTTGGGTTAAGGACAAGTAGGAAATATGGAATGACTTTGATATGGCATACTGTTTCATGGGTGTTGTGGTAGCTCCAAAATAGGTTCATTTTTCTAGTACAATATCTGACCCGGGACAGGTCGTTGATTACATCAAATTTTATTTTGAATTCGGCTCTTTCTTAGAGTGAAAAAGGATTTGCGTATCTTCTCAAGGTGGTTTGTAGACCTTTGTTGCTTATATTGGTGAGGTGTAGTCTCCTAGTGGCCACTTGGCTCAAGGAAAATTTTCTAGTTTTGGCTTTATTGTTTTCTTGGATTCGTGGGTGCAAGATGTTGTTCTCAAGGGTTCTTTCACACTTTTTCTGTGATTTTCAAACATTGTATTTGGTCTACCTGTTGTATTCCTTTCTAATATGTGTGTTTTACCAAAAATAATGTAGCATTTTAGTTTTTCCTAAGGGATTGATATTGGAAAATATGTTTTATCCTAATAAACTTGAGTTGAGTTCCACTTGATTAGCAATTCATCTTGTGTGAGCAATAGGCTTATGGATACATTTATATAAAAGAAATCAATATAATCTCAAATTTGTACCTAATTATAGGCTTAAATATATCTTTATTCTTTGCAAATATATGTATGATCCAGTATAGTCCTTGTAAAAATAAAAGTTTTTTTTTTCATCCTAGCAAATATATATTTTATCTAGTGTAGTCTCCTAGGGGCCACTAGGCTCTAGGAAAATTTTCTTGTTTTGGCTTGATTGTTTTCTATGGTTGCAAGATTTTGTTCTCAAGGGTTCTTTCACACTTTTTCTGTGATTTTCTAACCTTGTATTCGGTCTACCTATTGTATTCCTTTCTAATATGTGTGCTTTGCCAAAAAAAAAAAGTAGCATTGTAGTTTGTCTTAAGGGATTGATATTGGAAAGTATATTTTATCCTAATATTCTTGAGTTCAGTTCCCCTTGATTAGCGGTTCTTCTTGTGTGAGCAATATACTTATGGATGCATTTATATAAAAAGAAATTATGGAGCGTAGATTAAGGCAAGGAGACCCACTTGCCCCCTTCCTTTTTCTAATGGTGACTGAAGGACAAGCTGGATTAGTTAGGAGAAGTGTTGACCTAGGGTATCTTGAAGCCTTTTCGGTCAAAGAAGGACTAGCAACACCGGTTCTTCAATTTGCGGACGATACGTTGTTTATGGTTTCAAAGGCGAAGGAGAACCTATGGTGTCTCAAGGCAATAATGAGGGTGTTCGAGCTTGTATCAGGGTTACGTGTTAACTTCCATTAGAGTTGTCTTGTGGGAGCAAGTGTGGGTGTAGAGGAGTTAGAAGTTGGAGCAAGATTTTTGTATTGCAATACCGGAAGCATACCTTTTAAATTCCTTGGGGTTCCGGTTGGAGCTAATCCAAGAGTGGCAAGTACTTGGAATCCGGTGATTAAAAAAATGAAAGGCAAACTATCTTTGTGGAGAAGTAGGCAACTTTCCATGGGGGGAAGAATAACGTTAATAAACTCGGTACTTGCTAGCCTTCCCCTTTACTATTTTTCATTCTTCAAGGCACCGAAGAAAGTGATAAAGGAAATGGTAAAAATTCAAAGGAACTTTCTATGGGGGGGAAGTGCGGAGATTAGGAAGGTGGCATGGGTGAGTTGGAGTAAACTATGTTTGCCGAAAGATAGAGGGGGCCTCGGTATAAGAAACATGGAGCTTTTTAATTTAGCCTTATTGGGGAAATGGAGGTGGAGATTGTTACTAGAAAAGGATGGTTTATGGAAAAGAACGTTGGATGGTCTATATGGCGAGGAAGGAGTTTTAAGGGAGTCTCAAAGGTCGGAGTGGTGGAAAGATGTGCACTTAATAGACAAAAATTTGACACAAGGCAATAGTTGGTTTGAAGAATCGATAAAGTTAAAGTTGGGGTCGGGGAACTCGGTAAAATTCTGGTTTGATAAATGGTGTGGACCTTGGTCATTGGCTGATTTATACCCGCAATTAGTTCAGTTTTCAGCAACAATTGAAGGCACTGTTTCGCAATTTGGTGGCTGGTTTGACTCTAATTGGAGGTGGGAATTACAATGGACTCATGAATTGTCGGAAGAGGAGGTAGAACAGGTAGAAGAGCTGGAAAACCTGCTGTTACCGTTAGCGCCATCAATGGAAGAAGAGGATCGTTGGATATGGTCTGAGACGTTAGTAAAGCATTTCACTGTTAACTCAGCCTATAAAAAGCTAGTTAGAAGCAGTGCAGCAGAGCTAATAAATGATCAAGAAGCAAGAACAGCGCAGTGTTTTTGGAAAACAGCAGCTCCGTCGAAATTTCTTGTGCATGGTTGGCGAGTGTTGGTAAACAGATTGCCTACACGAGTGCTGTTACAGCAGCGTGGCATACTTGATAGCAGCAGCAGCGTATCATGTGTATTCTGTAACGATGCGGTCGAAGACGCAGGCCATTTGTTTTCTCGCTGCAGAATTGTTAATCAACTGTGGAACTTAGTGCTGTCATGGTCAGGAGGTTCGGTGGAGGAGAGTAGCAACTTGTGGGAGCACCTAATCAGCCATAGCATTAACATTGAAGGGAAAAAGAAGAAGAAGGTCCGGTTTTTGATTTGGGTATCCGTTGTATGGGTTATATGGTTAAATAGAAATAGGATTATATTTAGAGGGGGAGTTTATAATGTGAATCAAATGTTAGACCATGTAAAAGGGCTCTCTTGGGGGTGGTTTGCAAATAGGGTGGGGAAACATTTGTCCCTTGAGTTTGAAGAATGGAGCAATAGCCTCGCTTCTTGTTTAAACCGGTTGTAAACTTTGTAATTGGGTTGTGGCACCCCTAGTGCCGCAATAGCAATATACTTTTGACCTATCAAAAAAAAATATAAAAAGAAATTAATAGAATCTCACATTTATACCTAATTATAGGCTAAAATTTATCTTTAGTCCTTGCAAATATACATTTTATCCAGTTTGGTCCCGGTAAAAATAAATTTTTATTTTTGTCCCTGCAAATATACTTTTAGTCAGTTTGTCCCTGTAAGATGTAAAATACTTGATTTTAGTCCCTCAAATATGAGTGGCAAGAAGGGATAAATTAAAATATTTTACATATTACAGGGACTAAACTAGACAAAATGTATATGTGCGCAGGGATATTGAAAAAGAAAATTTTATTTTTACAGGAACTAAACTGAATAAAACGTATATTTGCAAGGACAAAAAACAAAACGTTATGTTTACAAGAACTAAACTGTGTCAAACACATATTTACTGAGACTAAACATATATTTAAACCTTAATTATATTATATTTATAAATAACATGCTCATGAAAGTTACTCAATTGATAGTGTGACATATGCTAGCAACATAGTAATTATATAAATAATCTATATTTTATTTTAACCATATCGTCTCAAAACTATACCTAATTCTATGTATAATGTGCTCATGAAAGTTACTCAATTGGTAATGTGACATATGCAACAAACTTAAGTCTTATTCCTTCTTTTATCTCATGATCATCACAATGATCTAAATCTTCATCTCCATCTAGCCATCTCATGTTTACTCACTTGGTTATTTTTTAACCAAAAATAAAACCTCTATTTTTCTAAAACTTCTCTCAAAACCCATTAATCACTTACTTGAAAATATATTTAATTATAAACTCATTTGTCTTCAATAGTTCTTTTTGAAAGTAAGACACTCAAAGTTTAAGTATTTTACTAAGCATCTGATACAAATCTGTGCAGTCCTTAGGAGTCTTATTTCTTCAACAAATTAAAGAAATGAAAAAAAATGTCACTTTGAAAATTTTCCAAAAAAAATCTCGTTTTTTAAAAACCTAGGAATTTCTTCTTGAAATCATTTTACGAAAACACTTTTGAAATTCACAGGGAATTCCTTCCATAAAGACAAGTCCTTTTTTTAGATTCAGTTCAAAAATATTTCCTTCTGTCCTTGTCTTTTCAAAATCTCTTTGACTCTTTGTAAAACAAACCTCATTTTAACTCTTTGCACTGGTTTCACAAATTGTAAAATTACATCAGGTCATAACTAGTGTTATGTTTCGTCAATTACATCAATGTTTCGTTATTCTTTAATCATCATCATTATAGAATGTATCCAAAACATATGTTCCTAAACTTCATCAACTTCGTAAATCAAGCAACATGAGATAGACACATATATAATTTCATACTACTATATATTACACACAATCACATCCAACAACAACCAAAGCAGTATCCTAGATAAGGTCATAATATTATGCTCTAAATTAGCGCGAAAAATTGTAAAAGCAAAACTTTACCACCATTTAGTTTTAAAACCCTAATTAAGGTCTATGTTATCCTTCCCTACCAAGGGTACAACCATAGCCACTTAGAGTTTAGGAATCATTAGCTTTATACATCCTCCCTTGGAAAACAACTTAGAAGGTCTTTCAACTATACTTCTGTTTCCCTATATTCCTTCCATCATTCATTCTACCCCTCTACACTTTTACATTAAGGGTTAAAAATTCCCCGATCTCAAGGGCCAACACAGATACCTCAAATCTTTCACATTTCCGGTCTTTATTCATCTGGCTCTAGGTGAAGTTTAAATAAAAGAGCGTGTGATTCAAATGATTATCAACAGTCAAGTCTTGTTGTAGTTGTGAAAATTGTTCCTCCTTATCAATTCTGGAAATATGAGAAAAGTACTTATCTAAGAATTTGGTACGAAACACTTTATATGTGATCTCTTAGTTATTGGACATTAGTAGTTGTTGGGCTCCCTTCCACCAATATTCGACATCACCACTCAACAACTATACGCGTAAGTGACCTTTAAGTTCTTCTAATAAGGAAGACCTTCTCTGGATCAGGGTCACCACGAAATTTTGGAGGGTTGTGTTTCAATAAATTGGTCAAACCTTTTGTTTCTATAGCACAGTCAACCCTTAACTGGTCCTCTATCGTTTGTTAGTAGTGGTGTATTGGATAATAGTTGATGTCATATTGTCCCCTACTAAGGTAATCGTTGTTGCCACATCACATGTAGTTTGATTTGTTGCATTTATGTTATCATCAAGTCACATTATATCCCAAAGCAGTCAACTTCTATCATCTTCCAAAAGCAGTTGTCACGTCATGGCATCGAGCGACGTTAAAAAGCAAACATCAAATTTTATGACACAAATTTACTTTATGTCAATCCAAGTCATGTCTTATCAATTCACCGTATTTTTGGCTTATCTTTTAAGTTTTTTCGTAAGGGAATCTATAACAGATTATTGCACTCGTGAATGATTGTGATTCCCCCCGTGTTACCTTAGTCCTTTAATTGTTTTGCGTCCTAATAATTAATGTGCATTAAAAATATACAACTATATTTTCTTTCAACTAAAAAATCACAAAACCAATTTCACACAACCACACACATAGTCACAAATATGATTATCCTAAATATTTTCAAATTGGTGTTACTATAGGTTTTTAGTTAGGTAAAATCTTACTCAAGTTGCTCAAAGCTCGTCCTGACTTAATTATATAATTATTAAGTCTCACTTACATCTTTAGTTTTGTGAATTTCACTCACTTGATTATAGGAAAAATTACAAGTAAATTCAAGTACTAGTACGTACAATTACATGTATTTATGAACTGGGGAACAATAAGCTAATCGGTCAAAAAAATGAGGGTGTTACAATGTAGGTGGTCCCTGTCACATATCATCCTCTCTTTTAATAATAATGTAAAATAGCTTTATGTTGAAGAAGACCAGCAATACTATCTATAGTGCTTTCTTTCTTTCACACCTCTCTAGCTTTATGTTGAAGAAGACCAGCAATACTATCTAATGTAAAATAGTGCTTTCTTTCACACCTCATGGTGTAAGAGAGGTATAGGAAAAAAAATAAGAAATTAAAAGAAAAGAAAGAAACAATAAATGTGATGTGTGATATGGTGAAAGGAAACAGAAATTAAGCACTAAGATAGAAAGAAAAAAGAGGTGAAAAATAATGTAAAAGAAAGAATGTGAGAATATAACAATTCACACACATGTATTTATTCCCTACCTCCTCCAAACCTTATATAAAGGTATCTCATCATCTTACTTCTCACTCTCACACTCAACTTGCTTTGTTCCCACTCTCCTGGTCCCTCTCTCTCCCTCTCTCTCTCTCTCTCTCTCTCTCTCTCTCTCTCACTTTGTACTTGGAAGAGTGTCTTGTGGAGAAAAAAGACACCCATTTTCTCATCTTGCTTCTCCCTTATTATATATCTCAAAAATCACACACAAGGAAACAAGAAAGTAAAGCTAAAGCTTTAAGATGCTTGTGGAGGAGAAATCCCAAAAGACATACCCGACAACTGCTGAGGTACGATATATCTTACAAAATCTTCATCCAGAACCTTCCACTCTTCCATGGTTTTCACATTTTTCACACTTCACTTGTTCATCACTCATAATATAATATACACAGTTGGAAACACTTAACCCCTCCCCAGTTTCTTCATCACCAAATTTAGTCATGAAGAAATTAGAGACGAATTTCTTTAATTTTAGTCATTAATTAATTTACTTTTAGTTTTTTCTAGTAGTGAAATGCATATAAAACATAAAAATTCACTAAATTTAGTTATTTATAGTTAAAACCAACTTCATTCTTCTTTCTAATTCTTTTCACTAATTTAATCTTTTCTAAAAGTGACACGTATTGTTTTTTCTATAAACAAAGAATTCATTCAAAATGAGTACAAGAGTACTTAAACCCAATTATCTTGATCACAACAAATTAAGGCATGACAAAGAGTTAGAGCACCATTTTATATCAAGTTTCTACTAGTCATAGAAGTGACATGTACAGATGCAAAGAGTTACGAAACTTTAAACACTCATCTAACATATTTTTTTCTCTCTCTCTTTCTATCTCCTCTCATTTTTCTCACACTATTCACACATCAGATCTATCACTTCTCGCTTCTACATATTTCTCTCTCTTTGGAGAGGTGGACGAGTGTCCTCCCATTATTTTTTAAATGTAAAAGCTCAGTATATTTTGTTTATTATTTTGTTTGCTAGGTAGTAGAGGAGCTAAAGAGAATGATGGACATAGGATTCCCAATAGCAGCAATGAGCCTAGTGGGATATCTCAAAAACATGATCTTAGTTATATGCATGGGAAAGTTAGGAAGTCTTGAACTAGCAAGTGGTGCTTTAGCCATAGGCTTCACAAACATAACAGGTTACTCAGTCCTCTCAGGTCTAGCCATGGGAATGGAACCTCTATGCACACAAGCCTATGGTTCACAAAACCTCTCATTAGTTTCTCTCATATTAAAAAGAACAATCCTCATGTTATTACTAGCTTCATTTCCCATTTCTCTCTTATGGCTTAACCTTGAACCACTGATGCTATGCCTTCATCAAAATCCAGATATAACAAAAGTTGCAAGCATCTATTGTTACTTCTCAATCCCTGACCTTATAGCCAATAGTTTTCTTCACCCAATTCGGATTTATTTACGTAGTAAAGGAACAACTTGGCCACTTTTATGGTGCACTTTACTTTCCATTCTTATACACATTCCTATAATTACTTTTTTAACCTTCAAACTTCACCTTGGTGTACCTGGTATTGCTGTTTCAGCTTTTGTTGCTAATTTCAATACCCTTTTCTTCCTCTTATCATACATGTTGTACATGCAATATATCTCAAAAGTATCAATCTCCTTACCATTGTTAACATCAGATTCAGAAAAAGAAATACATACCAATGGTGGCAAAGAATGGAGCATGTTAATAAGATTTTCTATTCAAAGTTGTCTTGGTGTATGCTTAGAATGGTGGTGGTATGAATTCATGACAATTCTAGCAGGTTACCTTTATAACCCTCGTGTAGCATTAGCAACTGCTGGTATAGTTATACAAACAACTTCCCTTATGTATACATTACCAACAGCATTAAGTGCTTCAGTTTCAACAAGAGTAGGAAATGAACTAGGAGCTGGTGAACCTAAAAAAGCAAGTTTATCAACTAAAGTAGCAATAGGATTATCACTAGGAAGTTCAACATTAGGGTTATTATGGACAACAATAGGAAGAGAAAAATGGGGGAGAGTATTTACAAATGATAAAGAAGTATTAGAATTAACTATAGCTGTGTTACCTATAATTGGATTATGTGAGTTAGCAAATTGTCCACAAACTACAAGTTGTGGAATACTAAGAGGAAGTGCAAGACCTGGAATTGGAGCTGGAATAAATTTTTATTCATTTTATCTTGTGGGTGCACCAGTAGGGGTAATGTTGGGATTTGTTTGGAGATTAGGGTTGGTGGGGTTATGTTATGGGTTATTGGCAGCACAAATAGCATGTGTGATATCTATTTTAGTTGTGGTATATAACACAGATTGGGAAAGAGAGTCATTGAAAGCAAAAAGCTTGGTGGGTGGTAAAGGTTCTTCATGTGATGGATTGTTTGTAGCACATGATGCAGATCAAATTTTTAAATGTGAACAATGTATTGTCTTTCTCAATGACAATAAGAATGACTCTTTGTAAAAGTGATATTTGCGTGGGAGTGAAGGATTTATATATACATACTTATACGTATATATATACAGCAGACATCATGGAACTATTGGAAGACTCGTTGGGATATCGAATGAATGACTATACTTGATTAATTGTTTTCTTAATTGTGATCAGTCACACTCTTGTATATGCTTTTTTTTCTTGCTTACATGCAAGTTGCTCTACTGTCAACAGATTGTAATATTTGGGTTGATTAATTACTGACTAGTATTATACTCATATATAAATATTCGAATTTCTTTTTTTTCTATGAAATAATTGAATTTCTCTTCCACTCGTATTTGAATGAGTAAATACATACTTCCCTGTCTTGGATTGGGGCACCATCCTCTCACCCTAAATTTTCTATAACCAAAACAAAATGAGTAAATGCATCTTTTTTATAAAATACATATTTATTATCATAAGTGTAGTGATGACAACGCAAGCAGGCCCACTCCACTTAGTTTTGAGCCCAGCAAAAAGAATAGGGTAGGACTAATGAGTGATAGATTGTGAGGTTGAGTCTGCCACGCCCCGCTGCGGGTTGGCGACTCAACAAACTAGCCCTACTTATAAAAAAAAAAAAAAACTAGTCCGCACATAAAATAAATAATTTTATCAAATATTTTTAAAAATATTCACTAAAAGGGACAGGTTGACCCGCTCTAACCCCCCCCCCCCCCCCCCCCCCCAAATCAAGTAAAAAAGGCATGTTGGCCTATCACGATTAACCCATCGAAAATACATAAAAATGGGGAAATTGGTTTTAAAAAAGTGGGGGATAGTATACGTTGGGTGGGCAGACCCTCCCTAGCGTGCATATGCTTCACAATGGGTTGGCAGGCTAAGTGGTTCAGGATATATATGGGTTGGGGGGCAGCGAACACGAGCCCACAATGTCTTTGTTTGGCGAGTTGGCCCGCTTGGACCAACCAACCTATTTTGCCACTCCTACATAAGTACAATAAACAAGAATACATCAATAGCTCAAAATGATCGTATTTTAATTGAAGAGATCAAAATTTGTATTAGGTAAGTTAGGTTTCAAAATTTTACTCGAAATCTAAGTGCATGCTAAATGCAGCTGATCTCAATGAATCTGCATCCCGCTCAATTATTAGGAAACTAGGATCATATAAAAGATACAAGCGTGAATATAATTAATGTGTGTGTGTCTATATATATATAGTTAAAGACTAACGACTTAGGGTGGGAAGTTTTCTTGTCTACAATGGACCTTAAAAATTGTTTAAAACATTAACAATAGTTGATGCCTTTTCGTAAATATAATTAAGTATGTGGTGTTCCTCATTCTCATGATTGAGATGATGACTTAAATCGATATCCGTTCGAGAAATATAAAAGCAAATAAGAGTGTCTGAAAACTCATCTTAGATACTTCTCCATTCGAGAAGGTGGTCTAAAATAATCGATGTCTCGCATGTCACATGAGATACTTCTCCATTCTAGTACTCAGTTTGAGACCGGGTATTTCTTGGTGGATATTCTAAATATTGTTGAAAGGTATAGAGGAAATTTCACAACATTTTAAATTTAGACCTCGTTGAAAACGAGTAGAAAATACATGACTAGTTAAAGGTTGAAATACCTATTCTATAAAGATTGAAGCATGTGCTTGCATGTGTTATAGCCACAATGAAGCATGCATGTGAATATTACACTACTTTTTCATTTATGAACAAACGAAAACCCCATTGTTTTGCTTCATTTATATGTACTCCTTTTGTTTTCTGAACACGTACTCAACCCACAAGAGCTAGGTATAGTAGCACTAGCCAAGGTACAACAATGTAAGGTATATATAATATCATACAAAAGTTTAATAAATTTCTATAATCATTATGAGAAAAAAGAAACAAAAAAAGAAGGATCGATCTAACTCCCCAATGTAATGACATGTCCCCTCTTCCCCGCCACATCACTTGGATTGGGAATGGACTGGACATTAGACGTATACGAACAAGTTAGGCAGAAATGTACCAATTTGTAGGCAACCAGCATTTCTTTTTAGTAACCATCAGTCCCTACCACACAGTACTTCTTTAATTATTAGTCAATTAATGAACATATTGCCAGCTGTGTCCAGCTGAGAGCAAGCCGAACTTTTTTTTTTGTTTCAAAAAGAAAACATGAGTACATGACAAACCAAGTTAGGTTTAGATAAAATACTTTGATCACAACAATATTATAGTGTATTTTCTACGATATTGATGGGTGTTTTGGAGGCATGCAGTTGGTTTTTACTCTGCTTTCTGAAATTGGATGAATTATGAAGGTACGATGTTAAGATTTCTATTCTATTTATGTAAATAAAAGAGCATCTAATTCGTTTGTCTGCTTGTAAAAGAGGGTTTAGACAAAGTGATTATTTTTTTTTTTTTGACAAGAACAAACTTAATTCATTTCATTAAACAGAATTGTTTCAATACAGGTTGGAATGAAATCAAAAACGTGGGAACTAGCAAACAATCTTGATGCCCGTGCTAACGTATGAGCAACAAAATTAGCTTGTCTCCGAATATAGCTAACCTCAAAGCTAGGAAAAAGACGTAATCTATTACGACAATACAATAAAATAGTACCAAGCTCGGTATTCGGCAAAGGCTCTACCTTCAAGCCATTTACAACTGGAGCACAGTCCAGTTCAATGGAAACAGAAGATAGCCCCAAAGCTTCCAACCAAGCCAATGCTTCCTTAAGACCAATTGCCTCCGCTTCTTGCGGTGTTGGGACTCCATGGAACCACATAGTTTTGCCTCTATAGAAATCACCTGTGGACGTTCGAATACACAAACCAATACCATATTTGTTGTCTTCCGCAAAAATTGCCGCATCGACGTTACATTTTAAAGCTCCTGCTGCTGGCCGAACCCACCTCAATACCCGTGGCAGCTGCTGGCCCGAGAGCACAGGAGGATGGTGCTGTTGCTGGCGCGCTCCAAACCAAGCGTCAAACATATCCTTCGCGGCGTGAACGACTTGCTCAACCGGTTGTAACACCCCAGCCCAAACCTTGTCATTACGGCGACGCCAAAGAGCCCAAATACCCACTAAAAACCTGTTTCTACTAGCCACGGACAACGAACCCAGCATCGAAAAAATGGCATCACGCAGAGTTGCTGCGTTTTCTACTGCAACCCGAAAGGGCAGCAACAAGTCCAGCTTCTGCCACACTTCCTGTACAGCGCTACACTCCAAAAAACATGACTATCTGTTTCCTCTTCTTGTTCGCAAAAAGGACACAAAACGGTGCAATCAACATGTCTCTTAACCAAGTTACTACGAGTAGGAAGACACCCCCTAGCAAGCCTCCAAATTAATAATTTAACTTTCGGTGGAACGCCCGCTTTCCAAATGGACATCCAATCACCGTCAATTCTAGCATGTGAATTATTAATAATTTCCAGAGTATCCATAAGCGCATAGTAAGCCGAGCGAACCGAATAAAGACCGGACCGACTCCGCCACCAAGATAATTTATCTTCCTCCAAGTCACTGTACCTTGGCATGCTTTTGATGAGCATAGCCTCTTCTTGACAAAAAAGTTGATCAATTAAGCCATAATTCCAACCACTATTGTCTTGGTTCATCAAGTCCTTAACCCTCATTTCTTCCATCCCTTGAGCCATAGGTGATCTAACAAAGCTATCACTACGTCCCTTCAACCACGGATCTCTCCAAACTGAAATTTTATCGCCATTCCCAATCCTCCAACGTGCCCCCAAATTCACAACTACCCGGGAAGAGAAGATACTACGCCAAACAAAGCTGGGATTATGGCCCAAGCGAGCCCCCATAAAGTCATCATTAGGATAATATTTAGCTTTAAAGATTCTACTTACAATAGTATCTGTACGAGTAGCAAGATGCCATGCCTGCTTCCCTAGCATTGCCAAATTGAAGCCATGAAGATGACGGAAGCCCATACCTCCAAACTCCTTTCTAACCGAAAGCTTCTCCCAACTCAACCAATGAATACCCCTCCTCGTGCCACGGTTCGTACCCCACCAAAATGAATTCATCATTCTTTCAAGCTCCTCACCTAGTGTAGTTGGAAGCATGAAGGTGCTCATACAATAAGTTGGAATGGATTGAGCAACTGACTTGATTAAGACTTCCCTGCCAGCCTTAGATAAGTGCTTCCCCGACCAATGATGTATCTTCCTCCAAATCCGATCCCTCAGGTAGCCAAAGAGTTGTTTCTTGTTTCTTCCAATCATAGACGGAAGTCCCAAATATTTGCCCGTTCCAAGACATTCTGTGACTCCCAATATAGCTGTAACATCAAAGCGAGCCTCCTGTGAAGTATTCCTGCTAAAATAAATTTCAGATTTTTGTAAGTTAATAGCTTGCCCCGATGCTCTCTCATAGGTGTTAAGAATATCCTTGAGATGCCTACTCTCTCTAGCATCGGCTCTGCAAAACAAGAAACAATCGTCAGCAAAAAGGAGGTGTGAGAGAGAAGGAGCCCCTCTGCACACCTTCACACCATGAATATCCCCTCTACTCTCAGCTCTCTATAGTAAAGTAGTGAGACCCTCTGCACACAATATAAATAGGTAAGGTGACAGTGGGTCACCCTGCCTCAGTCCTCTCCCTGGAATGATAGGTCCCACTTTTTCACCATTTATCATAACTGAGTAAGTAACTGTTTCCAAACACATTTGCATCCACCGAACCCATTGGTCATCAAATCCCATCTTCACAAGAATACGCTGCAAGTAGACCCAATCCACTCTATCATAAGCCTTACTAATATCAATTTTTAGCACCAGCTCCCCCTTCTTCCCCGTTGTTTTGCACTTCAAATGATGTAATGTTTCAAACGCCACCAACACATTATCAAGAATAGATCGATTTTCCACAAAGGCAGATTGTTCAAGAGCAATAAACTTTGGAAGTAGAGGTTTTAATCTATTAGCAAGTACCTTCGAGATAATCTTGTAAATGACGTTGCAAAGAGAAATGGGCCGAAGATCTTTCATAGACGTAGGATTCTCCACCTTTGGAATTAGCACAATATTAGCATCATTTATATTAGGGGGGAATTCGCCCATGACCAGCCACTCCCTACCAATATTAAACAACTCCACTCCACATAAATTCCAGAACCTCTTGAAGAAAGCCGGATTTAATCCATCCGGTCCTGGCGCTTTGTCGGAATGCATTTGAAAAAGAGCTTGTTTGAATTCTTCAATCTCAAGAGGACGCACCAATAAGTGATTATCATTATCCGATACCCGTGGCTGAACATGATCAATAACGCTCCCATAATCACCTCCCCCACCATGAAAAAGATTTGCGAAATAACCCCTAGCCACTGCGCAAATATCCTGCTGGTCCGTAACTTCCACACCATCCTCTGTAACTAGCTTTGAAATGTGATTCCTTCTCCGCCGTGCACTAGCCATCGCATGAAAGAAGCGAGAGTTAGTGTCCCCGTCACGCAACCAATATACCTTAGCACGTTGTCTCCAAAAAGCCTCCTCTTGCGCTAACAAAGTGCTTAGACGATTCTTGGTCTCTATAACCATCGGATCCTCACCCCCACCAGGCATGACACGCAATTCATCAATTAAGCGACGGCATTCATTGATCTCATCCCGGTACCTTGATCTAAGCTTCTTACCCCAAGCATCCACCGCCGATGTACAATGATTTAATTTATCAAGGAAGCCCAACCCGTCACTACGACTCCAACTCTCCTCAACCACCAAGGGAAGCTCATTTTCTTCAAGCCAACTATTCTCAAACCGAAACTCACGCCTCCTCAAGATTCTCTCCAAGTAATTCAACCTCAACCACAAAGGACTATGATCCGACTTATCCGAGACTCCATTCACAAATCTATTATTAGGGAAAGTATCCAACCAAGATTGAGTAGCAAAAATACGATCAAGTCTCCCTTCCTTTACTTCCGACGTACCCAAACTCTTAGTCCACGTGAATCTATGACCCTCCATGGGAAGGTCCACTAAATGGCTCTCTTGAATAGCTTCTTGGAAACCACGAATTACCCACGGTTGACGATCTTGTTGTCCTCTAATCTCGTCATTGGAAAGAATGTCATTGAAGTCTCCCATAACACACCATGGCAAATCGTTGTCCCTAGATAACGTCTTCAAAAGATCCCAAGAGTCTCTCCTTCTTCCACTTTCCGGATACCCATAAAAACCCGTAAGCCGCCAAAGAGGACGGCCCACAGAACTAACCTCCACATTAATAAAATTCGAAGAATAATTCAAGATACGACAATCAAACGGATGCTTCCAAAGCAAAGCAAGACCCCCGCTTCTACCAACTCTATCCACAGCAAAAGCATTATCAAAACCCAGCCTAACACGAATGTCTTCAATTCTATTAGCGTGTACCAAAGTTTCACACAAAAAGATTACGTCCGGATGGTACGCCCGAACGAGGTCACGGATGGACGAAACTGCACTCGGGTTGCCCAGGCCCCGGCAGTTCCAACTAATGAAACTCATTTGTCCTGGCAGGCCTGCTTGCCAGGACCTGCCTCTAAAAAATTTTGTCTACCATGCAGCATATTCACGTCACCCAAAGTCTCCACCGTTGGCTCCTCACTAGCATTTTCCAATTCTGACTCATTCCCCTTTTTTCGTTTGCGATCCTGGTCAATAACCATAACATCCTCAGTAGCATTTTTGTTAGTAACCGTGACCAAGTTCAATGTATCATTAGCACCAGTTTTTTTGATAGGGAAAAAAGATTGAGGATCCTTGAATATTGCAACCATATTACTAGATGCTTTTGCGTTAGAAAAATTTGCCTTATTAATAGGAGAACTTTCGGCCTCATTAATAGGAGAATTATAACTTCCTTGATTTGCTCCTTGATTTTCGCGCCCCTCACTCTTTGGATCACGCCTAGCATTGAATGATTGGCTAGGGTTCACCCATCCACCGTCGCCGGCATCACGCAGCCACCGAGACCTTGTGATGGCAGCCCCCCTACGCATTTCAGCACGAAGTTCAGGCCCCCATCCCCTCACGCCGTCATCCACACCCATAACAAAACGCTGCTCGCATGAACTCTCACCATGCCCTAGCCTCCCACAAATATAGCAAAATACCTCCAACCTCTCGTACTTAAACGACACCATTCTCGCCTCCCCACCTTGCTTCCGTATCTTCTTTGATCTCATTAACGGAAATGTAACATCGACCATCACCCTTATACGCATAAAAGACCGCAGGAAATTTGAAGAGTTCTTCTCATCATATTCTAAGAAGACGCCTATGGAGTTTCCCAAACCCTTACCAACCGACTCAGACATGAAGCCAAAAGGAAGATCATGCACTTGTATCCAAAAAGGGACTTGGTAGAGAGGAACATCTTGTGGAGGCACCCCTTCTTGGATCACACTGAGAACAAGTAAATTTTTATCAAAGTACCATGGACCTTGTTTAAGAACCTTTTGGACATCCAACTCATGATAGAATTGAAAAGCAAATATCCCTGGCTGTATCTCGTTGATCGTAACTCCACGCCCTGGCCGCCAGATCTCCGCCATCTTGTCCTTCATCATCGCAACCCTAACACTCCTATCAGTATGGAATCTCCCCACCAAACAAAGAGGCTGCACCGCCAGCCCTTCCTCCACCCCTTCATCACCAAACTCAATCTCATCACTTTCACGAATTGACAAATTCTCCATTGTGTCTGGAAACAGAAAAACGTTACTCAGTTTGAAAACTAGAAGAAAAACTGGGAACTCTCACACCGTCGGAGAGAAGACCTCACTCACGCTCTCACACTTGGGAGAGAAGACAAAGTGATTATTATTCTCCTCATCTTTTTTTTAACAATGTATCCTCCAACGAGGGTTAACCTCCCCCAACAAATGTTTTTCCATATACACTGGTCGGAGATCAAACATGACCAAATGGTTAAGAGACTCAAATATCTACCACTATGTCACATTATGTTGGTCATTCACCTCATCTAGGGGTGTCAAAATGGATGGTTTGGATGGATATGGATTTGAATTATAATGGATGAATTGAAGAAATCTATTTAAAAATTTGGCACATACTTCGTACAACCCCCCTCTACTCGGTGAACACCCCCCCTTTCCCTTCTGAAATGACTAAAATACCCTCACTAAAATTCTAAAATTCCAATTTTATCCATCCTTCACACCCCTCCTCCAAAACACCCCCCTAAACCTCACTACTCTCACTCTCATCACTCTCAATCCACACTCTCACATCAATCTAGCTGAAATCTTCCTCCTATTGTCATCAATATCACGGTATGTACCTCATCTTCTCATCATTTACTTTTTTGCGTATTTTCGTTGTGTTTCATTCTCTGGATTTTCAGAAATCGAGCTTGGTTCGGTTGCAGTAACCGAACCAGTTCGGCCAACTGTGCGCCGAACTGGTTTGGCTGGCCGTATGCGAACCTGTTATGGGGGTTTTCAGCTAGTGTTGGTTCGGCCAACCGTGCTCCGAACCGGTTCGGTTCCTGTGCTTCCGAACCTACCTATTGAACAAATTGTGCAGACAGCATCTTTTTTAACACTATGTTTGATTTTATTTCGATTAGTTAGGTACTAATATGGATGAAAGTGGCGTTTTTGAGTCTGATGCCCTTGTTGTTGATTATACGAGTTCATTTGAGACGAACGAAGTCTTTGCTACTCGCAATGACTTGCTTGTGTATGTTCGTTTCGTTGCGCGTACTGTTAGGATGGTTATTGTCATCAACCGGTCGGACAACGAACAAAGGTCAGGGAAAATCTTCTGTGAACTAGTTTGTGAAAAGGCAGGAAAATACAAGCATGCGGAAATGGTTCCTACGGGGAGCAGAAAATGTTGTTGCAAGTTTCTCCTAAAGGGAAAGTTTATCAAAAAACTTGATGGATGGATATTGAGCGTTATGTGTGGAACACATAACCATGCGTTAATGTCTTACGGCGAAGGTCATCCCCATAACAACAGATTAACGACAGAACAGAAGGAAGTTGTCATTAGAATGACGAAGAACTTGATTCCACCTAATCGGATCTTGGCCGAACTAAGGTCTATGTACCCCGTAGACAGCCACTTGAATCTCAAACAAATACACAATGCGCGTTCAAGGTTACGATCAAATAATCGTCAAGGTAGGACTGAACTCCAACAGTTGATGACTTATTTGGAGCGTGATAAATGTGTGTATTGGCATAGAGTTGAATATGGGACTGAGGTTGTCACCGACATGTTTTGGGCACATCCAGACTTCGTTGAGCTTCTGAATACATTTCCCATTGTTTTGCTGATTGATTCCACCTACAAGACAAACCGGTATAAGTTTCCATTGGTTGAGATTGTCGGGGTCACATCAACGGAGCATACTTTCTTTGTTGCCTTTGCTTATGCGGGTTCTTGAAAAACTGAGGGCATTGATTAGAAGACCGGAAGATGTGCCAATGGTCATACTTACCGACTGTGCATGACACGCCTATTATGAATGCTTTGGCAATTGTTTTTTCGGAATCCGCAAACTTGTTGTGCCAATTCCACATAAAAAAGAATGTAAGGGCGAAGGCCAGGTGTACATCCATCCCGTGGTTGCTCAAGAGAGCGACGAAGAGCGTTCGATGGATAGAGTTGACGAAGTGATGGAAGCATTCCAAAATGTTGTCCATGCGAAGACGGAGGAAGTGTATGAGTTGGCTATGGAGCAATTTGAGGCTATTTGTCAACCATTTGACAATCTTGTTGCCTATGTGGAGAAGCGGTGGACCACCCCCTATAAAGAGAGATTTGTAGAAGCGTGGATAAACCGTCATATGCACCTCGACAACACCACCACCAACCGAGTGGAGTCCGCGCACTCAAACTTAAAGAAGGTTTTGCATGACAGTAGGGGCGATTTGTGTAAGTGTTGGGATTTAGTTGATGAAATGCTAAGAGTACAACATGGTGAGCTTAAACGACATTTTGAGTGGAGCCTCAGCAGAGTCAAATATAGTCATTGGAGCAAATTTTATGACAACCTAAAGGGTTTAGTTTCTTCAGCTGCGATGGACCATATTGGCAAAGAGTTGAAGTGTAGCTTCATTGGTATGGAGTCTTCCGAATATGGATGCATCATAAGAAAGACGCACGATCTACCGAGTACATGTGAGCTTGCTAGGTAATTCATTCATCTAACTATTTTAGTTTTATATAAATGATTTTAGATTATGTTTGTAATGTCAATTTCAACTATTTTGTAGCTACACAACGAACCTGACTCGCTTTCCATTGGATATAATTCATAATCACTGGAAGAGACTCAATTTCAAGGTTTCCTACAATGAAGATTCTTCCGAAATCCCAAATGATGAGTTGAATTTGAAGATTGAATTTGAGGTTATACAACGGAGGTTTGATGCTGCTGATCGTCCTAGTAGAGTAATTATAAAGCAAAAAACATGTGAGTTGGCAATCCCAGACACTACTTCCATGTGTCCACCTCCGGAACCAATCACTACCAAGGGGGCACCTAAAAAGGAAAAGGGGAAGGGTAAGAAGAAGAAGAAAGATGAGTTCTCAACAAAGCGAGAACCATCATACTGGGAACATGTTGATCACATTTTTGACTCACAACAAGATAGCACATCCGCTGCTGCTCAGTCTCGCAAACGCCATACTCCCCCGGTATCAAAGTCATCAACTCCAGGACAGAGTAGAAGCTCCACCCCAAGTACATTGCAGTTACCTAAAAGGAAAATGTCTAAAAGTGGAGCTCCTACACCCCCGTTACCAAAAAAGATCAATCCTACTACATCACTAATCGAAAAACCAACCCAATCGTACTCCACTATGCCAGTAACTCAAATTCAAGGGCTTACACTAAATACTACCCCTGATATCATTCGGTCAGAGTCATACAATGAATTCATAGGTTTTTTGCCTATAGAGATACATCGTTTTGTTGATGATATAGTGAATGTGGAAGGTGACGGTAACTGTGGGTTTCAGTGTATTGCTGCACTTCTTGGAAGGGGTGAGAACGATTAGTTCAGCGTGAGAAAAGACTTATTTGCAGAGGTTCAGCGAGACTACGACTTGTACTCCAACTTGTTTCATGGAATGGGCAAAGTCACCTATCTTATAAAGACTTTGATGAATCAACATGTTGTAAAAAACGGAAATGAAATTGGATGACTCTGCCAGAATGTGCTTATTTGATTGCAAATGCGTACAAGGTCGTGTTGGTTTGCTGGTCTCGTCATCTTTCCTTTTCGGTTTTTCCATTTCAAATTGCACAAATCAAGAAGCACCGGTGTACCACATATGCTTCACGGGGAACCACTTTGTATACATGATGATGAAGAGACGTTGCCCGATGCCAGGAGTAAGTACCCATTGGACAAAATTCAGAAAAGACATAGCAAGGATTGGCCCAAGCCATTATCAGGACGCTTGCAACAATGGAAAGCTTTAACCTTAGATACTTACGGTGCTCCTCCTTGTATTGACTTAGATAAAGATTAATGTTTATTTCAATTTGGTTGTAACTTTTGAGTTTGGTTAAGTATTATTAAGACACATCTATTGTTACAATATCATTATTTATGCTATTTGTTGAGTTTCAGTTAAATTGAAGTAGTTATTTTACAGGTAGAATTACAACAATTTTGGCCAAAATAAATGTTTCTGGCCAAAATAAATGTTTCTGTCCAGAAACTTAATGTTTCTGTCTGGTAACAGATAGGTTCGGCCCAGCCAAGGCCGAACCTGTTCGGCTAATGGATGGCCGAACCTACCAAATTTACAGCTTCTAAGGCTCACACACTCCCTGGAAGGTTCGGTTGAGTGAAGCTCGAACCTGTTCGGATTTCGCAGGACCGAACCGAGTTTTTTTAATACTCGGTGGAGGTCCACCCGAACGGGTTCGGCCACCCGTGCGCCGAACCCTATGTTTTTAAAACGTCACCTGATTGCCACGTGAGGGCAATTTGGGGATAAACGAAAATTAGGGGTGTCCACTGAGTAGAGGGGGGTTGGACGAAGTATGGGACAAACTTATATCCATTAGGATTCTACCAAACAAATCCAATCCATCCATTTACTAAAAAAAGTCCATCCAATCCATCCATCAACCACTTTTTAATGGATGGATATCCAATCCATCCATTAAGCCCAACTTTCTATTTCTATATTTTTTTTACTACTACTTTCTATTTCTATATTTATAACTATATGTGTGTACTTGACCAAAAATATATATATATTATATTCAATAAATAAATAATTAAATAGGAAGTAGGTAGTGGTGGCAACGGTGGTCGATCGGAGCTCCAGCACCGACGCGGCGGCGCTTCAACGACCGGCATGACGGAGCTCCGGCGACCGGCACGACGGAGCTCCCGCAACCGACGGTGATTGACGGCGGTAGTCGATCGGAGCTCCGACGGCTGGTGGCGGCGCTCCGACGACTCACGGTGGTCCGTGGGTGGTGGAGGTGCGGTGGTTGCTTTATATATATATATATATATATATATATATATATATATATATATATATATATATATATATATATATATATATATATTTACATTTATATTTATATTTATTTATACACACATATATATATATATATTATTTATTTTTACATTTATATATATATATTTATATTTATACTTATATTTATATATTTTTTATAAAAATATTTATATATATATATATATATATTTACATTTATATTTATTTATACACACATATATATATATATATTATATTTATTTTTAATCTTTATATTTATCAGCTTCACTTATTTGGTATCATCGCCATTTATTAAGGTAATTTATGAGTTTTAGTAGCTAAATCTTTGTTGTGGAAGGTTAAGAATTAGGAGAAAATCTAGCTATGTAAGTTTTTCCCATAAAATTATTATCCGAACAACAAGTCTTTTGTGTTTTCAAAACTAAGGATGTTTTTAGTGTTTTCTTAGAAAATCTCATCTTTTGCCCAGAGGAAGGGAGTTTATGATGATATGAATTTTCGAAAAAGAAAATTTTTGCTAAAAACATTTGACATCTTTGATTTAGGAGAAATCCTTCTGTCCCCAAGAGGTTGATAGTTAAACAATTAACGTCGTTTGCAAAGATGACAAGTGAAGTGTTGTTCGCATAACAGTTTTATAAGTCTAACTTACATAAGATAGATTTGATTTTAACATTTAACCAACCACAACAATCTTAGCCAACTCATTTGGAGATAGATGACTATGATCATCAAGATAATTTAATAAAAAATGAAGAGCTTGTTGAATATCCAAAAATTTTGGATAAATTGAATAAATGGACTATTCCTACTGTGCCTTCAAAACAAATTTATAAATTTGGCATGTTTGATGTTATATCTCGTTTTGTTGTTAAGCAGATAGAACAAACTATCCAAGTGTCTGAAAACTCAGACAATCAGACTTTTAAGTAAAAAAGATTTACTTCCTTTCAAAGATTACAATTTTATCCATATTGGATTAATTCAAATTGCTTTTAAACCCTTGACTTTGTTAGGTTTAAATTCAAGTATCATGGCTTATGTTAGAGATGGAAGGTGTAAAGATTTTAAGCCTTCTCTAGCTGCTTTATTAGAGACTAGTCTGTGTCATGGACCAGTCTATTTCGATGTCTCTCCAAATTTAAGTTTATCTTTATCTGATAAGAATCTATCAGATGCTGTGCAATTAACTATTCATACCAATGGTTATAACTTCAAACCAGGAAGTGAGATAATAGCAATATGCTATAGGATATATTATAAAGTTTTAAACACGCTTAACCCAAAGGCTAAGCAAATATCTTTTCCAGGAACTACAACTTTAGTTCAAACTAACTTATTAACCTCCAACGTAGCAACAAATAGGTTAATAAGATGGGACGAAATAGACTTCCCTACAACATGGTCTCTACCCCAAGAAGTAGACCCTGAACCTATCCTAAATAGAGAGGTTGATCAGATCATTCAGAATACTGAAGGAGACATAGAAATAAAATTTAATTCTAATAGGATTACTAAAATACCTAGAACCCTGTCTTCTAGACATTCTGTTAGTAATTACTACACTACACCCAGTGAACTTACTAGAAATCCTAGTGCGACAAACAGAGCTTCTACTTCTCAAATAGGAGAAGAGGTAGAGTCTGTAGAACACATAAGAATTAGCGAGAATAAAATTCCACATGGAATTTACCAAAAAACCAATTCCCAGAGTAGGCAATCACCTACTCAATCTGAAATGAGTTTCGGTATATGATGGACCTAAGTCCAGGAAGTGCTATGAGAGAGCTCATCAATGATGAGTTCCAACACGAAATGTATTTTCAATTTAGAAAATGGTATTTCAAAACCTTTTCTTCTCCTGAATTAAACAATTTCAAAGATATTTATTATGATGAGTTAGCCATAACTCAGAATTACATTCCTTTTGTTAAATGGTTTATAGCCTATTTTATTAAAAAAATTGGCCCTGAAATTCTTGTTTTACAATCAAATTCTTGGACAACGACCAATGGAGAGGAAATAATTTCTCCTTTTCCTCCTAAGCAAGCTATAACCCTTGGCAAAGATGCTGAGGCCAAAGCTCTTTTTACCATTCAAAAGGTTGAACACAACCAAGTCACTATTAGAGAATTGAACTCTATAATAAAATCCCAGAATTATACAAATACTTTCCTTTTATGTTTTGGAGAACAACTTATTTCTCTAGAAAAAGATTTATTATCTTTAAAGAATTTGATGGAAAAACAAATTGCTCAACAGAAAGTTATTATAGAGCAATTGAACAAGGAAAAATCGACAGAAGTCATCCCCATTATAAAGGATGTTCCTCTAGTCCAACCTCCTATTTCCATAGAAGGTTTTAAAATGGATAATGATAACGCAGAGTTCACTCGTATCCTTGAACAAAAGTTGAAGGATTTACGTTTAAATATTTTGTCTCAGAAAGATACTTCTTAAAATACCTCAGAGATTTCTGAGGATAGTGAAGACATCAATAATATTGATGAGCTTACCAAGATGTTTAGTAACCAGGACATCAACGAGACCCTAGAGGTTAATCCCATATATACCTCTAAGTCTTTAGAAAAATATTATTATAAAAGGCCTTCGCCCCAGGATCTTCTATTTGAAGAAACTGAGCCCTATCAGAATTCATATTCTGGAAAATCCATTTATGAATGGAATATTGATGGTCTAGGTGATAAACAAGTTATAGACACCGTACATAGAATGATTATGTATTCCACCGTCTGCAAACAACAAGGTAATTCTGATAGCTCTATAGCTTCCTTTATAGCCACTGGCTTTGTCGGCCAATTAAGAGGTTGGTGGGATCACTACCTCACAGATATTCAAAAAAAGGAGATTCTATCTCATAAGAAAGAGGTCAAGCTAGAAACTAGCGGTAGTGCTATTACTACAAACACAGGCGAAGAAGACGTCGTATATACTTTATGCCTTTCCATTCTACAACACTTTGTAGGAACCAATGTCCCAATAGGAGAAAAATTACAAACTCTCCTCCAAAATTTAAGATGTCCTTCCTTAACCCATTTTAGATGGTATAAGGACACCTTCTTGTCTAGAGTTTTTCAATTAAAAAACCCTGATTCTATCCATTGGAAATCCAAGTTTGTGGATGGATTACCTTATTTATTTGCTGAAAAAGTTCGGCAATCCTTAAGGACTAAGAATGATGGCATAAACATAAATTATGCTGACCTAACTTATGGTCAAATCATCAGCAGCTGTATTAATGAAGGATTAGCCTTATGTAATGACATAAAGCTAAAAAACCAACTTAAGAAACAGAAACTTTCTGAAAAGCACCAATTAGGTGAATTTTGTGAACAGTTTGCTTTTGATCTAGATAAACCCCCAGGTTTAAATAAGAAAAAGCAGAAAATAGGAAAAAGCAAACCTTATAAGAATTATAAGGATAAGACAAGGGATTTTTATAAAACCCCTAATAAGAAGAAATATAGGAGAAGGTTTTACAATAGGGAAAGACCTAAAGAAAAACCCTTCAATCCCAAGGGAAAGAGAAAAGCCAAAAAGCTTGATATAACCTGCCATAAATGTGGCAAGGTTGGTCACTATGCCAATCAGTGTTGGACTAAAAAAGCCCTTAATGAGATTAAAGACGAGCAATTAAAAGCTCAATTAGAGAAGGTTATGTTATTTAATTCCAATTCAGAAACAGAATCCTCAGATGAGGATATAGGAGTCATCTATGAGTCCTCAACTGGATCATCTTCCACAGACAACAATGATTGTCAGTGTAATGAGTTAAATTATTGGAAATCCATAGTCGACATGAACGGCTTAAATGTTCTTACTGCAGAACGAGATGAAGCCTTAAAGGCTTTAGAAACTATTTCAGATAATAATCTGAAAAGAAAAATGATCAATTTTCTGATAAAGGAAAATGAAAAAAGGGAATCCCCTTTAATCATAGAAGCACCTTATCAAATCAGTGAGGTGATGTCTAGATTTAGACAGTCCAATATTAAGGAGACACCGGTCTCTATGATAGACTTGAAAAGAGAAATAAATCTCTTAAAATCTGAAATTTCTCAGATTAAGAAAGACAATAATGTCTTACATCAAAGGGTAACTCTTTTAGAAGGCCCGGAAAAAATAGAAGGAATTCCTTCTAGTGATAACAATTATCTGTCTCTTTTAGATAGAGTGACATCACAAAAATGGTTTGTCAAAGTTACTTTGATGATTAATAAAAATTTTATTTTAGAAAATGAAATTGCTCTTATAGATAGTGGAGCAGATTTAAGTTGTATACAGGAAGGGATTATCCCTACTAAATACTTTTCAAAAACATCTCAAGCCCTCACACAGGCTGGAGGCGACAAACTGCAAGTTAAATACAAACTTTCAAATGCCTATATTTGTAATCAAAATATTTGTTTACCGACGTCTTTTATTTTAGTCAAAAATTTGACTCAGAATTATACTAGGCACCCCCTTTTTACATAAAATTATGCCTATTATAAACATTGATCAAAGTGGAATTACTACTATTATAGATAGTAAAAAAATCATTTTCAAATTCATTACTGATCCCCATGTCAGAATGTTAAATGAAGTAAGGGATATTCTCCTTAATAAAGAAAAGCAATTATGCTTTCTTAAAGAAGAAGTAGACTTACTTAATATAAGTGAGCAACTTAGTAAAGATAATATTAAGAAACAAATAAAGATTATTGAGCAACAATTTGTTGCAGAAGTTTGCAATGATCTTCCTAATGCTTTCCGGAATAGGAAGCAGCATATTATATGCTTACCCTATGAAGATGACTTCATTGAAAGTCAGATCCCAACTAAGGCTAGGCCAGCTCAAATGAACAAGGAATACCTTGATTTGTGTAAAAAAGAGATTAACTCTCTTTTAGAAAAGGGATTGATTAGAAATTCTAAATCACCCTGGAGCTGCACAGCGTTCTATGTTAATAAAAAGGCTGAACAGGAACGAGGAGTTCCTAGACTAGTTATTAATTATAAACCCCTTAATAGGGTGTTAAAATGGATCAGGTATCCTATCCCTAATAAAAAGGATCTTTTAGACAGATTAAACGATGCTTTAATCTTTTCAAATTTTGACATGAAATCAGGTTACTGGCAGATCCAAATAAGTGAAGCTGATAAAAATAAAACAGCTTTTACTGTGCCCTTTGGACACTTCGAATGGAATGTTCTCCCCTTTGGCTTGAAAAACGCCCCTTCTGAGTTTCAAAATATCATGAATGATATTTTTAATCCTTATTCAGAATTCATAATTGTTTACATAGATGATGTTTTAATCTTTTCTAAAGATATTGACCAACACATAAAACATTTGAAGATTTTCAAAGGTTTGGTCAAACATAATGGTTTAGTTATTTCTGCCCCAAAAATGAAACTTTTTCAAACAAAAGTCAGATTTCTAGGTCATGAAATAGACCAAGGAACGATTGTTCCTATCAGCAGAAGCATAGAATTCGCTTCTAAATTTCCCAATATTATTTCTGAAAAGAAACAATTACAGATGTTTTTGGGAAGTCTGAATTATATCTCAGACTATTATGAAAACTTGTCACAAGATACAGCTATTTTATATAATAGGCTTAGAAAAAGTCCAGGACCTTGGACAGAGAAACATTCTCAGGCTGTCCAAAGAATTAAGGCCAAAGTAAAATGTTTACCTTGCTTGAATTTAGCAAATCCTAAGTTTTTTAAATTTGTTGAAACAGATGCTTCAGATTTAGGATATGGTGGTATCTTGAAACAGTAAATCCTAATAATTCAAAAGAAGATCTGGTAAGATTTACATCAGGGAAATGGAATCCAACCCAGTCGAAATACTCTACTATTAAAAAGGAAATGCTTTCCATAATAAAATGCATTTCAAAGTTCCAAGATGATTTATTAAATCAAAAATTTTTACTTAGAATTGACTGCAGTTCTGCCAAGTCAATTATAGAAAAGGATGTAAAAAAATTAGTGGCAAAACAAATCTTTGCCAGTTGGCAAGCACAATTATCTGCCTTCGAATTTGATATACAATATATTAAAGAAAATAATTCTCTTGCTGACTATTTGACACGTGAATTTTTGCAGGGAGAATAATAACCCTCCTAGGGAGGACCCTAGGGAAGATGGCAACCCCCAGCAGGGGAAGAGGGCGCGGCTACAATAGCCGTGGCCGTGGTGGTCGTGGAGGCAACAATATGCTGCCCTACCAAGAAACAAATATTCCTCTAATAGGGGATTGGACCACGGTCCATTATAACAGAACTAGAAATATGCAGCAATTGCCTGCACCTCCAAGGAAAGAAGATATACCTTCTTCCTCATCAGGTAAGACAACGTCTTACAAAGAGGCGGCAGTCAATGACCCCCCTCAAGAGGTAACAGAATATTTTGAAAACCCTGTTACCGAAGATATAATGTATATCGAAGAAGAAGATATCAATATGACTCCCAATGATGGGTGGTCAATTAAAACAAGATACCTTGAATCAAGAGGATATCCTGGTCTTTATGGCAAAACCAGACCAAATCTGGAGATTTTGCTAATAGTTACTGAATCAGTGACAATTACCCATCACCACCAAAACAATAATCCAGAAAGTTTTATAAACTTCAGCAAGTGCCATATCAATAAGATATTGTCACCCAGAGAATGGGGATTAAATCCTAATGGAGAAAAGGCAATAAAAATTGCCGAAGGAAAATATGTATATTTTAACTATTGGGATTATATCCAAGCCTTTTCATTGGCTTTTTATTATCAAAACCCGAAGAACAAGCATTCTTGGTTCTTTAGTATCAACCCAGAAGTGGTTGAGAAACCTATACCAAATTGGTTTTACAGTTGGTGGATAAAATTTGGCCCTTCTCTGGAAATTTTACCAGTAGATTTACTACGCTTATATGATGATTGGTGCAACCATAGCCCCTTAATTTTGAAGAATACTTCTAAAATGATTACAGGACAAGGTCCATGTTTATATTTTATTAAATTCCAGATCCCATGGATATGGAGATGGACTATTACCATAGCCCGGGATAGGTACAATATCCCTGTTATTAGAAGAAATTTCTTATACAAATGGTGGGCTAAAATGGCCACTGAAGACCTTCAATACATAGAGGCCAAAGTTGAGACAGCCATAGCTGATGATCAATGTAAAACGAAAGAACAAAGTTCCCAAGAACTTTCAATAGCTAATTTAAAAAATTACTTCCAAAAGATTCATCCTAATGAAACGGAAGAACAGATTATGGTCAAAACTCTTGATTATATGAAGAACCAATTCTTTAAAAATTTCCAATTCAAAAATGAAGCAGTATCAATGAAGACCAGTTCATCGCAAGGATCAATGGACTCAAATGCCTTTGATTGCTTAGTAGGGGAATCTCAAGCAGAGGAAGACCCTACCCCCGAAGACCTCTGGGACGCCATGATTGAATCAATGACTCAGAAAGGCAAAAAGGAATAAGGACAATACATCAATCGTCAGCCATGACGTCACAAGGCCAATAATACATATCCGGCCAAAAAGAGAATCTTTATTTGCTTTATAGCCTGTCGGCCATTTAGGCAATTATAGTGCCCTTTACTATTCACTTTTTTAAAGTCTTTGTCGTTTGTCATTATGAATGTGCCTATGGGGCCCACAAAAGCGTACCCGGCATTGATAATGATTTTTGTCGTTTTGTTTACCGGCTACCGAATGTAACAGTAGTCTTTTACCGGCTTAAATAGTAAGCCTTTATTTTTTCTATATAAGGCATATCTGCCTCAGTTGTAAGACAAGCTTTCACATATATAAAAATTTATATATATATATATATATATTTACATTTATATATATATATATATATATATATATATATATATATATATATATTTACATTTATATTTATATTTATTTATACACACACACATATATATATATATTATATTTATTTTTACATTTATATATATATATATATATATATATATATTTATACTTATATTTATATATTTTTTATAAAAATATTTATATATATATATATATATATATATTTACATTTATATTTATATTTATTTATACACACATATATATATTCAGAGCCATGTTGGGCTAGTTCTTCGTATGGACTTATAATTTTAGCAGTATCTTTTTGTGTTTTTTGGTAATAGTATATAGGCTGGAATAGCTGTACCTAAGCACCCAACATTTGTTGGATAATTAAACACTTTGTTCTTAAGAATAGTGTTTAATGAAGGCTTGATTTCAGCAAAACAACGCCACGTATCTATTACTGACTCAAAGTGTTTTTAGTGTTTTTCTTTGTTATATCATCATTTTTTCCCGAGGAGAAGGGGATGTTAAGGTGATTTTTCAGAAAAGAAAATTTTTGCTAAAAGCCATTTGGTGTCTTTGATTTAGGAGAAATCCTTCTATCCCTTCGGGTTGATAGTTAAAACAGTTCTACTGTTTGCAAAGATGACAAAATGATTTTGAGAAAAAGATAAGTCCATAAGTCTAACTAGCCCAAGAGGATCTGATTCTGTTATCCGACTAGCCACAACTATCTTAGCACAATCATAATATGGAACTGGATCTGATTATAATATGGAACTTGGATCAGCTAAACAAGTGGACAATACCGTCCGTACCCTCCAAACAAATATACAGGTTTGGAATGTTTGACGTTATCTCCAGGTATGCTGTTAAAACCATAGAACAGACCATACAAATCTCTGGGAATACCCAGACCATAAATTTGCTAAGTAAAAGGGACTTAGCTCCCTTTAAGGACTACAACTTTATCCATGTAGGCCTTGTCCAGATAGCCTTTAAACCTTTAACTTTACTAGGTTTAGATTCCAGTATCATGGCCTATGTTAGAGATGGCAGAAGTAAAGACTTCAAGTCATCCTTAGCTGCTTTGATAGAAACCAGCTTGTGCCACGGACCCGTCTATTTTGACGTATCTCCTAATTTGAGTTTGTCCCTAACCGATAAAAATATCCTTGATGCTTTACAGCTCACCATACACACTAATGGCTATAACTTTAAACCAGGTAGTGAAATTATAGCAATATGCTATAGGGTCTATTATAAGGTGTTAAACACGCTTAACCCAAAAGTTAAGCAAATATCCTTCCCTGGAACAACAACCCTTGTCCAGACAAATCTATTAACCTCTAATATAGTTACCAATAGGTTGATTAGATGGAATGAAATAAACTTCCCAGAAACATGGTCCTTACCCCAAGCCATAGAGCCTGAACCTATCCTAAATAAGGATATTGACCAGATCGTTCAGAATACTGAAGGAGACATAGAAATAAAATTCAGTTCTAATAGGATTGCTAGGATACCCAGGACCATGTCTTCTAGGCACTCTATTAGTAATTACTACACCACACCCAGTGAACTTGCTAGGAATCCTAGCGAGACAAACAGGGCTTCTACTTCCCAAGTAGAAGAAGAGATAGAGACGGTAGAACACATAAGAATTAGTGAGAATAAAATTCCTCACGGAGTCTACCAAAGAGCCGCTTCCCATAGTAGGCAATCACCTACCCAGTCCGAAATGAGTTTTGGTATTTAATGGATTTAAACCCAGGAAGTGCTATGAGAGGGCTCGTCAATGATGAGTTCCAACACGAAAGATATTTTCAATTTAGAAAATGGTATTTCAAAACTTTTTCCCCTCCTGTTTTGAAAAGTTTCAAAGATATTTACTATGACGAGTTAGCAATAACTCAAAACTATATTCCTTTTGTTAAATGGTTTATAGGCCATTTTGTTAACAAAGTCAGCCAGGAAATTCTTGTTTTACAGTCAAATTCTTGGAGGACAGTAAAAGGAGAGGAGATAATTTCCCCATTTCCTCCGAAACAGGCTATAACCCTTGGCAAGGATGCTGAGGCTAGAGCCCTTTTCACCCTTCAAAAGGTTGAACATGATCAGGTGACTATTAGGGAGTTAAACTCCATAATAAGGTCCCAAAATTATACAAATACTTTTCTTTTATGCTTTGCAGAACAATTTGCCTCCTTGGAAAAAGACTTATCGTCTTTAAGGAGTCTTGTCGAAAAACAAATTGCCCAGCAAAAAACCATAGTTGACCAGCTGAGCAAAGAAAAATCTGCAGAGGCCATTCCTATTATAAAGGATGTCCCTCTCATCCAGCCCCCTATTCCCATAGAAGGCTTTAGAATGGATAGTGACAACACTGAATTCACGCGTATCCTCGAGCAGAAGCTAAAGGATTTACGCTTAAATGTCTTATCCCAAAAGGATACCTCTGGAAATACTTCAGAGACTTCTGAAGATAGTGAGGAAGTTAGTAATATTGATGAACTCACTAAGATGTTTAGTAACCAGCACGTCAATGATGTTGCTGAAATCAATCCCATCTATACGAATAAGTCCTTAGAGAAATATTATTACAAAAGGCCCTCACCTCAAGATTTATTCTTTGAGGAAACGGAACCATTCCAGAATTCATACTCTGGAAAATCTATCTATGAATGGAATATAGACGGTCTAGGTGATAAACAGATCATAGACACCGTACACAGAATGATCATGTACTCTACTGTTTGTAAGCAACAGGGCAATAATGACAGCTCTATAGCTTCCTTTATAGCCACTGGCTTTGTCGGCCAACTAAGAGGATGGTGGGACCACTACCTAAACGATAGTCAAAAAAAGGAAATCTTATCCCATAAGAAAGAAATCAAGCTAGAAACTAGCGGCAGTGCCATCACTACAACCACTGGCGAAGAGGACGCCGTCTATACCCTATGCCTATCCATCCTACAACATTTTGTAGGAACCAACATATCGATAGGAGAGAAATTACAAACCCTCCTCCAGAATCTAAGATGCCCTTCCTTAGCCCACTTTAGGTGGTATAAGGACACCTTCTTGTCCAGGGTTTTCCAACTAAAAAACCCTGACTCTATCCACTGGAAATCCAAGTTCGTAGATGGGTTACCATATCTATTTGCTGAAAAGATTCGGCAATCCTTAAGAAATAGGAATGATGGCATAAACATAAATTATGCTGACCTGACTTATGGCCAGATCATTAGTAATTGCATTAGTGAAGGATTAGCCTTGTGCAATGACATAAAGCTCAAGAACCAACTCAAAAAGCAAAAGCTTTCTGAGAAACACCAATTAGGTGAATTCTGCGAGCAGTTTGCTTTTGACCTAGAAAAACCCCCAGGTGCTAGTAAGCAGAAGCAAAAGCTAGGGAAAAATAAACCCTATAAGAACTATAAGGATAGAACCAAGAATCCTTACAAGAACCCCTACAAGGCTCCTAATAGGAAGAGATATAGAAACAGATTCTACAATAGACCCAAAGAGAAACCCTTCGTCCCAAAGGGGAAAAGGAAGGCCAAAAGCCTTGATATAACCTGCCACAAGTGTGGCAAGGTAGGACACTACGCCAACCAGTGTTGGACCAAGAAAGCCCTTAACGAAATTAAGGACGAGCAGTTAAAAACCCAACTAGAAAAAGTCCTGTTAGCTAGTTCTGAATCAGAGAGAGAGTCCTCAGATGAGGATATAGGAATCATATACAAATCCTCAACCGATTCGTCTTCCACAGACAATGACTATCAATGTAATGAATTAAATTACTGGAAATCCATTGTCGATATGAACGGCTTAAATGTTCTCACCGCAGAACAAGATGAAGCCTTAAAAGCCTTAGAAACCATCTCAGATAACAATCTGAAAAGAAAAATGATCAATTTTCTGATAAAAGAAAATGACAGAAAGGAGTCTCCCCTAATCATAGAGGCACCCTACCAGATCAGTGAGGTAATGTCTAGGTTTACACAGTCCAATATAAAAGAGACACCTGTCTCCATTATGGACTTAAAAAGAGAAATAAATCTCTTAAAATCTGAGATTGCTCAGATCAAAAGGAACAATAGTGTCCTACATCAAAGAATCACCATTTTAGAAGGTCCAGAAAAAATAGAGGAAATCCCCCCTAGCGATGGCAAATATTTATCTCTCTTAGACAGGGTAACATCGCAAAAATGGTTTGTCAAAATTACTTTAATGGTTAGTAAAAATTTTATTTTGGAAAATGAAATTGCTCTCATAGATAGTGGAACAGACTTAAATTGCATTCAGGAAGGGATCATCCCTACCAAATACTTTTCAAAAACATCTCAAGCCCTCACACAAGCTGGAGGCGACAAATTGCAAGTTAAATATAAACTTTCAAATGCCCATATTTGTAACCAAAGTATTTGCTTACCAACATCTTTTATCCTAGTCAAAAATTTGACTCACAGAATTATATTAGGCACCCCCTTTCTACATAATATTATGCCTATTATAAATATTGACCAGAGTGGAATCACCACTATTATAGATGACAAAAAAATCATTTTCAAATTCATTTCTGATCCTCATGTCAAGATGTTAAACGAGGTAAGAGATATTCTCCTCAATAAAGAGAAGCAAATGTGCTTCCTTAAGGAAGAAGTGAGCTTACTCAATATAAGTGAGCAGCTCAACAAAGATAACATTAAGAGCCAAATTAAGGCCATCGAACAACAATTTGTTGCAGAAGTTTGCAATGATCTTCCTAATGCTTTCTGGAATAGAAAGCAGCATGTTATATCCTTGCCCTATGAGGATGGTTTCATTGAAAACCAGATCCCTACTAAGGCCAGGCCAGCCCAAATGAACAAGGAATACCTTGACCTATGCAAAAGAGAAATTGATTCTCTCTTACAAAAAGGGCTGATTAGAAATTCTAAGTCTCCCTGGAGCTGTACAGCGTTCTATGTAAACAAGAATGCTGAGCAGGAACGAGGAGTTCCTAGGCTAGTTATTAATTACAAGCCCCTTAATAAGGTGTTGAAATGGATCAGGTATCCTATCCCTAATAAAAAGGATCTTTTAGATAGATTAAGCGATGCTCTAATCTTTTCAAAATTCGATATGAAGTCGGGTTACTGGAAAATCCAGATAAGTGAAGCTGATAAATATAAAACAGCCTTCACTGTGCCCTTTGGACACTTCGAGTGGAATGTCCTTCCCTTTGGTCTAAAAAATGCCCCTTCAGAGTTTCAAAATATTATGAATGACATTTTTAATGCCTACTCTGATTTCATAATTGTCTACATAGATGATGTTTTGGTCTTTTCCAAAAGTATTGACCAACACACAAAACATTTGAAAATTTTCAAAGGTTTGGTCAAGCATAATGGCTTAGTTATTTCTGCCCCAAAAATGAAGCTTTTCCAAATAAAGGCTAGGTTTCTAGGCCATGAGATAGACCAAGGAATGATAGTTCCTATTAGTAGGAGCATAGACTTTGCTTCCAAATTTCCCAATGTTATTTCTGAAAAGAAACAACTTCAGAGGTTCTTAGGGAGTCTCAATTATATCTCAGATTACTATGAGGACCTATCACAGGACACAGCCATTTTATACAATAGGCTCAGAAAGAACCCAGGGCCTTGGACAGAAAGACATTCCCAAGCTGTCCAAAGAATTAAAGCCAAAGTAAAATGTTTACCTTGCTTAAATTTAGCAAATCCTAAATTCTTTAAAATAGTTGAAACAGATGCTTCAGACTTAGGATATGGTGGTATCCTAAAACAGGCAAATCCCAATAATTCCAAAGAGGAACTGGTAAGATTTACTTCAGGAAAATGGAATCCGACCCAGTCGAAGTACTCGACCATTAAAAAAGAAATGCTTTCCATTATAAAATGCATTTCAAAATTCCAAGATGATTTGCTAAATAAAAAGTTTTTACTCAATTGACTGCAGCTCTGCCAAGTCAATAATTGAGAAAGATGTGAAAAATTTAGTGGCAAAACAAATCTTTGCCAACTGGCAAGCACAATTATCTGCTTTCGAATTTGAGATACAATACATTAAAGGAGAAAATAATTCTCTTGCTGACTATTTAACCCGTGAATTTTTGCAGGGTGAATGACTACCCCCAATAGGGGAAGAGGTCGTGGCTATGGCCGTGGCCGAGGACGTGGGAGCAACAATATGTTGCCCTACCAAGAATCAAACATTCCTCTAATAGGGGATTGGACTACAGTCCATAGGTCGAGAAACTTGCAGCAATTGCCTGCACCTCCAAGGAAAGAAGATATACCTTCTTCTTCATCAAGTAAGACTGCGTCTTACAAAGAAGCAATGGTCAATGAACCAACAGAAGTAACAGAATACCTTGAAAATCCTGTTACAGAGGACATCATGTATGTCGAAAAAGAAGATGTAGACTTGGCCCCTAATGATGGGTGGTCAATCAAAACAAGATATCTCGAATCTAGAGGATATCCTGGACTTTATGGTAAGTCTAGACCTCACCTGGAGGTACTATTATTAGTCACTGAATCAGTAACAATTACTCACCATCACCAGAATAATAACCCAGAAAGTTTTATAAACTTCAGCAAATGCCATATCAATAAGGTACTATCACCCAGAGAATGGGGACTGAACCCCAATGGGGAAAAGGCAATAAAAATTGCCGAAGGTAAATATGTTTATTTCAATTACTGGGATTATATCCAGGCTTTCTCATTGGCATTTTATTATCAAAATCCCAAGAACAAACATTCTTGGTTCTTCAGTATCAACCCAGAAGTGGTTGATAGGCCCATACCAAATTGGTTTTTTAACTGGTGGATCAAATTTGGTCCTTCCTTGGAAATTTTACCAGTAGATCTACTCCGCTTATATGATGACTGGTGTCACCACAGTCCCTTAATTCTGAAAAATACTTTTAAGATGATTACAGGACAAGGCCCATGCCTATATTTTATTAAATTCCAAATCCCATGGATATGGAGATGGACTATTACCATAACACAAGACAGGCACGGTATTCCTGTGCTTAGGAGAAATTTCTTCTATAAATGGTGGGCTAAAATGGCCACCGAGGACCTCCAGAATATCAAAGCCAAGGTTGAGACAGCCATAGCTGATAACCAGTGCAAAACAAAGTTCCAAGATTCCCAAGAGCTCTCAGTAGCCAACTTAAAGAATTACTTTAAAAAACTACACCCTAATGAAACGGAGGAACAAATCATGGTCAGGACCCTTGATTATATGAAAGAACAATTCTTTAAAAACTTTCAATTCAATAATGAAGCAGTGTCAATGAAGACCAGTTCGTCACAAGCATCAATAGACTCAGATGCCCTTGATTGCTTAGCCGGGGAATCCCAAGCTGAGGAGGACCCTACTCCCGAAGACTTCTGGGACGCCATGATCCAATCAATGGCCCATAAAGGAAGAGGACAAAACTCCAATCGTCAGCCATGACGTCACAAGGCCAATAATACATGCCCGGCCAAACTACTTTGTAATCTGTCGACCACTTTGTCGGCCACCTAGGCAATTATAATGCCCTTTACTGTTTACTTTTTAAGTTTTTGTCGTCTGTCATTATAAATGCGCCTATGGGGCCCACAAAAGCGTACCCGGCATTAAAAATGATTTTTTGTCGTTTTTTCCACAGGCTACCGAATGTAACAGTAGCTTTTTACCGGCTTAAATAGTGAGCCTTTTTCTTTTCTTTATAAGGCGAATCCGCCTCAGTTGTAAAATAAGCTTTAACATATAAGTCTTTTAAGTTTTTCAAGTTTAAATACAATTTCCTTCCGCAATCAATCGCACACTCTGCTTTCCTTTCCTTAAGGTAACTATAATTTCTTTAATTTCAATTTTATTTCAATTGTTCTTATGATATATCGTAGCTAAGTACCTAGTTGTGGCACGTCGGTCTCAAATGGTATCAAAGCCAAGGTTGAGACAGCCATAGCTGATATTTACATTTATATTTATATTTATTTATACACACATATATATATATATTATATTTATTTTTACATTTATATATATATTTATATTTATACTTATATTTATATATTTTTTATAAAAATATTTTTAATAGTTATCCAATGGATTTTGATTGTCTACTTTTTGTAATCCATTGGATTCAAAAAGATTAATGGATGAATTACAACCATCCACCCAATCCAATCCATTACTATTTTTTTTTTGTAATGGATGGATTGGACGGATTTTATTATGGACGGACCAGATATCCAGTTTCCCACTTTGACACTCCTAACCTCATCTTTAAACGTAAAAGTGGTGACATTTTTGTAATTAAGTTGGAAAAAAATTATGTGGTTTTCAACATCTTTAAATATGTGGAGAATGATTTAAAAAGTTCTTTTCAAAACTTTTTTTTTGAACAAAAGTTCTTTTCAAAACTTTACAGCTCGGTTGATTGCAATAACAGATGCAATTGAGTATGTTGCACTCTTTCTTCTCTTTGTGAATCTCGCTCTCTCCATTTGCGAACCATAGCACCGTCTCCTTACTCAATTATCTCGACCCTCTCTCATTCATTCTCATCTCTTGTGAAGGTGAACCTTGCTCTCTCTTTCTCGTTCTTTCTCATTCTATCTCTCATTTCTGTTGTGTCTTATGGCTCTCTCGTTTTGTCAATCATTCATTTTGATTTTTGCTTTGGGTGACTTCAACACTCTACTCTTTCAGACTAGCACCACATTCTTCCTTAATCTTGACTATCACTCATTGACTCACATTTAAGATCAAGAGACAACCAAAAGAGAAACCCTGAAATAATCAAGAACAATTGACAGTTACTTAACAATAAGGAAGATAAATCTCAAGATGCCCAATTGTGGATCAAATATTATCATGTTTTTTTAAAAAAAGAAATAGGCACCCATCTTATATTTCTCAAAATGTTTATGTCTAGTAGTGGGACCTAAATGTACACTATCATATATGTCTGTATGGTACAGGGTCATTGGCTCCTACTTTGAGCCAGTCTAGAGCCGGGAGCAGCAGAAGACGCAGTAGACTAGCTACTACTAATTCAGCTGCGGAGACTGAGCAGCTTAGGCAGGAGCTGCAGGATACTGGAGAGGAGGTTAGTAGATGGAGGGCAGACTATGCGAAGGTACTCCGTAGGCAGGAGCTGATGTATAAGTATTTTAAGAATATGGTGCCAGATGAGGAGCAAGCTTAAGAGTCTGGGGAGTCTGATGGCGGCAGCTTTCAGGATTTATTTTATCAGTTTGACATCTCAAGAGGAATGGTTAGTCAAAGAGATAATAATAACATAAGTAATGATAATGAATACCCCCTGCGGAAATTGTGAGCTCTTGAGCATTATAGCTTTGGGCTATAATCATCCTTCTTTAATTGTTTTGCTTTTTGTCCATTTTTTATTTGGAATGGGGGATTTAACACTTAATGGCCTCTTTTTGTTGTTTAAGAAAATGTATTAAGCACTTGAATTTATTTGTTGACCCTTATGCTCTCTCACAATTGCTCCCTACTCAAACTCTTCCCACTTTTCAGGAAGGTTGCTTTGTGGCCTCAGACCTCTCCTTTTCCAAAGTCTCTGAAGTTTCGGGAAAGGGTCGCTTTGTGACAATGAACCCTTTCTTACTCTAACTTTCCATAGTCTGAAGAAGGGTTGCTTTGCAGGTTCTAACCCTTCCTTACTTGAACTTTGTGTGGCTTAGGCCCTCTACCAAAACTTTCTAGTGTTTGGGGAATGGTCACCTTGTAACCTCAAACCCTTCCCCATACTCTCTAGAGTTTTAGGAAGGGTCGTGGTATAATCTCAGTCCCTTCTTTGCTTAAACTCTCTAGAGCTAGGGAATGAGTTGCTTTTTGACTTCAGACATCTCTCATTACTCAAACCATCCGGAGTTTAGGAAAGGTCGCTTCGGACCTTAAAACATTTGCTACTCAAACTTCCTGGCGATTGGGAAATAGTTCTGTTGTGGCCTCAAACCATCCTTACTGGAAACTCTATGGAGTTTTGGAAAGAATCAGGTTGCAGACTTGGACCTTTCCTCGTTCAAACTCTATATAGTTTCGATAAGAGATGTTTTGAGTAGGACCCTTCCTAACTCAAACTCTTCAAATTTATGTAAACATTTGCTTTGAATCCACAAATCCTTCCTTAATCAAGCTATCTGCATAACTTACAATAACTTTGAAGTGTTGTAACTTTGACACATTCAGCAAGAAGCTATAGGTGATTTGTGGATTCAAAGCAAATGTTTACATAACTTTGAAGTGAGTTCATACAAATCACCTATAGCTTCTTCCTGAATGTGTCAAAGTGTTGTAATGGCTTGGAGTTCCCACCACACACACTTCATTTGATTCCACCAACATTAATGTAAGGGTGCCTATGCCTTTTGGATTTCTATTATTTGCATCTAATTAGGCTACATAAAACTTCTCCTTTTATATAATGGATTAATAGATTTTTTTTTTGTTTCAATAAGTACTCAGTGCATTTTATTCATAATCAAATCTGTAATACATGAAGGTATATCAAAGTACTCTTGAGAACTAGCAGTAAATAAGGATACCCTGACAATGTATTAATAGGTTGATAGGTACTTTATATTTAATTTAAATATCATATATTTTTACAAGACCAAAAATGGAAGTTTAGTAAAATGGGGGGTATGAAGTTTAACTTCAACTTACAATTCTTTTTTGTTGGGCCGAATGAGAAATAAAGTGAGATAGCCCATGATCCAGTCCAAACCAAACCCTGAAAAGAACCCTCATTTTATTTTCAAGTCTAACAACATTTCTCACTCCCCTATCTGCCTCATCTCCTGCCCCTGCCTCTCCGGTGCGTGTTATCACTCATTTGGAATGGTTAGTATCTCATTTTGCTTTTGCTTCTTCTTTAATCTATGCCGAAACTCCATTTTCATATGCATTTTCGATCTCTGTTCCCTTTTAGACCAATTTACTTTCTGTCTTAGATACGTAAATCTGCTAAATTTAGGGATTTGCTATGTTCAATAGCACTTAGTTTAGGTTTACGTGTTGGTGCTTTGATTAATTAGGGTGTTTTGTTGTGCGTGTTATGCAATGCCCTGTGATTAGGAGTTTTAGTAGCTAATAGCTGTTTATATAAGCTTTTATCTTAAGATAAGAGAATTAACAATGTTACTTCATCATGTATAAAGGCATTTGTTAAGTCTCAGAAATCAAAGGCCTATTTCAAGAGATATCAAGTGAAGTTTAAAAGAAGAAGAGGTATTATTATTATTAGTATATAGTTTTTCCATTCATCCCTAGTTTTAGTTTATTTTTGTTGATAATTGATAATGAATCTGCAGAGGGAAAGACTGATTACCGAGCGAGGATTCGCTTGATTAATCAGGACAAGAACAAGTATAACACTCCTAAATACCGCTTTGTGGTTCGATTTGTATCCTTTTTTGTTAGTCCACTGGTTTATTTGATTGTCGTGAATCGTGATTTATTAGCAGTAGCAATATCTTTCTTAAGATTTCTCCCTTTGAGTGTTAAGCCTTGAACACATTATTAGACAAACAAGGATATCATTGCACAAATTGTATCTGCAAGAATTGCTGGTGACATTGTTCTTGCTGCTGCATATGCACATGAACTGCCACACTATGGTCTTGAAGTAGGTCTTACAAACTATGCTGCAGGTAATTCATCTATGGAATAATAATGGAATCCTTTTCACTCTGCCTATTTGTGGGTGTGTGTGTTTGTTTTTTGTTGATGTTTTTATGCTCGTGATTAAAATTTTCAAAATGTGGCCAGCCTACTGCACTGGACTCCTCTTGGCTCGTCGAGTTCTTAAAATGCTTGAAATGGATGAGGAGTATGAGGGCAATGTAGAGGTATCAACCGATTTGCTATGCTGTTTATTTATTTATCTATCCATCTAGTTTCTTTTGTGTATGTTGATTGGTGGTATCTTATTCAGGCTACTGGTGAGGATTATTCAGTTGAGCCTGCTGATACCAGAAGGCCATTCCGTGCTCTCCTTGATGTTGGTCTTATTAAGACCACAACTGGAAACCGTGTCTTTGGTGCACTCAAGGTATTCATTGTTATGTGCCAGAACATTTCCTTTATTCTTTTCCAAGCTGGTGGTTTTAAATGTTTGTTTTGAATTACAGGGAGCTTTGGATGGCGGTTTGGATATTCCACACAGCGATAAAAGGTTTGCTGGTTTTGACAAGGAAAAGAAAGAGCTTGATCCTGAGGTTCACCGTAAATATATCTTTGGTGGACATGTTGCTTCCTATATGAAGGCATGTTAAAAATATTGTGTTTGGTGCTTATACAAATTTTTGGTTCATTCATCATAAGGATTTTGTTGGAATTTTTGTGCAAACCTTGATAGTATTCTTTGTTTGTAGATGTTGACTGAAGATGAACCAGAGAAATACCAGTCACACTTCAGTGAATATATCAAGCGTGGTATAGAGGCTGATGGGATTGAGGAACTATACAAAAAGGTTCATGCTGCTATTCGCGCAGATCCCACAATAAAGAAGTCTGGGAAGCAGCCACCAAAGGAACACAAGAGGTAAAAACATGACGTTTTTTTCCCACTTGACTCTAATAAAATTGTGCCTTGCATGTGTCTATCTGCTTATCTTTTTTGGTTGCAAAAGAGAGAAAAGGAAAAAGAAAATAAAAATCGAAACTACTCTAATGAAATATGTCTATCTGCTTATCTGATGTTTTTCAAAATGACTGACCTGTTGTTAACTTAGTAGTATTTCAACCATCCTTTGATTTTATGATAAGTTTGTTAATGAAATTATGCTTGACATATAATTTGAAAGAAAATTATACTGAATATATAACATTTTGTTCTTTGAACAGGTACAACCTGAAGAAGCTCACATACGATGAGAGGAAGGAGAAGTTGATTGCACGCTTGGAAGCTCTGAATAATGCAGCTGGAGATGGAGATGAAGATGACGATGATGATGAGAGAAATTGAATTATGAATGCAGGCAAATGCTGCATATCGCGAAGTTACAACGCGAACTTCTTCTGTATTCATTTTCTAGAAAATTTTGTTGCTTGAACTTTTTAATTTTATAGGTTAAATTTTTTCGATATGTTGAATTAGACAGCATTCATGTGTTTCAATTTAAATGGTTCAACAAATATAATTTCTTACCATTAAACTTTCGGGTTTGGGGGTTCTTTTATGGGTTAAGGAAGGGTTTTAAATTATATACCAATAAAAAGACACGGTTTGAAATGTGTGCATTGCCATAGATCTATATAGAATCTTTTGTTGGTTTATCAAATTATTAGTCGTTTAACTAAAAAGCATGCAAACTATCAATTATTATCATGATCTTTCTAGTAAGTTTATGGTGGAGATTTTATTATACTTTTTTATAGTACATGTTTTTTTGTTTCTGTATGTTAAACTCATTAATAATTTTGCTTTCCGTGTGAAACAATATTAATTTAATTTCAATATAAAATATTCTAGTTTGTCTTTGACAATTCTCATTGATATTAAATCGTTTATTGCACTTAGGTTTAGTAAAGATTGTGCGTGTTATATATATATATAGTGTTTAAATACTTGTCACCCCCTACAAATGTTATTATCTATTTACCCCCTGAAAAAAAAAAGTTCAAAAAACACTTTGCAAAATATAACATTATCCAGTTACCCCCTTACAAATGTTGCCACTATTCATTTACCCCCCAGTTTGAGGGGGTAACTGAATAATTTTATATTTTGCAGGGTGTTTTTTGAAGCGGAGGGTAAATGGATATCAGGTAATTTTGCAGGGGGGTGACAAGTATTTAAGCCTATATATAGACACTGTATTTTTTCATAACATGTGATAAATACTTTTAACTTAAAAAAAAATAGGAGATGACATTTGGCAACTTGTGAAAACTACTTTTGCTACAAGCAAAATAAATGAATCTATTATAGAGACCTTACTTGTGCTTATCATAACATGTGATAATCACGAACTTTAGGCCTATCTGCTAGTGTAATGTTGTCTTCAAGGTGGTAACTAAAGTGTTGGTCAACTGCTTGAGGCCATTCTTGGATGACCCTGTTAGCCCACTCCAGAGTAGTTTCCTCCCTCAAAGAGGGACTACTGATAATGCCATCATAGTGTAGGAAGTGGTCCATTATATGTGTAAGTCTCGTGCCAAGAAAGGCTCCATTGCTTTCAAAATAGACATTGCGAAAGCCTACGATCGGCTCAAGTGGCAGTTTTTGGAGGTCACTCTACAAGACTCTGCTTTCCCCACAAAAAAATTCCTTCATCATGAGTTGCGTGCAGTCTAGCCATCTATCAGTGTTGTGGAATGGTGCTAAAACCAATGACTTTAGGCCATATAAAAGTCTCCGGCAAGGTGATCCACTGTCCCCTTATCTCTTTGCTCTTTGCATGGAAAAGCTTTCGCTTAGCATCCAAGAAAAGGTAGAGAACAGCTCTTGGAACCCGGCCCACGACTCTCTCACATCTTGTTCGTTGGTGACATGCTTCTTTTATGTGAAGCCAACACTAACCAAGTAGAAGTTGCCATGGATACTCTCAATCATTTTTGCCAAGCTTCTGGTCTGAAAATTAACACTTTGAAGTCTAAAGCCATGTGTTCTAGGATGGTCTCGGGGGATTGGAAGCAAATGATCAAGGACATTTCCTCTATTAACTTCGTCACTGATCTTGGTCATTACCTCGACTTCCCTTTGGTGAATGGTGGGGTGGAGAGAAATGTGTACAATGGCATCCTAGATAAAGTCTCTAAGAAGCTTGCATCTTGGAAAGGCAATCTCTTGAATAAAGCTGGCAAAGCTTGTTTAGTGAAATCAATGACTACTGTCATACCTGTCTACACCATGCAGATACATTACGTTCCCACCTATGTACTTGGAATCATGTCAACTAGAATGTTGTTACTAGTCCCAAGCGCTATGGGGGCCTCGACATCAGGGACGCTAGAAATACTAACTATGCTCTCCTTGGTAAACTCGTGTGGAGTCTACTTCAGCACTAGGATAAATTATGGATCCAAGCCCTTACTCATAAATATCTCGACGAAGACTCAATTTGGTAAGCCAAGAAAAAAACTTGCCCTTCTATTACTTGGCGTGGTATTCAAAAGGCTATTTCTATATTTGCTAAAGGTTACAATTTTTGAGTTGGGCCCTTGTGACATCTATAGAGATGGGAGGTGGCATTTGTAGAGGCTGTCAACTATGTTATCTCCTGAACTTGTTGATTTGATCCAGCATATTCTTGCCCCTTTGGCTTTGGGTCCATGGCTTCCAGATGCTTGTACATGGAATCATATCGCTCAAGGCCGATATACTTGCACAAGTGGTTACCATTGGCTTCTCAACCAACATATGAATTTGAATGTCAACGTCAACATGAAGTGAATTTGGCGTCTCAAAATCCAAGCTAAGCTACAACACTTCATATAGCTTCCCAAAGCTGCACCCATTGCTCCTCACCCATGGAAGACCTCCTCCACTGCCTCCATGAATGCTCCCACTCGAAAGAGGTGTGGCTCCGTTTGGGAATAGGAGTCCATCCAACTTTTTTGTCACAATCTGAGGTCGATCCCTGGATCTATGATATGATTCTCAGTACTTCCATGTATATTGTTATTGCTGGTTTGTGGAAGGTGTGGTGTTGGCGCAACAATATGATCTTTGAAAATTCATGAACGTTGGAAAATTTATGAAGTGTTAAGAAGGTTTGTGTGTCTCACGATGAGTTTCTAGATTCATTCCCTCACCAGGGGATGGACGTTGCCTTGGCTAACCTCAGTAATCATTGGACTCCAGCACCTGTCAGTTATGTCAAAATCAACGTGAATGGGAGTTTCTTGGAAGACTTTCTTCGCATTGGAACTGGTGGTATTCTCCTGGATCACACAGCTGATTGGGTTGATGGCGGCATGATGCCCTCTTGGCAGAACTGATGGATGTTGAGAGGGGTCTTGAACCGTGCTTTGCTAATGGCTTTTCGAAAATTGTTTGTGAGAGTGACTATTTGGAATATGTGAATTTATTTCTAATGGAGCGTACTCATGTTTTATACTCTTATGCTTCGATCCTCAAGATTGCGGATGCCCTTCAGCAGTCGATATCTATTAGCCTGGTCAATGTTCCGAGAGACAACAACAAATGCGCAGACTTCTTAGCCTAGGAAGGCGCCTACTCAGCATACAATATTCTCTTAGATCACCCACCAACAATATTGGAGGCTCTCATTTTAAGAGATAAGCTTGGGACTTAGCTTGTGTCTTTTTTTTGTTTCTGTCTTTTTCCTTACTTGCTTTGATACTTTGTAACACCACCAAAAAGAAAACTTAAAGTTATAATAACAATGAGTGGAATTGGACCACATTAAATAAAGTTACAAGGTTGAACATTTTTCTTAAAAAAAATGAAGATAAAGGATACTCCCTTTATCCCAAATCTTTTGATAATTTAGTAAATGACGCATAGAATAAGGAAATAATAACTAAGTAAATATGTAGACTAAAATACCCTCATTTGATACTTTGGTACTTTGTGTCATATACAAACTCTTCAACCCTCTTGCAAAAGATCGTTTAAGATCCCATTTTCCAAGAAAACTCCTATTATACGTTCAACTAAGACCCACTTTTCTGCTAATATATGTAAACACAATACTTTCAACAAAAGATTATTCTTAGAATTGCTCATTTTGCATCAAAATGGTAGAAACTATTAGTGGGTTGTGGGAGAAAAGTGAGAATGACAATGCTCATTGTTGCTCTAACTTTTTTGTGCGTAGCCAAGTCCTTGTTGCCTTGCCTCAATGGTGACTGTTGGGAGGGAAAATGTTGGTTACTTTTCAGTTCCTTGCGGATAGTTTGATTACTCATTCGACAATGGAAAATGCTCCTAAAATTTTGTCAGTGTGGTAAACAAAAACTGAAAAATAATCATTATTCGAGTGTTGAATTTGTTTCTTCTTTAATGACATAGGGAAAATAGTGTTGGGTAGCAACCGTTGTGAAAAAAAACTACAACATAGAAGGATTACTTTGACACTTGTTTGAAACATAAATGGCCCAAAGTGAGGAAAAAAAACATAAAAGACTAAATTGAAATTTTGGTGAAACATAAATGACCAAAAGTAGGGGTGGGCATTGGGTGAGTTTTGATGCATTTAAACATCCAACCTAATCAAATACTTATGGGTTGAGTTTGACAAAATTAGACTCAAATTTTTGTGTAACCCAAACCAAACCAAGCCGATCTCAAATTAGTTGGATTGGGTTGAATACTGTGCTCATTAGTAAAATATATTTTTCTAGAAAAATCAAAAAAAGAAAGAACAATACTCCCTCCCTCTGTTCCTATATACTTGTCGCTTTTTGGCTTTTTACACATACCAATGAAACCAATAAATTTTGTTACTTTTGATACAATTAATTCTCCTTTACCTATAATACCCTTAATGATTTATTATCTCATTTCATTTACTTCTCTCTCTGCAATAAATATTTGAGGGCATTATTAACAAAACAATAATAAATGTTGCATTGGACTTTGAAAATGACATGTAAATAGAAACAAATTTTTTCTCCAAAAACGATAAGTAATAAGGGTCCGTTTGGATAGAGCTTATTTTGAGCTTATGAAAAACAACTTATGTAAATAAATAAGCTTTTATGTATTACTCATAAGCTTGTCAATATAGTTTATGAAAAAACAGCTTTTAGAGATATAACTTTCGTTAGTGACAACTTATGAGTCAACATAAAAACTTATTTATCTCCATAAGTTATTTTTCAAAAGCTCAAAAATAAGCTAATCCAAACGAGCCCTAAGTAACGGGAGTATGTCTTTATTTGGTCCAAAAGTGTATTTTGGCGGAACAATGACACAATTTTTTATAATTTAAGATGCTAAAAAGATACTTTTTTGGTGACAAACATGCTAAAAAGATACTTATTACCTAAACATACTAATTAAAAAGTTGTTTAATTACTATTCATTAACAAAATTTTAAATAACTAGTCAAAGAAATATTTTTTATTCCAGTTCTTTAAATGGTATCCTAAAATCCTTCAAAATATTCTATTTAAAAAGAGACGAGCATAATGCCATTATTCCTCCATGGCCCATATGCAAAAAGTACAATGAAGTAATGGAGTAATAATAAAGTAATAGAAACAAAATAAAAATAAAATATAATATAAACAATTAAAAAATTTGACTCCATGTAGAAAGTCCGTTTGTCCTAAAGTTCTCTTGAAACGTTCAAATGCAAAAAAAATCAATCACACCCATGCAGTAATGCTTCACCTAAAAGCTCACAAGTTAAATGCGATGGATGCAAAAACATTTACCACAAAACGACAAAAAAAATACAAAAACAAAAACTAGTACGTGGCATTATAATAGCGAAAGCAGTCAAATCAAATCACTGATCCTTCTTTTTTACTGCTTCATATAGCTGTGTAGGGGACCCACATCCACCACTCTCCACTCCAACTTTTTCTTTCTTCTTCTTTTCATTTTCTCTTCTTTATGTTAATTTTGTACTATCTTCTTCAAAAATTCCTTTCATTACCCTCTCTTCATTTCTTTCCTCTCATGTGATAACATTTCATCAAAAAAACACACTTTCCACCAACATAGAATGAAAAATGGTGGGTTTGAGTGTAGTATTAGAAGCTCAAAAAAGTGGTAATAGTAAGAAAACACCACAAGTTATTAACAAAACCATGATGCTACACAAAGTGTCCTTGAATTCACACTACTCTCATTTTCAAGAATCAACTTTTCTTGAACGTTGTTTTCTCTGTAGGAAGAAGCTATTACCAGGGAAAGACATCTACATGTACAAGTACGTTTTTAGAAACATTCTCTTCTATATTTTTTTCTTATAAACTTTGCATCTATTTTTTCTACTCAGAACTTCATTTTAATATTTTTTTATCGTATTTAGCACATGTTTTTTATTTTTTTAAATAATAGTTACGAATCGAATGGTTGAATCTTATTTTTTATTCACATATGTTTTGGACATGTGAATCACATGTATAACCCAGATCTTTATTTGACACTATTTATGAAAAGCCAAGATCTTTTTAAGGTTGTTTGTTAAGGTTTTATTTGGGCTTATTTTTGAGGTATTTTTTGTGGTTTTGTTGAAACATGAAAGAGGGGACAAAGCCTTCTGTAGTGTGGAATGTAGGTGTAAGCAGATTTTCATGGATGAGGAAGAAAATGTTCAGAATGAGAACTGTTCATTAGCTGCTATGAGACCCACTTCTTCTTCTTCTGGTTCTTCATCTTCTTCAAAAGCTTCTCATCATCATCAGAAAAGAACAGGAAACAGAAATGGTGGTTTTGCTTACTGATAAAATGAAGAGAGGAAAGGTAACCTAGAGAGTAGAGAGAGAGAGAAGTTAATGTAGAACCAAAAAATGGGGAGCCTTTTTTTTAAGTTAGCTAGATTCCAGTTTTACCCATGCTTAATGTTGTAATAACCTCAAAGTATTTTGTCCTTTTGCTTCATAGCATGAATCCAAATTGTCCTTTCAACTTTTATTTTATGGGGCTCCACTCTCCAAACTTTTGGTTCCTTGTACGTGGTTTAAAAGGAATATAGTATCAAAATCATGTTAGGTACATTGTTATAATTTTAGTAATAATATAAATATAAATATAAATACTTATCCAAAAAATACATATTTATTATTTTTTAAGTATAATTCATTTTATCTAGATTAATATCATTTTGACTAAATAGGATAAGAAATAGTTTGTGTTGAATTAATACTATTATGTTAAGTTTATTTGGGGGTTCCAAGTTGACCAAACATAGGGGTAATAGTAGTTAAAAATATTTAGTCATAAAAAAAGCTAAATTTGTGAAATTCTACCAAGGTCACATTTTCCCAAATTCTAGAAGTAGAAGTTCGCGGTCTTTCTGGTTCTCATAATTGAGAAAACAAAAAATAAGTTGAGTTTTGAGGCACTCATATTCATTTTTACTTTTTTATGAAAATGATGTCGAGCAGATCCTGTCTTAACATTGAAGACATGTCATTAGATTTTCAAACAATTTTTCAAGTATTTATAGATATGGGCCGCTTGTCATTTTGGTCCACCAATTTACCTAAATTAATTATATTATATTTGTTTTCACATTGAAAGCAATTAAATACCAACATTTTAGATTAACCTTAATTTTACAAAATCATAAATCATGTAAGTACGGTTTGCAAAGTGTTTTTCCATTATAACCCGAGAGCACTTAGATGAGATAGTAGAGTTCTCTTCTACTTTAAACCAAGATCCTAAGTTCGAGTTCAGTTTTGGGCATACAGCAATGTTAACTCTTTTGAGGAAAAGTTTTCCCGCGCCTATTATGATTCTACATGATGAGGAATTAGTCTCTGTAATTGCGCGCAAAAGATACCAATTTATAAAAAAAAGTGCTTTTCCATTATTTTATTTATTTATGTCGACATTAGTAATACCGCAAATAAAGGCTATGTGATGATGGTTAAAATTTTGTGGTGGTTATTTTTACAAGTCAGAGGAATAGCATCACATCACACTCTTCTCCTTCCCTTGGTCTTGGGAAATTGAATAGCAAGGTTTGTTTTTAACCAAAATGACAATGCAACACACTGGTCATTATTGGTTGGTGTATAGTTTATTTGTGTGACTCACATTTATAGAGGAATTGTCCGGTTAATTACAAGATTCGTTTTGCAGTTGTGTGAGTTTAGTGATGGCATAATTTCATGTTTATTTATGTGGGCAATGGAGAACATTTTTCACTTAAATTATTTTATTGGTATTGATATATAACTAACTATATATATATATATATATATATATTCTCAATGCAAGAGTGTATAGTGTATACGTGTTTGGCTTCAGTGCCTAACATTCCCTGAATGGCAAATTTTGCAATGTCATGTTTGTTTGTCTATTAGCTAGGTAAAGCATGTCTGTCAAAGGCCAATATTAACATTTTTATTTTGATTCCTTTTCTAAGTTAGGATATTGGGGAACTTGAGAGAAGAAAATAGTAGGTTATTGAAGTTATAATACTAATATTTTTGTTGATGAAATTGGGTTGGCATCTATATCTATATCTATATAAAATACAATTAAGAATAAACTATTTGAGGCATCCTACAATTGTCATCACCTAATTGGTTCTTTTGCCATTTAAAACGTCCAACTCACCATAACTAATCCTATGTGTCAAACTCCTATAGGCATTCCACAAGATCATTTTTTGCTAACTCAATTGATTAAAAATAAATCAAACAAGGAAGAACAAAATCGTACCAAATTGGAACCATCAATTATGCATTAAGTGCACTTTATAGCCTATATGGTAATAAATAATTACATTAATAGAAAATTATACCTATATAGAATTTCAGCTTTCTTTTGAAATTCTAATTCAAATTTATTTTTGACACAATCTATATCTATATCTATATCTATATAAAATACAATTAAGAATAAACTATTTGAGGAATCCTACAATTGTCATCACCTAATTGGTTCTTTTGCCATTTAAAACGTCCAACTCACCATAACTAATCCTATGTGTCAAACTCCTATAGGCATTCCACAAGATCATTTTTTGCTAACTCAATTGATTAAAAATAAATCAAACAAGGAAGAACAAAATCGTACCAAATTGGAACCATCAATTATGCATTAAGTGCACTTTATAGCCTATATGGTAATAAATAATTACATTAATAGAAAATTATACCTATATAGAATTTCAGCTTTCTTCTGAAATTCTAATTCAAATTTATTTTTGACACAATAATTCTAACTTTCTTTTGGTCAATTTTTTTTAACTTTCTTACACATTTACCAAAAACAGTAATACAATAATTTGCACATGGTATTTCCTACTGTATGCACTGACATTTTTCCAATTGTTCACATATACCAATTTTCCTCCAATTTTAATAATGATTAAAAAATAAATCATAACACACAAAATAAGAATCTATACCTATATCTATATTTATTTATACATATATCTATACAATTGATAATAAACTATTTTGGAAAATCTAAATTTGTCACACACCTATTGGATCCTCAGGAAAAAAAACACGGCATGTCAGCCTCATTTTGTCTAATTGTCTGTTTTTTATTGGTTCCTCATGAAAATACTATCCGACCAGTTTTAATAAAAATAATTCAACAAAAATAAAATAAAATCACCACACCATTTAATTGAACTTTCGCGCATAAAGTCTCTTTTTTCCCCTTCCGTTTCAATATGTTAATATGATTTGAAAAATAATTTGTGTAATTAAAATTTTCAAATCTGACACATGCATCTCTTTTTATCTCATTCTCAACTCTCAATTTTTCAACGTCACCTCTTTCTACCAGCGTCTCTCTACTTCTGTCACGGATATAAAAATTGGTCACATCAAAAACTGTTGGAAGACCTTTAACTTCGTATATTAGGCTGTTTATCTCCTTTACCATCATTGTGTCTCATGTCAATCAGGCCATGGCGAGTGGTGCAACCACATAAACACGAAACTATAAATTGACAAACCTATAAGGAGGAGACAATGTTCTAACGGAGGTGATGGGGCAACTTGAAATGTGGGAGAAGTGCTCAGTGAAGAGGTAAGACCCACAGTTTCCACTTTGATGGTAGGGAATCATAATGTATCAGTATTCTTTTGTTTATATACTATTGTCTTTAAACAGTTTGTTGAGTAAGTCACTTGAGTGTGTAAGTTTTTTATACTATTTTTATTTTCGTAAAGGGTTGAGTATTTATGATTCAGAATTAGTAATCACAAGGGGTTCAGTTTCCAGTCATCATTCATAAGCTTAATCCATATTGGAAGCAATTTAGTTTGTGCTTCTCTATTTGTGTCTCAAGTAACCTGCTGGGAGTTATAGTATTTGTACTCATATTAACTTTATTATGCCACTCATATTAACTTATTTTCTTACTGAGCTTTGTAGGATACATCAATATGTGACTTTTATTTGTTTTTGTAAAGCTGATTTTCTGGGAATTATAACCAACCAAACTCTGGCCAAAAATTGATTTTCTGAAAATCCTAGGATCTGCTAACAAAAGTCAGATCAAAACGAAACAGAGACAAAATTGATCTTTGAGCGAGTGTTGTAGTCTAATATTTTCTGGACCAATTTCTTTTGTGTATCAATTCTTTTAATTTAGTATAGTTTAGTTTACTTATTGTTATTACACAGTTATTAACTAATTGTATTAAAATGAAAAAAAATAGTATGTTATTATTTAACATCATATATAAATTTCTAATCGTCAAAATAACAAATGATCAATAATAGTGGCGAGTAATTTGAAAAACACACGTAAAACTATAAACCAAATAAAAATAAAGTCAAAACCTAAAATTGTTTTAAAATTTTAAATAATCATCCTCAATTAAACCACAAAATAATGACCATGCAAATTAAACCACAAAAAAGTAGATACATAATAAACTACGACTAAGTAAGTATTTACTGAAGCGCAATAGAAAAAGCGAAAAGGCATATACAAGAGTAGAAGTGTCAAGTTTTTTCATATACATTAAAAGAATCAATTCTTTCTTAAAAACTATTAATTTTGAATGAATGATTAAAAGTGTTTGCATGTATTATAGTCAAATTCAACTTTATAATAACAATTTTTTTAATAGCATAGAATGAGTGTATTTCTTATTCAACTATATATTTTTAAACATATTTAACACTACAATTCAGTATTAGTCGTCATCAGCTTTCTTTTTAATTTAAGAGTTATCGGCTCTATTAAATATCGTATTTTTTTAATGAAAACTATAAAACGAGTATATTTTCACAAATCTGTCTATAGGAAAAAACTATGAAATTATCTGCATGTAAATGCAAAAACTGCTCTATTAAAGTATGAATATATTAATATATACAATGGGATCTCTTATACATATTTCGAAAAATATTTTGTATCAAATATTTTAATAATTTTGTAATTTTTAAAAAGATAATGTATACCCGTGCATCGCACGGGTCAAGTACACTAGTTATTTATTTAAATGATATATGGAATACGGATGGAGTATATTATATATATATATATATATATATATATATATATATATATATTAATATTGAATAATTCTTCTATTAATCTTTTGTTAATGTTAGAAAACTACAGTCACAATCAGTCCTACCCAATAGTCCATTTTTCATCTAATTAGAAAGAAAAAGGACAAATAGTAGAACGTCTTCTAGTGTTGAGAAAGATCCTTTTTTATCCTGGTGTAGTGTAGTTATTATTGAGAAAAATATAAGACTTGTGGTGGTGTGTTGAAGAATATAGGTACATTATTAATGTTTTCTTAAATGTCTAAACATTGACGGTTCCATAGTACAAATAGTCATAATTAAGCATGGGAAAATTCATATGAGAAATAAAAAGTATTTTTTTGTTAGTGGGGATGTGGTATGTAGTATTTGTAAAATAAACAAACACTATTTTTAAGATGTATTAAATGATGAATCCCAGTGTTACCCTTTTTTAGATTGTGTAACTAAATGTGATGTTATTAATTATGAAGATAATCATCATTTTATAAAGAGGGTATTTTGTTGTCAAAATAAAAAGAGTACTTTGGAAAAAAGTTAAATTTTTTGTCTTATTTAATAACAATAGATGATTTCAATGTCGTTCATCGGTGTAAGTAATGTAGGGATTTGTTTCTTACTTTTTTGGGTGGAGGGAGTAAAAAGAATTCTAATCAAATTTCGTGTAGACTTTAAATGTGTTTATTACTTATAACGTTTTTTGTGGGAATCAACGGTTGATTTATCTAACATTATCATGATGATCATGTATATAAAGTTTCAAATAATTTACGAATTTCATTGGTATATGTTTCAAATAATCTACGTATCCATTAGTTGAATTACTTATGCCGTTGCCATCGTCTCATGGAAAATCTCCTACCGATCATCATATTAGGTATTTTTCCTAGGGTAGCAACTCCTTTCCATTTACTAAAAATTTTCAATAAAAGATAGAGTGACTCGATGATTATTATAATATTAGTTCTGAAATATTATTACTATATTCATTGGACCACTCTCTCCTACTAAGAAATTACAGTAACTTCTCATACCACCCCCTCCCTAGGTATGTGGCCAACTATTTAGTCACTTCGTAAATTCTTCTATGCTTTTTTGGTTTTTTGGATAGAAAGTGGGGCGAAAGCCCAAAAGCGATTAAGCAAGGTGTAGAAACTCAAATAACATCATAAGCAACATACTACTTAACCCTATCAGAATGAGTATCAAATAAAACAGGGATTGTTCTCCACAAAGCTACAACCAGAATCAACAAGACTATCAGCCACCCTATTAGCCCCCTATAGACATACTTGATAGTAACTTTTTTTTTGTGAAGATGCTTCATAGCAACTGTCCAATCCAACGCCAGCAACTGTCTAATACGATGAACGAAAAGACACATTTGACAATAGAATCAAAGTCCAGATTAATGTCAACACAACTAAAGCCTCTGTCAAAAGCCAATTGCCAAAATAGAATGTGTAATAAATAATTTATTTTGCATTTTGTTTTCCAACAAATGGTAGTGTGAGCTCGCTACAACTCTTCTTAAAATATTCTACTCATGAAAAACAAATAATAGATTTATAGTAATTCTCATGTTCTTACTGTGTAATTTTTCTAAATGTTATATAGAATATAAAGTGAGTATAATATACTAATTAATATTACTAATAATATTGAATAATTTCTTTAATTAATCATTAGTTAGAAAACTACCATCACAATCAATCTCACCTCGTAGTCATTGTCATGTAATAATTGGAAAGAGAGGGCATATTTTCTCTCATGTTGAAAATCTCAACCACCCATTTAATATACACAATGAGAGAGAAAATAAGTGTCCAAAATATTAAAAATGGGGGCAAGAGAACTCATTGATGGAGATAAAAAAAAACATAACTCCCTCGTAATTTTTTCCAAGATGAGAGAATCAACTCTAAAAGACAAGTAGTTGCACCCCCAAAAGAAGCTAATCCTTAGATTCATATTCAAGTTCGAAAGTTAGTCTACATGATAACAAATATACAAACACAAGAAAGTCCTGCAAAGAGTTTGCTTGCCAATGAAATTAATACATGGAGGATTTAATACAGCAGCATAATCACAAGACAATTTCCATTGTTGTGTTGTGCCAACGTCTTTGCCACCATCACAATGTTGCTAGCCGGATTTAAAAAGTAAAACCGCTTTCTGATCCAAATAGAAATAAACGAAGAAGTTTGATTCGTGAGTCACATATGAGCCTGCAAAAGGAAAGAGAAATTCATGAATGCCACTTCAATTGTAAACCAAGTGTGACATCCTAATCATCACAACTCAACAGTTACAGAAAATGGTAATGAACGTGGATTTAGAACTCTATGGTATCTGGAAATATGTAACACGACATCAATGATGAGATGTGCTGACAAGAAATGAAATAAAACAGATCATACACTGTGTTACTATGAGTACATTACTGAATGTTATATGCTGCAAAGTATCGTCCTGAAACTAAGCTAAACACAAATTATGCTAGACCTCTTATAAGAAAAAAAAATTTGGTTCGGACCATTGCTGGCTACCCACGCAAGGACTAATCTGCGCTCGCGACTTGAGGCTCTTAACCATTTAACTGGCCAACACCTATTTGACGTGGGCGGGAATCGAACCCGGGAGCAAACCGGATCGACCACCCTGGGCTAGGAGTGTTGGTTAGAAGAGGAGGGGGGAGTAATTAAATGTTATATTATGTATTATAGGGCAGTTTCAGTTTTATAATAACAGTTAAGTTTGTGTGTAAGTAGTATTGTTAACAGTTAGTGTGTGAGAATAAAAGGACAAACTGCTGCCCAAAGCAGTTATCCAGAAATTGAATGGTGAAAGGGAAAAGGTAGAGAACAGAGCCTTGCTCTGGGTTCAGTGTGATTCTTTTCTGTGTTGGTGCGCAGTTTGTCGATTGACAGTGTAATTCAGTCGTGTTTGATTCAATAAAGACAATTCCAAATTCTCGCTGTAAGTGACAGGACCGCAGCTGAAGAAGCGGGCTGGAACCCGAGTGTTCTACAGCCCAATAAGCCCAGGGTGTGGAGAGTGTATGAGAGGAGAAATAGAGGGGCGAATAGAAATGATGAGGTGGCAAGGAGTGAGAAAGGAAGATAGAGGACAGGAGTAGAATTCTGTTATAGGGAATGTGGGGGGGAGGGAGTTGGGAATCCAATGAGAACCATTTTCTGTTGAAGGCAGAGAAGAGTTGCTCTGTCGATAGAAGGGATCATGTCCTTCTGCTGATTTCATCTTTATCATACAATAATCCAACATTCCCTTCATTCTAGCTCTTTAATTCCTTATTTTTCCCTGTTTTGTTTTTTGGATCCTAACATTGACTTGCCTGATACAAATGGAGAGAAAGGTAGGTCCTATCCCAGATCAACTTACGAAGAGCATTGAAGGCACACTTCAATGACCAGTTTGAAGAGATGCACACACATGCAAAAGCGGATCAGGACCGTTTAGTTTCGCCTACCTACTTCATTTATTCGCTTTCCTCCAAGACTGTAATTGTCTCATGTTGGTTGTCAAGATTCAACTTTTGAAATGGCAACTTGATTTGTTCCACCTTATCTCGGACCCACTACTTAAAACCATATTTGATTTTGGCTTGCAACTCCTACAACCTAACTCCTTGCTTTTGCAAATGACATTCTCCCATGTTTGTCGAATTCTATCGGGCCACTTTTTTATCTTTTAAGTCAATCATAAAAGGAGCTATTAATCCTTCAGCATATGAACCCATCAACGATAGCATAGCTGTCCTAATACCAAAGTCAAGTTGTAGTTGCTGTATCCCAAGGTCCCACAAGTGGTACATTTAGGAATTCACCAGAATGGCATACCAAATCTATTGTTCCCATCCATACCAACGCAATGATTTTTCCATGAGTTCCACAAAAAGTTGTTTTCATTCTTCAAAAATGTGGATCTTTAAACTAACCTTTTCAAATCAACAATGGATCAATATGCTTCGTAACCTCTACAGATGACATAGGTTGCCAACCCTATATGCAACATAAAATCTTTTTTCTTTATTCTAGTGGTAGAAGTTAAGGGGGTAATATACATTCGCAAGGATTGTAGATGTTGGGCTCTCGCCTATACACTTATGAGCCATAAACACATCAATCACAGTAGAGTCTACCAACTCACCAGCACTCAGGAACAAAACCGATCGTGAATTGCCAGAGCCAACACATCTATGAGTGTCTCAATATTTGCTCTCAACCAAACTGCTCGTCGGTTCTTCCAAAGGCATCCTCGAGATCCCTTTAGAGGTTTCAACCTTTTATTTCCTAGTGCTCAACCGGTTTGTGTCAACTATCAAAGTTTTGGTAACAGCCTTAATAACAGGGTAACTCCTTTGGAAGTGATATCACTTCTCTTCGCTCAAAGGTTGTACAATGATCTGTTCAAATTCTTCGAGAGTGGGGTCAAAAGGAAATTAGAGAAAGTGAAACATCTCAATGATCATAATATTGGGCTAATGCAGAAAACTCTTCTACTTAACATTCACATTCAGGAATTCCAAAATGTTCCCATATCTTTTCTTGAATATGGATCTTGACTCATCAAGCAACACTTAGGCAAAAGCTATCAAACTATCTACTTCTGACTTTTGAACTTAATTCCATGTCTTCCTTCTCTTTTTACTTTTTAGTCAAAGATACTCACTACCAGATTCGAAACTCTAAACTCTCCAAAAACAAAATCATAGACAATGAGACAATTATATAAGAAAAAAGATGCATGTAATTTTCTGTGATGAAAAATGTGTTACGAAAGTTGTATTTTTTCCTTTGGATCTAGTATGAATACTCACAAAAAGTGGTAGTTGTATCCTACAAACATTTTAGGTCTTTTGAGCCAAGTTCCCAACCAGGATGTTGACCACACCAGAATGTACAACCAAAATGTGGCCAAAGGAGTGAAGCTTACATTTGCAAAACAAGGTGCCTCAAAATTTGAACACACAATATAGTTAGTTGTTGTATCCTACTGTATTTCATTACTAATCAAGAAAAATAAAATAAAGGGTACTGGTTATTAGAGCATAGGCAACGAACTTTTAAAGAGGAAAAAACCCTAATATCACTTCAAATTTCCAACCAGGAAGAAATGCAAACACAGTTGCAGTGTTGCAGCACCGAATTGGATAATTGGAAGCAAAGCAAGTACTAACAAGATATAATTTCTGGTAGAGATTAAAAGGAGTTACCGAAATTACGACCAACAATGCAATGCCAAGTGGGACCATGCTTCTTATCGAACTCCTTCTTTATCTGCTCCGCAACCTCTTTCTCTACATTGTACTTCTCAAATGCCTAATGATTAATGATTCACGAAAAGGTCAAGGCTTTATAAGTCAACAGGGAATGAACAACAAAACCCAGAAACAGAATCCAAAACAAATAAAGAGAGAGAGAGAAGGAACTAACGGAGACGGCGATATCGACGGCCTCTTTTTGCATGTCAGGTAACATATCGGCACTCTTGATGATGATTTTCTTGGTGGGTGGCGGAGAATCGGGAATGGGCCTCGCCGTTAGAGCTCCGGCAATGTTCTTCTTTGTGTCTTCGCTCATTGGCTTCGATCTCTATTCTCTATGACAGCTTGGGTGGTGTTGACGGCTTTTGGTAAAGTGACAGTATTTTTTTTTGGTACAGTAAAGTGACAGTATTAGTATTTTTTTTGGTATCAGACCCTCGCGGGCGACCCACGCAGTGTCTCAACGCCGTCAACGAAGGACTAATCTGCGCTCGCTACTTGGGCTCTTAATCATTTCGCTGGCCAACACCCTATTTTTAGTAGTATTAGTGTGTGTGTATATATATATATATATAGCAAGTAAAACGAGGATTGGGCTGGGAAACGGGAATCTAGGGTAAATAGCCAATTTGGTCTCTGAAAGTATAACTCGCTGTCAATTTGGTCCCTCAATCAAGCAAAAATGCAAAAAGGTCCATCAATGTGTAATCTGTCTGTCACGTTAGTCCCTCCCGTTAATGTGCGTCGTTAACTCCGTTAATCCGTCTGTTACTGTCAGTTTAGTCCCTGAAAGATGTCACTTACTGTCAGTTTGGTCCCTGAAACATATACGTGAATTCATTTTAGTCTCTCGAATCTTAAGTTACTTCTGCAGAATTTTAAACCAGAGTTTACTAGCAGATGAAGTTGAAGCACCAACTGTTGAAGTTTAAGCATCAATCTGTTATGAGATTTAGGTTGACAAATATCATCGTCAATTTATAATTTTAATTGAATATTCATTTTTCACAGTAGTTTTATAACCAAGTCTTTTATTATTAAAACTGTAAATATAATACAAGATGATCACTCTTTTACGATCTAAGATTACGATAAATTAATTTCTTTTTTTTTTCACTTGCTTTGAACCTGCTTGTGAATTGAATTTAAGAATGAATAAAGAAATTGTAAATGAATAAACCATACCTGGTTTTTGAGCTTGTTTGGACAGACAAATTGGCAGCCTGTGCCCATAACAAAGGAAATCGAACTTATGAATTATTAAGGACAAGAGATATGGTTGTCTCTAATCTCTATCAAGAGAGAGAGATGGTGAGAAATATCCAAGTAAATCAAGCCATATATAACAATCACATAGACTAAAAAAATGTGTGAATGTTTTGGAAATTCAATTGGAGTTTATTGATTTGTCTTTTAACCCATTAAAGAAAGATCTCCATATTTTGTAATTTGGTTGATTTAATAAAAAAGAGAGTGTTTGCGTCAAAAAAAAATATAGAAAAGAGAGTGTAGCATGTCAAATTTAGTCACGTCCGATTAAAACTTGATCCCCTTCATTTCCAAAACCTATTTCTTCTCTAAAACAAAAAACAATAGGAAAACAGTCTTTCTGGTTTAAAATTCAGCAGAAGTAACTTAATATTCGAGGGACTAAAATGAATTCACGTATATGTTTTAGGGACCAAACTGACAGTAAGTGACATCTTTCAGGGACTAAACTGACAGTAACGATGGATTAACGGAGTTAACGACGCACATTAATGGGAGGGACTAACGTGACACACATTGAGGGACCTTTTTGCATTTTCGCTCGATTGAGGGACTAAATTGACAGCGAGTTACACTTTTAGTGACCAAATTGACTATTTACCCCGGAATCTATTATCTTTCCTTTAGATTCTTTTTTTGACACAAATCTTTGCTTTTATTCTACACAACTCAAAATCTTGTTTTCCTTTTCCCTATTTCAAAAAATAACACATTACTAGCTTTTAGCTATAGTAAATAGTAATGAATTTGTATTGGGAAGTGTCTTTTTATTAACTCTCAAATGAGAATAATCTAAACCAAATAGACATTATGCCTTAGGGTGTTTGCGGTACGGTTTAGTACGGTTTTGAACTAAAAAAAATCATTCGAACTGCGAGGGAAAAATGCATGTGATTTGGTTTTGTTTGGTTAGCTTCTCTAAAAAAATTATAACCAATCCAAACGGAATCAATGTTGTTTGAATTGGTTCAATTCGTTTGGTTTTTTACGTACCAAAGAACATAATTTAATCTAAAGTTAAACTAATTAATTTAACTCTAAAGAGCCAAATATTATAAATAAATAAATAAAAAGATAATGTGATTATTATTTTATTCACATATGAAATACCAAACTTAGAAAGTAATAACATTAAAATAGAAAATTAATGCATGAAAAAGTATACATTAAAATAGTAAATTAGCTACACGTATTGCTAATTTCCTTCTTGGGTTTGGTGCTTTTCCTTTTGGTGAATCAAGTTTTCCTTTTGCTTTCGATTTTTGGTGCGATGCAAATGATTGTTGATGGCTTTAGTGCCAACCAGGTTGGGATGAGAGTCATTATAGTGTCGTTTTTGCACACCACTACAGTATTGTTTTTATTTCCTTTCAATTATAATGTTGTTTATGCTCATGGGTCTTAGTCTCGTCTCCCCATGTTTTCAGTTTGTTTCCTCTTTTTTATCAATAAAAATTAGGATGAATACTCTTTTCCCTTTTTGATGTTATCTCCCTAATGAGGGTTTTGCATTAGAAGGTTTTAAGGAGGCTCCATATATATATTTTTGCTAAAAAAAAGCTTATATATAAAATTTATAGAAACAACAACTTAAAACATTTAATACAATAGACCATAGGTAGTAACATTGAATTAAAAACAAAATTCAATCTTAGTTTTAGCTTTTAATTTCAATTTTTGGTGTGTATATTGTTTGTGTGTTTGTGTTGACTAAGTATTTCGTAAGTGTGTATGAGACTAAGATGGCGTGTCACTACAAAAAAATTGGTTATTAGCGAGGGAAATTTCCCTCGCAAAATGACCAAAATCTCTCGCTAATGGTCATTTGCGAGGGAATTAGCGAGGGACCAGTTCCCTCGCTAAATCCCTCCTCGCTAATGGGATTAGCGAGAGATTTTGAATCCCTATGGCTTGTTTTTTTATATATTTATTATTATATTTTTTTGAAGTAATTTATTATTATATTATTAATGAAAATTATATTATATTATTAATTTTGTGGTTGTGGTGGTGGTGGTGGTGGTGGAAGGTGGAGAGAAAGAGGACAGAAATTCGTAGGTGATGGTGGTGGTGTCGTGGGTGGTGGTGGTTGTGTGGTGGTGGTGTGGTGGAAGAAGGTGGAGAGAAGAAGAGAGAAAGGGGAAATCGTAAGAGAGAGAGAGAGAGAGAGAGAGGAGAGGAAGAGGAAAGAAGGTGGTGCTGGTGTCGTGGGTGGTGGTTGTTGTGTGGTGGTGGTCGTGGGTGGTGCTTGTTGTGTGGTGGTGGGACCAATTCCCTCGCTAACCACCTTGTTAGCAAGGGACCAATTCCCTCGCTAACCACCTTGTTTTTCGTGCTAAAATTTTCAAATTCCCGTCTCCACTTAGCGAGGGACCAGTCCCTCGCTAATGTTGAAAATAATGTCGCTAACCATTAGAGAGGGACTGGTCCCTCGCTAATGTCAGTTTTAGCGAGGGAATCACATTCCCTCGCTAATTCCCTCGCTAAACTCAGTTTTAGCGAGGAAATGTTATTCCCTCGCTAATGTCCCTCGCAAATAACCATTTTTTTAGTGTGTGCGTGACTAGATTAAATATGTATTTTTATTTTTTAATAATATATAATAATATGTGCGGTTTGGTATAGTTTGATTCGATTTTGGAAAAACAAACTGCCATTCAACCGAACAGATAGTTGATTAAAAAAGTGACCTGAACACATTCAAACCAAAATGGTTTTTTTTGCGGTTTTTGGTTTAGTTTGGATTGATTTATGATTTTTGTTTGGGTTGGTTTGGATTTTATCACCCCTAACTATACCTATCTATTATCTATAATAAGTGTTTCATAACCTTGGGGTTGGACACCGGTCAGATCTGGTATGAAAACTATACTTCCACAAAATGGATAAGGTAGGTGGCAGATTCACTCAAATGGATTGGCTTGGTACTCGCAATGTGGACATCGTATGTTCGAGATGATGGAGCTCAGAGAATATTTTGTGACACAATTCCTTGTTTTGTGTGATTTTCTCTAATGGATGGTTAATAGTGGTTTGATAAAAAGCATGAGAGAGAGAGAGAGAGAACTTGGTGGTAGCTGGTCAACATAGGAGAACTACAGACACAACTAGATGGGAAAGAGTTGTCGTGGCCTAAAACGGGGTTGAAGCAAAGTACACTATGACCTTCGTAGTGCCTAAACTAAGAAGCAAGGTGCATTGTCGACATAGAAAAACTTATTGAGAGGGAGATGGAGGGAGGGAGGGAGAGAGGGGGAGAGAGAGAGAGAATTGATGGGCATAGAAAAGAAAGAGGAGGAATGTTACGCGCACTCATTTGGATACTCGCTTTCTAACACTCCATAATCTACCCGGCCACATCACACCATCATGAAATTTGGTTACCTATTTACCGGTTCAGTAGGTGGCGATAGTACTTTTATTTGTATTTAAAAAAAAGGCTTAAATAGTTTTTGTTAACGCTGTTAGTTGATTGCTGATGTGGAACCTAGCTGGATTAGATACGTGGCTGCCACATCAGCAACCAATGAATGACTGCCACGTGGGGCACACTATTGTTATTAAAAAATAAACATTTTGGCTACCACAAGAGTTGAACCCACAACCTTTGAGTGACATAGCCTTATGAAAACCACTAGGCCACCACTTGATCTGAGTAATTAAGGCTAACAATTGATATATAACATAGTTTATCTTATTTGCACTTCATCTTCTTCAACGAACTAGATCTGTACTTCATCTAAGATTGATTTTGTTTTATCAATGAACCAAGTCTGAACAAATTGGGATTAAATCGATTTGGGTTAAAACGATTTAATCGAATTGGGATTAAAATGCATTGGGATTAAATCGATTTGAATTGGGATTAATACTTCATTCCATAAAACGAATTGGGATTAAAACTAATTGGGATTAAATCGATTTGAATTGGGATTAAATCTGAACGAATTTGTTCGTTGTTGTTGTTGAACGATTTCAACGAACGAAATCGAATCCGAAAGTGAAGAAACGAAAGTTGTCCAGATCTTCCACAATTTGAAACGAAAATGGTGGGTTTCCATTTTGAGAAGATGAACGAAAAATGGAAATGAAAAACGAAAATGGAAACAATTAATTTGGAAACAAAAATGGTGGGGTTCTAGATCTATTCTTCATGATTTTCAGATCTGTTCTTCATGATTTAATACTAATTCATATACCATATATTAGCCTTTAGGAACAACAAAACATAGTTGCTCAGATGGTTTGTAATTGGGTGTTGGATTGGACGGTCATGGGTTCAACACCCATCTTCTCCAAAATTCCCCCCTTTGCCATGCAAGCTGCCACGTGGCAACAATCAATTAGTTGCTGACGTGGCTGTCATGTATCTGATCTAGGTAGGTTCCACATCAGCAATCAACTAACGGCGTTAACAAAAACTAACGGTATGGGGGTAACTGGATACTATTAGATTTTGCAAGGTTTGGGGGGTGGCAAGTATTTAAGCCTAAAAAAAACCTTTGTCTGTGTCAAACCAGATTCACACTTTCAACCACCCTTAACCTTTTTTCATTCAGCAGACAGCAATACCACCACTTCAAATCACCCATCACAAAACCATGAGACTCACAACCTACCCAGAAATTTGAGGTGGTGGGAGCGAGATCAGATGTTCTGGAGTTCCACGGCTCAAAGGCCGAGACAAAGGGGGAAGATACTGCTGGAAACTCAAATCGTGAAGACCCTTTGTTGGCGGCGGAAGGATGTCACTGACTGCGACACAACTTTCCGTTGGCGACGACAACATTAGTTTCACCACAAATATGCACTGTTGTGAAAGGGTTTTGAACGACACAACCGAAACGAGTTCGTTGTGGAGGTCAAGGAAGGAAGGCAGTTGGTGTTCCATGTTTCAGTTACTGGGTTGGGTTGTTTCTCGGTGGTGTTGATGGTGGCTGGTGGCAGCGTTATGTGTGCCTCTACCATGGAATTGTTTAACCGTCCTCTCATCTCCTTCGAGTTTTTGTAATTCCAGATTTCTCCTTTTTAGTTGCATGTTGTTCTGATGAGTGAGTGTTTTTGTTTTTTTGGGGAATTTTACATGTTTGGTGAACAGAGATGATGGCATTGATTCATGAATAAGAGTTTAAAATTAAAATTTAAAACACAAAAGCTTGCAACTGCTTGTCTAAACGGTAACCGAGCGAGGCTTTTAAAAACGGAATGACGTGACTAGTTAAATGAGTGTGTGTTTATGAGCAATTGTCCAAGCGATTGTACTTAGCATTGCTTAAAGAAAGAGTGGTCGAGAGATAAAGGATATGAAATAAAAGTGTTGAATAATGGAAAGTGATGATTACCAAAAAAGATTGAATATTGGTAAAGAAAGCCACGTCGCATCGCAAGTGCACGGGATAGAGACATAGTGTTGATTACCAATTTCTTCTCACTATGATGATTAGCTAAAAAGATTGAATATTGGTAAAGATGATTTTTGTTAAAGAAAATTCAGAAATAGTAAAACGTCTTACGATTGTTGGTTTCATTTCAATGATATATTTATAACACCAATATTTCTCTAAATTATGGGCATAAAGCATTTCAAAGACAAGATAGCAATTGTAACTAGTGTCTTCTTTCAAAGTACAAAAGTGTATTTTGAGCTAACAATCAAGCCTATTTTCATGGTTGATTATTAGCAAAACCCATTAAACAAAATACATTTCTATTATCTCAAGAGACTCAAAACTATTTATGCATTTTGATCCTCCAGTCTAATCGCATAGTTCCAAGTTCCAACATTAAACTTCAACTTTCAGTTCATCATTTGATGTCTAAGATAATTAGGAAATTGAATAATGAGACTGAATTGAAATACAAAATCCCATAAAATAAAGAATAGAATTGAACTTGCGGACAAAGTAAATTGGGAACAATACTCAATTGGTAGAGTGTTGTATATTGTAAACAGTACATTGAGTGGATGAATAGTTCCTGGTGGAACTGTTTATGTACAGTTCACGTGCATAAAAGTATACCACGAAAGTTGCAATTTTTGGCAATTCACACAATTTTTGTTGAGGGAATAAATGTCCATTGGATTGAACGAAGGTGATAAACAATAGAATCGGTGTTTTTAAGTTAATATAGTTGGCATCATAGTACACATGTTCCATAAAAAAAATGTTTCAGCAAACAAATTAGGAACTAAAAAAGGTTAAAGTAAATTTATAAATTTTAATGAAAAATGATAACAATAACTGTGGGAAACATGTTTCTTTGAATGCCCAATATTTGAAATGTCTCATTTTAATTATTAACATATAGTATAATGGAAAAAAATGGAAAAATGATATTTATAAGTTTTGATGAAAAATGATAGTAATTGCTATGAAAAACACGATTCTTGCATAAACTAATATTTACAATATTGAAAGATCTAACTAATATCCAATGACATGCTATTGTCTTATAATGGGAAAAATAATCATGAAGCTTTAAGTGAAGTTGAATGCTGCAATGAATACTGATGATTTTAGTGAACGAGTCCCAATAGATATGTTTGGGCCCAATATTAAGTATTCACAAACTTTTTGGTTGAGTGTTGGATATAGTTAAGAGTAAATAGAATGAATGAATAGTTGATTTTTTAAATAGAAATGTAACTGTTTTGTTGCGGTCCACTTTGCACTGAAGTGGCAGGTTGGAAAATCACTTCTTAGACTGACGTGATTGGTTAGAAAGGAATTGGTGTTTCTTGTTGAATGGAGAATTTTGCCTCTTTTGTGGGTTGGATTAAAGGTCAACGGTTATTGAAATTGTATCTTTAGTATTGGTTATTAAATTTTTTTTTTTGAAGCAGTATTGGTTATTAAAATTTAAGCAGCATGTTTTGCAACTTGATTATTTGGAAGAGTATGGGTATCTTTGGAAGGAGAAAATGACAAATGAGATTGAGTGTTGTTGACATGTATGGGGAAGGTAAATGAGTTGTGAACAGTGTAGGTGTTGTAGATTTAAAATCTAAATAAATGTAAATGGAGTTTGGTAGCTGCTAGCAGTAGATGGTATGGGCTTTTGATTTACATCAATTGACGATGCAAATAGAAACAGATTGTTCAATGAAGGTAAGTCCACGTGTAGTTGGTGATTTATTCATGACATTTGAGTATATGGTATTCACTAGTATAAATAGATAATTCTACTTCAATAGATTCAGTGCAACACATTTTCTTTCTGGTTTAAGTTGGAGGTGAAGCCGGACGTCAGCTATGGATGCGAAGATATTTTGTGTTTTTTGAGTGTGCCTTGAATTGGTGATATGAATTTTATGTGAACTTAATATATACTTATTGTGTCCTAATGTATTTGAGCCTTTGTGTTATAGAGTCAAAGTGGAAGTTCATCGTCATTGTTTAGAACTGAAAGTGGGAAGAGTGGAAGTGATAGCATGTGATAAGTCCAAATTAGTTGTTATTTTAGTGTTTGTTTCAAGTAGTTATTTGGTATTTTTATTTCTCTTTTAGGACTATTTTACTGCTTTTATTTGAATTTTATTTTGTAGAGCAAATCAAGAGCAAAGGAAGTATTTCAAGCACTAAAAAGCATAGCATTGAAGTCCCAAGGATAAGAGACTCACAAAGGATCAAAACAGTTAGAATTTGCATGAAAAATCACTCCCTGACTGAAAGTTACACGGGCATCGTGTTGCACCACACGGCCCGTGTTGCGTTGGAATGCTGAAAGTTTTCTCGTCAAACAGATTTTACCACGGGCGCCCGTGTGGCTGGACACGGTCCGTGGCGCATCAGCAGACTCAACAACTGTTACAAGCTTTTCCCATTCTCTGCATTATGACTTGTAATTCGAATTTAAGTATTTGTCTACTGATCCTAGGCTATAAATAGGACCTCATTTCAGTTGTAATCTAACTTTTGCATACTTGAAATTTACACTCAAAGTCTATCTAAGTTCTTGCTCTTATTTTAGTTCTTGTTTACTTGCTTTCTTTTATCTTCTTGTTCTTTATTTATCTGCTCTTTATATTTCCAGTACTTTACATTTCAGCTCTTACTTTTTGCACTTTATTTCTTGTCATTTACATTCCAGCAATTTAAATTCATGTCAATTTATCTTATTGCAATTTACATTATGAATATGAGTGAGTAGATACAAAGTCTTGGGTTATTGGGAGTAATCCAATAATAGGTCCCTAGTAATTCCCAAAGACTATTCTCCACTCCAATTGTTTTATATTTCAATCTAATTTCATTGTCCTTCAATTCTAATCCTAAACATCATACGAAGAACCGAAAGGTGAAGTATTGATGTTGGAACTATGAATTTAGACAAGGGATTCAAAACATGAGAATAGTTTTTGAAACTCTTGAGACATTATAAAGGTGTTATGCTTAATGGGTTTTGGTGATAATCAACCATGAGAATAGGCTTGATTGTTAGTTCAAAACACACTTTTGTACTCTGAAAGGAGACATTAGTTATATTCATTGCCTTGTCTTTGAAATATATTACTTATTAAGTTTGGTAAATGGTCTAAAGAATTACATGGATTCCTCATCATTGTGATGAAATTAATAACCTGAGATTCTTTATAATTCTGAATTTAAAATCAACAAACCTTCCTTCTTCTAAAATCATTCCTTTTAGCTAATCACAATCGAAAAATTAAATTGGTAATTACAAAGTCTCTGTGGGATCAATACTTTTTATTACGCGATAGAACCGTGCGCTTGCGGCCTATCAGCATGTTAAGGAAGCAGTTCTGATGACTCAGATGACATCGAGAGCAGGAATGGTTCGCATGGGGTCAACAGCATCAATGGCACACATAGTTCACTCTTTGGAAGTGATGGAGGTGGTGGGCCTAATGATGCTCTCGCAATGAATGATATTGTCTATCTTGAGTATTTCCCTGGTGATGTAAGTATGTGGTTGTTGTTTGTTAGAGTAATGTGGTCATTTGGTTGGCATTGTTTTGTGTTAATGCATGTATATTATCACAAGATCTTGTGAAGCTTCCCAAAATTTTCACTAGGCGCTACTATGAGGAGGTTGGTGCGGTGGTTGAGTTGATTGATCAGGCGGAAAAAGGTTTGTCGTGGGCATTTGGAAAAATGTTGGCAAGATGTACTTTTCTGATGAGTGGAGAGATGTAGGAGCTAGCCTACTATGGTTTGTGGTTTGGTGGTTGGATACGTTTGATGTACGTGAATGTGGATAGGTTTTATTTGAGTGCATTTGACACACTTGGCATGGAGGTGTTATATCAACCTGTTTTAACTCCCACCATGAGCTTGGGTGAACCTTCAAACCCTATCGACATATCTGATGATGATAATGGTGCAAATCAGTTGCCTCAGCATGTAGAAAAGCAATTTTATCGCATAATTGAGAAGGAGTTAAGTGTGTGTGATGTTACTTGTGATATGATGGTATGTTTGAAGTTTTGGTTTTTTCTATACAGCATGCTAAGTAATATTATGAATATGCTTCTTACAATTTTAGTCATGTTTTTTATTATTTTTGGTTGCACTAGATGAGTTTTATTGAGCAGTATGAGCCGAAAGACGGACTATCTCTTTTCACCATCAAATTTGAATGTTTCTATTTAGAAAATCATCCAGACAAGGTATTATTTTGTTCATTTTTTTAAAATTATTAGACAATCATTAATTTTGTAAGTCATATTTTGCTTTTTTTTTTATCTAGGCGATTCTTGAGATGCCTATGCTTTTCAACCTACAACATTTTTAGGAGGTTCCATTGAATGTTATATTTTGTTATCCAGTTGGCAGCAAATTTGAAATTGTTTTAGGGAAAATACAACATGTTTATTCAACTGCTGGTTGGAAAAATTTGGGACAATTAAAGAAAGATTTGAGTTTACAATTAAAGAAGGAGTACAAGATTGGTTTGTGTTGGAGGGTCTAGATTTGAGTTTACAATTAAAGAAAGATTTGGTGCACCAGTTAATTATCGAACTCCTCCAACATTAGTTAACATAAACAATGAACATTAAGCAACTACAACTTATGAAATGGATTTTGTGGATAATTACTTGCTCAGCCTCTGTTATACACCGATGCATTTTTATTGCTATTGCAAAAAATTAACTGCAACTGATATAAACTCATGATGTTTGTTAAGAATTTAATTTTATATATTTTTTACATTTATGTGTCACGACCCACACTTAGGCCATGACCGGCGCACAAGCTAAGACTAACTCCTCATAACTTGGCAAGCCTAACTCACTTGTACCGTTAATATCTACAAAAAATTTCCAGCAGAGTTTCCTCTGTTTTTCAAACATTTCCTAAACAAAATAACCTGCACATTTATGAATTCTATATCCAGAATATAATAACCAAAGTCTTCATCATATAATTACAACACTGTCAATATGGTTCAAAAATAAGAAGCAACTATATAATCTTACAAAATTCCTATTTGACCATAGACCATTCTGGCCACAAAAGCTCCTATTCCTATAGCTGCATCGTTCCGAAGTCATCAAAACAATAGTCATCGCTTAAGATGAGGCCTACCTAAAATTGCAATAAGTCTTGGGTTGGACAATAGACCCCAAGGACAATCTACTCTGATATCTGCAGATCTGAAAAAATAAAGAAATGATAGAGTGAGTCACAAAGACTCAGTGAGAGCACAATAAACAAAGTGGACACGAAGGAGAAGCAAAAATGGCACGAGTGGTTTTACATCAAATACGATTTTTGTATAACACCAAAAAATAACACGTGCAGAACAATATCATTTCATATATATATATATATATATATATATATATATATATATATATACAGAAATCAAAACATCAAACAGATTCAACACGTCTCATATGAAAAATATTACAAGCAAGATAATCTACATAAACCACATTATCTCTTCGTCGTGGCAAACAGTAATCATAGGCCGTAGTATCTCTTCGTCACGGCAAAACGGTAGCCATAGGCCGTATTATCTCTTCGTCACGGCAAAACAATAATCATAGGCCGTATTATCTCTTCGTCACGGCAAAACGGTAATCCAAAAGGGCTATGAGCATTCAGCTCATAGGCTGCATTATCTCTTCGTTGCAGCTAACGGTATCCAACAACAACAACCACAACAAAACACATAAAATAGAAATACTTTGGCAAAATTACACTAGAGGACCTTTAAGTTATTTATTTGTAACAAGTTGGACCTTTAAGTTTTTTTTTGGAACAAATAGGCCCTTTTAATGATTTCTCTAGCTTATATATTTTGATGTAATGCTACTTTATATATTGTGATTACTCTACCTTATGTATTTTGATGCAACCAAGCATATTTTGATGTAATCAACGATATTACATTTTACTAAAAGGGCCAATGGTGTCAACGTCAAGTAACTTAAAGGGCCTATTTGTTACAAAAAAAACTTAAAGGTCCCCTGGTGTAATTTTGCCAAATACTTTTTAGCTCATATTTGAGAATAAAATCTATGTAAGAAAATTTGTTTGCTTCTCCCATAAAGAAAATAAATATATAAAAATTGTCACATCGTAGATTAGCTACTCACAACTATGAAGAAGAAGCTAAATCTCTTCCAATGCCTACAAGAGGAGCCACCAAATTGCTTTCCAAAGCATCTAACCACCAACAAAAAGAGCTTCAGCCCTCCACAAATCTACTTAAGGTCATATTAACGATAAACACAATAATTTGGCAAAAGCCCCAAATCACTAAATTTAGGGTTTTAAAGGAATCCATAAAAGAACTAGATTATGGTATTCTAAACTATTCTGCTATTCATTCATACTCAATACCCACTCTAAAACTAATGATTAGTAGAATTTTAGCTCCAATAATTTCAATGAGCAAAAGTTCCAAGAATGGGTATCTCCAATACCCACTCAAAGCACTCCTCAAGCTTGCATTCTCAATGGATGTAGAAATTATGCTGGAATTTAGAAGCAATAAAGTAGAAGAGGAAGAAAAACACTCACTATTGGATGGAGCTAGTTGAATGAGAGGGGGATTGTTTAAGGAGGAAAGGGGTTACGGGAGAAGAAAAATAGAAAGAGTGTATGGGTTGAGAGAGAGAAAGGGAAAGAAGAAATAAAATGGGGAGAGTGGGTGTTATCCGATAGACACCCCACCCCTTTTGTTTATTATTATTATTATTATTATTATTATTATTATTATTACTATTATTATTATTATTAGAATAACACGGTTCGTTTCATTCTTCCCCCTTAAGAGAATTTGTCCTCGAATTCTTAAAATGATACTAGCCTTGGGGTTCAAACAACTGAGGGTATTTCTTGTGCATAATAGACTCTGGCTCCCAAGTCATCTCTTTACCACCTATTTGTTCCTCGCCAAACCTCTTTTATAGAAGTAATATCCATAGACCACAGGTGCCTGATGCATCTGCCGACTATAGCTCGGCCTGCTCAATATAGTTGAGATTCTCATAAAGTTGTACTGACTGGTATTTCATAATATGAGAGAGATCATAAACATACTTCAAAAGCAATGATACATGAACAACCAGGTGAACACTTGAGAGATCAAGTGGAAGGGCTAAACGGTAAGCCACTTGCCCCACTTTCTCTAAAGTTTTACAAGGTCGATAAATCTCGAATTTAACTTACCCTTCCTTCCAACCCTCACACCCTTCAGCAGGGACACACGTAAGAACACACGTTCTCTAACACTAGACTCTAGAGGTCGTTGCCTTCAATCTGCATATGACTTTTGTCTACTTTTAGCCGTCAGCAATCAATCTCGAATTACCACTACAACAGAATTGTTAAAAAAGGGCGCACTTATTAGGGGTGTTTTTTAAAAAGCGCCCCTGAAGCCCAAAATAAGGAGGTCCTTCAGGGGCGCTTTCTAAAAAGTGCCCCTGATGCCCAAAATTAGGCCCTCCATATATTAGGCATCAGGGGCGCTTTATAAAAAGCGCCCCTAAAGGCCCTTCGTATTTTGGACATCAGGGGCGCTTTTAAAAAGCGCCCCTGATGCCTAATATTCTAATATTTCTGTTTCATACTCCCTCTCACTCTCAGTACTCGTCTCTTTCCCTCTTCTTTTTTTTTGACCAACTCTTTCCCTCTCACTCTCAGTCTCTCAATCTCTCTTACCTGAAACCCTGTTCTCTCACACTCTCCCTCTTCTCAGTTTCTTCTCATTTACAAAACTCAGTCTCTCTCACGCAAACCCTTACGCGAAACAGAAACAGTGAACGAGTTAATAACCACACCGTCAAACGCCCATTCCGTCGTCATCACCGTCAACAACCACGCCGTCATCGACACTGCTGCCTGTTCCGTCGGAGCTGTTGCCTTTTTCTGGTACGTTCCCATGACTGTGCAATTTAAAATGTTAGGGTTTCTCTACTTTCTACTTTCTGGTATGTGCTTTTTGTTGCTTATTATAGTATGATATATTCTGGGATTTTTGCTTTTGTATTATTGTGTGTTTGTTCTTTTATTATTACAATGATGAGAACAATAGCTTCTCCCAGAATGTGGCATTTTGGGTATGCAGGCAAGGTGTTTGATATTAGTTGTTGTTGGTTGATGAAAATGAGAGTAGAGATGTGTTGCAAACTATAGGATACACCAGAACCAGGAAAAAAATTAAAAAAAAAAAGCAATCAGGGGCGCTTTTTAGAAGCGCCCCTGTTGGTCTGAGGCGCTAAGACCAACAGGGGCGCTTTTTACGAGCGCTCCTGATTGTGGGGTTGGCATCAGGAGCTCCAGATTCAGGGGCGCCCGAAAGCGCCCCCGACGGATAAAAAAAACCGCCCCTGTTGGCCTATTTCTGTTGTAGTGTACCTTAGTTTCCTCAATGTCTTCTAGAATCAAATTCGGGCCTTCAAGTTTAGACACTCCAACTTCAAATCATCCAATCAGTGATCTACTACATCTTCCACACAATGCCTCAAATATGCCATTTGAATACTAGATTAATAACAATTATTATAAGCAAATTCCGTCAGGGGTTAGTATTGATCCCAACTCCCTCCAAGATCTAGCACACACGCACGAAGCATATCTTCTAAGACCTGTATTGTTATTTTAGACTGGCCATATGTTTGAGGGTAGAAAGCAGTGATAGAGTTCCTTAAGCAGGTTGAAATGATCTCCAAAAATGAGACGTGAATTGAGATCCTCACTCAGATATAATAGACAATGATACAACGTGCAAGAACAATATCCTCTCTGAGTAAAGTTTAGCATATTGAGCTGCCAAGTGTGCAGACTTCGTTAATCGATCCACAACTACCCAAATCAAGTCATAACCTTTAGAGGTTCTAGGTAACCCTGCACAAAGTCCATAGTGATTCTCTCCCACTTCCATTCTTGTATCTCAGTCAGAATTTGAAAATTTGCACAAATTTTGAGGCAACATTAGCGAGGGAATTAGCGAGGGAAATGTCCCTCGCTAATTAGCGAGGGATTCAAATTCCCTCGCTAATTGCATTAGCGAGGGAACTGGTCCCTCGCTAATTCCCTCGCAAATGACCATTAGCGAGGGATTTTGGTCAGTTTGCGAGGGAAATTTCCCTCGCTAATCCCTGATTTTTTTTGTAGTATAAACCAACAGACTTCTGATGTTCATCTTTCACTTGTTGCCTACCAAACATTTAGATACAAGTTCAGGTACGTCTCTCTTCATTCCTCCCCAATTAGAGAATTTTCTAATATATATATATATATATGGAACCAAATTTGGTTAATCATGCTTCAGGAATATGATCACCTCCAACAAAGTAGCCTTATGGTATATGCTTTTGGTTGGTGAATGAAACTTCACTATAGCGGATCACTACTCAAGTTCTTCAATTGGAGTTCAACAACCTTGAGATCACAAAGATATTGCAAGATTTGTTGAAGTTCAGTTCCTTTACCTCCCCCATTTTGTATGGACCCCATGCAACGACGCAGAAACTCTGTATCTAGATTCAATAGCTTGTAGCCTAAACACAATCAACTTCCTCTTCAATGCACACTTTCATACTATTATCCATTTCACTTATGGAAATTGTGTTTGGCATATCAAATGATTCACTTTCTAACTATCTATCAATCACATAAGTTTCTTCATTCTCACTCTCATTATCAGCGACATCTAAATATAGAAGTAACCTCTTTGCTAACGAACCCATTGTTCTTCTCGGAAAGTGGTTATCGTCTGAAAATCCATTAGAATATTCCTCTAGGCTGCTAAAATTGCACTTCTCATTCAAGCTTGTGCCACCATGTGTTGATGTACTCTCAATCAAAAAGTTCTTCATTTTCTTCCAAAGAAATTATCTTCTCTTCTAATTCTTTTAACTGGTCTAGAATAGAAGCTTTTTCTTCCTCAATTCTTACAAGGTACTATCAATTGTGCTTACATGCTTTACACAATCTAATGCAATCCCTTCCAAATTAGAAACTATTTCAGAAGTTGCATTATTATCTTTTGGTTCTTCTTTTTTTCTTTTGAAAATCATCTTGAATATGAGCATCATCATCATCACTTGGTTTGGGATTCATCTTCTTATGTGCACTCATCGATCGGTTCTTGAGGTCGAGGCAAATCATAGTGGATGTACTTCAGCTACAAAATTCTGCTTTGACCCTTCATCTTCCAAAATGATAGAATTTTCAAAGCTTTCAAGATCAATCATGTGTGTTTTGTCTGCATTCTCATCCATTATAAGTAATACTTCCCCTTCTGAGGTACTTTATTATACTTCAATTGGTGACTCGATAGCAAAAGTCCGAATATTCTACTCCACCTCCTCCAGATCCTCATTCATTATGCAAGATTCAAAATTAAAATTGTAATAGAATCTATAAAGTTGGCAGATATCAAACGATGGTTGTCATAAGCTACATGATTCGCAAAGTGCATATTGATGACTTCAGTAGATTTGTGGAGGGCTGAAGCTCTTTTTGTTGGTGGTTAGATGCTTTGGAAAGCAATTTGGTGGCTCCTCTTGTAGGCATTGGAAGAGATTTTGCTCCTTCTTCATAGTTGTGAGTAGCTAATCTACAATGTGCCAATTTTTATATATTTATTTTCTTTATGGGAGAAGCAAACAAATTTTCTACATAGATTTTATTTTCAAATATGAACTAAAAAGTACTTCTATTTTATGTGCTTTGTTGTGGTTGTTGTTGTTGGATACCGTTAGCTGCAACGAAGAGATAATGCAGCGTATGAGCTGAATGCTCATAGCCCTTTTCGATTACCGTTTTCCGCGACGAAGAGATAATACGGCCTATGATTATCGTTTTGTCGTGACGAAGAGATAATACGGCCTATGATTACCGTTTGCCACTCGTATTTGATGTAAAACCACTCGTGCCATTTTTGCTTCTCCCTCGTGTCCACTTTGTTTATTGTGCTCTCACTGAGTCTTTGTGACTCACTCTATCATTTCTTTATTTTTTTCAGATCTGCAGATATCAGAGTAGATTGTCTTTGGGGTCTATTGTTTAATCCAAGACTTATTGCAATTTTAGGTAGGCCTCATCTTAAGCGATGGCTATTATTTTGATGACTTCAGTACGATGCAGCTATAATGGTTTATGGTCTATGGCTTTCGTGGCTAGAATGGTCTATGGTCAAATAGGAATTTTGTAAGATTATGTAGCTGCTTCTTATTTTTGAACCATATTGACAGTGTTGTAGTTATATGATGAAGACTTTGATTATTATATTCTGGATATAGAATTCATAATTGTGCAAATTATTTTGTTTAGAAAATGTTTGAAAAACAGAGGAAACTCCTCCTCCTCCTCCTCCTCCGCTTTTTAAACTGCGCTAAAGTAGATACTTACACAATTGTAGCTTATTGTGTTTTTCAGACTGAGTTAACTCAGACCAAATGGGCTTCACTCCAAAGGCCTAACAAGCAGATTGCCGCAAATTGCCACACGCCGAAAGGTCAATATCACACTTCATGGTAGTTGTTGGAGTGGTAGTTGGTGGTGGTCAAATATATTGATGATTAGAGGTGGATGAAACAGAAACAAAAACCAAAACTATAAAACCTATTTTTGTGGTCTTGAGTTTTGATGGAAAACTGTAGAACTTCTAAGGTGAGGGAACAAATCAAATTCCTCACCGGTGAACCATTAAATATGACCGTAGGATGTAATTTAAAAATTCATCAATGATTGAGATTTAATACTGGTTGATTCAATCTTAACCACTCATGCATTTTACATAATATCTTAAGGTTAATTTTAGTGGTTCACCGTTGAGAGATTTGATTTGCTCCCTCGACCTAAAAGCACATGAAAACTGTTTTGAAATTAAGAAAAAAACCAAATCAACCTCATTTTATACGAACGTGTTTCTATTTTTGAATTTCAAAACCAAAAACCAAAAACTCACAACCACCCTGAACGTGCCCTACACTACAAAAAAAACGCTTATTTGCGAGGGACATTAGCGAGGGAATAACATTCCCTCGCTAAAACTGACATTAGCGAGGGAATTAGCGAGGGAATTTGAAAATTTGACCGTTAGCGAGGGATTTAGCGAGGGAATTTGAAAAATTTCCGTCGCTAATTGTTTGGAGGGAAAATTCAGTCAAATTCACGCGAATCAAGGAAATTAGCGACGGAATTAGCGAGGGAATTAAAATCCCTCGCTAATTAAAGTGGTTTTAGCGACGGAATTTGAGTTCCCTCGCTAATTAAAGTGGTTTTTAGCGACGGAAAGTAGTTCCCTCGCTAATTTTTTTAATTTTTTTTACTTAAATCTGCCACTCACTCACTCACTCACTCACTCTTCTTTCTCACTCTTCTTCTCTCCTCTTCACCCTTCCTCTTCCCTTCCTCTACTCTCCACCACCACCACCATCACCACCACACAACCAACAAACCACCCTCACTCTTCTTCTCTCCTCTTCACCCTTCCCTTCCTCTTCCTCTACTCTATCTCTCTCACCTATAAACCCTAACCCACCACCACACAACAACAACCACCACCACACAACCACCACACAACAACCACCACTCGCGACACCACCACCACCACCACGACCACCACCTTCTTTCCTCTTCCTCTCTTCTCTCTCTCTCTCTCTCTCTCTCTTACACAATTTCCACTTTCACTCTTCTTCTCTCCACCTTCTTCCACCACCACCACACCACCACCACCCACGAGACCACCACCACACCACCACCACCCACGAGACCACCACCACCACCACCACCTACAAATTTCTTTCCTCTTTCTCTCCACCTTTCACCACCACCACCACAACAACAACCACAAAATTAATAATATAATATAATAAAAAACTGATTTTAAAAATAATATAATAATAAATATAAAAAACAAACCATTTAAATTAAGACACGTGTCAGTCAGAATTTGAAAATTTGCACAAATTTTGAGGCAACATTAGCGAGGGAATTAGCGAGGGAAATGTCCCTCGCTAATTAGCGAGGGATTCAAATTCCCTCGCTAATTTCATTAGCGAGGAAGGTATTAGCGAGGGAACCGGTCCCTCGCTAATTCCCTCGCAAATGACCATTAGCGAGGGATTTTGGTCAGTTTGCGAGGGAAATTTCCCTCGCTAATCCCTGATTTTTTTGTAGTGCTAAGATAAATCACCTCGAAACAAAAACTCAAGCACATTATCCAATAATGGTCCTCACCGTTGGTTACCTTAGCAATTTCAGCGACATAAAGACGTTAACCACTAGTTTTGAACCCAAGTACGAGTAGTAGTAGTGTGTGTGCGCAGGGTCGTCCCAAACAATTTAGGGGCCCTGTTCAAATTTTAAAAATTGAGCCCCTAATTGGGCTCTACAATTTTTCTGTTTTCTATTGTTATATGGATACATTTACGTATTAACAATAGTATATATATTTTACTTGTGAACTTGTACAATAAAGAAGAAGTGGTTTGGTGGTTTTAGCTGAATTTTTCTAACCACAAGTAACAAGGACCGAATCTCAGATTAATTAACAGTAAAAACGACAACAGCAGGATTCAAACACACACTCCTGAACTAGTGGAATACACGCTTATCCGCTGACACAAGCAGAATTTCACATTATATAAAATACAACAATATATATATATATATACATATATGGGAATGTATATTATGGGAGGAACAAATCATGACCATAGATGATATCATCAGCGGTTGATATTAAGAGAAAAAGTCAAAGTGATAACTACCCACCTTTTAAAACAATCACCCTTGTATTGTTATACAGCTCAGATTTAAAACCTATTTTTGTGGTCTTGAGTTTTGATGGAAAACTGTAGAACTTCTAAGGTGAGGGAGCAAATCAAATTCCTCACCGGCGAACCATTAAATATGACCGTAAAATGTAATATAAAAATTCATCAATGATTAAGATTTAATCCTGGTTGATTGAATCTTAACCACTCATAGCCTTTTACATAATATCTTACGGTTAATTTTAGTGGTTCACCGTTGAGAGATTTGATTTGCTCCCTGGCCCTAAAAGCACATGAAAACTGTTTTGAAATTAAGAAAAAAACCAAATCAACCTCATTTTATACGAACGTGTTTCTGTTTTTGAATTTCAAAACCAAAAACTCACAACCACCCTGAATGGGCCCTAAGATAAATCACCTCGAAACAAAAACTCAAGCATATTATCCAATAATGGTCCTCACCGTTGGTTGCCTTAGCAATTTCAGCGACATAACGACGTTAACCACCAGATTTGAACCCAAGTACGAGTAGTAGTAGTGTATCTGCGCAGGGTCGTCCCAAACAATTTAGGGCCCCTGTTCAAATTTTAAAAATTGAGCCCCTAATTGGGCTCTACAATTTTTCTGTTTCCTATTGTTATATGGATACATTTTCGTATTAACAATAGTATATATATTTTACATGTGAACTTGTAGAATAAAGATAAAGTGGTTTGGTGGTATTAGCTGAATTTTTCTAACCACAAGTAACAGGGATCGAATCTCAGATTAATTAACAGTACAAACGACAACAGTAGGATTCAAACACACACTCCTGAACTAGTGGAATACACGCTTAACCGCTGAGACAAGAAGAATTTCACATTATATAAAATACAACAATATATATATATATATATATATATATATATATATATATATATATGGGAATGTATATTATGAGAGGAACAAATCATGGCCACAGATAATATCATGAGCAGTTGAGATTAAAAGAAAAAGTCAAAGTGATAACTACCCACCTTTTAAACCAATCACCCTTGTATTGTTATACAGCCCAGATTTAAAACCTATTTTTGTGGTCTTGAGTTTTGATGGAAAACTATAGAACTTCTAAGGTGAGTGAGCAAATCAAATTCCTCACCGGCGAACCATTAAATATGACCGTAGGATGTAATCTAAAAATTCATCAATGATTGAGATTTAATACTGGTTGATTCAATCTTAACCATTCATAGCATTTTACATAATATCTTACGGTTAATTTTAGTGGTTTACCATTGAGAGATTTGATTTGCTCCCTCGCCCTAAAAGCACATGAAAACTGTTTTGAAACTAAGAAAAAAACCAAATCAACCTCATTTTATACGAACGTGTTTCTGTTTTTTGAATTTCAAAACCAAAAACCAAAAACTCACAACCACCCTGAACGGGCCTTAAGATAAATCACCTTGAAACAAAAACTCGAGCATATTATCCAATAATGGTCCTCACCGTTGGTTGCCTTAGCAATTTCAGCGACATAAAGACGTTAACCACCAGATTTGAACCCAAGTACGAGTAGTGGTAGTGTATCTGCGCAGGGTTGTCCCAAACAATTTAGGGGCCTTGTTCAAATTTTAAAAATTGAGCCCCTAATTGGGCTCTACAATTTTTCTGTTTTCTATTGTTATATGGATACATTTTCGTATTAACAATAGTATATATATTTTACTTGTTCAGATTAATTAACAGTAAAAACGACAACAGCAGGATTCAAACACACACTCCTGAACTAGTGGAATACACACTTAACCGTTGAGACAAGAAGAACTTCACATTATATAAAATAAAACAATATATATATATATATATATATATATTTATATATGGGAATGTATATTATGAGAGGAACAAATCATGGCCATAGATGATATCATGAGCGGTTGAGATTAAAAGAAAAAGTCAAAGTGATAACTACCCACCTTTTAAAACAATCACCCTTGTATTGTTATACAACCCAGATTTAAAACCTATTTTTGTGGTCTTGAGTTTTGATGGAAAACTGTAGAACTTCTAAGGTGAGGGAGCAAATCAAATTCCTCACCGGCGAACCATTAAATATGATTGTAGGATGCAATATAAAAATTCATCAATGATTGAGATTTAATACTGGTTGATTTAATCTTAACCACTCATAGCATTTTACATAATATCTTACGGTTAATTTTAGTGGTTTACCATTGAGAGATTTGATTTGCTTCCTCGCCCTAAAAGCACACGAAAACTGTTTTGAAATTAATAAAAAAACCAAATCAACCTCATTTTATACGAACGTGTTTCTGTTTTTGACTTTCAAAACCAAAAACCAAAAACTCACAACCACCCTGAACAGGCCCTAAGATAAATCACCTCGAAACAAAAACTCAAGCATATTATCCAATAATGGTCCTCACCGTTGGTTGCCTTAGCAATTTCAGCGACATAAAGACGTTAACCACCATATTTGAACCCAATTACGAGTAGTGGTTGTGTGTGTGCGCAGGGTCGTCCTAAACAATTTAGGGGCCCTATTCAAATTTTAAAAATTGAGCCCCTAACTGGGCTCTACAATTTTTCTGTTTTCTATTGTTATATGGATACATTTTCGTATTAACAATAGTATATATATTTTACTTGTGAACTTGTACAATTAAGAAGAAGTGGTTTGGTGGTTTGGTGGTTTTAGCTGAATTTTTCTAACCACAAGTAACAGGGATCGAATCTCAGATTAATTAACAGTAAAGACGACAACAGCAGGATTCAAACACACACTCCTAGACTAGTGGAATACACGCTTAACCGCTGCGACAAGAAGAATTTCACATTATATAAAATACAACAATATATATCTATATATATATATATATATGGGAATGTATATTATGAGAGGAACAAATCATGGCTATAGATGATATCATGAGCGGTTGATATTAAAACAAAAAGTCAAAGTGATAACTACCCACCTTTTAAAACAATCACCCTTGTATTGTTATACAGCCCAGATTTAATCCTCTCATCTCTCACAATAAACTCTCCTCTCACCTTATACATCTCTTGTAGTGTGTGTGTGTGTTTCATAATTAACTTTGGGCCGCTACGGAAAATTTGGGGCCCTAAAAAACTACTTTTGAGCCGAGGCCTTGTGCTACAGTGGTTATGGTCGGCGCTGTGTGCGCAGTGGTTATTTATCATCTTATCTAAACTAACAAGAAAAAAAAACCAACCATGGAAATGTACCACACCCAAAACAACAACACGTGCAATGAGAGTGACCTTGTCAACCGACTCTATCGACAATATCAATTCGTGTTTATTTATGCGCACTTATTAACGTTAACCAATCCCAACTAATTTTTCACTCAAAATATGGTCGTCAAGGTAATAAAATTTCGTATACGCCACTCTTTGTTTTCTTTCTTAAGAAAACTAGAGAAGTGAAAGAAGGAACAAAATCAAATCAAAAAACCGCATCAATTTTGAGAGGAGAAGAAGAAGAAGAAGAGAATGAGTAGTCGAGAAAATGGACGCACCGTTTTGGAAGTTGGAGCTGATGGTGTAGCCATCATCACCATCACAAACCCTCCTGTTAATTCCCTCTCCTTTGATGGTATCATATTTTCATTTTCATTTCTTATTTTCTTCCTTAGATCTGTTTCTTTACTCCAAAACTCGTATAGCCATTTTATCATACGGTTGATAGCCTTAAACTTTTTATGTATTTCATAGCTTGGTATGATATATTATTGCATGTTTTGAATATCATTTTAGATAAGTAGTTGTTTTAACAAGTTGAATTTTGAAAACAAAATTGATTGTTTTGGATTGCTTCTTGTGTAATTTTTAATGTTGCATGATTAAGGTTTTAGAGATCAATATAATATAACGATTTCTCAAGTAACTTGATTATTTTTCCCTTCTTTCCATTACTCCAGTGTTTCGCAGTTTAAAGGAGAGTTTTGATGAGGCTTCGGAGAGAGAAGATGTCAAGGCAATTGTTGTTACAGGTATTCTTCCAAAGAGCTTATGAATTAGGCAGTTTATTATGTATGTATCTATGGAGTATTCAACTATTTTGAATTTGACAGCACTGATTTATTTTGTTCAGTTTAACAATACTTTCATATGATTTGATGTAGAAAGCGTCAACAAGGTTTTGTTGTGGAAAATTGCAATAAATTAAATTTCTTAGAACCTGATTCATCTCAGGAAAATTTGTTTGCTCCTGTAAATTTTAATAGCGAGAAAATAGATATAACAACATCAACGAAGCCTTATTTTGGTGAGGTTGAGTTGAGTATATGGATCATTGATCAATGACACTTTGCTAATAAGGAGAAATGCATAGCCAATTGGAATAATTTGGAATAAGAAACGGCAATGTCATTGAGTCAACATGTGAAACAACAATCAACAGACCTTCAATGTCTTAGTATATATTTAACTTATTATCTTCTTCCTAATTGAAGGTGACCACAGATAGTCTATAAGAGAAATAAAAAACATTCTTTAGTCCACCCTCGAAATTCACTGATAAGAAAAAGATAGACCAAATGGAGAATAGCCCAGTAACTAGGGGTAGAAGGAGGTCATGGAAATTTATAAGCCAAAACAGAGATATTTGGATTGAAATGGCTTATTATTATACATGATTTTATGACAGGGCATTATGACTAGTTTAATCTATGTAGCTTCCTTCACCTAGTGGAAAAAAACTTAAAACTTGATTGTTGCTTTTGTTGATGTTATCAGCAAAGTTCTTTTGTTGTTTCCACGTTTGATTATATGAGCATCAATCACCCAAGTATGTCTCAAACCTCCAAGTGTAGATCATTCGAATTCAAACTAGAGTACTTTCTGTGGTATGAATGTAACATTTTGAATAATGCTAAAGTGTCACTGTAAAGAAATAAAGAAGAGGGAAAAAAATAATCAAACAGCAGTCAAGTCTAGGTCCTCGTAGCTGAATTTTTTTTGTTATTGTATCAGGTGCAAAGGGAAAATTTTCTGGCGGTTTTGATATTAGTGCATTTGGTACAATGCAACAGGGAAAAGGTAATTTGTTCCTATGTTTTATGGTAGTTTTTCTGTTTTTGTTAAATACTTGCACCTATTTTCTTATTCTTTCTGGTCATATGTAGAGCATACAAATCCTAGTTTGATATCAATAGAACTCCTCACCAACACTATAGAAGGTACATGATTTCTTTTAATTTTTTCTTTGCAACTCATTTGTAATTGTATGCTATTTTTAATTTTTAATCTTTTCACTTCATTTTTCAGCGGCAAGGAAACCTTCAGTTGCTGCCATTGATGGACTTGCCCTGGGTGGAGGGCTAGAGGTTGCAATGGTATATGTTGCAAAGTATTTAGAATAAGAAATTTTTATATTTTATCAATATCAACAAAATATGATCCATTCTTATTCTTACAGGCGTGCACTGCACGGATATCAACCCCAGCTGCTCAACTAGGTTTGCCTGAACTTCAACTCGGAGTAATTCCTGGAGGTGGAGGTGAGGATACTTCAATTGTTGTTTGAACTAATTCCTCTGTATTTTTTGCCATATTTCTTTATAAAAATTCTGTCAGTATAACTAATTACTCCTTTCTTTTACTGATATATTTATCTAGCTTGTTTGAGGATTCAAGTTTTGTCTATTGGGATTAAAATGTAGAAAAAACTGAACTGCATTGTTACAATTCAAGCCTAGTTTATGCATTTTGACATGATTGTAGTCATAAGGACGGATGTTTTTCTGGTGCAGTGCACCAGTAACAGTTAGGGACAAGGTAAAGTGGAAACTGCTGGTGCATTTTATGGTATGAAGAACCTTGCTAAGTTCAATGAACTTATGATTTATTCTAAACTTTTGAGTTTTTCAATATTTGTTGATTATATTTACACCTATATATATGTTTGTGTGTACTTATGCATGTGTGTATTCATTTAGTCTCTCTCTCTCTCTCTCTCTCTCTCTTACTTTAGTAACTTATTTGAAATATGCAAATTGATAATGGATTGATTTATACTTGATGCAAATGACTAAATACTAATCCTCATTTATAGGGATACAACAAGACTCCTAATTCTAATTAAATAGAGAAACTAGGAAACAAATAACAGTAATAATTAATTATAACTAATTAATGTATAAACTAACCCTAGGAGATAATCTACGACACTCTAAGATTGTAAACTAATCTTACAAGATAAACTACAATAATATTAAGATAATACACTTTCTTATATTCTAACAATTGTTATGAGACTTTTTGGGTGACATGAAGCAGCTGCAACCTATTTTAAGTTTAGGTTCTGAAAGTAGGATTTTAAATTTTAATGAGTCTGGGACTCTGTCAGTAAGTTTGTTGGCCTAAATTTTAAAGTCTTCTTTTGTTATTAGGGTTGCATAACCTACAAAGTTAAAAATGAGTTAGGTCATGAATAACAATGCAAAGTCTTGAGAGATGTGGCAATATTCTTCAATTAAATAATTCAATAAAACTTGTATGAGTTACTAATTGTTTATTTAACAATTGACAATTGTTTATTAACCTGGAATTCATAATTCGTCTTAGGAACACAGAGACTTCCTCGTCTTGTTGGCCTGGCGAAGGCACTTGAGATGATGCTGGTATGCTACATTTATGCTTCCTCTTCTTTTCTAAACTTTCTCCTCCCTTTGCGGGGAAACTGGATTGAAAAGCTGATATGTTCAAACTCAAGGCCCGTCATCATTTCAAACAGCATATTGTGCTGCATTTTTGTTCCAATGGACAGTACTACAGCTAATTTTTGGTTCATTTCTTTACCTTGGGAGGAATAACGTTGTTTCTTTTTTCATCGAAAAATATGTAAGATATGTGATTTCAACATGCTTATCCAGTGAACGCCAATTAATTTTTTTCCACTTCTTAATCTTTTCAATTTAAGACGTCAAAGGCAGTTAGAGGGGAGGAAGCTTATAATTTGGGGCTTGTAGATGCTTTAGTGTCATCTGATAAGTTGGTTAACACTGCACGCCACTGGGCTCTAGACATTGCGGCCCGTCGAAGACCATGGGTTAATACTCTTAACAGGACTGACAAAATAGAATCTCTTGGGGAAGCAAGAGAGATATTGAAGTTTGCAAGAACTCAGACACAAAGGCGGGCTCCTAACCTTAAGCACCCTTTGGTTTGCATTGATGTTATTGAAGAGGGAATAGTGTCTGGTCCTATTGCAGGACTCTGGAAGGTTGTCACGAGTCTGCAGTTTCCTTTCTTTTTAGTTTTCAAATTGCTGTTGCAGAGATTTGCATGACACTGTGTCTGATCTTTACAGGAGCTCGAAGCCTTTCAAGCGCTCGTGGACTCAGATACTTGCAAGAGCTTGATTCACATATTTTATGCTCAACGAGGGACCTCTAAGGTTTGTGGACATTAATTGTCTGATTTTAACCTCTTTCTCTCCCCTTTCAGAAGAGCGAGAGATCTCAAGTCTATACTAGATATTAAGAGAAAAGGAAAATTTCATGTACTAGCTTAAAATACCATTTTAAACCTGGTTACATAGAATTGAAACTTGTAAATTTTTTGTTGTACTTTATGGAAATTTTGAGGGGACCAAAACGGTTTCCAAATCTTTAGTTAGCCTTTTGCTTCAGCTGTGGCCAGTCAAAAGACGGAATAGTTATTGTTGATTAAGGGTTATAAAAATGAGAGAGAGAGAGAGAGAGAGAGAGAGAGAGAGAGAGAGAGAGAGATGCTCACAGAAAATATGTTAAAATTTTCATAATTTCTGTATATATGAAATTCTTAACACCTCTTGGCATGAACAGGTACCTGGTGTTACTGATCGAGGATTGAAACCTAGGCCAGTGAAAAAGGTTGCGATCCTTGGTGGAGGACTAATGGGCTCAGGAATAGCAACAGCTTTAATTCTTAGTAACTATCCTGTAATCTTGAAAGAAGTAAATGAGAAGTTCCTGGATGCAGGTCTTAACAGGGTTAAAGGTGAGAACACATTCTTGTAAATTGGTTCTTGGGGCTTAAATTTCAGCTTTCATTAATTAAAAAAATAAACTATGATCTCATTCAACACTTTTTGTGCAGCAAATTTACAAAGCCGTGTCAAGAAAGGGAAAATGACACAGGAAAAATTTGAAAAGACCATATCTCTTCTCAAAGGTTCCCTTGACTATGAAAGCTTCAAAGATGTGGACGTGGTGATAGAGGTACTTTAAAGCATCATAATATTTACTTTTTTCATTTAATGTTGCAATTGAACTTTGTCAAAAACCCGGTCAAACTATAAACTTCTGGTGTTTGATGTTCGAACAGGCTGTTATTGAGAATGTTTCCTTAAAGCAACAGATCTTTGCTGACCTTGAAAAGTATTGTCCTCCTCATTGTATACTTGCAAGTAACACTTCCACAATTGACTTGAGCCTTATTGGAAAGAAAACCAGATCACAAGACCGAATTATTGGCGCCCATTTCTTCAGGTGTTATTAGTGTTCAGAAACTATTATGTTTTTCTACAGTATATTTATGACTAAAAAATTGGATGCGTGCTTCTGCAGCCCCGCGCATGTAATGCCACTTCTGGAAATTGTACGTACTGAGCAGACATCTTCGCAAATAATAGTTGACTTGCTGGAAATTGGAAAGAAGATAAGGAAAACTCCAGTTGTGGTTGGAAACTGTACAGGGTTTGCTGTTAATAGGATGTTCTTTCCATATACACAAGCGGCCATGTTTCTTGTTGAACATGGTGCAGATGTTTATCAGATTGATAAGGCAATAACCAAATTTGGAATGCCCATGGGGCCTTTTAGGTAATAATGGTTGGATAAATTCTTGATATACACAATCACTTCTTGAAAGGTCTAATATGTCATTTATCTAAATGAAGATTGATCGACCTCGTTGGTTTTGGCGTGGGGGTTGCTACAGCCATGCAATTTATTGAGAATTTTCCTGAAAGAACTTACAAATCAATGCTTCTTCCACTTATGCAAGAGGATAAGAGAGCAGGTAAATGCTCGTGCACTAATTATCTTTTTGTATCAGTTGAAGTTTTGAGATGTTCCTGTGAAATATATTTACTTAACAATATCACGCTCTGGTATGTTTCTATTGAAACTTCATTGACGTCTCTTGTGAAAATATTAACACGTGCTTCCAACAGGTGAAGCAACTCGCAAAGGATTTTATTTGTACAACGATAAACGCAAGGCTAATCCTGATCCCGAATTGAAGAATTACATTGAGAAGGCTAGGAACATTTCTGGTGCCACTGTGGATCCTAAGGTCATTTACTTTTTGCCCATCCTAACTAATTCATACCACATTGACTATTTTTGGGAAACATAAATTATCTTCATTGTAAAATCTGGATCTGATTTTGTTGGTTTGGAGGACAGCTTGTTAAAATACCAGAAAAGGACATCGTAGAGATGATTTTCTTTCCTGTGGTGAATGAGGCTTGCCGGGTGCTTGATGAAGGCATTGCGGTTAAAGCGGCAGATCTTGATATTTCAGCTGTCATGGGCATGGGCTTTCCACCTTACAGGTTTGTCTCATTCATTATTTTAGTTGAATTCCAAAAGATTGTTGCTTGTTTTTCTGACTTTTTGGATTGATTTAATTAGGGGAGGTATCATATTCTGGGCTGACTCTTTTGGATCAAAATACATATACTCAAGATTGAGGGAATGGTCTGAACTATATGGAGAATTCTTCAAGCCTTGTTCCTACTTGGCTGCAAGAGCTTCCAAGGGAATTCCACTGGTGAGAAATCTAAGCTCATGTGTTAGTTACTTAATCAGATACTTATCTCTTAGGATGCATTCTAGGATTGTTTACCCACCAACTTCATTATCAATTTGATAGGTTTTTGAGATAGATGCAAAATTCACTTTTATGTCATATGCCATGTATATATATGAGGGGATCTACCCTCTCTCTCTAATTCAAAATTGGGCTAAAATACTCTTTTTTGTCCTATATCTTTCACTCAAAATTCGTTTCGGTCATTTATCTTTTAAAATATTTGTGTTGGTCCTTTATCTTTCAAATTTTACTCAAAGTAGTCCTTTTCGTCAACTCCATTCATTTTGATTTCTTATCTTATTTTCCTAAATAAAAATAAAGGACCAACATGAATTATGAAAATAAGATAAGAGACCAAAAAAAATTCTAAAAATAGAGTTGGATGCCATCCGTCGCTAGACTTAACAGGGTTGATGGAAATGACTATTTCGTGTAATATTTGAGTGATAAAAGACTAAAATAAATTTTTTAAAAGATAGAAGTTAATGCATGGTTTTTAAACTCCAAGAAGCTTTGATTTGTAGACCAATACATTACCCTCTAATGGCACTTTTGCTGTCATGTTGCAGGGTGCCTCGGTGGAGCAAGCAAAGTCACGATTGTAAGGTTCAGTAGGACATTGCATGTTTTTTTATTAGATATATTTGTTCCCCCTTTTGTTTCGAATATGGTTCAAAAAGAGCTAAATATGTATGACGAGGGAATAAAGGGAAAAATAGATTCAGTTCTGGTATATTGGTTTGTTGAATGCTAAAACCTCTTCCAAGAGCTTCTGTTAGTTTCCTTTTACTATCAGCAAGAGCTTAATCTGTGTTAGTTTCTTGTTACTAGGATTGATGAATTGATAAAAATAAATAGTTGAATAAAATGATTCCTTGTTGGGTGATCAAATTGCTAGTTTGCGTATCATTTCTTCTTTGAAACTAATTGTTGAGAATGTTCGTTCAAAGACATCTACCATCTAATTATCTAATTAAGAAAAGATAGGGCTGTTTAAATTATCAGCTCTCTATGCATCTATTTTTAAAGAGCTTACTATTTATCAATGATTATTTTGCTTTTGGGTCACAACGAGTAAATATAATAAGTGATCAGTTTAATATAATCTAATTAAGAAAAGAGGGGGCTGTTTAAATTAACAAACTGCCCATGCATCACTTTTTTAAAAGTTTACAATTTATCAATGATTGTTTTGCTTTTGGGTCATGACGTACACATAATAAGTGATCGGTTTAATCTAATCTAATTGTAATTAAGAAAAGAGAGGACTGTTTAAATTACCAAATTGCCCATGCATCTATTTTCAAAAACTTTACTATCTATCAATTATTGTTTTGCTTTTGGATCACGACGGGTAAATATAATAAGCGATCAATTTAATTTCATTTCTATAAGTACATAACAATATTTTAAATCATTTTGATCTTTGCTTGACTTGAGATGGATAAACATCTGATGTAAATTTTTACTTTTTATATGCAAATTTAATTTGAAAATCATTCATATCAAGCAAGATGGTACTAATCGTGCGTATGCACGAGTATACTTCTAGTTGTAATTGTAATTGTAATTAAGAAAAGAGAGAGTTGTTTAAATTACCAAACTGCCCATGCATATATTTTTAAAAACTTTACTATTTTTCAATGATTATTTTGCTTTTGGATCATGACGGGTAAACATAATAAGAGATCGACTTAATTTCATTTCTATAAGTACATAGCAATATTTTAAGTCATTTTGATATTTGTTTGACTTGACATGGATAACATTTTATGTAAATTTTTACTTTTTATAAGCAAATTTAATTTCAAAATATTCATATCAAACAACATGGTACGATTCGTGCGTATGCACGTGTATACTTCTAGTTTAAATTAAAACTAGTAGGATACCCGTGCATACGCACGGGTGCTGTCGTGTTCTTTTTTTGAATGAACTTAGACAACATTTAAATAGTCTGAACATCATCATGTGATAATAAAGACAAATTTAAAATAGATAAAAAAGGAGTTTCAAATATAAAATAGATAAATATCAAAATCTAAAAATGTAAAAGCATCATTTAAAAACAATTTGTGTATTTTTCCCGTGTTTTTTTATATATCAGTGTAGTGTTCTTTTCATATATCAATGTTGTTATCTCGTGTTTTTTATATATCAGTGCAGATATCCCATATTTTTATATATATCATTGAAGTTATCCCTGTGTTTTTTTATATATCAATGCAGTTATCTCATGCTTTTTTATGTATCAATGTAGTTATTTCATAGTTATTTCATAGTTTCAATTGGTTATTTGAGTTTATCAGTAGATTATGGTAGATAGTAAAAAAACAAATAGTAGATTATCAGTAAGAAATATTTATCCCGTGTATTTTTTATATATATCATTGACAATTATTTGTCCTTTTTTAGGTATTAGTCACAAATATTTGTCACGTGTTTTTTAAATAGCCATCAAGCCTTCTTGTTTTTTAGATAGTGCACTTGAATATTTTATTAGAAGTCGGAAAAGATTACAGTATGCCGGATAGCTTTTTGTCCATCACGGTTATGAGTGGTACAATTGTTATTCGATGGCTTTTCTAATTGGCTAGGGCTTGTATTTATAGCCGAGCTCTGACATAACCGCCGGGGTGATTGCATGTCCGGCTTACACGTCATCGTCTTCTTCTGTCTACACATGTCTGGGAGTTTGCGTGTCATCCTTATCCGGTCTCATACTCCTTGAGCCGAGTACACGTAGCCCTGTGCATGAATGCCATTTGTCTGAGTTTTAGTGGATCATTGAGCCGATCTGGCGTGCCGAGGTCTTAACGTGTTAAGCCGATTTGGACAGTCCACAGCCCCCCAAGCTCAAGTGCTGTAAGGACGAAGAGCTTAAGGAGATGAAGGGAAATTTTACAAAAAGAGGAGGAAGGCTTCAGGTCTACTTGTGAGGGAATCTACCAAGTTCCCGCATGTATCTGGGTTGATGGAATGTGATGAGTTTAGGGGCGTCAGCGTGTGTGACACGCGTTCTGCCTTGGGAACTGGTACGGCTTTAAGTCTCATCAACTCTGCTGCACGTCCTTTCATGTCACGTCCGCTCTGCTTCTTCATTCCCTTTCACCTACTTCACGTGAATCAGACGCGTGTTAATCCAGGATGGAGTTTTTAAATTTCTTTCCTATAAATATAGGTATGTGTAAAAGGCTCAAACATACATCATTGTTGACGAAAATAATCACAAGAATATTTGCAAGATAGTTGTTGCTCTCCACAGTGGTTGAAGGGATCCCAGAGGCTTGCTACTGCGACGATTCGGCATACTCGTGGCAAGGTATTTTCTGCTTCTTTCTCTTTTAATCTTCATTCCCTTTCATCTTCTTTTTACGAGTTCCTGTGATATGGTGAAGATATGGGAGTTAGATGAGAGTGGTAATGAGGTTTCTGAAGTACCCCTTAAGATCTCTTTAGAGGAAGCCAGAGCTAGGAGGTTGAGGGAAGCTCTACATCCTGTTTGAGTTAGTTAGCTCGGAATCATCAGACGATGATTCAGATTATGACCCCGTTGCCTCTTATTCTCCAGGAACTAGGCTCAAGGGAAGATTTGTTGCACCATCTACCAACGTAAGGGTGTTTATGGCTTCAGAGATAAGTGTTGAAGACGTTACTACTTTTGAGGCCAATACGTTCTCTTCAACTTTTTTGACCGAGGAAAGTGTTACTGCGTTCCGAGCTGAGAATATGATATCTACAACAGGAAATGAAGAGGATGTAGTCATTGAGCCTTGTAGAGAGGGGAGTCGGTCAGTTTATCAAGACCTAGGGGTGTGGCTGACGAGTTCACATATATGTATGCCTGTGTGTTTAGTGATCTAAAGGTTAAGATTCCCTTTACCCTTTTTGAAAAAATGGTGCTTAGGACCTTAAACGTCGCACCATCTCAGCTCCATCCTAATAGTTGGGACTTTATGAAGGCGTTTCAAATTATATGCCGAGCTCTACATATTGTTCCTAGGGTAGGAATCTTTTTTGCTTTCTATAGGACTAAAGGTGTAGATAGTGGTGAATGGAATTCCTTCACTAGCCATGTTGAGAGACCTTTATTGATCCCTTTCACCCAGTCTTACAAAAACTTCAAGGTTCGGTTTTTTCAAGTGCGTGGGAGTCCTTCCTGCCCTGATATGTTCGTTGATGCTAAGGGAGATAAACAATTTCCTATGTATTGGAGGAGTGACGTCTTTTCTGTAACCGGAGTGAAAGAGAAGTTGTTGTTGCCGGAATACAGAGATTCCATTGACTTCTTAGCTAGCTTTTCACCTATGTGTTGCAAAGAAATTATTGGTTTGGAGAAAAATGAAGGGGAATTACTTCAGTTGCTGGGTAAGCTATATTGCGTTACACCTGTCTTCTAAGATCTTTTTTTGTTGATTGACTGCAACTTGTTTTTCTTTTGTTGCCAACAGGAAGGATGAGTTCTCTGAGAGAAAAAGATTTGAGAAACTATCTCAAAAAAGCAGCTGAAAAGAGGGCGGCCCAAGCTAATGTTGTTGATATTGAGGTCGGCATGTTGAAAGAAGCGAAGAAGGTTGTGAACAAAACGGTGCTCGAAGGAAACATGCCCATTCCTGCACAACCTCTGAATGTTGCTACCAGTAGTCAAAGTGGTGCTGGAATAACTTCTAACAAACCAGCGAAAACTTGTAGGCAACGTCAAGCACTTCTCGAAGAATCAACAGCTACCAAGAAACCCAGGCTTGATGAAGGGGTGGTATCTTGGACGGATACATTAACATAGTTTCAAGATGAAGAAGGCGTCAAATCTGTTTGAGACAAGAGGTTTCCTGTTGGAAACTTCGTTCGAGATCAACTTGTTACTGAGGATGACGTAGGCTGGGTTGAAGCTGTTGGCTTAGATCAAGCTGTCATAGCTCTTCAGTCTTAAGCTTTAAAGATTGCTTCAATTAGTCATGTTGTAGGGGAAGAGTTCAGCAAGCTCAGGGTTCAAGAGCGAAAAACCAGAAAGCCCTTGAGATCGCCAAGAAGACTTTGGCTGAACAGCCCGACCTGGCTAAGGAGGTAGCTCGTTTGAAGAAGGCCTTGGATGATCAAGCTGAGAAGAATAAAGAGAATGAGGCCTTTGTTAAGAAGACCCTTGATGATACTGTGGCTGAGTGGATCGAGAAGCTTGCTAATGTTCGTGAGCAATTGGATGCCAAGTCGGCAAGCCTTTTTCAAAAAGGTGCTGAGATTGAAGATCTTAAGGTTGGTGTTGCTGAAAGCATGATAACCGGTCTTGACAAGGCCAAAGCTCAAGTGGAACTGCTTTATCTTGACTTGGACCTTTCTGAAGTCAGTGTTTTCAAAGTCATATCTGAGGGTAAGCTCATTGATATGCTTGCTTCAAGTGAAGAAGATTTGGGCAATCAGGCCACTGAGCTGGCAGGTGAAGATGAGGTGAACAAAGATGTCTGATAATATTGTCTTCGCTGCTTTTTTTCGGGTTTTGCTTTGTAATGCCCTTGGGCTTTTAGTTGTATGCTTTCGAGCAAGATGTCTTGTAATGCCTTTGGGCTTTTTGAATGAATGAAAATGAAGTTCTAGCTTCTCTTTAATTGTATTGTATTTTTCTTTCTCTTTTGGTTGCATATGGATTCTGATAGAATTTAGCATGTCGTCTTAGTCTTCCTTAGGGGCGTATTTACACCTTTTCCCTCTTCGACCTTAGCTTAACTTTGAACTCGGTTTGAGTGCGTATTCACTGTTCTTTATTTTTCTTGGCCGAATAGTTAATTTTTACTTGCTTTAGTTGCAGTAGAGGCAAGTAGGAGTAGTTTTGATTTCACTCACTTCAATCGGTCTAAAAGTTCGTGGGAGTAACCCTTTGATAGAGGGGGAATCCTCGTCTCTTGGACACTTAATGCAGAGACCTTCTTTTTAGTTTTGATTTCATTTACTTCAATTGCAGTAGAAGTTCATGGGAGTGACCCTTTGATAGAGGGGGAACCCTTGTCTCATGGAGACCTAACGCAGAGACCTACTTTTTAGTTTTGTTTTCATTCACTTCAATTGCAGTAGAAGATCGTGGGAGTAACCCTTTGAGGGGGGAACCCTTGTCTCATGGAGACTTAGTGCAGAGTTTTGCTTTTTAACTTCAATTTCGTTAGAAGGTAGTGGGAATAGCCTTTTTAGAATGAAAAATCATGTCTTATGAAGATTCAGAGCAGGTCGGCACTTGTTAATAGTTATTTGAAAAGTAGAATTTTGCTTGACACAAGAAGATAAGCAATTTCTCTGGTTTCGTCCAGCAAGTCTAAGCTAACTTTGAGGTTTGATGAGTTGGAAACTTCCTCAGTGTTATTTCTTCTGAAGCTGGGTTCATCGAGTTCAATAGGAATCATGGCATCAGTGCCAAATGCAAGTTTAAAAGGTGTTTCCCCAGTTGTGGAGTGTGGGGTAGTGTGATATGACAAGATGACTTGGCATAGTTGTTCTGCCCAATTGCCTTTAACCTCGTCCAGCTTTCTTTTCAGGCCGGAGAGAATCACTTTATTTGCCACTTCGGCTTGACCGTTAGCTTGTGGGTGTTCAACCGATGTAAATTTGTTCCCAATGCCGAGCTCTTTGCAGAAATCAGTTACCATTGAACTAGCGCAAACTGCGTGCCATTATCAGATACGATTTCGGCAGGAATGCCAAAACGACATATGATGTTTTTCCAGTAATTTTTTTTTGACTCTGGTTGCTCTGATTTTGGCAACGGGTTCTGCTTCTACCCACTTGGTGAAATATTCAACAGCTACGATGAGGAATTTGACCTGCCCTGGACTTGTAGGAAAAGGTCCTAGTATGTCAGCCCCCCATTTGTAGAAAGGCTAGGGGGTTGTGATAGATTGAAGTGTTGTTGTTGGAGCATGAACGAGGTCGGCATGCTTTTGGCACTTATCGCAGGCTCTGGAGAAATGGGTACAATATTTGTTGAGGCGAGGCCAATAATAGCCAGCTCGGATCACCTTGTTTGCTAAGGCTCTCCCACCTATATGGCTTCCGCAAATTCCTTGGTGAATCTCTCGCATCACGTAATCTACTTCTTTTGGAAGTAAGCATCGCAGGAGGGGGAGGGGGGGTAGAAAATCCCCTTTTATAAAGTTTGCCTACCACCAGGGTATATTTGGTTGCTTCTTTGTGAAGCTGTTTTGCTTCATTCTCATCTGCTGGCAGAACATCCTTTTCCAGATAAAATAAGATTGGGGTTATCCAATATGTAGCTTGTACTGCGTAACAGTTCGTCTTGTAAGCTGGGTGGACAAGGGTCCAATATTCTGTTGTTCCCAGAGCATAGCAGGGTTTGCATTCTGGATCAATACTAGGTGCTAGCAAAGTTTCCTGGATTACTGTGTGATTGTTGCCTGGCTTCTTAGTACTTGCCAATTTAGATAAGACATCAACTCGGATGTTTTGCTCTCTTGGAACATACATCAACTCGAAGGAGGTGAAAATATTTGCCAATTCTTTGACTTTATGGAGGTACTTGATGAGTTGAGCATCTCTGGTTTGAAATTCGCCAGAGACCTGGCTGGTGACAAGTTGAGAATCGCTTTTGATTTTGAGGTGCTGGACCCAGACTTCCTTGGCAAGCTTCATTCCGGCGATCAATGCTTTTCATATTCTGCTTGATTATTGCTGCTCTGAAAGTTAAATCGCAGAGATTGTTCAATCAGAAGGCCATCTGGGCTTTCAGTGATCCATGCACCACTGCCTTTAAGGTTGGATGCGCCATTTACCGACAAAGTCCAAGAAACCAGAGTTGATTTTGGATCATCTGGTGTGAGTTCAACCATGAAGTCAGCGAGAATCTGTGCTTTTGTGCTTCCTCTTGGAAGGAAAGTAATATCATATTCTGAGAGCTCTATCGACCAAGCCACCATTCTGCCTGCGAGGTCGGGCTTTCTTAGGACTTGCTTGATTGGGTGATCTATCCTGACAATGATTTTGTGGCTTTGAAAATACGGACGAAGTCGTCGTGCAGTTGTGATGAGAGCCAAAGCTAGTTTGTTTTTCAATTTTTTGGTATCTGAGCTCGGCACCTTTTAAGACTTTGCTGCAGAAGTATACTGGTCGCTGCTCTTTGCCTTCTTCTCGTACGAAGACCGAGCTCGTTGCTTTTTCTGATACAGCCATGTATAGAAGTAATGGTTCTCCAACTTTTGGCTTAACCAAAATCTGAGGCGAGGAAAGGAATTGCTTTATGTTTTCGAATGCAACTTGACATTCATCTGTCCATTCAAACCGGCCATCCTTCTTTAAGGAGGTGAAGAAATGGAAAGCTTTATCACCTGCACAGAAAAAATATCAAAAGGAAAAAATGGCCGAGGTGACCAGTTAGTGGATTTGTGCATCCATAGTGTTAGAGAGTTTCTTTGATCAAATGATATCTCTATCACCTGCACATGATAAGAATCTGGAGAGCGCTAGTTGTTGTACTTCTTTGGGACTGGACGGGCTTTGCATTTGCCCGGGTTGGCTTCAATACCTTTGTTTGTTAGCATGAAACCAAGGAATTTGCCTGCTTGCACACCGAAGGTGCACTTGGTGGGGTTCAGGCGCATCTGGTGCTTGCGGATTGAAGAGAAAATGTCCTCCGAGTCGTCAACATGTGGCCTGTCTTCCTCTGTTTTGACCACCATATCATCTACGTAGACTTCTAGGTTTTTGCCGATTTGCGTGCTAAAAACCTTGTCCATCAGCCGTTGATAGGTAGCTCCAGCATTTTTGAGGCCGAATGGCATCACTGTGTAGTGGTAATTGCAGGTGTCAGCCACGAATGCCGTTTTGTCAGCATCATCTGGGTCTATCTTAATTTGATTATAACTAGAGTAAGCATCCATAAAGCTTAAGAGGCGATAGCCTGAAGCTCCATCAATTAAGGCATCAATACTTGGTAGAGGGTATGGATCTTTAGGACATGCTGCATTCAGATTAGTAAAGTCGACACACATGCGCCATTTTCCGTTGGATTTCTTGACGAGCACAACATTTGACAACCAGCTTGGGTACTGGATTTCTTTAATGAAGGAGGCATCTAATAGCTTCTTAGTCTCTTCTGCGACAACTTGTTTTCTTTCTATCCTCAACTTCCGCTTTCGTTGGGCAACCGGCTTGGCTTCTAGCCCAATAGAAAGCTTGTGAGATATAAATGTTGGATCAATGCCAGACATGTCTGCTGGAGTCCAAGCGAAGAGGTCAATGTTCTTTTTCTATAAGGCAATGATTGTTTCTGCCTCGTCTGGGGAGAGATTGGCTCCTATGTTGGTGATCTGATCAAGAGTGGCTCCTATCTGGACTTGCTTTAAGTCGTCAATTGGCTCGAGTCTTTGGTCACTGAAATCCTCTTTGGGATCCAAATCGGCAAAGTTAATGTTATGAGAGCTGGCTTTTAGGCCGTGCTCTGCATTTTTCTTTTTTGTTTTGAGACTATCGAGGTAGCACTGCCGAGCTGCTTCTTGGTCTACTTTCAAAGTCCCTACACCACCGTTGTCCAAAGGATACTTGAGGGTTAAGTATCGTGTTGATAGTGCTGCACCCAGGATGTTTAACGTTGGTCTGCCCATGATGATGTTGTATGATGATTGGGCATCTACAACCATATATCGTACTTTGATCGTCCTTGCTGAGCACCAGTACCAAATGTGGTCTTGAGGGTAATGTACCCTTTGACTTGGACCTGTTCACCTGAGAAACCAACTAAAGTAGCATGGTAACGTTGCAAATGTTCACGAGATAACTGCATACCTTGAAAGCGTCCCAATATATGATGTCTGCCGAGCTGCCTGGATCTATTAGCACACGGCGAACGTTGAAATTAAGCAATTGTACGATGATCACCAAAGGGTCGTCTTCATGGGGTGTGATTCCTTCCAAATCTTTTGGAGAGAAGCTCAAGTCAGACTCGTTTTTGGGGACTACAAGGCTTGTTTCTGTGTAGGGGTGGGAACAGGCCAGACCGCCCGACGGGGGCCTACGGCCCAGCCTACGTCAGGCCTAGGCCAGGCCAGGCTTTTTTTTAAATAGACCAGGCTAAGGTTTTTTAAAAAGCCTATTTAGCTAAAAAGGCCAGGCCACAGGCCATCGAAAAAGCCTTTTAGGCCTACTTGGCCGGCCTATTTATGTAAATATAAAAAATTCTTTTATTAATATTATTGTTATTATATTAAATTTAGTATATTGTGTTAAATTATAAATTTTCTAATATTTTCTATTAATTTAAACATATCAACCTACATCAATTTTTGACATATTTAAAGTTATAATATAAAATATAATTTAAATCGGATGTCATATAAAATAGAACTTAAATTCACTAACATATTTACAAAAGCATACATCAGTCAAAGTCGCAGGCTTTCATAAAAAAATGGTGAAATAGGCTTTTAAACAGGCTTTCAGGTCTTAGCAGACTTTCAATAAGGCCAGGCCAAGCCTAAAAAATGAGCTTACGACAGGCCAAAGGCCAGGCTCGGGCCTAATACATTCGACGCAGCCAATTCCCACCCCTATTTCTGTGTCAGCAATGTGCATGACTTGGCGAGCATACCGTCTTCGAGCAGAACTGGTTTCTCCCCCTCCCGCAAATCCTCCTGAGATTCTGTTGAGTGTATGAGCTATTGAGGGGAACTCTTCGTCTTCCTCAGAGTTGTCTAGTTTGACGACCTGGGATTGTAACTTTGGCCGAGGTTCTTGTGTAGTGTCGCCTTGACATATTTTTTTAACATGCCTTTTCTGATCAGTTTTTCAATTTCGTTTTTGAGGGCGAAGCAGTTTTTTGTTTCATGCCCCCGTGCTTTATGGTATTCACACCAGAGGTGTGCATCTCTACCTAAGACTCTTCTGGCCGGGTTCAATTTTGGAATGAGCTTTGTGTGTAGGATGTCTTTCAGGATGACTTCTCTTTTCTGGTTCAGAGGTGTCAGTCCTCCCCTCTGTGGCCTTGCTTTTCGCTGGGATTCTCGCCGTTGAGAGGTGTTCCTTTGAAATTCTTCAGGCTGGTGACGTCGGTCTTGCACTCTCTCCTTGACGTTCCTGTCGCGTTTTTCAGCATTGCTTTCTTCCCCCTTCACGTATGCTTCAGCCCTGGCTAGGATTTCTTGCATGTTTGAGGTCGGTCTGTAAGCCAAGGACTCATTGAATTGCCTCCTAGGAGACCGTTAGCGAAAGCGTCAGCAAATTGTCGTTGGTCTGGATGCTCCACGTCGACGGTTATGTCACTAAAATGGCCCAAATACTCTCGAAGAGTTTCGTTGGGTCCCTGCCTGGTGTTGAACAGGGTTGCAGTGGTGGTCCTGCGATGTTTCCTTTCCAAGAAATGCCTGATGAATTTCTTGGTGAAGTTGGAGTAACTGGTGATGGATTTTCGGGGCAGACTCATGTACCATCGAAGGACTTCCCCTTTCATAGTTCCGGAGAACAATTTGCATTTCAGGGTGTCATGTGCGCCAATGATGACCATCTGGGTGTCAAAGGCTGTCAAATGTTCCTGAGGGTCTTTTTTGCCGTCATAATTTTCCAGAGGAGGTGGTTTGAAGTTCTGAGGGACCACGTCCGACATAATGGAGTCGATCAATGGCTGGGGCTTCTCAATCTGGAGACTGTCCAAACTGTTGGGATCCCTTTCTTGTTGTAGTTGATCCATTCTGCGTTGTAGGGCCTGATTATCTCTACGGAGGTCGTCAATAACCACGTTGACCCCTGCAATTAGTGGTCGTCACTGGGGATGTGACGGTTTCTTGAGCCGAGTTACGCACAGGAATGGTTGGACGTTTAGTCCAGGAACGCCCCTGTGGCGGGGGCACCAATGTACTTGAATCATTTATTAGAAGTCGGAAAAGATTACAGTATGCTGGATAGCTTTTTGTCTATCACGGTTATGAGTGGTACAATTGTTATTCGATGGCTTTTCTAATTGGCTAGGGCTTTTATTTATAGCCGAGCTCTGACATAACCGCCGGGGTGATTGCATGTCCGGCTTACACGTCATCGACTTCTCCTGTCTACATCTGTCCGAGAGTTTGCGTGTCATCCTTATCCGGTCTCATACTCCTTGAGCCGAGTACACGTAGCCCTGTTGATCAGTGCAGTTTAATGCACTCTTTAAAGCTTTGCATTTGGTGTTTTTAATTGTGTTTTGTTCCTAATATTTAAGCCTTAGCACGTTTCTAGACTTTGAGTTTTAATTGAGCGTTATAGCAAATTCTTGATTAATTCTTGTTTTTATTGCAAATTGACCCCTGTCTACTCTGTAGGCCATAACATTGGCTGTGATTATTCGATTGAGGCGTACGAGCATGCGTTGGAAAGCTAAGGAACAAAGCTACAAATCTTCACTTGAGATCGAAACCCAGTTAAACTGCGAAATACTGAAGAAGTTTAATGTAAAACAGGTTTACGGGCCAATTTACTATTTTTATCGGGCTTTTACCCAAGAACCCAGTTAGTGGATTAGGGTTTTCATTTTGTCCTAGTTAAATACACTATTTCAGAGCCTTCTTGGCTCAGTTACGCATTCCTACTTTCAACTTTACGTTTTGTTCCCTAACAATCTATTGGTGAAGGGTGTTGCTGTAAGGATTTTGAGGTTCGGTGTTTAATGTTTATTTCGTTTTTATGGTTTTAATTCTTTCTCTATCAATTTCATCTCGGTAATTCTTGCTGCAAATTCGGTTTGTGTTTTGCTTAATTATTCAAATTCTGTGATTTGCTTATGTGATTCGTTTTATGATTCAGTTTTGCTTAATCACTTAATCATGATTTCGTTTTACAACTTTCATTATACAAACTATTTTATCGCTTGTTTAATTTAGTTTGGATAGGAATTGATAGAGTCTATGACGCTTGTTTATAGGATTGATAGAATTCAGTTACGATGTTAATTGTGTTAGTGACGCTTGTTCACTATCACGATTGATTGAACACACTGTTTTGACGCTTGCTTTAAAAAGTGCGAATTCGTATAAATTGACTGGCGCTTGTTCACTTAGTTTATGATCAATCAAGAATTATCAAACCTTGCACGAATCTTTATTTTAGAATCGATGAGAAATCCAAGAAGCGCACTTGAAACCAATTGATTGATTGTTTATCTTTAATTGATTTTCTTCGTTACATATAAACTCTTTTCCTAAAAAGACCCCCTTTTATTGTTTATTTTGGTTCTTGATTTTGGTTATTTCAGTATTTAGAGGTCCTCGAGAGACGACCAAGGTTACTTACCTTGTACTATATTTTCTATCTTTATAAATATTTTGACCTGCGTACGACCGCTGATCACCTGTGCATGAATGCCACTTGTCTGAGTTTTAGTGGATCATTGAGCCGAGATCTTAACGTGTTAAGCCGGTTTGGACGGTCCAGATAGTAAGTTTATCCCGTGTTTTTATATATCAGTGTAGTTATCTCGTAGTTTCAATTGATTATTTTAGTTGATTAATAGATTATAGTAGATAGTAAAAGAGGGATATTAGATTATCAATAAGAAATGTTTGTTTTAAATATTGATTAAATAGTCATTAAGTTTTCTTGTTTTTTAGATAGTAGGTTTGTAGTAGTAGTCTTTGAAAATTTTAATTATCAATGACAAACATTAATCCTGTGTTTTTTTAATATATTAGTGCAGTTATACCGTATTTTTTTATATATCATTGCAGTTATCTCGTAGTTTCAATTAATTATTTTAGTTGAATAGTAGATTATTTTAAAAGATAGATAGTAGATTATCAATAAAAGATGATATACATTATCAATAAGAGTGTAAACAGATTTCAGAGAGAAAAATTAAAATTTTAAGGTGAGAACTTTTTCCAGAAAGGTGATAGTTTTTTTTTTGTTTTTTTAGTGTGATTCATTTACATTTTTATAGGTAATTTTAATAGAGTAATATTCGTATAAATTTAGAAATTTAGTTATAAAAAACTAAAGTGAAGTGATAAGAGAAAGAGAATAATTGTTTCTGGGAAAAGTAAAAGTAAAGTAAAAAGAAAAAAGGAAGAAAGAGAGTGTAAGAAGAAAAAGAAAGAGAGGGTAAAGACATTTTTACCCTTAAATTAGATTTGTGTCTCGTTAATAAGAGAACCAAATTGGTAATTTCATAGGAGGTTTGTTTGTATAAATTGATCAGTGCAGTTATCCCGTGTTTTTTTATATATCATTGCAGTTATCTCGTAGATTCAATTGATTATTTTAGTTGATTAGTATATTATATTAGATAGTAAAAGGTAGATAGTAGATTATCAATAAGATGTTGGATTAGACTTACAGGTCTTGCTCAGGAATATTGGAGACCCAAAATCCTTTTTGCTATTGCTAGTTGCGTTGGAATACCGATTAAATTAGATGATACAACAAGTAATAACTCATTTGACAGATCTTTTGGTCATTTTGCTCGCATCTTGGTTGACATTGATCTGAAATCAGAGCTTAGGAATCAAATTCTTGTTGAGTGGCCCGGTCATGCTTTCTTAGTTGGTATTGAGTATGAAAATTTGCCCTCATTTTGTATTAATTGCAAGACTATCGGTTTCAACACTAGTGCGTGCCAAGGAAGGATGCAATCTGGTGGGGAAAATCAGGCAAAACAGGTTTATGTCCTGTTGCACCCCGAAAGATCCGGATTGGACCTTTCATCGTACAACGTGAAAATTTGTGAAGCCGCCATCAACATTTTTTATTTAGGGACCAAAACATTGAAAAAGAGTCCTTTTTAAGGCGGGTGGTCCTTTGAAAACTAGAGATGTAGGTTCGGGGGTCGGTTAGGTGTGGGGAAGGTATTAGCATCCCACACCTCCTTTCTACCGAAAGAGAACCTTTAACTTGATGTGCGGTTTTGACAGAGTTGATTTGAAACAATTCGTTCTACTTCTTTTTTATTTGAGAAAAGTGTTTTTGAAAACGGGGGAAAAGAAGAATCTTTTTATTATTTTTTAAAAGTGTGCTTGACGGGATGTGACCCGCTCCTACATATCTCCCGGTGCGATGGAGAATTCAAAGCTTACGTAGTTCTCCTAGTCGAGAAACTTTGTGTTGGTGTTTTTTATTGTAGGGGTTTTCGGTCCTAGACTGTACAGTCCACTAGACCTAGAACAAAGACAACCCCGCCTGTACAGACGACGTGCCCCCTACTTATTGAAAATGTTTTTTTGATTAAGGAAGAAAAAGATTTGTTGTGAGGTTGGTTACTTTTATTTGGCAAGTATCTTAGGCTCGCCTGAACTGTACAGCTCGCTAACCCTAAGACGCTAACCAATACCGGATGTACATCCGACTCAATTCCTTACTCATTTTTTTGAAATAGGGTTCAAGTTGTTAATTACTTGTTTTAATTCTCCATAAGTATCCCAAGATGTTTGAGCTGTACAGCTCCGATCTTAGGACGCTAGACAACACCGGCCGTACGTCCGACTTGCCTCCTTATGAGTTTTCAAAAAGGTTTATTGTTGATCTTAGAAAGAATTTGATTGTCTTATGAAAACAATTTAAGAAAAGATTGAGTTTGGAAAAAGCTTTAGAAAATGATTGATTTGAAGAAAGGAGAAGGGAGTTTGAGGGTGACATTGGTCACAAAAGGTTTGTTGGGATGGCGTGGCATCCAAAAGGAAAAGAAAGTAGAACATTCAATCAATTTCCAAGTCAAGAACCAAAGTGCAACATTTAACAAATTGCAAGCAAAGCAATCAACAATGTAAGCATAAGCATAAACATTACCAATTACAACACTTGAGCACAAGAATGACACTTAGTCATCAACATCTAATGGCATGCATATGTAAGATCAACATTAACCAAATAGGTTACAAGAATAGGCACACAAATAGATAATGCAAAAGTTTAATTCAATTAGGCATCAACACAAGATAAAAACACAAGGTTGAATCCCTTTTGGTAATCCTTGACATTTGAGACAATGCACAAAGGCATAAGTGTCTAGTCCTTTTACCAAATCATCAACATTAAAGCATAACATTGACCTAGAAAGAACATCACATTTGCAAGACCAAAAGTGACCAAAAGAGGGCATTAACAAGTCATTTTTGTAACCAAAATTGATTAATCAAGTTAGAAAACTAGCATTTGCATTTTCAAGCAAGAATTGCAAAAAGAAAATTGAATCATCTTAGGCAATCCTCATCACTTAAAGTGAAAGTGCCTAAGGCACAAGTGTGAGTCCTCTTGCCAATCATCAACATAGAGTAATTTTGCAAACAAGTTACTAACAAGCAAACCAAAACAATTTGAGAAATCATTTTACTCACAATTGCAAACCCATTTCACAAGAAAATTAACAAACCCTAATTCTAATCATGATTTGCGAAGCATCACATCATTTTATTCAACAAAAATGCAAGATCATAGTAAAAACAACATAAATCACAATTTATTCAAGGGTGAGAAGCATCTCAAGCACCCAAACCTCCCACGGTGTTTGTCAAAATGCTTGAGACACCTCTCACCAACAACAATCAACAAATCAACAATATAACAACACTAAAATGCATGAATATGGTAGGATGCAAAATTAGAAACATGATATCTACATTTTGATGCAAAAAAAGTTGAAGATAATGCTAGGTTTTAAGAAGTTTACCTCAAATCCAAGCTAAGGAATGACTAATATGAAGAACAAGACCACAAATCAACTTGAATCTTCACCAAACTTCAATGAAACCCACGAAATGCTTGCTTAAAAATGCCCTTTGATGATGCAAGCTTGAATTAAATTAGGAGAGAAGGAAGATATATGAAGTAGGAATGGAAATGAGGTGAGAAAATGGTGATTTGGTGAAGGAGAAGTGAAGAATTGATGGAGGAAGAAGGTGGTATGATTTCGGCCAAGAGAGGGAATTAGGAGAGGGAGTTGTGTGCTAGGGTTGTGTGAGTGAAAATGAGGCCAAAAGTTTGTGAGAGGTGAGGATATGAGGGTATATATAATGTGCAATTAGGTTTAGGGGCATTTAGGTCAATATGCACTAGTTGTGCTCTAGGATTTGATTTTAATTTTGAATCAAAGGCTAGGATTGAGGCTCACATGGATTGAGGACATTGAGAAAACACAAAATGAGAGAATAGAGAGGGTGAAATTCGAAATAGCAAGGGAGAGTGGTGCCCAAGTTTTGCAAGTTGTCATCTTGTACTATTGTACTATTATATGACCATTCTATTATCCCTTCATTTTTGATTATTCTTCTTAGGATAATTGTACAAAAATACACCCAATTTAGGCCACATACTAGGAATCTTAGGAATATGCCATTTTATGAGATCACCATGACCAAAAATATCATAAAAACCTCATCTTGAAATTTTTGTAGAATATTCCCTATTGATCCCTTTTTTGAATTTGAATTTTTATGCAAATGCGTGCATGTATGCGCAAAAAAATATATGACCAAGGGTGTCTTGCTTCAAATAAATTCCTCTAAAATTGCACAATGATTTTTGATGAAAAATTATTCTCTTTTTTTTTGAAAAATGACCAAAATACCCTTTGCCCTAAAAACCTTGTTTTTTAACAACAAATGCATTTCCACTCTAACAATGAATTTAAAAGCCCTAGAATGACTTTTAAAACCCAAAAATGCATGCACAATGCTCTTCACTCTTCAAAATAAAACCACACTTCTCAATTTATTTATTTTTTGCGGAAAATTAGGGTTTTGACCTAGGCGGACAAAATTAGGGTATGACAGCTGCCCCTCTTTATTTGGATTTTAACAAGGAATATGAATTGGCCGAAACATATTCCGAGGCAAAATAGAAATAAAGAATTCAGAAATTATACCAATTTTGTCTACTTAGAGAAACCAGAATTTTCCTTTTTCTTTTTTTTCTCTTTTTTGTTCCTTTTTGAAATATGATACAAATGCAATGAAAAGATTTTTTTGTTTTGTTTTTCTTTTTGGAATCAATTGGTGCCAACCCTCAATAAGCCAGCGAAAGAAGTAAAGAAAACAAAAAAAAGGGTGCCGGCCCTCATTAAGCCGGCGAAGGAGGCTGCCTAAAGCCTTTTAACGAATCGCGAACGATCCGAGTTTGCACTTGGGCCTGGGGAGCACGTGGGCTCAAAGGGGTGGTCTTTCGAGCGACCGGGGGAGGGTACTATATCAAGTCTAGATCTCGATATTTCCCTAGGACTGCGCCATGTTTTAGGCCAACACAGCTATCCTTTTCGACTGGACCTATTGAGGTCAGGGGGACTTACTCGCAGCTCGAATACGAAGTGAAGTCAATCTTTCTGGAGGACACGTGGGTCCAAAGGGGATTTGAAAATCCAATTGGTTTTCTTCAGTTGGTCAATGCTGCCGCACCGATCCAGGGTACCTGCATACGTTAGTTGATGCAAGGAATGGTGCATGAATGCAAGTTTTTTTTCTTACCTTAGTGGTGATCGAACAAACACGAGTTTCGTAGGATCGACCATTGGCGACTTGAGCTGTTACTAGCAGATAGCAACTTATTTGGATGTAGAAAAATTTAGCAAAGACATGGATATTCATGAAATGCTCCTTATTCTTTTTTCGATGAATGCACAAGAGGTGGATATGCAAATGTAATGCAAATGTATGTTATGCAAAGGCAGGTTATGCGAATGCACGTGATGCAATGAATGTTTTTAATTTTCTTTTAGCATAGGGACTTTAGGATTCTTGAGTGATCAATTCAAGCGTCCTATCGTGACGACTATGACTATTTATTAAGAATGCCTCTTTTTGTTTTGAAAACTGATTTGATGTTTGATGTGATGATGATAAATGCTATGGAATGTCTGTGTTCTTTTGCTTTTATTGTGATGAATGTGGATGATGCGAATGTAATGCTTTGAATAACATGAAATGCCTACATGCATGAGGAGGATGAATGATTGGAGTATTTAAACATTTTTGTAAACATTTTTATGATGATGAGACGCGAGACTTTGAATGCAAGGAATTGAGATGGCTATGGACCATTCTTTGGAAAAACTAGATTTGATTCAAACTCTGGTGTTCTCAAGGTTTTTATTAAGAAGCTCACTTTTTTTCCTTTCCATTTCCATGATGACTGAACTTTAAACACCACATGATCAATTTGTATTCTCTCTCTCTGAAGCATTGACTAGTAAGTATGCATAAGAGTGCAGATGTGGACGAGTGATTCAGTTAACTTGGGATTGGTTTAGGACAGTGAGTTGAGAGACTGCCCCGACAGGAATTTATGGATGTGAATGACTTTAGGGAGAACTCTGCTCATTTGAGCGGGAGTGAACAGTTATGGAAATGCCCCACTTTAGAATGACAATTTCAAATGGGTTCTTTGAGTGGGTTTGTGAAAGGGGATGAAGTTATGGTACTGGTTATGAACTGAGGGTGGTATATGAATGGGATGGACAATGAACAAACTTTCCCAAGACCAGGGGGTGGGTGGTGAACAGAATGCCCCAACTTTTGGATCTGAGTGGTGTTCTCAGTGCAAATCTTTGGTTCTCTATGAATGTCTTGACTTTTGGCATGAAAGAAGCCTCACTTGGTGATCACTAAACCTTGTTTTAATCTTTGGTGCAAATCTTTTCCTTTGGGCCTGAGACATGAGGACCATCTAGGGTAATAGCAATGCCAGAGCCGCGCATAAGTTTGCTTGCCATTTGAAGTGATTGTGCCCGCGTTTGTTTTTTTTGCCAATTCATTTATTTGAGGGATCCCCTCTTTTCTGTGATTTTCAGAAATTTCGCAATGATTGTAATGCTTTTTGACTCATGCACAGGTTTCACAATTCAGTATCATCAATCATAAAAACATTTATTTTAAAACAAAGAGACAGAATAAGTGAAGATAAAAGACACGAAAAGCAAACACATGGAAGAAAAAGTTGAATTCTTATTGTTATGGAAACTGGACGTGCAGAAGGTCACGCCAATTGAAAGTACATTGAAAAATTTTTAAACTGGAAAAATACAAGAAAAAGGAGAAGCAGATCTTGTGTTTTTTCTTTTGAAGTAACGATGCCAATCGTCCATACTCATGACCTTGATCACCCCTTTATCCAAACTTTTGGGAGTGCTGATTGCCTTTTTCATTTCAAGTCCAAGTTTTCTGACCCTAATTTTTGCCTGGATCGCCCTTTGCGGGTTTTCAATCCACCGGGTCGCTCTGGTTTTGCCTAGGCAGCCCTTTGCGGGTTTTCAACCTAGCGAGCTGATTCTTACTTGGCTCATCTTTCTCTTTTTTCATTTATTTCTTTAGGCATACTCCTTTCTGACTGTATCTGAATTTACTGGAAACTGGGGTTTTCTTTTCTTGCATCCCATTTTGCGAGAATTAAAGGCCCCTCCGAAGAATAAGTTCTTCGTCTTCATGATACTGGGTTCATCTCCATGGGAATCCCTTTGGAGGTTCATGATCTTTTTGAGCATTGAGTCTTCTTTGAAATTGTTGAAGATGAGCTTTCTTCGGTTTGAGCTTTCTCTTAATCTTCTTCTGACATAAGACAAATGTACTTTGGTTTGATAAGGCTCAATGAAAGTATTACTTCCATCATATGGGGTTTGCCCCTGTTAGAGTGTAAAACGAAGCCTGATTTCCATGAAGGTCATCATCGTCCTTGATATCCTTTGTTGATTGTCTCTAACTGCCCCATTTTTAGGGTGGCGTAGGGAGGGATCATGATGCTTGACCTGGAGTCTTCATACTGTCATTTGTGACTACCTTAGCTTGGAAAGCTGCGCAACAGACCGAACTTTGGTAATTACAGACTTTGTTATAATGGCAAGTGTCTTATGTCAGAAGGGTGATTTACACAAACTTGTTGATTCATTGCTCTTTATCATGGCGTCAATCCTCTCCTTTGCTCAAATTGATCATGTCACTTGATTCCTCATGAGGACGGACCACTTTGTTCTCTTATTCTTGCACAACAGCTTGATTGCAAATCTGATGGTGGAGTCTGAGGAATGACTGAGGGTTTGTGGAGGGCGGGATGACGAGGTCGAGGTAGTGTTTGCGGTTTTATGAAAGGAGAGATGTATAGGAATGATGAAGTGTTTGAAGGTTTATGGAAGAAAGGGTGGTCATACACAACAAGGTGTAGGAAGGTTCATTGAGACAAGGATCTCTTACGCTTTATGGCCAAATGTATCAGCTCACAACTTATATTTCTTTCGTCTCTTTTTCCCTTGTTTTTTCATTTTTGGGATTTTCATTTTTTGAATCTGTTCTTTTTTGTTTCATTTTTTCTGATTTTTTTCCTTTTTTGCTTTTGAGTTGAGTGAGCTGATAAAAGTGATACACTATTTTTGGATATTTGAAGTGATCCTTGTCTGGGGTGCTTGGAGAGATAATGGCAATGAAACCCCTGCAGCGGTTGGATGATGCTTGATTGGGTTCTGGTATTAACTGGGGTGACAGGAGGTTCAGAGGGAGGAGCGAATGAGATGGGTTGATTTTGTAGAAGGGCCACTGGTAGTGAGGAAGGTGGCGAAGGCAGGCATTTGGTTATGAAATTTTTTTGTGATGGGGTACTTGTAATGGGAAATGGGAAAGTTGGTTGATCTGAGGAAGGGAAAAGGGTTTGGTCGCGAAAGAGGTTCGCTTGTAACATTTGTTTGGTTTCCTCAGCATTGCTCCACTTTGCTTGAACTTGTGCTTTGACTTCATTGCCCAACCTAGTTGTGGCATCATGAATTTCTACAGCCTTAGCCAATTCTTCACTTATTAACTCCGAAGAAACATCCCAGTTGTCTTCAGCCTCTCTCTCAGTTTGGTTAATCGGGTAATCAGAGTCACAATATGAACCATTGGCGTCGTTGTTTTCAAAGATTATTTTCATTTATTATTATTTTTGATCCGCGTTGGGAGGAATTGAAAAGCAAATAACAGACACATGACAAAATGAAAGAAAGAAATTTTATTGAGGAATTCAAAATAACATTTTATTGATGATGATACTAAAAGGAAACATGTGTGCCCTTATTGAAATATCCTAAGGCCTTGGGCAGAGCCAAAGGATTGCATTACAGAAAATTGTTTTGAACTGAAAAACTACATGAAAATCAACAATCACTCATAAATGCTATGAAATGCATGACAAAGACACAAATGTTTTGATGATGCCGCTTTCACCACTTCAACCCTCTTCAACAACTGCTATCCTTGCTTAATAGTCCACAGACCCTGAGAACTTGATCCTTCCCCCCTTCTCAAAAGTTAACTGCTTGGAATCAATGAAGCCCCGAACCAAACTTTTCAAAAGATAGCGATTTTCAGCAGAATGCCCAATTGCCCCAGCATGGAGCTCGCAAGTGGCTTCTGGATTGTACCCGCTTGGGAATGGAGGTTGAACTGATATCATCTTGCGAGGAGTGATCCATCCATGACTGATTAGATAGCTGCATAGGTCGGCGTATGACACGGGGATGGGGCGGGATCAAACTTGGATGGAGAATGATGATAAGGGAAGGAAACTGACAGACTCAAACAAGAGAAACTGCACATGGCATGCACGCCCACTAGAAGAATGCTTCGTAGAGAGTTAACATTGGTTAAAACATGATGGAAATTATTTTTTTTTGATGAACTGTTTCAGTCTTTTATCATGGAATGGATGAGATGCAATGCCTTTTTTGAAGAAAATGCAAATGAACTGTTGATTTGAAAAACTAAGTGCCTTGGAACATCTTGAGTTTGCAAATAAGTAAGGGTAAACTTTTTCAACAGATTATTTTGCAAAAGCATCTCGTCTCTCATCACAACTTTTTTATTTGGTTTATGCAATGTATGAATGAACAAATCATGATAAGCAAATGCATGAAAAATGACCACTTGAAAAGTGTAATTATTCTAAAGGAGATTTTTTGTTTGTTTTTGATGCAAGATGAAATACGAAACTCCAATGCATTTTTGGATGATGCAAGATGCAAGAATGATATTTTTTCAAAATGATTTTTATTCTTTAGAGGCACGGCAAGATCTGAAATACCAATGCCCCTTTTTGCGAAAATGATGACGTGAGGCAACCAATTGTCGTTACTCTGAGTAACTTGCATGAAACATTGAGTGGATCCTGACTCAATACTTCACGCAATATACTGAAATGCTTCGACATTTGGTTGACTCCACTTATTCACTTTATTTGAAAACAAACTGCGCCTGATTGGGTCAAAGTGCCCCGATATCGTAGAGTATCATCTCAAATTTGTAGTGCACAAACAAATTTGAGATATTACCCTTCATCATTCAAAGATGCACTTCTACCCATGGAACGATTGCATAAGGAGTTTCTCTTATTTCATTTCATTTTTTTTTTTGGAAAATGATTTAGAAAATGATTTTAAAAATGATTTGAAGATGCAAGTGATTTATTGAAGAAAAAAAAATTTAGAAAAAGGTGCTTTATTTGGGGAAAAAGGTTTTTAGAAAAAGGTGCTTTATTTGGGGAAAAAGGTTTTTAGAAAAAGGTGCTTGACGGGTATGACCCGCTCCTACGTATCCCCATTGTGATGAGGAATCAAAGCTACGTAGTTCTTCTTCGTCTTTTTTCTGAAATAATGCTTATGAGGTTAATGAAATGATGCATAAATGCTACATTGGCTCGACGCCCACATTATTTGATGAAGGTTTTTGTACACGATTATGGATGACTGAAATGCTTATGCTATGCAGATGATAATTGTTTTTTCGTTTTCATTTTTCTTATGCAATGAAATGAAATGCATGATACTCGCAATTATTTTTAAAATGCACGAGAGACGTGATTTTTATTAAATGAAACTATATGCAAAATGAGAGGTTCACATATTTATATGCAAGGGAAAATAACAATGCACGAGAGATGTTTCTAAAAAATGTTTTTTTTATATGCGAGAAAGTGCATGATACTCGCAATTTTTAATGCATGAAAAATCATGATCTTCACTAGATGAAGATGTATGCAAAAGGAAATGAGTAAAAAATTATTTACAATGCAAAGGCTTTCAAAAGCCGGAAATTCACACATTTTTTTTTGATAATTTTTTTTCGGTTTATTTGCAAAAATATTTTATTTAGCATGGATGCAGGGGTATGAAGCTCCTTTGTGTCCTACCAAGGTTTCATAGAGACAGGATCTATGGCTATTTCTACGGGTACACACTTCAAGGTTAGCACTAAAAGAAGGACCCTAAATAAGGCTCCTAGAGCCAACGACCTCATCTGAGACCACCGATCACAGGGCCGTACGTCCAAGTGATGGTATCATCAAACAAAGCCAAACTCTAGGTGAAGTCTTCGCAACCACCCAACAAGACGTACGTCCAGTGAGCAGCCACTAATGACTTCGTTCTAGCCTAAGATATGCTCTAGCCCGGGTATAGGGCTGTCTCACCAAGAAATATAAGGGTAAAAAGAGTGCAACGTGTGTGTAGGAGCACAACGACAAACATACCCCCCCACCTGCAAAGAAAATCCAGAAACAGTCCAGACAAAGAGTCGTCTACCCTAAGGTTTTGCAAGCATATATCATTTCAATACAAACAAGTAAACTAACCTAGGGTTCCAACAACAATCATATGCACTGCTTACCTCAAGAAAGGGAGCCAAGAAGAGGGGTCATAATAGAATTGGGGGAATGCATGAACTTACCTTGAAGAAAGGGAGCAAAGAAGAAGGGATCATAGTAGAATTGGGGGAATGATGCATGAGCTTACCTTGAAGAAAGGGAGCAAAGAAGAAGGGGACATGGTGATTGGAGAAATGCATGATCATATTAAACATATAAACAAAAGAAGATGAAAGGAGAAGAAGGAACAAGAAGCGAACATAGAAGAAGAAGAGTCAAATGCACATGAATGCAACATAACAACACGAGAATGCAAGAGAACATTCAAACATCAGAAAGAGAGAAGAAAAAGAAGGAGAATAAAAGAGAGAAATAGAACAATCACATTCAAATCAAACAATTAAACCGCACATCAAGTTAATTAGGCCTGACCCTCGTTTTAAAAAAGAAAGTCCCCAGTGAAGTCGCCAGCTGTTGCACCCCGAAAGATCCGGATTGGACCTTTCATCGTACAACGTGAAAATTTGTGAAGCCGCCATCAACATTTTTTATTTAGGGACCAAAACATTGAAAAAGAGTCCTTTTTAAGGCGGGTGGTTCTTTGAGAACTAGAGATGTAGGTTCGGGGGTCGGTTAGGTGTGGGGAAGGTATTAGCATCCCACACCTCCTTTCTACCGAAAGGGAACCTTTAACTTGATGTGCGGTTTTGACAGAGTTGATTTGAAACAATTCGTTCTACTTCTTTTTTATTTGAGAAAAGTGTTTTTGAAAACGGGGGAAAAGAAGAATCTTTTTATTATTTTTTAAAAGTGTGCTTGACGGGATGTGACCCGCTCCTACATATCTCCCGGTGCGATGGAGAATTCAAAGCTTACGTAGTTCTCCTAGTCGAGAAACTTTGTGTTGGTGTTTTTTATTGTAGGGGTTTTCGGTCCTAGACTGTACAGTCCACTAGACCTAGAACAAAGACAACCCCGCCTGTACAGACGACGTGCCCCCTACTTATTGAAAATGTTTTTTTGATTAAGGAAGAAAAAGATTTGTTGTGAGGTTGGTTACTTTTATTTGGCAAGTATCTTAGGCTCGCCTGAACTGTACAGCTCGCTAACCCTAAGACGCTAACCAATACCGGATGTACATCCGACTCAATTCCTTACTCATTTTTTTGAAATAGGGTTCAAGTTGTTAATTACTTGTTTTAATTCTCCATAAGTATCCCAAGATGTTTGAGCTGTACAGCTCCGATCTTAGGACGCTAGACAACACCGGCCGTACGTCCGACTTGCCTCCTTATGAGTTTTCAAAAAGGTTTATTGTTGATCTTAGAAAGAATTTGATTGTCTTATGAAAACAATTTAAGAAAAGATTGAGTTTGGAAAAAGCTTTAGAAAATGATTGATTTGAAGAAAGGAGAAGGGAGTTTGAGGGTGACATTGGTCACAAAAGGTTTGTTGGGATGGCGTGGCATCCAAAAGGAAAAGAAAGTAGAACATTCAATCAATTTCCAAGTCAAGAACCAAAGTGCAACATTTAACAAATTGCAAGCAAAGCAATCAACAATGTAAGCATAAGCATAAACATTACCAATTACAACACTTGAGCACAAGAATGACACTTAGTCATCAACATCTAATGGCATGCATATGTAAGATCAACATTAACCAAATAGGTTACAAGAATAGGCACACAAATAGATAATGCAAAAGTTTAATTCAATTAGGCATCAACACAAGATAAAAACACAAGGTTGAATCCCTTTTGGTAATCCTTGACATTTGAGACAATGCACAAAGGCATAAGTGTCTAGTCCTTTTACCAAATCATCAACATTAAAGCATAACATTGACCTAGAAAGAACATCACATTTGCAAGACCAAAAGTGACCAAAAGAGGGCATTAACAAGTCATTTTTGTAACCAAAATTGATTAATCAAGTTAGAAAACTAGCATTTGCATTTTCAAGCAAGAATTGCAAAAAGAAAATTGAATCATCTTAGGCAATCCTCATCACTTAAAGTGAAAGTGCCTAAGGCACAAGTGTGAGTCCTCTTGCCAATCATCAACATAGAGTAATTTTGCAAACAAGTTACTAACAAGCAAACCAAAACAATTTGAGAAATCATTTTACTCACAATTGCAAACCCATTTCACAAGAAAATTAACAAACCCTAATTCTAATCATGATTTGCGAAGCATCACATCATTTTATTCAACAAAAATGCAAGATCATAGTAAAAACAACATAAATCACAATTTATTCAAGGGTGAGAAGCATCTCAAGCACCCAAACCTCCCACGGTGTTTGTCAAAATGCTTGAGACACCTCTCACCAACAACAATCAACAAATCAACAATATAACAACACTAAAATGCATGAATATGGTAGGATGCAAAATTAGAAACATGATATCTACATTTTGATGCAAAAAAAGTTGAAGATAATGCTAGGTTTTAAGAAGTTTACCTCAAATCCAAGCTAAGGAATGACTAATATGAAGAACAAGACCACAAATCAACTTGAATCTTCACCAAACTTCAATGAAACCCACGAAATGCTTGCTTAAAAATGCCCTTTGATGATGCAAGCTTGAATTAAATTAGGAGAGAAGGAAGATATATGAAGTAGGAATGGAAATGAGGTGAGAAAATGGTGATTTGGTGAAGGAGAAGTGAAGAATTGATGGAGGAAGAAGGTGGTATGATTTCGGCCAAGAGAGGGAATTAGGAGAGGGAGTTGTGTGCTAGGGTTGTGTGAGTGAAAATGAGGCCAAAAGTTTGTGAGAGGTGAGGATATGAGGGTATATATAATGTGCAATTAGGTTTAGGGGCATTTAGGTCAATATGCACTAGTTGTGCTCTAGGATTTGATTTTAATTTTGAATCAAAGGCTAGGATTGAGGCTCACATGGATTGAGGACATTGAGAAAACACAAAATGAGAGAATAGAGAGGGTGAAATTCGAAATAGCAAGGGAGAGTGGTGCCCAAGTTTTGCAAGTTGTCATCTTGTACTATTGTACTATTATATGACCATTCTATTATCCCTTCATTTTTGATTATTCTTCTTAGGATAATTGTACAAAAATACACCCAATTTAGGCCACATACTAGGAATCTTAGGAATATGCCATTTTATGAGATCACCATGACCAAAAATATCATAAAAACCTCATCTTGAAATTTTTGTAGAATATTCCCTATTGATCCCTTTTTTGAATTTGAATTTTTATGCAAATGCGTGCATGTATGCGCAAAAAAATATATGACCAAGGGTGTCTTGCTTCAAATAATTTCCTCTAAAATTGCACAATGATTTTTGATGAAAAATTATTCTCTTTTTTTTTGAAAAATGACCAAAATACCCTTTGCCCTAAAAACCTTGTTTTTTAACAACAAATGCATTTCCACTCTAACAATGAATTTAAAAGCCCTAGAATGACTTTTAAAACCCAAAAATGCATGCACAATGCTCTTCACTCTTCAAAATAAAACCACACTTCTCAATTTATTTATTTTTTGCGGAAAATTAGGGTTTTGACCTAGGCGGACAAAATTAGGGGTAGATGTGTTTGACATGAGAATTTTGGGGAAGCTTTGGGGTGATGTGTTTGACAACGCTGATGATCCTGTGACCCTTGGAACTATTGCGGATAAGTCAAAATCGGTAGTATCCACGATTCGAAAGAAGAAACACAAAAAGAAATTGGTCCAGAAAACAGCTGACTATAACACTCGTTCAAAGATGAATTCTGTCTCTATCTTCTTTTGATCAGACTTGGTAAGTCGGTCCTTGATTTTCTGAAAATCAGTGTTTGGCTAGATTTTGGGTGGTTTTTTATTCTCCTGTTGCGAGGGCTCTCATCTCAGTATCTAGGCTACTATGTTTTAATGTTTTAGGGGTCTCTGTTTGGGGCTCCCTATTATTGTATTTTTTCTAGCTTCTCTTTTGCCAAGAGTTTTGGTCTAGTCCCCCTATTCCATTTTTTGTCTTCTTTTTCCTTTTTTTTTTTAATAAATTTGGCTGATGGCCTGTTTGTTTTTTTAAAAAAATTATCAATAAGAGGTGATAGTAGATTATCAATAAGAGTGTAAACATATTTCGGAGAGAGAAAAATAAAATTTTAAGGTGATAGCTTTTTTCTTAAACGTGATAGTTTTTTTTTTGTTTTTTAGTGTGACTCATTTACATTTTTATAGAAAATTTTAGTAGAGTATAGTGTTTGTATAAATTTAGAATATTAGTTAAAAAAACTAATTAAAGTGAAGTGATAAGAGAAAGAGAAGAATTGTTTATAGGAAAAGTGAAGTAAAAAGAAAAAAGAAAGAAAGAGCGTGTAAGAGAAAAGTGAAAAGGTGGAAGGAGAGTGTAAGAAGAAAGAGAGTGTAAGAAGAAAAAGAAATAAATAGATGGTAATGACATTTTTACCCTTAAATTAGATATGTGTCTTGTTAATAAAATATCCAAATTTGTAATTACATAGGAGGTTTGTTTATATAAATAGATATCAGATTAGATTAGATTTGCACTAATTTATGAAAGGTTGAGACTATTTACCAGGATTATATGTGTTGGGGAAAATTCACACATACTAAGGATCTTAGATGGGAAGACACACCACAAAGGAGGAAATTTGCAACATCACATGTGGACCTACTGACGTCCGTCATGCATAGGCAAATTGCGGCGAGAGCTAGTGATTGTCATCCTAACATTGCGGGAGAACTCTCATCGGTTTGCTCATGGATAGGGGTATTCATGGATCAGTTTGGAATGGATCTCTCCAAATCCGTGGACTGAACCAATTACAATTACTCGATTCGGGTTGGTTTGAATTTTACATTTTTTCTCCAAAACCCAAACCAAACCATTTTGATATTGGACAGGTTGGTCCAAATTGGGCTCACAGGTTATGTACTAAAATCTTAATTTCTTAAAATATAAAAAAAAAATCACTTTTTGTAATATTCCAACAGTTTTAAATAGCAAAAAAAAAATCTAAAATTTAAAAATTATACCAAATCAAACTCAATCTCATTAAAAGTCTTTCAATTAGTAGTATCAAAATCTTACAATTTAATCATAAAATATTAAGATAAAAAAGTCTAAGCAAATACTATCTTGAACTTCTAAAATTTTAAAACTTCTAAGTTAGAATGGGTTGGTTTGTTTTTTAAAAGGGTTCGAGTTAGAGAAATCCGGTTTAAAAAAGTTCAAAACGGATTTATCTATTAAAATGATAAATCCGTTTTGCATTTTTTTAATAAAACAGATTTATCATTTTGATAGATAAATCCGATTTAAAAAAATTCAAAACGGATTTATCTATTAAAATGATAAATCCGTTTTGTATTAAAAAATTATTTTATTTAAATTTTTTAAAAAGGTTATAAAATCACCACTAAATATCCGTTAAAGAATCAACACTAATCTAAAAATTATAAAAACACCATCAAAAATCTAATAAAACCAATATAAGGTTATGCAATTTTGTTTAGATTATTTTGGAGATTATGAAAAATTTGAAAAATTAATAAAAAATATTCAACGATGGAATTTGGGTGTTATGGTCGCTGATTTTTTTCAGATTTAATGGATGTGGTTTCAGGACAATCAGAGTAGGTGGTCCGAAAATCGATTTTTTAGCCTAGATTATCTAGCCGGTGTACAACATCGTCACGTGTAACGAATATCTATGCACTGAACAGAACCATCACGATATCCATATCTATTTTCTTTTTTTAGAAGAAATTAATTATAATATTTTAATAGATTTATCAATTTTATTTTGAAAAACACATTTATCTATTAAATAGATAAATCCATTTTCAATTTTTTTCCAAAACTGATTAATCCTAAAAATAGACAAACCTGTTTTACATTTATTTAAGGGATAAAAATTTTGTCTGAGAGTATGGTGTGCGATGGTGGGGGTATAAAAAACGTAACCCTTTTTAAATTTTGTTGTCTGAATCAAACTATTATTGATTGATATGGGTTGGTTTGAGTTTGGCCGAATACAAAAATTGTCCAAACCAGACATATCGATTTGGATTGTATTCTAAATTGGTTTGGATTTGTCCGAACCACTAAACACCTTACTATAGAGGGTAGTACGTGCAATTCCAACATATTTTTCAGATTTTCATTTAGTTTTGGATGAACATGTTTTTGTGAACATTAATGTACCATTGTGTTCAACTACATTAGTAAAGAGGTGGGAATAAATTTATGGTTTCCCATAGATAGTGTCAATGTTCTGTCTCGATTCTCCAATTAACTAAGTGATAGGCCGCAAGTGCACGGTTCTATCGCGTAATAGAAAGTATTGATCCACAGAGAGTATTTTACGATTACTAATCTAATTTTCGATGTTGATTAGCTGAAAGGAATCGTTTAAATAAAGAGAGTATTTTTGTCTTGTAAAATTCAGAATAAAAGACGCATTGGGATCGTGGTTAGACCACAATGATGGAAATAAACAACCCTTTAACTATTCTCTATCTTATTTTGAAATTGTTTTAAGGACAAGGTATTCTTTTGGTGTAATTCAAGCTTCCTTTCGGAATGCAAGAATGTGTCTCGAAACAATGATCAAGCCTATTCTCATGGTTGATCATCGCAGGGACCCATTAAGCACAACCTTATTGTCCCAAGGCTAGCAATGCTATTCTCATGCTTTGCTTTGCCTTGTCTAATTCCATTTGTTCCAATATCAAATTCACCTCTCGGTACTTCGTTTGATATTTGTTTTATAGAAATTTAGTTTGATTGAATTAGATTAAAATCAAGTTTTAAATAAGATAGAGTTTAGTCTTGGATTTGTTTAGGGACCCATCATTGGATTGTGTCCCACAACCCAAGACTAAAGAAGTCTACTCACTCATGATCATAGTAGACAAAGGGGTAGAAGAGAATGACATAAAGATAAATTACATAGAATTAAAATGGCAAAATATAAATGACAAGAATGTAAATAAAGAAATAAAGTACTGAATGTAAAAGAACTGAAATATAAAAAATGCTAGAAGATAAATGGCAGAAAATAAAGAACAAGAAAGTAAAGGAAAGCAAGTAAACAAGAACTAAAATGAGAGCAAAAACTTAGATAAACTTTGAGTGTAATTTTCAAGTATGTCAAGGTACCATTACAGCTGAAATGAGGTCCTATTTATAGCCTAGGATCAGTAGACAAAGGATTAAATTCGAATTACTAGCCATAATGAAAGAATTGGAAGAGTTTTGTAACATTTTTAGCTTCAGATAAAGGCACACGGACCGTGCTGCTGAGGCGCACGGACCGTGCGCTACGTGTAATCTTCAAAACGGCTTTTCTAGAACAGGGCGCACAGACCGTGCTGCTGAGGCGCACGGACCGTGCGTGGTCTTCAAACTTTCCATCTTCTGAAACGTACAGGACGCACGGACCATGCTTCTGGTGTGCACGGACCGTGCGTGTCTTGAGTCTTTTCAGCTGCTTTCTGTATCAGTGAGCACGGACCATGCGTGTAGTAGACACGGACCGTGCGTGAACACTTAATTCTTGGCTTCATTTGCTTGATTTTGCTCCTTGGTCCTTGAACTTTTATTCTTTGCCTTTAATCACGTGAATTTCTTCCATTCCTTCATTATTTGATCCTGAAAATAGAAACCAACATTTTGTAGTTAAAATAGCTCCAAAGTGAAACTAAAATTCTACAATTTTTATTTAATTCAAATGCTAAAAACATAGTAAAATAAGACTTATCACTAAGTGTTGGATTTAGCCTTCTTGTGTGGTACACAAATTATTTCCCATGGTCTTTCTTTGTTGAAATCAATGAGGTTGGATGCCTGCAAAGACACTGTAACATTCAAGTAAGGCTATTAATCTTAGGCTAGAGAAGGGTACAATAGTGGGGATGGATTGAGTGCCTTTAGGGCGGGAAAGACATCCATAAGCATACATTTGTATGAAGATGAAACATCTTTAAATTGCATCATTTTGATTTGGGCCTAGTGTTTATCTATGGTTTTACAGGCCCCTAGGTTGAATCTCAACGCCATACCACATCCAGATAGCATGAAGACTATTTGATTTGTTGTCGTGATATTCATATCTCGAAGGTACTCTTTCGGTTTCACTAGAAATTTCTTCTATCATTCTCATTAACAGGGGTACAATCCTCCTTACTTAATGTCACGTGTTGACAACAGAGAATCTCCTTATATGTGTGAGCGGGTGTGAACGTACATGTTGTAGGCAGACGATTTTCTCCATTGAGAATTTCACTTCAGAGTTTCAAGTGTGAAATCTAAACCATTCGATGCATTTTTTTCTCTTTCTTTATGTGTCAAAGTTTCTCTCTTTTGTTTTTCAATTAATGATTGAGATTCCACATAAGTGTAAAGTCACTTGAGAGAATCCATTCTTCATCTTCATTAATAATATTAGCAACAATATCATACTTCCATACTTGAGATTCGTGATCTATTAAATGGTATACATGCATGCAGATGTTGCATAGTCAAAGGCATGAGTGTAAGAGGGCGCAAAAACTCGATTGGCTCCAAAAATGAATATTTCTACCATTTCCAATCTTCCAATGATAGTCTAAAGACAATAAAGGAATTCCATGAACAAATTTAACTTCCAAGAAACTCAACTTGAGAAAATATCTAGCTTTGAGAACACATGTGAGTAGGGATGAGAATCTATCTATATCTATATCTATATAAATTACTAAAGGAAGCTTTTTTAGAGCCTCCACAATGCTCCACATCATTTTTGTTGAAAATAATATATATTTATAATTTAAATAGAAGATTATAATTGTAGCTCTTAATTAAATATAGTTAAAACACATAATTACACACTACCTTATTAAATAATGATTTAGTGGAATATTAAGTTTGGATGGAAGCTCCACAATGCTCTCATTAATTCTATTATTATTATTATTATTATTATGTGTGTAGAAAACCTCAAAGGAAGCTCCCCAATTTTTCTCAATATTTTGAATTTTTTTATATTATATATGAGCTTCGTTCTATTATTACTACTAAATATTAATTAACCACCAACCTTCTATTATATATTATTCATTGTAAGTTAATGTCAACATTTATTTATTTTTGATCTTACACATTACATGTCAAGTCGTATTACGTTTTATACATAGAAATCATCAGATTATGTTTTTATATATATATATATATATATATATATATATATATATATATATAAAAGAAGCTTGACTCTTAAATTGTGAGTTTTTCTCCTTTTTTTATTTTTATTTTAAAAGATTTTATTGGTTACTCTTAAATCATTACTTGATGTTATGATTTTGTTAGCCTTTTGGTATCTCTAAATTATTATCATGATTAGTACTAATTATTATAGTTGGATTTTTATTAGAAATTAGTTACAATCTTTTCATTTTCCTTCACTTTAAGTCTTTTTTCAAAAATACTATAAATACCTAAGAAGAGAGGTCACCATTTATCTTTTTACATCACTTTTGTTTGGTAGTTACATCACTTATATAAATTTTTACATTTTACATCACTAATTCAGGCTTGAAGAGTTGGAGTTTCGAAATTTATTCGTCTAAATTGGTCTCTTATTTTTAAGCTTTTCTTGATTGTTGATTAAATATTAAGTTTTTTTCTTACGTGTTGATTAAATATTAAGTTTGTTATAGGTTTCAAGTTTAATGTATTCATCATATTTTTATAGTTTATAAACAGAACCTCTTTAGCAGTTTATCGTAATTTTCTTAATTGTATGGTGGAACTGTAATTTAGATTCTGTTGCTCTCTCTCTCTCTCTCTCTCTCTCTCTCTCTCTCTATATATATATATATATATATATATATATATATATATATTACGTATGTGAAGGAAACTCTAAAGAAGTGTCTAGAATGCTTTCTTCTATTATAATTTAATCTTTCATTTTTTTGTCCAATATACTATTGTGTACCAACCATAGTTTTCATTTAGTTAATGTCATCATTTGTTACGAAAATAAAAGATAGCCGTGATTGGCAAGTTTAAACGAGGATGTCGTATTATAGTTCTAAATAAGCAATATATAATATGAATTCATGTAAACAGTTTTATTTTGTAGGATTTAGGAGTTTATATAATATCTAATAGCTCTTGTCAAAAAAAATAATATCTAATAGCAACCTTACACACAAAAAAGTAATAGTAACTAAATCAAACCAAATTCATCTATGTAATTTCACCACATATGTTTTCAACGTATAAAGACAATAAATTGCAATACCAAAAAAAAAAAGATAAATTGAACCAAATATCAAGCCAATAGTAATAACAACATGGTAAGGCATTTTAAGAGTTAAAATTAAAAAGTTATAAATTAATAAAAACCTTTCAATTTCAAAACTGTTGCAACAGAATTATATATGAAGTAACAATATTATTTTGGTTAAAAGAGTAATATATTTTAATACATTAAAATTATAAGTAACACAAAAAAAAATGAGAGCATCCAAGAGGATTCATTCAAATAAGAAAATATAATGATATCTTCAATGATGCATCTATGATGCTACGTATTTTTTTTTCTTATTTCTGACTCTATTTAATATAACTTTCATATAACAAAGGCTTTAATTTTACGCTTTTTATGTACGTACATACACTATTAAATGTCATTATTTTCATTTTTTATAATAATTATTATTCATATAAATTCATTTGATTTCTATTATGTATATAGTCTTTTTAATTTTAGAATGATAAATATAAACAAATACATAATTTACTTATCAAAATAGAATGAAATAATTACTATAAAAAGTAATTAAATATATGGTATTTAATTAAAACTCTACATCTTTCACTATTATTCTACTAACTCAAGACTTTATTAGCAATTAAAGGAATAATTCATATTAATGTGAATTCTTTCCCTTTCAATCAATACAACAATTTCAAAGGCCTACAAATTCACTAAATAATAACATTATCTAAATTAAATGATAAAGAGCAATTAATTATAAATTTTGTGGCCATAAACTCAAAACATTAAGTAATGTTATTTCTTATATTAATAGATATAATGAAAAATGTTTTACTAATCTAACAAATAATATAAAAATATTATTGACAGCAATTTGTGTTAAAATCACACACACACACTATATATAATTTTTTTATACTCCACACTACTATTTTTATATAATAATGTAACATCCAAATAGGTGTTTCTAGGGTGAGAGAGCAAAACAACGGTGAAACACAAAAATTGATTATTGGATGTAGTATAAAAATTCATCAATGGTTGGGATTTAATATTGGTTGATTCAATCTTACCCATTCATAGCATTTTAAACAATATCTAACGGTCAATTTTAGTGATAAAATATTTAATTTGCTCTTTCACCCTACAATCACCCCATCAAAATTATGTAATAATATATTTTTGATAGATATGGTTTATATTAAATATTTGTATATTTTTATATTTAAACTCCATGGATTAAAGAAAAAATATCAGTATATTTGTATATCTCTAAGATCACATTTATTTTGAATTTTATCTTTAGCTTTAATTTTCATTTTCAAATTACTAACTGGTGATAAAATAATAAAGATTGATAAATTTTTGTTTTCTACTATTTATGTTTCACCATAAACATTCATTCTCTCTATATTAAAATTGACGCCTATAAATTTAACATATTAAATAGCATTATAATTTTTTTTACTAAATATAGTGAAAAATATTTAACCACTTTCAAAATTAAGAGAACACTATATATACTTGCAAAATTTTCAACAATAAGTCATTTAATAAACTTTGTAAAATTCATTTCGCTTTTTTAAAATTATATTTCAAAATTAATAATTTGATAACAAGTATTAGTAATAATTTATATTAAAAGACATAGATTAGATATACGGATTTTGCTTATATAATGGGTAATTTTGATAGTAAAAATAAAACTCATTTATACTTTCAAAATTAAGATGAAACTGTATATACTTACAAAATATTCAACAATAAATCATTTTTTTTGTTACAAACGCTAAAAAACAAAACAAAAAAAAGAAAAAAAAAGAGGCCTCTAATGCCTAACAAAAGAGGTGCCCATCGCATCAGCGCGCAAAAGAGCAACCAAATCTTAAGGAGGAGTAACCAACTCGACTAGGGAATCACTTCCAAGAGAGCCCATCTTTGCTAAAAAATCAGCGCAACTATTTCCCTCTCTAAGGGTGTGAAGAAGTTGACAATCCCAATCATTATTTATCAAGTCTCGAATGATTGAGATCTCATTACCATAGCAATGGTTTCTAACATCTGCCTCTTTAACCAACTGCAAAGCATGACATGAATCAGAATAACAAACGATGTTCTGTAACTGCAACTCCCAGCAAATTTTTAGCCTATGTAAAATAGCCATCAATTCAGCATGGGTTATATCTGAGCAGCCAAGAGAACCGAAGAAGCCCCGAGTTTCCAACAATAAATCATTTAATAAACTTTGTAATATTCATTTGGCTTTTATAAAATTAAATTCGAAACAAAATTTGATAACAAATATTAGTAATAATTTGTATTAAAAGACTTGGATTCCATATGCGGATATTGCCTATATATTAGATAATTTGGATAGAAAAATAAAACTTATATTTATATTATATTACATTATTATATATGTATATAATTTATATTAACAATTATATATTTTATGAACCAATTTAATAAAACTAAATAAAAAATATTAGAACAATCCGTGCAACCGTGGGTATATTCCTCTAGTAAATTACTAAAGGAAGCTTTTTTGGAGCCTCCACAATGCTTCTCAAGATTTGTATGTGTATTAAAATATTTTTTTATAACTTATTTAGTTATTAATTACATATAGTGAAAACATATAGTGGAATATTAAGCTTGGATGACTTATTAAGTATTATATTAATAATTTACATATATATATATATATATCTAAAGGAAGCTCTAATGGCCCTTTAGAATACTCCACATTATTTTATCTATGTTAATATTTATTTAAAATTTATAATTTTAATGGGTTTTTAAGTTTTAATAATAATGTATTTTTATCTTTTATTTTTAGAAAGAAAAAAAGATATCTAAGAGAGTTTGGTTACCGTATGGATTAGTTTGAGTGTATTAATTTAAGTTTTATTTTAATAGTTCTCTTTTTTTTTACCAAATTTAATAGTTCTCTTACACTTTATACTTTTTAATTAAGGAATGTGAATGGTTTTTTTTTAAAAATTGATTTAGTTTCAAAACGTAATTTAGCAGTTTTAAATAAGGAATGTGAATTAGTTTGGTATAGAATTAGTTTAATTTTATTTTAATAGTTCTCTTTTACTCTATTTGAGTTTTTTTAAATGTTTTTAATAAAGAATGTGAATGGTCTTCTTTCAATTGTTATATATACACAGTACATGATTTAATATTAAAAAACTATTTTTCCGTTTTACTAACTATTATTTATCTATTGTTCTTTCTTTTGGACTTCTAGGAATAGGTTACTACCATTAAAAAAGGAAGCCTTCAATTTTGTACATATATAAACATCTCAATTCCTAACCATTGTGAGCCACACACATTCTTCCATATTCTCTTTTTTTTTACGGAATCCATATTCTCTTCATTGTTTTCACTATTCCATCACTTATATTTTTAAAACAAAACACAATTTTACGCACCAATTGTATAACAGCCAAAATCTATGAAGTTTTTACCCTCTCACCTTTTTTCATCACTTATATATGTCCTATGTGGTATTTTATTTTTTTACTAAACAATAAAATCCTTCTTTTACAATTTTTTTGATTCATTCTTTGATATGTATACTAACATTTTATCATTTGTCTTCTTTATCAGGAATATCAGAAATCATTTTTGGTCTGGAAACTGCGAGAGGGTGTGGTGTGTAAAAAAGCATGCATTTTTTGCTTGAAAAAATACTCACATCAAGAGTTGTGATCTTAATAAAGAATGACACTAAAAGTGAAATGTCTGAGAAGGAGGTCCATTATATATTAGTTTGGTGATGCCATCTGAATTTTTTTTCATATTGAGTTATAATTGAAACCGTGAAAGTCCAAAAAAGAGGTGGAGCTCATGTTGCAAAAGACATTTAGATACATTTGTGTTTCTCGCATTTGGGTAATTTTATAGAATGAGAAAAAATTATCTGAGGGTATATAGTATGACATTTGTCAATCTCTGGTGTTTTGTCTCCATTGAATTTGAAAATTCAATTGTTTTCATGTTCATCGGTCAAAATTTCCAAAATTTATTGTGATATATATATATATGTATATATATATATATATATGTGTGTGTGTCTATATATATAACAGACAATTTTTGAACAAAACATGAAATTTTTTTAAAAAAATCATAAACAGTGTTCAAATCATTGATTTTCTCTCTCGCAAAGCATGAGAAGATAGAGTAAATTTAACCAATCACATCTCTTCTATGCATTTCATAAAAAATAGCTTTTCACTTCTAATATTGTATAAAACAACACTTTTTTATTTTAGAACTTGATGTACTTAAAAGGTTATTTTGATTTTTTGTTACAATTAAAAATAGCGCTACTATTTTTAAACTTTATTTGGCCATATTTTTCTTCTTACTCAGCCTCTATTTTTGTAGTAAATTTGTCTCATTCATTATATAATTATTCCATTAAAAATTTCCCCCCTCTTTAAGTTTTATATAAATATATACACTAAAAGGAAATAAAATATTGTGACAAAAAAGGTACGGTCTTTGTAGTTACTTACGAAAACCTTAAAATATATTTATTTTTTTGAAAGTAGATGGTGACAAAAGGTAATGCCAACATAAAAAAAATACTCTTTATAAATATTTTTTATAATAAAGGACTCCAAATGACATTTGATTTGGATGTAAAAAACATTTTATAATAAATAGAGTCTTTATAATTAAAAAGAAATAACTATATATTCCATGGAGTAGCAAGAAAATAAGACGTTATTACTTTATATCAATTTTTTTAACATAAAACTAATTTTATCAGTTAAAATTATATAAAACTATAAAAAACACAAATTAATACTTATAATTGTCTACCATTCATCTTTTCATATCCATTTAATTGTGAACCTTACGGTAGCCATAATGAACAATAGTAAGGCAAAAAGGTAATCACATTGAAAAATAAAATGAAAACGTTACATGTTTTTAATAGTAAAAATGAAGGTTACATTGCTCATTTAAGTAAAGAATGACTATAGTAAAAATAAACAAGATCTTGATTATTGTTGCCAATTGGATTTATTAGCACATCTACTACAATGGATTGTTTTATCTCCCCATAGACAACGAGTGTCACAGAGGGCCTACATGCATACAACAAATTGATAAACAATGATGCATTGAAACTTGAAAGTCTTGGAGAATATAGGGGTATGCATGAAATTGGAGATTAGAGTCATTGTATGTTGTTCACATAGTTTATTGGTTCTATATTGCAATCTTTTATTTGGCCTGTGCAGTTTGCTCATTTGGGTTAATTTAAGACTCAACCTATTATTTTACTATTTAAAAGATTAGAGTGTCTACTTTTTACTCTATATAATGGATGACATAGACAAAGTTTATTTGAATTTTAAATTTTTTGCCACAAAATTAAATAAATTTATTTAATAAATAGGTCACACTTTTATGGCTTTTTTTATTATCAAAATTGAATGTTAATCCACCAACTTTTACTAACAAATACCTTTTACAATAGAATTTTAAATCTAACTTAATCCACCAATTTTAAATTTTTTGCCATAAAATTAAGTCTAACTTATTAGGTCACACTTTTATGGCTTTTTTATGGTTTTTTTTGCATTCTTTTCATTTTATCGGTCTTAAAGAAATATATGATGTTGGGTAATTTAAAATATTGAAACGATTTCAGCCAACAGCTGCATAGTGGCTTTGCCTGTTCAAATTACATAACTAATAACAACAAATTATAATTTCTATTTCGTTTCAAAGTAGTTTATTGAGAGTAAAACTATGCTAATTTTTTTATACAGCTATTATTAATGAGACTTTTAAAAATGGGATGTCAACTGCAAATATAAAAAAAAAATAGTTTATGATATTTAGCTACTAAACAGAAATTTTGTTTAAAAAGATTTAATGTATTGAATAGTTTATTGATTTTTAAATTATGTTTTGTTTTTTCTAAACGTTTTATTTGAAGATTCTTCTATATATGAGTTGTCAACTGAAAATATAAAAACAATGGTTTTGATCTTTAGAAGTTAAAAATTGAATAATTGGTTTTAAGATGTTTAATGCATTGAATTATTAATTTTATGAAAGATAAGTCTCCATAGTCCCATTTAAATAAAGTAATATTTAATTTCTTTAATAAACTTCGTGTGTGTGTTTATATCATGTTAGGTGAAGTTAGTGTTGATTTAATAGCCAGCAATGGTTAGGTCCAAAAAAAATATTATGTTAAATTAATATGGTATGAATGAAAAAACCTTAGATGCCTAAATGAAAGATAAACTCCATTACATCATTGTCTACTATTCTTCATTCATTAGTTAATCTAATTTTTTCAGAATACTTTATTTAAATGAGTGTGCACTCCTTTAAAAATATCAAAAAAGAAGTTGTTTTCTTTCTGTCATAAAAAATAATTAAAATGTATAGTTGTACTAATTTTAAAGTTGGATAAGGTTTTGAATAATTATAATAAACAATGAATTACATAAGAGCGCTGCTAATTATTACAACAAGAACAATAAGTATTATCCATTAGATAACTATGCCAAGATTATATTCAAGTTACTCTAAATCAGATAACATAAGTATATTTCCTAATTTAGACTATTGCAAGAGAGAAGTGATCAATAATCCATCTAATTAATTCTAGAACATTAATATGAAAATGGTGAATAATCTAATAAGTTCCTTAAATTTTTATTTTCTTCTACTAATATCATCACAATATTTATAGTCCTTACAATATATTTAAAAATTAACATCTTAATAAATTGAATAAAAAATGTTATCCCTTTTTTTCTAATTATATGTATTTAAATTATATCTTTATAATATTATTTTAAAAAAAAATTGTATAAACCCGTGCATCGCACGGGATTATCCCCTAGTGTAACCTAATACGGAGAAAATAACAAGGTAAATAGGAAAACACACTAAATAATGAGATACAGCAATTATTGAAATTTAAATTCTCTCAAATACTTGTAACATAATTTATTTGATCTGCGAACCTTTGATTTTAAACACCATAAAAAGAAGTATTGATCACGGTACAAGGGAAAATTTTATTGTTTCTACCAATGAACATTTAATTTTAATTTTTAAATACCATTAAAAAGGTACAAATCATTGCATGGATAATAACGCGTGATAATTGATTGCAGGATCAGCCAAAAAAAGAAATAGATAGGCAGGAAAAAAGCAAAATTGATTGACATCGACTACTCACTCATTTTTATTAAATATCTTTTAAGTAATAAAATGATATAAGTTGAGTATCATATGAGTGTAATTGCAGATACAAATGTTGAAATATTTTATTCCAATATTATAAATAATGGACATATATTTTTTATTAATTATATTAGCTACTTATTAATTAGAAGTCTTTGATTGGTATGTGATCAAAATAATCAAATGGCTATATTGGATTTCTAATTATATAATTAATTAATTATTATTCATATGGACCCAGTATGAGTGGATGTCAGTGACAGCCCATTAGAAGGATAATAGGAACCCTAATAGACTGTCACACTATAAATAGGCTATGGTCCCCAATATACTGGATTAAGCGCAATACACACGTTTACTCTCTTCTCCCCATCTGAAGAGAATCTAAGGCATTAGGAGTCCGGTTGAGGAAGAACCATAAAGCCGACGAGTAGCTGTTGTTCGTTTCACTCACTCTTTTTCTTGTAAGGATCCTTTCTCCACTTCTTTGCTATGGATCCTTATCTAATCCTTGATATATCAACATGTCGTAGATCTTAAGATTATTAAGATCATGGTTTTGTTCTTGATTATATAGAAGCATGATTGTATGTATTTGTTTTCCGCTATAGTATATTCATGATTATAAGCATGTCTTATAGATAGATTAATTCCTACAAGTGGTATCAGAGCGGTCTTCTATGTTGATTTATTGGGATTTACTTCGGTGAAAGATTATTTTTTTTGGCCTTCATATGCTTGTATCACATATATAATCTTTAGGGTGATTGTTCTTTTTTTTTTCTTTTAAACTTTAACGTTAAGTCTAGAGGATTGAAAGCATAAGGTTAAAAGGTTCAATTTTTTTTTTTGAAAAAAATAATAAAATGGTTCAATTTTTTGGTTAATACGTTAAAGTTTCAATATTTATTATAATAATAAAGGTTCAATTGATTATGTCCAATTTTACTTGATTTCATGTATAATATTTATTAGGCTTAAATATAGTTTTGGTTCCCCAAGTTTCACCAACTCACGATTTTGATCCCTCAAGTTTAAATTTCACGAATTTGATCCCCCAAGTTTCACCAACTCACGATTTTGATTCCTCAAGTTTTAATTTCACAAATTTGATCCCCCAAGTTTCACCAACTCACGAATTTGATCCCCAAGTTTTAATTTCACGAATTTGATCCCCAAAGTTTCCCAATTTGTAAAATCAGGGTCCCCCACTAATCTGGTCAAAATTGATGTTGACTGTTCGCCACTTAAACTACGTGGCAGCCACGCTGGCATGCCAAAGTGGCTTTTTTATATTAAAAATTGTTATTTTTATTTTAACATTAATTAATCTGATAGTTTAATGGTGTGTTTCGATTAGGAGAGAAAGAGGGAGGAGAGAGTGAGGGAAGAGACACTAAACTAATCTTTCCTCCCTCTCTCTTTCCTATTTCTCTCATTAACCAAACATCCTAAAATCACTCTTTCCTATTTCTCTCATTAACCAAACATCCTAAGTGGCATCCTGTTAAAATAAAAATAACAATTTTTAATATAAAAAAGACACTTTGGCATGTCAGCGTGGGTACCACGTAGTTTAAGTGGCAGACATGTCAACATCAATTTTGACCAGTTTAGTGGGGGACCCTGATTTTACAAATTGGGAAACTTGGGGATCAAATTCGTGAAATTAAAACTTGGGGGATCAAATTCGTGAAATTAAAACTTGAGGGATCAAAATCGTGAGTTGGTGAAACTTGGGGGATCAAATTCGTGAAATTAAAACTTGAGGGATCAAAATCGTGAGTTGGTGAAACTTGGGGGACCAAAACTGTATTTAAGCCTATTTATTATTATACATTACGGATTTTTTTTTTGAAACATACATTACGGATATTTATGTTCTAGTCATTTATCCTGATTTTATATTATATGCAATCAATGTCTGCGTTATTGAATCAGATTTTAAGTAGGATTTGATTTCACATTGCTATATATAAAGATCCAAAATCAGATCTCTTTGCACCAATAAGAATCCTTTTATTATCATTTCTCTTGCATCGCGCGAGATAGATATAATATAGCGACTACGGTCATTCAGTGCTAAAAATAATAATAATAATTTTTCTTATATTAAATAATATTTCAGTATGACTTATTATTATTGAATAATTTGTGTTGTGGTGTATGGTTATGGCCTTAGTATTTCAGTGTTGTTTATACGTTTATTTATTTCGGGCCGACCTGCGTCTCGTGATTTTAATTTAAATACGGTCTGCGCACCGTGACTTTCTCTTTATTTATTTTATTTTCACTTTAATATTGTAATTGAACGAGAAATGAAAAAGGGGACAACACCATAGAGGACGCCACTTGGAGAGGCTATTTTTGTGCTGAAGAATTGCAATTTTTGTAATTTCATTCTTTTGCGTTTAGAAGGCCATAACTGTACATTCAATTTTTTTTCTACGCTTATGTGTAGGATATATGTGAATTTAGACCCTTTCCCATATTTTATTTTTATTATTAATAAATCTGTCTAGTAATTTTTAATTGAGTTGATTGAAACAACACGTTGCCAAAGTAACATCTGTTATGTAGATCAATTTGATTAAATTTACAAAAGATTTAGCGTGAAATTATTCATGCGAGTTGTTGTCGGCCCAAAGGAAGACGCAACTTGGCTGAATAATAACATGCATGTGATGGTAAATGTGTGGTGATTATAAAGTTATTTATCCATGTGAGAATTGGGGTGCCCAAAGGCAACCATTGTTTGATAGGACTTATCACCAATATTTGATCATTGCGTTGAGAGTACTGCTTGCAGTTAGTCTTTGCAATCCAAAGATTGGGGACTAATGGTGCGCTTGGTATCTTGTTTGGGTCTTTTAATTCACAATTAAAGTTGTTTGTGCACATCTAATAATTATTTATAATTTGATGTGCTACTAATGTTGATTGTATGTTTATTTGCTCTTTTTTTAGTTGTTGTTGCTAGCTCTCCAAATTTTGTTACTCAAATTAACCAAATCCCTATGCTGAATGGGATGAATTTCAAGTCTTGGAAGGAATCCGTTGAGATCGTTCTCGGATGTATGGACTTATACTAGGCACTGAGGGAGGAACGACCCATTCCCACTCCGGAGAACTCTTATGAGCTCAAAATTGAGAAATGGGATCGGTCCAACCGAATGTGCCTCATGATCATCAAGAAATCAATTCCGGAAGTTTTCCGGGGCTCAATTACTGAGAATGAGAATGCTAAGAAGTTCCTAGGATCAATAGAGAAATCATTTGAAAAAAGTGATAAGGCTGAGATAAGTAGCCATTTGGCCAAACTTACCTTTATGAAGTATAATGTAAAGGGAACGTAAGGGAGTACATTATGGAGATGTCCAACCTTGCATCAAAACTTAAGGCACTAAAGATGCACATCCCTGATGATGTGATTGTGCATTTGTTTTTGATCTCTCTTCCTGCACAATTTGGACAATTTGTGGTGACATATAACACTCAGAAGGACTTATGGTCCCTCAATGAGCTTATGTCTCACTGTGTGTAAGAGGAAGAGATACTGCGGAGGGGAGGACTGAAAGTGCTCATTTGGATTCAAATTCTCAACACAAGAAGAGGAAGAAAAATAATGATACTGCAAAAGCTTATTCTAAGAAGAAGCAGCAGAAAAACCAAGATAACAGCTTAGCTTGTTTTTTCTGCAAGAAGGCAGGACACATGAAGAAGGATTGTCCTAAACATGCCGCATGGCGTGTAAAGAAGGGTAAACCTCTCACTTTTGTTTGTTCTGAAGTTAATTTAGTTTTAGTACCTAAGGATACTTGGTGGGTAGATTCTGGTGCTACTACTCACATTAGTATGTCCATGCAGGGTTGCCTGTGGAGCCGACCGCCGAGTGATGCTGAAAGATTCATCTATGTGGGCGATGGCACTAAAGTTGCAGTTGAGGCTATAGGAACTTTTAGATTATTTTTAAAGACTGGTTATTATTTGGATTTGTTTGAGACATATGTCTACCAGTCAATTAGACGGAATTTAATTTCAGTTACGGTTTTGGACAAATCTGGTTATGACTGTTCATTTAAAGATGCCAAAGCTAGTCTCTCTTATGGTCCAAATATTATTTGTTACGGGTCTTTAATTGATGGTCTTTATATGCTTGATGTTAAGCATTCCTATAACCAAATATTGCAAATAAGTTCACACGGTACGAAACAAAAATTAAATGAGAATTCCGCCACTTTATGGCATAAGCGCTTAGGTCACATCTCTAAATAGAGAATTCAGAGGCTTGTGTCGGAGGATATTCTTGGACCCTTAGTTTTGTCTGACTTTCAAGTCTGCGTAGAGTGTATTAAGGGGAAAAAAACAAACAAAAGGAATTTAGGTGCCGAAAGAGCTAAAGATGTCTTAGAACTAATACATACAGATATTTGTGGTCCTTTCCTTACAAATTCTTGGAATGGGCAAAGGTACTTTATTACGTTCATAGACGATTACTCGAGATATGGTTACCTATATTTAATTCATGAGAAGTCTCAATCTCTAGACGTTTTCAAGTCTTTCAAAGCTGAAGTAGAACGTCAATTAGGAAAGAAAATTAAAGTTGTCAAATCGGACCATGGTGGTGAATACTATGGTAGATATGACAGATCAGGTGAGCAACGTCCAGGGCCCTTTGCACTTTTCCTCAATGAGTGTGGAATCGTTCCGCAATACACAATGCCGGGTAAACCCAGAATGAATGGAGTTGCAGAACAACGAAATCAGACTCTTAAGGATATGGTGAGGATAATGATTAGTCATTCTTCATTACCAGAGTCACTTTGGGGAGAAGCATTGAAAACTGTAGTTTATATCCTCAATAGAGTACCAAGCAAAGTAGTCGCTAAGACCCCTTATGAGTTATGGACTGGAAAAAAGCCCAGCATTAGGCACATACACATTTGGGGGTGTCCAGCTGAAGCCAAGCCTTACAGGCCGTATGAAAATAAGTTGGACCCTAAGACAGTTAGTTGTTATTTTGTTGGGTACGTAGAACGTTCTCGCGGGTATAAGTTTTACAACCCCACTACAAGAACATTTTTTGAAACGGAAAATGCAAGATTTTTTGATGAAGTTGAGTTTGGAGGGGAAGGAAACATAAGGAGTGTTGCTTTTGATGAAGAAACTGTTACTGACAGTAGTCAAGTCTTAGTACCTGTCATTGTTCCAGCAACAGATCCAGAAATAAATGAGAATGTTATTCCTAACATTGCTCAAGAAAAAGTCAACACTGAGTTTCCTCCTCAAGCACCACCAGAAGTTCAAACTCAACAACCTCAAGAGGTGCCAGTAAGAAGATCCACTAGAGAGAGGAGAAGTGCAATTTCGGATGATTATGTTGTATTTCTTCAAGAACATGAGGAAGGTATTGGCTTGACTGAGGAAGATCCAGTCAACTTTGGTCAAGCCATGAATAGTTCTAACTCTCTTAAGTGGATTGATGCCATGAAGAATGAGATGAAGTCAATGGCTGACAATGGCGTTTGGGATCTTATCAAGTTACCTGAAGGTAAGAAACCCATTGGTTGCAAATGGATATTTAAAACCAAGAGGGATTCCATGGGTAACATTGAAAGATATAAGGCTCGTCTTGTTGCCAAAGGCTTCACTCAAAAGGAAGGCATTGATTACAAAGAGACTTTCTCTCCAGTTTCTTCGAAAGACTCTTCAGGATTATTATGGCACTAGTCGCTCATTTTGACTTAGAGTTGCATCAGATGGATGTGAAATTTTGTCTCAAGCCTAAGCATCATTGGAAGCATTAAGAGGCCATTGAAGATTTATTGTGACAATAGTGCAGTTGTCCTATACTCTAACAACAACATGAGTTCCACAAAGTCGAAATTCATCGACATCAAGTATCTTGTTGTGAAGGAAAGAGTTCAAGAGAAACAGATTTTGATAGAATATATAGGGACCAACTTTATGCTAGCGGACCCACTAACCAAAGGCTTGACACCTAAAGTTTACCATGAGCGCATTGCTCATATGGGTGTTGGTTTTGAGATTGCCTTAGATTAGTGGGAGTCTTTTCTTGTTTTCCCTTGTGTTCTAGAATTTTGGTATTGATACAGACTTTATGTTATTTTGACTCTCTGCAGAAATCAAGTTGAGTTATTATTAAATATGTTTGCATCATATTATATGCAAAATAAATTTTGCATTTTCAGGAACTTCAGTTCGATCTCACTAAAGACTTAAGTTGGACCAGTTGGAAATAGGCATGACACGAGATCACATTGCATGAAATTTCCACGCCACTCATCCATATCGATCTATGTCATCGAGTATGTTAATATGATGGTCATCGGGGTACAGTCACAAAAGACGTTAGTGACGACAGCCGCGTTGGTCTCATTTTTGATATATGAGGTGGACCAGATTGTATAGGGAAATCTAAAGATAAATAGCATTCGGATGCCAGCCTAAAGAATTATGATATAATTAATATAATATATTGCCCAAGTGGGAGATTGTTGGAATATTTTATTCCAATATCATAAATAATGGGCATATATTCTTTATTAATTATATTAGCTACTTATCAATTAGAAGCCTTTGATTGATATGTGATCAAAATAAGCAAAAGGCTATATTGGATTTCTAATTATATAATTAATTAATTATTGATATGGGCCCAGTATGAGTGGATGTCAGTGATAGCCCATTAGAGGGATAATGGGAACCCTAATATATTGTCACACTATAAGTATGCTATGGTCCCCAGTATACCGGACTAACCGCAATACACACGTTAACTCTCTTCTCCCATCTGAAGAGAATCTAAGGCATTAAGAGTCCGGTTGAGGAAGAACCATAAAGCCGACTAGTAGCTGTTGCTCGTTTCACTCACTCTTTTTCTTGTAAGGATCCGTTCTCCACTTCTTTGCTATGGATCCAGGTATTTATCTAATCCTTGATATATCAACATGTCGTAGATCCTAAGGTTATCAAGATCATGGCTTTGTTCTTGATTATATAGAAGCATGATTGTATGTCTTTGTTTTTCGCTATAGTATATTCATGATTATAAGCATGTCTTGTAGATAGATAAATTCCTACAACTAATCCTTTGAGTTGGGTAGGATTACAATGCAGCAAATTTTTCCCGTAAGAGATCTTGTTTAAACCAAAAGAGTGCCCTACAATCTCATCCAAATACTCTTAATTAAAAAATAATAATAATTTATAAAAGAGAGGTGCAATCATATATCAAAATAAAGAGATGTACAAAGGGAAAAGAAAATTTCTTCTTTTCCTAACATGCTCCTCTCGTAGAGTCTACTCTCCCACTTCTCCCTGACATAAGTAAATGACTAAAATATCTCTAAAAATTAAAAAGCTCAAATTGTATTTTTTGGTTTTTTTATCTTTAACCAAAGTTTCACATGAGCCTTTTATACTTTTTGGCACTTAGATCTATTGTCTTTTAAATCCGTGACAAAGTAGTCCTTTTGTAATATTTATGTCCATTGGGCTGACGTGACATTTTAATTAGCACAGAAAAATGAAGAACACCATGAATGTTTTCAAGAACACCATGAATGTTTTCAAGAGCACCAATAACACTTCAATTTCTTATTTTTTGAATAACTCAAGCAATACGTGACCAAATAGAATGAAACTAAACTTTAACTTGAATAAAATTTCGCAATGAATTCAATGAAATCAGAATCAAAAAAAATCATGGATTGTGCACTTTTGGTCCCGCACTTTCTCAAAATCCAAGCTTTTAGGGTATGTTTGGGAAGGGGTTTTGCGAGGGGAAGGGAGAGGAGGACTTGAAAAAGATTTGTCTATATTTTAATATGTATTTGAGATTTTAAAAAATTAAAAGAACAATTTGATAGATATCAATATAACACTTTTAATCACATTTGATTTATGTTTAGACACATTTTATAGTTTCCTCAATTTAGAATTGAAAAATATTCCCTCCCCTCCCTTCCCCTTCTAAAACCCCCTCCCAAACATACCCTTAAGGAACAAAAGTCCAAACAATTTATATATTTTTTTTGGTCAAAAACAATTTATATTTTAAGAGATCGGAAGTGTAATTAAAAAATATGGATCACAAAATTACCAAATTAGAAAAACTGAAGGATCAAAATCAAGAATAAAATAAAATAGAGAGATTAAAATTGCAAAACTAAGAAAATTTGGTGACAGGAAAATGCTGTTTGTAACCAATCCTGAAGTACCATCCATTAGCAATTGTTGAGAACTTCTGGATCAACTTATCTGTAAAAACAAATAGCTCAAAATAAGCATAACGTAAACATTATATTTGGTTTCTACCGACTATGGAGCAACCCGGGAACTTGATTGAAAGGTTCATCTATTAAAGCAGATCAACCATCAGATTCATCAATAGTGATTATCCATCTGATGTAAGTTTTCACATACTATATACAATCTATAGGCAGCACCAAACAACATATATTTAACATTGAAAAATATGTTTTTTTTTGTTTGAATCAGGATACATCGTATGTGGTTATGGCACACGTATATGGGATTGTCTCATCTTCACCGTAAATTACAACCTAATTCACCTAGCCAATGTTTACTTTATTTTATGTTAGCTGTATAAGACTAAATTATATACATACAAAATATCAGGTTTGGCATCAATCTTGCAGTTGCAGACCACACAAAGCGTTCAATTTTTGCACTGAGGGGAATCCCATTTTATGAATTTGCAGAAAATACAATTAAACGTAAAATAAAAATAAAATGTATATATATAAGGAGATGAAGAGATGAACTATTACTATAAAAATATCATCACTCTTTCAATTTAAGTCCAACTAGTATGTATGACCCGTGCGCTGCACGGGTATACATTTGATGTTAACAAAAAATTGATATTTGTTATTTGGGACTTGGAAAACATGTAACTGTATATTTAGTTGTGTTATTTGTTATATTAATTACTTGGTACACAATTTTCATTCAAAAGCCCCCATAGTTATTTTATTCAATCTCCAAAAAATATCGCTTTTTAAAAATGGTTAGTTTGTCAAAAAATAATTTAGTGAACACTTGATATGAAATTTTATTTATCAACACTAAAGATTAATATAAATATAAAAGGGTTGAATGAAAGAAAAAATACAGGCATAAAGAATAGTTTAGGGATATTTACGGATTTGAAAAAAAAAAGGGTACTAATGTCATTTAATTGAAACTTATTGCGCACTTACCATTGTGGAACCCTAAGACTCCATTACGTCGTCTTCACTTTCCTTTTCAATATCCAGTTCCTCCCGTCGTCTTCAGGTTTGATCCACTCTCTCCAGTTGAACAACTATTCGTGCGTGAAGAATCTAACTATGGCGACACAGAATAAATCAAGTTCGTGGCGTAATGGATCGCGCTCATCTTTAAAATATGTTAATCAAACGCCTGATGACATTGTCGCAGAGGTAGGATTCTAACCTTCGATTTTTACTGGGTTCGATCAATCGACCTCTAGATTGGTGTAAATGCAATACCCTATGAAACTGCCTATGATTGAGCAACAATCCCATTCAACAAATCAAATTTTTTTCGAAATTAAATTAAAATTAGATATTTTTGGAGTGACTAATAAAGCGAATCTGAGAAACTACAACAATTTACACCAATTTGAGTGAATTTTCAGCAACTCTTCCTAAGTACTATTTTGGTCCCAACTGATCGTTGGTGACACTGCTGTAAGAACCTTAGATTAATTTTAATAAAATTTTGCAACTATAGTGGGGAAACTGCTTGTTACTATTTTGTCTACATGTTATTCAATATATTTTATAAATTGAATACTCCAAAATCGTTTTATTTTCTTCTATAGCTTATATATCACATGGGGTATTTGGCCTACCCATTAACGATTACTAAAGAATTAATCAAACCGTTTCGGCCACTGATTCTCAACATTATAGGGAGAATTTTATTTTCTTAATTATGTTATTTTTTGACAACTCAGCATTTTCAATTTTCAGAATTTAAGTGATACATTTATTTTTTTTAATCTCACAAACCATTCCTATTCAAAATGCTATTTTTAAGTTGATTGTATTTTCTGAGCTATGCTGTCGCCATTTTTAAAGGTAGGAATGATATGGCCATATTGTGGAATTTGAATATTGACATGATGATTAAATAGCTCAGAAAATACGCATATATAACCAGTAATGAAGTGATTGTTTCCCACACGATTCCTTATTAAATTTGGATCCAAAATTGCATGGATTTTGCACATGGTCATTAAACAGGTTTAATGATACACAAAGGAAATAGTAAGGAGATTTATTTGCAGCTGTTGAGTTATTCAGCCGGAATTTTGGAAAACGTTGGCCGTTGAGATCATAGTCGAAATTTTGGCTGATCGTAGCCATTCATTTTTTCCAAGCCAGGCCCCCTTTTTAATGTTGTCCACACGATTTGTTTACTAAGCAAACCGAATATTCCTTCAAATGATTGACTACTGTTGTAATTGGTGATGTGTAGCCTATGTGTGACCGATTTGCTGACGTGGATTTCTTTTGAAGCTGATGTAATATTGATGAATATGTGACGTGTACGGATAGTTGTCAAACTCATGGTTTAGTATATTAGAGATAGAGATTAGAGATAGAGATAGAGATTAGAGATTAGAGATTAGAGATTAGAGATTAGAACCTCTTTCCACTTAAAGACCATAAAAAAGCCTCTTTCCACCTCCTTCTCACTTACCAGCCATAAATAAATATGCACAACAAAAGAAATTGAAACTAAACCACTCAGAAAGAATCTTGCACCTCCTCATGGCAGATCCAAGTTTCTTTGTTGGAGTCATAGGTAATATGTAATATATATGCATACATACCCTCCTATATATTCCTTCATTCTTTGTTTTTTTGATTAAATATGTTCCTTCATAAAATGTCGGTGCTCTTTGTTTTGCTATAGGTAACATCATCTCAATTCTCATGTTCCTTTCTCCTGTGTAAGCAACCTCTCTCCATATATAAACACTCTCAAGTCAATAGTTTAATTAGTTACTTCTAATTGTGTCAAATTTTGTAATATTGCAGACCAACATTTTTGAGAATAATAAAGCATAGAGCCACAGAAGATTTCTCAAGTCTACCTTACATCTGCACATTACTTAACTGCTCTTTGTGGACTTATTATGGAATCATAAAGGAAGGAGAATACCTTGTAGCTACTGTTAATGGATTTGGCATTTTGGTGGAGACAATCTACATTATTCTATTTCTTATATATGCACCCAAAACTATGAGGGTAATAATTATGTTGTAGTTAATTTCTATAGTTCATCTTACAGATTAATTTGTATTTTGGTTATTATCAAGTGGTAATTAATTAATTAATCACAGCTGAAATAACCAAATCGTGAAAGGTGCATGTCGGTCATGGTTCAACCAGATCAACCGCTCCGGTTGATTCGGTTTTTAAAACACTGATATTAATTTAATTTAACTATTTTCAGGTAAAGACTGGGATTCTGGCTGGGATTTTTGATGTAGGGGTATTGGCAGGAGCAGTAGCTGCTACTCAATTAGCATTGGAAGGAAAGGCTCGAACTAGTGCTGTTGGTATTATGGGTGCTGGTTTGAACATTCTTATGTATGGCTCTCCTCTCGCTATTATGGTAAGCCCCTCCACTTTGCTAATTAATCATTCATCATATATCTCCCCATTCTCCAAACAAAATCTAAATTAGCCAGCACAGATGCCCTAGTGGCATAATCTATTCTGGGACACGGGAGTTGATTTGGTGTTGTTGGTTTAATTTTCGTGGTGGACAAATTCAGTGTTGGCCAATGTAAAATTTGATCCTAAACACATGTTGAGATTAGTCTTTTGTTGAAAACGTTGTGACACTCCGTAAGTAACTAGCAATGGTATGGAAAAAAAACAAAATCTAAATTATTGACATTATTTACTATTCAATTGGTTAAAATATGCTTTATATGGTCAATATTTCAGAAACCATTATTAAAATAGTGTCTTACTTTAGGGACTGAAACAGTGTAAAAATATTAGAGACTAAAACGTAATTACTAACAAGTATTATAAGCAAAATTTATTATATTGTAAGAATATTACATATTTAAAAAAATGAAATTAATCCTTAAACGTATATAAATTAATGTGATGCATAAGGACTTTTTCCATCTCTCACTTAGAGTCTCTAAATGACGTACCAATCAAAATGACTATAAAATATTATAAATAATTGAGATTTCATACTATCATATCACATTATCATATCACATGTTGCTGAGGTTTCATTTATATTTTGACACTAAAAACACAAGTAACAATATCAATTATAGCAAGTATTTTTTTTTTCATCTCTCACTTGTGGTTTGTTTGATGTCTCACTTTAGACGCCACCATTATCATTAGCGGCTAATATTTTTATCTATATTAAAAAAAAATGAAATCCTTAAACGTGTGTGTAAATTAATATTTTGATGCGTGGGGATTTTCCCAAAATCTTGTTGCATATGTGTAAAAATAATATTCAATCATTCAGATGGCAATGGTTAGCTGGAATATCTATATCAAAGACCTTTAAATGGTTGCAAATATATCTTCTCTAATATGTGGTCCTCCTCTTTTCTTTCCTATTGTATTATTAATTTCAACTTCAGCCCTCTACTGTCGTCCCACGGGGCCATAGTTTTTCCGTTTCATGATAGCTGTGCTAAGCAATTTTTCTTGGTATGGAGCTACTTTGCTGAGTTAAATCCAGCACGTGAGAAATGAGTCCCTATATCATAATCATATCATCATAGTCATCAATCAATCAATCAAAGTAAAAAACAATCTTTTTTGAAAAAGTAAAAAGTGTTGTCAGCAAAAAAAAACACAAAAAGTAAAAGTAAGTAGAGAAAGAGAAGGAGGAGAAAAAAAAAGTCAAAGTTTGAAGAGTGAGAAAGGAAGCAAACGCAGCAAGAGAAAAAAAAGAGAGGGAAAGGTGTGAGAGAGGAAGGGAGAGAGAAGGAAAAAAAAACTTAGAACAAATTATCTTTATAATTTGTTCTATCTATATTTTAACTAATAGCATAAATTTTCAAACTAAATTTTTAGTCTTTTAAAAAAATAGTAAAAAGATGAGAAGACTTAATAATTATCCAATGTACACGAGACTAATATTTGTTATTGAAAAAATTAGCAATTTAACCACTAGAAAAAATTCCAAAACAACTTTTTAGTGTCTTAGAAAAAATGCTAAAACTTAATGACTATTCAAAATACTGATAAATATTAAAAATACACGTTAATAATATTTGTCACGGATACTTAAAAAAAGACAACAAATTGTCACTGATATATGAAAAACACACGAGATAAATATTTGTCATTGATATTTATAGTTCTTTAATACTACTGTAAAACTAAGAAACTTAATCATTAGGAAAAATTCTAAAATAACTTTTTAGTGTCTTAAAAAATAACGATAATACTGAACAACTATTCAAACTACCAATAAATATTAAAAGAAACACGTTACAAATATATTTACCTACTAGCATCAAAAATTTGACTAGCATACGCATGGGTACCATCGTGTCCTTTATACTACAGACTAATTTTATAAATCATTATTCTGCTTTTCTCTCCTATCAACAAAATATTTTCTCTTATGTTTATTTTTATGTGGATATATATTATTTTTGTGTTCCAACGGGAGATATTATACGTTGCTGTTATGAAAAATGATATTTTTATATTTTTGTTTGTTATATATATTTGGGGACAAATATTTGTAATTTTATAATATTTGGGGACAAATCATTGTTCCACCGAGTTTGTCGATATAATATTAAAGTATTCAACGGGAAAATATATATTGAAGGGTTAGAGATCATTTTGTCAAAAAAAAAAAGAATTGAAGACTAACAATTTAATAAGAATATTTACCATTGCAGATTAATTTTATAAATCATTATTCTTTTTTCTGTCCCAACAAGAAAATATTTTCTCTTATACTTTTTAATATGTATATTAACAAGAGGCATTATATATTGTTGTTATCAAAATTAATACTTTTATATTTTTGTTTTTATATGTATTTATTTTTTTTATATATTTGAGCTAATTAATTTCTAAGTTAGTCAATTCATATAAAAGACATGACGGTACCCGTGCGTACACACGAGTATACCGCTAGTTAGTAACCATAATCATAAAAGTTGATCAACATGATATGTGGCACAACTAGGATCGTTCATGATTCAGTTCTCAAGGAGAACCGCACCAAACTGAACCAAACTGTTCAGACAGTTCGACCGAACCAAATCGAACTGTCTTAGCAGTTCAACCGAACAGAACTAAACATTCTTAATAGTTCAGTTTGGTAGTTCGAGTTCGAACCGAACCTTTTAAATTTTGAACTTTTTTCGGGCTCATTAATTCGGAAAAAACTTAAAATCTAAAACAATTCAGTTCGAACTCGAACTGCCGAACCGAACTATTATGACAGTTCGGTTCGGTCGAACTATTATGACAGTTCGGTCCGGTTCGGTTCTGTCGAACTGTCTGAACAGTTCAGTTCTAAACTATTAGTGAAAGTTCAGTTAATTTTGGCTCAGTTCGGTTCAATTCGGTAGTTCAGTTCAGTTTTTTGGTTCTGATGAATAGTCCTAGGCACAACTAGTAGATACTTAAGTCTCTTAACTGTTTGGTTTAGGGTTTGATTTCTGACCAATAGTATGAAAAAATATTTATTGGGAGAGGTCAACTTCTTCCATGGATCTCTAATAACTCGAAGAATTAGTCTTCCTAGCTGGTCATAATGAATGATACCCTAATTTACAAAAACAATAATCATAAAAACTCCAGCAAAATATACCATAATTCTTTTTAAAAAAATTCTCAAAACTAAAATAATTTATTCAAAATAATAAAACTGGAGCTCTCATCTTCCTTTTTCTGTTCGGATGCAAGAATTCGGAAGAAAATAAAAGGGGAGCTGATTTTTTCATATTCATATTTAAAAAAATATACGTGCCTTTGAATCAATATTAATTATCTATACCTTAATTTCATAACTCTGAGTTGGAAAAAGACAAACCAGGCTTCGTTTTCACTCCCAATCTTGACCCCCCCATTGAAAAAGCATGTGTCCCCAAAGTCTTTCTTTGTTTCCGTTAATTAATAATGTGCATATCTGGCATTGTTGGCCCGACTTTGTTGATTGATTTATCACACAGTCTGGCGTGATGTGAATGTCTATGTTTTATTTATTTACCGTCTTTTGTTTCTGTTTAATGTGTAGTTCGTTAACACATGACGTTGTTATACGTCTAGAGAATAATTTAGGCTAAAAAATCGGTTTTCGGGCAACCTACTCCGATTGTAATGAAACACCACAGCCATTAAATCCGAAAAAAATCAAGGATCAATACTCCTCAAGAAGAAACTTCTTTTAAGAGAGGGGCCTCAAAATCCCAAATTCTATCGTTTACTATTTTTTATTAATTTTTTTAATTTTTCATAGTCTCCAAAAAATCTAAAAAAATTTGCATCGCCTTATTTTGGTTTTATTAGATTTTTAGTGGTATTTTTATAATTTTTGGATTAGTTTCGACTCTTTAACGGATTTTTAGTAGCATTTTTAACCTTTTTTATTAAAATTAAAACAATTTTTTTTAATAACAAGTCGTATATACATATATAAGGGGGTGTATATACGACTTTGTAAAATACAAGTCGTATGTACCCCCACACCTACGTATATATGACTTGTATTTTACAAAGTCGTATATATGTAGGGTGAGGTAAATATGATTTTTGGTCAAATTTTTTAGGGGTATTTTCGTCCAAAAAAGTCTTGTGGGGGTATATGGGAAGGTGGTGGAGGTAAAAAAAAACCCTTTATTTAATGAGACGTCGACTGAAATACAATTTCTTTTCTTTTTTGATAAGCAATTTGAATTGATGGGGGTAGAAGGGGTACTCCAACCCTTACAAGGTTGTGCAATGGGTCTCATTAAAACCTTCCTGGGCTAAAACCCAATGGGAAAAAAAACCCAAGAAGGAAAAAGAGTACCCCAAATGATAAATAAGAGTACATTATACAGATAAGAAACAGCCCACCGGACAATTGATCCAATCAGACACAGACAGCCCACTAAGTTTCCCCACTTTTGCTATGAACCAGCCCTAAGCTACATATTTGATTGCTAAGATTATAGACTTAACAAAATGAACCTCCCCTTTAAAAAGAATCCTATTTTTAGCATTCCAAATACTCCAAACCACAGCCATCCATATAAGTTGTTTGATCCCACTCGTCCTTTTACCTTTGCAAATGTGGCCGAACTGCACAAAGCTCCTAACTGGATCTTCAGATAACTCAAAATCAGCTGCCATCCAAGATAACACTCCAACCCAGACCTTTTTCACAACACTGCATGAGCCAAATAAATGTGTAACAGTCTCCTCTTCTCTGAAGCAAAAAACACAGCAAAGGTCATGATCAGACGTCAAGATTCCTCGCCGGTTGAGAGCTTTTCTAGCAGCTAATCTGTCCAACAACAATCTCCATGTGAAAACTGCAACTTTCGAAGGGACTTTGTTACTCCAAAGCTCCTTACAAGCTGCTACTGTATCCTCCCTCAAACAATCTGCTGCACCTGCAAGGAAAGAATTACACAGCCAGCAGTAACAATTTTTCACAGTGAAACCGTTCACTGTGTCCAGCAACCACACCCAGCGATCTTCCACTCCTAAGGAAGGCCCAACACCAAGCAGCAGCTCCTTTAATTTCTTTATGTCCTCCATCAATTCTTCATTCTGTGAGTTACACCAATCCCAATTCCAAGACCATCTCCCATCTATCCACCATCCCATCTCTTCAACCACGAATAATTTCTCTTCACAATGAAAGTACAGATTTGGAAAAAGAATTTGTAGAGATTCTCTACCTATCCAAGGGTCCTTCCAAAACCGAATAGAGTTGCCTCTCCCTAATTTTTTTTTTACAACATGATTGAACCACCACTTTCCAACTTTTGAGCCTACCCCCAAAGTGATCAAGTCTCTCCACCAAATAGATGAACCTTTGAGACCCTTCAAAACAGATTGCATATTCTCCCACGGAATGTCCTCGCCATATCTTTCTACAATTGTCCTTTTCCACATAGCGTTGTTGTCTTTCGTCAAGAACCTCCACCTCCATTTAGAGAGTAGAGCTAAGTTGAAAGCTTCTACCCCAAGACCACCTTTATCTTTTGGAGAACACACTAGATCCCATTTGACCCAAGCTACTTTATTAACCTCATCGTTACCACCCCAAAGGAAACGCCTTTGAATCTTTGCAAGATCCCCCAAAACCTTCTTAGGAGCTTTGTAAAAAGAGAAAAAGTACAACCTTTGAAACCTTTCATCATCCCTCTTCTTCTGAACCAAACTCTTTTCCGCTCTGCTGCCACTTCCCCCTTCGTCTGACATGCCTTCACCCTCCGGCTTACAGATTTTTGGTGGATTTGGCTCTCTCTGTCCTTAAGCCTTGGACATCATCATGATCTTACTTAGAATAAAATTGCTTTCCCTTTTAAAAGACAAATTAAATATATAAAAGGATATATTATATACCAAATGTGTGATTAATAAGTGCATCTACAATGGAGCACTCCTTATGGTGTTTACCAAAAAATGTTTCTACTTAATAAGCATTCAATCTTTTTAACATGCTTACTAGTGACGTTATTAGTTGTATTTTTGATTATCTCTCTCTCTCTCTCTCTCTCTCTCTCTCTCTCTCACGCACACACACACACACGACTTGTGATCGCTAATTTGATAGGCTTGTCGGCCCCATCTTGAGTAGTTGTTGTTTGGGGGTGTTTAAGCCCTTTGTTTTCAAAAAAGTACTCAATGTTTTTAACTCTACATCTTTACAAAAATTATTAAGTAGGCCTTACAAATAGCTAAACACCATTACAATGCCAACAAGCAACAAACGTTATTACCAACTAGGACTCACATTAAGGAAAAGAGAGAGTGCTAAGAGAAACACTACTCTTTATAAGCACTATATATAAAATTTGACTCCGTAAAGGTAATGGATGTGTTTATTTAAATTGGTGTGCTAATTAAGGAAAACACCCTCCATTGTGGATGCACTTACTACTCCGTTCTTTTTCTTTTTTTAAAAAAATTGAACTTGAACTTTCATCTAGTGTGTTGTTGTCTTGTTAATTTGTTATATGTTTCTAACTTGCAGAAAACAGTGATGACGACAAAAAGTGTGGAATATATGCCGTTCCTTCTTTCGTTTTTCAATTTTTTAAATGGTGGTGTTTGGTTGTTGTACGCTTTTCTAGTTCGTGATATTATTTTGGGGGTAAGTTGCTTTCTGGTCTTATCTTAATATGTGCATGCAACTATAATATTTAGATGCTATCTTTTTTTGACGAAAAATGGTCAATGTGTTTCATTCAGAATCAATGACTTAATGCATGAATACCATTAAAGAGCTTAGGATTGGCTTAAAAAATGGCCGCATTGGCTAAAGCTCTATTACAATCATATTGGCACGTCTCTTAGTAAACTCTACACGAGAGTTTTGTCTGAGGCAACAATTTCCTTCCGATACGCTTTCCAAAATCTTAGTGGAGTCCTAAGTTAAGTTTGTTTAGGCTAGGAGCTTTATCTGAGTCCATTTGATGAAAGGTTGCTATAATTCCTCTCTTGTCAAATGGTTGGATAAATAGCTTTTTATCTTCCTTTGTGATGCCACACTCTAGCGCACCAGACACACACCCACATGCACTTTGTTTCTCCATGAAGAGGACCTAAGGGCCTGTTTGATTCGCAAACAATACAGTATTTTACAAGTTATCTAGTACACTGTTTGGTGAGCATTGGACAACACAAGCAAAAAAAATGAAAAATTTATTATATGATTTTATATAACAAATTATAATAGAATTAGAAAATTATAGTGACAATACATGAGAGAGAGGATCGGAGAGAGAGAGAGAGGGAGAGGGAAAGAGAGGTCATGATATGAGAATATATTTAGAATAGAGATGGGAGGTAGAAGGAGGGAGAGAGAAAGAGAGATAAGAATGAGATTGGAGAGCGGCGGGAGAGAGAGAGGGAAAGATAGGTCATGATATGAGAATATATATAGAATAGAGATGGGATGTAGCGGGCGGGAGTGGGAGAGAGAGGATAGAGGAGAGAGAGAGAGAGAAGGAGAGGGGGAAAGGGGTAATGATATGAGAACACGTATATAAGAGAGATGGAATGTAGAGAGAGAGAGAGAGAGAATTATTGAGTATGAAATAAAATTAGTATTTTGGTAATTTTGGGGCGAACAGAAAGTTGTACTGTGCTTTTGTGAGAGACAACATTTTTTGGGTTTTCTCTAGTCTCTTGCCCTCACTGTTGTCTAGTACCATAAACAGTTTTTCAAATAAAAAAGGGTACAACTGGAGTTGTCCAGTCCAATCTCCTGCTTTTTAGCAAATCAAATGCATCCTAAAAGTACCCCATCACAACCTGTCTAATACGACTCGGTTCCTTAGTGCTCATCTCGCGGATTTTAGAAATTTTCTTCACCTCTCTTCTAAAAGTGGAAGATGCTGAAATCTAGTAGTCAAGTCTCCCTCTCTAAGCCAAAACACATTCGCTCTTTGCTTCCAAAATATTTCCTCCTTCATCAATATGGACTTTCACTACACATTGAAATACTAACCTTGATATGACACTAGTGATTCAATGTGGTTAGCTAAGTGCTAAGTCAATTAACTAATAACACTTATAATATTTATTTTTGAGGAAACATTTAGCATGACTTACTATAAAAAACAATTTTGAAGAGCTAGCTGCATGTGAAAGATGGTATTTTTTAAGCTCCAAAGCACTAAGTAATCAACATTTTGTACAACAAACAGATACCAAATGGATCTGGGTTTTTACTTGGAGCAATGCAATTAGTGCTGTATGGGATCTACAGGAATGGAAAAGCATCGAAGCAGGTTTCAAATGGATTGGAAGAAGGTTTGCATCAAGAACATCTCATCTCATCATCCTCAAGTCATTCATTTATACATGAGGAGAAAAACAACAACAGGCCTATCTAGCTAGTTTGCTTTCAAGTTTCAAAGATTTGCTCATAGTCATATTAATTACCTCAACTCTTTTTTGTAGCATTATTGCTTGATCTCAAGAAACTATACCGTGCTTTTTGTTTCAAATTTTGTTGATAAATGTTCTTTATTTTTAAATTTGTAAAAACAATATATGGATATTTATATGCTCAAATTCTTGGAGCCTATTGGTGGTATTTTTGAATGCAATCAATAATGAATTATGTACACATTGCTTAAGAGGTTCACATAGCTAACCGAACTTGATGGTCTTTTACTACTCTCAAAACGGGCCTTACTTAGCCACCCTTGCTTTCAATAGAAAAACGCCCATGTTTCTTTGACCAAAAAAAAAATGCCCATGTTTCTTCCACACCCCCTCCTACCTACCGCACACTCCTTTCTCTATGAAAATACCAAAATACCTCTAACACTCTTACAAAATTCCTCCTTATCCTTCATCCTTCTTCTTTCCCTCCATCTCCTATACTCCCCCTTAAATCCACACCTCCCATCTCTCCACTCCAAACCCTATTCTCCTCGCCCACTTCATTCACATTCAAGGCATCTTCCCCACATTGACAACTCTATTAAGGTACCATGTCTACCAACCATCCTTCTTTTATCACACAGAAACTGTGTATCTGTTACTTTGTGTATTTAATTTGAGAGTATGTCTTATCAAGAATGCAACATGGAGAATTTGGGGAAAGGTGAATTTCTATTTTCTGTTATCTGAATGTAACCGTACATGTACGTGGGGTATTTATAATGCTTGATAACAAGCCTACCTAATAGCTAACAAGCCTAACAAATAGCTAAATAATATAACAACTTAATTTAAATCTAATACTCCCCCTCAAGTTGGAAGAGAGATTTCAAAGACTCCCAACTTGGAGACGAGATGCTAAAAGAAGGTTTCATGTATCTTGCACTGTTCACTCAGCCACATATCCAAATACACAAACTACGTGAATATGAACTTCGTTCAGTGACCATCGTAAACATATTGGGAAACTTAGGAAAATGAATTCTCATTTTATAAGGCCAAAAAACAGTGCTACTATGTCGACGACAAATAAAGTACTTGCAAGAAACTACATGTTGACGAAAGAACAAAGGGTAGTCTTCGGAAACCCTAAGACAGACTCTCTCTCCTGCGTTGAATTGAGAAAATATTCTTTTGCTGGTTTTATATGTTCTTCCATAGCTGCACGGCTGGACAAAGAGGAAATAAAAAACAAAAACGCATCAAAGATGATGAAGCTGGCTCGAGAGATGATCGAGGAATAAGCTTCAATGAATTTCTTCCTGAGGGAGATGTTGAGATACCAACACATGACCGGGGTTATCCGAAGGATGGAGGTAGAATGTGTCATCATGGTTTTGTGGAGGATTTGCCATGGCAGAGATGAGTTAAACAGCAACCAAGCACAACAAAGAACGAAGGAAGAATGATTAACGCAAATAATCTCAAAGAACACGTGGAAGAAAAATCAAGAAGTTTCTTCTCATACCACGATGAGAACCATTGTTCATGACTCACAAGAAGAAGAAATTCGCGAGAAGACAATGGAGGAATCATCAAGGAGAGAGGAACGCGGAAGGTATAACACCGCTGATGCCATATCAAGAATGCAACATGGAGAATTTTGGGAAAAGTAAATTTCAATTTTTTGTTATCTGAATGTAACCGTACATGTACAAGGGGTATTTATAATGCTTGATAACAAGTCTAACTAATAGCTAACAAGCCTAACGAATAGCTAAATAATATAACAACTTAATTTAAATCTAATACGTATCTCTTTGATTTTTCGTTGAACCTTCCTTAGATATTATCAGGACACCGGGTTTTCTTGTGGTGATCATTCTCGAGGTTTATCACTTCTTTCTCTTAACGAATTTCTTGTCTTCTCCACATTTTATTATTTCTCCTTCTTCTTTGTTATTATGTTGTATTGATCCATTTGAGTTTTCGCATTTCCTTTCTATATTCAACTTGAATTCAGATAGGCGCCAACCATTCATTTTTTATAGTCATAAAAAAAAACTCGGACCAGTGATAATAACAAATATACCTATATGAGATCAGGCTTTCATCTCCATTTCACTGAGTACTTAGACTCCTTAATGTGCCTCCTAAATTACATCCAAATTGTTGAGCCTTTGTTCGAACCATCGAAGTTTTGTGTGAAGGTTTGGAGATGAAAGCCTAAATATCAACTGATTCTTCTATTTTTCCCAAGCGAAAAATTCTGAAAAGGTTGATTTGTCATTTTTGAGTAACCATCCTTGGTATCAGCTTCCCTGAGTACCCCTTTGTGATGGACATATACGTAAAGTGGCCCTTTGTCTATTGATAGTTTCGTGTCTTGAAGACATTTTAGAAACTAATATGATAATTAATGTGACATTATAATGCAACAAGCAAAGAAATCATTCAATGAGAGTACAAGGAGTAATCAAATCAGTGGCGGATTCATGATTAAAAAATAGAGTGTTCCTTTTGTGCAATCTGGGGTGTACTACCACTAACGGTGTTCCCGTGGATTCGAACGCAACCCCTTTTGTGCAAAGTTTGGGGTGTATTACCACTAAGGCACTGATGTTTGTGCAAAGTTTGAGGTGTATTACCACTAAGCCACTGATATTTCCAGGAACACCCCCTAATCTGCCACTGACTCAAATCCAATTACATTTTATGTTTCTTACTGAATTAAGGCATGACAAAGGATTGGAACACCATCTCGAAAACACTAGGTTCGAGTTCCTATAATAGCTCTTTCAATAAACCAACACCATGATACATTTACAATAAGTTGAAAAAGGCCTCCTCAACTACAATAGTCCTCCTAAAAATTGCATCATTTATAGCACCCCAAATTAACACAAGAAGTAGCAAGCTAAAATAAAAATCTTCCTTTCTTTCCTGATTTCAATCCACCATATTGCAAAAAGTTATGAATTGGATCTACGCGAGACACATTCTAAGCACCCAACGAGGCCGAGATCATATATCACTGTAAAAAAAATTTAGCTATAAATGCATAGTCATTACTTCCAGGCCGAGATCGTTGCCTAACAGTTGGGTCCTATATGTCCTCCTAGGAAGTTGGCTATTATTCTACAAAGAGAGGAGCTAGCTTCTGCCCCAACTCGGTGATCTGCTTGCTGGTGGTGCTGGTCATTGCATTTTGTGGCTTCTCTGTGTGTTTCTTCTCCGTGTTGACTGTGTTCGATGATGTTCTCCTCTGTGTGCTGAAATCCTAGGGTGTTGAATTTAGTTTGTACTTGTTTTGTTGAGTTGTTTAAGGCTCGGCAAAACCAAACTGCTAGCTTATAGCGGATAAACTCATTGTAGGTGTTTGACATGTCTAGCTTATAGCATTAATTACAAATGAGACGAATCCTCTCTCTCATTTTTATAGCATTAATTACAAATGTCCATTTATGTCATTTTATATTGATAAACTAGTTTAATCGCTAATTTTATCAAACACTTTAAATTCAATCTGCTAGCTTATCCACTATCCGTTATCTACTCATTTTTGCCAAACAGAGCCTATCTCTCCTAGTTAGTGTAGTTGACTTTGTGTTGTGTTTTGTTGCCTAGGTGCAGCTTAGACTTCCCGTGTACTTTGTTTCCAGGCGCTTAGGCCGTTGCGGTTGGGCCTTGATTTATTTTGGTTGTATCTCTGGTGCGTTGGCTGGTTAGTAGGCCATTCTCAATTGTCAAAAGAAAATTGGAAATAGAAAGATCTCTTGTTGTGGTGCAAGTATTTTTGAAATCAAAAGTTTGTTATATGTGCTGCAAATAAAAAACTTCTTTTATTTCACTATTAATAATCCTCTAAAATATTTCTAAATCACAAAAAAGTATTACAACTTTCGTATCGATTTTCATGTAGTTTAACTAAATTTAAGATAAAGACAAAGTGGTAACCATCTGATTTACGGTTCATAAAGATTCAATTATTATAGACGTTTTTGAATTATTTAAAAAATAATAATATTAAGTAGTACGAAAAATTTCGTACAAAAATGGACAAACACATTCTAAGATGGCATCAAAGTCTATCTAAGATCGATTGGGCATCCCGTTGTCGGGTCACGCTCCAGATGTCTATTCCTGAGCCACTTGGGTCACACTCCAGATGTCTATTCCTGGGCATGAAGGAGGGGGTGTTAAGAGTCACACATCAGATGCGTTATGACCTGAAAAAGAGTTTATAAGTGGGAAGCATCCCTCATCTTACAAGTCGATTTTGTGGGGTTGAGTTAGGCCTAAACCACATTCTAAGAATGATGTTTGTATTGTGATTACAAAAACAAAGTGCAGGGAAACGGGACTTCACATCTATCAATTTGACAAAGATGTTAGGATATGGGTGTTTAGTGTGTCGATTGGATACTGGTGGAGGAGTTGGTCTTCATGCAATGTGATTTTCGGTTGTTCTCGCAAGGCTTAATAATGTAAAGTTGTTTTGGCACATTGTTTAGTATGGTCAAGTTATCTTATCATAATTAACATCATATGATATGATGAAATACCATACAGCTCAGTGTGGTTATGGTTTTTTTCTTGTGACAAGAAGTGTGATTATGATGATGCACTTGTATCTGTCTTTGGCTTTTGGTGTTTTATAAAATTCAACCAGAGCAAGTAAAGAAGCACTTGAAAAAACTTAATTTATTTTATCATGTTGTAAACAGTATTTCTTTAGTTTTACAAATATTTATTTTTGTTTTACAATGTTTATTTTTTTTCTTGATTTAATTGTAACAATATTTCTGGTCACATGGAAATGTTAACAATATTAAGCAGAATACGTACACCGAAAAACAAAATATTAAGCAGCATGCTAAAACTAGCTAGTACTCCAATTTCGTGTCCAATACCAATCCTTTTAAGTTCTATCATCTCCTTCTCCATAATTAATCAAAATTATTTTATGTATTAACGACCTATGACTTGTATGGTTGTTGTGGGCAAATGTGATTTTGCGCTTTCTAAGTTTATTTTATTTTGGGCAAAGGGGGAAGAAGAGTCGTTAAAACCTTCTTATCAGAGATGAACATGGGACGGGTTACTAGAACTAGTTATAATCAACCCTAACTCGGTCCCAAATTTTGATTAGACTGTTTAGTTGACCCTAACTCATCCTTAAATCTGAACAAACTCGATATTATGGGTCAATTTAGGACCAAGTTTAATTAAGATGAGACCGGGTTGTCCCAAAATATAAATATTATTTTTAAAAATGTTGTTACAACTTCGATTACATATTTCATATTTGACAGTGAAATTTAATAGATAAATTTAGTAAAACTTCTATATGTGTAATTTGATGTGGATAACCACACGAGTAGGCAAAATTTGGTACTTGTGGTCAACTAGGTTCCCCAGCGTAGATTAGACATTGGGAAAGTCGATGAATATTGGGCATCAATACCACGGTAACCAAAAAATTTTTGAAGTGTGTCGAGCGTTGTTAATAATACATAAATTTAGCATCAAACTAGTTTTGAGTTTAACTGTAACAAAGTTATGTAAATTCACGAGTATAAGTGTATTAATTATATATGTGTGTGTGTGCACACGCGCGTGTGTGTGTGTTTGGGTGTGTGCGCGTGCATTTGGGACAGGTTGGATAACACGAGGGTCAACCTGAACCCATCTTAACTCGAAGTCTAGTTACTACTTGGAACTATCCCATTTGTTAATTTTTTGTTTGGGACAAGGTTGGGTTCAACCCAAAATCATTGAGTTGAGATGGTTGGCGGGTTGGGATGGGTCCTACACACCCCTACTTCTTATGCAAGTCCTATTTAACGAAAAATTATCGGTAAGAAAAAAGAGTACTCCTTCTGATTTCATTAAATAAATAAAAAATGAAACACAAAAATAAATCAAGGGGAGACTTGGTCAATGCCTTTGTCAAGAAAACAAATAGCAAGCATATGTAACAACACTACGGATCAAACTACTAAAAACATTTAATTAAATTGATAATAGGGAATACCAAATCTATTACGAAAAAAATCCTCTTTAGTAAAAGTTGAAATGCTGCTCCACCAAAACAAATTTGGGATAGTCGTTCCATAGTTAGCAAATTTATCCTCGTAGATGCTTCCTTCTCTAAAAATATGAGTGACCCAAAAATTTATACTTGTTTTAAGCAAACAATTTATTTAGCTACTTCTAAGCTTCAAAGGAACAACACATGGATCATTCACAACAAGCACCAACATTTGGGAGTCATACTGAAGCCAAAGATTATGTCAAACCTCTATCGAAATCAATCTCAATGGCATTGATTACACCCAACATCTCAACTTAAGGAAAATTCTTTTCACGGAAAAAAATCAACGGTCTCCAAAAATCTGCCACAACCAGAGCCGTGAGTGTTATATTTGACCCGAGAACAAAGAGAAGGAGCCCAAATTACTTTTATATAATCTTTTGTTATTTGCCGTTTCTAAGGATATGTGTTATCATAAAATTGAGCACTATTTAGAGTAAAACAAATAGTGGTAAAGGTAGTAACAACACAAGCCTGAATAATATCCTTCAGTTGGGAAATCTAATTTTTATCACAAATGCCCAATATTGCATTAGGGTTGGAATAGTCAATGCCAGACTGTAAAATATCCGAATGCCAACCCCAAAACTGCCAACGAAACAACAATCATAGAAAAGGTGAGTAGAGCTCTCCCATCCATATACGTGGATGTCATCTAAAAACACGAAGACTTAATTGCACTTTTGGTCTCCCCAACTTTCTTAGTTTGGTGATTTTGGTCCATCTATTTTATTTTTGGTGATTTTGGTCCCTATGTTTTTTTAAGAGTGGTGCTATTCCATACGAAAATACTCAGCGAAATGTAAGAACTGTTTAATTAATAATAACTCATCTCAATAGGGTGTTAAAAAAGAAGCTCCAAGTTGTTAAGTGTTTCTCTTTTTTTAATTGTTCGCTATTGGTCCCCCACTTTTCCAAATTTAAAATTTTTAGGAACCAAAAGTGTATGTAAAAACTATGGGGACCAAAATTAACATATTGAAAACATTAGAGGAACAAAATCAGCAAAAATAAAACTGAGGGACCGAAATCGCCAAACTAAGAAAGTTGAGGGACAAAAAATTCAATTAAACCAAATATGAATGCATCCCCTTGACATGATATTAGCATATGTTTGAACTTTATTGTACAAAAAACGCGCCTGACTAGAAAAGGCATGGAAGGAGGAATTACTCCACTCCAAAGCAACTTAAGCTTTGGAGATATTAGCTTAGAGGGATTATAAAAAGCATAGGCCTCTTTGAGACTAGGGGAACCAAATGTGGAGGGTACCCAAACTAAATGATCATTATTCTCATAAGAGTGAGTTTAACTAATTCAAACTTGATATAAGGGGCCTCTCAAAAACCATTTATGGAATAATGTGAAGGATATCAAGGGAAGTGTGGAATTGGAACTAGATAATTGGTAATCTCATATGAAGAGCCAACAGTCGTATGATTCAAATTTCTCTGAGGTTCGATCGGTCCAAGACCCGATGATTTTCATCGAAATCGGTGAGTGTGATGGTTGTGGAAGGAAATTGTTGAAATTAAAATAGAATCCTATAATGATTGAATATCATGTAACTAGGAGTAGGATATCCTGTTATTATTTCAGTCATTATTTGTATTTACTACTTTTAGCCTATATAAAATCGTCTCCGAGATGTGTGGCTCAAACACACGGTTTCATCATATGTCTCTCTCTTTTTCACTTTTAACATAATATCAAAGCCAATCCAAGATCCGTTGAGCCACCTGCTATCGGACCACTCTGATAATGCTTCAACTGTCTAGTCTTGGGCGTGAGTTGGGTGTATTAAGAATCTCACATCGGATGTGCTAGATTTGACAAAGAGAACATGATAAGTGATGTGAGATAGAGAAGGGGAGGGGGTGTGGTTGGAATTTATTGTTAACAAGAAGAAATGGGAGATGAAGGAAGAAAATTGGTGTGTGAATCAACAATGGAGAGTGTCTTGAATAGATTCTTGTGTTTTTTGGCCTGGTGACACACACTCATACACACACTCATAATAACTCACACAAGTACTTATTTTGTCTCTATTCAAACTTTTTTATATAGTGTTCATTCCACGTGCTCACTCTCCCCCATTCACACACACACACACACCTCTCTCCTTCTCTTCCTCACACACACTCTCTCCCTCTCTGTCTCCTAGTCAAATTCATTCATTCATTCATATCTACCAAAAGCAAAACCACATCATATAACCCTTTACAACAGAAAATCTCTCATAAAAAATCAAGCTTTTGAAACAACCCCACAAAGTAAAAGTAGAAGAACAAGTGGCCTATAATAATCATCATCATCATCATGGAAGGCAACAAAGTAGGTGTAATCGAAGAAGATGTAAATGATGGAATGCATTGCATTAACCATCCTCATACAAAAAACCCAGGTGGTATCTGTGCTTTTTGTCTTCAAGAAAAGCTTGGTAAACTTGTTTCTTCTTCTTTCCCTCTTCCTATTATCACTACTTCCTCTTCATCTTCTCCTCCTCTTTCTTCTTCTCCTCCTTCTTTCAGATCCGACACTCTTTCCACTTCCTCTTCTCTTTCTCATCCTCCCAAAAATGACCATAACAGGCGTTCACGTCTTCCTTTTCTTTTACATAAGAAGAACAAAAAGAAACATTCTTCTATGAACCCTTCTTCATCTTCATCTGTAGCTGCTTCTACTGCTTCTTCTGATGTTGTTTTCAAGCGTAGCAAGTCAACTGCTACACCAAGAAGAACTCATTTCTTAGATGAAAACAATGCAGAAAATGAAGATTTCAGTTTCAGAAAACGGAACGGTTTTTGGTCTTTTCTCTATCTTACTTCTAAACCCTCTTCTTCTTGTAGCAAGAAGCTAGAAGCTAAGAGCTTTAGGGAGTGTAACAGTAGCTTAAAGATCTCAACTTTGAAGCCAAGAGTAGGTTCTTATTTAGGAAGAAACAGTGAAATGGTTGTTGAAGAAGTAGATGAAGAAGAAGAAAGAGAAGAATCTGGTTCAATGGAACAACGAAAGGTATCAAGATCTAGATCTGTAGGGTGTGGTAGTAGAAGTTTCTCTGGTGATTTCTTTGAGAGAATTTCAACTGGGTTTGGAGATTGTACACTGAGAAGAGTTGAATCTCAACGTGAGGGTAATAAGGTAAATAAGGTAGGTAGCAATATCATGAAGGAAAGAGTAAGATGTGGTGGAATATTTGGTGGTTTTATGATGATGACTTCATCTTCTTCTTCATCTTCAACTTCATCTTATTGGGTTAATTCTTCTAATGTTGATGATGGAATTGGAAGGAGTAAGAATAGTTGGGCTTGGGCACTTGCTAGTCCTATTAGAGCTTTTACCAAAAACACCTCAAAGGATAACAAGAGGGACAAAAATGCCACTCCAAATTTATCTGCTGTTCCTTCATTGCTCACTGTCAGAAGCTAAAAACTTAAAGGGGTACTATAGAGAAGATTCATTTTAGTGGTTTCAATTTGGTTTATATTATACAACATTATTAACATGCTTGCTGTGTTCATTTCTCTGTCTATTAGTTATATTCTGTGTTTATTTTGTGGATGAGTCATAGTTTTCCTTCATTTAGTAATGTAATAATTTTAATTTCCTCTTTTAATTCTCTCTTTTTCTCTTGAGATTGAGATAGTGGTGTCTTGTTGTATGCTGTGTTTTTGGAGAGACAAAGAGGGAAATTGGAGAAGAAAGTAACAAAATAGTGGTTTGATTAATTTACTTTGGATTTTGGTTGTATTATTTGTAGTTTCCATCTTGTAACAATTCTGTTTATTTACATTATACTATGATGTTCATGTTGTTATATGGCAAAGAGATGTAATTTTTTAACCTACTCTGTTGGCCCATTATCTATCTTAGAAAACAGTCAATATGGTGTGTGCTCCTGACTCGTTAAATTTGATCTTAAATACGAGTAGAAATTAGTCTTTTATTGAAAGCATTAGGATACACCGAATACCTAACAATGAACCGAACCAAAAATATGTAATTTTTATTGAAGTTTATTTATGTAATGTTAAATGAGTATTCACATGCATACACATGTTTCAGTAATGTAGACACAAGGGAGAAGATACAGAGAATCAGGGTGTGGAACTTTAATTATAAGCAAATTGAGAAGCAGTTGTTTTATTTATGAAGGGTATTGAATAGTCAAATAGTAGTAGTAGATGAACATGGTTTGAGAGTGAGTTAAAGTGGTCCCCTAGATTGCGTTCAACAGAAAGATCTTGCATTCACTGCTGCTTGTAATATTTTATTACACTTTAGCCTGTAGGTGCTGGCAATGCAAGTCCTACTAATATTTTAGACATTTTTTCTAGAGTGTATCACATGGATAGCTGCAAATTAAAAAGTAGAAGCTACTAGCTTACAACGTTATTAATTGAGTGTACGGGTTGGTAGTTAGTAGTACACAGATATGAGTATGTAATGGCAATTTACACTAGAGCTGGGCAAGACTACTATAACTCTTAAGAGTAAGATTATTACTCCGGCAAGACTAATATAAGACTAGTTTTAGACTTATTTAAAGGGTCTAAAGGTAAGACTACTAAGTGTTTGGAAATGCGGTAGGAGGAGTGGCATGGGTCACAACGCATTTCCAAACAGAGCATAATGCCCATCGACAAATAAAGAATTATGTCATTAATTTTTATAAAGAAAAAACTCTTAAATTGCGACAAAAAGACTAAATCTAAAGCTCCTCAATTAAAAAAAGGGCTTCAACTAAAAGATTGTTTTAAGCCTCACAAAGTAGCGGTCATACCAACACTAGTGCACCGGATCTTATCAGAACTTAGAACTCAGCAATTAAGCGTGTTTGGGTGAGAGTAGTACTGAGATGGATAACCTCTTGGGAAATCCTCGTGTTACACATCTTTTTTAATTTTAAAAAAAAGCCTCACAAATTTTTAAAATAATGGGTGGGTCCTTATTACCACCGGCTATTTGCTTCAAAAACTTGCTATAACTAGGTACGAGTTTAATGTCTTTTTTCATATACTAAAAATGAGACATTGACTTAAACTTAGTACATTAGCAAACCAAAAATACAAGAGTGGTTATCGAGTGTGGATCCTCTACTCAACACATGCTATACCAGTGTGGATCATCTGATCTAGAGAGAAAACTTCTCTTTCTAGATGTTTATGCTGTTGCAACACGTGTTACGCACAGTAGGAGATTGAGATATGTGGTTACTCAAAAGACACTATGCCCAAACAATAAACAAAAGAAAAAGAAATTAACAAAGTATGAACCAAAACTGTGGGGTTCTTATGCCCCAAATCTAGAAGCCCTACAACCATATTCATGAGAAAGAAGATAATAATGGGGTTTTCCTCTTTCTCAGTTCACCACTTTGTTGTACCCTTGAACCTGAATCGTAGCTGCCTAAAAATTTTGTAGAAGTGGATGAAAGGGAAGCTATAATGGGAGCAGAGTTTTCTTTATTGCTCTCTATTTTCTGGGAACCTTATCCTAATTTATTTTAAGATAGAATCATCAACTTAGTTTCTAAAGTTGTAGGGTTGGATGATTGATCCATTAAATTCGAGAATGTTGTTAAAGACCGAATTTTATTACTTCCTCCATTAAATAATTCAATGCCTATAATTTTGAGGAGTAAAATAGTAATCACATTTAATTATATCATATTACTTTCTCTATCCCACAATATGTGTCATATTTCATACATATTAAAAAAATGATGTAAATGAAAGAGAGAGAAGAGTAATTTTACGAAATTATCTTTATTGATGTATTTACCACTATCGTAAATGCAAAGTAGATGATAATGACTTGAGAGTGATGCACTCAGTATTAATTAGATGGTAAAATAAATAAAAGGTAGATTAAATTTAGAATGTGAAATTTATTTTGGGACAAACGTCTTTGACAAGTGTGGTACTTAATGTGGTCGTACCTGGCACCCACCCATTGTGGTCCTACCCGGCTTGAGGAATTAGTCTTTATAGTTGCGCGACTTGGTTCACACACACACAAAAAAAAGATATAGTAATTCAATTTTTCTAATCTACTTTGATAGATATATGCTCCCCACATCAAAAAAAAGATATAGTAATTCAATTTTTCTAATCAATGTGGCACCCATCCATTGTGGTCCTACCCAGTTTGAGGAATTAGTCTATCAATGTGGCTCATTTGGAGCATGTTTAGGAATAGGAAGGGCTCGATGGTTCTAATTGATGATAGGCTGTTATAATTACACCACACCATATACTAGTATTACAATATTTTTTGGGCAAAAATACACCAGAGGTCCTTTAAGTTATTTATTTGTAACAAGTTGGTCCTTTAAGTTTTTTTTTGTAACAACTCAGTCCTTTAAGTTACCTAACGTGTACGCCGTTAGTCATTTTTTCATTTTCTGTTACAAAAACGCCAATGTGGGATTAACGTTGCTGAGGTGGCTTAACAGATGCATCTATGGCAGTACACGTCACTTTAAATTAATATTTATATTTTTAGTTAGTTTTTTATTTAAAAAAAACCCAACACCTCCCTCATCCCTCTCATCTCTCTCCCACCGAAGTCCCTCATCAGTCATCACTCTCTCTTCCTCACAGTTGCAGCAAACATGAAATCTGAAATGGAAAATGAATTGAAATTTGAACGACAAGACAAAGCTTTTTGGCTTACACCCATAATTTATTGTAACTTTTTCCAGATTTGTTAAGGAGTAAACAAAAACAACCTAATAATTTTGATTTTGATTTCATTACTAATATAGTAATATTTGTACTTCTTCTGGGTTCAAGTTCTTCCTCTTCTTCCTCCCATATAAAATCCAAAAGTAGAAAGCATCAATTGAAATTGAAATCAACACCTCAAAAAGAGAGGAAAAAAATCATCAAAGAGAGTAGAGAAAGGCTGGTGAATTAATATTAAAAGAAGCAAAGTGAGAAAAGCTCACGTTATGTTCGGCGCTGTTAATGGCTACCACACCCAGTTTCTATAAGCAAGAAATGATGCAAAATTAATTAATTCCAGAAGGAATTGTTGGTTTTCAGATCCAACAAACTAAATTTGTATTATTACTCTCTTCTACAAACTCAATCCCTAAATCAAAATTGTTAGGGTTCATGAGAGAGAGGAAGAAGATGAAGTTTGAGATTAAAACCCTCACTAGACCCAAAACATGTACTCTCCCAAAAAAGTTGCAGAATCCTTAAAAAAATTACAAAATAAAAAAATCGTGAATCAACTTCAATATGGAAATGGAGTAAATCTGAAAGAAGAACAATAAAATTTCTAAATCTGAGTTTGGAGAGTTTTCTGGGTTTGAATGAAGAACAAGAACCACAACTCAGTTTGGACTAAATTGTAGCTAAGTTGTAGATTTAAAGGACCAAACTGTTACACAATAGTAGTCTTAAAGGACCAAATTGTTACAAGACAGAAGACATATAAGCTCCGTCACGGCCACGTCAGCGCCATTAATGCCAACTGGAATTGTTTAAAACGGAAAATCAAAAAAGGACTAACGGTGTACACGTTATGTAACTTAAATGACTAAAATGGTACAAAAAAATTTAAAGAACCAACTTGTTACAAATAAATAACTTAAAGGACCCTGGTATATTTTTGCGTATTTTTTGACAAGTATTACAATATACTAGTATTACAATATAAAAATATCACTTTACGGCATGATGGGTCTACTAGACTCTACTTTACAAAGTTTGTTATGATCTTGCCAACAAGACATACTTTGATAAAACGAATTATTTGGCCTCAAACACGTATCAATGTATTCCTATTAACCTCTAGGTGAGGCATGAAATGAAATGTTTCGACCTTATAGCACGTAACATACTTATCTTTAAAAGGCTCAACTTACTAATTTGTTTTTAGAGTAAAAAAAATATTGATAGATTGAAATGTTATTCTCCCACCTTAAAAACAAATTATCATAAAATAAAAAAAGAGATAATCTTCAAACAAAAACCACATCAAATTTAATTGATATTCTGTTGGCTAGTCATGTATGATAAAAGATAAGGATAAAGTCATCGAAAAAGACAAATAGATAAAACAAAAAGAAAACTCCAAATGATATGATGGAAAATAGTAGGGTGTGAGTCCCTATTCTCTTTCTGTCCGTCTAGTGAGATGATGATGATGATGATGATGATGATCTGAGTTTTGGATTCAAGAGCATGTTTCGGAGATCAGCTGGGTCAATTTCATTCATGTTATTGATGGGCCTATAGTAACCGGTTACTGGATCTGGGGCCCAAACTGATGAGAAAGCCTCAGAAGAACCCTTTTTGTTGACACCACCATCCTCTTCTACCTTTTTCACCATCATTCCAATATTGCCCCTCCTTATACTATCCAATCCTCCTCTCACCGTTATATCAGATGCCTGCAATATCATATACATAAAATTGATACAAAACATAATAATAATAATAAAAATAATAATAATAAACAAATAATAACATTGATATTATATAATAGTAGACCAATAAACATTCTGTGTTAATGGAATTGTAAAAGAAGAGAGAATAAGAGTGAGATGGAATGGAACAAACCGATGAAGAGGATGAGGAGAGGAAAGAAGATGAAGCAAAGGGAAGACAACGTTGTTGGTAAAGCGTGCCATCGATCGCTTAAATTTCTAGACATGAGAGGAGGCACACTCACAACACAAGACACAAGGTAAACCAAGTTAGGGTTGCGGGGCCTTTTTATATTGGAATTTTAGTAATTTTTTTATTATTAAACGACCGCTACTAATAAGTTTTTTATTTTTGGAGGATACTATAAGTTTTATTAGCTTCCACCCAAAGTTATATTTACTAATTTTTTTTTTCTTTTTAAAAGATTTTAAAAATTTAAATCTATACATATAATAACAATTCTTTTATTAATTAAGTTTTCGGTGCGAACGAAAATTGGTCCAAGTGGTAACTAGACAACTAGAATCATATCCCACCTCAAAATCTGCAAAGCAAGATACAAGATACACGTGACTTACTAGGTTCTTCGACGTAGATTACTCTCTGTTAAAATCGATAGATACTGCGCATTAATAACACCGTAAACAAATTAACTTTTCGGTGCACTTCTTTTTTAGATCGTTATCTTCTTCAATTACTTAATTTTTGCTTTTGAATGAACTAACTTTTTAAATTAAAATTTTACTACTTAAATTTAAATATTAACAAATTTTAATTATTAATTTGAATATGTAAATTAAAAATTATCAACTTGAGTTTTGCAAAATAAAATTATAAAATCATATTATTAATTTCTTCTGAGATTAGAGAAAATTGTATATTCAAATTTAAGGAAAGTTATGGCTTCTTCTAGAAAGGAGGAATTATTCCTCTTAAAATTAAAATATAAAAAATAGGTATTGTGCAAATAACATTTTCAAGCATCAACCAAATCATACTAAGGGTCCTAATAATGACCAACTAGTTAAGATTGTTAACTAGGTAGAGATGATATATGTTAAGATTGTGAATTTAGGTTAGTACATTTGTTCTATTTTGATTTTTTAGTTACTCCTGTATGTAACACATGTATGATTCATTGGTCATTGTTGGTCATTATACTTACACATAAAGACAACTAGTTGCCCAACTATCCAGTACTTTGGGGTTGGTCTAGTTGTAGTGGCGAAAGGAAAAATCAAGCTATAATTTTCTAATTGGTATTTTAGTCCAATAAGTTATATTGAAACTATTTGAGTTTAGCTTAGACCAGATGTACTTAATTAAGCACCACTTATACTTCCTAATCCAATGAACCGGATCACCAAGAGATCTGGACGCTACATCTCCACCCAAAACTTTAAGGCGTCAGGTATATGGGTCCCCTCTCTTATGTATTATTCATATAGCTCATTTATAGCCGATGTGAGACTAACCACTCACACTTGAAATTTCAACACTAACGATCAATAATTCTTTTGCTTATAAACTCTATGCACTAAACTAATATCGAATTATATTTCACAACTTACATGTTTGTGGAATATTGATTAAGACGTGTTGTTGTACTCAGGGAGTACATGTATGGCTGGGATGGCTGGAGCCCCCCCATTCTTTCAACAATTTTTTTATACCCTTAATATTATATACTAAATTAGTAATGATGCAGCCAATATATAAAAATAGCATTAATAAAGATAAAGATGCTGGAGCCCCCCGATGCAGATTTAATGGGAATTGGGGAAGTGGATGCGTATTACTACTTCTATATTATATTAAGTGTCGTTTAAGGTTATGCGCAGGTATTAAGAAAATGATTGGATATGCTAAATTTTATGGTATAAAAATGTGGTAGGACTAAAACATCCTTACACTTTTCTTGATCGGTGCAAATACACAGTTATTGATATTCTAAAGTAAGGGTATTGTTGGAAAGTAATAATAAATGTTGTATTGGGATTCTAAAGTGACAGATAATTTGAGATAAAGAAAAATGACAAACAAGACACTTAATATGAGACGGAGGGAGTATATGGGATAGGGAAGGAAACTTCTTCTTTCACACGTTTTATATACAAATCATTTAACATATTATATATTTAAATTTAAATTAAACAAAATAAACTAATAATAAAATATTAAAAGTATAAAAAAAACCTAATCTAATAATAGAAACAGAACTGAAACGTTGGAAACTAGAAAGATGGCCGCAGCCCGCAAACACACGACTTCTCTTCTCTTTTGTCGCTGCTCTGTTGCCACGAGACCCACCGCCGCGGAAAATCCGACGACTCACCGCCGCACAAGACCACACAATCCACGCCGGACCACTGCCAATTTCTATTTTTTCCTTCTGGTGCGTTTTTCTTTTATCTGTGATACTTTCCTCTGCTCTGCGTGTCTATTGACTTCTCGGTGGTTATTTTCTGTTACAAATTGTAATCTGTCTATTATCTTTTGTAGTATCACTAATGCCATTAGAAACAAATAGAAATAGAAATTCATTATACATTAGTAAATTTTGAAACTTGTTGTTCATCGCATATTAGTATTATTAGAAATAGAAATACATTAATAAATTTTGAAACTTGTTGTTGATGACTTCATGGTATAACTATTGTGAATTTATGCTTTTTAGGTGAAGAAGCCATGTACAATTGATGCGTTCTTTTAAAGGAAAAGTGTTGAAATAGAATCATCTAATGAAGAAGCCATGTACAATTGATGCGTTATTCATGAAATATTTTTTGTGGAGATTTTACTTTTTTAGCTAGCCCCCCTCAAATCAAATCCTGCCTCCGTCCCTGGTTGTACTGTGTACTCTCTCGTGACGTAAATATAAGCAAAAATTCTTATATATTTGGTTTAAAAGCTAGCATAAAATAAAGGAAATAAACACACATACACAAAATAAAAGCAGTTATCTTCTCAAATGGTATTTAATTATCCAAATGCCAATTCAGACAAAGCAGAGGAGGCATTTTCAATTTCAAGTACTACTTAAGAAATAACAAGGGAGGAGAGAGGGGCACAAACAAGAATAACTAGCTAGTACTAGGAGGATACAACTTTATTTAATTATTATAAATTTGTCTATATCCTCATATTTATGATGCATTAATACTTAAGGTAAGGGCAGGAAATGAAATCCTGAAGGTACAATATTGGCAATAATGTGAGTTCCAAGTCGACTGATTCCAACATACTGCAGAGTTGAAATGAGACCACCAACAGAAGGAAGGTTGGCATTGCAATTAGAGAGTGGTGTAGGAACCAATAGATTGCAACCATTGAGCATTGAAGATAGATCATATAACAATGGATTATCCATCACCATTGAAAATATTCCATCATTATCAGTTGTTGCATTAGACAACATCTTTCCTCCACATACTAGCTTTACTTCAGCATCTGAAATATTATTATATTATGAAGCAAAACATTATAATTAGTTATAGTCTCCTTCATAATCATTAGTTTTCTTCATTAATATGTGCTTCACATTTAAATCCTGCAAATAAAATTTGTAAAAAAATCTGTCAATTTTATTAGCAAAATGAAAATGAATGGTAGTGAATTTGGCCTTACTAGAAAAAACTGGAGCTGCAGCACCTATGTTATCCTTGGAAGTGCAAAACACAGTTCCTTGAATATTTGCTGAACCAAGAAGATCATTGAGAAGACCAAGTTGAGATTTGCCTTGTGGAATTGCCATTACAGTAATTAAAAGAGAAGTGATAAGATGCTTCAATGTCATAGTTCTCAGATATGTAGGTTAATTGCAACAACTTAGTTTAACACATACACAATTTTATAAGAGTTGACATTTTTAATTTGTTATAGGCATAATAGTAACATTTGATTCCTTATAAGTAGACTATGTTATGAGCACCAGCATTTGCATATCAAAATAAGCAAAGTGGTTCTCTTTGTTGAGGTTATGTGGTCTTTAAAAAGGGCTAAAGAAAGTTGCCACTAATTTAAAGTTTGACATACAATCATGATTCTCATATCACGCTCTTTGTTCCCGCACCGTCCATCACTTCGGTTTCTTCATCACCATGTTTATCTAGTGGAGACGTGAAGTAAAATTTTACACTTTTTTATTTTTTATTTTATTTAAGAGTTAAATATGTTTTTGTCCTAAAAAAGTTTAAGAGTTTTTTTTTCGTCTCTCAATTTTTTCACCTACTTTTAGTCACCAAGTTTTTTTATGAGTTTTACTCTCTGAGTCATTTAATACAAAGGCAAAATAATTAAGAAAAGTTTTTTAGAAAACTAATAATAAATACTGAAATGATAAAACTGCCCCTTCAATAACACTAAATGCAGGAAAAACGCAGAAACGTGACTGCAGCAATTCACATTCCCTTAGTATCATTTCCACTTTGCCCATTTTTTTTCATTCACTTCTCAAAGCATACCCACCATCACTGCCGCCTCAAAGCATACCCACCACCACGCCACTATCTCTCCCCTACACAACCACTGTGCCTCCACCACCGCCCATTGGAGCTGCAAATTCTAACGTACCGTTGTTTCCAGAAACACAGTTTTCGGAACACCTGGCATTGAGTAAGATGATAAAGTCTAGGATAAGTTTGGTCCACGGCCGAAAGTTAAGTTCCTGGACGTATAAATTAAATAGTCGTCTGGAAACTAAATTTCCGTAAACTCAATTCATTTATATAAATTGGTAAATGTGTATAGGGGGTGAAAAAGGATGAGTGGTTGGGTGAGTGTAACTAGCTGGGTCTGAATGAATAAAAAAAGCGAATAGCATGCAGGCATGCCTCGGTTGCTCCAACTACTACATTGTGAATAGTAAGTGGTCCCCTTACACTCAGACATGCCTCTCTTTACATTTTCAAGTTTAGAGTCAAACTACCTTTCTACACGGTTTCATGCTTTTTCCATATTTTGCAAACACAAGAAGCACGCCTCTGTTCCGAGCAGCGTACCTTTCTCCACGCCTCTACACCAAACACCAATCTATATGCAACAAATTATCTATATAAGAGAGAGGTGAGCAAACCATCATAGGCAAAGAGAAACTAAGAAACATTACCAATATCACTCTCTTAATTTAACAATTTCTAAGATATGTTATTTTCCTCTTGCTTCATTTCACCTCCGCAAGCATTGCTCCCGTGTGTTCTCCCACTCTTACCTCCTCTCTAGGTGTTGTTTCACTCTCTCCCTCCGGATCCGGTAACACCCCTCTGTCTCTTTCTAAACCTCTCGGTCTTTATGTTTTAAACCTCTCTTCCTATTCTTTATATGTTTTAATACATATTTTTTTCATTTTCTTTCTCTTGGACCTGTGCACTAGTGTTTCTAATCATGCCAAAACAACACTAGAAATAAGTTATTTTCTCAATGTAATATTTTATGCTTGCACAACACTCACTCGGTACATTTTAATATTTCATGATTACTGTGACACAAGAATATGATGGTTTCTCAAAAAAATATTTATAATGGTTTAAAATTCTTAATTTTGTATTATTTTAATTTGAAAAGATAATATTCATTCAAAGTTAATAGAAAAACACATACATAATTGTATTCTTTTTTAAATTAGATTGGACTTCATGAATTTTTTTTGAAGTGACTAGCATAAATAGATTCATATCAACATAAGCAACTTTAACTTCTATTTTTCAGACGGTTTCAAGGCGGATGATGTATTTTTTATGTATGTGTTGATTCATGTGTTATGGAAATCGATCGATGCATGTACTATGGAAAGCATGGACGAATGGGTAGAAAACAATTTCACATTATGTGTACAAGGCCACGGATCGACTGCACATTAATTATTGGTTTATGCACGGACTAATTATAAGTATCTTTCCTGCTTTCTATTATCTTTTAGTAAAAGGATTAGACAACAAATGTGAAGCTTGATAATATGTTGTCTTGCACATAAACACGAATAATATTCACTTCAAAGGAATAACTCACTATTTCCAGAGGGGTACGAACAGAGAGAGTCTGAAGCGGTTGGCGCCAAAATGCTGAAGATTCAAAACAGTCCAAAATGTAATATCTTTTCTTTTCACTCAATTATTATAAAAAAAACTAGTTACTAATTGGGCATTTTTTTTACCCCCCACCTTCTCTCTCATACTCCCATTTTTAGCTTTTGGACCAAAATACCCTTATACACTACTAGAAACATTATACACTACTAGAAAATCAAAAAATGACCATTTAATTTTAAAAAGTTGGTATCTCACAAGAATTACACGATTAATGATCTCCACTTCCTTTTCATTTAATTTTTTAGCCTTTGACCATTAAGCTTAAAGTTTATATTAGTAATTTGAATACATGCTAAGAATAGTACATGATGTCGTTACACAAAATAGTAAAACTACATTGAAGAGAAAAGAAATAATTTAGTGTAGTAAGTTATCGATATGCAATATTTCTCCTTCGAAAAAAACTATGCTTAATGTTTAAATAAAGTGAAATAAACCAAATTAAGGATAAGATTTAATTATTATACACCGATAATGTATAAATACTTTACTCTATCGATGGTTACCAATTAAGTTATTGACGGTGTTATAGAGGTGACAATATCAACCCTTGCATGGAAATCCCCACGGGGAAACTCCCCCCGTGGGAATGGGGACGGGGGGAAATAAATCCCCTTGCAGTCAATTTGGGCATGGTTCCGGGATCATGCTCGCTGTCTCGAGTACAATGTTACATAAATACCGTAGTTGATTTTATTTAATATTTTCATATGTACTTTTAATTAAAAAGTTCTCACTTATATGTTTTACACTACAAAAAAAAATGGAGGATAAGCGACGTATTTTTCCCTCGCTAACGGCCAAAAATCCGTCGCTAAATGCTGTTTGCCAGGGATTTAGTGAGGGAAATTTATTGTCGCTAACTAACTCCTCGCTAAATTTTAGCGAGGGGTTTTCCCTCACTAATTAGCAAGGGAATTTAGCGAGCAAATATCCCTCGCTAAAGCTGAAAGCCACGTGCTATTAAATTGAATTTAATTAAATTTTTTTAAAAACCTACTTTTTTTATATGCCACGTGTCCAAATTTGAAAACCTGTTTTTTTTACAGTAACTATATAATTACCAAATGCAACACAATTTTTTTTGGGTAATAAACGGGGGACTACGCCCCAAAGAAGGAAAAACTAACGAGCAATACAACGAGGGGAAGCTATTCCCAATCTATCAGCATCTAGCAATTGCCTAATACTGGGAGGGCAATGCTCTATGAAAATCAAGGACCCCGTCTGACTACAGGCTAAACTAGCAAGGGCATCAACACATCTATTTGCTTCTCAATAAATCCTAACAAACTTCACGTCCCAGTCAAGATGAATCAAAATACGGATTTCCCTCACCAAGCCCCAGTCAACCAATGTACCAGACCCTGTGGGAGTGATGATGGAAAGCGCCACTGAAGAATCAACCTGAACCACAACACACCGGAGACCATGCGACCAACAGAATCTCAAGCCAACAAGAATGGCCGACAATTCAGCCTCAAACACAGAACACATGCCAATGCTCCTGGAAAAACCCCAAACCCAATTACCAAAGTGATCCCGCACTAATCCTCCACAACCTACTTTATTCTGATCCCACTTTACAACACCATCAGTATTCAGACAAAAAACCCCAAGAGTGGGAGGCTCCCACCTAACGTGCAATACTACTCTCGACACGGGATCAGCACTCTCCATATTCTTCATAGAATAGGAATAATCACGAGCACTTTTATACACCACATTCCACCCACGGAGGGGTCTAATAAAGCTAGGCTCATGAGCTTCCTTGTTGTGCCAAGACCAAAGATGATGACAAGCAAGCGTCCAAATACAAGCCCAGTTTGTATCAATAGAGCTCATCATAGATCCACCAAAATTGAAATTGAGCCAATAAGATAAATTCCCCCAAAAAAATCAGATCGCATACTAGGCCGTACAAGCCCCAACCGAACCGACATAGCCAAAGGACAATCCCGCAAAACATGCAATTGGTCTTCACACACATTATCACAATGAGCACATAAATTACTTCCAAGGCCCATTCTCGCCTTTCGCTTGTTGGTTAAGAGCCTATCATGGGCCACCAACCAAACAAAAGTGCGAACACGTTTCGGAACTTGAAGCTTCCAGATAACCTTCCACAAATCACTAGTAGAAGAATTTGTTGATCGATCCAAAAGAGCATAAGCATTAGCAATGGAGAAGGTCCCCAAGTTATTTCCAGGCAACAACCTTAAATCCGTATCATCCCCTCGAGTAGGGGGGTGGAGACCATGGATCCTATCCAACAACCAACATGGCAAGAGAAGAGATCCATAATTGGACCCAAGGCCCAATTACCGTGAGCATCAACTAGCTCACTAAGCTTCAAATCAAGTAGGAAAGAAGGAACCTCATTAAAATTATCAATAAGTTTTAGCCCAGGCTCAATCCACGCATCTCTCGCTAAATTGAATTTAATTAATTTTTTTTAAAAAAAAAAACCTACTTTTTTTTATATGCCACGTGTCCAAATTTGAAAACCTGCTTTTTTTACAATAACTATATAATTACCAAATATAACACAATTTCGATAATGCTCAAATAAATCCAAACTAATAAATGACATTACACATAAAAGGAATCCATCAAAAAAGGAATTAATTCAAATTTAAACTAGCCACACAAGTTTAGACTAGCAATTCAAATTTAAATGACATTACACATAAAAGGAATTAATCATAGTATTAATAGGTATTTATTATACGTTAATATTTCAAATGGCGGGTTTTACTACTATAATCAAGCAACATTACAATTGCACCTATTTTACACATATGTAGACAAATCCATGTTACACATATATAGACAAGTCCATCTACAACATTTACGCCACATTTCATTCTTTAGTATGCACTTGACACCATAAGTCTTCTCATCAATCTTCAACTTTGTACTTAAATTATAATATTCTTCTTGGTGGCTTCTAGGGTGAGGGACCGGTGAGGTAGCAAAATAACCCGGTATAATAGGTAAACACGGGGTAAATCACGTAAATATCAAAAGTTCAAGTCAAAAAATAGAAACTTCTTAAATTTATTTCAAGGTCCCTTTATTTTTACAAAAACACACCAATTTGGTTCATTTCGATTTCCATTTCGTTTTCTATTTTGAATCAATTTCAGTGGAATTTTCTGCTTCCGTTCGTTTCTTGCAATCATTTCGAAACTATAGCAACCGATTTCATCCAATTTGGTTGACAATTGAGCATTTTAGTATCTCAAAAAGCCAAAACGAGTTTTCCACTGTAAAATTGCGTTTCGAGTAAGTTCTTCCACTTTTTTGTGCAAATTGATAATTTACTCGTGTTCCTTGTGAAATTTCGCACAAGATGGACTACACATTTGCTTAATTTGGTTGAGAATTGAGTATTTTAGCATCTCAAAAAGCCAAAACGCGCTTTCCACTATAAAATCACGTTTCGAGTAAGTTCTTCCACTTTTTTGTGCAAATTGATAATTTATTCGTGTTCCTTGTGAAATTTCGCACAATATGGACTACTCATTTGCTTAATTTGGTTGAGAATTGCAATTTCCAGAAATTTTGGTTTGAAGGTTTGAATCTTCATCTTCAACCTTCATTTTCCAGAATAACTTTTCTATATAAGTGCTTTTTAGTTTCTGAAAGTTGCATAGTTAAATTCCTTGTGACAAATTAAGTGAAATGGAGTCCTAGTTTGTCTGATTCGGTTGAGTATTCACCGTGATATCCACATTTTAAGAAATCAAACATTCAAAGTGTTCTTGATCACATTTATATTGTTCTTGAATTTCTAAAATTTCCAGAATCTGTTTGATTTAAATTTCTGTTTCAAAACTTCAAAATCTATTAGGGAACTCAATACAAGTCCAAATCAAGTGATTCAAAATCCAGATAGTTTGTCTCAAAATCTACAATTTTTTGAGACATTGAAAAAAAAATTCCAGAAAAAAGAAAATGCAAAAAAAAAAGAAGAAAAGAAAATAGCAAAAAAAAAGAAAGTATTATATTATACTAAAAAAGGCTTTTGCCTATCACTTGAGCATCAAAAAATTTTGAAAAAATTCCCAGAGATTGGAAATATTTTTTTTGGATCACCGGAAATTTTCCTCAAAATATTTTGACCATATTTGGACCATTTTACCCTTGAGGCTTACTTTGCACATTAATTGACATTTCCTTCGTGCATTACTACCATTCTTTTTTTAGTCTATTTTTTGTCGTTTAAATTTGTCTTTAAATACTCTATTTGGTTTACACTTTTGAAATTTCTTGTTTTTGATTTTGGTCTCACTCTCTCTAAAACTCAATCTCTATCACTCTCACTCACTCTCCCTCACTCACTCACTCTCTCTCTCTCTCTCACTCTCTCTAACACTCACTCTCCTTCACTCTCTCTCTCAGTCTCTCTAACACTCACTCTCTCTCACTCTCTCTCCCTCACTCTCTCTCACTCTCTCTAACACTCACTCTCCCCCACTCTCTCTCACTCTCTCTAACATTCACTCTCTCTCACTCTCTTTCACACTCTTTAACACTCACTCTCCCTCACTCTCTCACTCTCTCTAACACTCACTTTCCCTCACTCTCTCTCTCTCTCACTCTCTCTAACACTCACTCTCTCTAACACTCAATCTCCCTCACTCTCTCTCAATCTCCCTCACTCTCTCTCAATCTCTCTCACTCTGTCTAACACTCACTCTCTGTCACTCTGTCTCACACTCTCTAACACTCAGTCTCCCTCACTCTTTCTCACTCCCTCTCACTCTCTCTAACACTCACTCTCCCTCACTCTCTCTCAGTCTCCCTCACTCTCTCTCACTCTCTCTAACACTCACTCTCTGAAACACTTTCTCTCTCTCTCTCTCTCTCTCTCTCACTTTCTCTAACACTCACTCTCCCTCACTCTCTCTCTCACTCTCTCTAACACTCACTCTCCCCACTCTCTAACACTCACTCTCTCTCACTCTCTCTAACACTAACTCTCTCTCAATCTCTCTCACTCTCCTCACTCTCTCTAATACTCACTCTCCCTCACTCTCTCTCAATATCTCTCACTCTTTCTCACTCTCTCTAACACTCACTCTCCCTCACTCTCTCTCAATCTCTCTGACTCTCCCTCACTCTCTCTAACAGTCACTCTCCCTCACTCTCTCTAACACTCACTCTCCCTCACTCTCTCTCTCACTCTCCTTCACTCTCTCTGACACTCACTTTCCAACCTTGATTTTGGTATTACTATAGCTTCTCATGGAGAGTATTACCAATCACCAATGAATGCCAAAAAAGGGAAAGAAACTATTATGACAAACTTAGGGATTTTAAAGACCAAAATCAAAAACAAAAAAATTGAGAGAGTTAAACCAAATAGAGTATTTAAAAACAAATTTAAACTCATAAAAGAGACTCAAAAGAGTGCTAGCAATGCACCAAAGAAAGTACAACAAAGTGAGCAAATAAGCCTCCAAGGGCAAAATTGTCCAAATGTCCCTAAAAAATTTTGAGAAAATTTCTCAATGATCCAAATAATGTTTAATAACAGTGGAAAATTTTGTGGATTTTTTTGAATTTTTTTATTCTCCCGTGATTAGGTTGATGCCCTTTTTTCTTGTAAGATAATACTGTTTTTGTTGTATTTTCTATTTTTCAGTATTTTCTTTTTTTTTGAATTTTTTTCAATGTCTCAAATAATATTAGATTTTGAGACAAACAACTTGGCTTTTGAATCACTGAAAAACGAGCTATATTGAATCAAGAAACACATTTTGAAATTTTGAACAAACACTTTTGGATCAAACTGCAGAAAATGAAGAAGAGTTCCTCAAGAACATCAAGAACAACATTGATTTCTTTAAACAGAGTTATCTCAATGAATACTCAACCAAATCAGACAAATGAGTAGTCTATTTCGTGCAAATTTTCACAAGGAATCTGAATAAATCATCAATTCGCACAAAAAAGTTGAAGAGCTTACTCAAAACGAGTAATTTTAGAAAAAACGCGTTTTTGGGTTTTAAAATTGGGTCAATGCTCAAAACTCATCCAAAATTCATGAAACAACTTGCAATAGGAGCAAAATTACTGAAGTAGATGATTTCAAGCAACAAATTTCATCAAAAACGATCCAAAACTGGAAACGAAATTGAAATTGCAAGAACAAATATGACTTCGGTTTTTAACTCGAAAAGTGATGAAATCAAGCTCAAAATCAGTGAAACAAAGTTCGTGTTATGTTCACTGTAAGCGACGACAAAGATGGCAGTGAGGTGAGATTGATTATGGATTGTGTGTTGAGAAGCAGAATTAATGATGTTAATTTACACATTAGTCTATAAAAACCATAATTAATGATGTTAATTTACACATATTTTGTAGGCTTAAATATGTTTTAGGCCCCTGCAAATATGGGGTGTTTTGGTTTAAGCCCCTGCAAAAAAAAAATTTATTTATAAACCCTTGCAAAATGACACGTTTTGTTTTAAGCCCTTCTGTTAGCAAACTGTTAGTGAGACGTTAAAAATCTCTTCCACGTGTGTTTTTTATTTTATTTTAAGCCCCTGCAAAAATATATTTTATTTATTAGACCCTTGGAAAATATATTTTTTTTGGTTTAAGCCCCTACAAATATACACGTAAAAGAGATTTTTAACGTCTCACTAACAGTTTGCTAACAGAAGGGCTTAAAACAAAATGTGTCATTTTGCAAGGGCTTATAAAAAAAAAATTTGCAGGGGCTTAAACCAAAACACCCCATATTTGCAGGGGCCTCAAACATATTTAAGCCTATTTTGTAATGTTAATTTTCTAATAAAAAAATAATTTTTTTCTGAATATTACAATAATTATTTTCCCACCACTTAACTTTTTAAAATTACAGTTTGGCACCGAGGGTTAATTTTGAGAATAAATTGGTAACCCGGAATAGCAGGTTGCGCAAATTCAATCTTGGCCGTTAAATATTATATTCAATATATCCAACTGTTATTTTTACTGCCTCACCGATGAGGGACCTAAACCCTAGACGTCGCCATTCTTCTTAGGTGTAATGCTAAATTTTTACCTCTTTTGTGGAAAGAGTGTCTATAATGGGGCACTTTCAATGGCACACATTTCTTTATGTATTTTTCTCTACTTTACGACCTTTTGTGTTTGTGCTTTTGAGTCAAAAGCTTAATTTTGTTGCTCTATTAGATATTGAATAAATCATTTGTGTGATTGAATTGGTTTCATAGGCATTTATGTGAGTTATATGACATTTGCAATCTCCACCGTATTGTTAAAAAGCATAAAAAGCATACACAATGTGCATATTAGCAACTCTGTGAACATCAAAATTTATGTTTGCATTATGATTACTTTTACCTAATGAGCACCTCACAAAACCAGAAGATCAATGGGTCCTCAAAATTCATTCCTTTCAAAGCTTGCTACACCGATTTCGAAAAAGCCTAAGGCGTTTAAAAAAGGGGAAGACATACAAGATTCTCTTCGTTTCTCTTTAGATTTATACTGCTATACCCCTTCTAATAACTAACTAAGAGGGCTCCTTTGTTTTTTCTTCTTATTTATGTTAAAATCTAATTTCTTGGGGAATGATCATAAACCAAAGACATTATATCAATTATGGTATTCTTTTCACAACCCCCCTTTCAGAACAACCAACTACCATTTAATTGTGTATATTTTCATGAGAATTTCAAAAAAAAAATCAATTAGATTTGGTAATATTCACTATTATGAATTACTATGAATCTGTTCTATAAACTCCGCTCCTCTTCTTAGAAGTTGTATTGGTTTCTAACTAATTTTACGATACATGAAAAGCTAAAATTGGTTCTAAATCTCAATATTTGTTAATGAAGGCATAGCTCTTTGTCTTCACTCAAAGTCTCTTTATGTTGATTGAAAGTCTCACTCCTACTCTCCAACTAAGGAGAAATTTAGGGAACCGAAATTTGAACTTTATATATAATTGTTATTTGTTAATTTGTTCATTTGTTATTTTACTATTTTACTCTAATTGAAAAAAAAATCACAATTTTTATGCATGCCTTTGAAGATAGGTTTGCTTAGATTAGAGTGTACCCCTACTAGAACAAAAATTATAGTAATTCTGAGGATGAATTATCTGTTATCTAACATATGTATAATTGACTCATATTCTAATTGGGGTTGTTTAATGAGCAACATTGAAGATTATATAACATTCATGCATGTATTTCTGCATATATATATATATATATATATATATATATATATATATATATATGTGTTTCACGTAAGAATGTTGGGGCAACTAAGTTGAGTTGCTAACCTACTCGCAACATTATACACTACTAGAAAATCAAAAAATGACCATTTAATTTTAAAAAGTTGGTATCTCACAAGAATTACACGACCTTTTCATTAATTTTTTAGCTTTGACCATTAAGCTTAAAGTTTATATTAGTAATTTGAATACATGCTAAGATCTTATATAGTACATGATGTCGTTACACAAAATAGTAAAACTACATCGAAGAGAAAACAGTACTTGGAATTGGAAGGAGTAAGAATACTTGGGCTTGGGCACTTGCTAGTCCTATTAGAGCTTTTACTAAAAACTCCTCAAAGAATAACAAGAGAGACAAAAATGCCACTCCAAATTTATCTGCTGTTCCTTCATTGCTCACTGTCAGAAGCTAAAAACTTAAAAGGGTATTATAGAGAAGATTCATTTTAGTGGTTTCAGTTTGGTTTATATTATACAACATTATTAACATGCTTGCTGTGTTCATTTCTCTGTCTATTACTTATATTCCATGTTTATTTTATGGATGAGTGAGTCATAGTTTTCCTTGATTAGTATGTAATAATTTTAATTTCCTCTCCTAATTCTCTCATTTGCATAAACACAAAACATAGCATAATTAGCTATCCATTTTAAGAAAAGATTATACAATACAAATCAAGTTGTATATTTACCTGAGTCGTCCTTGCTCGCTCGTCAACATAAGTCTTTTTATCCTTCTTCATATGCGTGGCCCTGTGTAGTTCAGCAATAGTGAGAGAGCGCCCAGCCTTCTTACTCTGTAAAAATGAAACAAATTCTCGATCAATTATTGGTAATTAATCGCCATAACTAAACTAAATTAACATAAATTGTTAAAATAACTTGCCAATCTCACAACATGCTCAGAAGCATTAATTGAGCCACAACTGTGAAGTGAGCCACCCTTTTCAGAATTCCTATTTTTCTTTGTTTTTTCACCCTTGCTTTCGAATTCGTCACTTTTCCGAACATCCTTGTGTTGATTCCAAACTTCTTCACTCATAAACTTTGGCTGAACATCCTTGTATCAATAGAGTTATATCGACGATTAGTAAGTTTTGATACCTTGTTTTTCATAGGCGAAATTACTCTCACCTCCCATCAGTTTTGGTAAAATCACACATACATCCCCTCAACTTCACAGAAGACATTGCGCTCCCTTAAACTACACACACCTCTCCTCCGTTAAGTAAAGATAAGGATGCATATGGGGAGGTGCTTATGTTTTTAAATAAAATTAAGGGAGGTGCGTGAAATCTTTTCAACAAATAAGGGAGGACACATTCATTTCAAAATAGAATGGATGTTTATGTTATTTAATCATACTTCAAGGAAGGTGAATGTAGTTTTCCCTTTTCCACAAGCAGTTTTAATACCTTGTAAACTATGGATACCGACTCACCACTATCTTATTTTAAGTATGAAAGGTGTGCCTTAATTTTATGAAAGGGGTTGGATTTCTATGTGATCCTCTCACTAAGTTGAAATTTGTTGGATGCACCTATTATTTGTAGCCATGTGGATCCTGGATTTAACTAAAAAGCAAATAGAAACTTCTAAAAAGGAGCAATGTGGCTCTAATTAATGGCAAGTATCCAATACTACGGAGCAAACCGCAGTTAACAGAGGAATGTGATTTTTCTTTTTTGCTGCAAAAAGTTTACTTCATTTCATTAATAATCATAGCAGAAATACATGCTGGAATGTCAAAGAAAACTTGAGAGGAAGCTGACAACAAGGCTACCCCGACAAGAGTGTGAGCCACCTTATTAGCTTCTCTCCTAGAGAACTCCACATGAGAGTTTACAGAAAAATAAGCAAAGATCTCTCTACAAGAATGCAAAATACAACCATAATCGGAAACAATAGAGGGACAATTATTGAAGTCGTCAACCACAACCTTAGCATCAAGCTCAAAAATGACATTCTTGTAGTTCAAAGAGCGTACCCAATCCAACGCCAAAAGTAAGTCGAGAGCCTCACCCTTATAAGGATCAAGTAGAGATGTGAAATTATGAATCTTTGTGGCAATGAAAGACTCAACAGAGGAATGTGATTTGGTTGTTATGTTTTTTTATCTACAGATAATGACTTTTTGAGAATTTCTACGCGAACATACACGTTTAAAAAAATAGAGAACAACTTGTCAAAAAAAAAATAGAGAACAAAGTCTCATCCTTATAGCACCAAACAAATGATCAAGAAGTAAAATTTTTAGAGATTTAGCTAGAGGTAATAGAATATTGACCAAAATAAAATGCTAAAGGTAATAGAAACAATACTTTTTTTAGAAGAGTTTTGACCTTTGTTCATCTAGCACAGAAGATTCATATGTTACTTAAGATTTGGAACTATGAACAGAGAAGAACTTCTTATTCTAAGACCATTGTTCATTCTTTTTATGTCACAACTTGCAATATCTTCTAGATCAATTTTGTCAATATTATTTTGGCTGTTCATTCTTTTTATTATTTTTTGTTGTTAAAGCGCTGGTAATGAGCATGTTCGTGAGCATTTGGTAGTGCCTAGAGGATACGGGGACGGGCACCCATACATGTGCGAGCTCGAGTACGGGCACCATAGTACTATGTCAATAGGATCCATTGTCATCCGTAATTTCTGCAGTGGACAAAGTCGGCGTTAACCAGTGCAAAATTTAATCTTAAGTACGAGATAAGTCTTCTATTAGAATGTTAGGACACACCATGGATAGCCAATAATGATCCCAAACCAAAAATGTAATTATTTTTAAGTTTATTTATGTAATGTAACAAAGGGTACGCACATGTAAAAATACATGTGGTTTGGTTTGGCTCATTTGGCTTCTTCAAAAAAATCTAAACCATACTAATGATGTTTGGATCGATTCGATTTTTTGCGAGACAAAACATAATTTAAAATAGTGTTAGAATTAACTAATTTAATGGTAAATTTAAATATTGCTAATTTTTTATCTAACCAAAAAATAATATTAGAACCACCTAAGGGCCATAAGGCCCGTGAATTCACATGATCGCCACTAGGCACCAGGAGAGTGATAAGCCCTGTGTGTTCACATTAATATGATATCCAAATTAAATCAGCCCTAGAAAAGCTCATTACACAAATAGGTAAACTAAAACCAATTAATTGTACCACATTAAAGGGTTTCTAATTCTAGAGTGAGAAGTGTGAGACAGTAGGGTGTGGGCAACGAGTTGAAAGACTGTTAAGTCAGTCAAGGAAACAACAAATTTGGATTTGGGCTAGTACGTGAGTGAGAGTTGGACCATTAGTTGAAACTCAAATAGCGCGAGACAATCAAGAAAGGCCGTAAGTCATAGGTTTACTAGCGGTGCAGTTTGGTTTGATTTAGTTGGTGAAATAAGAACCGCAAGCTGAATTGAACCGCACTGTTGACTAAAACAAACTAAATAAATCAATAAATAAATTTTAACGATTTTCGATTTGAGGTCAATCGATTTGCACCTTTATATTGAATTGGTTTCAATTTTAATAACACTACTATATGTGTGAAATTTGTGAGATTCGGTGTAGCATTTTTTTTTTATAAGAATTCGGTGTAGCATTTAAAAATGTGGCCATCCCGTGCCGTCCCCATCTCGCCCATAACGAGAGCCAATTGGACAAAACCAAAAAATTTCAAATTAATTCACTATATAACTCTTCTTTTTCCTTCCCACCATTAAACTTTTACCCAACCGTGATTTCAAAGCTGAACCAAAGAGGATGTGAGTTTTTGGAAAAGCAGTTGGTGGTGTGATTAAGAGTACTCTCTGTCCACAAGTAAAATATGTTAGAAACTGGTCTCCAAATGGTTTTTTTTTACCCACACTCATTCACTCCATACCCCCACGTAGTCAGTGAAAAGTCGAAAATACCCCTAAAAAATTTACTAATTTACAAAATAATTACCATTTGTCACTTACATACGATTTGACCAGTTAAATTTCAGAGCGCATCGTATTTACCTCGTAGGAGATACATACGATTTCCACCAAAATTGCTCATAATATCTAGCTATATACGATTACCTCCAGAAACTGCAAAAAAAAGTAAATCGTATTTACATTTTTGTAGATAAATACGATTATCTTCAAAATTTCGCATCGTACTATCAGGCCCAAGACCAGCATATGCGCAAGCCTCAGCAGCAGTTCCACCACAATCAAGAGGAGCATTCTCTATTCACTCGGCTTGAGTGTCATGTCTGCTACCACGTTCAGCTTAACCCAGTTAGTGAAATTTATTTTTTTACATTGTGTTTGTATTTAAATTCATCTTTTTTGACATAGCATAATTTTTTTTCAATTTTTTTAAAAACAGATCTATGAGCATAAAGTGAAGGCTACGAACCACGGTAACAAGTTAGCTAAGAGACTCCTGGTCTATTCCCAGAACCACCAGATTTGGGAGAGGTTCACAGCTTCAGGTTTTGCCCCCCTCATATTGACAGGGCATACTACTGTGGACCACGAGCTGCTGTCCGCTTTTGTTGAGAGGTGGCACCAGGAGACCTCGTCATTTCACCTACCATTTGATGAAATGACCATTACTTTAGATGACATCTCCTGTTTGCTGCACCTTCCTCTCTCAGGAAGATACTACAGAGCACCGCCCACTAGTGTCACTTCTGATCAGGCAGTTCAGCTTGCTGTGGCATATCTCGGGGTTACTGAGGAGGAGGCCCGTGCTGAGTGTCGACTTGGGCAGGGGCCGTATTACCGTTTTAGCTGGCTTCTGGACATAGTTGCTGCATCGTCCATGTCTGCTGACATGTCTCCTGGTGTTAGGGCGATGATCCTTCTGGTTCTTAGTTGGAGCATCTTCACAGTGAAGACGTATGACAGGGCTGAGGCCAAGTGGCTGCTGCTGCTTGAGGACCTTAGTGCTGATGGTGTTGGATCATATGCATGGGGTGTGGCTGCACTTGCTCATATGTACGACCAGCTGAACTATGGATCGTTGGACCAGGCCAAACATTTAGCTGGCTACCCCTCCATGTTACAGGTAAGTAATTATGTTTTTAATTTAAATAATTATGTTTTTAATTTAAATAACTCAGTTATTTATCTTTGCAATTTCAAAGCTGGATTTTATGGTACTTTCCTCATCTGGTGAAGAGGCAGCCATCTGATGTGCAGACACCACTCTGTGGGGTTTGGAAGAGGAAGAAGACAGATGCACTGAAGTTGGTCGATTACAGGCAGAGGATTGACGACCTCACTGCTGATGATGTATGCTGGCGACCATTTGAGGGTCATCGGGATGTTAGGCCATTCGAGCATGTTGCACTCTACAGGGGTTTCCTCAGTTGGGGAGACATCACCGTTCCCTACATGCCAGATAGATGCCTCCGCCAGTTTGGGTACGTCCAGGTCATCCCACGTCCCCCTCTCACCGGTCGTCCTAGCCATGATACCTGCATCTTCCAAATTGCTAACTTTTTTCCCAGTGTGCACGAGGTGCTTCAGACGACTAGGCCTGCTCGGGATTTGGGTGAGGTTGCTGCGGACTACTTAGAGTGGTACGTCAGAGTATCTATTCCCAAGCTATTGCCGGTTGCACCACCACCACCAGAGCAGGCAGCTGCACCACCACCTCCACAGCGCGATCCTGAGTGGGTCCAGAGTGTGATAGATGCGGTACAGGATGGGCTTCGTCGCGACCGTATTTGTATGTCCACTTCGACGTACAGTCGCCTCTACCAGTTGATGCAGATGCTACAGATAGAGAGGGACGACTAGGGCATTATATATTATTACTTTTATTTTATGTCTGTACTTTATGGATTTATTTTTGAACTCATTTATTTTATACCAGTTGATTACTATTTCTTGCGAGTTTGCTTAAAATTTCGATTTCATCCATTTCATTGATTCGATACAACAAAGTTACATAAAAGATAAAACATAACAAAATAAACCCTAATATTTCGGATCTCGCAAACGACGTAAAATCTCATTCACGCTCCGTTGTGTTTCCACGTACAGCTCCAAAGGCTTATACCCCATAAGCCTGTCGTGAATGTCGAACATGGTCGCCACGTCTTCGTCGGTCTTGATAGACATGGACGAGTAGGAAATGCAGCCATCATCTCCACAGTTGGGTTTCCGATAAGTGATGCTAGTGACGTCGCGGTCGTCCCCAATCACTTGTACTTTTGACCACACTTTATCCTTCAACCCATCAAACCCCATGGCGCGGTAGATTTGGCATAACGCCGGCTTCAGACTCCAAAAGTAGACCCCATCTTCTCTCATCATGATGTTGCCCCCATAATGTATACCGCAGAGCCTATTCTCAGCGGACCGTTGTGTTAGGCAAATCTGCATTTTGGATGAGTGAGAAATGTATTCGAGAGTGAAATTTTGGTGTGAAATGAATGAGGGTGGGGGTGGGTATTTATAGAATTCGTGAATGAATATCAACCATTGATACTATCCGTGCAATCTACACCGTTGAATAAATAGCCGTTGGACCAGCGGAGTAAATCTGGCCGTAGATTGAAATACAAATCGTATTTACCTATGGCTGAGGGTAAATACGATTTGTATTTTAGCAAATCGTATTTACCTAGGGTGAGGGTAAATATGATTTGTATTTTGCAAAGCGTATGTACCCCCACCCATAGCTAAATACGTTTCGTATTTTGTCTGAATCGTATTTACCTCACACCCCAAGGTAAATACGCTTTGGTTTTTTTCTTCTATCGTATTTACCTCAGCCTAGGTAAATACGATTGGAAATTTTACAGGCTAATCGTATGTATCCACCAATACGTACATACGATTTGTAAAAAACAAATCGTATTTATATCTTCAAAACCTAAATCCGATTGAGGCAAAAAAAAGACAGTGGTATTTTCGTCCAAAAAAAACGTGTGGGGGTATATAGGTAAGTTGTGGGGGTACAAAAAAACCCTTTCCAAATACCATCAACTACTAGAGTGTGGTCAAGGCCGGCCCAAGGCCCAAGAGGCCCAAGCAAAGGCTTGAGGCCTCAAAAAAATATTTTTTTTCTCAAGGAAAAAGGGCCTCCATTTAATAACTCTATATAATTCGCAGTGGTATTCTTTCATAATTATATAGTGTAGCTCAACTTGTGAAATTTAGTACTCTTTTTTTATTAGGTTCAAGTCCCATTAAACCTCTTATTTTTCTTATTTGCCATTTCTTTTAAAGAATGTACTGTCTTTTATTTATTGTTTTTTTGGTCAAGTATCTTTTATTTATTGGAATTGGACCTTTCATTTTGCTTTATCGTCAAAATGCAATAGTTTTACTTTCTTCTCCATCATTATGGTTTATAAAATAATTTTAGAAAGAAATAGTTTTCATTTTATGTACTAGTTGGGTTTGATCTCCATCTTAATATATTAGTATTTTGCTCTAATGGATCAAATATATATTTCAATTTTTCTACCACTTATTTTCAACGCCAACAAATTTCAGGAATTCTACAAACTGAGGTGGATCTCATTTTTTTAAAAAACTTGTAAGAAAAAGAAGAAATAAGAGTTGTCATTAGGTTTTTATTTGACATAGAAGTTATGTGAATATGAAGATTCAAATTTTGCCCAAAAAAGATTCAAATTTTGTTATGAGAACATATGAAGAACCATACTTTTGTCTTTTGTCTTTTCTTATATTTTCCCCTTCAATAACTTCACATTTTTGTGGCTTGTTCCTTTCCATTTTATAGAGGCAGCACCGCTATTTTTAACTTTTATTTGACAAGTAATAATTATAGTAACTTATATACTCTGGTTGTTATTTACCGTTATTTATAACTCTTATTTATTTTAGATAAAATTTAAAACACTTATTTTCAGCATTCACAAACAAAATATTTAAATAAAATTTAATAACTCTTTGTATAATTTATAACTGGTATTTTTTTAAGTTACTATTATAACTTTAAGTTAAGTTGAGACCCATTTTAGTAATTTCATATCTAAAAGCAATTTTAATTCAAACAAAAATACTATTTCTATGAAAAATACTATTGAAAGGTATTTCAATCGAGTCACCAGAAGGGAATTGATATAGGTACAATTATATAATCAATGTCATTCCAGTCTTTATACAAGAGAGCATACGCGGGCCACTTCTTTCCTACTTTTGCTCCTCAGCCTATGGGGTATTAGCCTAATTGTTCCATAGCAACTAGAAATAGATTCTTTAACCAAAAAGAATTAAGTCCTAACGTGTGCCCATTGAAGAATGAGCCGACGACTCATAGGCAGTGGCTTGGTTAAGGGAAACCACCAAAGCCGTAGCGAAAATGAGTCTTCATAGGGCTATTGTCACTGCTTATGGACCCGAACATGGGTCCAGAGTAACAATAAGTCAAAAAACACCATGCATTGATAGGTGCTGAGGCCCCATATTGACTATCATGAGGTCTTTTCTTGTAGCTGGAACATTCATAGGTTTTTCTTCGATTCATTCTTCCATGAATCGTAAAAAAAGTTCATCTAAATTCAGGATCTAATAAATCGAATAATTGCGATTGAACAAGATATTGAGGAATTGGCCATACAGAAAATCATAATTATTAATACAAGCCCTTTCCACATAAAAAACAGTTTCTAGTCCGAAGCTAATAATGAATGTGTAGAACCCTCATCTTATACTCTTAAACTTTGAGGAATTTTTTATTCGGTACATCGAAACAACCATTAAGGAAAAGAGAAAGAAATTTTGCAGCACTCCATCTCTCCACTGATTATTAAATTTTGTTGTTGTGGTTAACTGATCTTTATAATGCTTCCTCTATCAATTAGATCTTTTATACATAGAAAAAAGTATCTATGCATATATAACAGATCGTATGGTAGGCCATAAATTGGAAATATCTCTTCTGATTCCAAATAGCGGTGTAACATGTATCCCCTGTTCCGATACTGGAATAGATGCAATAAACCAAAAAAGTGGGTTTTTATTAAATGGGATACTGTATTTCCAAGATTGAATTTCATATTCGAATGAACCTCATAATCGTAAGAAAGTTGGTTTTTTAACAGAGCACTGTCCTGTCAAGGCGGAAGCTACGGGTTCAAGCCCCATCAGTCTCGATGGATATAAATACAATCAAAAACACGTTACTTGCAACTCTAACAAAAATCAATTCTGACAAAATCAATTCTCACTTTACTACTTCTTGCTGTTGTTCATCAAGGTTAAATTCCTCACTTTACTACTCCTTGCTAGTTGTTCATCAAGGTTAGATTCAACACAACAACAGGATTGAAAAAAATTAAGTGTTAGGGTTCCTACTTTAGTTCTCTGAGTTTTGGTTTGTTCAACAAGTTCAGTTTGAAGTTCACCAAGTTCAGTTTGAAGTTCACTGTTCTAGGGTTCCTACTTTAGTTCTCTGAGTTTTGGTTTGTTCTATGTTAGGGTTTAAATGAGGTCTTGTCTCTTTCATTTGCTTCTATTTGCTGTTGGACTATGCTATAACTCTGCCTTTGTTGGTTAGTTGACTTTATTAGAATCTTATAGTGGTTCTATGTTTGTTAAAACTGGGAAAGAGAGTGGAAAGAGTGGGAAATAATGTTTTGATCATTGTCATTTACTCTTTGACATGTCTGATCTCTCCATTTAAAAAGTATGTGGTTTACATTTTTCTGTTTTTATAACAATTATTTCATTCATTTCTTTGAACTTGATTCCTTTTAAGGGTAATTTCTTTTTGTTTCTTTGCAGTACTATCTCAACTAATTTCGTTGGAGCACCCTTTGGGTAAGCTTTTCTTACTATTATTAATATTTTCAGCCTTTTCTGAATTTAACTATTTAACCATGTTATGAAAAAGCCACCCTAAGTTGAGAAGCTTGTAAACATGTTTAATTTGGGAAAATGTCTTAGGAATTACACCAGTTAGTAGTATCATAAAAGTACTGTGGGAGGCTTTTGAACATGTTTAATTTGTGAATGCTCCATTCTAGCAATGCAATTAGTTAGTATGCATTGAATTTGTGATAATTATATCATCTTTTTGCAGATAAATGATAACTATGACTCTCAAATACTTTAGTAGTGAGATTACTAGAGTGAAGTTTCCTTGTTCATAATTTACAAGTTTGTTGTCAACATCATACATTCTAACTAATAAAACTAACTATTAAATAGGCTTTTTAATTTGATCAGATTTGTCATATTTTGAAGCTGATGCCATAATTACATCTTGTGGCATGTTGTCTATTTGCCCATGCTTTAACTTTGCTAATTTTGGGACTTATGTCTGTTGGAAATTTAACTAAATTCGATTTAAACATTTACATCACTAACACATTTAAATCGCTTAGCGAAAGCAATAAAGAAAGGCACTAACCTCCGGCCATTGCAATTTCAGTTTCGTACTTCACACCACGGAGAACTCGGATTCCCAGTTGCTACCAACGGAAGAACTCTGTTCTTCTTTCCAAACCCTCACTCACTCTTAATTCGATGGTGTAATTTTTTCTGAATAGAGAACTAGGTTCAGTGACCAAAACCAGAGAGTGGAAGTGGTATTTATAGAGCTCTGTCCATCACAGAATTCAGCAACTTCCCACTACACGATAAGGGCTTAATTTTCGGAATTGAGATCATGGGTTTAGTGGGAGAAGAAAATAGACCGAATACAGAGTTAGTTTATTTCCCAAAAAATAGGAGCAAAAGCAGAGCACGTTCCCACTCCATAAAAATAGGAAACGTGAAACAAAAACTAACATTCTCCCACTTGGTCCATTTAACCCATCACAATCATAACGAGAAACTTAATATATGAATCATGGCGATAGGACCTCTAAATACGAGTATTATCTTCCATGTATTACGATATGTCAAGCATCTCAAAATAAGTCCCTAACTTAATGAATGAACCATATGTTTATTCAAGGTCAAACTTAAATGAATTTCCTCAAGTTAAACCAATGTGTACACAAACATATGAGAAAAATCAAACTGAATATAAGAGTTTCATCAAAAGCAATAAATGTACGTAAAATGAAAATCACATCATGGAACCAAGTCCCATGCGCACTACATGGTCCTTAAAATTCTTTGGTGGCATGCCTTTAGTCAAAGGATCAACAATCATCAACTTTGTGCTAATGTGTTCAATAACCACTTTATTTTCCTTAACACGTTCCCTTATGGCCAAGTATTTAATGTCGATATGCTTGCTTCGACTTCCACTTTTGTTATTCTTAGCCATAAATACCGCAGCAGAGTTATCACAGTACATCTTTAGTGGCCTAGAAATAGAGTCAATAACTCTAAGTCCAGATAAAAACTCTTCAACCACACACCATGCGAGGTAGCCTCAAAACAAGAAACAAACTCAGCCTCCATAGTGGAAGTAGTAGTTAGTGACTGCTTTGCACTCCTCCAAGAAACAGCTCCACCGGCTAGCATAAAAACATAACCCGATGTTGATTTGCGGGTGTCAATGCAACCGGCATAGTCTGAGTCAGAGAAGCCAATTACTTCCAAGTTATCAGTCTGTTTGTACATGAGCATGAAGTGTTTTGTACCTTGAAGATATCTCATCACTTTCTTTGCAGCTTTCCAGTGGTCAATACCTGGATTACTCTGATATCTTCCTAAAACTCCAACAGCATATGCAATGTCAGGCCTGGTGCAAACCTGAGCATACATAAGACTTCCAACAGCTGAAGCATAAGGAATATTCTTCATGTGTTCCTTTTCAAAATCATTTTCCGGGCATTGACTCAAATGGAGTTTATCACCCTTCACAATGGGAGCTATACTTGGTGAACAATCTTTCATGTTAAATCTCTCTAGAAGTTTGTTGATATAGGCTTCTTAAGACAAACCCAAAATGCCTCTATTTCTATCTCTATGGATCTTAATGCCAATGACATAAGATGCCTCTCCCATATCCTTCATATCAAAGTTCTTTGAGAGAAATTGTTTCACCTCATATAACATACCCTTATCATTTGTCGCAAGCAAAATATCATCCACGTATAGCATAAGGAAACAAATATGACTCCCACTGATTTTCTGGTATATACAATGATCCATGACGTTCTCTTCAAAACCAAATGTAGTGATAACCTCATGAAATTTCAAATACCATTGGCTGGAGGCTTGTTTCAATCCATAGATGGATTTATTAAGCTTGCACACTAAGTTCTCACCATCACTAGAGGAGAATCCTTCAGGTTGTTTCATGTAAACCTCTTCCTCTAGATTGCCATTGAAGAAAGTCGTTTTCACATCCATGTGATGTAACTCAAAGTCAAATTGAGCTACTAATGCCATAATTACACGAAGAGAATCTTTCTTAGATACAGAAGAAAATGTCTCGGTGTAGTCAATTCCCTCTCTTTGAGTGAATCCTTTGGCAACAAGTCTTGCCTTATGTCTCTCAATGTTGCCTTCTGAGTCGCTCTTTGTTTTGAAGACCCATTTACATCCAATGGCTTTTACACCATTTGGTAACCTGACAAGATCCCAGACTTCGTTTGATGCCATAGAATTCATTTCTTCTTTCATAGCATTGTGCCACAAATTTGACTCTCTAGAATTCATGGCCCGTGAAAACGTTTCAGGATCATTTACAGTAATTGCTGGCCTTCTAGATCTTGAAGATCTTCTTAATGTTGCTTCAATACCATCTTGAGGAACTTGTTGTCCAACCGGTTCATCAATAGGTTGTTCAACATTATCTTGATGTTCTTCATTAACAACTTGATCTTCAGCAACTTGTGGAACTTCAGCAGTTGGTGGTCTAACACCCGTTTGTACTTGAGGAGTGTGAATGACTATCAACCTGTCACTTGATTCAGAGGATTGAGCCTCATAGTGATCTCTTTTATGAACGATGTCTTGAAACTGATAACTCCCACTAATCAAGTCACTTTCAAGAAATTTGGCATTTCTTGATTCCACAATCCTAGTGCTATGTGATGGACAATAGAATCTATACTCTTTGGACTTTTCAGCATATCCAATGAAATACCCACTAATAGTCCTCGGGTCTAGCTTCTTTTCCTGTGGGTTATAAATTCTCACTTCAGACGGCCATCCCCTAACACGTATATGTTGTAAACTTGGTTTCCAACCTTTGAATAACTCAAAAGGCGTCTTTGAGACAACCTTGGTTGGCACTCGGTTCAATATATACGCAGCCATCTTTAGTGCTTCAGTCCACAAGAATTGAGGAAGTTTTGTGTTTCCTCATAATTCTTACCATGTCCATTAAAGTTCGGTTTCTTCTTTCTGATACACCATTCTGTTAGAATTCTGTTTGACAGTTAGTTAGAAGCTAGCTTAGTTTTTTATCTCTGTATATATGTAACTCTCAATTCAATAATCAATCAAGTTTTGATTTTCATAAATCATAACAGCTTTGCAGAGTTTTAAAGGAACAAATGCTGTCAAATACAAATAATTGGCACAGAATCAGTGCTCATCTGTACGTGAATCATGGGCAAATAAGCAACTTGTAATTGGTTCCGCCTAAAGAGATAGAGTATACATACAAAAGCGGAATTCAGTAACGTAAGGAGGTCAGGTTAATGGCCAATACATGAAGCTCATGCACAAAGACAAAAAAACATGTAAACCAAATTGGTTATACATATTTTTACTAACGGCTTCATTAATTTGTACATATTCTGTTTTTACTTTTTCAAACAAATAAAATTTAAAAATCATGTGTGGATATTATAATCAATGTTGTTAGAATCAAACCGAACGATTCAATCAGTTGAATCAAGAACCGACGAGTCTATTAGTTGGTTCAATCCCAATTGTACTGCAGTCTAGTTGAACTGCACATAATCGACTTGGACCGGATTGAATCACGTTTTTTTTTCACTACAAGAAAAACCTGTTTTAGCCACCAACATTTGCGACGGAGATTATTCCATCAGTAATTTGCCACGGATTTGCGACGGCATGTGTTAAAAGTAGGGGCGCGAAATTTCCCGCTGGAGTTTGCCACGGGTTTGCGACGGACTTGGAAAAGGCAGCAAATTTGCGACGGAGATCCCGTCGCAAGCCCGTCGCAAACGATAATTCAAAATATAACACGCACGAACCCTCCCATTTGGGTATCACTACGGGTTCTCACTGAGAAAATAGAAGGCTCTCTCCCTCACTCTCCTCCGACCTCCACCCTCCTCCACCCTCCACCCTCCTCCACCCCTCCACCCTCCTCCGTCAACGTCTACCCTCCTTTGCCCTCCTCCTTCGCTAATCGAGCTCCACGGCGACATACATACACGCGTTCTCCCTCTTCCACTCTCCCTCTTCTTTGCGCGTCCATCCACTGTTTCTTCGCCGCATCTCCGTCGCTACTGCGCCTCTTCCCCACTTGTAGGTAATTTCTATTATCATCTTTAATTTGTCCCTAATTTCACTGATTAAAGAAACCCTAAATGTCCCAATTTTTGTTTTGAACGAAACCCTAACCCTCATCTCTTTGAATTTGTTGCAGCATCAGTCCATAGAGAAGCCTAGACTCTGTTAGTCTTACTCTCTCAGTCAGTTCAGGTTAGTGTTGATATTAATTTTTGAGTTTTTTGTTATTGATGTTTTGGAATGAAACTAGAAGTGTTGGCTGCCATTACTTTGATATCCTGTTTATTGTATTCAAATGCATTTACTATTGTGCTGATTTAATTACATGGTGTGCTGATTTAATTACTGGCTTGAGACTTGAGGGTGAATTACATGGTATGCTGGTTTTGTGGGACACGAGGGTGGTGGTGAATATCAAGGTTGGATGAATTCTTAATTCCTATACTGTTTATACTGTTTCTTCAAGGTTGGATGAATTCTTAATCCCTATACGTACAAAATATTGGTTAAACTTATATAGAAATGGGACCCTACCCCAAGTAGATAAGTCATAATTCCCTCTCTTTTGTCAATGAAATGTGGAAAACCTCTAGTACAGTCGAATGACTGGCTTGAACTTATAAAGAAATTGAAGCAGCTTAAATAAAAATACTTTGAAGATTGGAAATTTGGAATTGAAGTGATTTGGGGTAACTAGGATTCTGTACAAGAGGAAGTCTTAAGGAGTGAACTTTGAAGAAGTCTAAAGGAAATAGACAAACACAAAAATCTAGTATCAAAATGGTAAAAGATGGTGGTGCTAATTCTAGTTTAGTTCAGGTAAAAGATGAATTTTAACTACTAATTTTTTACAAGCATTTTAACTTTAAATCTAGTATCAACTTTATAACAGGAAAAGTTAAAATTCATCTTTATAACTACTAAAAAGTTCATCTTTATAACTACTAACTTTTTACAAGCATTTTAACTTTTTATCTTGGCTTTTCAAAAAATTCATTGCCTTAGAACTTTGCTAGTTTAATCAGCTTCAGTACAATCTTTATAAGAAAGTTGACAAAAATATAGAATTCAACTGTGATTAAACTGATGCAACTTTAAGAGATTCAATGCTAGTTACAATGATTGAAACTGGTATCCACTTTCTAATGTGTTAAAGCTAGGCTGTCATTACATGATGCTATTTGTCCCAATTTTAAAGCTTGTTGCAGATATATTTTATCTGTTTATGTTTGAATCTTGATTGTTTCTAAACAAGTATGCTTCTTTGATGATAAATCTCATCTTTATCATTTGCAATACCTTTAAGCTTTCTTTGCTAGAAAGTTGCCTTCCTTATTGCATATTAATTTTTGAGAAGCCTCTTCTCTTCGAATTTGTTGCAGCATCAGTCCACATAGAAGCCTAGATTCTTGCATTCATTTGATTGATTTGAAGGTGAGAGGGTGTAAAGTACTCACTAGTGTGGCTTTGGTTTCTATGCTTAGCAGCTTAGGTGCTACAAGAGACATCAAAATGTGGATATTGTGAACTGTTTGGGGATACAATCTGTTGTTTCTATTTGAATTTCATAAGTTAAATTCTAATAAACTCTTGTTGTTTCTATGCTTTCTACAATTTATGTTTGTGAATTGTTTTGAGCTTGATTGTTAAGTTGTTGTTTGTGTTGGATCATTGGATGTTGAGCTTGTTGTGTCAATTGTTTGCATTTTTAGATGACTAATTTGAGGTAGTTTACCTTAGGCAGATTTGATCTAATTTTTTTTGTTGATTTGATGCAGATTTATTCTGAAGCTATGGATTGTTGCTGAACTTCAGTTAGATTGCTGTTAAACGACTTGAAATCTAAGCTTGTTAAATACGTTAAGGTATTTCAAATGATGTGTTCATTGATAGTGTTCATTTAGGTCCTGACCTATGTGTTTTTAGTTTCTGATTTTTAGTAAAACTGATTTGTTGAAGCGTAAAGAGATTTTAGATAAAGCAACTTTAATTTCAAATAAAAGTAGATATAATGATGACTGGTTTACTTGTTAAAATAAGGATTAGATGTTAAAATAATGGCCAATGTATCTGTTCTGTATTAGATTAATATTTCTAGAAAATATGGCTATTCAATTAAGTGCTTATGTTCAAGTTATTAGCTGCATTTTTAGAATGACCTTGTGTCACTATTTAGGAGATTTTATGGGAAAAACAACTTATAACATGTATGTTAATGGTTCGAGGTTATTTCTATAAACTCTTGAAGATGATAATACTTACAATACTCTCACTTTAACTTCAATAAAAGTTATATTAGTTAAACTTATGACATTTATGTTGTCCTTTTGTTGTTTGTTCAATTCCTTGTTGAGCTAATCTTCCTCTATATTGTTGCATTCTGTTGCAAGTATTTCAAACTTGTCCTTATAGTTGAGATGTTGCATTCTGATGGCAAATTTGTCCTTTCTAATTTGTTCAATATTTGTCCTTTCTAATTCTGTTGGCAAATTGATTATTGAAAAGTTGAATAAATTTCTTTTATGAGACTCAAGACTGTTAGTCAATGGTAGACTCAAGACTGTTTGAAACAATATTTAAAACAAGATAATTTGAATAAGAGGACTCATAACTTTTAGGAAAATTTATGCTTCACTATAAGAGGACTCTACAATATATGTGTCCAGATTAGTAACAAACACTATTAGTAACAAACACATTTAAATATGTAGCTTCTTAGTTGGTAGAAGTAGTTGATTTTGTTTTTATTTTAGCATTTTAGCTCTCGATGGGCATCCATCGTTTACATTCTTGTCTCGTTCTCTCTCTCTCTCACTCATTTTCTCTCTTTTATATATTGACAATTTTAAATGTGCAGAATGGAGTTTCCTCCTTCGCACCGCCTTTGGATGTATGATAGGTTGTTTCCAAAAAGAGCGGGTTTGAAACAATCTTTTGTAGATGGCGTGTGGGAGTTTATTTTTTTTGCAATGACACAAGAACAATTTAGAGTTGAAGGGGGGATTCGATGTCCGTGCGTCAAATGTGAATGTGGAAAGATTAGGAATCCAACGGAGGTCATTGATCACTTGAAGAGAGTTGGGTTTAGGCCTAATTATTGGATTTGGACGAGTAATGGTGAGAAAGGGTTTGATGTCGTCCCATTGGTTGGCGAAAATTGCAGAGGTGCTGCAAGTAATTCCGCGGATGTAGGATGTGGTGAACAAATCAACTTGATGCAGAATATGGTTTGTGACGGTCTTGGGGTGAATGTATCCTTCGAGGAGCAGCAATATGATAACATGGATGAGCTTCCGAATGAGCAAGCACAGAGATTTTATAATCTGTTGTTAGATGCAAACAAACCATTGTTTGAAGGGTCATCGAACTCAAAGTTATCGATTTGTGCGAAACTTTTAGCTCTCAAATCATTGAGTAATACATCTGAGGTGGGAATGGACTTGATATGTGATATGATGTCAGGCGTGACACCTATGAACGAAAATTTGCCAAAGAATTTTTACGAGGCTAAGAGGTTAGTTTCTAAGTTGGGATTGGAAGCTAGAAGGATCGATTGTTGTCCAGAAGGTCACATGTTGTATTATGACAATGAGTTTGGGAAAAATGATTCTGCGCTACTTGAATGCAAATTTTGTAAAGCGCCTAGGTATCATGCTCGCAAAAGGGGGACTAGTAATAAGAATAAACCAGTTCCGGTGAAGTCAATGTTCTACTTGCCGATAATTCCAAGGTTGCAGAGAATGTTTGCATCCGACCACATTGCAGGGAAAATGACGTGGCATTTTGAGAATAAATGTCCCGGTGTGTTGCGCCATCCGTCTGATGGTGAAGCATGGAAACACTTTGATCGGGTACAACCTGAGTTTGCAGCAGATCCACGCAACGTACGACTTGGGTTATGCTCCGATGGTTTTACGCCATATACCCAAGCATCGGCTTCGCCATATTCTTGCTGGCCCGTTATTGTTACCCCGTACAACCTTCCCCCTGAGATGTGTATGACTAAACCTTACATGTTTTTGACATGTCTGATACCTGGCCCAGAAAATCCAAAAGCAGGCATTGACATCTATTTAGAACCACTAATCGATGATTTGAAGAGGTTGTGGAATGGTGTCTTGACTTATGATTACGCACGGAAGGAGAATTTTATGATGAGAGCCGCTTTGATGTGGACCATTAATGACTTCCCTGCTTATGGCATGTTGTCTGGTTGGCAAACTCATGGTAAATTAGCATGTCCACATTGTATGGAGCATACAAAGGCATTTACCTTGAAACATGGGGGTAAGAGTTCTTGGTTTGACTCGCATCGTAGGTTTTTACCACATGATAATGCATTTAGAAGGAACAAGAATGCATTTAAGAAGAAGGAACCTAAAAATGATGAGCCGCCTCCTCGGTTGACTCCAGACCAGGTTTGGGATAGAGTTAGAGATTTGCCCAAAATCACAGATGATTCCCTTGTTTCTCGATTTGATGGATATGGACAAGAGCATAATTGGACAAAAAGGAGTATCTTTTGGGATCTCCCATATTGGAAAGATAATTTATTGAGGCACAATCTTGATGTGATGCACATAGAGAAGAATTTTTTTGACAATATATTTAACACAGTGATGAACATAAAAGGCAAAACAAAGGACAATGATAAGGCGAGATTGGACGTTGCTCTTTACTGCAATCGAAAGGACTTACATTTGAAGCCACAAGCTAATGGGAAGATGCTCAAACCCAAAGCATGTTACTCATTAACTATCGAGGAAACAAATTCAGTTTATCAGTGGATAAAAGAACTGAAATTCCCAGATGGATATTCTTCTAATTTGGCAAGATGTGTTGATGTGAATAAGAGAAGAATGATTGGGATGAAAAGCCATGATTGTCATGTATTTATGGAATGTTTACTCCCTATTGCATTTAGTTCTTTACCGGTGCATGTTCTAAATCCGCTAACTGAAGTGAGTCAATTTTTTAAAGATTTGTGTTCTGCGTCTTTAAGAGATGTTGACCTTGTTAGGATGGAACAGAACATTTCATTCATTCTATGTAAGATGGAGAGAGTATTTCCACCTGGTTTCTTTGATTCTATGGAGCATCTCCCCGTTCATCTAGCATATGAAGCAAGACTTGGTGGACCGGTTCAGTACAGGTGGATGTATCCCTTTGAAAGGTATCATTTTGAGAACATACTCATTTTTTTTCCATTTAAGGTTAGTATAATTTTCCATCTAATCAAGTTGTTTTATAGATTCATGGGTGATTCTAAACGATCGGTGAAAAACAAGGCGAGAGTTGAAGGATCAATTTGTGCATCATACCTACACCGCGAGATAACCCACTTTTGCTCACATTATTTCACCAACTTCACGTTGAGAAATAAAAGGAATGAAATGCAAAATGATTGTGTTGGACACTCATTAATGTTATCGGTCTTCGGCCAATCTGGTCGGCATTCTGGGAAGGAGTCGATTCATTGGTTAACGGATGCGGAGTATAAGTCAGCTCATGTTCATGTGTTGAACAATTGCACTGAAGTTAAACCATACATTGAGTACGTATATCAATATTTTCATTCAATTAATTGTTCATATTTGTTAGCTCATTTAGTACGTATCGTCTAATTTGATCAGGTCATTCTTGTTGTCTGAAGATGTAAGAGATGATCAGGCATCTGCTCATATATATGAAAATTTTCCAATATGGTTTCAAGAAAAAGTAAGTGTTGAGTTACTTGTTCCTCAACCTTAATCATGTGTTCCTCACGAAATAACTTGTTTGTATGTCACGTACGTAGGTTTACTCCGAGGAACCAACTCCAATCAATCAACACTTGAGAAACTTATCTGATGGTCCTTATAAAAAAGTGAAAGAGTATCACACATTTTACGTGAATGGCTACAAGTTTCATACCCAGTCATGGACGAAAAACAAATCAACAATTAACAGCGGGGTTTATGTAAAAGGGGTCAATGAAGGAGGTGAAGATGATTATTACGGTGTAATCCAACACATTTATGAACTAGAGTTCAGTGCGTTAGACTACGCTAAAATTGTAGTGTTGTTTTATTGTGACTGGTTTGATCCGTCAGCTATAGGCACCAAAATGGATCCAAAGTATAATAGAGTGGACATACGAATGGACAAAAGATATCCAGCTTTTGATCCGTTTATAATGGCAGAGAATGTGAGACAAGTATACTATGTTCCTTATCCATCAACTCGAAGAGACAAGCGAGGTTGGTGTGTCGCAATCAAGACAAAGCCAAGGAGTCGCATTGAAACAAATGAGCCAGTGGAAGATGTTCCCTATCAGACAGATGATATGTCACCGGTAAATGAAGTTAATGAAGTTGAACTGATTTCTAATTTACGTGATTTGGAAAGCAATGGTGAAGAAGTGGATCCAAACAACTTGGAAGGAGAGGACTCACATGAGGTTCCAGTTGATGTAGAAGATGAAGACGATGAAGAAGATGAATGGCCAGAAGATTAGATATATTATATAATGTGTTTGTGTTTGAATTGTGAGAATTGATGTACCCAAACAACTTGAACGGCTTTTAATTCATGTTTGTGTTTGAATTGTGTGAATTGATGTATCCAAACAACTTGAACCGTATTTAATTCATGTTTGTGTTTGAATTGTGTGTGAATTGTTTCATGAACTTTTTTAGAAGTAAAGTTTATGTTTTTAAATTGTTTGTGTTTGTGTTTATGTTTGGTTTCCTCTGCAGCATGGCATCAGGTGGAGGTGATTCGTCGCCACCTAGACCGCCCCATGATCGTAAGGGGAAGTCTAAATTTGTCCCCCGTCGTAAGAAAAGGGTGATATGCGTCGAGGACACAGGCGACTATTCAGAGATGCCTACGACATCTACCCCTACACAGACACGCCCAGCACATGAAGGTAGAGTGAGATCATTTCAGAGTCCTCCGACACAGACACGACAGACCTCTGGAGTTAGGTCTTTAGATACGCCACAGCAGACCTCTGGGGTTAGGTCCTTACAGCAGACCTCTGGAGTTAGGTCCTTGCAGCAGACCTCTGGAGTTAGGTCCTTACATATTGGATCTAGTTCGTCACCGCGAGTTACTCCTTCACCTACTCCATCTCCCCGAGATGTACATGGTCGTACTTCATCTGCGCAAGTGACTCCTCCACCATCACAGAGTCCTCCATATTGCATGATTTCGGTACCAGGCTTTCGTGCGATACCTACTCCTACCCCTTCACTAGATGCTGTGCCTACTCCGTCCTCTTTGCCATCACCGACAGAGCCACTTTCACCTGGAGATGATCAGATGCATGATGTTGAGGGGGGTGATGATGCGATACCTGATGTTGAGGGGGGTGATGATGAGGATGAGGATGAGGATGAGATTGTGTTAGGTGACGGGCGAGTTGTCATCCGTGTTGAGAATGGAGGGTATGTAAAGTTTTTTATAACTCTGTTTGATTGATTGTTTGTTTTGTCATATATATAATGTGTTTTAATCGTTTCAATTGTTTTAATTTCGCAGGTTTCTTCCTTCAAGGCCGGCCGCAAATGCTATCCGACTGACTATTCGCGAGTTATACACTTATCCATGGTCTAGTTGGTCAGAGCTTAATGAAAAGGAGCGAACCAATTTTTTTAACACTTTTAGAGTAAGTGTACATTTTAACATATCACAATGTTTGTCGTTTTTTTTGAGAATTTGTTAAGTTATTTGATTTGATGTAACATTTGTTTTGTAAATGTTTTCATAATGCAGAAGCGTGTTGCATGGCGTAAGTCTCAGGAGGCTGCTGTTCGGGATCTTTTTCATACAAAAGCTGCTCTCCGACTCCCTGATATGCTCAGACGTGTCCGCATGGGGAGGGGCAGGCCTCTTTGGATGGGGGATCTAGTCTACAATCGCCTAAGAGATCACATTTGGAATGATCCAAAATTCAAAGCTAAGTGTGAGCGAAATAAGAAGAACAGGGCATCAGAAAAAGGTGGAAGCTTGCACACTGGAGGTTCTATCTCTATGTTGGAGCATGCAGAGAGATTGGTATATTCTTAAACTTATATTTTCCTAATGTCAATATAATTAATTATAATTTACCATTTACAAACTTAAGTTATTAATAATAGGCCAAGAAGATGGGGAGGAAGCCATATGTAGATGAGATTCATCGCCACACTCACATTAGGAAGGGCACAGGCGAGTTTGTAGAGGATCGCGCTCGCATTACTCAGGTATAAAGAAATTTTGTCATAAGTGAGTTTATGTGAATTGAATTGATGTGTTTGGAAGTTGTTGAATCGGTTATAATATTGGTCCCACTGAGCTTATTGAACTTATAGTTGGTTATGTGAATTGAAAATATAAGTTAGTTTATGTGAATTGAATTGGCGTGTTTGGAAGTTGTTGAATCGGTTATAATATTGGTCCCACTTAGCTTATTGAACTTATAGTTGGTTATGTGATTTGAAAATATAAGTTAGTTTATGTGAATTGAATTGGCGTGTTTGGAAGTTGTTGAATCGGTTATAATATTGGTCCCACTTAGCTTATTGAACTTATAGTTGGTTATGTGATTTGAAAATATAAGTTAGTTTATGTGAATTGAATTGGTGTGTTTGGAAGTTGTTAAATCGGTTATAATTGGTCTCACTTAGTTTATTGAACTTATAGTTGGTTATGTGAATTGGAAATATAAGTTAGTTTATGTGAATTGAATTGGCATGTTTGGAAGTAGTTGAATCGGTTATAATTGATCTCACTTAGTTTATTGAACTTATAGTTGGTGTGTTTGGTTATAATTGGTGTGTTTGTATTGAATTTGCAGGATATTGTATTGCAAATAGATATGAGTCATTTCAATGTTAAAGACATTTCTGTCTATGTTATTAGGAATGTGTCTGAAAAAATGTCTCATTTATTTTGATTATGATTATGATTATAACTTGTGCATTTGATAGGAGGAGTTTCAGCGGCTGTTGTCTCAGTCAGATATACCAGTAGACCCCGTTGAGTTGGCTAAGTTGAAGCGTTTGTTGTGGGAGCAGGCTGCTGGAGGGCCCTATAAGAGTCGTGGTGTGTATGGGACAGGCGGCATATATGATAATATGGTAGACTCTGGAGCTTCGACGAGCGCGAGCCTGTCTCCTGAGGCCCGTAGGATCATCCAACAAATGTCACAACAATTTGCAGAGCGGTTTGCACGACAGCAGCAACTAATTGAGTACGTATTTAACCATTCTGGGATTCCAATGCCTCCACCTGATTGGCATCCGCCCGAGCAGGACCAGTCCGCCCAGCAGGGTCAGCCCGCCCAGCAGGACGAGAACGAAGATGCAGATGATGGAGAATGTGGAGATCACGGAGACCACGTTTATGATAAGGGTTATTGACGAGATCTAGGTAATCTATGTTTTAATTAATGTGCAAAATATATTAGTTTTATGAATTAGTTAGTAATCATTATCGTTTTTGATTTGTTAGGTACATTGTTCAGAGTTGGACTTGAAGATTTTGAGTTCACTGGACATTAGTGTAGTTTATGTATGTTTGACATAAACTAGTGGTATGTTTTGATATATTTTGATATTTGGTATGTTTGACACTTCTAACTAAGTTGGTGGATTGGGTTGACACTTTTAACATTGGTGTAGTTTATGTTTAACTAAGTTGATGGATTGGATTGACACTTTTAATATTAGTGATATGTTTTGATTTTTGATATTTTGTATGTTTGTCAATTTTAACATTTGTGTAGTTTATGTATGCTTGAATTGGTGGATTGGAGTCTGAATAATTGGCAGGGAAGTATTGCAAATAGGAATGACAATGGAAATGTCAAATATTGCTAGAATTTGCGACGGAATTTTTAACATTTGCGACGGAAATTTCAACATCTATTTATAAATTTTCAAATAATTTGCCACGGATTTGCGACAAAAGGCTGTTACAATTTACGACGACTTTGCCACGTGAATTTGCGACGGATTTGCCACGGATTTACGACAAAAATCAGTCAGAGTTTGCGACGGCTTTGCCACGGAAATTTGCGACGAACTTGCGACGAGTTTGCGACGGAGGGATTTGCGACGGGGAAGTTCGTCGCAAACGCTTTGCGAGAGTGCTTTTGCCACGACATTTTGGCCGTCGCAAATTCCGTGGCAAATGCAGATTTGCGACGGGAAAAGGCACATTTGCGACCGAATTTGCCATCGCAAATCAGCGATTTTCTTGTAGTGTTTGTTACAAATGAAAAGAGAAAAAGAAAAAGACACGGGGCTAATGTCTTAAAAAGATTACACCAGCTGCATCAGCTGCTAAGGGGACTGATAATTCCAGGGGGGAGATATTAATCTCCACCAAATCTTGTGTAGCATGAGCACCCATCTTGGCCAATACATCAGCACATTGGTTGCCTTCACGGAGACAATGAGAAAGGTGGCATATATGCAGGAAATGCGGGATATGGAGGACTTGTTCGCAATAGCCAAGGTGAATTCCTGGGAGGCTTTTATGGTGTTGTTGCAATTTCTGATATCATATATGCAGAGATTATAGCCCTAAGGCATGGTCTCAAACTGTGTTGGAGTTGGGGATTTTGGAAATACATTGTGTATCTGATTCACTGTTAGTTGTGCACTATGTGAATATCGGTTTTGGAGTTCACCATCGATATAGTAATGAGATATTTTGTATTCAATCTCTCATGCGACGTGATTGGGAATGCCACAGTTCAACTGCTTTGAACCACCGAAATATTTTTTACTTACTTTTTCCGAAAATTTAAAATTTAGTTTTTATTTATTTATTTATGGCAAAATATGTCCCTAGGTCCCTTAACTTATTTATTTGTAACGAATAGCCCCTTAATTTTTTTTTGTAACGCGTAGGTCCCTTAACTTTTAAAAACGTAACACCCTTGTCCCTTTTAATGTTTTTTTGTTAACACCGTTACAAAAACGCTTAAGTGGCTGTTTGGACTGCTTATGTGGCTTTTTTTATGCTTACATCAAAATTTTGTTTGCTGACTTGTTATTTTAATTATTTTTTAATTAAAAATTAAAAAAAACCCAGAAATCTCAGAAATGATATGAACAGCTTCTTCACCTTCAAGCTCCTGTGCTTCACCTTCACTAAACGCTGAAATCACACTATGAACCCAGCTGTATTCGTGTTCTCCTTTATTATCTTGTTCCTAAATACTATGGTATGCCAACTAATGGAAAATCAAGATCTGAATATATCTTGTTCCTTTTTTTGTTTAATCTGCATCTCATTTCTCAACTCAACAAATGGAAAATCACCATCTTCACAAATTTACCTTTGAAATCGAAATCGAAACAAAACACAACAAAAACGAAATCGAAAATAAAAACACAAACTCAGAAACGAAATCGAACGCAAAAAGATCTGAACATTTGGGCGTTTTCTATGTATCGTCGATTTGGGGTTTTCCATTTCGATTTGGGCGTTTTTGATTTTGATTTGTAGAACCCAACAAGATCTGAAGGCAACAACAACAACAAGACATGGATTTCGATTTCGATCTGAATAAGATTTTGATTTTCCACTGTTTTTTTTCAGATTTGGAGAAGAAGAAGACATGATTTCACGTTTTTTTAATTTCACTGTTTTTTTAATTTTTAATTAAAAATAATTATAAAATAATGAATCATCAACCACATAAGCATAAAAAGGCCACATAAGCAGCCCAAACAACGACATAAGTATTTTTGTAACGGTGTTAACCAAAAAAACGTTAATAGGAGCAACAATGTTACGTTTTTAAAAGTTAAGGGACCTAAGCATTAAAAAATAAAGGTAAGGGACCTATTCATTACAAATAAATAAGTTAAGGGACCTAGGGAGATATTTTGCCTTTATTTATTTACTTATGTATTTATTACTTAGCCGTTTTTAACCATGGCTGAACTGATGGACCAATTGAACCATGATTCGGAGGTTTCACCGATTCGATCTCCACTCCAATTTTAAAATCATTGATCGTAATATATTTAGAAATGTTTATTTGTATATGTCTAATGCTATGAACTTCATTCAAATTAGAGTTGCAACATTAATGCATTCCTTTACTTCATTTTAAAGTGATCACATATACCTACAATCGCTTGAGAAATGATAGAACATTAGCATGCATGTATGTATTTGTAGGTGTTTGTATAGAGCCAAAATTAAGGAACCATGTGAAAATGTGCCGTACGTTAATGAAGTTTTAAAACATAATCACTCCATGCCTATAAAAGGCAATCAATGCTCATAGCACGTTTTTCTCACAAAACCATCTGAGAACTAATAGCCTAATAGTTTGATAATTTGAAGCATAGAACAGCTTGGTTTAAGTTCAATGGCTCAAATTTTGTCAATACTGCTTCTGGTGCTAGTGGCAGGTGTGGTGGCTACTCCAACTCCTTCTGCCAGCAATGCTCAAACAGCATCACCAAAGAGAGCTAGATGCGGGAGCAAGAACTATCCAAACTGTTACAATACATATCATGTTTGTCCTAATGCTTGTCCTGGTAGCTGTGAGGTTGATTGCTACACTTGTAAACCAGTTTGTAGTAAGTCTTCTAAGATCAATTTGGTGATTCATGATCATATCAAAATTATACATAACTTAAGTATTTATTTTTATTAGCTAGTCAATTTCTTTAAAATATTTAGTTAAATTTTCCTTTAGATAAAATAAATTATAAAATCTCGTATAAAATAATTTAGTATTAATTTAATTTGTACTTATGATTTTCATGCAATAATTTCATTAATTAATACATCAATTTCACTGATATTATATTGAATGTCATATGACTTGCAGAGTCTGACAAGTCAGGAGCTGTTTGCCAAGACCCTCGTTTCATTGGTGGTGATGGAATCACTTTTTACTTCCATGGCAAGAAATACAACAACTTCTGCCTTGTATCTGATCCCAACTTGCACATAAACACTCATTTCATAGGTAGAAGAAACTAGAACATGAAGAGAGATTTCACTTGGGTTCAATCCATATTCTGTTTGACAATCACCAACTCTTTATTGGAGCCCAAAAAACAGCCACATGGGACGACTCCATAGATCGCCTTTCCATCACCTTCGATGGCGAGCCCATCACCCTCCACGAATTAGAGAAGCTGCCACAAACAACGTCATTGTTGAAGTTGAAGGGAGATTTAAGATAACAACCAAGGTTGTTCCTATAACTGAAGAAGACTCCAAGGTTCATACTTCATAAATATGGGATTACAAAAGAGGATTGTTTTGCTCACCTTGATTTAGGCTTCAAGTTCTTCTCTTTGAGCAACAAAGTGAGTGGCATTTTGGGCCAAACTTACAAACCTAACTATGTGAGGCCGGTTGATATTGGCGCAAATATGCCTGTGATGCGAGGTGGAAAAAAGTATGAAACTACAAGTTTGTTTTCCCCAGACTGTTTTGTAACTCGTTTTGTGGACAACAATGAAACCAACAATGATATTGCAATGGTGACATCCGAGGCTTGATTTGGACAAGAAAAATTGATGGACAAGAAAGTGTCTACAAGCTAAGAGATAACTTCCTTAACAAATGATGAAAGTGCATCATGTGATACTTAAATCAAAGAACTTTTCTATTATTATTTACAATAGTAAATCATCACATCATCAAATAACTTGGATGATATGATGGTTTAATAACCTAGAGTTATGTATTCTGAAGTGTTTTCATGAAATAACATATTTAATTTATAAAAATTATTATGAAATGTTTGTATCGACTTTTTTAAAAATATTAAAGGCATATATCAATAAAAGAATAGCAGGACTCTTCTAATTTGCAACAACAAGCTCTAAAAATGCATTATGACAACTATCATTGCCAATAACAGCTTTTTACAAATATCTTAGATTGAATTTCTTTATACAATTCAGTAGCACAGTTTACAAAGCAAGAACAAAGAAGAAATAAATTGAAAATGGTGGAAAAGATGAGAGAGGCACAACAATTCCAAAGTAATTGATAAATCAAAATGAAGGGTTGCCAAGAAGAAACTAGTTTGCTTAAAGAAGAACCAAAGAGAGTCAAGTTTCTCTCACAATGGATTGTGATCCCAAGTTGAACTTCCAAGTTCCAAGTAATCATTTCATTAATAGACTTTCACTAAGATCTTTAATCAGGCGAGTGCACTTTTCCCAAGACAAAAAGTCTCATCTTCATCTTTATCCTTAAACCCTACAACTACCACCCTCTCACTCTCTACTCCACTTCGTGTGACTCCTCTCTCTCCTCCATCGGTTCCTCTTTTCTCTTCCTCCCCTTCATCTTCATTCCCAAGGGTTTAGAACCCACCATGTTTATTGTTTGTAACTTGTAGGCCTTGTGGTTTGTTGATTATTCTGTTTAAGGGGGTGAAGATAGTGGGTCTCAAACTCTAATTTTTCAATTTTGCGATGAAGATGAAGGGGACGAAGAGAGAAGAGGAGAGGAACCAAGGGGGAGAGAGATGGACAATGAGGAGAGAGAGGTCGTAGTGGTGGTTAGTGGCGTATCTAGGACTCTGGCTCAGAGTGGTCAAAGGATTTAACATAACAATTAATATATATCGTCGTGTAAAAATTTTTTTACAACATTAGTCAACCACGAAACAACACATCATAAAAAATATTTGACTTTATCTCACCTACCTTAAGAAGTTTTTACAACGATGATGTGTATCAATTAAACATATTCTGCTATTCTAATTTGGTAATTTTTATTTTTTCATTGCACTTTTGGTTGCTAAAAATCATGGAAAGTGCAATTTTATTCCCTTAGTTTTCTAAAATTTCAAACTTTTGAGGAGTGTAAAAAATATATGATTTTGAGAGAAAAAATTCCGAAATTAAGAAAAATTGAGACCGAAATTGTCAAAGTAAAAAAAAAGATCACCATATTTGTTTTGATAATTTTTTATCAAATGAGACTAATTAAACTAATGGACTTGTTATTCTTCTTTTATCTCCTTAGACCAATAAATTTAGTTGACCAATAAATTTAGTTGGAGTAGCTAAATAACATATTATTGGGTAGCTAAATTTAAAATATACTTAATTATCCAAATACATATATTATTTATGGGTAGCTAAGACCATCCCATTGTTACACTACCAATCGCTCCTGGAATTACAATAGGACAGAATAACTAGGAATGAAAAGAGAAAAATAGTAGTAGGATGTGCAAAAAAATAAAACTACAACTGCCAAAATATATTTTCCATAGGGGTATGCATTGGTGCAAATTTTTTGATTAGAGGCCGTGCAGCTGCACACCCTGACCTCTGCTGGCGCGGTGGAGAGAGTGAGAGGGTGGTGGAGGTGGTGGGGTTTGGGGATGCAGATGAAGGTTTTTTATTTTTTTTGACCAAAATGAAGGTTTTTTATTAAAAATGCATTTTGGTCTTTTGTTTAACCAAAATTTCAGGTTAGTCCTTTATCTATGTTTTCTAAGTCACTAATGTCAACTAACCAAGTCGCGTCACCAACTAACGACTAATGTGGCATCTGTTAACATTAGCAGGTAGATAGTTAAAAAAGTGACTACTTTAACACAAAAGTGAAACATAAATGAAGACCAAATTGTGACAAAAAATCTAAAGAAGCAACTAAAATTTTGGTGAAACATAAAGAACCAAAATGCATTTTGAAAAAGGATACCTTTTGATTAACTTGTGCAAAGAAATATTAATTTTAAAAATATTCAATTTACCTTTACTATAATTAAAAAAATAAGAGTTAAAAATAGGAAGAACTTTATAAAAATTATTTATTTTTCTACTTCATAAGATTGGGCTCTCCCCTGGTCCTACATATTTTCAGATGTAATGAAGATTCCAAGATTAATAAAATGTTTGTTGGTTTGTTTTATTTTGCTTTTTGTTTTTATGAGAAATTTTTTATTTTGATAGATGTGAAATAGATATCTTAGAGAAATAGGATGGGTTGAAAATAGAAATGACAGGGTGCGTTAACACTCGCCCGATTATTGATTTGCAAAAAGTCATTGATCCCCTTGCCCAGTAATTATTGGCCCATGCTTCACAAGTCCTCCTATTCACCACACACCCCAAATCTAAAATATTCTAAAATTACCTTCGCATGGAAACCTCCTCACGCTGTATTTTAAAATGGTTCGGTTGCCCGTCTCCAAACCAGTTCGGTTGTCAGTCTCCGATCCAGTTTGATTGTCATGTACTGAACACAATACAGAACAAAGAACCTTGTAAATTTCAAAAATGGGTGTGTGTGTCAAAATATAAGGTTCGGTTGAGTGCAGCCGAACCTGTTCGCTTGGCCATAACTGAACCCACGCAAATTTCAAAAAACATATACAGAGGCGTTGGCCTCATTAATGGTATTTTGGTCATTTCATATGATTTAGAGGGGATTTGGGAAAAGTCAGGCCTAATTATTATTAATGAAATCATAAAAAAAAGGGGCCAACAAATAATGAAATGCAAAACTCACCGACGTATTGTTGACAACCGATACTTAGTCCAAATCTGTTCTACCAAATTTTGCTGAAATCAATACAGTGAAAGCCCTATTGGATGCAAATTCATATGAAGGATCTAGAAAACTTAAAATACTTCCTATGCTTTGAAGTAGTAAGATTTCGTTTAATACTGAAATTTATTCATGTCAAAAAAAGTATGCACTAGACCTACTATAAGAAATTTGCCTCCTAGCAACAAAACTATGTTCCACTACTATCGAACCACGACTACATCTACACAAGTTCTGGACTCTATAACTTGACCCATTTTAGGCTTGAGATTTCCTATGTTGTAAGTAAATTAAGTCAGTTCTTAGATGCACCTACAAATCTTGGCCAAGGCTTTTTTTAGGACATTTTAGTCTTTGTCATAAATTAATTTGATTAATATTTGAACTTTTATTAGTTGACAATATTTGCCTTTATAATGACAAAATTAGCATTTCCATTAAACAAATAAGGAGGGCCAGGGCCAGCCCTAAAAATACAAATAAAATTACCACAGTACCCCTATGTTTAAAAGCAAAATACTGCGACTAAATATAAACGACGTTCGCACAAGTATAACCGAAATTATCGTGTGGCGCAGTGGTTAGTGACCTATGCTTCCACCCATAAATCCCCAGTTCGGGCAGTGTTAATTTTTTTGTTCTTCACAAATTAAAAGCACAAAAAACGGCTTTAACATGAATTGAACTTTTGAATCCTTCTACATACAGGCTACAATCTTGAATTAATAAATAATAATAAAGTTAATATATAAACCTTTACTATATAATAACTTATATTCCTATATTTATTCATATTTTTAATATTATATTGTAACAAATTTTTCACACCTCTTTTATTAAATTTAGAAATTATAAATCAATGGTTGATAAATTTTTTAAAAAATATTTTCACCATACTAAAATTAAAATCAACTTAATTTAAAATTATCTTTTTATAAACAACTTCAATTGAGTCTCTATGTGAAATTAAAATTAATTTTTTAGTCATTTAATTTTGTTTTAAATAATTATTAATTTATATTTATCTATTTTATTATATTTTTCTTAAGCTTCACCACTGTTCTTACGCACCGTAACCCTTCTCTCCCTCTCAGTCTCTCTCACGCTCCCTATTCCTCATTGTCGCCGGTCTGTACCTCGTCATTCTTCCATGTCTTTTTTTTTGCGGCCCCCCCAAGTTTTTTGGTGAAGATCCATCACTGTCCTTACCGATGGCACATTTGGCTAATATTAATAGTGAAGTTTGTCTTCGACCCTAGCTAAAATGGCTCTAGAGAAATGAAGTCCCCTGCGCCAGCTGGACATTGTCACTAGCACTACTAGAAAACATCAAATTAACGTCTATTTGGTAATAGGGACTACCTCTTCGTCTAATGTCCAATGTTACAACACTTTATTTCATTTTCTGGGCACTATGCGTATACTCAGATTCACTAAAACCAATAACATGATGTAACTTGCGTCAAAAAAAACATGATGTAACTGTTTTTTTCTCTCATAGTAAAACTTTTACTAAGAAACACCATTAATCAATATAATAATTTGCTTGCAAAAAAAACACCAGAGTTTTCATATAGAGGTACTATTACTAAAATCGATGAAAGAATTCAATTTAACTAGTGTTAATTGTTAAATCCCTTTACTGTATTGGTGATCCTATCCAACTTTATGAGAAGTCTTATAAGATAATCTCTTACTAACAGCAACATAATCCCTCTCAATTGTGGTGCAGATGTGCATGATTGTAATTGGATTAATTAGTGACTACCTTTACTTGTTTTTGTGAGAAACTGATAGAGTATGGAACTTAACTTATATAAAATAGAACCGTGACAGCTCCTTCTGATGCGAATATAACCCAACAATTTAAATTTGGCGATATCTCATTCGGTTATGGAGAGTAGTTTAAACTTCTATTATATATATATATATATATATATATATATATATATATATATATATATATATATATATATATAAAACAATTGGGTTTACCTTCAATGACTCAAAAAATGGTTCAAGTTTTGTTGTCAATCTTGCTGATGTGCTAGTGGCAGTTGAGGGGGCTACTCCTCCTGGAATTGCCAAAGGTCCTAGCCATGCAACCTACAAGATAAAGAAATACAGACATTGCTATAATTTAGTGCATGTATGCCCTAAGTTTTACCCTGATGAATGTACCGTTGAGTGTGCCTCTTGCAAACCCATTTGTGTACGGGGGCACAAATCCTCCACCAAATTCTCCTACTCCTTCTACACCTAACTATCCACCACCTCCATCTTAAACTCCTTCACCATCACCTCCTACACCTTCTACACAACAAAAACCACCGCCTTCATCGCCTTCTCCAACAACTCCGGTGCCATCAACACCTCCCACCACCAAACCACCTTCTCCTACACCTCCATCGTCAACTCCTTCTCCAACTCCCCCGGCCGGTAATGGTCAATCATCCTCACCAAAGACAGCTAGATGTGGGAACCGGTGAAGGCACTGGTTCAAGGTTCAATGATTCAACCGTCTTTGAACCGGACCGGACAGTGAATCGGTGAAAACACTTATTATATGGTATATTGAGTGATAACTTTTATATATAACTAAATTTAAAACTAAATTTAAAAATATTTATTATATATTTCATAGTACAAAAAAAAACTACATTGCATGAAGAACAAGAAATATGGATGAGCAAGAAGAGAATTTCAGGCATGGTGGACAGGTTTGGAGTGATGACAATTTTGATGAGATTTCTCGAGCTAAGAGGAAAAGATTTTTATGATAATAGTCTTCCCTTGCTACATGGTTTTTTAGCATAAGCATATTGAAATGGCAGAACTGAAGTTCTGGTTGTAAAAGCATGAAAGTGTTGGCAAATTGTGGAGGAAAGAATTGTGAAACGAAGTCGTTGAACAAAATAAATTTAGTTGAGACTTCAGTTTCACAATTCTTGAAAGCCAACTGACATTCTAACAAGCTGGCTAGCTACTAGTAATGGGATGGAATGATATCTCATTGGTTAGCACTCCAATTAGTTCAATTTTTTTAACTAAAATCAGTTCAAACTTTTTTTTTGTGAACCTTGTCAAACCAGTAAACCGCCGGGTTTTTCTGGTTTTGCCGGTTTCTTTCCCGGTTCAAAGGAAAAGCGGTTCCTAGCCTAAACCGGTCCGGATGTGGAGGCGGTTCACGACCCAACCGGTTGAACCGGCCGGTTCGGTCCGGTTCTCTAAACCATCCTCATGATGGATTATGATCCAAATTATCATTTTCGTCCATTTAAAGGAGCAAATGTAAACAAAAAATCATTATTAATTGACGTTATTCGTAGTGATAATTTTAAGTATCCTTACTAAGTGGCTTATAAACTCCTTAATGAACTTTTTCTTTAAAAAAAATTTGTCGAAGGAGAATTTTTTTTAATCAAAGTGGCACTAATGGTCATTTTACAACTGTCCCCAAGGGGATTTGAACTTAGCACCTTGAGGATACAAGACTCAACTCTTACCACTGATCACTTCATGTGTCTCCCTAATGAACCTTCTCTCGAGTTAACTCTTAAATCTTTTGACTTTACAATTTTAGATCACAAAAACAAGTTAATTAGTAGGTAAACTCTCTTTTTTGTAAACTCGTACGAGTTCAAATAAACTCTGATAAAATTGAAAATTCTCAATTTTATTCAAGTTTATGAGACTATAAGTTTATATTGACTAGGCCTTAAAATATAAGTCACCGGCCGGTCAATGTCATTAGCTACTTGAGTTGAATTACCTATGTGTTGAAGTGTATATTAGATTTATGATATGAATTTTACATTTTTAGTATTATGTTTGTTTTGTTTTATTCGGCTACGTAATAAAGTGTTCAACTAAGAATTGTTAGTGGTAGATCAAATCGTCCCGTGTTTTTTCAATTATTTTCACTTTAATGTTTAATGAATTTATATATGATTTATTTATTAATGTAGTATGATGTATCTAGTAATAATATACTCACATACTTTAATTTTCTGGTTTGCTACTTTATTTTATTATGGAGTTGGAATATTGATTAAATGTTGTGTTAACCTATATTTTATCGACCCTAAGGAGTTGTATCCGAGAGGTATTGGGTTCAACTCCTCAATAGTTCCTTGGGGTGAATTAAATGTAATTACCTTTGTAAGTGCTCAAAGAGCCCAAATGTCTTCTCTGCCTTGGATTAGGGCGCCATCCCCTCACCCTAAATTTTGTGGAACCAAAAAAAAAAACCTTTATTTTATCATATCTATATGTCATTTATAGGTTTATTCGATTTTAGGTAAACTCTTACAAATTTATGAGTCGAGTCTACAGAAACTCCACGGGTATAATCAGGCTCTCGAGTTTAATTCCTTGTTGCCTCCTTTTTGCGCCTAATGTTGCCTTCTTTTTGAACACAAAAAGCATTGGCCACATTCTTAATGGGTATTGCTCAAATATCAAATTTTAATGCAACCCACTAAAAAAATAACATTTTGGAAAGCCCAAAAACAGATGAAATAATTTTCCAATAATTTGTCTTCAGCTTCAAGTCCATTTTTCACCCTGATAGAAACCAAATCTTGTCAAAAAGTGTGAAATACAATATGTAAGCAGTTGTTAGCTTTCCAACGCACCCACAAACATATTAAACGGATTTTTGGAGCTCAAGATATGCCCAAAACAAACTAATTGAATCATTTTCAACGAATTTTTGCAAAGTCTAAATTTATTCTTCTTTTTCCCATTTTGGCTTGATTCTTCTTGATGGTAGAAGGCCACTAAAAAGGTGAAGAGATCTTGTGGTTAGGGGTGGACAGATCCACCGAACCCGACCAAAACCGCAGAATCCATAGAAAAAAACCGAAAGCGGGTCGGGTTGTAGCGGATACGTGTGTTGAGAAGGGGCCATACTTCGTCCAACCTCTCATCTACTCGGTGGACACCCCCAAACCTTAAATATTCCCAAAATACCCTCACTGGGAAAAAACCCCCACACTGCATTTTAACTGGTTCGGAGCACGGTTGGCCAAACAAGTTCGGACGTGGTGCCACTGAACCAGTAAAAAAGAAGGGGTCTACCGAGTAGGGGTCTACCAGTAAAAAAGAAGGTGCCACGGCGGAACCGGTTCGGACGACCGTGCGCCGAACCATCGTTGGATCACAGGACTCATTAATGGCATATTGGTCTTTTCACGCGTGTTAGGGGTCTACCGAGTAGCTAGGGGGTTGGACGAAGTATGGGCGTTGAGAAGTGCTAAATTTGGGCCTTTGTGGATTAACACGGACGGATGCGGAGTGCAGGCCCAAATCCAACGGTACCCGCACCCGACCGAAATAACAGGTATTTTATTTTCCAAAACTATATTTCGTAAAACGACGTCGTTTGTCGCTAAAATTAGAACGCTATTAACGTAAAACTCTCGGTCTCTCACTTCATTTCACGCTCGTAGTTCATTTCTCACTCAGTTCACTCTCTCAAATGGAGAGTTTGAGAAGCTAAACCCTAGCGCCGTCATCATCTTGATTCTTGAAGATCTTCATAATCGAAGTCTCTCTCTCACACACTATCGTCCTCTTCAAGCTCACCGTGCTGTCGTTGTTCGCCCATTACAACGTTCGTCGTCTTCCGCTTAAACTGGTAAGCCTTTTAACTCTCTCTCTCCCTCTCTTTGGAAGATCTTTCTCTGTTTCTCTTGTTTTATTTTTTAATTTCTCCCCCAAATCTCTGTTTTGTTGCATTTTAGGTTTCTATTTGGTTTTCTTTTTTATTTTTAGAGTTTACAGTTTGTGACTTTTACTTTTTAGGGTTCATAACACTAGATTTGTCTCATTTTTGTTTTATTTCTCCATTTCCCCTCCCAATCTTCGTTTCTGTGTGTTTGGGTTTGTGTCAATATTAAAATTTCTAGCTTGACTTCCACCACTGTTAACCACCACTTTGACCACCACCGACCACCACTCCAGCTAGTGTCAACCACCACTCTGAACATCGTCCACGACCGTCAAACACCATTTTGACCACCACCGACCACAACTCCAACCACCACCGACCACAACTCCAACCACCACCTACCACCACTCCAGCTACTACCAACCACCACTTTGACCACCATCAACCACCACTCTGACCACCGTCCACCACCGTCAACCACCATTTTAACATTCACCAACCATGACTTCAACCACCACCAACCATCACTCTGGCCACCATCAATCACCACTTGGAACACCACCAACCACCACTTCGACCACCACAAACCACCACTTTATGTTTATGTTTGAAATTGATTTTGATTTTTGAACATTTCTTAACTGAAAACTGAATTTGGTTTTGGTTTTTGAAAATTTTAAAATTCAAAACAGAAACTGGTTTTGGTTTTTGAAAATTTCAAAACAGAAAACCACCTAAAATAATTGAAACAATTATTTTGGGGATGTCACATAGTTCTTAATAAGTACTCAATCTCTCCAACCCGGTACCTCAAAAAGTTTACTTACTGAGTCTCACTTTTTTTGTTTCGGACCATTGCTGGCTACCCACGGAGTGTCCCAAAGCTTTCAACGAAAGACAAATCTCCGCTCGTGCTAAGGATCAAATTTTGCACCGGCCAACACCGAGTTTGTCCACTGCGGGAATCGAACTCGGGAGCACACTAAATGAGTCTCACTAATAATTCTATTTCATTTAACTTCAATAGTAATTAATTTATTAAGTCATAATTATTTGCACTATTTTTTTCAAGTTTTTTAATAACTTGAAAATTAATGAAAAATAAGATTTTGCAATTTTCATGAATTACATTTGACTTTTTTAAAAGAAAGGAGAGGCCTCATTAAAACTTTATTGCTCTTCAGAATATTGTCTCCAATGAATCCCCTTGCTCAAAGGCGAAGATAGCTAGTAGTGATTGAAACATAAAAAATATATTGATATGAAAATGGAGGTCTAGAAAATAAAAATTGCAATATTTCCGTTATCTTGTAGGATTGGAAAAAAATGGGAATTTTGAAATTTTGGATTAGTAGAGGATGGATAACTGCGCACCAATAACATGGTAACAAAAAAAGTAAGGGATGAATAACTTGGAATGAAGTTATAGAAGGGGGTTGGTTTGGTTTGAATCAGTTGTAGAAAATAAATAAAATGAGATAAAATTTGAGAGAATATAAAGAAAAAAGAGGAATAGATTTTGAGAGATTTTATGAGAATAAGGGAAATAAATTATTTGGTTGTGTAAACTTTTTTGAAGTAGATCTTTTATATATATAATCGAATATTTATTGTTAAAAAAAATTCAACAGCTACATGAAATTTTTTGAAGCATGCTTCCAACCAGGAAAATTAATTCACTTTAAAACTGGCTTTTTTTTTTCATACCCCCTTCATTATCACTCATACCCCCATTTCACTTAAATCCCAAAAATATCCCTCTCATTTTTTCACAAATTTCGCTCTGACCCCACCATTTTGTGAATTTTCCGGAAATAGCTCAATTTAAGGTATTTCCGGAAATTTTTTTACGGTAATTTCCGGATTTATGGTATTTCTGGAATGTATTTTTTAAAAATATTGACTTCCGGATTTACCTTTTTTTTTCCGGAAATATGAGTTACATTCAGGATTTATGGTAAATTCGGAAGTTTCACCCTAGTTTACATCTGGATCTGGAAATTTTCAGGAGGTCACTTCCGGATTTATGGCGTAAATTCGGAAGTGTTAAAACAACATTCCGAATTTACGTCATAAATTCGGAAGTGTAGGTTTTTTTTTTTCGTTTGTTTTATTCATTTTTTTAATAACCGTGTTTCATTATTTATTTTGACAGATATGGCCACGGCAGACGACAACCTTCCCTTTACTATGGATTTATCGGCAGCGTTTACGACATCACAAAAATGTGGTTGTCCATTTAGGTTGAAAGCGAAACCACTAGTACCTCCTCATTTTGATTGAAAGGTTAGAGTTGTTTGTGGTATTCACAATCACGAGGCTCTTAAGACTATCGTTGGAGCGTCCATATTTGGGGTGTTTAGCCAAACGGAGCGGTCGACTGTTGAGAAGCATTTGTGGTTGGGAGTGAAAGCACAGAAAAGTCATGAGGCAATTAAGAAGAGATTTACCGACAAATATGCACTGCCTCTCCTTGAGATTGTTGGTGTCACCTCTACTGAGAAGACATTTTCTGTTGCTTTTGCTTATCTATCTCATGAGAGATATGATGATTACTCTTGGGCGCTTCAGAGTCTTAGAGATTTGATGGTCTGTGATATCTCACTTCCTCGGGTGATCCTGACTGACAATGAGGACGGTTTGATGAAAGCTATTAGGCTTGTGTTTCCGGAGGCCACTAATTTGCTATGTTCTTATCACATCAACAACAATGTCCATGCAAGAATTAAGAAGGCGGTCAAAGGTGATAGGGTTGTATCATTGATAACACTTTGGCATAATGTGGTTGAATCTTTATTTAAGGATGAGTTTTATGAGGCATTGAATGATTTTGAAAAATCATGTATTGATAAACCCCACTTGATCAAATATGTCAACACGGAATACCTGTTTCCTCACAAGGAAAGATTTTGTGGACCGTGGACGGATAGAGGGCGACACTTAGGAAATACCACGACTAATAGGTACGTCTTTATTACTTTGACACGTGTTTAGTATTTTTAGCGTAGATTAAATTTTTTTGACACGTGTTAAGTATTTTTAGCGTAGATTAAATTTTTTTGACATGTGTTTACTATTTTTACCGTAGATTAAATTTTTTTGACACGTGTTTACTATTTTTACCGTAGATTAAATGTTTTTGACACGTGTTTACTATTTTTACCGTAGTTTAAATTTTTTTGATACGTGTTTAGTATTTTTAGCATAGATTAAATTTTTTTGACACGTGTTTACTATTTTTACCGTAGTTTAAATTTTTTTGACACGTGTTTACTATTTTTACCGTAGATTAAATTTTTTTGACACGTGTTTAATATTTTTACCGTAGTTTAAATTTTTTTGACTCGTGTTTAATATTTTTTAGGGTTGAGTCAATGCATTGGGCATTGAAGAAATCATTGGGCTCTAGTGTAGGTGATTTATGCAAGTCATGGGAGACCATGCATGGGATGATCGAATAACAAATTGATAAAATTATCGGCTCTTTTCAAAAGAGCATCACCCGTGTAGATGCCCATCACAACACTCCTTTCTACAAGGATCTACACGGTTTGGTATCTCATGAGGCATTGGATCACATACATCATGAGTTTAAGAGTATGTTGGATCAAGTTGGAGCCAATAAGAGCCGTTGAGGTTGTGTGATTAGGGTTACCCATGGGTTACTGTTGCGTAGAAACGTGTGATTGTTTCTTGTGCAAGTGTACACAATCGCAATAAGTAATACAGTGAATAGTGAGATCGTTCCCACGAGGATTAAGTTGTAAACAAATGTTTAATCAATGTAACAAATAGTGATTTGGGGTAAAAAGTAAATGACACACAATTTTGGGTAACAAACAATAAAGGTAAAAAGTATCAGGGTAATGAAAATCAGATTTGGGAGAAGTTGAGATGCAATACTTCAATAATTCCATTAAAATGCTCAAAATGCTATGCTAAGTGCTGCAGCACTAGGTGCTGCCGCAAATTTATCTACCTTCATTAAGACATCTTCAATGATTCCTTCTGGATATGCAATAGATCCATCAGCAAGTTGGAGAGTAACAGTTGTAGGTCTGGCAACCCCTATACCCAGCTGAGTGAAAACAGACTTAGGCATCAAATTGATGCTTGCACCTAAGTCACAAAGAGCTCTGCTATTATAGTTTTTACCAATTGAACATGGAATAGTGAAACTGCCTGGATCCTTCAACTTGCTTGGAAGCTTGCTTTGCATGATCATACTACACTCCTCTGACATAGCTACTGTTTCAAATTCTCCAAGTCTTTTCCTCTTAGAAAGCACATCCTTCATGAACTTTGCATAATTGGGCATTTGTTGAAGTGCTTCTACTAGAGGAACATTGATGTGAAATTGTTTTAGCACCTCTAAAAATTTGCCAAATTGTTTGTTTTGCTGAGCCTGCTTCAACCTTTGAGGAAAAGGAGGAGGTGGATAAGCTTGATCAGCAACTGGTGATGGAACTGGTGCAGCATCAGATGCTGCAGCATCAACTGTGACAGCATCTGTTGCCTTCTTTTTTTCATTTTTCTGATTTTTTTGGTTTTTGTTGGTGCCATCACTAGGATCAGTAGATGGTCCCTTCAAGTACTTCCCACTCCTTAGAGATATAGCCTTGACTTGTTCCTTCCCCTTTGATGATGGTGATGGTTTAGTAGTGGATGGTAATGCTCCACTAGGTCTTTGGGTCAGGGCAGTGGCTATTTGACCAAGTTGATTCTCCAAGTTCTTGATTGCAGCTCCTTGGGTTTGACACTGAATTTTAGTTTCATTCATGAAGGCCTTCAGCATAGTTTCCATAGAGCTTTCTTCTTTTGCCTTGGATGGAGTAGGTTGTCCTGGTTGTGTAATAGTATTATCATTGTTGCTCCACTTCAAATTGGGATGATTCTTCCAACCAGGATTGTAGCTACGAGAATAAGGATTATTGTTATTGTCATACCCAATATAGTTGACTGAAATAGGGTTTGCAGTGCATTCTTCAAATACATGGCCTCCTCCACAATAGACACAACTAATGGAACCCACTGGTACTTGTTCAATTGCTGCTACCTTAGTTTCTGGTACAGATTCAGTTGCTGCAGCAAGTGTTGCTACAGCAGGTGTTGCACTCATATTTTTGATCATGTTGGACAAAGATGCAACCTGAGCATATAAAGCAGTAACTTCACTCACTTCATGCATACCAGCAACTTTCTTTTGAGCACTAACCCTGGCTGTTGGCCATTGATAGCTATTTGCAGCAATAGTTTCAATAAGATCATAAGCATCTTGGTAGGAGCCATTCAGCAAGACTCCTCCAGAAGAAGCATCCAGCATCAGTCTAGTTTGAGGTTCCAAACCATTGTAAAAAGTTTCCATTTGAACAACCACAGGCAACCCATTATGTGGACATTTTCTTAACAATTCTTTGAATCTTTCCCATGCTTCAAACAATGTTTCAAATTCAGTTTGTCTAAAAGATGTAATTTCAGTTCTCATCCTTGTCATACCCTAATTTTGTCCGCCTAGGTTTAAAACCCTAATTTTCCGCAAAAATAAATAAATTGAGAAGTGTGGTTTTATTTTGAAGAGTGAAGAGCATTGTGCATGCATTTTTGGGTTTTAAAAGTCATTCTAGGGCTTTTAAATTCATTGTTAGAGTGGAAATGCATTTGTTGTTGAAAAACAAGGTTTTTAGGGCAAAAGGGTATTTTGGTCTTTGTCAAAAGAGGATAATTTTTTTATCAAGAATCATTGTGCAATTTTAGAGAAATTTATTTGAGGCAAAACATTTTTGGTCATGTATGTATGTATGCGCATGCATGCATGCATACATTGTGCACAAAATTTCAAAAAAGGATCAAAAGGGAATATTCTACAAAAAAGTTCCAAGATGTGATTTTTATGACATTTTTGGTCATGGTGATCACATAAAATGGCATATTCCTAAGATTCCTAGTATGTGGCCTAAATTGGGTGTATTTTTGTACAATTATCCTAAGAAGAATAATCAAAAATGAAGGGATAATGGAATGGTCATATAATAGTACAATAGTACAAGATGACAACTAGCAAAACTTGGTCACCAAGGACCCCTCCCTTGCTATTTCGAATTTCTCCTCTCTATTCTCTCATTTTGTGTTTTCTCAATGTCCTCAATCCATGTGAGCCTCAATCCTAGCCTTTGATTCAAAATTAAAATCAAATCCTAGAGCACAACTAGTGCACAATGACCTAACCACCCTTAAACCTAATTGCTTTCTATATATACCCTATTCACCTCAAAAAAAAAAGCTCTTGGCCTCATTTTCACTCACACAACCCTAGCACACAACTCCCTCTCCTAATTCCCTCTCTTGGCCGAAATCATATCACCCTCTTCCTCCATCAATTTTTCACTTCTCCTTCACCAAATCACCATTTTTTCACCTCATTTCCATTCCTACTTCATATATCTTCCTTCTCTCCTAATTTAATTCAAGCTTGCATCATCAAAGGGCATTTTTAAGCAAGCATTTCGTGGGTTTCATTGAAGTTTGGTGAAGATTCAAGTCGATTTGTGGTCTTGTTCTTCATATTAGTCATTCCTTAGCTTGGATTTGAGGTAAACTTCTTAAAACCTAGCATCATCTTCAACTTTTTTGCATCAAAATGTAGATATCATGTTTCTAATTTTTCATCCTACCATATTCATGCATTTTAGTGTTGTTATATTGTTGATTTGTTGATTGTTGTTGGTGAGAGGTGTCTCAAACATTTTGACAAGCACTTAGGGAGGCTTGGGTGTTTGAGATTGCTTCTCACCCTTGAATAAATTGTGATTTGTGTTGTTATCATTTTGCTTGTTGCATTTTGTGAAATAAAATTGTGTTAGGAAGCTATGAATGTTTCGCACCTTTAGTATAAAATAGGTTTAATCGAGTTTTGATGCATTTCTTTATGCAATCTTGTTATTGGGGCTTGATTTTGAAGTTCCCATGTCCAAACATGTTTGATTTTGCAAATATTCATTTTTCATGCCTTCTTACTTTCACAAAAATCAAAAAAATATGAATAGTTGTTGATTTTGGTGTTTGATTGCTTGGATCTTGTGAATAAATGTTCCTAAGTCTTGCTAGTGTCATTTGCTTGCTTGATTTGGTTGACTTGTTGAAATAAATTGACGATTAATTTGTGATTTGAGAAAAATGAATTTGGGTTTTGGTTCATTTATGATCCACAAATGATCTTGGGTTATGCTAAGTTGGCAAGAGATAGGTTACTTCAACCTTGATGCTTATGCTTGTAAGCATTTAAAAATTCAATTCCCATTTGATGTGCTTGTGAAATGTGAGCAAAAAGGGGTCTATAAACCATTGAATTTGCGCACATGATTGGTCTCCAATGACCTTGATGCATCCTCAAGTTTAATCATGCTTTATTTGCTCTTTGAGTTTAATGTAAATTGTTGTTTGAAGCTTGTGAAGTTTTGGCAAAGGATAGGCCACTTAGAGCCTTGATGCATTAAATTGTTGTGGTGCATTAAAATGTTGAATTGGTGTTCACAATTTGCTTGTTTTGATTTCCACCAATTGTTACTCGTTAGTAACTCTCCAAAACTTCAAAACCATGTTGCATACAAAGAACAACTTGTTACTCGTTAGTAACGTTCCAACTTCAAAACATTTTTTTTGCATTTACATAACCATTGATAAACAACTTCACTTCTTCTCAAAACAATTTCAAACTATTTTTCACAAATTAAAAACTTTGTTGAGGATAATGCGAAGCCTTTGCTTGCACGATTGTCAACAATAGGGTGCTAGTGGTGATCACTTGGAGTCTTTGCTCAATTGATTATCATGAACACTCATTTTTCAAAAGAACTCTCATTTCACAAATTAAAAACTTTGTTGAGGATAATGCGAAGCCTTTGCTTGCACGATTGTCAATAATGGGATGCTAGTGGTGATCACTTGAAACCTTTGTTGTTTGATCACTGTGAACATTCAATTTTCACAATTAAACAACTAAAAAAATAAAAAACCTTTTCTCGACAACCGAGAACTACGTAAGCTTTGAATTCTCCATCGCACTGGGAGATACGTAGGAGCGGGTCACATTCCCGTCAAGCACGACAAATAAAAACCATTTTCTTTTCAAAAAAACAAAACCTTTTCCAAAACAAGGCAATTTCTAAAAACAAAACAATTTTCGAAAACAAGAACTACGTTGCTTTGATTCCCTCCCCAGGATACGTAGGCACGGTGCCCTCCCGTCAAGCGCAAAAGATTAAATTTTCCTTAAGTTTTTCCATAAAGTAAGGAGAGATAAAGAGAGATAAAAACAAAGCATTTCTTAAATCAACCTTTTAAATCACACGTCAAATCGAGGTTCCCTTTCAGTAGAAAGGATGTGTGGGGTGCTCGTACCTTCCCCATGCATAACCGACCCCCGAATTCAAATCTCGTGGTTCCAAGGACCATTGTCTTTCAAGAAAGGTTTTTTTCAATGTTTTACCTCTAAAAAAATATTGGTGGCGATTCCAATTCATGTTGTGCGAAGAGAAATCCCTCCAAAGGATTTTTCGGGGTGCAACAATCCTGGCATTCTTGATAGGTGGAAAGTATTTTGTCATAAATTTCTCAGCCATCTCATTCCAAGTAGTGATAGAGTTAGGTTCTACGGAATTTAACCAAACCTTAGCTCTATCCTTCAAGGAATATGGAAAAAGTTTCAGTTTAAAAGCATCATCAGATACACCAGGGAGAATGAAATTACTACAAACTTCTACAAATTGTTTTAAATGCAAATGTGGGTCCTCAGTAGGTCCTCCACCAAATTGCCCTATTGTTTGAAGCATTTGAAACATCATTGGCTTGAATTCAAAATGGTTTGTGGCAAGTTCAGGCCTTACTATGCTAGTTTGCATAGTGTGAGGGTCAAAAATTGCGTAATCCCTCATAGGTCTGTCCCTGTCATTAGCCATGCCAATGACTGTTTCATTTAAAACTTGTCTCACATGTTCAGGTTGCTCAGTGGCAGCTATAGTATGTCTGTCAGAACCATGGTTGCTAGGAGGTGGTGTTCCCCCATGATTAGAAGGTGGTGGTGTAGCCATATTGACAGCTCTTCCCAAAGAAATCAGACCAGAATGGTCGTGTCCCCTTCTCAAAGCTCTAAACAGTCTTTCTATCTCTGGATGAAGTTGATATTCTGGTGATCTGCGTCTGTACATATGCTGCAGCAACAGTTGCTGCAGCAATTAACTTACTGAAATAACCAAAAACACAGCACCAGAATTAGCAACAAAAGAATCACTAATTTGCCAATTAATTAAACAGTTTAACTAATTAATCCCCGGCAACGGCGCCAAAAACTTGTTGCGTAGAAACGTGTGATTGTTTCTTGTGCAAGTGTACACAATCGCAATAAGTAATACAATGAATAAGTGAGATCGTTCCCACGAGGATTAAGTTGTAAACAAATGTTTAATCAATGTAACAAATAGTGATTTGGGGTAAAAAGTAAATGACACACAATTTTGGGTAACAAACAATAAAGGTAAAAAGTATCAGGGTAATGAAAATCAGATTTGAGAGAAGTTGAGATGCAATACTTCAATAAATCCATTAAAATGCTCAAAATGCTATGCTAAGTGCTGCAGCACTAGGTGCTGCCGCAATTCTGCATTATTCCTAATACTTAACACTAGGCTTTAGTCCTCCCAAATTATTCCTAATTCAGAAAGGATTATTTTCCTAGGCTACTGGAGAACAAGCAGCTTTACACCTAAGTGTTGTACCTCATGGCTTATGCCTCTCCTATTACTAGGACTCAAGCAAGGAACAACTATATTCCTATAGTGCAACATACCATGTCATCTTGTGAGATATAAATACAAACCATTCCTGTGAATGTATTTCTACTTAGATTAGACGGCCAACCCTAAGCTAAGATGGATGTAGTAAAACACACAAGATAAAGTGCTCAACACAATAACATAAGCATCAAGAACAAATTAACTTCATTAAATTCATAATAGCATCCCAACTACAGAGGTTTAGCTCATATTGAGCTTACACAACATTACAACTAAACTAAACATCAAGGGAAGTAGGAATTTCATACTAAAACCCGAGAAGAGAAGTTCAACTACAAGTCTTGATACTGAGACAGCTTCAATGGTGATCCACCAAGCGATTCCAGCTCTCAAAATGCAGCTCCTTCGAAATTGAAGTAGTTCCAGTATTGCTGCAGCAATCAATATTCCAACAACTGATTCTAAGTAACAATGGAGGCACGAAATCAAGAGGCTATTCCTATACCTCTGAAATTCGTCTTAACCTAATTCTGAGAATGTGGTCCTTTATATAGAGGAGGCTAGGGATGAGAGGTAACCCTAATTGGGGAGGCGCCTTTTGTCCTTTAATGGGGGCAAAAGGTCCTTTTTGCCCAAATCCCTAGGTTACCAACGAATATTCCATGATTGGCACGCACACCCACGTCTGGAGACAGCTGACAGGTGTCCTTTCCTCAATTTCCGCGTTTCCTATTGCTTTCTCTCTCATGTTGTGTAATTTGGCATTGCTGCCACAATAAGTGTTGCAGCAATTAAACAACGCATTAGACCACAATTTGGGCACCAAAGTGCCCATTATAACAAAATAAAGCTTGCACCTTAAATTATTCTAAACTAACATATTTACAACATTTAATCACTAAATTGCTTGCGAATAATCAATGATTTAAGCTTGAAATAAGAGGTAATAACAATCATATTTGATTGTTATCAGTTACCTTATTCTAGTGAGCTTGGCATGTTGCACGAAAATGGCATTCCAATCCCACTAGAGATGATTGACTCTCATTGCAGGCGACTCACTTTGGAGAGTATGGATGAGGAGCGGGTGAAACAAGCCTCAATTGACTGTGACTTGAGCTATACAATGGAGCAGGTTTGGAAGCAATGGGGTGACATTTCTCTTGAGGAGAGATGTATATGGAAGAGAGGTCTTGATGACTATGTTTTCAAAAAGACTACCTCCACGGTTCCACACACACACAAAGTCAAGACTAGGGGTGCACCAAAGAAGGGGAAGAAGAAGAAAAAGAAGAAAGAGTATGATGTGAAGAGAGACCCTTCTTATTGGGAGCACGTGGATGCATCTTTGAGTTCTGTTCAGAAGCCCACTAAGAAACCTAGTCAGACGTCAACAAAGAAGTCCTCAAACATACCACCACAGCGGTCCTCACAGCAAGTACCCCAGATACCGACACAGAGGTCATCAGCTATACAGCATGACATGCATTATCTAGGTCAGTTTCCAAACTCTATTCAGAGGTACATTGATGACATTATCAATGTGGTGGGGGATGGAAACTGTGGATTCAGATGCATATCTGGGTTACTTGCCTGGACACAAGATTGTTGGCAAAAAGTGAGGAATGAGTTGATTGAGGAGGTGGATCAGAATTGGTTTCAATACCAACAAGTCATGGGGAAAAACATTCAGATAGTGAGGGATTCATTAGTTGCTCTCCCACAACCAATTCAACCTCCTGAGAAGTGGATGACGATGCCTGACACGGGACATGCTATAGCGACGAGATATCAGGTAGCTGTTATGCTAACACCTGCATCTGCTACTTGCTTCACTTTTTTTCATTTGAGAGGAGCATGTCGTCCTACTTAGAGCCCATTATATTGTGTTGGGTTTGTTGATAGGAACCATTGGGTCCGGGTCTTTTTGAACGGTACATCTCCATTACCTCCTGTTCATCCTAGTTGGGGTGCATATGCTTCAGATGAAGCTAGGTCGTGGTTGTATCCGTATGTGGGACGTATCCAGTTATGGCCTTCTTATTTTCCAGATCGTCTTGCACCGACCGAACAACCTATTATTGATTACATAGACATTACTTGATGATTGTATTTTAGTGTATTTAATTCCACGAATATATATTATATATATTTTTTGGTACAAAATATATTATATTATTATTTTTTATCGTTTTCGTCTATTTCGTGTGTTATGTACTCTGTTTTTATCGTTTAAGTGTATTTCGAGGGTCAACGTATCACGCTTTTTAATATAATCGAATAAATTTTTGGGTTTTTTTTTGTCTTCCAAATTTACCTCAATACCATCATAACTTCGGAATGTAATGGGTGAGGAGTGGGCGTTCCGAATTTACAGTGTAAATCCGGAAGGTAAATTTACAAAATTTCCTGATTTACGTCAAATGGACGTAAATTCGGAAGCCAAATACATTCCGAATTTACGTCCATTTGACGTAAATCCGGAAATTTTGTAAATTTACCTTCCGGATTTACAGTGTAAATCCGGAAAATGCAATTTTTAAAAATAAAAAAAATTGGTGGCATTTTTGTCGAAATTGGCTATTATGGGAGTATGGGTGATAAGTGTGGGGGTATGAAAAAAAAACCTAAAACTTTTTGAAAATGCTATGGTCACCTGTCAAAAACAAAATGCTATGGTCAAAACTTAAAGCATGAAAATGGTACTATTACTTTCCAACGGCTCCAACTACAGAGAGAGAGAGAGAGTAAAAATGAGAAGATTGTGTGATGTGGGACCTAAAAAGAGAGAAAATAAAAGATAAAATTGTCTTTTAATAGTGGGGTAAAAGATAAAATTGGTTTTGAATAATAGGACTCGTGGAGAGAGTAGCTATGGAAATACTCTCACGTTAAGGATTAACTTTACTTTCTCTCTAATGGTGATGGTCTAGGTTAGGATTTCGGTAAGTGTACCGAATCGTTGAAAGTAATATTAAAATGGTAAGATTGAGTGTCGAATTCAGGGATTGCGGTTAATTATCAATTTAATATATTAATTACTAAAACACTCAAAATAAATAGTGATTGATAGTAACAAAAAAATAAATAAATGTAAATAAAATTCGAGAGATAGTGCTTAGGAATCGAATCCTCTCCCCCTTACACTATCATGCACTAGACCATTTATCAATTCCAATTTAATTACTCATCTCCCAATGGTGAAAGTAAACCCTAATTAATCACAACCACAATAATCATTGTAAAGCGATAAGAACGAAGGTAAAGGCTAATTTAAAAGGATAACTATTGTATTGATCATAAAATGGAATCACATGATAGTTTTAGAGAGATTTATCTCCTCCTAACCATAAGAAATATAGCTACTCATGTTTAAAGATTGAAAGACAAGGTAAAATAGAAGTTACACAAAGATGAGTTCATTGAATCCTTCAATTCCTTGTTCTCAAGTGTAGAGAAGCTCCAAACCTTGCTCTTTTTCGCAGCTCCAAACCTTCTTTTCGCAGCCAAGACCAAAAGTGCCCTAATTTTCTGATTTTTCGGCTTAAATGTTGCAGTCAAATCTGCAGACCATCGTGACGCAATGAGAATCAGTCGCAACGCGGTGGAAGAATTTTTGCCTAGGTCGCGTCCCGATATCAGCTGTTCGCGACGCAAAACTGTGCAGAAACTTTTCTTCTTTTCTCTGTTAGGCAGGTTGTCTGGTTCTCTAGCTGACGAAACATCAAATTGAAGGTTGCTTTTTTTCTTCCTTTTGCCTGCTTGGTTCTCTCCCTACCTACAGCCTCCAACTACCCTCCTCCAGCCTGTATACAGCTAACCACAATCATTCATCATCTTCTAAAAATAGAGTCTCAACACACAGAGAAAAGTAAGGCGAAATATCAATTAAAGAAAAATTCAAACGGAGAGGGAAGTGACAAAAACACAAAGAGCAAAAGTGAAAAACACACATTCTGAGGAGGGAAACCGCCCTCCGTTTCATCGTCACCACCATCACCTCTTTCACTCTGGTATAGCCTTCTCCCTACCTCAACTTCCCTCGTCTTTCTCACTCAGGTTTAGGTGCATGTTCTGTTAAGTGTCTTTCTTTAAAGAAAAATTCAAACGGAGAGCTTGCATTCCCTCTGTGTTGAAATTCATAGTTTTTATGAAAGCAATAATAATACCATGTCCTAGTGTTAAGAGACCAGTGGATGATAACTTGATGTAAACGTAATGTTTTATTTGAGAGAATATTAGTTCTTGAAGTGTCAGTGTTTGTGTCCAACAGGCAACCGATTTGACAAACACTAAGACTACTTATAAAAGAAAGTATTTAATCGGAAACCGGTGTGACAAACAAACACTAGGACTATTCCTAAAAGAAACTATTATTTTTGTTTGCATGAAGTAGGAGAGGGGGTGAAAGTTTAGCAATTAAGGATTAACTCTTTATTTCTATATACCAACTCATGGATTTATGATTAACAATTTATAATTTTGCAGGCTTTGTATAAGATGTTTGAAGGATGCACTAATCAAGCCCCAAAATTGTTGCGCGTGTCGGAATTTATTAAGTTTTATATTCAACAAACATATTGTGTTGGTATTCGCTGCTCTGTGAAACCAGCATCGTCGCGCTAATTCCGGCCTATGAAGTCAATTGCTACACGACTTGGAGTGTACGAGATATAGAAACCTAACCCACGTTCTATCACTTATTGCCCCCACTCGGGTCACAAGCCGTCGTTACCAGCTCGGCGAAAATGGAAGCAATAGAAGAGGGTAAGGGAGAACTGTTAATGTAGATCAAGCTATTGTGGGGGTATTCGCTGCTCTGTGAAGCCAGCATTGTCGCGCTAATTTCGGCCTATGAAGTCAATTGCTACGAGAGCTAAACTCTCGACTTGGACTGGACGGGACATAGAAACCTAACCCACGTTCCATCACCTTATTGCCCCCACTCGGGTCACAAGCTGTCGTTACCAGTTCGGCGAAAATGGAAGCAATAGAGGAGGGTAAGGGAGAACCTGTAAATCAAGCTATTATAAGTATCAAAAGACTAGTGTGGGGTAGTTTGCTTACAAGCTAGACAGTAGATTAGCTATTTCTTTTAATGCTTGGTGTGATAATACGGTCTCTTGTATACAACAATCAGGCAATGTGTAAAGGTTGGGTACCCACTACTAGAATTTTCGTCATTTCTTGCGGAATTTCCTGCGGAAATTGACTAAAAATTGGCAGGAAACGGGTTTCCTGCGGAATTTTCAGCGGTTTATGGTTCCCAGTTATTTTGTTCGTGGATAATTGTTTACTGCGGATTTAGGATTTGGCAGGAAATTTCCGCGGGAAATTCCTAAGGAAAATCCGCAGGAAGTCTGCAGAAAATTCCACAGGAAATATCCGCAGGAAGTTCCGTAGGAAATTCATACTTTCCGCAGGAAATGAAGTTCCACAAGAATTTCACAGGAAATTCCGCAGGAAAGGCTAAATCTGAGTTAAGTGGCATGAGCACAGCCTTGCTCAAGCATCTGATAATAAAATAATAGAACAACCTGGTTATTTTTCCAATATCAATGTTATTATAAACAGAACCTTCACAAGCTACTATAAATAAACAGCAAACTAACAGAATAACAAGTTCGATTAGATGAACACCAGCTATATATATATATATATATACTCAAAATGAAACTGTCTGATGCAAGATTATAGTCTTGTACAAAACTAAAAATCACCAACAAGTTCAAAATAACAAGTTAGCTCTACAAATCAGCAACATGCTAGAAGTATAACGAGTTCAATACTAGAAAACTGTCTTGAATGCTAGAAGTCTCTCTCCTTCCCTCTACAAATCATACAAAACTTCTTGTTCTGACAGCTTAGTTCCTTGTTTTGCAAGACCTTGCTTGAGCTCTTCAATTGCAATGGTTCCACTGTTATCAGAGTCCATTCCCTTGAACATCTGCTTCAATCCCATGATTTCTTCCTCTGACAGGCAGCTAGCAATGACCTACCCATATTTAAATTTTATCATACTGCTTAATTTATACAATTTCATTGGTCATGTATGTATGTAGGCCAATAGAAAAATTAAGCCAAAATAGCCCTACCTTTAGAGGAACTTTCTTGAATTGGTTCATTGCCTTGAACTGTTTGAGCCTATTCAATACTGCATTGTCAAGAGGTGTATCTGGCGCTTCACCGTCTTCCTTGAATGCAAACAAAACCATAACCCATTCACACCTAATCCTAGCACTCCACTACTTCTGCTTTATACAGCAAGCAATAGGCATTGAATTTATTAAAAAAATTACATTCATTCTAATTAAATTCACAGGAAAACACTAAATCATGACATGAAATAGTTTTGTAAGTTCAAGATATAATTTCATAAACACCTCCAAGCGACTAAATTAGCAGGAAAGAACCACTCACCTGAGCTAACTAAACTACAGAATCACGCGAAAAAACACCACCAAGCGAACACAATTTCTGCAAAACGATAAAATTAGATGATCATATAATAGTCCTGCTATAGAACACCAATAGAAGTAATCTGCAAAATGAACCATGTAAATCAAAGTAGACACATTTAGGCACTTATATCCAATTCTGGTAACTCAGAAGCACTTAAATTTGTACCACTATAAGATTGGCTATAGTTAAACCTTCTTCCTGACATTTTTATAAAGTTAAACCAGTCAACCATTTATTATATATTTGAAATATAGAGTACTGATGCACAATCACTTGAAGCAAATGGAGGGTGTGCCACATTAGAGATCTAATCCCTAAATATATGCTAGGTAGCTGTTACAAAGAAAAAGAGAAGTTCAATCTGTTATGAAACTATGCAAATGGAGTATTTCTCTGATTTAATGGGAAATGGCCATCACCACCAACACAAAAGCAAGAAGAAGAAGCAATTACAAACCATAAAGCTAAAAGTGAGAATGGATTGTGATGGTTGTGAGCTTAAAGTCAAGAAAGCACTTTCTTCATTAAGTGGTAGGTTACATTTTGTTATGTACATGCACATAGTATTCAACATGAAGCTAATTTATGAGATTATGAAATGTTGGGAGTGTGTAGGAGTAAAATCAGTGGAGATAAACAGGAAGCAGCAGAAAGTGACGGTAACTGGGTGTGTGGAACCAAACAAGGTGCTAAAGAAGGCTAAGTCAACAGGAAAGAAGGCAGAGATATGGCCTTCTGTACCATACAGTATGGTGACTCATCCATATGCTGCTCCATCTTATGATAAAAAAGCTCCTCCTGGATATAAGTCATGAATGGTTGGTAAGTTAAATTATAAGTCATTCAATAAACACTAATATAATCATCTATTGCATTAATTAGTCCTATGCTCTATCACTTAATTAAATGCACACAACTAATATTCTTCTATATCTTGCAATTTGATATCAGCAAAATAACATCATGTTAGTTGGTTATTACCTATTTATGGTAAACAAAGTCATAAACCAATTAATATAATACAGAAACAGAATTATAGTCTTCAAACCAACAAATTTGAACATTAAAACTCAAGTGAAAAATTAGAATAGGATAGTCAATTAGTTGAGCTGACTTAGTTTTATGTCATTATCTTTAAGAGGTAAATTTGAACAGATGCTAAATTTGAACAGAATTATAGCTTCAAACCAACATTTACTTTGTACTTTAAGAGTTAAATTATATTCCAAGAATAACCTTGAATCCAGAAACTTTTCTCATGACTGTTGCATTAAATTTGAACAGATGCTAAAAGAACCCATAAGACTAATTTGAACAAAAGAAAATTGCACATCTCAAAAACAAGACTATTTGGTTCGGTCTGAAATTTTCAGAATCTAATAGTTTCACTATTAGTTTCTCTAGCATCTTTGATCTTAAACTAGGTTTAACAACATTTGGATTTCCATAAACATTTGGATCTGAAATTGCAGTATACTGACTCCAATAAAGTAAAAACAGTGACTCCAAAAACATGTGACTCTAATTAATTCAAAATATTTCCAGGAAACTAACAACAATCAACAGTTAGGGTATACCAAGCAGCCTTAAAACAAACAGAATCATGAAGCAGAATCACTAACAACAAAGCGATTTAGCAAACACGAAAATGATTATAGATAGATAGAGGAAAAATGAACTTACAGAGAATGAAGGAATGGTGAACCCAAACGGTGACGAGCGGTGACGATCAGAGAACACGAGCGGTGACGATCAGAGAACACGAGCGCGACTTCATATTGTTGATTTCGATCCGTTGAAGAAGAGGATCTGTTGATTTCGAGCGCGACTTCACAGATTAATGGAACAAATTAACGGAAGCGAGGAACGATTTGTTAGATTGTTGATTTCTAGGTTAACGAAATGAAAACAAGGAACGATCGAAGAAGATGGCGACGAGTGAGAGTGAGAGTGAGAGTGAGACGATGAGTGAGGGTGAGGGTGAGAGTGAGAGCTTGATGAGCGATGTTGAGAGTGAGAGTAATTGGAATCTGAGAGTGAGAGTGATTAGTTCTTTTATTATTATTATTTTAATTTTAAAAACTAAAAAATCTGAAATAAAAAAAAGTAAAAAAAACTTTAAAAAAATCAGATTTTTTAAGGTTTTCAAAATAATAATAAAGAAATTTCCTGCGAAAAATGGTTCTTAGAAAATTCGGCAGGAAAATAAAATATTATCTGCCAACTTACCTGCCAACTTGAAAGCGCATCAAATATTCTGCATATTTACAATTTTGGTAGGAAAATTCGCAGAAATTACCTGCGGAAAATTTCCGCAGGAAATTCCGCAGGTAATACCAAAATTTCTAGTAGTGACCCCTTGTACCCTAAATAAATAAATTTTGACTTATAAAAAAAAATTATGTTGGTACTTCATCCATTTTTAATGTTGATATTTGCAGCAAATATGGATACAGTGTAAACAATGTTATTTAGAATACAACAGAATTCCTTTTTCCTCAAAAAGTGTAAGTAAGGAATCTTGCTATTATCACATGTTTGCATCTTCGCTAGGTAGCAAAACATATTAGAAGAGTAGGCATCCCTTTACCTGTAGGCTCTAGCTATGAGGCTTTCCCAGTCCGTATGTATTTTAGCGAATGCAACTAAAAATTGCTAGATAGAACTAGCAAATATCTCCAAGATCTTTATTTTATTGGGACAAAAGGAGTATCAAATATTATATATGCGGTGCACTGTAAGTGCACCATAATGAGACATGCTCATCACCCAAACTGTGGTTTTACCACGTGAGCTAAAAAATCAGTCAACTATAAATTCATTAATTTATAAGATTAGTGATTTACAATACTAAACAGTTGTTTAGTATTTCTTACTAAAGGAGTATAAGAGTAAATTACCCAATAGTAAAAAAAACGGATATCATTAATCACGCATAACACTTTCCCTAATTTCAAAAAAACTCACGTTGTGCAGAGAAGAAAACTCACCGTCACGACTAACAAACCCACTTTCCGCCATAGCCAACGCTACTCCTCGTCGAGTGCTGCTGCTCCGTTTAAAAACTTGTCGTCGCCGTCGCACCAGAGGGAACAACTAACTACGGTTGTACAATGACATGCCTTTTAATGTGAAGAATGGGAAGATTAGAAAGCGTTGACAAAGAGCACAACACTAACCACAAATATCTACAACACTGGTTAATGGCAATAAAGAAATACAATGTAGTAAGTGACAATAACCATAAATTAGTACAATAATGGTTAGTGGCCACTAACCACAAATATGTACAACACTGGTTAGTGGCCACTACAGTTATGTACAATGTTTTTTTATAGGCAAAGTGATTAGAAATTAGGGTGTTAATAGTTAGAGGGGGGGAGAGCGGGGTTCGAACCCCGTACGCCTACATTTTCACCAACGATATCCATTTCACTCAACCACATGAGCTACCCTTCTGGAACAATGCAGTAAGTGGCAGTAACCACAAATTAGTACAACAATGGTTAGTAGCTACTAACCACAGATATGTACAACACTAGTTAGGGACCACTAACCACAGATATGTACAACACCGATTAGTGGACACTAACCAATATGACTCAAGAGTGATCGTCAAATTCAAGGAATTGAAATAATCAGAAGAATGAAGCGTTAGTACTGTGAGCGAAAGAAAGAAGAGAAAGTCCGAGAGAGAGAGAGAGAGAGAGAGAGAGAGAGAGAGAGAGAGAGAGAGAGAGAGAGAGAGAGAGAGAGAGAGAGAAAAGAAAGGAAAGAGAGAACGACAGAGGAAGGGGAGACGTCGCCAGATAGACGCCATGGTGCGGCGTCGATGACGATGAGAGAGAGAAAACATGGTGGTTGCCGTCGCGAACCGGATTGTGCGCGTGAAGGTTGTTGAAGGAAAGTGATGGAATACATGGGAATGGAAGGCTACAAGATGTGTAAAATTACAAAGATGCTCTCTTTAATTGACAGTCTTTATATCATATTTCATTAAAACAAGAGGCATCCAACGACTGAGTGTGATTTAGTAAAAAATACTAAGGATTTGACTTAGTACCATAAACCACCACCCTTTTGAGTTACCCTCGCACCTAACGGGGATATGAGTATAATATTGGCATTTGAGTCCAAGGCGAAGAAAATGGTCTAATCAACAATGAACAAAAAATGCAAGTAACGTTAAATGAAATGGTGTAATAATGCATGGATAATAATTACCTCTAGATGTAACAACATATAATTAGAAAGACGAACCAGATATGAGGTAGTGTACACTGAAACACACTCGATTTTGGGTAAAAAAGAATTTATTTTTTTTGACAAAAAAAAAGAAGTTTGTTGAAAGTATGGTAATAGCTCCAGAATTCCATCGTAGATACACCATAAATTTCTAAACTAGGATGTCTTTGAAATTCGAATGCTCGCCAGAAAAAGAATCATAGAAAACTTGAAGAACAAACGGTAGAAATATAATAAAAAGTACATCATGATATATATATATATATATATATATATATATATATATATATTACTATTGAGCTTATTCCTTTTACTAGCCAGTTTTACACATTTCAAATTATAAATTGGAATATTGGGTTAAGTCACCACAACGCGTGCCACTACTAGGGCATTAGCTTTTTAAAAAGTACATCATGATATATATATATATATATATATATATATATATATATATATATATATATATATATATATATATATATTACTAGTGAGCTTATTCCTTTTACTAGCCAATTTTACACATTTCAAATTATAAATTGGAATATTGGGTTAAGTCACCACAACGCGTGCCACTACTAGGGCATTAGCTTTGTAATAATTTCAAATAATAATGTGTATTCAAGTGTTAATTATGTGATTTTTAATGAGGATGTTTGGGTTTTGTTGGGCATTAGCTTAATGCTCAGCAACATGCTTCGTAATGTTAGTTTGTTAATTCAAGTCTAGATTGAGTAGTAATAGTGAATGTAAGTCAATGGAGAAGTCAACTAGTTATAGAGGTCAACAGATATAAATTGTACCCCTTTCATTGACTTGTTAATGCAATTGATTAATACTACCTCCGTCTCATTTTATATGCAGTTTAAGGTTGTTGCACACATATTAAGAAAAATGATTGGTAGTCTAGATTTTATAAAAAGTGTTGTCTAAATTACTATTTAACCCTTTATCTCTCTACATAGATAAACGTGAATTATTTATTAAATGTAAAAAGTTGTCATGATTAATAAGGGAAATAGTGAAAAAGCATGATAGATGCTTTCTTGAAAATGTAAAACAACAATTAATTTGGGACAAATTGATTTTGCTAAAACAACTTATAAAATGTGACGGAGGTAGTAACAGAAAATCTTTTTTTCTGTTAACACTGTGCAACAACTCTCTCTTTCTCTCTATACTGAATTGCGTGAAACTTAGTGACTGTTCCAACAATTGGCGACGGTCAATTCCCAGCAAAGTTACCAGTATTCGACGGAAAACACTACGATCCCTGGGTGCTTCAGATGAAAGTGATTTTCAGATACCAAGATGTGCTTGATATAGTTAGAGATGGAGTTACGGCGACGGCGGGTGACGCGTTGCGCGATCAAAGAAAGAAGGACAACAAAGGAATCTTTCTGATTCACCAGTGTGTTGACTCTGAAGTATTTGAAAGAATTGCACAATATGAAACGGCCAAGGAGGCGTGGGATGCGCTAGAAACGGTGTACTCCGGTGACGCAAAATTGAAGAAGGTGAAGCTACAGACATTACGAAAGCAGTATGAACTGCTTCAGATGGAAGATCAATATTCAATCATGGATTACATCAATCGTCTAACAACAGTGACAAATCAAATGAAAATCAATGGCGAGACGATCACCGAGCAAGTGAAAGTGGAGAAATTGATGCCAACCCTAACCCCCAAATTCAACACCATAGTGACTGCAATTGAACAATCAAAGGATGTTAGCACTCTGAAATTGGCTGAACTACAAGGATCACTTGAGGCTCAAGAAGCAAGACTCAAAGAAAGAAACCCAGTCAAAGTGACTGAGAGTGCTCTACAGGCTCAGTTCACGAAGAAGAAAGGAAAGGGAAAATGGAAAGGGAAGACGGAGAAAGATGCAGAGTGTTCCTCTCAACAGAAAGCATATGAGAACAAGAAGAAAGAAACGAAGCCTGAGAAGAAGAATTTTAACAGAAAGAAAATCCAATGCTACAATTGTGATGGCTGGGGGCATTTTGCAGATGAATGTCCTTCTGAGAAAAACTCTGGTAAGAATTCTAAATCAAAGATTGAAGAAGTTAAATATGCTAAAGACTCTGATAGTGATTCTGAAAGTGATAGTGATTCAGATAATCAATTGCTAATTGCTAGAATTGAAACTGATAGTGAAAGTAATTTTGAAAATGATAGTGATTTAGAAAATCAATCATTAATGGCTAAAACTGAAAGTGATGATGGTGACAATAGTGACTCAGAAACCCCACTGCTTGCTGAAAAAGATGATACAGTTAAGAGAAATAAGGATCTGTGGTACCTAGATAATGGGTGTTCTAACCACATGACTGGGAATAGAAGCTGGTTCGTAAGTTTAGATCTCTCTGTTAAAAGAAAGATTAAATTTGCTGATAACAGAAGTATTTGTGTTGAGGGAATGGGGAGAATCTTGATAAGAAGGAAAGATGGCAAAGAATGTTACATCAATGATGTGTTGTATGTTCCAAATATGAAGAGCAATTTGATTAGTCTTGGTCAACTTCTGGAAAAAGGATATAAGATGATAATGAAGGACAGTGATATGAGGGTTTTTGATAAGAAATCAAGATTGATTTTGAAGGCATAGAAATAGTTGATGAAAGATGCATGATCACAACTATTGATAATGATAACTGGTTGTGGCATCAAAGATTTGGGCACTTGAATTTCAGGAGTTTGGCAATGTTGAGTGACAAGGACATGGTGATAGGGCTGCCAGTGATCAAGACACCAAATGAAATGTGCAGTGAATGTTGTAAATCAAAATAAGCCAGAAACTCATTTAAGAAAGCTATACAGGGAAGATCAACAGAAAAATTAGGAGTTGTATACTCAGATGTGTGTGGTCCTATGGAGGTAAAAACATCTGGAGGTAACTCTTATTTTGTATCCTTTATTGATGAGTTTACTAAGAAAATGTGGATATATGTAATTGAGAAGAAAAGTGACGTGTTCTCTGTGTTTAAGACATGGAAAGCACTGGTTGAAAAACAAAGTGAGACATGCTTGAAAATACTGAGAACAGATGGAGGTGGAGAGCATACCTCCACAGAGTTTGAAAAATTTTGTGAAGAAGAAGGGATTGTTCATGAGGTAACAGCTCCCTATACACCTCAACACAATGGTGCAGCAGAGAGAAGAAATAGAACTGTGCTCAATATGGCAAGGTGCATGATGAGAGGGAAGGGAATTTCTCACAATCTTTGGGGAGAAGCAGTCACAACAGCAGTATTTGTGTTGAATAGGTGTCTAACTAAGAGGCTACTGAACAAAACACCAGAGGAGGCATGGTGTAATATCAAACCAAGTGTTAAGCACCTTAGAGTATTTGGATCTCTCTGCTACAGACATATACCTGATCAAACCAGGAAGAAGCTTGATGACAACGCTCAACCTATGGTACTCATTGGATATCATCCAACTGGTGCTTACAAATTATATGATCCAATTAAGAGGAAAGTTAGTGATAAGCAGGGATGTCACTGTGGATGAATCAAAAGGATGGGAATGGAACAATGGTGAAGACAGTGGCAAGGAAATATTTCCTGTGACTGTTGCTTTAGAAGAGACAGAAGAAACACAACCAGCAGATGATGTTAGTGCAGACATGGTGCTAAGAAGATCAACCAGAGTAAGGACTCCATCAGTGAGATTGGCTGGTTACACAGGATTCCCTACCAATGAAGCAGACAATGAAGAGGGTGATGTGCTTGAGTTTGCTCTGCTATCTGAGAGTGAGCCAGTAAGCATTGAGGAGGCCCTAGAAAACCCTCAGTGGAAGGCTGCAATGGAGGAGGAATTGAAGTCAATAAAGAGAAATGATACTTGGGAATTAGTTGAATTACCAAGTGACAAGAAAGCAATTGACTTGAAGTGGTTTTTCAAGACTAAACTCAAGCCAAATGGTGAAGTGTCCAAGCACAAGGCAAGGCTTGTTGCAAGAGGATTCTTACAGAAAAAAGGCATGGATTACACAGAGGTATACTCACCAGTGGCCAGAATTGAGACCATCAGACTAGTAGTGGCCTTTGCTAGTCATATGGTTGGAAAATGTTCCAACTTGATGTGAAATCAGCCTTCTTAAATGGACCAATTGAAGAAGAAGTGTTTGTGAGACAACCACCTGGGTTCATAATGGATGATGTTAAAGAAAAGGTGTATAGATTGAGAAAAGCCTTGTATGGTCTCAAGCAAGCCCCAAGGGCATGGAATATGAAAATTGACAGTTCATTGCACAAGTTGGGTTTCACCAAATGTTCAACTGAATTTGGAGTGTATGTGAAGGCATCCAAAGCAAATTACTTGATGATTGTCTGCTTATACGTGGATGACATGCTAGTAACAGGTGAAAGAACTGAAGACTTAGATGAATTCAAGCAGAAGATGATGAATGAATTTGAGATGTCAGACTTAGGTGAGTTGTCCTACTTCTTGGGCATGGAATTCAAGGTAACAGGTGAAGGAACTCTGCTGCATCAGAAAAAATATGCCTCAGACATCCTTAAAAGATTCAATATGCAAGATATTGCAACCATGCTGTGACACCAATGGAACCAGGACAGAAGCTTAGCAGAGATAGTGAAGGAGAGAGGGTGAACTCAACACTGTACAAGCAAATTATTGGATCCCTTAGATATCTCTGTAACACTAGGCCTGACACAGCGTATAGTGTCGGAGTAGTGAGCAGATACATGGAAGAACCAAGGGAATCTCACCTACTAGCAGCCAAGAGAATATTAAGATATGTTCGAGGTACTCTAGACCTAGGCATATGGTTTCCTACGAAGACAACTGATGGTGAGAAGGCAGAATTCTATGGCTTCACAGATGCAGATTGGTGTGGTGATCTAGATGACAGGAAAAGTACAGCTGGTTACATGTTTCACTATGGAAAATCTCCTATATCCTGGTGTTCTAAGAATGAGAGTGTTGTAGCACTCTCTTCATGCGAAGCAGAGTACATTTCAGCAGCTTTGGGAGCGTGCCAAGCATTGTGGTTAGCAATGTTGTTACAGGAAATGAAATTGTGCAATGAAGTCTCAATGAAATTGCTGGTTGATAATAGGTCTGCTATTGACCTTGCCAAACACCCTGCTGCTCATGGGCGCAGTAAACATATAGAAACAAAATTTCATTTCCTTCGCGACCAAGTTAATCAAGGGAAGATCAGTTTGCAGCACTGCAAGACAGAAGAGCAGCTTGCAGACATTCTAACCAAGCCATTGAAGAACGCAAGGTTGGAGGAACTCAAACAAAAACTGAACATGAAGACGGTATCTAGCCTGAATTAAGGAGGCATGTTAGTTTGTTAATTCAAGTCTAGATTGAGTAATAATAGTGAATGTAAGTCAATGGAGAAGTCAACTAGTTATAGAGGTCAATAGATATAAATTGTACCCCTTTCATTGACATGTTAATGCAATTGACTAATAACAGAAAATCGTTTTTTCTGTTAACACTGTGCAACAACTCTCTCTTTCTCTCTATACTGAATTGCGTGAAACTTAGTGACTGTTCCAACACGTAATGTAGTTGGTTTTTCCCATTATTTTTTAATTTCCTTATATTCATTACTTTCTTTACTTCGCATTTTCCTATTATTTAACACGTGTCGACGTAATTATAGTTAAGAATAATAATGTGTATTCATTACATGTAGTTTCCTTTACTTAATTTGACCACATCTTATTTCGACCTAATTTTGTTTTTTCTACTCATTCCTCCACTTGAATAAAAAAATCCTTTTTTTGGGGAAATGTTGCAAGCGTATTCACTCTCCACCTTGTAATCTTAAAACAATTTTATGAATATTACAATTCCTTTTTGCAAGCGTATTCACCCTCCACACTTGTCCTTTTTTGCACTCTTGAAGAAACAATTCTCCATTGCGTGTTTAAATGTAATAGGGTGGTTGAAATATGGAAGAGGAGTGTTCCAGACTTTAATATTTCAGATTTTAATAATATAGAGACCCCCTTGGCAACTTGCGACCATTAGTTAATTCTCATGGTACCGTATTTCTTTGTATTTTGTCGAAAGTTTGGTGTAGTCGAAACCGTTTTATCTTTGATGGAGAAATTATTAATCCTTTTACTGTGGTGTTATAAGCTCAAGCGTTGTGTAAGGACATTCACATTGCTTATGGTAATTTAGATACCTTGCAGCATTCTAGAAATCCGATAATGGTTTCATGGTCTAGACAACCTCCTGATGTGGTTTGTGTGAATGTATATGTTAGTGCCATTACCAACTCGAGTCCTTCTAGTTTTGGAGGTCTGTTGCGTGATTCTGAAGGGATGTTCATTAGGCGATTCTCTAGATCTTTTGGTGTTTCTAATATCACTCATGTCGAGATTATGGCTATTCTTTTTGGTTTGGAGAAGTGTTGGGATATGGGTTTTAGGAAAAATTATCTGCTTTTCAGACTCTCTTTATGTCTTGAATTTAATCAGGGAAGGGAACCACACTTTTCACAGGTTTGATAATGAAATATCATTAATAAGAGGTATGATTAACAGAGATTGGGAGTGTTAGTTGATGCATACTCTTAGAGAGGGTAATACTTGTGCTTATTTTTGACTAAATTGGGAGCTCATGGGAATAACCCCTTTCTACTTTGACTTCTCCTCCTTCGAGTTTACTTGAATTTTTGAATGTTGATGCGTTGGGAGTTCAATTTGTAAGGCTTTAAGCCATTTTTCTTTTGCTTTTTCTCTTTTAGCCTTTGTAACAAAAAAACAATATAATAAATGTCATTTTTTAATTGTCAAAAAATAATAAAAGCTTTCTATTTTTATATTTCAACTCTATCCTTAACGAAACCATTTATTTGACGTAAATTCACAACGGATTGGCATATATTCTAGCATTCTTCTAAGAATTCCTTAGTAATGATTAGTAAATTTTTCGGTAACTATTATATAACAATCCAATGTTTAGTACATACTAATCACGAATTAGTGTTTGTGTGGTTAGTATATACTGACCACAATTTAGTGTTGGTATGGTTACCGAATTTTTTTATTGATGGGAAAATGGCTATTATACCCATTTAGTAACAATTACTAAGGAATTCCTTAGTACTCTAAGTCAGACTCCTTCTCTTCATATTCTTCTTCCGCGACGAATAAGTGATGCTTTCGTGTCAAATAAGCAAGCTTCCATGCATGAAGAGTAAATTTAGTAAATTTAGAAACTGTAGTTACAAAATTAAAACGGACAAAATTGGGGTATAACACCATGCCAGACTTCTCTATTTTATACATAATATATTAATATTAGTAAATATATTTAATAAAATAAAAACAAAAATTATACAAAGAATATTTAATAAACTAATATTAAATTTAAATAATTTTGGTAGTAATAAAATTTAAATTTAGTACTGTTAATTTATGTTAGTTTTCAATCGGCCCATGAATGCAAGCCATGGGCCCACAACCCACTAAACCCGAAAACTCACAAGATAGAAGTGAACGAGCGAAGAAAATGGCAGCTCAAACTGCACAAAAACAGGACGCACAGATTTCAAGTCTGCAAGTCACGATGGACGCACTAACTGCTCATTGTGATTCCGAATGAAGTAAATTTACTCATCACGGCATTATCAATGGGCCACAAATTGTAAAAGTAGCACAAATATGTAGGATTGTTGAAAACCGAACCAATCTAATAGAAAACCGTAAAACAAATAAACCCAAACAAAAAATTGATATAATCGAATCTATTTGAATTATTTTATAAACCAATTGTGCGGTTCGGTTTGATTTGCGGTTTTATTGCTACCACCCGAATCAAACCAAACCAAACTGCAAGTGATATTATGCCTTAGATCACTTCTGGGCTTCAATTTACAAGCCCAAATCCACTCCACTTACTAGAATCAGGGTTTCTAAAATTTAAATTAAGTAATGTTATTTTATGTTAGTTTTCTTTTTAGTAAGTGGTAATCACCACTAAACCCTAAAATTCACAAGAATCACCACACGCACTTTTTACTAGGTCGTCTCATTCTAGAATCAAGGGGGTTTCTATCTCTCACGCATTGCACTACGGCTAGTCTACTACCACTCTCACGCCTCACGCAGATATCAGCCACCACCGCCACAGCCAGAGCCCAAACCCCGCTGTCGTCTTCCCAAATCTTCCAACAGTTTCTCTCTCGCGGCAGCGGCCTCTCTTCCACCTCCTTAGTCCTTACAGGTAACCAGTGCTAATCTCCCTCTCTTCTGCTCTTTTTCGATTTTCAGCAAACCAGTATCATCGGTAGATGTTAGATTAGATCCTTACCAGAATAATAAATCTATATACTTTTAAAAGTTTTAGTATTTTGATTGATACCCCTTCTCTATCCTATTCATTCAGTTTTGTGGATCGTCCATCAAAATAAAGTATATGATATGAAAAGATACCATTGAATTGAATTGATTGATATATTGTTTCAGCCTTCCCCCTCTTTCTTCTGTTTTTATTCACTTATTTATCCTCTTGTTTTCTCTATTCCTCTATTTTCCTACTTTTACACCTCTCTCTTTCTTTCTTCAATTTATTTCCTCTTTCTCTATTATTCTATACTACAATCATTTAAGAGCATAAGCTGAAATCTGTCACTGATGCTGAATATGTTGGAGAAGAGGACAAAAATAGATCAATTGTCTTTTATCAATTATTCCTTATTTTAACTTTTGAGTTCTTCAGTGAATTTATTAATTGTTTAGGCATTTCAACTTTTGAGTTAATGTTGTCTCATCTTTCTTATTTATATGCAACTTCCATCCTTTTTTTTTGTGATTGACACTAATAAATTAATCTTTCCTACTTTATAATATCTTTGCCTCTTCACCGATTAACCCTAATTTCAAACTTAGAGAACAAAAACTAGTGGCAGTAGAGTTGAGCGGAGAACGACCAAAACCAAAAGAATGGTGGTGGGTGAAGAACAAAAGCGCAGCCGCATAAACCAAAAGAAACGCAAACCTGAGGAAAGTCCAGTTTCAAATATGGTAGCTGTTCGTGATCTTGATGAAGAGCAAATTTCTCCAAAAGGTCGTTGACATTTTGTTGCTTCGATTCATATCTGTTTTTTGCTTTCTTGTGTCACATTGTTATTCATCTGATGTTGTTATTGAACAGATAGCAAGAAAAAAATGAAAAAGGTGAAAAGTCCACATTCAAATATGGTAGCGGTTCGTGATCTTGATGAAGAGCAAATTTCTCCAAAAGGTCATTGACATTTTGTTGCTTCGATTCATATTTGTTTTTTGCTTTCTTGTGTCACATTGTTATTCATCTGATGTTGTTATTGAACAGATAGCGGGAAGAAAATGAAAAAGAAGAAATATTCTGAAGGTGAAGGAAGTAGAACAGGAGAGAATAAACCGACTCAGGAGAGTAATTCTCTTCCATCTTGCATTGATAAACTAAGAGATGAGCTTTCTTGTCCAGTATGATTCCTGTGACATTTCATACAATAATTTTGTTTTAATTCCATATTATTGTTGGAATATTTTATGTATTCATTTTTGTTTACATTTGTCTACAGATTTGTTTGGAGATATGCTATGAGCCAACAAGCCTTTGGTGTGGTCACAGGTATTATATCCAACGACAAAGAACACCCTCATTTTTAGTTTTAATTACTAACTTATGAATCATTTTTTAAAGATTAATAGTATTCTTACCTTTCCTCTATATGGCTTGAAGACGCAACCTTTTAGGTGTAGGAGAAACGTCTTACTAACTGAGGTGCCTTTCAATGTTAATCAACTTTTTAGAAACTCTTTTTAAGTAAAATAAAAGAAAACCTGATTGGTAAACCATGCTTTATTTCTTATAAAGATAAGGAAATGAAAAAAGCTGTTTGGTATAAATATTGTCAAAATATGTTTTGGAAACTGAAAAACAAAAAACTTGTTTGATATAGATTTCGGTTTTTCAATAATCGTTCAAATATGTTTTTGTAGTTGAATATCATAAAATAGTTTTAATGTAATATCTATTATATCAAATAAACAAATAGTTAGAAATGTTTTTGTATAAGGATATACTTTTATGCAAGACTTGTTTGACAGATATTTTATAAAATGAATGCAACTGAAGGCAAATGCTTAAAGAAATTTTAATCCATTGAATAGAAACTTTTTTTTATCACCTTAGATAAAAAGACAAATAAGCATCACACACTATTTAATAGACATACTTGGACTTGAACTCGAGAGCTTGCGTTCCCAAATCGCTGAAATTCATAGTTTTATGAAAGCATTAATAACTTGTCTTAGTAGCAAGCGACCATTAAATGATAACTTGATGTAAAGGTAATAGTTTTATTAAAGCATATGAAATTCTGTATTTAAAGTGACATATAATGTATTGTTAAAAATATGTTTAGTGCTTATAAATATTTAGTTTTTTTTCTTTTTGCATTTTCTTCAACTTTTAATTCGCCAAAGATTCATTAAAAAAAAATCTATACCTTCACCAATTTTTTTTGTTGCCAAAGCCAACTCTTTGGCACTATCAGACCTCATGCATCTAACGGATTTATTATGGGTCTTAATTAACAAAAGTGAAGAAATGCTTAATCTTCACCGATTATGCTCCTTAGCTAGTCTTTCATCTTTCCTCTACAACTCTTTTTTACTATGAGTGTTGTATCTTCTTGTTAGCAATATAAAGGGGGTGAAGGTTATACCATTAGGGGGTGAAGGATTTGTCACATTTCTTATAAATGTCCTAGTTATTAAGCACCAACACATATTGGAATACAAATCGAACATGGCATACAAAACAAGTAGATATTGATTATTATTTGAGAAAATATAAGTTCTTGAAGTGTTAGTGTTTGTGTCCAACCGGAGTGACAAATATTAGGACTACTTATAAAAGAAAGTACTTATTGGTTTCGTTTATAATTCTTAATTTCTATTTACCAATTTATGGATTTATGATTAAAAGTTTATAATTTTGCAGCTTTTGTATAAGATGTCTGCGACCTGTTATGATCGAGTTTGGCAATGAGTGTCCAAAATGCCAGGAATTTATAAGGTTAGTTTTACAAAATGGCATATAAGTTTTATATTCAACGGACATATTATATTGGTAGTTTATCTATTATTCATGTTTATATCTTGTAGAAAAGGTCAACCGTACTTTGTGAACACCGTTGTCTGGAACACAATACAACTCTTGTTTCCTCAAGAAGTGGAAGCGAGGAAAGTTGCTATTATATGCGAGCAAGAGTAGGTCTGCAATGCAAGTAGATGAACTTCTCTCCACCCAAAAATCTCATATTTGTTAAGGAGTTTAGTACTATTAAAAGTGTTGTGAACTTGTTTTTAGCATTTAGTTTATAATTTTTTCTGCTTTAATAGTGATGATCTTTGTTTTCCTTATTGTCTAGCGTTTTTTGTTATATCATATATATATATATATATATATATATATATATATATATATATATATATATATACATACCACCATCGATTTATCACTTTTTTTGCCCGTACATAATCAACAACTTAATTTTTTTATCAACGTTGTCCTATCAATTTACGTCCCTTGAACTCGAGGTTCAAAAGGATTATTAATCTGGCCATCCCCATCAAATATATTTGGTTAATATATTTGGTTTAATTTGCAATGTTATTGTTTGTTGAGAGTCTTTGGCTTCTATTCCAACCTAAGCTATTGAGTTCGACATCTTGTGTGTAACTAAAACTCTGTTGGGTGGGAAGAATTACATAAACAGACAAAGTCGTATATATGTTGTCAGTCATGTTCCCTTGTGTATATTGCAAATTCTACTATATCATGAAATATTGCTATTAGGGGCATCTATATGCAATAAAAAATGTCTAACTAGCTTAGGGCTCGTTCGGGGTAGTGGTGGGTTTTTCGTTTTTAGTTTTAAAGTTAATTCCAAAAGAAAAACTTATTTGTGTAAAATGGTGTTGATTTGTTTTTTTTTAATTTCAAAATAATTTTCCATCAAAACTCAACCAAAAAATATGTTTCATAATTTATGTTTTTGTTTTAAGGCTAACACAACCAATGGTTGCCAACTACCATTTTGACCACCATCAACCATCAACTATTACTCTGATCACCGCCAACCACCATCGACCATCGTCAATCACGACTTTGACCACCAACAACCACCACTATGACCACCTCTGTTGATTAGGGGTGTTTGCGATGCGGTTTGGTTCGGTTTTGAGACAAAAAGTGAACTGAACTGCAAGATAAAATTACATGCAGTTTGGTTTGGTTCGGTTGGCTTTCTAAAATAAAACCAAACCAAACCAAACCAATGCAGTTTGGATTTGTTCGGTTTATTCGGTTTTTTTAAGACAAAACATAATTTAAAACGAAGTTAAATTTAACTAATATAAAAAATGGCTAACATAAATCTTTAAAAAAAAATCTACTCAAATATATGTAGTATATAAATTACTCTCTTTTATTTCTTTTAAGATAGCTAAGACAATGTTTAAAAGAATTTGAATTAAATACTTTATTGTAATTTTTAAATATAGCATAACATTATGGATTTTTCGTAAGTGAGTCAAAGAATTAATTAAATTTAGGCTAGTAAGTGAGTGAAAGTTGGGTTTTAGTTGCATTTGGGCTAGTAAGTTAGTAAGAAAGGTTGTAAGTCAACTAGCCTTAGTGTTACTTGCGGTTTGGTTTGGTTTGGTTTTCGTAATCAAAACCACAAACCAAACCGAACCGCGCGGTGAAATGAAAAAAGAAACCGAACCAAACCAATAAGCAGCGTTTTTTTGCGGTTTTCGGTTTGGTTTGGTTTGCGGTTTTCTATTGGTTTCGTTCGGTTTTGAACACCCCTACTGTTGATCAATCTGACTATCACCAACTATCACTTCGACCACCAACAATAACCACTGTAACCACCTTGACCACCACTGACCACCACTCTAGCCACCTTCAACTACCACTAACCACCACTCTAACAGTCACTCTGACCACCTCGTGATCATCAATTTGACCACCAACAACTATCACTCTTACCGCTGCCAACACCACTTCAACCACCCGAAACAATTGTCTGGGACAAATTTGTCCCGCGAGAAAAATTGTCAGGAATCAATTTGGGTCTTTACTCAATAAAAAGTGATTTGTACCTTGCAGTGTTGTAGAGACTGCAGTTGGTAGGTCTCCTGCTGTCCAAGTGGTGTGTCAAAGTGATCATGGGTGGGGTACCTGCCAAGCCACTCCGACGCACAAGTCAATATTGAGAATAGAAGAGTGTAGCAGGAAATGATAATGTACCTATTTTTGAAATGATTGATAGAGAGAGAGAATGATTGAAATGAAAAGAAATAATAAAAAGTAAGTCAATAAAAAAGTGAATAAAGTACAATATTACCTCCAAAAAATGTGAGGTGTCAAGTACCAAGAATGTCTAATTTTGTAAATTTGTTAGCATATGATATTCTTATATTTTATATTTATTACTTATTATTATATTGTATTAATTAATTTCTCTCTTTTTCTTCTTTCTCTGCTTTCTTTTTATCAAAACAGAGTTACTTAGTACTAATCAACACATACATACAATGGGTGTCAAAAAAAAATACACACATATATATATATATAAAAAGGAAATTAAGGTGATAGCTCCCATACCCATTTTAAAATAGAAGGGTATCATACCCTGATTATTTGTCCTATTTTGATTGGTCCATGTGTCAAGTGTGTTTCATGTCATCTTTAAAATATACTTTTTTAAATATACCCAAATTTTAGAGTAATTATGTTAGAAGCCCAACTAAACTTTCACATAAATCACACAATAACATTCAATTTTTATGCAGAAATTTCTCATCCTCAACCATAATTTCTTAGATTTTCCTTCACTTTCTCTTCTTGCACACATAGCAAGATTCAATCTTCCTAAATGAAGTTGTTTTTACTTCTAGGGTTAGAGGCATTCCTTTAGATTTTTGAGCAACTAATTTTGCAGAACAAACACTTGACATACGCAACACAGAAGACAGATGAGAGTGACCAATTCAATTCAGAAACAAATGAGATGGTGCTGACATTCTTCACAAATAACATATACATCCAAAAGCAAAATAAACTCTTTAAGAATTGTGTCATGTGCTATCAAAACATTCAATGATTTACTAAGGATTGACAAGTATTCTTAAGGCTCTTCTCTGTATGCTATGCACAAAATCTAACAACGACAAAAATCCAATCCCTACGTTTGTATTTTCAGAAAACCAGGCAATACTCAAAGTGATCACAAACATCAGTCAGAACAAATATATTTCATCAATTCAACAAATAACAAGGTGCGGCGGCGGCGTGTTGTGTTGTGAAGGGAGGAGAGGGTTTCTGAATTTTGGGCAAAATGAAAGGTGCAGAGGCGGCGTGACGGCGCGACGGAGAACCCTAATCAAAGAGATGATGAAAGACTGTTTTTTTTTAAAGATACGACGGTTTGGTTTTTACTGGGTTACAAAACTTGATTTTGAAACAAATAGGATTTTGGTGTGATTTGTATAAAGAATTAGGCTCTAACATAATTACTCTAAAGATTTGAGTATATTTCAAAAAATACATCTTAAAGGTGATATGGAACACAGGTGGCACATGACCCAATTAAATTAGAACAAGTAATGAAGGTATGATACCCCTCCATTATAGAATGGGTATGGAAGAATTTACCAAAAGGAAATCATAGGATAACAACTTTATAAAATTAAACACTTTTGGTACTTACACCGCACAATTTTGGGGGTAATATCGTACTTTTATTCACCTTTTTTTGACCAATTTTATTCACTTTTTTATTGTCTTACTCTTTTATATTTCTTTTCATCTCAATCATATCAATCATACCCCTCTTTCTCATATTCTCTCCTTTCTTTTTTCCCTCTATTTCTCTCTCTATTTCTCTCTGTTTCTACAACCTAACTTTTTAGGGCGTGGTGGCGGCTATGGGGAGTGACTATGGCAGTGGTTGCAACATCACTGGATTCACTTTAACTGTATTTTTTTCCTCTCTCATTTGCATATTCCTCCATCTTATATTCTTCTCATTTTCTTTTTTCTGATTTTTAATCCATTTTAAGATTTGAAGAAAGTACTGACATTTTTTTAACTTTCTACAAGATAAGTTTTTTAAGTGACTTGAAATATAACATATTTCATCAACTTTTTCCTTTTTTTATTATTAATCTTTATAATACTTATGGATTCATAGCAAATGATAATAAATATAGTGATACCCGTGCGGATGCACGAGTATCGTACTAGTTATTATGGTAGGGAAGACATGATATATGTTAAGATTGTGAATCTAGTTTAGTGCACTTGTTCTATTTTGATTTGTTAGTTACACATGTATGTAACACATGTATGATGTATAATTTATTAGTCATCGTTGTTTTTAATTTACAGAATAATCTCTTCATTAATACATACCAAACACATTTTTTAGTGAATACATATCAATATGCAATATTTTATTTCTTATAATTTATATATAATAAAATATTAATATAGACGTAAGCGCAATAGAAAAAATAAGGTGGTCCTCCAAAAGGTCATATCTGGATGTCAATCAATTTTCTTGGGCGGTAGAAATATTTTAGATGGTGTGGTGGTAGTGAATGAGTTGATTGATTTGGCAAAAGAGAAAGAAGGATAAGTGCATGCTCTTCAAGGTAGATTTTGAGAAGGCTTATGACACTATATCTTGGTCTTTCTTATCTCGGTTTTAGTGAACGGAAGCCCAACTCAAGATTTTTTGGTGCAGAGTGGTGCAGAGAGGTCTTCGTCAAGGGGATCCGTTGTCTCCGTTTCTTTTCTTGATTGTTGTTGAGGGGTTGTCCGCTCTAGTTGATAGAGCAATATCTATGGATTTATTCGGCGGTTATAAGGTGGGTCTTAATCTCCAATTTTCAATAGTTCAATTTGCGGATGATACAGTGATGATCGGTGAAGCTACTTGGGAAAACCTATGGTGTATTAAATCTATCCTTAGAAGTTTTGAATTAGTCTCCGACTTGAAAGTCAATTTCCACAATAGCAAATTAATCGACGTGAACGTGGCAGAGGATTTCAGTGATCGTGGCTCAGTTTTTCTTCATTGTCAATATTCCTTTTAAATTCTTAGGAATTTCGGTTGGGGCCAATCCTAGACGGAGTGCCACTTGGAAACCGGTGATTGATATGCTCCGATCTTGACTTGCATTTTGGAAAGGTCGTAACTTATCAATTGGAGGTCGGGTAACTCTTATAAATTCTGTTTTGAATAGCATTCCGCTTTATTTTTTTCTTTTTATAAGGCCCCGAAAGTGGTGATTAATTCCTTAATTAAGATCCAACGGGACTTTTTGTGGGGGATAAAGGAGGATAGGAGGGGTATCTATTGGGTGGCGTGGGAAAAGGTTTGCCGTCCAAAGAAGGAGGGAGGTCTTGGAATAAAAAACCTTGAGATTCAATGTAACTCTTCTAGCAAAGTGGAAATGGCGCTTCTTAGTGGATGAAGAAGCTTGTTGGAAAGCTTTACTAAGGCATAGATATGGTGATTTATCTCTTTTCTTGATTAATGATATTCGGAGGGAGGGGAGGAATGAATCGCTATGGTGGCGAGATATTGTTCATGTTAGCGAGAATGTTATTCAAAGTGACTACTTTAATTCTAATGTGAGGCGTGTGTTAGGGAATGGAGAAGGGGTGAACTTTTGGATGCATCATTGGCTTGGTCACCAACCATTGTATCTTGTATTTCCTAATTTATTTGCAGGTTCTATGGATAAAAATATCTTGGTGGCAGCAGCTAGGCGGTGGATTTTAGGGCGCTGGCAGTGGCACTTTCCTGTTGATACTAATTCGGGTTCTGCTCAGGCTGAGGAAGCATTAGAGTTGTCTGTGATTTTGCAAGACGTAGCGCCTAGAATGGAGATTCTCGAAGGCTGGGTGTGGTTACCGGAAGCACATAATTCTTTTACTGTAAAGTCTTGTGACCATTTGTTGTTGCAATCAGTTAACAACATTGTTGTTCGGCCTGCTAACAACACCGAAGATGCAGCAAATCAGCTTCGGTTTTGGACAGATTTTTGGAAAACACAGGTACCATCAAAAATTAACATATTTGGCTGGAGAGTTTTTTCTAATGCTATCCTTACTCAAGAATTGTTGGTCAGACGTGATGTGATTGAATTTGGTGAAGCATCGTTATGTCCATTTTGTAAGCAATCAAATGAAGATTTATTTCACTTGTTGTGTGATTGTGTTGTGGCAAAACAAATTTGGGGAGAAATCGGTGACTGGCTTCGGTTGCAATTTGCTTCTTCCACGTGTATTATGGATCATTTTATTGGCTTCAATTCAGAATTCACTGGTCCTAAATCAGCCAAGATAAAACACATCATTTGGCTAGCAATGTGTTGGAGTATTTGGCTCGCGAGAAATAGATTAGTTTTCAAAGGGGAGGCTCCTTTGTTAGATTCCATTGTTAACCACATTAAATGTACTTCTTGGAGTTGGTTTATATATGGGGTGGGTAGTCATTCCGGTTATTCTGCTTCGGCATGGTGGAATAACGCCTTACTCTGTATAAACAATTTGTAATTGTGGGTTTTAAGCACATCTAGTGCTTATTAATGGAATCATTGCTTATCAAAAAAAAGTAAAAAGGTGGGCACGATATTGGACGTCATTTCTACTAGTTTATATATAATGAGAGATATCTTGTTAATTAATTTTGGCTAAATTATAGTTTTGGTCGTCTTATTTTCAAAATTCAAATATTTGATCCCTCTATTTTAAAACTCCGACATTTAGTCCCGTTATTTTAAAAAATTAAGACGTTTAGTCCAAAGAGGGTTTTTTTTGCTGAGTTGGAATCTTACCAAAAAAAGAGCTGCTCTGGCATAATTAAATGACGTGTGCAAGCTGCATCAGCTTCCACGTCGTCTTTTTTTTGGCAGGATTTTAACTCAGTAAATAACAACCTCTTTGGACTAAATGCTTGAATTTTTAAAAATAGGGGAATTGAATGTCCGGGTTTTAAAATAGGGAGACCAAATATCTGATTTTTTATTTTCAAAAAAAATATCTGAACTTTTAAAAATAATAAGAGGACAAAAACTATATTTAACATTTCTTTTCCATATATTACTTTTTTAGACCATTACACCTCTTTTTTGACAAACCATTGCACCTTTCAAATATCTGATTTTATAAAATTAAAATTTAAGATACAAAATTTTAAAATTATTAAGGTACAATACATTCTACCAAGAAGGGTTGGCTCTTCCACAATTCACATATGGATTGGTTTTGATTCACCTCCTCCTGGCATCCTGCCCTTGCTTTTTGCATATGCTAGCGGATTGCAGTTCTTAAGAACTTAGTTTATCTTTTTTCTTGCTTTCCTTTTTCCTTTATTTTCCTTTGTTAACCTAAAATAAAGGTTGGTCCGAGTGGTAACTAGACTTGGATCTCAATCCAGGATTTCGAGTTCGAATTTTGGGCATGACAAAAACTCTGTTGGAAGGGAAGAACCACATGACGCATCAATGACATGGTAACAAAAAAAAAGCTACAATACATTCTTTGAAACTACACATAAGACAACTAGTTGCCAAAGTATCTCGAAGTTGGTTTAGTTGTAGTTACGAAAGGAAAATCGATCTATAATTTTCCGATCGATGTTCTAGTTTGATCAGTTATATTCAAACAATTTGCTTATAAACTTTAATCACTGAACTGATGTCATATTGTGGAATATTGATTAAGACATCTTACCTTCATATGTACCTTCATTGTGGAATAGCTTATAGCTAGCTAGGACTAGAAAGGATATAATTTTATTTAATTATTATTTTTTTGACAATTTTATTTAATTATTATATGTTGTATATATCCTCATATTTATGATGCATTAATTGTTAAACTAGCAACGTGATATTGAGCAATGAATCCATATTATTCATAATTGTGTACAAATCAGTTTATATACTCTTGCATATAGTTCACTGCTTGAGCTTAAAGTCTAAAACAACCAAACTTAACTAACAAAGCAGAAATAAAGTGGGCCTGGCCCATACATCACTAAGTGCAGAAACAAGACAATTGAGCCCAATTTGGGTCCAACATATCCTCCCTCAAACTGAATTTGTTCAGTGAACCAGTGTTGCATCAGAAGCAGGTTCTGTTCATCACTTCGCGCTGCATCAAATTCAGTTTGATATGATGTTGTTCACACTCTGCACTCCTAGCATTCCCCTGAGTTTCTGAAAACTTTCAAACTTTAGAGGCTTTGTCATAATGTCTGCGACTTGATCCTGTGTACAGCAATGCAGCAATTCAATTTCTTCCCTCTTAGCCAACTCACGCAGGAAGTGGAATCTAATATCTATATGCTTGCTCCTCCCATGTAAAATGGGATTCTTTGACAACTTTATGGTGGAGTTATTGTCACATAGTATCACAGTTTTTCCTACTTGAGAGTGTCCTAGTTTCTCCATGATTCTTCTAAGCCAAATGGCTTGACAGGCACACATAGCAGCAGCAACGAACTCTGCTTCAGTAGTAGACAGAGTTACAATGGGTTGCTTCTTGGAAGCCCATGCAGTAGCTCCATTTCCTAGGATAAAAGCATATCCTGAAGTGCTTCTTCTGTCATCCATGTCACCTGCAAAATCACTGTCAGTATAACACAACAATTCATTCACTTCTGGCCTAGTGTACAGTATGCCCAAATCTACAGTTCCCTTTAGGTATCTCATCACTCTTTTTGCTGCTTGCATGTGTAACTCAGTAGGACATTCCATGAATCTGCTTATGAGAGCAACAGAGTACATGATGTCTGGTCTTGTTGCTGTGAGGTACATTAGGCTACCCACAATTTGCTTGTAATAGGTTGCATCAACCTTAGCACCATCTCCTTGCTTTGTGAGTTTAAAGCCTGGCACAACAGGCACAGTGACAGGCTTGCAGTTGTTCATACCAAATCTGCTTAGCACTTCATTTGCATATTTGGTTTGGTATATGAATATTCCTTGAGTATTCTGTATTACTTCAACTCCTAAGAAGTATGTCATCTTACCAAGGTCAGTCATGGAGAATTCATTCATCATAGATTCCTTAAACTTACTCATCATGTTGCTGCAGTTTCCTGTGAATATCAAATCATCCACATACAAGCTAACTGCTAAGAAATTGTCACTGACCTTGCCTTTGACAAATAGAGTATACTCTGAGTCACATTTCTCAAATCCTTCCCTGTGGAAATATGCTTCAATACGACTGTACCAGGCTCTTGGAGCCTGTTTGAGTCCATACAGGGCCTTTTTGAGTTTGTACACCTTGTCCCTGGCATCCTTCTGTTGATACCCTAGTGGTTGTTCTACATATACATTCTCCCTGATTTCCCCATGCAAGAAAGCACTCTTGACATCTAACTGGAATACTCCCCATCCTTCAGTTGCAGCAATGGCTAGCATGGTCCTAATCGTGTCCCATTTTGCTACTGGAGCATATACTTCAGTGTAATCTATGCCATACTCTTGAGCATAGCCTTTGGCAACTAGTCTTGCCTTGTGCTTATCCACTTCACCCTTCTCATTGTACTTGGTTTTGTAAATCCACTTCACACCAATTACTTTGGCATGTGCAGGCAGAGAGACAAGTTCCCAGGTGTCATTTTTAATAATTGCTTCCATTTCTTGGTCCATAGCAACTCTCCACTTAGTGTCTTTTACCGCATCTTCAAATGTGGTAGGATCTTCAGTATTTATAAATGCTGCTAGACTTTGTTCTTCATTTCCACACTCCATTGAGAAGTGTAAGTCTGTCTCATATGCATCCAAGTATGCAGGTCTCCTTCTAATCCTTCCTTGCTCTTGTGACTGGTTTGTTTCATCATCATTGTTCACCTGGTTCTCAATTGTAGTGTCAGTGGTAATTGTTTCATTTTGTTCACCTGTGCTATTCTCTTCTACAGCAGTGTCTCTCTCAGTCTCTTCATTTTCTTCATCAAGTTCTAACTCACTCGATTTTTCCTTGCCTTTCCAGTTCCATTTTTCTTCTTCATTAAAAATCACATCTCTGCTAATAATGATTTTTTGAGTGACAGGATTGTACAATCTGTAAGCCTTTGATTCTTCACTAATGCCCAGCAACACACATTTAACACTTCTGTCATCAAGTTTTTTTCTCTGTGCTTCTGGTACATGCACATATCCCACACAACCAAAGATTCTGAAGAACTTGGCTGATGGTTTCTTGTCTGACCATGCTTCTTGAGGTGTTCTATCTTTGACAGCCACTGTTGGGGATCTATTTTGGAGAAATACACTCCAATTCACTGCTTCTGGCCAAAATGTTTTTGGTACATCCTTGTCATTCAATATGCTTCTTACCATATTTAAGATGGTTCTGTTCTTCCTTTCTGAGACACCATTCTGCTGAGGACTGTATGCAGTTGTGAGTTGTCTTTTGACTCCACACTCTTCACAGTATTTGACAAACTCAGCTGATGTGAACTCCCCTCCCCTATCAGTCCTTAGACATGCAATTTTTCCTCCACTCTCTGTCTCAACAGAGGCTTTAAATTTCTTGAAGGTATCAAGTGCTTCAGACTTTGCAGATAGGAAATAAACCCATGTTTTCCTTGAATAGTCATCAATGAATGTGATGAAGTATCTCTTTCTACTATTTGACTCGGGTGTTAGAGGTCCACAGATGTCAGAGTGGACTAATTCAAGCTTCCTAGTAGCTCTCCATGCTGTACTCTTGGGAAAGCTTTCTCTGTGATGCTTACCAATCACACAACTATCACATACTTTGTTTTCATCATTTAGCAGAGGCAAGTCTTTTACCATTTCTTTCTGTGCAAGGAGCTTCAAGCCACTCATACCTAGGTGACCATATCTGCAATGCCATAGCTTAGCTATGTCTTCACATTCTGCCTTGTAACAACTAGAATCAATCATTAATGCAGACACAGGAAACACCTTCTTTTCAGTCATATTAGATCTCATTATCAGCCCCTTTCTTTTATGGTATACCTCACATACATTGTCTTCAAAATATACTCCCAATCCCTTCTCTTGCAACTGTCCAACACTCAACAAGTTGCTAGACAATTCTGGTATATATAGGACATCAGTTATGACTTGAATCATTCCTCTAACTTTGATTTTAATATTGCCCTTCCCTGCAGCCATTATAGTGGAACCATTTCCTAGCCTTACAGATACTCTAAAGGATTCATCTAGACTACAAAACCATTCTTTAACACCAGTCATGTGATTACTACAACCAGAATCTAAAAACCACTGCCATACCTTTTCTATAGGAATGTTCTTCAGATCAGTAGTGGCCATCAAGAGTAATTCTTCATCTTCCTCGCATTCTGCATAGTTGGCATTCTCCTCCCAACTTGGACATTCATTTTGATAATGTCCATATTTTTTACACTTGTAACATTGAATTGAATCTTTATTTATATTTCTTCCCCTGCCTCGTCCACCTCTGGTATTTCTGCCTCTTCCTCTGAAGCCACCTTTGGATGCAACAGTAGCCTTCAATGCTTGTTCTTCCTCTCCCTTATATTCGTTCATCAATTGTTCATGAACCAGCAGGCTTGCTTGCAATTCATCAACAGAAAGATCAGTGCCATTGGCTTCCATAATCGCACACACAACATATTGAAACTTCTTTGGCATAGATCGCAAGATCTTTTCTACCACTGCCGTCTCGTCCACTTTGTTCTCGCCACTCGCTTTCATCTTGTTAACCACTGCTAACGTTCTTGCGATGTATTCATTCACGCTTTCCTCTTCTTTCATTCCCAGCAATTCGAATTCTCTTCGCAAGGCTTGCAATTGCGCTTTCTTGACTTTCGTCGTTCCCTGGTACTTTTTCTTCATTGATTCCCAAATTTCCTTACCGGTGTCCTTGTTCATGATCGTTTCGATGATTCCACGATCTATCGCCTGAAATAGGTAGTTTTTGACCTTAAGGTCCTTCAGTTTGGCTTCGTCGATCAATTTGATCTGTTCTTGTGAAGCTCCGGTAGGAAGCGTTGGGATTCCAGTTTCTATGAGACTCCAGTATTCCTTGGAGCGCAGAAGATTCTCCATGAGCATCGCCCAGTGCTCGTAGTGCCCGTCGAACTTGGGAATCGCCGGTTGCACGAAATTCTTTTCCTCCGCCGTTGTTCCCGTCGTCATTGGTCGTGAATGAAGGTTTCAGTTCTTCCGTTCTCTGTAACTAACTGCGGTTATTGTGAGAGTTCTGTTTTGGATTTAGTTACCAAGCTCTGGATACCATTTGTTAAACTAGCAACGTGATATTGAGCAATGAATCCATATTATTCATAATTGTGTACAAATCAGTTTATATACTCTTGCATATAGTTCACTGCTTGAGCTTAAAGTCTAAAACAACCAAACTTAACTAACAAAGCAGAAATAAAGTGGGCCTGGCCCATACATCACTAAGTGCAGAAACAAGACAATTGAGCCCAATTTGGGTCCAACATTAATACTTAAGTTAAGGGCAGGAAATGAAATCCTGAAGGTACAATATTGGCAACAGTGTGAGTTCCAAGTCGACTGATTCCAACATATTGCAGAGTTGAAATGAGACCACCAACAGAAGGAAGGTTGGCATTGCAATTAGAGAGTGGTGTAGGAACCAATAGATTGCACCCATTGAGCATTGAAGATAGATCATATATCAATGGATTATCCATCACCATTGAAAATATTCCATCAATATCGGTTGTTGCATTAGAGAGCATCTTTCCTCCACATACTAGTTTTACTTCAGCATCTGAAATATTATAAACATTATAATTAAAGTTAGAACAATTGATTTTGGATTCTCTTCTATAATAAAATATATCAGCCACTTGGAGAGTGAAATATTTGGTCCATCTTGATTGCCTATTGGACCTAATAATAGTTATGTTTGAAGTAAATTGCACCTCTCTTTTTGTTACGGTATCTTGTTATTCAACAATAATTTCTAAGAGAGGATCCAAATCAATATATAAGGAATCCAAATCTCATAAAATCATTTTTTTTGACTCCCAAATCTCATAAAATCATGGTGATCATATCCACTATTTATTTTTATACATACCATTATTAGTACTCCTCATCAGTGTTAGATTCTCTATGGGACCAACAAACTTAAAGTGCTGCACTATTAAGTTTTATTTACAACTTCATTAGTCTAAAATTTTGTTAGGTATGATACCTAATATTTAATTATTTAATTATATTTAATTACATGTCATTTTTTATATTTATTTACTTTAAATTAAGTTTAAATTAATTTTGCCTACAATATTCCAAAGTTATTAAGAATTCTTCTTAATTTTTAAAATACGAATTCGGAATGAAATTACTAGTTCCCCTTATTTGTCTCATTTCTTATCCTTCCAATTAAAAATTACTAGTGATATTCAGCTTCATAATCATTAGTTTTCTTCATTAAAATGCCTTTTTTATCAATAAATTTTGTTTATGTCCCTTTCTTTTTTGTATTTTTTCTTTTTTTTATCAATAAATTTGTCAAGTACCGTAGAAGGTTATTGTTAGGAGGGGCTGTTAGCCTAACTGAGATGTCTTCTATCTTTGTGGTGCTTTACTTCACTTTTTGCTTAAAAAATTCCCTTCTTATTGATTGAAGGGAAAATAAAATAAATATTTAAATGAAGGTGTTAATTTAAATCCTGCAAAAAAAAATTATTAAAAATCTGTCAATTTATTTTCCCAAAATTCATTGTTCTTACTCCATATTTTTACCTGTGGTAGTTAATTCCAAATTCCAATATAGCTAAAGTACTATTTCATTTTTCGAATAAAAAAACATTAATTTAGGATAGTCAAAACTTAGCAAAATGAATGATAGTGAATTTGGCCTTACTAGAAAAAACTGGAGCTGCAGCACCTATGTTATCCTTGGAAGTGCAAAACACAGTTCCTTGAATATTTGCTGAACCAAGAAGATCATTGAGAAGACCAAGTTGAGATTTGGCTTGAGGAATTGCCATTATAGTAATTAAAAGAGAAGTGATAACATGCTTCAATGTCATGGTTCTCAGATATGTAGGTTAATTGCAACAACTTAGTTTAACACATACACAATTTTATACTATAGAGAATAGCCAGAATTAGAATTTACGTATGCTTGTGATAAGGTATGTGGTTTAGTACCACTTTGGCAATATTCTTTTTCTTGTCATTTTTAACTATAAGATTTTAGAGTTGTCATTTTTGTTATATAAGAGTTTGACATTTTTAATTTGTTATAGGCATAATAGTTACATTTGATTCCTTATAAGTAGACTATGTTATGAGCATCAGCATTTGCATATCAAAATAAGCAAAGTGGTTCTCTTTGTTGAGGTTATGTGGTCTTTAAAAAGGGCTAAAGAAAGTTGCCACTAATTTAAAGTTTGATATACAATCATGATTTGTTCCCACACCGTCCATCACTTGGCTTTGTTCATCACCATGTTTAGTGGAGACGTGAAGTAAAATTTTACACTAATGTTTTTTTAAAGTTCAATGATAAAAAAAAATTAGGGTGAGCAAATGTTGTCTTAGTCTAAAACAAAGAATATTCGTGTTTTTTGAGCACCTAAACAAGTTTTTTTTGAAGCAAGCCAACTCAAGTCATCTCATTCATTAAAATAGACGTAATACAATCGGGAATAACATCATGAATTTGGCGACGAGCATAAGATTGAGCCGCCCTAGCTAAGCTATGAGGTACACAACTGGTTTGTCGCCTAATATAACTGATGGCACAGTTTTGAAAATGAGAAACAAAAGTTTTACAACTAGATATGATAGCTCCAAACTCGTTAGCAAACCTCAATCTACCATTGAACGCGTCAACTACTTGCTTGCAGTCTAGCTCAATATCAACATTATGGATTCCTAACTGAGAAAGCCAACGAAAAGCTTCAAGTAATCTTGTTGCTTCAATCTCTTGTGGCTTCAAGTAACCACCGAACCAAACTGATTTTGCCTTGAGGAAACGACCGTCATGATCTCTGAGCCAAATTCCCACACCACATCTTAGCTGGTCTTCAAACCACGCTCCATCAATGTTGCACTTCACGCGCCCAACTGCTGGTTTTTGCCACTGCTGTTGATTCGTTAAAAGTTGCTGCTACTGCACTATGATTCAGTGTTGTCCCTGCTGTCTTTGATACAGCCAGGCCGAAACAAAAGATCCAGCTTCATGATACGCTAAGTTGGCTGGCATTTCATTCGAGTTCCATACCATGTCATTACATCTACGCCATATATACCAAAAAACAGCTGCAAAATGCCATTAAATTGTTGTTGTCCAGAACATCCAGCAGCTCGAAAATGAGCTCTTTAGCTCCCTCGGCTATATCATAATACGGGAAAATGGTTTGCCATAGTCCAGCTGCTGTCCAAACCGATTGAGCTTTTGGGCAACCAAAGAAGAGGTGTCATTCATTCTCATAAGCATCGTTGCACATGGGACACTCGTGAGTGCAATGAACACCCTTACATTGAAGCCTAGTTCGAACCTGCAAGCAACCACGTGCAATACGCCACAATAAAATTCTGATTTTATTTGGCACTTTAAGTGACCAAATCGCTAGCCAATTACCATCAACACGTAAATAAGATGTGTCTACCAAATGTTCCATGGCATGGTAGTACCCGGATTTGACTGAATATACACCATTCCTATTCAAGTCCCACACCATTTGGTCCTCACCAAGAGCAATCCTCCTAGGCATCCTCAAAATAGCATTAGCATTTTGTTCATTAAAATTGTCTCTAACTAGTCTTATGACCCGTGCGATGCACGGGGTGTGCTAGAATTGACGAATGCAAAATCCGTAAAATAGTAGTATTTATTGTAAACTATTTTAAATAGGGATTAGCAAAAATAGTAAAAGATAGATGTGTAGGAAGATATAGAACAAATATGGTTACCCACTGTTAAAAAAATAAATCTGCAATTTCCAATTGAGATTTCTAGTTTGATGGAAAATCCTCCAAGGAACTGATTTTCTTCGAATAGAGGTTGCCAACCACAGAGAAATACCAACTCGCTACGTAAGCATTTTTTTAATGTAAATACCACTATTGGATTACGACCAATATACATGGACTGATCCAAAATATTTGAAATAGAAGTAGTTTCGTCAACTAATTTAGGTTCCTCATTGAATTTAAATATTTTTGGTGGACCAGAAGGTAGAGTAGTTGAAAATAGCCTATTTCTAGGCTCAATGCCTAAACGATCAAAGCGTACAGACACCATTCAGATCCACCCTCCAAGATGAGGCCAATTAAACATTCAAGGTCCCGACGCTTTTAATGAAAGACTAATATCCTATAGTGCTTAGGAGCAAATTTCACACTGACTAACACCGAGTTTGTCCATTGCGGGAATCGAACTCGGGAGCACTGGGTCGACCCTTGTGCCCCAGGATAGCCTATGCCATTGTGTCAATGGTGTTAGTTTGTAAAATATGAAATCTAATAACTGTGAATAAAAATTAAATTATAACTATAAATTTAATATGAAGATTATAAAATTAAAAAGGAACATTAGCAAAGACATTTGTTTTTGGTGAAAGACATTAGCAAAGACATTTAATTTGAACATCCTCCATAGATAATAAGAAGAGAAAGTCTAAAGAATTTTAATAACATAATCAACATTCATCAAATGTAGATAAAAACTTAACTCATATTAGAAAGAAAAGAAGACACCATATAATTAAAAAGTGAAACATGTGGGTATCATGCATGGTTGGATGAAAACCCATGATAACATAGGAGCAGTTATACAAAGTTGAGAAAGTTCTATTGTAAATGTGGCAGAAGTTCCCATTGAAAGAAGATGATGGAGGTTCTAATACCTGTTGAACAGTTAACATTTTTTCTGAACCACAAATATACTAAAGCACACTCCTTAGCATCTCACTTTATGTACTTTGTCATGAAATTAAATATTTTTTCCCTAACCGGTTATTGAGGAACAAACTTTGCATATTTGAACAGTTTAAATTTTTTCTGAATGCCAAAATACCCCAAAATACATTGTTTAACATCTCACATTACATATTTTGCCACGAAGTTAACTATTGTTTTCACATAATTTATTATTGAGCGATGAATTTCACGTATTTAAACATCTAAAATATTTTTTACACCATAAAATACTCCTTAAATATAAAATAAAAGAAAAAATAGAAAAAAAATGGAACCTTTATTCTGTGGAACCTTAAAATATTAAAAAAAAAGGGGGAAAAACTGGAGTTATAAAAGAAAAAAAAGGAGTGGCAATTGGTGTAAATTTTGTGGAAATTGGAGATGAATTTGTAGCTATAGTTTGGCGCCTTACATGCCAACTCGCATATAATTCTTAGATTAATGAAACTTTCCATTCATTTAGGTTTCTAATTAAAATAGCATTAACATTAAACAAGTTATGTATCCTGAAATCAAGCTAACTGACGAGTGACTAACTAGCGCATGAATTTATATTGCTATTCAAAATACATAATTGCTATCTAATACATAATTGATATTGTCAAAAAAATACATAATTGAATTTATTCAAATTTTATTCGCATTCTAGTATGTCACAAAAAATATTTAACAATGTTGCTTTGATTGTTATCAAAAATGATTTTTTAAAGAACCATAAATATCAACGAATATTTAATGATTTTGCAAAAAAAAATGTAAGGAGGGTAGTATTTAAATGATTACATGGCACAATATTTTTAGTTTGCTCTGTATGGGTACCCTATATCTAATGTATTAATTATGTGATTTTTAATGACGATGCTTGGGTTTTGCTGGGCATTAGCTTCTAATGCTCAGCAACATACTTCGTAATGTAGTTGGTTTTCCCCATTATTTTTTTATTTCCTTATACTCGTTATTTTGTCTACTTCGTATTTATTTTTTGTTGTTTTGTGGTATAACCTTCTTTTATTTAACACGTGTTGTCGTAATTATACTTAAGAATAATAATGTGTATTCAATTGTAATGTGTTAATTACGTGATTTTTAATGAGGATGCTTGGGTTTTGCTGGGCATTAGCTTTTAATGCTCAGCAACATGCTTCGTAATGTAGTTGGTTTTTCCTATTATTTTTTAATTTCCTTATATTCATTACTTTCTTTACTTCGCATTTTCCTATTATTTAACACGTGTCGACGTAATTATAGTTAAGAATAATAATGTGTATTCATTGCATGTAGTTTCCTTTACTTAATTTGACCACATCTTATTTTGACCTAATTTTATTTTTTCTACTCATGCCTCCACTTGAATAAAAAAATCCTTTTTTTGGAGAAATATTGCAAGCGTATTCACTCTCCACCTTGTAATCTTAAAACAATTTTATGAATATTACAATTCCTTTTTGCAAGCGTATTCACCCTCCACACTTGTCCTTTTTTGCACTCATAAAGAAACAATTCTCCATTGCTTGTTTAAATGTAATAGGGTGGTTGAAATATGGAAGAGGAGTGTTCCAGACTTTAATATTTCAGATTTTAATAATATAGACCCCCTTGGCAACTTGCGTCGATTAGTTAATTCTCATGGTACCGTATTTCTTTGTATTTTGTGGAAAGTTTGGTGTAGTCGAAACCGTTTTATCTTTGATGGAGAAATTATTAATCCTTTTACTGTGGTGTTATAAGCTCAAGCCTTGTGTAAGGACATTCACATTGCTTATGGTAATTTAGATACCTTGCAGCATTCTAGAAATCCGATAATGGTTTCATGGTCTAGACCACCTCCTGATGTGGTTTGTGTGAATGTATATGGTAGTGCCATTACATACTCGAGTCCTTCTAGTTTTGGAGGTCTGTTGCGTGATTCTGAAGGGATGTTCATTAGGAGATTCTCTGGATCTCTTGGTATTTCTAATATCACTCATGTCGAGATTATGGCTATTCTTTTTGGTTTGGAAAAGTGTTGGGATATAGGTTTTAGGAAAAATTATCTGCTTTTCAGACTCTCTTTATGTCTTGAATTTAATCAGGGAAGGGAACCACACTTTTCACAGGTTTGATAATGAAATATCATTAATAAGAGGTATGATTAACAGAGATTGGGAGTGTTAGTTGATGCATACTCTTAGAGAGGGTAATACTTGTGCTTATTTTTGGCTAAATTGGGAGCTCATGGGAATAACCCCTTTCTACTTTGACTTCTCCTCCTTCGAGTTTACTTGAATTTTTGAATGTTGATGCGTTGGGAGTTCAATTTGTAAGGCTTTAAGCCATTTTTCTTTTGCTTTTTCTCTTTTAGCCTTTGTAACAAAAAAACAATATAATAAATGTCATTTTTTAATTGTCAAAAAATAATAAAAGCTTTCTATTTTTATATTTCAACTCTATCCTGAACGAAACCATTTATTTGACGTAAATTCACAACGGATTGGCATATATTCTAGCATTCTTCTAAGAATTCCTTAGTAACGATTAGTAAATTTTTCGATAACCATTATATAACAATCCAATGTTTAGTACATACTAATCACGAATTAGTGTTTGTGTGGTTAGTATATACTGACCACAATTTAGTGTTGGTATGGTTACCGATTTTTTTTATTGATGGGAAAATGGCTATTATACCCATTTAGTAACAATTACTAAGGAATTCCTTAGTATTGTAAGTCAGACTTCTTCTCTTCATACTCTTCTTCCGTGACGAATAAGTGATGCTTTCGTGTCAAATAAGCAAGCTTCCATGCATGAAGAGTAAATTTAGTAAATTTAGAAACTGTAGTTACAAAATTAAAACGGACAAAATTGGGGTATAACACCATGCCAGACTTCTCTATTTTATACATAATATATTAATATTAGTAAATATATTTAATAAAATAAAAACAAAAATTATACAAAGAATATTTAATAAACTAATATTAAATTTAAATAATTTTGGTAGTAATAAAATTTAAATTTAGTACTGTTAATTTATGTTAGTTTTCAATCGGCCCATGAATGCAAGCCATGGGCCCACAACCCACTAAACCCGAAAACTCACAAGATAGAAGTGAACGAGCGAAGAAAATGGCAGCTCAAACTGCACAAAAACAGGACGCACAGATTTCAAGTCTGCAAGTCACGATGGACGCACTAACTGCTCATTGTGATTCCGAATGAAGTAAATTTACTCATCACGGCATTATCAATGGGCCACAAATTGTAAAAGTAGCACAAATATGTAGGATTGTTGAAAACCGAACCAATCTAATAGAAAACCGTAAAACAAATAAACCCAAACAAAAAATTGATATAATCGAATCTATTTGAATTATTTTATAAACCAATTGTGCGGTTCGGTTTGATTTGCGGTTTTATTGCTACCACCCGAATCAAACCAAACCAAACTGCAAGTGATATTATGCCTTAGATCACTTCTGGGCTTCAATTTACAAGCCCAAATCCACTCCACTTACTAGAATCAGGGTTTCTAAAATTTAAATTAAGTAATGTTATTTTATGTTAGTTTTCTTTTTAGTAAGTGGTAATCACCACTAAACCCTAAAATTCACAAGAATCACCACACGCACTTTTTACTAGGTCGTCTCATTCTAGAATCAAGGGGGTTTCTATCTCTCACGCATTGCACTACGGCTAGTCTACTACCACTCTCACGCCTCACGCAGATATCAGCCACCACCGCCACAGCCAGAGCCCAAACCCCGCTGTCGTCTTCCCAAATCTTCCAACAGTTTCTCTCTCGCGGCAGCGGCCTCTCTTCCACCTCCTTAGTCCTTACAGGTAACCAGTGCTAATCTCCCTCTCTTCTGCTCTTTTTCGATTTTCAGCAAACCAGTATCATCGGTAGATGTTAGATTAGATCCTTACCAGAATAATAAATCTATATACTTTTAAAAGTTTTAGTATTTTGATTGATACCCCTTCTCTATCCTATTCATTCAGTTTTGTGGATCGTCCATCAAAATAAAGTATATGATATGAAAAGATACCATTGAATTGAATTGATTGATATATTGTTTCAGCCTTCCCCCTCTTTCTTCTGTTTTTATTCACTTATTTATCCTCTTGTTTTCTCTATTCCTCTATTTTCCTACTTTTACACCTCTCTCTTTCTTTCTTCAATTTATTTCCTCTTTCTCTATTATTCTATACTACAATCATTTAAGAGCATAAGCTGAAATCTGTCACTGATGCTGAATATGTTGGAGAAGAGGACAAAAATAGATCAATTGTCTTTTATCAATTATTCCTTATTTTAACTTTTGAGTTCTTCAGTGAATTTATTAATTGTTTAGGCATTTCAACTTTTGAGTTAATGTTGTCTCATCTTTCTTATTTATATGCAACTTCCATCCTTTTTTTTTGTGATTGACACTAATAAATTAATCTTTCCTACTTTATAATATCTTTGCCTCTTCACCGATTAACCCTAATTTCAAACTTAGAGAACAAAAACTAGTGGCAGTAGAGTTGAGCGGAGAACGACCAAAACCAAAAGAATGGTGGTGGGTGAAGAACAAAAGCGCAGCCGCATAAACCAAAAGAAACGCAAACCTGAGGAAAGTCCAGTTTCAAATATGGTAGCTGTTCGTGATCTTGATGAAGAGCAAATTTCTCCAAAAGGTCGTTGACATTTTGTTGCTTCGATTCATATCTGTTTTTTGCTTTCTTGTGTCACATTGTTATTCATCTGATGTTGTTATTGAACAGATAGCAAGAAAAAAATGAAAAAGGTGAAAAGTCCACATTCAAATATGGTAGCGGTTCGTGATCTTGATGAAGAGCAAATTTCTCCAAAAGGTCATTGACATTTTGTTGCTTCGATTCATATTTGTTTTTTGCTTTCTTGTGTCACATTGTTATTCATCTGATGTTGTTATTGAACAGATAGCGGGAAGAAAATGAAAAAGAAGAAATATTCTGAAGGTGAAGGAAGTAGAACAGGAGAGAATAAACCGACTCAGGAGAGTAATTCTCTTCCATCTTGCATTGATAAACTAAGAGAGGAGCTTTCTTGTCCGGTATGATTCCTGTGACATTTCATACAATAATTTTGTTTTAATTCCATATTATTGTTGGAATATTTTATGTATTCATTTTTGTTTACATTTGTCTACAGATTTGTTTGGAGATATGCTATGAGCCAACAAGCCTTTGGTGTGGTCACAGGTATTATATCCAACGACAAAGAACACCCTCATTTTTAGTTTTAATTACTAACTTATGAATCATTTTTTAAAGATTAATAGTATTCTTACCTTTCCTCTATATGGCTTGAAGACACAACCTTTTAGGTGTAGGAGAAACGTCTTACTAACTGAGGTGCCTTTCAATGTTAATCAACTTTTTAGAAACTCTTTTTAAGTAAAATAAAAGAAAACCTGATTGGTAAACCATGCTTTATTTCTTATAAAGATAAGGAAATGAAAAAAGCTGTTTGGTATAAATATTGTCAAAATATGTTTTGGAAACTGAAAAACAAAAAACTTGTTTGATATAGATTTCGGTTTTTCAATAATCGTTCAAATATGTTTTTGTAGTTGAATATCATAAAATAGTTTTAATGTAATATCTATTATATCAAATAAACAAATAGTTAGAAATGTTTTTGTATAAGGATATATTTTTATGCAAGACTTGTTTGACAGATATTTTATAAAATGAATGCAACTGAAGGCGAATGCTTAAAGAAATGTTAATCCATTGAATAGAAACTTTTTTTTATCACCTTAGATAAAAAGACAAATAAGCATCACACACTATTTAATAGACATACTTGGACTTGAACTCGAGAGCTTGCGTTCCCAAATCGCTGAAATTCATAGTTTTATGAAAGCATTAATAACTTGTCTTAGTAGCAAGCGACCATTAAATGATAACTTGATGTAAAGGTAATAGTTTTATTAAAGCATATGAAATTCTGTATTTAAAGTGACATATAATGTATTGTTAAAAATATGTTTAGTGCTTATAAATATTTAGTTTTTTTTCTTTTTGCATTTTCTTCAACTTTTAATTCGCCAAAGATTCATTAAAAAAAATCTATACCTTCACCAATTTTTTTTGTTGCCAAAGCCAACTCTTTGGCACTATCAGACCTCATGCATCTAACGGATTTATTAAATTGGGTCTTAATTAACAAAAGTGAAGAAATGCTTAATCTTCACCGATTATGCTCCTTAGCTAGTCTTTCATCTTTCCTCTACAACTCTTTTTTACTATGAGTGTTGTATCTTCTTGTTAGCAATATAAAGGGGGTGAAGGTTATACCATTAGGGGGTGAAGGATTTGTCACATTTCTTATAAATGTCCTAGTTATTAAGCACCAACACATATTGGAATACAAATCGAACATGGCATGCAAAACAAGTAGATATTGATTATTATTTGAGAAAATATAAGTTCTTGAAGTGTTAGTGTTTGTGTCCAACCGGAGTGACAAATATTAGGACTACTTATAAAAGAAAGTACTTATTGGTTTCGTTTATAATTCTTAATTTCTATTTACCAATTTATGGATTTATGATTAAAAGTTTATAATTTTGCAGCTTTTGTATAAGATGTCTGCGACCTGTTATGATCGAGTTTGGCAATGAGTGTCCAAAATGCCAGGAATTTATAAGGTTAGTTTTACAAAATGGCATATAAGTTTTATATTCAACGGACATATTATATTGGTAGTTTATTATATTGGTAGTTTATCTATTATTCATGTTTATATCTTGTAGAAAAGGTCAACCGTACTTTGTGAACACCGTTGTCTGGAACACAATACAACTCTTGTTTCCTCAAGAAGTGGAAGCGAGGAAAGTTGCTATTATATGCGAGCAAGAGTAGGTCTGCAATGCAAGTAGATGAACTTCTCTCCACCCAAAAATCTCATATTTGTTAAGGAGTTTAGTACTATTAAAAGTGTTGTGAACTTGTTTTTAGCATTTAGTTTATAATTTTTTCTGCTTTAATAGTGATGATCTTTGTTTTCCTTATTGTCTAGCGTTTTTTGTTATATCATATATATATATATATATATATATATATATATATATATATATATATATATATATACATACCACCATCGATTTATCACTTTTTTTGCCCGTACATAATCAACAACTTAATTTTTTTATCAACGTTGTCCTATCAATTTACGTCCCTTGAACTCGAGGTTCAAAAGGATTATTAATCTGGCCATCCCCATCAAATATATTTGGTTAATATATTTGGTTTAATTTGCAATGTTATTGTTTGTTGAGAGTCTTTGGCTTCTATTCCAACCTAAGCTATTGAGTTCGACATCTTGTGTGTAACTAAAACTCTGTTGGGTGGGAAGAATTACGTAAACAGACAAAGTCGTATATATGTTGTCAGTCATGTTCCCTTGTGTATATTGCAAATTCTACTATATCATGAAATATTGCTATTAGGGGCATCTATATGCAATAAAAAATGTCTAACTAGCTTAGGGCTCGTTTGGGGTAGTCGTGGGTTTTTGGTTTTTAGTTTTAAAGTTAATTCCAAAAGAAAAACTTATTTGTGTAAAATGGTGTTGATTTGTTTTTTTTTTTTTTAATTTCAAAATAATTTTCCATCAAAACTCAACCAAAAAATATGTTTCATAATTTATGTTTTTGTTTTAAGGCTAACACAACCAATGGTTGCCAACTACCATTTTGACCACCATCAACCATCAACTATTACTCTGATCACCGCCAACCACCATCAACCATCGTCAATCACGACTTTGACCACCAACAACCACCACTATGACCACCTCTGTTGATTAGGGGTGTTTGCGATGCGGTTTGGTTCGGTTTTGAGACAAAAAGTGAACTGAACTGCAAGATAAAATTACATGCAGTTTGGTTTGGTTCGGTTGGCTTTCTAAAATAAAACCGAACCAAACCAAACCAATGCAGTTTGGATTGGTTCGGTTTATTCGGTTTTTTAAGACAAAACATAATTTAAAACGAAGTTAAATTTAACTAACATAAAAAATGGCTAACATAAATCTTTAAGAAAAAATCTACTCAAATATATGTAGTATATAAATTACTCTCTTTTATTTCTTTTAAGATAGCTAAGACAATGTTTAAAAGAATTTGAATTAAATACTTTATTGTAATTTTTAAATATAGCATAACATTATGGATTTTTCGTAAGTGAGTCAAAGAATTAATTAAATTTAGGCTAGTAAGTGAGTGAAAGTTGGGTTTTAGTTGCATTTGGGCTAGTAAGTTAGTAAGAAAGGGTGTAAGTCAACTAGCCTTAGTGTTACTTGCGGTTTGGTTTGGTTTGGTTTGGTTTTCGTAATCAAAACCACAAACCAAACCGAACCGCGCGGTGCAATGAAAAAAGAAACCGAACCAAACTAATAAGCAGCGTTTTTTTGCGGTTTTCGGTTTGGTTTGGTTTGCGGTTTTCTATTGGTTTCGTTCGGTTTTGAACACCCCTACTGTTGATCAATCTGACTATCACCAACTATCACTTCGACCACCAACAATAACCAATGTAACCACCTTGACCACCACTGACCACCACTCTAGCCACCTTCAACTACCACTAACCACAACTCTAACAGTCACTCTGACCACCTCGTGATCATCAATTTGACCACCAACAACTATCACTCTTACCGCTACCGACACCACTTCAACCACCCGAAACAATTGTCTGGGACAAATTTGTCCCGCGAGAAAAATTGTCAGGAATCAATTTGGGTCTTTACTCAATAAAAAGTGATTTGTACCTTGCAGTGTTGTAGAGACTGCAGTTGGTAGGTCTCCTGCTGTCCAAGTGGTGTGTCAAAGTGATCATGAGTGGGGTACCTGCCAAGCCACTCCGACGCATAAGTCAATATTGAGAATAGAAGAGTGTAGCAGGAAATGATAATGTACCTATTTTTGAAATGATTGATAGAGAGAGAGAGAATGATTGAAATGAAAAGAAATAATAAAAAGTAAGTCAATAAAAAAGTGAATAAAGTACAATATTACCTCCAAAAAATGTGAGGTGTCAAGTACCAAGAAAGTCTAATTTTGTAAATTTGTTAGCATATGATATTCTTATATTTTATATTTATTACTTATTATTATATTGTATTAATTAATTTCTCTCTTTTTCTTCTTTCTCTGCTTTCTTTTTATCAAAACAGAGTTACTTAGTACTAATCAACACATACATACAATGGGTGTCAAAAAAAATACACACATATAATATATAAAAAGAAAGGTGATTGCTCCCATACCCATTTTAAAATAGAAGGGTATCATACCCTGATTATTTGTCCTATTTTGATTGGTCCATGTGTCAAGTGTGTTTCATGTCATCTTTAAAATATACTTTTTTAAATATACCCAAATTTTAGAGTAATTATGTTAGAAGCCCAACTAAACTTTCACATAAATCACACAATAACATTCAATTTTTATGCAGAAATTTCTCATCCTCAACCATAATTTCTTAGATTTTCCTTCACTTTCTCTTCTTGCACACATAGCAAGATTCAATCTTCCTAAATGAAGTTGTTTTTACTTCTAGGGTTAGAGGCATTCCTTCAGATTTTTGAGCAACTAATTTTGCAGAACAAACACTTGACATACGCAACACAGAAGACAGATGAGAGTGACCAATTCAATTCAGAAACAAATGAGATGGTGCTGACATTCTTCACAAATAACATATACATCCAAAAGCAAAATAAACTCTTTAAGAATTGTGTCATGTGCTATCAAATCATTCAATGATTTACTAAGGATTGACAAGTATTCTTAAGGCTCTTCTCTGTATGCTATGCACAAAATCTAACAACGACAAAAGTCCAATCCCTACGTTTGTATTTTCAGAAAACCAGGCAATACTCAAAGTGATCACAAACATCAGTCAGAACAAATATATTTCATCAATTCAACAAATAACAAGGTGCGGCGGCGGCGTGTTGTGTTGTGAAGGAAGGAGAGGGTTTCTGAATTTTGGGCAAAATGAAAGGCGCAGAGGCGGCATGACGGCGCGACTGAGAACCCTAATCAAAGAGATGATGAAAGACTGTTTTTTTTAAAGATACGACGGTTTGGTTTTTACTGGGTTACAAAACTTGATTTTGAAACAAATAGGATTTTGGTGTGATTTGTATAAAGAATTAGGCTCTAACATAATTACTCTAAAGATTTGAGTATATTTCAAAAAATACATCTTAAAGGTGATATGGAACACAGGTGGCACATGACCCAATTAAATTAGAACAAGTAATGAAGGTATGATACCCCTCCATTATAGAATGGGTATGGAAGAATTTACCAAAAGGAAATCATAGGATAACAACTTTATAAAATTAAACACTTTTGGTACTTACACCGCACAATTTTGGGGGTAATATCGTACTTTTATTCACCTTTTTTTGACCAATTTTATTCACTTTTTTATTGTCTTACTCTTTTATATTTCTTTTCATCTCAATCATATCAATCATCCCCCTCTTTCTCAAATTCTCTCCTTTCTTTTTTCCCTCTATTTCTCTCTGTTTCTACAACCTAACTTTTTAGGGCGTGGTGGCGGCTATGGGGAGTGACTATGGCAGTGGTTGCAACATCACTGGATTCACTTTAACTGTATTTTTTTCCTCTCTCATTTGCATATTCCTCCATCTTATATTCTTCTCATTTTCTTTTTTCTGAGTTTTAATCCATTTTAAGATTTGAAGAAAGTACTGACATTTTTTTAACTTTCTACAAGATAAGTTTTTTAAGTAACTTGAAATATAACATATTTCATCAACTTTTGCCTTTTTTTATTATTAATCTTTATAATATTTATGGGTTCATAGCAAATGATAATAAATATAGTGATACCCGTGCGGATGCACGAGTATCGTACTAGTTATTATGGTAGGGAAGACATGATATATGTTAAGATTGTGAATCTAGTTTAGTGCACTTGTTCTATTTTGATTTGTTAGTTACACATGTATGTAACACATGTATGATGTATAATTTATTAGTCATCGTTGTTTTTAATTTACAGAATAATCTCTTCATTAATACATACCAAACACATTTTTTAGTGAATACATATCAATATGCAATATTTTATTTCTTATAATTTATATATAATAAAATATTAATATAGACGTAAGCGCAATAGAAAAAATAAGGTGGTCCTCCAAAAGGTCATATCTGGATGTCAATCAATTTTCTTGGGCGGTAGAAATATTTTAGATGGTGTGGTGGTAGTGAATGAGTTGATTGATTTGGCAAAAGAGAAAGAAGGATAAGTGCATGCTCTTCAAGGTAGATTTTGAGAAGTCTTTCTTATCTCGGTTTTAGTGAACGGAAGCCCAACTCAAGATTTTTTGGTGCAGAGTGGTGCAGAGAGGTCTTCGTCAAGGGGATCCGTTGTCTCCGTTTCTTTTCTTGATTGTTGTTGAGGGGTTGTCCGCTCTAGTTGATAGAGCAATATCTATGGATTTATTCGGCGGTTATAAGGTGGGTCTTAATCTCCAATTTTCAATAGTTCAATTTGCGGATGATACGGTGATGATCGGTGAAGCTACTTGGGAAAACCTATGGTGTATTAAATCTATCCTTAGAAGTTTTGAATTAGTCTCCGACTTGAAAGTCAATTTCCACAATAGCAAATTAATCGACGTGAACGTGGCAGAGGATTTCAGTGATCGTGGCTCAGTTTTTCTTCATTGTCAATATTCCTTTTAAATTCTTAGGAATTTCGGTTGGGGCCAATCCTAGACGGAGTGCCACTTGGAAACCGGTGATTGATATGCTCCGATCTTGACTTGCATTTTGGAAAGGTCGTAACTTATCAATTGGAGGTCGGGTAACTCTTATAAATTCTGTTTTGAATAGCATTCCGCTTTATTTTTTTCTTTTTATAAGGCCCCGAAAGTGGTGATTAATTCCTTAATTAAGATCCAACGGGACTTTTTGTGGGGGATAAAGGAGGATAGGAGGGGTATCTATTGGGTGGCGTGGGAAAAGGTTTGCCGTCCAAAGAAGGAGGGAGGTCTTGGAATAAAAAACCTTGAGATTCAATGTAACTCTTCTAGCAAAGTGGAAATGGCGCTTCTTAGTGGATGAAGAAGCTTGTTGGAAAGCTTTACTAAGGCATAGATATGGTGATTTATCTCTTTTCTTGATTAATGATATTCGGAGGGAGGGGAGGAATGAATCGCTATGGTGGCGAGATATTGTTCATGTTAGCGAGAATGTTATTCAAAGTGACTACTTTAATTCTAATGTGAGGCGTGTGTTAGGGAATGGAGAAGGGGTGAACTTTTGGATGCATCATTGGCTTGGTCACCAACCATTGTATCTTGTATTTCCTAATTTATTTGCAGGTTCTATGGATAAAAATATCTTGGTGGCAGCAGCTAGGCGGTGGATTTTAGGGCGCTGGCAGTGGCACTTTCCTGTTGATACTAATTCGGGTTCTGCTCAGGCTGAGGAAGCATTAGAGTTGTCTGTGATTTTGCAAGACGTAGCGCCTAGAATGGAGATTCTCGAAGGCTGGGTGTGGTTACCGGAAGCACATAATTCTTTTACTGTAAAGTCTTGTGACCATTTGTTGTTGCAATCAGTTAACAACATTGTTGTTCGGCCTGCTAACAACACCGAAGATGCAGCAAATCAGCTTCGGTTTTGGACAGATTTTTGGAAAACACAGGTACCATCAAAAATTAACATATTTGGCTGGAGAGTTTTTTCTAATGCTATCCTTACTCAAGAATTGTTGGTCAGACGTGATGTGATTGAATTTGGTGAAGCATCGTTATGTCCATTTTGTAAGCAATCAAATGAAGATTTATTTCACTTGTTGTGTGATTGTGTTGTGGCAAAACAAATTTGGGGAGAAATCGGTGACTGGCTTCGGTTGCAATTTGCTTCTTCCACGTGTATTATGGATCATTTTATTGGCTTCAGTTCAGAATTCACTGGTCCTAAATCAGCCAAGATAAAACACATCATTTGGCTAGCAATGTGTTGGAGTATTTGGCTCGCGAGAAACAGATTAGTTTTCAAAGGGGAGGCTCCTTTGTTAGATTCCATTGTTAACCACATTAAATGTACTTCTTGGAGTTGGTTTATATATGGGGTGGGTAGTCATTCCGGTTATTCTGCTTCGGCATGGTGGAATAACGCCTTACTCTGTATAAACAATTTGTAATTGTGGGTTTTAAGCACATCTAGTGCTTATTAATGGAATCATTGCTTATCAAAAAAAAGTAAAAAGGTGGGCACGATATTGGACGTCATTTCTACTAGTTTATATATAATGAGAGATATCTTGTTAATTAATTTTGGCTAAATTATAGTTTTGGTCGTCTTATTTTCAAAATTCAAATATTTGATCCCTCTATTTTAAAACTCCGATATTTAGTCCCGTTATTTTAAAAAATTAAGACGTTTAGTCCAAAAAGGGTTTTTTTTGCTGAGTTGGAATCTTACCAAAAAAAGAGCTGCTCTGGCATAATTAAATGACGTGTGCAAGCTGCATCAGCTGCCACGTCGTCTTTTTTTTGGCAGGATTTTAACTCAGTAAATAACAACCTCTTTGGACTAAATGCTTGAATTTTTAAAAATAGAGGAATTGAATGTCCGGGTTTTAAAATAGGGAGACCAAATATCTGATTTTTTATTTTCAAAAAAAATATCTGAACTTTTGAAAATAATAAGAGGACAAAAACTATATTTAACATTTCTTTTCCATATATTACTTTTTTAGACCATTACACCTCTTTTTTGACAAACCATTGCACCTTTCAAATATCTGATTTTATAAAATTAAAATTTAAGATACAAAATTTTAAAATTATTAAGGTACAATACATTCTACCAAGAAGGGTTGGCTCTTCCACAATTCACATATGGATTGGTTTTGATTCACCTCCTCCTGGCATCCTGCCCTTGCTTTTTGCATATGCTAGCGGATTGCAGTTCTTAAGAACTTAGTTTATCTTTTTTCTTGCTTTCCTTTTTCCTTTATTTTCCTTTGTTAACCTAAAATAAAGGTTGGTCCGAGTGGTAACTAGACTTGGATCTCAATCTAGGATTTCGAGTTCGAATTTTGGGCATGACAAAAACTCTGTTGGGAGGGAAGAACCACATGACGCATCAATGACATGGTAACAAAAAAAAAGCTACAATACATTCTTTGAAACTACACATAAGACAACTAGTTGCCAAAGTATCTCGAAGTTGGTTTAGTTGTAGTTACGAAAGGAAAATCGATCTATAATTTTCCGATCGATGTTCTAGTTTGATCAGTTATATTCAAACAATTTGCTTATAAACTTTAATCACTGAACTGATGTCATATTGTGGAATATTGATTAAGACATCTTACCTTCATATGTACCTTCATTGTGGAATAGCTTATAGCTAGCTAGGACTAGAAAGGATATAATTTTATTTAATTATTATTTTTTTGACAATTTTATTTAATTATTATATGTTGTATATATCCTCATATTTATGATGCATTAATACTTAAGTTAAGGGCAGGAAATGAAATCCTGAAGGTACAATATTGGCAACAGTGTGAGTTCCAAGTCGACTGATTCCAACATATTGCAGAGTTGAAATGAGACCACCAACAGAAGGAAGGTTGGCATTGCAATTAGAGAGTGGTGTAGGAACCAATAGATTGCACCCATTGAGCATTGAAGATAGATCATATATCAATGGATTATCCATCACCATTGAAAATATTCCATCAATATCGGTTGTTGCATTAGAGAGCATCTTTCCTCCACATACTAGTTTTACTTCAGCATCTGAAATATTATAAACATTATAATTAAAGTTAGAACAATTGATTTTGGATTCTCTTCTATAATAAAATATATCAGCCACTTGGAGAGTGAAATATTTGGTCCATCTTGATTGCCTATTGGACCTAATAATAGTTATGTTTGAAGTAAATTGCACCTCTCTTTTTGTTACGGTATCTTGTTATTCAACAATAATTTCTAAGAGAGGATCCAAATCAATATATAAGGAATCCAAATCTCATAAAATCATTTTTTTTGACTCCCAAATCTCATAAAATCATGGTGATCATATCCACTATTTATTTTTATACATACCATTATTAGTACTCCTCATCAGTGTTAGATTCTCTATGGGACCAACAAACTTAAAGTGCTGCACTATTAAGTTTTATTTACAACTTCATTAGTCTAAAATTTTGTTAGGTATGATACCTAATATTTAATTATTTAATTATATTTAATTACATGTCATTTTTTATATTTATTTACTTTAAATTAAGTTTAAATTAATTTTGCCTACAATATTCCAAAGTTATTAAGAATTCTTCTTAATTTTTAAAATACGAATTCGGAATGAAATTACTAGTTCCCCTTATTTGTCTCATTTCTTATCCTTCCAATTAAAAATTACTAGTGATATTCAGCTTCATAATCATTAGTTTTCTTCATTAAAATGCCTTTTTTATCAATAAATTTTGTTTATGTCCCTTTCTTTTTTGTATTTTTTCTTTTTTTTATCAATAAATTTGTCAAGTACCGTAGAAGGTTATTGTTAGGAGGGGCTGTTAGCCTAACTGAGATGTCTTCTATCTTTGTGGTGCTTTACTTCACTTTTTGCTTAAAAAATTCCCTTCTTATTGATTGAAGGGAAAATAAAATAAATATTTAAATGAAGGTGTTAATTTAAATCCTGCAAAAAAAAATTATTAAAAATCTGTCAATTTATTTTCCCAAAATTCATTGTTCTTACTCCATATTTTTACCTGTGGTAGTTAATTCCAAATTCCAATATAGCTAAAGTACTATTTCATTTTTCGAATAAAAAAACATTAATTTAGGATAGTCAAAACTTAGCAAAATGAATGATAGTGAATTTGGCCTTACTAGAAAAAACTGGAGCTGCAGCACCTATGTTATCCTTGGAAGTGCAAAACACAGTTCCTTGAATATTTGCTGAACCAAGAAGATCATTGAGAAGACCAAGTTGAGATTTGGCTTGAGGAATTGCCATTATAGTAATTAAAAGAGAAGTGATAACATGCTTCAATGTCATGGTTCTCAGATATGTAGGTTAATTGCAACAACTTAGTTTAACACATACACAATTTTATACTATAGAGAATAGCCAGAATTAGAATTTACGTATGCTTGTGATAAGGTATGTGGTTTAGTACCACTTTGGCAATATTCTTTTTCTTGTCATTTTTAACTATAAGATTTTAGAGTTGTCATTTTTGTTATATAAGAGTTTGACATTTTTAATTTGTTATAGGCATAATAGTTACATTTGATTCCTTATAAGTAGACTATGTTATGAGCATCAGCATTTGCATATCAAAATAAGCAAAGTGGTTCTCTTTGTTGAGGTTATGTGGTCTTTAAAAAGGGCTAAAGAAAGTTGCCACTAATTTAAAGTTTGATATACAATCATGATTTGTTCCCACACCGTCCATCACTTGGCTTTGTTCATCACCATGTTTAGTGGAGACGTGAAGTAAAATTTTACACTAATGTTTTTTTAAAGTTCAATGATAAAAAAAAATTAGGGTGAGCAAATGTTGTCTTAGTCTAAAACAAAGAATATTCGTGTTTTTTGAGCACCTAAACAAGTTTTTTTTGAAGCAAGCCAACTCAAGTCATCTCATTCATTAAAATAGACGTAATACAATCGGGAATAACATCATGAATTTGGCGACGAGCATAAGATTGAGCCGCCCTAGCTAAGCTATGAGGTACACAACTGGTTTGTCGCCTAATATAACTGATGGCACAGTTTTGAAAATGAGAAACAAAAGTTTTACAACTAGATATGATAGCTCCAAACTCGTTAGCAAACCTCAATCTACCATTGAACGCGTCAACTACTTGCTTGCAGTCTAGCTCAATATCAACATTATGGATTCCTAACTGAGAAAGCCAACGAAAAGCTTCAAGTAATCTTGTTGCTTCAATCTCTTGTGGCTTCAAGTAACCACCGAACCAAACTGATTTTGCCTTGAGGAAACGACCGTCATGATCTCTGAGCCAAATTCCCACACCACATCTTAGCTGGTCTTCAAACCACGCTCCATCAATGTTGCACTTCACGCGCCCAACTGCTGGTTTTTGCCACTGCTGTTGATTCGTTAAAAGTTGCTGCTACTGCACTATGATTCAGTGTTGTCCCTGCTGTCTTTGATACAGCCAGGCCGAAACAAAAGATCCAGCTTCATGATACGCTAAGTTGGCTGGCATTTCATTCGAGTTCCATACCATGTCATTACATCTACGCCATATATACCAAAAAACAGCTGCAAAATGCCATTAAATTGTTGTTGTCCAGAACATCCAGCAGCTCGAAAATGAGCTCTTTAGCTCCCTCGGCTATATCATAATACGGGAAAATGGTTTGCCATAGTCCAGCTGCTGTCCAAACCGATTGAGCTTTTGGGCAACCAAAGAAGAGGTGTCATTCATTCTCATAAGCATCGTTGCACATGGGACACTCGTGAGTGCAATGAACACCCTTACATTGAAGCCTAGTTCGAACCTGCAAGCAACCACGTGCAATACGCCACAATAAAATTCTGATTTTATTTGGCACTTTAAGTGACCAAATCGCTAGCCAATTACCATCAACACGTAAATAAGATGTGTCTACCAAATGTTCCATGGCATGGTAGTACCCGGATTTGACTGAATATACACCATTCCTATTCAAGTCCCACACCATTTGGTCCTCACCAAGAGCAATCCTCCTAGGCATCCTCAAAATAGCATTAGCATTTTGTTCATTAAAATTGTCTCTAACTAGTCTTATGACCCGTGCGATGCACGGGGTGTGCTAGAATTGACGAATGCAAAATCCGTAAAATAGTAGTATTTATTGTAAACTATTTTAAATAGGGATTAGCAAAAATAGTAAAAGAGTAGATGTGTAGGAAGATATAGAACAAATATGGTTACCCACTGTTAAAAAAATAAATCTGCAATTTCCAATTGAGATTTCTAGTTTGATGGAAAATCCTCCAAGGAACTGATTTTCTTCGAATAGAGGTTGCCAACCACAGAGAAATACCAACTCGCTACGTAAGCATTTTTTTAATGTAAATACCACTATTGGATTACGACCAATATACATGGACTGATCCAAAATATTTGAAATAGAAGTAGTTTCGTCAACTAATTTAGGTTCCTCATTGAATTTAAATATTTTTGGTGGACCAGAAGGTAGAGTAGTTGAAAATAGCCTATTTCTAGGCTCAATGCCTAAACGATCAAAGCGTACAGACACCATTCAGATCCACCCTCCAAGATGAGGCCAATTAAACATTCAAGGTCCCGACGCTTTTAATGAAAGACTAATATCCTATAGTGCTTAGGAGCAAATTTCACACTGACTAACACCGAGTTTGTCCATTGCGGGAATCGAACTCGGGAGCACTGGGTCGACCCTTGTGCCCCAGGATAGCCTATGCCATTGTGTCAATGGTGTTAGTTTGTAAAATATGAAATCTAATAACTGTGAATAAAAATTAAATTATAACTATAAATTTAATATGAAGATTATAAAATTAAAAAGGAACATTAGCAAAGACATTTGTTTTTGGTGATAAGCTCAAGCCTTTTACTGTGGTGTTATAAGCTCAAGCCTTGTGTAAGGACATTCACATTGCTTATGGTAATTTAGATACCTTGCAGCATTCTAGAAATCCGATAATGGTTTCATGGTCTAGACCACCTCCTGATGTGGTTTGTGTGAATGTATATGGTAGTGCCATTACATACTCGAGTCCTTCTAGTTTTGGAGGTCTGTTGCGTGATTCTGAAGGGATGTTCATTAGGAGATTCTCTGGATCTCTTGGTATTTCTAATATCACTCATGTCGAGATTATGGCTATTCTTTTTGGTTTGGAAAAGTGTTGGGATATAGGTTTTAGGAAAAATTATCTGCTTTTCAGACTCTCTTTATGTCTTGAATTTAATCAGGGAAGGGAACCACACTTTTCACAGGTTTGATAATGAAATATCATTAATAAGAGGTATGATTAACAGAGATTGGGAGTGTTAGTTGATGCATACTCTTAGAGAGGGTAATACTTGTGCTTATTTTTGGCTAAATTGGGAGCTCATGGGAATAACCCCTTTCTACTTTGACTTCTCCTCCTTCGAGTTTACTTGAATTTTTGAATGTTGATGCGTTGGGAGTTCAATTTGTAAGGCTTTAAGCCATTTTTCTTTTGCTTTTTCTCTTTTAGCCTTTGTAACAAAAAAACAATATAATAAATGTCATTTTTTAATTGTCAAAAAATAATAAAAGCTTTCTATTTTTATATTTCAACTCTATCCTGAACGAAACCATTTATTTGACGTAAATTCACAACGGATTGGCATATATTCTAGCATTCTTCTAAGAATTCCTTAGTAACGATTAGTAAATTTTTCGATAACCATTATATAACAATCCAATGTTTAGTACATACTAATCACGAATTAGTGTTTGTGTGGTTAGTATATACTGACCACAATTTAGTGTTGGTATGGTTACCGAATTTTTTTATTGATGGGAAAATGGCTATTATACCCATTTAGTAACAATTACTAAGGAATTCCTTAGTATTGTAAGTCAGACTTCTTCTCTTCATACTCTTCTTCCGTGACGAATAAGTGATGCTTTCGTGTCAAATAAGCAAGCTTCCATGCATGAAGAGTAAATTTAGTAAATTTAGAAACTGTAGTTACAAAATTAAAACGGACAAAATTGGGGTATAACACCATGCCAGACTTCTCTATTTTATACATAATATATTAATATTAGTAAATATATTTAATAAAATAAAAACAAAAATTATACAAAGAATATTTAATAAACTAATATTAAATTTAAATAATTTTGGTAGTAATAAAATTTAAATTTAGTACTGTTAATTTATGTTAGTTTTCAATCGGCCCATGAATGCAAGCCATGGGCCCACAACCCACTAAACCCGAAAACTCACAAGATAGAAGTGAACGAGCGAAGAAAATGGCAGCTCAAACTGCACAAAAACAGGACGCACAGATTTCAAGTCTGCAAGTCACGATGGACGCACTAACTGCTCATTGTGATTCCGAATGAAGTAAATTTACTCATCACGGCATTATCAATGGGCCACAAATTGTAAAAGTAGCACAAATATGTAGGATTGTTGAAAACCGAACCAATCTAATAGAAAACCGTAAAACAAATAAACCCAAACAAAAAATTGATATAATCGAATCTATTTGAATTATTTTATAAACCAATTGTGCGGTTCGGTTTGATTTGCGGTTTTATTGCTACCACCCGAATCAAACCAAACCAAACTGCAAGTGATATTATGCCTTAGATCACTTCTGGGCTTCAATTTACAAGCCCAAATCCACTCCACTTACTAGAATCAGGGTTTCTAAAATTTAAATTAAGTAATGTTATTTTATGTTAGTTTTCTTTTTAGTAAGTGGTAATCACCACTAAACCCTAAAATTCACAAGAATCACCACACGCACTTTTTACTAGGTCGTCTCATTCTAGAATCAAGGGGGTTTCTATCTCTCACGCATTGCACTACGGCTAGTCTACTACCACTCTCACGCCTCACGCAGATATCAGCCACCACCGCCACAGCCAGAGCCCAAACCCCGCTGTCGTCTTCCCAAATCTTCCAACAGTTTCTCTCTCGCGGCAGCGGCCTCTCTTCCACCTCCTTAGTCCTTACAGGTAACCAGTGCTAATCTCCCTCTCTTCTGCTCTTTTTCGATTTTCAGCAAACCAGTATCATCGGTAGATGTTAGATTAGATCCTTACCAGAATAATAAATCTATATACTTTTAAAAGTTTTAGTATTTTGATTGATACCCCTTCTCTATCCTATTCATTCAGTTTTGTGGATCGTCCATCAAAATAAAGTATATGATATGAAAAGATACCATTGAATTGAATTGATTGATATATTGTTTCAGCCTTCCCCCTCTTTCTTCTGTTTTTATTCACTTATTTATCCTCTTGTTTTCTCTATTCCTCTATTTTCCTACTTTTACACCTCTCTCTTTCTTTCTTCAATTTATTTCCTCTTTCTCTATTATTCTATACTACAATCATTTAAGAGCATAAGCTGAAATCTGTCACTGATGCTGAATATGTTGGAGAAGAGGACAAAAATAGATCAATTGTCTTTTATCAATTATTCCTTATTTTAACTTTTGAGTTCTTCAGTGAATTTATTAATTGTTTAGGCATTTCAACTTTTGAGTTAATGTTGTCTCATCTTTCTTATTTATATGCAACTTCCATCCTTTTTTTTTGTGATTGACACTAATAAATTAATCTTTCCTACTTTATAATATCTTTGCCTCTTCACCGATTAACCCTAATTTCAAACTTAGAGAACAAAAACTAGTGGCAGTAGAGTTGAGCGGAGAACGACCAAAACCAAAAGAATGGTGGTGGGTGAAGAACAAAAGCGCAGCCGCATAAACCAAAAGAAACGCAAACCTGAGGAAAGTCCAGTTTCAAATATGGTAGCTGTTCGTGATCTTGATGAAGAGCAAATTTCTCCAAAAGGTCGTTGACATTTTGTTGCTTCGATTCATATCTGTTTTTTGCTTTCTTGTGTCACATTGTTATTCATCTGATGTTGTTATTGAACAGATAGCAAGAAAAAAATGAAAAAGGTGAAAAGTCCACATTCAAATATGGTAGCGGTTCGTGATCTTGATGAAGAGCAAATTTCTCCAAAAGGTCATTGACATTTTGTTGCTTCGATTCATATTTGTTTTTTGCTTTCTTGTGTCACATTGTTATTCATCTGATGTTGTTATTGAACAGATAGCGGGAAGAAAATGAAAAAGAAGAAATATTCTGAAGGTGAAGGAAGTAGAACAGGAGAGAATAAACCGACTCAGGAGAGTAATTCTCTTCCATCTTGCATTGATAAACTAAGAGATGAGCTTTCTTGTCCAGTATGATTCCTGTGACATTTCATACAATAATTTTGTTTTAATTCCATATTATTGTTGGAATATTTTATGTATTCATTTTTGTTTACATTTGTCTACAGATTTGTTTGGAGATATGCTATGAGCCAACAAGCCTTTGGTGTGGTCACAGGTATTATATCCAACGACAAAGAACACCCTCATTTTTAGTTTTAATTACTAACTTATGAATCATTTTTTAAAGATTAATAGTATTCTTACCTTTCCTCTATATGGCTTGAAGACGCAACCTTTTAGGTGTAGGAGAAACGTCTTACTAACTGAGGTGCCTTTCAATGTTAATCAACTTTTTAGAAACTCTTTTTAAGTAAAATAAAAGAAAACCTGATTGGTAAACCATGCTTTATTTCTTATAAAGATAAGGAAATGAAAAAAGCTGTTTGGTATAAATATTGTCAAAATATGTTTTGGAAACTGAAAAACAAAAAACTTGTTTGATATAGATTTCGGTTTTTCAATAATCGTTCAAATATGTTTTTGTAGTTGAATATCATAAAATAGTTTTAATGTAATATCTATTATATCAAATAAACAAATAGTTAGAAATGTTTTTGTATAAGGATATACTTTTATGCAAGACTTGTTTGACAGATATTTTATAAAATGAATGCAACTGAAGGCGAATGCTTAAAGAAATTTTAATCCATTGAATAGAAACTTTTTTTTATCACCTTAGATAAAAAGACAAATAAGCATCACACACTATTTAATAGACATACTTGGACTTGAACTCGAGAGCTTGCGTTCCCAAATCGCTGAAATTCATAGTTTTATGAAAGCATTAATAACTTGTCTTAGTAGCAAGCGACCATTAAATGATAACTTGATGTAAAGGTAATAGTTTTATTAAAGCATATGAAATTCTGTATTTAAAGTGACATATAATGTATTGTTAAAAATATGTTTAGTGCTTATAAATATTTAGTTTTTTTTCTTTTTGCATTTTCTTCAACTTTTAATTCGCCAAAGATTCATTAAAAAAAATCTATACCTTCACCAATTTTTTTTGTTGCCAAAGCCAACTCTTTGGCACTATCAGACCTCATGCATCTAACGGATTTATTAAATTGGGTCTTAATTAACAAAAGTGAAGAAATGCTTAATCTTCACCGATTATGCTCCTTAGCTAGTCTTTCATCTTTCCTCTACAACTCTTTTTTACTATGAGTGTTGTATCTTCTTGTTAGCAATATAAAGGGGGTGAAGGTTATACCATTAGGGGGTGAAGGATTTGTCACATTTCTTATAAATGTCCTAGTTATTAAGCACCAACACATATTGGAATACAAATCGAACATGGCATGCAAAACAAGTAGATATTGATTATTATTTGAGAAAATATAAGTTCTTGAAGTGTTAGTGTTTGTGTCCAACCGGAGTGACAAATATTAGGACTACTTATAAAAGAAAGTACTTATTGGTTTCGTTTATAATTCTTAATTTCTATTTACCAATTTATGGATTTATGATTAAAAGTTTATAATTTTGCAGCTTTTGTATAAGATGTCTGCGACCTGTTATGATCGAGTTTGGCAATGAGTGTCCAAAATGCCAGGAATTTATAAGGTTAGTTTTACAAAATGGCATATAAGTTTTATATTCAACGGACATATTATATTGGTAGTTTATCTATTATTCATGTTTATATCTTGTAGAAAAGGTCAACCGTACTTTGTGAACACCGTTGTCTGGAACACAATACAACTCTTGTTTCCTCAAGAAGTGGAAGCGAGGAAAGTTGCTATTATATGCGAGCAAGAGTAGGTCTGCAATGCAAGTAGATGAACTTCTCTCCACCCAAAAATCTCATATTTGTTAAGGAGTTTAGTACTATTAAAAGTGTTGTGAACTTGTTTTTAGCATTTAGTTTATAATTTTTTCTGCTTTAATAGTGATGATCTTTGTTTTCCTTATTGTCTAGCGTTTTTTGTTATATCATATATATATATATATATATATATATATATATATATATATATACCACCATCGATTTATCACTTTTTTTGCCCGTACATAATCAACAACTTAATTTTTTTATCAACGTTGTCCTATCAATTTACGTCCCTTGAACTCGAGGTTCAAAAGGATTATTAATCTGGCCATCCCCATCAAATATATTTGGTTAATATATTTGGTTTAATTTGCAATGTTATTGTTTGTTGAGAGTCTTTGGCTTCTATTCCAACCTAAGCTATTGAGTTCGACATCTTGTGTGTAACTAAAACTCTGTTGGGTGGGAAGAATTACATAAACAGACAAAGTCGTATATATGTTGTCAGTCATGTTCCCTTGTGTATATTGCAAATTCTACTATATCATGAAATATTGCTATTAGGGGCATCTATATGCAATAAAAAATGTCTAACTAGCTTAGGGCTCGTTTGGGGTAGTCGTGGGTTTTTGGTTTTTAGTTTTAAAGTTAATTCCAAAAGAAAAACTTATTTGTGTAAAATGGTGTTGATTTGTTTTTTTTTTTTAATTTCAAAATAATTTTCCATCAAAACTCAACCAAAAAATATGTTTCATAATTTATGTTTTTGTTTTAAGGCTAACACAACCAATGGTTGCCAACTACCATTTTGACCACCATCAACCATCAACTATTACTCTGATCACCGCCAACCACCATCAACCATCGTCAATCACGACTTTGACCACCAACAACCACCACTATGACCACCTCTGTTGATTAGGGGTGTTTGGGATGCGGTTTGGTTCGGTTTTGAGACAAAAAGTGAACTGAACTGCAAGATAAAATTACATGCAGTTTGGTTTGGTTCGGTTGGCTTTCTAAAATAAAACCGAACCAAACCAAACCAATGCAGTTTGGATTGGTTCGGTTTATTCGGTTTTTTTAAGACAAAACATAATTTAAAACGAAGTTAAATTTAACTAATATAAAAAATGGCTAACATAAATCTTTAAGAAAAAATCTACTCAAATATATGTAGTATATAAATTACTCTCTTTTATTTCTTTTAAGATAGCTAAGACAATGTTTAAAAGAATTTGAATTAAATACTTTATTGTAATTTTTAAATATAGCATAACATTATGGATTTTTCGTAAGTGAGTCAAAGAATTAATTAAATTTAGACTAGTAAGTGAGTGAAAGTTGGGTTTTAGTTGCATTTGGGCTAGTAAGTTAGTAAGAAAGGTTGTAAGTCAACTAGCCTTAGTGTTACTTGCGGTTTGGTTTGGTTTGGTTTGGTTTTCGTAATCAAAACCACAAACCAAACCGAACCGCGCGGTGCAATGAAAAAAGAAACCGAACCAAACTAATAAGCAGCGTTTTTTTGCGGTTTTTGGTTTGGTTTGGTTTGCGGTTTTCTATTGGTTTTGTTCGGTTTTGAACACCCCTACTGTTGATCAATCTGACTATCACCAACTATCACTTCGACCACCAACAATAACCACTGTAACCACCTTGACCACCACTGACCACCACTCTAGCCACCTTCAACTACCACTAACCACAACTCTAACAGTCACTCTGACCACCTCGTGATCATCAATTTGACCACCAACAACTATCACTCTTACCGCTACCGACACCACTTCAACCACCCGAAACAATTGTCTGGGACAAATTTGTCCCGCGAGAAAAATTGTCAGGAATCAATTTTGGTCTTTACTCAATAAAAAGTGATTTGTACCTTGCAGTGTTGTAGAGACTGCAGTTGGTAGGTCTCCTGCTGTCCAAGTGGTGTGTCAAAGTGATCATGAGTGGGGTACCTGCCAAGCCACTCCGACGCACAAGTCAATATTGAGAATAGAAGAGTGTAGCAGGAAATGATAATGTACCTATTTTTGAAATGATTGATAGAGAGAGAGAGAGAATGATTGAAATGAAAAGAAATAATAAAAAGTAAGTCAATAAAAAAGTGAATAAAGTACAATATTACCTCCAAAAAATGTGAGGTGTCAAGTACCAAGAAAGTCTAATTTTGTAAATTTGTTAGCATATGATATTCTTATATTTTATATTTATTACTTATTATTATATTGTATTAATTAATTTCTCTCTTTTTCTTCTTTCTCTGCTTTCTTTTTATCAAAACAGAGTTACTTAGTACTAATCAACACATACATACAATGGGTGTCAAAAAAAAATACACACATATAATATATAAAAGGAAAGGTGATTGCTCCCATACCCATTTTAAAATAGAAGGGTATCATACCCTGATTATTTGTCCTATTTTGATTGGTCCATGTGTCAAGTGTGTTTCATGTCATCTTTAAAATATACTTTTTTAAATATACCCAAATTTTAGAGTAATTATGTTAGAAGCCCAACTAAACTTTCACATAAATCACACAATAACATTCAATTTTTATGCAGAAATTTCTCATCCTCAACCATAATTTCTTAGATTTTCCTTCACTTTCTCTTCTTGCACACATAGCAAGATTCAATCTTCCTAAATGAAGTTGTTTTTACTTCTAGGGTTAGAGGCATTCCTTTAGATTTTTGAGCAACTAATTTTGCAGAACAAACACTTGACATACGCAACACAGAAGACAGATGAGAGTGACCAATTCAATTCAGAAACAAATGAGATGGTGCTGACATTCTTCACAAATAACATATACATCCAAAAGCAAAATAAACTCTTTAAGAATTGTGTCATGTGCTATCAAATCATTCAATGATTTACTAAGGATTGACAAGTATTCTTAAGGCTCTTCTCTGTATGCTATGCACAAAATCTAACAACGACAAAAATCCAATCCCTACGTTTGTATTTTCAGAAAACCAGGCAATACTCAAAGTGATCACAAACATCAGTCAGAACAAATATATTTCATCAATTCAACAAATAACAAGGTGCGGCGGCGGCGTGTTGTGTTGTGAAGGAAGGAGAGGGTTTCTGAATTTTGGGCAAAATGAAAGGCGCAGAGGCGGCGTGACGGCGCGACTGAGAACCCTAATCAAAGAGATGATGAAAGACTGTTTTTTTTAAAGATACGACGGTTTGGTTTTTACTGGGTTACAAAACTTGATTTTGAAACAAATAGGATTTTGGTGTGATTTGTATAAAGAATTAGGCTCTAACATAATTACTCTAAAGATTTGAGTATATTTCAAAAAATACATCTTAAAGGTGATATGGAACACAGGTGGCACATGACCCAATTAAATTAGAACAAGTAATGAAGGTATGATACCCCTCTATTATAGAATGGGTATGGAAGAATTTACCAAAAGGAAATCATAGGATAACAACTTTATAAAATTAAACACTTTTGGTACTTACACCGCACAATTTTGGGGGTAATATCGTACTTTTATTCACCTTTTTTTGACCAATTTTATTCACTTTTTTATTGTCTTACTCTTTTATATTTCTTTTCATCTCAATCATATCAATCATCCCCCTCTTTCTCAAATTCTCTCCTTTCTTTTTTCCCTCTATTTCTCTCTGTTTCTACAACCTAACTTTTTAGGGCGTGGTGGCGGCTATGGGGAGTGACTATGGCAGTGGTTGCAACATCACTGGATTCACTTTAACTGTATTTTTTTCCTCTCTCATTTGCATATTCCTCCATCTTATATTCTTCTCATTTTCTTTTTTCTGATTTTTAATCCATTTTAAGATTTGAAGAAAGTACTGACATTTTTTTAACTTTCTACAAGATAAGTTTTTTAAGTAACTTGAAATATAACATATTTCATCAACTTTTGCCTTTTTTTATTATTAATCTTTATAATATTTATGGGTTCATAGCAAATGATAATAAAAATATAGTGATACCCGTGCGGATGCACGAGTATCGTACTAGTTATTATGGTAGGGAAGACATGATATATGTTAAGATTGTGAATCTAGTTTAGTGCACTTGTTCTATTTTGATTTGTTAGTTACACATGTATGTAACACATGTATGATGTATAATTTATTAGTCATCGTTGTTTTTAATTTACAGAATAATCTCTTCATTAATACATACAAAACACATTTTTTAGTGAATACATATCAATATGCAATATTTTATTTCTTATAATTTATATATAATAAAATATTAATATAGACGTAAGCGCAATAGAAAAAATAAGGTGGTCCTCCAAAAGGTCATATCTGGATGTCAATCAATTTTCTTGGGCGGTAGAAATATTTTAGATGGTGTGGTGGTAGTGAATGAGTTGATTGATTTGGCAAAAGAGAAAGAAGGATAAGTGCATGCTCTTCAAGGTAGATTTTGAGAAGTCTTTCTTATCTCGGTTTTAGTGAACGGAAGCCCAACTCAAGATTTTTTGGTGCAGAGTGGTGCAGAGAGGTCTTCGTCAAGGGGATCCGTTGTCTCCGTTTCTTTTCTTGATTGTTGTTGAGGGGTTGTCCGCTCTAGTTGATAGAGCAATATCTATGGATTTATTCGGCGGTTATAAGGTGGGTCTTAATCTCCAATTTTCAATAGTTCAATTTGCGGATGATACGGTGATGATCGGTGAAGCTACTTGGGAAAACCTATGGTGTATTAAATCTATCCTTAGAAGTTTTGAATTAGTCTCCGACTTGAAAGTCAATTTCCACAATAGCAAATTAATCGACGTGAACGTGGCAGAGGATTTCAGTGATCGTGGCTCAGTTTTTCTTCATTGTCAATATTCCTTTTAAATTCTTAGGAATTTCGGTTGGGGCCAATCCTAGACGGAGTGCCACTTGGAAACCGGTGATTGATATGCTCCGATCTTGACTTGCATTTTGGAAAGGTCGTAACTTATCAATTGGAGGTCGGGTAACTCTTATAAATTCTGTTTTGAATAGCATTCCGCTTTATTTTTTTCTTTTTATAAGGCCCCGAAAGTGGTGATTAATTCCTTAATTAAGATCCAACGGGACTTTTTGTGGGGGATAAAGGAGGATAGGAGGGGTATCTATTGGGTGGCGTGGGAAAAGGTTTGCCGTCCAAAGAAGGAGGGAGGTCTTGGAATAAAAAACCTTGAGATTCAATGTAACTCTTCTAGCAAAGTGGAAATGGCGCTTCTTAGTGGATGAAGAAGCTTGTTGGAAAGCTTTACTAAGGCATAGATATGGTGATTTATCTCTTTTCTTGATTAATGATATTCGGAGGGAGGGGAGGAATGAATCGCTATGGTGGCGAGATATTGTTCATGTTAGCGAGAATGTTATTCAAAGTGACTACTTTAATTCTAATGTGAGGCGTGTGTTAGGGAATGGAGAAGGGGTGAACTTTTGGATGCATCATTGGCTTGGTCACCAACCATTGTATCTTGTATTTCCTAATTTATTTGCAGGTTCTATGGATAAAAATATCTTGGTGGCAGCAGCTAGGCGGTGGATTTTAGGGCGCTGGCAGTGGCACTTTCCTGTTGATACTAATTCGGGTTCTGCTCAGGCTGAGGAAGCATTAGAGTTGTCTGTGATTTTGCAAGACGTAGCGCCTAGAATGGAGATTCTCGAAGGCTGGGTGTGGTTACCGGAAGCACATAATTCTTTTACTGTAAAGTCTTGTGACCATTTGTTGTTGCAATCAGTTAACAACATTGTTGTTCGGCCTGCTAACAACACCGAAGATGCAGCAAATCAGCTTCGGTTTTGGACAGATTTTTGGAAAACACAGGTACCATCAAAAATTAACATATTTGGCTGGAGAGTTTTTTCTAATGCTATCCTTACTCAAGAATTGTTGGTCAGACGTGATGTGATTGAATTTGGTGAAGCATCGTTATGTCCATTTTGTAAGCAATCAAATGAAGATTTATTTCACTTGTTGTGTGATTGTGTTGTGGCAAAACAAATTTGGGGAGAAATCGGTGACTGGCTTCGGTTGCAATTTGCTTCTTCCACGTGTATTATGGATCATTTTATTGGCTTCAGTTCAGAATTCACTGGTCCTAAATCAGCCAAGATAAAACACATCATTTGGCTAGCAATGTGTTGGAGTATTTGGCTCGCGAGAAACAGATTAGTTTTCAAAGGGGAGGCTCCTTTGTTAGATTCCATTGTTAACCACATTAAATGTACTTCTTGGAGTTGGTTTATATATGGGGTGGGTAGTCATTCCGGTTATTCTGCTTCGGCATGGTGGAATAACGCCTTACTCTGTATAAACAATTTGTAATTGTGGGTTTTAAGCACATCTAGTGCTTATTAATGGAATCATTGCTTATCAAAAAAAAGTAAAAAGGTGGGCACGATATTGGACGTCATTTCTACTAGTTTATATATAATGAGAGATATCTTGTTAATTAATTTTGGCTAAATTATAGTTTTGGTCGTCTTATTTTCAAAATTCAAATATTTGATCCCTCTATTTTAAAACTCCGACATTTAGTCCCGTTATTTTAAAAAATTAAGACATTTAGTCCAAAAAGGGTTTTTTTTGCTGAGTTGGAATCTTACCAAAAAAAGAGCTGCTCTGGCATAATTAAATGACGTGTGCAAGCTGCATCAGCTGCCACGTCGTCTTTTTTTTGGCAGGATTTTAACTCAGTAAATAACAACCTCTTTGGACTAAATGCTTGAATTTTTAAAAATAGGGGAATTGAATGTCCGGGTTTTAAAATAGGGAGACCAAATATCTGATTTTTTTTTTTTTTTTTTTTATATCAAAAAAAAAAAATATCTGATTTTTTATTTTCAAAAAAAATATCTGAACTTTTGAAAATAATAAGAGGACAAAAACTATATTTAACATTTCTTTTCCATATATTACTTTTTTAGACCATTACACCTCTTTTTTGACAAACCATTGCACCTTTCAAATATCTGATTTTATAAAATTAAAATTTAAGATACAAAATTTTAAAATTATTAAGGTACAATACATTCTACCAAGAAGGGTTGGCTCTTCCACAATTCACATATGGATTGGTTTTGATTCACCTCCTCCTGGCATCCTGCCCTTGCTTTTTGCATATGCTAGCGGATTGCAGTTCTTAAGAACTTAGTTTATCTTTTTTCTTGCTTTCCTTTTTCCTTTATTTTCCTTTGTTAACCTAAAATAAAGGTTGGTCCGAGTGGTAACTAGACTTGGATCTCAATCTAGGATTTCGAGTTCGAATTTTGGGCATGACAAAAACTCTGTTGGGAGGGAAGAACCACATGACGCATCAATGACATGGTAACAAAAAAAAAGCTACAATACATTCTTTGAAACTACACATAAGACAACTAGTTGCCAAAGTATCTCGAAGTTGGTTTAGTTGTAGTTACGAAAGGAAAATCGATCTATAATTTTCCGATCGATGTTCTAGTTTGATCAGTTATATTCAAACAATTTGCTTATAAACTTTAATCACTGAACTGATGTCATATTGTGGAATATTGATTAAGACATCTTACCTTCATATGTACCTTCATTGTGGAATAGCTTATAGCTAGCTAGGACTAGAAAGGATATAATTTTATTTAATTATTATTTTTTTGACAATTTTATTTAATTATTATATGTTGTATATATCCTCATATTTATGATGCATTAATACTTAAGTTAAGGGCAGGAAATGAAATCCTGAAGGTACAATATTGGCAACAGTGTGAGTTCCAAGTCGACTGATTCCAACATATTGCAGAGTTGAAATGAGACCACCAACAGAAGGAAGGTTGGCATTGCAATTAGAGAGTGGTGTAGGAACCAATAGATTGCACCCATTGAGCATTGAAGATAGATCATATATCAATGGATTATCCATCACCATTGAAAATATTCCATCAATATCGGTTGTTGCATTAGAGAGCATCTTTCCTCCACATACTAGTTTTACTTCAGCATCTGAAATATTATAAACATTATAATTAAAGTTAGAACAATTGATTTTGGATTCTCTTCTATAATAAAATATATCAGCCACTTGGAGAGTGAAATATTTGGTCCATCTTGATTGCCTATTGGACCTAATAATAGTTATGTTTGAAGTAAATTGCACCTCTCTTTTTGTTACGGTATCTTGTTATTCAACAATAATTTCTAAGAGAGGATCCAAATCAATATATAAGGAATCCAAATCTCATAAAATCATTTTTTTTGACTCCCAAATCTCATAAAATCATGGTGATCATATCCACTATTTATTTTTATACATACCATTATTAGTACTCCTCATCAGTGTTAGATTCTCTATGGGACCAACAAACTTAAAGTGCTGCACTATTAAGTTTTATTTACAACTTCATTAGTCTAAAATTTTGTTAGGTATGATACCTAATATTTAATTATTTAATTATATTTAATTACATGTCATTTTTTATATTTATTTACTTTAAATTAAGTTTAAATTAATTTTGCCTACAATATTCCAAAGTTATTAAGAATTCTTCTTAATTTTTAAAATACGAATTCGGAATGAAATTACTAGTTCCCCTTATTTGTCTCATTTCTTATCCTTCCAATTAAAAATTACTAGTGATATTCAGCTTCATAATCATTAGTTTTCTTCATTAAAATGCCTTTTTTATCAATAAATTTTGTTTATGTCCCTTTCTTTTTTGTATTTTTTCTTTTTTTTATCAATAAATTTGTCAAGTACCGTAGAAGGTTATTGTTAGGAGGGGCTGTTAGCCTAACTGAGATGTCTTCTATCTTTGTGGTGCTTTACTTCACTTTTTGCTTAAAAAATTCCCTTCTTATTGATTGAAGGGAAAATAAAATAAATATTTAAATGAAGGTGTTAATTTAAATCCTGCAAAAAAAAATTATTAAAAATCTGTCAATTTATTTTCCCAAAATTCATTGTTCTTACTCCATATTTTTACCTGTGGTAGTTAATTCCAAATTCCAATATAGCTAAAGTACTATTTCATTTTTCGAATAAAAAAACATTAATTTAGGATAGTCAAAACTTAGCAAAATGAATGATAGTGAATTTGGCCTTACTAGAAAAAACTGGAGCTGCAGCACCTATGTTATCCTTGGAAGTGCAAAACACAGTTCCTTGAATATTTGCTGAACCAAGAAGATCATTGAGAAGACCAAGTTGAGATTTGGCTTGAGGAATTGCCATTATAGTAATTAAAAGAGAAGTGATAACATGCTTCAATGTCATGGTTCTCAGATATGTAGGTTAATTGCAACAACTTAGTTTAACACATACACAATTTTATACTATAGAGAATAGCCAGAATTAGAATTTACGTATGCTTGTGATAAGGTATGTGGTTTAGTACCACTTTGGCAATATTCTTTTTCTTGTCATTTTTAACTATAAGATTTTAGAGTTGTCATTTTTGTTATATAAGAGTTTGACATTTTTAATTTGTTATAGGCATAATAGTTACATTTGATTCCTTATAAGTAGACTATGTTATGAGCATCAGCATTTGCATATCAAAATAAGCAAAGTGGTTCTCTTTGTTGAGGTTATGTGGTCTTTAAAAAGGGCTAAAGAAAGTTGCCACTAATTTAAAGTTTGATATACAATCATGATTTGTTCCCACACCGTCCATCACTTGGCTTTGTTCATCACCATGTTTAGTGGAGACGTGAAGTAAAATTTTACACTAATGTTTTTTTAAAGTTCAATGATAAAAAAAAATTAGGGTGAGCAAATGTTGTCTTAGTCTAAAACAAAGAATATTCGTGTTTTTTGAGCACCTAAACAAGTTTTTTTTGAAGCAAGCCAACTCAAGTCATCTCATTCATTAAAATAGACGTAATACAATCGGGAATAACATCATGAATTTGGCGACGAGCATAAGATTGAGCCGCCCTAGCTAAGCTATGAGGTACACAACTGGTTTGTCGCCTAATATAACTGATGGCACAGTTTTGAAAATGAGAAACAAAAGTTTTACAACTAGATATGATAGCTCCAAACTCGTTAGCAAACCTCAATCTACCATTGAACGCGTCAACTACTTGCTTGCAGTCTAGCTCAATATCAACATTATGGATTCCTAACTGAGAAAGCCAACGAAAAGCTTCAAGTAATCTTGTTGCTTCAATCTCTTGTGGCTTCAAGTAACCACCGAACCAAACTGATTTTGCCTTGAGGAAACGACCGTCATGATCTCTGAGCCAAATTCCCACACCACATCTTAGCTGGTCTTCAAACCACGCTCCATCAATGTTGCACTTCACGCGCCCAACTGCTGGTTTTTGCCACTGCTGTTGATTCGTTAAAAGTTGCTGCTACTGCACTATGATTCAGTGTTGTCCCTGCTGTCTTTGATACAGCCAGGCCGAAACAAAAGATCCAGCTTCATGATACGCTAAGTTGGCTGGCATTTCATTCGAGTTCCATACCATGTCATTACATCTACGCCATATATACCAAAAAACAGCTGCAAAATGCCATTAAATTGTTGTTGTCCAGAACATCCAGCAGCTCGAAAATGAGCTCTTTAGCTCCCTCGGCTATATCATAATACGGGAAAATGGTTTGCCATAGTCCAGCTGCTGTCCAAACCGATTGAGCTTTTGGGCAACCAAAGAAGAGGTGTCATTCATTCTCATAAGCATCGTTGCACATGGGACACTCGTGAGTGCAATGAACACCCTTACATTGAAGCCTAGTTCGAACCTGCAAGCAACCACGTGCAATACGCCACAATAAAATTCTGATTTTATTTGGCACTTTAAGTGACCAAATCGCTAGCCAATTACCATCAACACGTAAATAAGATGTGTCTACCAAATGTTCCATGGCATGGTAGTACCCGGATTTGACTGAATATACACCATTCCTATTCAAGTCCCACACCATTTGGTCCTCACCAAGAGCAATCCTCCTAGGCATCCTCAAAATAGCATTAGCATTTTGTTCATTAAAATTGTCTCTAACTAGTCTTATGACCCGTGCGATGCACGGGGTGTGCTAGAATTGACGAATGCAAAATCCGTAAAATAGTAGTATTTATTGTAAACTATTTTAAATAGGGATTAGCAAAAATAGTAAAAGAGTAGATGTGTAGGAAGATATAGAACAAATATGGTTACCCACTGTTAAAAAAATAAATCTGCAATTTCCAATTGAGATTTCTAGTTTGATGGAAAATCCTCCAAGGAACTGATTTTCTTCGAATAGAGGTTGCCAACCACAGAGAAATACCAACTCGCTACGTAAGCATTTTTTTAATGTAAATACCACTATTGGATTACGACCAATATACATGGACTGATCCAAAATATTTGAAATAGAAGTAGTTTCGTCAACTAATTTAGGTTCCTCATTGAATTTAAATATTTTTGGTGGACCAGAAGGTAGAGTAGTTGAAAATAGCCTATTTCTAGGCTCAATGCCTAAACGATCAAAGCGTACAGACACCATTCAGATCCACCCTCCAAGATGAGGCCAATTAAACATTCAAGGTCCCGACGCTTTTAATGAAAGACTAATATCCTATAGTGCTTAGGAGCAAATTTCACACTGACTAACACCGAGTTTGTCCATTGCGGGAATCGAACTCGGGAGCACTGGGTCGACCCTTGTGCCCCAGGATAGCCTATGCCATTGTGTCAATGGTGTTAGTTTGTAAAATATGAAATCTAATAACTGTGAATAAAAATTAAATTATAACTATAAATTTAATATGAAGATTATAAAATTAAAAAGGAACATTAGCAAAGACATTTGTTTTTGGTGAAAGACATTAGCAAAGACATTTAATTTGAACATCCTCCATAGATAATAAGAAGAGAAAGTCTAAAGAATTTTAATAACATAATCAACATTCATCAAATGTAGATAAAAACTTAACTCATATTAGAAAGAAAAGAAGACACCATATAATTAAAAAGTGAAACATGTGGGTATCATGCATGGTTGGATGAAAACCCATGATAACATAGGAGCAGTTATACAAAGTTGAGAAAGTTCTATTGTAAATGTGGCAGAAGTTCCCATTGAAAGAAGATGATGGAGGTTCTAATACCTGTTGAACAGTTAACATTTTTTCTGAACCACAAATATACTAAAGCACACTCCTTAGCATCTCACTTTATGTACTTTGTCATGAAATTAAATATTTTTTCCCTAACCGGTTATTGAGGAACAAACTTTGCATATTTGAACAGTTTAAATTTTTTCTGAATGCCAAAATACCCCAAAATACATTGTTTAACATCTCACATTACATATTTTGCCACGAAGTTAACTATTGTTTTCACATAATTTATTATTGAGCGATGAATTTCACGTATTTAAACATCTAAAATATTTTTTACACCATAAAATACTCCTTAAATATAAAATAAAAGAAAAAATAGAAAAAAAATGGAACCTTTATTCTGTGGAACCTTAAAATATTAAAAAAAAAAAAAGGGGGAAAAACTGGAGTTATAAAAGAAAAAAAAGGAGTGGCAATTGGTGTAAATTTTGTGGAAATTGGAGATGAATTTGTAGCTATAGTTTGGCGCCTTACATGCCAACTCGCATATAATTCTTAGATTAATGAAACTTTCCATTCATTTAGGTTTCTAATTAAAATAGCATTAACATTAAACAAGTTATGTATCCTGAAATCAAGCTAACTGACGAGTGACTAACTAGCGCATGAATTTATATTGCTATTCAAAATACATAATTGCTATCTAATACATAATTGATATTGTCAAAAAAATACATAATTGAATTTATTCAAATTTTATTCGCATTCTAGTATGTCACAAAAAATATTTAACAATGTTGCTTTGATTGTTATCAAAAATGATTTTTTAAAGAACCATAAATATCAACGAATATTTAATGATTTTGCAAAAAAAAAATGTAAGGAGGGTAGTATTTAAATGATTACATGGCACAATATTTTTAGTTTGCTCTGTATGGGTACCCTATATCTAAGAACCGACCCTTGCCGCATTTCAAGGGAGCTAGTGGGAACTTAAATCCATATATACATACATATTTAAGTCTCGGCACACTTTTTGCACCCCACTTTTTGCCTTGCCTCATGTCCCTAGTTACTTAATTTTTGAAAGTACTCTTTATTTAAAATTTAATTTATCTTATACATAAAATTTATCATATTTTACTATATTTATCTTTGTACAAATAATATTATAACACGAAATCACAGTAAAATTTTGCTTGCTTCAATGTGGTGAATTGGTGTCGGGAAGAAAATCAGAGAAGATTAAATATATCATATGGCTAGCTCAGTATGGTGCATTTGGGTAGAAAGGAATAACGCTGTGTTTAGAGGCGGGGTTTACTCGAAGACAAATCTACTTAACAAGAATGTCTCTCACGGGGTTGGTTCAAGTTAGTTTGGTAGGGTTGGTTGTAAGATTTTTGATTGGTGAGTTAATCATCTTCTACGTTTGAGAAATTTGTAATTTCTATCGTTACGAGGGTACTCTTTTTACCCCTTGGGCATTTTTTTCCATAGGGTTTTGCCTCAATGAGGTTTTAACGACAACCCTTGCTCCCTGTACTGGTTGGATTACGCTTGTACTCCCCTCAATAATATCTTTTGCTTATAAAAAATGTTTAAATATATGTTACCCCCCCTGCAAAAAAAATTTTCCAAAAAACACATTGCAAATATTAAACGTTTCTAGTTCCCCCCCCCCCCCCCCCCCCCCCCCCCCGTTAACTTTTCTGTTAAAAAAAAGGACATGGCAAACGGAACGCCACGTCAACACTACCACGTGGCATACAATCATTAAAATGTATTTTATAAAAAGTCTAGGCTGGGAATTGAACCCAGCAACATTTAACTACTATGTCACGTGGCGTTCCGTTTGCCACGTCCTTTTTTTAACAGAAAAGTTAATAGAGGGGGTAACTAGAAACGTTTAATATTTGCAATGTGTTTTTTGAAAAGAAAAAAAATTGCAGGGGGTAAATGGAAAATGAGGATATTTGCAGGGAGGGTAACATATATTTAAGCCTATAAAAAACATAAGTAGTTTGTTTTAAAAAAAATTAAAAATATATTTATAATGACTACAGTAGTAGTTTGTTTAAAAACTTTAAAACTTACAATAATAAATACTTAGTGAAATAAATTGTGTCAAATGTCAATTATCTATAACTATTAATAAAGGGGATTCTAAAAAAAACTGTCATTTTGGTGTCAGATTTTTCTAACCAAAATACCCTTATTGTAAGTACAAATTTATAATAAACGATAATCACTCACTAACACACCAACACATAACCACCCACTAACACACTTATATGAAAGACGAGTACGGAGTGCCCGTCTTTCGCTCTAGTAGAAATAAAGAAAACTATTCTACCAAATTATGTTTAATTTTAAATGATTAAATTGTTATTATTAGCACAAAAAAATTCAAAAGGTAAAAAGTAAATAAATGAAAAAGAAATTACAGCTGAAGAAAATGTCCTACGATTCTACGAATAACAACCCAAAAAAAAGTCCTATGAAGCAACGCGAAGATGATCAAGTTACAATTACAGAGTTCAAGACATGGAGCCAGCGTGTTTGGTTCCTTGTCTGAATCATGGATCACTACTATTTATAGTTCCTCGCATTCTCTCTCTTCTTCTCCTTTTCACTTTACGGCTACAGATTCTAGCGTACTACACCATGTTCTCCAACATTGTAGAGCTTCTATGGATTCCAAAACCGTTGCTAAAACTCACGCAAAAGTCATTGTACTCGGGTATGCCACATACCCATCACTTGTAGCTTCAATAATATCAACCTATACACATTGTCACCAACCCCACATTGCCCATCATGTGTTTTCCCGTATTATAGATTTGTTCAGCATGAATTTAGTGATAGAAAAATTAATGAAATCTGGGGAATGTGATATTGCCAAGAAGGTGTTTGACAAAATGCTTGTTCGAGATGTGGTCACTTGGAACACCATGGTTGGAGGTTATGTTAAAAACTCGCGCTTTCTTGATGCGTTGAGGTTTTTCCGTGGCATGCTGAGTAACAAGGTTGAGCCTGATGGGTTTACCTTTGCTTCTGTGGTTACCGGGTGTGCGCGCCTTGGTGCTCTTTGCAATGCTAAGTGGGTGCATGGTTTGATGGTTGAGAAAAGGGTTGAATTGAATTATATATTGAGTGCTGCATTGGTTGATATGTATGCCAAGTGTGGTAGGATTGATGTTTCTAGGCAGGTTTTTGATGGTGTGGTGCGTGATCATGTGTCTGTTTGGAATGCTATGATTAATGGGTTGGCTATTCATGGGCTTGCTTCGGATGCAATTGAGGTTTTCTCGAGGATGGAGGTAGAAAATGTTTTGCCTGATTCTGTTACTTTTGTTGGGATTCTGAAGGCTTGTAGCCATTGTGGATTAGTTGAGGAAGGTCGCGAGTATTTTGATAGGATGCAGAATCTGTTCTTGATTCAGCCTAAGATTGAGCATTATGGTACCATGGTTGATATGTTGGGTCGAGCGGGACTCTTGGAAGAGGCTTATTCCATGATTAAGGAGATGCAGATGGAGCCTGATTTTGTTATTTGGAGATCACTTTTGAGCGCTTGTAGAATCCATGGAAAGAAAGAACTTGGTGAATTTGCTATTGCAAATATTTCCCGTCTTGAAAGTGGAGATTTTGTTTTGTTGTCAAACATGTATTGCTCTTTAAAGAACTGGCATGGTGCTGAGAGAGTGAGACATACGATGAAAATGGGAGGAGTTCGTAAAAAGCGTGGTAAGAGTTGGATTGAATTGGGGAACAAAATTCACCAATTCAATGCAGCTGATCAGTCACATGCTGAAATAAAAGCAATTTACAGGGTACTGGAAGGTTTGGTCCTGAGAGCTAAGCTGGAGGGATTTACACCGTTGACAGATTTGGTTTTGATGGATGTTTCTGAAGAGGAAAAGGAGGAAAATTTAACATTTCATAGTGAGAAGTTGGCCTTGGCCTATGGCGTTCTGAAAAGTGGCCCCGGAACAAAAATCAGCATTTCCAAAAACCTGCGGATTTGTCAAGACTGTCATAATTGGATTAAAATTGTGTCAAGAATATTGAACAGAGAGATAATTGTGAGGGATCGCATCCGGTTTCATCGATTTGAAGATGGATTTTGCTCTTGTGGGGACTACTGGTAGTTATGACTTATGAGAGTTAATTCTTGGTTGCATTGTTGGTTGTCCCTTAGCTAATACACATGCTGGTTAGATGATTGAGAAGAAACTGCCAGAAGTGTGTGAAGGAATGGACATCAAAAGACTGAGCAGTTCTCTTTACACACATCAAAGTCCTACCCACTTGGGTTTTTGGCGAGCCAGTAAGCTTAAAAATCAGTTTTGGGCGTAATTCTTGGGTTACATAAAATGGGTAAAGTAAAAATGATTGTATGCAATTGGAAAACGACATAAAAAGGGTTCACTAAAATGGTTATATGCTTCTGAGTTCACTCCATGCTGATCTCCATGGGTTATTCCTTCTGGATTCACTGAAATTATTTATTTCTCTTTGAGCCATTTAATACAAAGGTAAGTTGTGGAGAAATTTTTTAAAATTATAACATCGCTTATAGAAATCGACTCATTTCAATACACTCCTTGGTCTTGATAGTTCTGTCAGATGTTTCTTAGATATAGGATAGGAGGTAGTAACAACTTATAATCATTTCTACTTTGTCCATTTTTCATTCACTTCCGTTGGACTACATGGCATTAATGTTGATCATGCAATAGCTTTGGCTGTGAGCTAGGGAAGATCATGTCTGTTAGACATTAGGAGTACATCATTCATCAATTTCCTATGCTGTCTAACTGTAAAATTAAGAGTTCTTATAGCATTGTGTTAACTGCTATCCACTTGTTTAGTGCTGACCATTTTGAAAGGCTTTATTTAGTGATGATTTTGCTATGCTTTATCCAGTTACTGAGTTAATTGGAGAAGAAACCGTCGACACTTGAAAAGTAGTGAGAAGCTTAGTTTCTCTCAAGTAAGGTCTCATGTTTAAATGTATGTTTGGTAGCACTGCACTTAATTCCAAATGTGCGGTGAACTTGAAGCTGATAGATACAGCTTCTGCAGTGAACTTGTAATGGAACGCGAGAAATGATGAAATGGCTGCAGATCTAGGGCCCGTTTGGATTAGCTTATTTTTGAGCTTATGAAAAACAACTTATGGAGGAGATAAATAAGTTTTTATGTTAATTCACAAGTTCTCACTAACAAAAATTATATCACCACAAGTTGTTTTTCTATAATCTACCTTGACTAGCTTATGAATAATACATAAAAGCCTATTTATTTGCATAAGTTGTTTTGCATAAGCTCAAAATAAGTTATATCCAAACGGGCCCCTAAACATGCAATTAAGTCTTATGAATTGCAAAAATAGATAGTGTGGTAGCTTTGTCCTTTTAACTAGTCCTTCAAATCTGATTGTTTGAGTCCAATACAACTTCCAGACATAGAGTTTATGACTAAATAAAATGTGAAAGAGGAAATCTACCTCAGATTACTCCTTTGCCTGAGGAGCATGTGAGAAGATAATCATTCCTACTAGGGTTCAGATCTTGTTATATTTGATCTACAGTTTGGTGTTTGTTTGACAACATGAAATAAATCGGAAGAGTATAGAAAACTGAGTAAGATTGTTGGCGCGGAACTTGTGCACCAATTAAAAATAGGTTTATTTAGTGAGATTTCGTGAGTTATTTGAAAAAAAATTAAATGAGTGCTTCGTAGCGATCTATTTGAGAATTTCTAAATAAGTTTCTGAACTTGTCAATAAATTGTAACTGCATTCTGAATTTTAATAGAGTTACATAACTTTTGAATAATTTTTTTTTGACACAATAACTTTTGAATAATTTGTAATCAGTTTGATTACAAATTATTTAAAAGTTCAGGACCGATTGCAAATTTTCGACAAGTATGAGCTCAATTACAAACATTTTTTAGTTCAAGAATCTATTTAAAAATTCTCAAATGATTCAACAGGGAACAAACAAAGTAGTTATACTTTAAAATTAAGTGTACAAGTAAACTCCCTTATAATTGTTGGATTGATAGTTCTCACTCATTTTTGCATTGACAATTTAAACGACATAGGAATGCCAGCTCCTGGGTTTGAATACGGGTGTGACTGTGTGATCGTCGTGTTTATTTGTCAGTGTTTAAGCTGGCGAAAAAAACGTTGGCTTATATGACATTTATTTGATACAAATTTAAAGTGGGTAGGCCATGCAATAAAGGTGGCCACCAATGTAGCCATTATATAATCACCTGAATTGTCTAGTCAGGTAAGCAGGTAGGTTGCTAGTTAACTTGATAACTCTGAATAATGAGTTAGCAAAATTCATGTTTCACAAAATATGTTGTTACCGGGTGAGATGCCATAATTTAGGCAAGCACTAAAAGAATGCTAAGGTCATCTCCATCCATATTTCTCTCTTTTCTTTTCCCATTGGACTCTCTCTTCCTCTTTTCGTGCCAAAAACATCTATCATCACAATCTCCTCTATATCTAACTCCATAAAATCATCACATAAAAAACCAACCTCACAAACCTAAAAATGCTAGCCAAAACAAATTAACTTCCATCTTCTACCAAAATGGAACTTCACACTTTCTATTCCTCATTGAAAATGCTTATACAATCTCTCAACACTATTATCTCACCTTACAATCTTTTCTCAGTATCTCCAGTAGCAATACTAGTAATCCTTTACTTTACATGCAAAAGAAAACCACCCATTTATTTAATAGACTTTTCTTGCTACTGTCCTCCAAGTTCTTATAGGCTACCTAAAGCCATGTTTGAAGAGAATAATTTCTATGATAATATTGAACCAGAAGCTATTAATTTCCAATCCAAGATCACCGCAAAATCTGGATTCAGTGATCAGACATCAATTCCACCATCTTTAGCTCAAATACCAAAAGTAAGATCTCTACACTTTGCACTTGAAGAAGCTCAAACAATAATGTATTCAGCAATCACACAACTCTTTCAAAAAACCAAAACCAACCCAAAATCCATTGACATTGTAATCACTAATAGCAGCATTTTTTGTCCTACCCCATCTCTCAGCTCAATGGTAGTTAATAAGTTTAAAATGAGAAGCAATATAATGAGCTTTCATCTTTCAGGTATGGGATGCAGTGCTGGAATTATATCAGTTGATTTGGCAAAAGACTTATTGAAAGTTCATAGAAATTCATTGGCTTTAATAGTAAGCACAGAGACACTTAGTTTAAATTGGTATACAGGTAAAGTTCCATCAATGTTGTTAACTAATTGTTTATTCAGAATGGGTGGATCAGCTATATTAATGTCAAGTAAAGTTCAAGATAAGCATAAGGCAAAATATAAGCTGCAACATACTGTTAGGACAATTAATGCATATGATGATCAGTCTCATGGCTGTGTATACCAAGATGTGGATGATGAGAACAAAGAAGGTGTGTCAATATCAAAGAACATAGTTAATGTTTGTGGAGATGTTTTAAGGAAAAATATAGTTTCATTGGGTCCATTGGTTTTACCATTAAGGGAACAATTTTTGTATATGCTGTCAATTATTTGTTACAAAATTTGGACTAGAAGAAGAACAAGTATTTATACTCCTAAGTTTAATAAGGCTTTTCAGCATTTCTGTATACATTCAGGGGGAAGAGCTGTTATAGAAGCCATTGAAAAAAATTTGAGGTTAAGGGAACGGGATGTCGAGCCGTCGAAGATGACACTTTATAGATTTGGAAATACTTCTTCTGCTTCAATTTGGTATGAATTGTCTTATATTGAAGCAAAAGGGTGGATGAAATGTGGTGATAGGGTGTGGCAAATTGCATTTGGAAGTGGATTTAAGTGTAATAGTGCTGTGTGGAAATGTTTATGTGATGTGAAGCCTGATATTGATACTGCTTGGAGGGATACAATTGACTCATACCCAGTAGATATTTTGACAACAAACTGATATGAATATTGTGGTTTTGTTGATTTGATAACTAATCTAATTAGTTGCTTTGGTTAGCAAATAATTGAATCATCGTTCACTGGTTTTTAAATGGTGTGAATTTTAGCCTGTAAGAGACATTTTCCGATCTACATATGCACTTGGACTTTCATTGATGAATTCAATGGGTATGTGTAACACGAATGTAGCTAGTGAAAGATTAGAAAAGTTAATCAAGTATACAAGAGAAGAGAAACACAGAAGTATTTCCTCCCACCAGACTAATCAAGTGGCTCTCAATACATACAAGTTCAGAGTGCTTATTTTGTTTGTACTGTTTGTTGTGGAAGTTGTCGTTCGACTTTTCTCATTGGCCAATTTAGTCCTGCGAATTAACAAAATATTGTAAATTTAGATTTATATTTTTAAATTGCACTTTTGATCCTCAAAATCATAGATTTTTACTCTTTTAATCCTTCATTTTTCAAAATCTATGATTTTTGGAACCAAAGGTACAAAAAACCGACAATATTGGAGATCCAAAAATGCAATTAGAGAGTTAAATTCTCCAAACTGAAGAACTTCGGGGAGGAAAAGTTAAATCAGCCAATATATTAAATATAGTATTGTGTAAAATATAGTATTGTAAAAAAAATGTTATATAAGAGAATTCATGATTCCAGCAAAACCTTTCAATAACGTAAAAAACCAAAAATAATAATAACAATTATAACAACACTGAATGCTTCCCTTGAATGAATGGACACTGTAGAAGATTAGAAAGTAATCTCACAAAGCAGACATGTCAACACGACATGAAGGTTCACTTTTCAAGGGAGGAGGAGGGTCTGTAATGTATGCACTAAACTGAATTGCAAAGCTACTGAAATAAATACCGGACTAATAGTAACAATCTACATGCAATTCAATGGTACAAAACGGATGAGAGAAGTGTGAATAACCATCTAATAGTCATTCTACATCAAGACCTCCATATAACAGCGGATCTGATCAACATCTGTGTATAGAGGATCATAACTAGAATCGACGCATGTCTTTAGGAGGCCTGAAGTTAAGGGGATGGGTTTCTGGAGTGGCAGTATCATCTTCTTTCCACATTTTTATGGTCTTGTCAGCTTCACATGATATAAGCCTCGTACCAGTATTATCATAGGTTAAAGCATAAATACCAGCTTCACTGTCCAGTGAACCTGTAAGAGGAAAGCAGATAAGAACAATTATGCTTGTCAATTTGTGTGTGTGTGTGTGTGTGTGTGTGTGTGTGTGTGTGTGTGTGTGTGTGTGTGTATATATGGTAGAAGTAATTAGCATCAAAAGCCAAATACGCATACCCGGCTGCACAATTGTTTGAGATTGCTGGAAATTGTGTCCACTCTTCCAATCCCAGAACCACATACTGCCATTGTCACCTTCAACCAGAAAAAAAAAAAAGGAGCTTAAGTTAAAGAGCATAAGGGAAAAAGAATGTATCAAGGTCATCTCTTTTTGAATTGCCATATGTCAAAATTGGGGTGGTCTTTAATCCCTCATCACATGGTCATAAAAAACCGAGACACTAATTTAATTTACTCCATCAAGTATATTCCTAATAGAATTTTACTTTGTTCTAGGTCCATACCTCCGGTAACCATCACACCATCCTCATTGACAGCCATTGCATTGATGATAGTTTTCTGTTGAGAGCTGCACATATAACAGAATAATGAAAGCACATCAATTATGAGAACAATGTTTCTCCGACCACATCTTTGAAGCAGTTTGAACTTGAATATTAATCATAGACAACAGACAAACAAATTGTTCTAGTTTTTATTGGTTCTCCTTGGTAAATGATTTTAAAATTTAGGAAATGGATTCTCTACCTTGATGGCGGGAAAAGGCACCGGCCTTTAGATGATTTTAGGCATAAGAGAGGGGGAGAGAATGTAGAAAAATATGGAGGAAAAATACGAGAGAAAATAAGAGATGAGAGAGATAGAGACAAAGGCTGGTGCCTTTTCACACCCTCAAGGTAGAGAATCCTTACCCTATAATTTATCTCACAGGAAACTGTCCGTTTCTTTATTAATATTGGAGACAGAGATGTTCAGCTGACAATATTTTTATTTATTTGATCTGTAACTGACATTAACCAATTCAGTTCCTTACAGTTATTCAGCTGCATAGTCTCTAGTCTCTATATACTTGAGACTATTGTAAATTTATATTCATTTCAATAACATCTTAGAATTTCAGTTTGCTCTCGTTTTTCTCTCTTTTACCATAAAGGCGTAGCGGTGAACCTAATGATGAATAATCCCCCTAACCGATAAATTTAATAAAAATAAGCTTATGAACTCACAGCATATTGTGCATAAATTCTCCTTTTGGAAGGGTGAACTTTTTCATATTATCAGCAGATGCAGATGCAAAAGCTTGCCTGCAGCCAACAAAAAAGAGGGGGTGAGAAGACAATGAAAAAAACAAATTTAAATATAAAAAAATCAACCATACTTGATCATTCTACAAGTAAGAATCAACTGATACTGAACGCATACTCTTTAGGATGTGGAGCCAATGCTCGAACAGACTTTTTATGGTTTGTAAGAGTTAACATTGTTTTGCCTGCATAAATGCCTCGTGAGTAAGATTGATACAGAACACATACAGGAACATTCAAGCGCACATAATCAAAGCACAAAGAGAAACTAACAAGATAATAAAAATAATAATAAATTACCATATCTAAGGTCCCACATCTTAATTGTAGTGTCATGAGAACCAGTAACAACTTGCGGGTCCTATTAACAAAATAAGAGGAGAATAAGCCCCCAAAAGTACGGGAAACAAAAAGGCTTAAAAAAGTATTAAAACTAAATTAACATGTTTCAAAGATGCATTTGAATGCTGAAGCCTGTATACACATTTAAAAAATTGAAAATTTGTAGCGGAACTAAGCCAATCAGACAAACAGTGTGCCAGTATTACAGATATTGGGATATTGGGACAAAACAAGAGGCATGTGTAGGTACTGACTATACCACATTGTAGCACACTAGCACTACTCGGATTATAAAAATAAAAAATCATACAGATAACTGGAGAAGAATCTGCTAACCGTTGGCCGTGTAAACACAGAGCAGACAGTGTTATCGTGACCTGAAAGAGCGTGAACCTGCATTTTACTACGTATGTCCCAGACCTGCAAGTTTAGTATCACCAAACCATATTTCTTCTTAATAACATTTAAAAATATTGGAAATAGATATGCAGAAAATATTGCATTCATATAAATCCAAATATGCCATAAAGTAACTATATCAACAAAGTCCATACCCGGCAGACAGAATCGCGTCCTCCAGTCAGTAAAACGTCAATTGTGGGATGAAGAGCCAAGCAATAAACACCACTCAGATGACCATGATAAGACCTAATAACCTAAATAAAACAAAATGAAATAAAACAAAATAACATGTTTTAGTGGGCAGTTATTTGATAGAGTTCATTAGTTGCTGAAATATTTGGCCACAAACAAATACTGAAATGAGGATTTGACCTTATTTTGTTCAAGATCCCAACATTTCACTTGTTTATCGTCACCAGCAGAAAACATGTAAGTATGTCTGCTACTAATCGCAAGGCCTGCAAAGAAGGCATGGAATTGTTATTAACCCAATTCACAATAGCTGTCACCGCTAATAAATAATAATACCTTAGTACCTAACAATGATAACTGGGAATTTGTTTGAGTTTATGCTTTAGATTGATAGGTAATTTTACTAATTTATTTCTCTTTTTATTATGTTTTACTACCCTTTTGATTTTATTTTGTTTATTAGGTAGAGTGGTGAAAGGGTTGAAGAATTTAATGCAAAAAGCAAGAATTAGGTCCCCCGTGTTTACAATAACACCAATAATTTGTGTCGCAAGACAGAGAATTACGGCTCCCTGGCGGAGATCATTACGGTCAAAATTTGAGGTTGGGGATTAAGGCCATTGTGGTTGGTATTAGAACAACAAGGTTGAACAAGGGATCAAATCATGAAAAAGATTTAGTTTTCTTGTGGCTGTAAATGATAATTGTTCTTGATGAGGTTTTTGCTAATCTTTCTACCATGAAAATAGGTTTTTTTAGCTTAAGCATATTTTTCTTCTTTGAAAGAAGGCAATCGTTATTTTTAGATTATTTGACCTTTAAGAATAATTCATCACTTCAAGGAAATTGGCTTACTCATAATTTTTCATTGTGAAGAAGAACAATCCCAGGAGTTTTCTTTCTCTGATTTCAGACAATATTTTCCAGTAATCTATCATTTAAAAACCACATTTTCGCTAATCACCATAGTTGAAAGAATTCAGTACTCAATCCTAAATCTTTGTGGGATGGGAACAATATTTTACTACACAATAAAACATGCACTTGCAGTAACATATCACTCACCTCGTACTTGTTCAATATGACCTGTTAATGTGAGCTTTAGTACACCAGTTGCCAAATCCCATATCTGCCCAAATGAACAACTTAGCAAAAAAAATCTGAAGTTTTAAATAGGACAGAGAAAGAAACAGTAAACTCAGCATGATAAGTTTATAAACTTTTTCAAAGTTCCTACCTTCAATTTACAGCAAGTACATGGTGTATGGTAATAACGGAGTCACTATATGTTAGGAATTAAGACAGGAAATGAATGAAACAGGTTCTGCTAACGTAGCAGAACCAAAACTGTATTGATTTGAATATGGAAAAGGATAGAATCAGTATGATTCTACAGAATTACAAGCAATAACTGGAAAGAAAATGCAAAGAATTAAACTAGGCACTTAAAGAGGCCTATTCTCTCCCAATGGCCAAGCCGAATTCCAGTCTGAGTGTTCTCTCACCCTCTCCTCACCTATATCATTCTCATTTTCTCTCTCTCACGCCAACAGCATGTGACACGTCAGCCACAGGCGTGTGCTTCCACTATTTCCTAATCATGAGTTAGTTATTAGAGGAATGATCCCCTACAACATGGTCTACAGTAGTCTCCCTGTTCTTCTTTTTCTTTCTTTCGTATACTTTTACAATCTTACCCTTATCCTTACTAATTGTATCATTACCCCCTCCCCCCCCCCCCCCCCTTCAAATTCCTCCTTGTCCTCAAGGGGAAAAAATGGAAACTCATTCCTCAGCTTGGTCACCAGCTCCCAAGAGTTCTCAAACTCTGGTAAGTTCTGCCACTTAACCAATGCTTCCCATTCTCCTTGGTCATTCTTCCTCATATCTTTGACTAACTCTGGCTGCACTTCAAGTAACCAATCTTCATTCATACAAGCTGGTAGAGACTGGAATTCTGCAGTAGGAGCCACTGATTTCTTTAATAAGGAGGCATGAAACACAGGGTGTACTTTACTGTCAGGTGGCAGCTTCAACTGATAAGCTACAGCTCCTATCTTCTTCTCCACTTCATAAGGACCATAGTAACGAGGACTCAGTTTCTGGTTAATTCTCTTGGCCAAACTCTTCATCTTGTAAGGCTGGATCTTCAAGTATACCATGTCACCTACTTGATATTCCACTGCCCTTCTATGTTTGTTAGCCTGTGCTCTCATTCTGTCTTGAGCTTTGACCAGTTGTTCTTGCAACTCTCTAATCATATCATTCCTTTCAGCTGTCAGTCTACTAACTTCTGCCACTGAAGAATGGTGTGCATCTCCTCTGAGTAACACAGGAGGAGGTCTGCCATATAATGCCTCAAAGGGAGTCATTTTCACTGAAGAGTGATAGTTGGTATTATACCAAAATTCAGCCCAATTTAACCAATTAGGCCACTGTCTGGGTTTTCTGCCAGTTAAGCACCTCAAATAAGCTTCAAGGCATCTGTTGACCACCTCGGTTTGGCCATCAGTTTGAGGATGGTATGCACTGCTGTACTTCAATTTAGTGCCTGCAAGTTTGAATAATTCAGTCCAGAAACTGCTCAAGAACACCTTGTCTCTGTCAGAAATGATAGACTCAGGAAATCCATGTAACTTCACTATTTCATTAGTGAAAATTTCAGCTACACTCTTGGCTGTGTATGGATGGCTAATAGCAATGAAGTGAGCATATTTAGTGAGTCTATCTACCACTACTAACACAGTATCCTTCCCCATAGCTTTAGGAAGACCACCAATGAAGTCCATTGACACATCACTCCACACTTGCTGAGGTACTGGTAACGGTTGCAAGAGTCCTCCAGGGCTTAAAGTTTGGTATTTATTTCTCTGGCACACCTCACATGCTCGAACATATTCCTGAATTTGCTTTTTCATGCCTTCCCAATGAACCAAAGCAGCCACTCTTTTGTAGGTTCTAAAAAATCCAGAGTGTCCTCCCACTGCTGAATCATGTAATTCATGAAGAATCCAGGGAATTCTAGGTGAATTCCTAGGAATGACAATCCTGTCTTCCTTGTATAGCCTTCCCTTCTTCAACTGATACCCCTGGTGACTGTTAGAATCACCTAACAGATCCTGAACAATGCCCTTGAGTTTGTCATCAGCCTGAACTTCTTCTTCTAATCCTTCCCAGATCTCACATCTCACTGTAGACAAGGTAGCATACTGCATCTGCCTTGATAAAGCATCTGCTGCTCTGTTCTCTTTACCAGGCCTGTATTTTATTTCAAAATCATATCCCATAAGTTTGGATATCCATTTCTGTTGCTCTTCACCCATGATACGTTGCTCAGTCAAAAACCTCAGACTCTTTTGGTCAGTTAGCACCACAAAATGTCTGCCAAGTAAGTAAGGTCTCCATTTCTGAATTGCAAACACTATAGCCATCAGCTCTCTTTCATACACAGATTTCTTTTGAGATCTGTCAGATAGAGTATGACTCATATAAGCAATAGGTCTTCCTTCTTGCATCAATACTGCTCCAATCCCCTTCCCAGAAGCATCAGTTTCTATCATGAATTCCTTGTTGAAATTAGGTACTGCTAAGACTGGCAGGGTGGTCATCACTGTCTTCAACATGTCAAAAGCAACTTGTGCTTCCTCAGTCCATAGAAAATTGTCCTTCTTCAACAATTGAGTTAGAGGCCAAGCTATTTTACCATAGTTCTTGACAAATTTCCTATAGTAACCTGTAATGCCCAAGAAACCCCTCAATCCTTTCAAATCCTTAGGAATTGGCCATTTGAGCATGTCTTCAATTTTTTTAGGGTCTGCAGCCACCCCTGCACTGGAGATCAGATGCCCAAGATACTCAATTTGAAGTTGTCCAAAAGAGCATTTCTTCTTGTTTGCATACAACTTGTGAGTTCTCAGCAAGTTCAGAATCTCTCTCAAGTGTCCCTCATGAGCCTCCATACTGTCACTATAAACTAATATGTCATCAAAGAAAACCAGAGCAAATTTTCTTAAATAAGGTCTCAAAACTTGATTCATTAAAGCCTGGAAAGTAGAGGGGGCATTAGTCAATCCAAAGGGCATCACCAAATACTCATAATGTCCTTCATGAGTCCTGAAGGCTGTTTTGTGAATATCCTCTTCCTTCATCCTTATTTGATGATAACCAGACTTTAAATCTAACTTAGAAAATATCACAGCAGTACCCAGTTCATCTAACAACTCATCAATAATAGGTATAGGGAATTTATTTGGTACAGTTACCTTGTTTAGAGCTCGGTAATCTGTACAAAATCTCCATCCACCATCCTTTTTCTTCACCAGCAGAACAGGACTGGAAAAAGGACTGGTGCTGTGCCTCACAATACCTGTTTTCAGCATCTCTTTAACCATCTTCTCAATCTCATTTTTCTGGTAAAATGGGTATCTGTAGGGCCTGATGTTAGGAATATCAGCCCCTGGTTTCAGCATGATTGAGTGATCATGTTCCCTGGCAGGAGGTAAGCCAGTTGGCATCTCAAACAGATCACCAAATTCTTCAAGTATCCCTGTGAATTCTTGCTGTCCTTGCTGCACACCTTCTGTAGTCTCTTTACTAGACTCTTGTTGCACCAGAAAGCCCATACCATGGTCGTGCAAAGCTTTCATCATGGCCTTCCACGATGCCTGGCCTGCACATAGGGATGGATCTCCTTCTATGACATACTTCTTGCCATTCATGGTCCACTTAAGACACAAATTCCTGAAGTTTGCTTCAATGTTTCCTAATCCAGCCAACCAATCAAGCCCCAAAACTAGCTCTGTTCCTCCCAACTCCATCAAATAGAAATCCTGAGTGAATTCTATTCCTTGGATAGTGAACTTAACATTCTGACAAACTCCATTGTTACTTATCTGCTCACCTGTTCCCACCTCTACTATGAATATTGGAGTTTCAGTCACCTCCAATTTCAAAATCTCAGCTATTTCAGGAGCAATAAAGCTGCTGGTTGCACCTGAATCAATCAAAGTCAGAATTCTCCTTCCTCCAATCACTACCCAGACCTTAAAAGACTTGTGAGTAGCCACCCCTTCCTTACTATGCAGAGATAACTGTAGAGTCTTAAACTCCTCTACAGGTTCACATTCCTTAAACTCTTCCTCATCACTACTCTCCCCTTCACACAACATCAATCTCATGTGTTTCATTTTACAAATATGGCCCTTTCCCCACCTATCTCCACATTTAAAACAGAGCCCCTTCTTACTCCTCTCCTCCAACTCAGTCTGACTTAACTTTCTCCCCTTCATATTGTCACCATTCTTCTCAGCATTGGATGTAACAGTAACATCTTTCTTTTCTTTGTTGTTTTCCCACGTACCACGAAACTTAGGAGTGAATCCCTTGTCTCTGGTATCTCCCCTGTCCTTACTTCCTCCCCCTTTCGCAAACAGGGCCTGATGCTTCTCTTCTACTACCACTGCTTGATCCATCAACTCAGCCAAATCATCAATCTTAAACATCTTCAATTCAGCCTGGATCTCATCCTTGAGTCCATTTCTGAAGATACTGGTCAGCATCGTGCGTTCTTCCTTCTTCAACGGAGCCACGTGGAGTTCAAATTTGTCCCTATATTCAGCGACAGTGCCTTCTTGCTTCAATTTCAGTATCGGGCCCAACGGGTCAAAACTTGCACCCGGGTTAAACCGTCGTAACACCGCAGCTTGGAACTCCGGCCAAGTTCTCATCGGAGCTTGCTCTTCCCACCATTGAAACCAATTTAACGCACGTTCCTCCAACGCTATGACTACAGCATCCAGCTTCTCTGCTTCCTTCACACCGTTGACCCGAAAGTATCGTTCAACCCGAACCAACCATCCATGAGCATCTGTGCCATTAAAAACTGGAATCTCCAATTTACGACGCCCATTACGAAAATGAGGCTCGTAATCACCAGATTTTCCTCGAGGAGACGTGATCGTACTGCGTTCTGGTGAACCTTCACCTTCGTCGTCATTCGTGGGTCGGGTCTTCTTTGCGAACTCTCTGAACTCTGCGCGAAATGACTCCATATTCTCCATCATCTTCGTAACAGTTCCTTCAAGGCTTACGACCCGTAATTCAACATCCTCCATACGATTCTCCATGGTACTGCGCGTTAACACCATTCACTGCACCAGGAACGGTGCTTTGATACCAATTTGTTAGGAATTAAGACAGGAAATGAATGAAACAGGTTCTGCTAACGTAGCAGAACCAAAACTGTATTGATTTGAATATGGAAAAGGATAGAATCAGTATGATTCTACAGAATTACAAGCAATAACTGGAAAGAAAATGCAAAGAATTAAACTAGGCACTTAAAGAGGCCTATTCTCTCCCAATGGCCAAGCCGAATTCCAGTCTGAGTGTTCTCTCACCCTCTCCTCACCTATATCATTCTCATTTTCTCTCTCTCACGCCAACAGCATGTGACACGTCAGCCACAGGCGTGTGCTTCCACTATTTCCCAATCATGAGTTAGTTATTAGAGGAATGATCCCCTACAACATGGTCTACAGTAGTCTCCCTGTTCTTCTTTTTCTTTCTTTCGTATACTTTTACAATCTTACCCTTATCCTTACTAATTGTATCACTATATATAATAAAAGAATAATTGTCGTGCTGTGTGTATACCCTCTAGGAAAAGGGTACAGAGAAACTCTTTTTTTGGTTACAAGGGTACAGGGAAACTAAATATATAATGTTTAAAATATAAAATATGAAGCGGGTCAAAATTTGAATTTGGGAATTGCTTAAAAAAGGCACAGTTCTTTATTTAGATTAAATTGTAACAAAGGAAAGTAACCCACAAAATCAACAACTCAACATGGCTCACCAAGTTTTCCTTCTTATCTACATGCCTTCTCATAACAAGCAACTATACGACATGCATTTTGTGATCAAATACCTTGATAGTTCGATCTGCAGAACCGGTACAAAACCATGTATTACTGGGATCAACTGCAACAGATCTCACCCATCCCAAGTGACCACTGATGACCTATATAAAATAAACCAAGTTTGAATTCTCAACTAAAATTATTTCAGGAGAATTACAATTAAAAGGTTTTAAGAAAAATTATGTATGTTGGATCTGATTTTGAAATAAGACGTAACTGCATTAGCAAGCATAAATGTCGGCATATGCAAAGACAAGCTTTAAAATTGAAATTTGCCAGGTTAATCATAATCGCAAATGCTTGAGAAATTGCATTCTATTTGCTGCCAACCAGTCGTATTCTTTAAATGGATTTAAAAAATTGATCCTTTTTTACTACATAGAGGATGCCAATGCAAACCAAGTTCAACAAACATGATAAACAGAAGACTGTTTGTTTGAAACTGTAATGAATGTCGCTCAATGTTTGAAGCAAATCCTATGGATTAAATAAATTTGTCACATACCCCAACCCAACCATATTTAACAAATGGAAAAACATGTCTACTTTGCATGTGTTTGGTTCTACGGTGACAAGAATTGAAACTCTAGTAGTTAATCCAAGGTAACCAAATCCAGTAGACGAATTGAAATTCTAGCAAGGTAACCTTACACTAGTTGTAAGAAACTGGAGGCAATAGGATGAATGAACTAAACTGAGGTGTCCTTGGCTAAACTACTAGCTAGTGCACTGGACATCCCAAATGCATTTATTTTGGTTCACAAAATCTGAGAGTGAAAAATAACAAACCCTAATGCCACTCATCATCATCAAATCATTAAATTAAATAGTTAAAAAAAGTGGTCAATCTCACCCTGTAATTCTTCCATGGTGCATGCCAGACAGGCCGTGGCCATTTACTTGGCATTCTTTCCATCAAAGCAGATGTTGAAAAATTCCTGTAATATAGAAACTACAACGGTTTAGTCAAAAAGGTCAAACCAATAGAATGTCTATCATGTATATAAATACAATCCTACATAGGAACATTCAGACATACATATTTGAGTATAAAAAATAGAACATAGTGTACGGAACCAACAAAAATGAGCATTGCACTCTCAGAAACATATAATAAACAGTCAGAGCTACAAATTACAAATCACCTTATAAGCTCTTAAAATATAAAAGGCATCGAGAGAAAGCCAGAACCTTTCAGATGAACCAGAGGTAGAAACAACCACTGTATTTTTTCCCTGAAAACCAAGATCATTCCTGTAAAGAAACAAACATATAAGAGCCAATAATCTTAAATAACACCTGTTAAAAAAATTGCATGCTGTTTGTGACACATCTATGTTTCGTTAGGAACCTACGGGTTTCTTCCTACAATAGTAATGAAAATGATTTCCAGATTGTATCAAAATCCATGAATATACAAAAAAAAAAAATCAAGACACAAGATAAATGGAACTGAATACTTCCTAAGGCAGAGTCCCATTTTTTCTTCTTTTTGAAAATAAAATGCCACGCCTCAGCAAACTTTCATCAACTTCTGCAATCTTCCATTATGTTTACATAGTAAACAGTATCTTAATATATTGAAAGCCACATAGGTTCTCAAATTAGAATACTGAGCACCACATGATTAATTATTAATCTTTTGCGACCAAAACATATGATTTGAATCTCAACTGTTTTATAGGCTAATATGTCAGAATATAAACATAATAATTGGCAAACTATGAATAAATAAAAATCTGATAATCATGACCCAAAGCAAATTATTTGAGTAAAATTTTGTCCCTGGCCCGCATATGTGCACAAAGTATAAGAAGAAAATATATCCTTACGGAGCTGTGGATGGCATAGTCGGACCAACAACCAAAGCATTTTGGGCCCCTCCTTTCTGGGACTCCTTGGAGTCTCCTGGGCCTGTCATTTATAAGAAATGAAACATCAACATGTTAGACATGAACAACCAAGTTCTCTTAACTACCGGAGAATAATAACATGGATAGTGTGTTAAAGTTCCAAATAAAGCGGGGAAACATTTTGGGACAGGACAGAATTTTAGAGAGATCTAACCAACCTAAAATAAACATTACAAGGAATGGCATAATATGCAAGGCAACACATCAACCCGATGCTATTAAATACCAAAATATAAATGAGCACATTGAAACACCATAATAAGAATTAGCATTTTAAAAATTTAAGGTTAAAATTTTTAGCAGTCTTGAACAATACTAACAATGAAAGTGATCTTGTCTTCTACAGTTCTTCCCATAGAGCATAGAGACATAAGGTAAGCAGATTCCTATACATTTTACTCACAGGAGCAGATAATACCTTTTACCCACAGAAGCAGATAATAAAACTTCAATAAAAAGATATGAAAAACACTTACTCTGCTCTCCTACAAATGCAAACCCCCATAGAAACATAATAATATAATAATATTACACTCGTACTGATATAATCTATACTTCTATACTAATAGATAAAGGGAGTTACCTCTAATAACTGTTTTTAGTGTCCACTTTATTTATTCCTATTTTATCCTTCCATCTTATATGCATCACAGCATCAGCCCTCTATAGCAACACCCACGACACATGGTCAGCAAAAAACTAACTTCTCTTCCTATCTTTCTTCCCAAATTACCCTCTATAATTCACATCATATCCCTCCCTCAATTCAACCCATCCTCACCTGCGGTTATTTAACTTCTCATAACTTTGATTTGGCAGTTTCTTCTCTTCTTTTTTTCTTTTTACTAATTCATATAAACAATAAAAAAGCTAAAAGATGAGCACCTAGTGCCCCTCTTTGCACTAGAAAAGATAATGGCAATGTAACGAGAAGCCGTATGTTAACCCTACATGATGCAAAGCAAAAAATATGCAAAGTTATCATAATCCTAGAAGTCAATTCATCAATATTCCTCTGGCTAGATAATTCATCCTTGTACACCAAAACGATAACTATTACTATGACTATGAGTAACTTACCTGGAAGAGCAAGCATGTTAGAAGACCCTGTCTGATCCTTTGTGGCAGTATTTGCTTGACGGAGTGGTTGACTAGGTGTACTTTTTATTCCACCATACTCTGCATGTACCTAATTTTCATTCCAAAACTACAAAGCATAAATGATTGCATCTCTTCATAAATCCAAAGTTGATTCAATTCAAGTTTATTCCTCTAGTTTAGGGTTTTAGGATGAAAAAACAAGTGCATTATAATTAACAAAATAAATTAAACAAAATTCAAATAAAACTCATGACTATAATTCAGATATAAACTGACCTTATAATTTATGCGTATTTTCTTACTGCAAGAGAAATTAGAATCAGCATTGGTATATCAGAGAATTAGAAAAAGTAGCAATTTTGGAAACGAAGAGAAAGAAAAAACCTTTCGTCATCGGGAGGAGCAAGTTGACCGTGAATGGGAGAGAAGAGATCGAGGGCACGCTTGAGTGACTTGAAGCTTAGCTTCTTCAGTGACTGTGGTTCTACGGGCTCCACCTCCATGTTTACCTTTACGACGCCGTATAATAGGATTAGGGTTTCTCACTCCCAGATTCAACACAACGATGAAACGAAACCGCCACGATTTGCTGCTTGTGAGTATTCTAGGTCACCGTCAAGCCGTCGAGAATGAAGTGTGGCGGATTGGAGAGCTCCGAACAGTGTTCAGCGGGGGAGTTTATAAGATTATTTTTTACAAAGAATAACTTGTTTGGAAAAGAATTATTGAGTTATTAGACAATTTACTCCCTCAAATTTTACTAAAATTCCAATTTTAATCCCTCGTATTTATGATATATCAACTTAGTTCAATTTAGTCTAATAAGTAGCAAAAATGTTCAATTTAGTCTTTTTTGCAAAATAAAAAGACAAAATTTGAGACTGTGATGTCTTATATTGAGTGAATTTAGTACAACATTGTTAGAATTTTACAATGAATAGGATACCTCAAAGAACTGTAGATTTGATTAAATAAGTAGAGAAGTAAGTTTCATTACAGAAACCATGTATTAGGGTTATAATGCCATGTATTACGGTTCTAATGCCTTAAGATGAAGTTTTGGATCAATACTTGTTTTGTACCGTATCTCGATCTCTGGTGACGATCCAGGATAGTTGGTAGCTGTAGGTCTTGGTCAATAAATGTATGATCCGGTCTGGCAGAGTGGTACTTACAAAGACACTCCGACGCTCAAGTCAGATAACTACATCAGAGGAACCAATCGAACTAATGAAGTCAGATACAATAACATCTTGAATCATATGTGGGGGCTAATATGTCAATTATTTGTAGAGTTTGTTGTCTTTAAGTAGTTTTAACCAGTTTATTTTCTTGACTGAAGTTTTAATAACCAGTTCCTGTTATGGCATAGTTATGAAATGCCATGTTTATGTGTAGTGATAATTTCTGTTTATTGAATTGCTGCATGAATTTGCAAATAATTGCATTCGTGTGGCATATAATTGGTATAAATTGGGACTAATTTGGGCCACAGAAATTATAGTCACGGGCTTAGTTGAATTAAATGTAAATTGACAGGGGCTTATGTGGGGACTTAATCAAAATGTTAGAGACTTATGTGAGCAATAATATTCTAAATTGTTGTGCTACAGAAGACCCAAGAACCTTGCTATTATGTCTTCTTAACTCGTTACTGTTATTTTGGATGGATGCCCTTTTTGGCAGACACGGATCTATGTTAAGGCTATTGGGGGCACTTACCCCAGCTTAACAAAATATTTTACTTAGTAATATATATAGTAATTTTGTTTTGACTCCACAAAAAAAATAGATGTTGTCCCCACATGAAAATTTTCTTAAATTAATTGTAGAAATTTATAAGAGGTTAATAAAATAGAGAATAAGTTGCTATTAATTTTTTCTTTTAGCTTTATAATTTGTAGAAATTTAAGTATTTTAGTTTTTTTTTGGCCATAAAATTATGAATTTATAAAATCTAATAGTATATTTTTGAGAAAAATATTTTAGACTACATTTTAGCCCCCACTAATGAAAATTTCTGGATCCGTCACTGCTTTTTGGTACACTATATACATCAAGTATGGATCCCTTTATATTATTTTGTACTTGTTTTTTGGATAGATACTTTATGTATAGAACCTTTTATGTGGATGAATTCATGATGTATGGAACCCTTTATGTATGAATCCTTGATATGTGAACCCTTTATGTATGGATCTTTATGTATGGAACCTTCAAGCAGCAAATAACTCTTACATTCAACTAGATTGGACAGGAGGGACTAATTTGGGCACGGGGGACTAATAAGTAAAATTTGGAAATTTTAGGGTCTTAAATGGGTACTTAAATGAAGAAGATCAGATAATATAAGTTAGATACGATTGACTAATTTGGCCTAAAATTGGAATTGTTAGGGACTTAAATGAGTATTTAACTGGAGAAAGATATAAGGTAAATATAAGTCAGATACGAGGGACAAATTTGGCCCAAAATTAGAAATGTTTAGGGACTTAAATAGTTAAATGAATACTTTAAAATTTAAATCACTAATATTGACACTTGAGCGATTCAACGTGACACATCAATGATTTAACGTGACACACTGACACATTAGCGACTAAACAAGTCAGTCTCAAATGAAAATTGAACGTGTCCCCCATTTGTAATTGTTACATTACAACACTAACATTGATTTCCTGTACAGTGAATGAAGGAAATAAACTATTCACTCAAAACCCACACTCATATTTTTACTGAGGTGTAAACTATACATCTACTCTAACTAACTAAGCTTCTGGCAGATGACTTTATTTATTGCATTGCATGTGCAACCTGGCTGTCTTTGTTGTAATACAAGGCTAGGCTGGAAAAAGCATTGAACTTGAAAGGATATGATATGATGTATGTATGTATGTATACACAGTAAGTTGTTGAAGCTCTTCCTACAGAGGAATCCATCCCTGTTGAACAATTGGAATGATAAGGGCAATGTCATCATATTCATACACAAAAATTAAATTAAAGAGGTTACATTTACATGACTTGTCTTGTTTGTTTGTTTGTTCTTACCTTGATTTGTCCAGTCTCAGTACCACAAAGAATAATGTCATTGGCAGCAAGGATGCTTGTTATCTTGCTTCCTGCTGATATTCTCCCCAATTTTTTTGGTACCCCTCTTAACCATATCTGCTTTTGCAAATGTCCTTTCATGTTAATATATTTTCACTCAAGTATATTGGTGAAAAATGTTCAAAAATCTATCAGTGAAAATGCATTTAACTTACCTGAATGTTGTTTGCTGATGAGCTGGAGATTAGGTATAAGAAGTCTTCTACCACTTCCATAGCCACCACATTATCTCCTTTGTCTGTGAGGATTGAAATTTTGGGTTTCCTAGTTCTTTTCCATTCCTATATAATCCATCCATGTCAGAACAAATTAAACCTTTTTTAAACTCAAAGTTATAGTTCTAAGTTCTAACCTTGAATGTTGTGCCTTCAACATGCTTACTAGCACAGTAGAGCCAATCTCTATAAGCTACAATTGAATTAATTGGCTTACTTTTCTTCCTCCAACTCCTTGTAGGTGGTTTGATTTCTAGTTCCCTATTGTGTGTTATGGAATACTCCTAAAATAAACATCATGTCATTTTCATGCCTGTATTTTATTGATGCTAGAATGTATGAAAAACAACAAAAAAAACTAACCAGTATGCTTGAATCTGTGCAGCCAATATATAACTTTCCCAGTGCTACTGTCATGCACTTCACATGCTTACCTTTGAAAATATCTTTGATCTCTCTTGATTTGTTAACAAGCTGTACATAATAAAAAAGAAAAAATTAATCTGTTTTCATTATTGTCTAAAGTTTTTTTTCTATAAATTTTCAGTTTCTACATATCAAAATCATGGCAAATTTTGAAGCATCACCTTTATTCCCTGCCTTTCAGTAATTGCAAAAATTGTCTCGCCATGTGCGCGTAAATGATGAATTGTTTCCTTCATTGCTATTACTTCAAGACATTCAAGCTTTCTTTGGATCATTTTCCACACCTATTTAATGCATGTTATTGTAAGATAATTAGTTCATTCGTTGTTGCTATTCAAATTTTGGTAGATAAGAGAAAGTGGTAATGTAACCATGGAAGAAGTTTAGAATTACCCTGATAGTTTTATCAGTGGATCCACTTAAAAGAGTGTCTGATGGTTCATAAAGTGAAAAGCATGTCACAGACTTCTTGTGCTCTTTAATGTCCCATACAAGACTAGCTGAGTGTCCCCTTATATCCCAAACCTTTTTAATACACCAACACACAGAAGGTTTTATTTTTTCAATGCATAATATTAGAGCAACAATACTTTCTACTTTTGCTGACTTGGAGAAAATAAAAAACATGATTTAGCATTTACTCTACAGATATGAGAAATGCATAACTCATTGACTCATTTCAGGTGTTCTTACTTTAATTGATCCATCTGAATATCCACTGAATAGCAGTCCCTTGTAATATATGAGAGAGCAAACTGCTATGCTAAAGCTGCGACCCCCCGCCTCAAGGATTTGTGTGTGAACGCAAGAAATACGCTGCTCTTACCACCATGATGATTAGTGTGATGCAGCAATATAAATCAGTTAGTGCAAAGTAGTTATCCTAAATAATATGCAAGAAGAGACTCAAGAATAAGATTCAAAAGCAATATCATACATCATTTCTTAACTTAGATAATATTGATGCAAGTATTACAACTTGGTATGTAAATGAGTACTTACTGATGTGTTTGGCAGCAAGAAATCAGCTACTCTGTGTAGTTCCTCTGCCATCCAAATTATGCTTGAAAGGCGTCTTAGTGATTCTTTTACTCCTTCTGAGAAATGCATAAGTTTTTGCTTTCCTACATAAAAAAGTTGTCTGACTCAGTAGAGGCGATATATAATTCTTGATCATGAAGTATTCATCATTCTAAAATTTCTGGTTTACAACTTGGTTTGAAATGCATAAAGTACTGCAGTCAAGTGCTATATTAGTTGAATGCAATTTGAATGAGATGAGGACAATACCTTTACCAGAGGCATAATTGAACATGCACATACATGCCAGAAGTCTTTCTTCCAATTCCATACCAGGATGAAGAAATTGCTCAATTCCTCTAAGTATAATCTCAGATGCAGAATAACTGAGACTATCTGGACTTTTTGATATTTGACATCCAAGCCATGAAATGGTTACAAGGCAGTCTCTAGAAACCTTTTTAATCTTGCTTCTTAGTCCCCTCTCTAAAGCAAAGAAGATTGAATCTCCAACACTTATGAAGCATTTGGCAATTTTACTGCACCATAATTCTATGCTGGTATCCTGCATGTTATAAAATTTATTTGTCTCCTTATTTGCTTCTGCACAACACTTCTCATCTCTGAAGCACCGACACTTCAGGTTGAAAACATGTCTGGTGTCCAACACGTGTCGTGTCGGACACCGACACCAGCACTTACACTTCAATTACTTTCGTTTTTCAAATTGAAATGGGTGTCTACATGTCTGTGTTGGTGCTTCATAGCTTCTCATACATATACTTGGTGACATATAAACATTTTTGGAAGCTTACCTGTAGACTCTGATCCAACCAGTTGAAGTTTCTTATCATATTCTGGTGATAGGTAGAAGTCAAGCCTGTCTTTCTCAGCAACCATGCAACTGTATATGGTTCCCCAGTCCAAGCATATGTTCCAGAAATATTTGATAGAATAGATGCTGATAATATCTGTTCTGAGCTTTCTTCAGATGTCAGTGCCCTTAGAAGGATTTGTACTGCTTCTTCTCTGAACAAGCTTTTATCAGATGAGTTCTGCATGATATTTTTGTTTTATTAGTAATTAATTGGTCCTCAAATTTCATATATTATATGGTCCAAATCATTTGGTCCTATTATATACATCCAAGTCTAAGATTTTAATGGAAAACAGTTAGAGTAAAGGTTACTAAAGTTAAAATAATTTCAGTTAAAAAGGGTGAGATACTCTTCTATGGCTATGCCAAATGTATAATTTAGTGAATTGATATTTAAACTATTAATATATGAGATCCATTATGATATTCCCCTTTTGATGAATATCATTGTTTCCTCTTAATCATTTAATAACCTCATGTAAATAGAGTTAACAGAATGATAATGTAAACTTTTATTTTTCTGAATTTAAAAAAGTACCAATGTGTCTAACTGAAGCAATAAGTTAGCTGCTAAAAGCTGGTGATCAGGTTGTAATTGATGGGCACAATGCATTAGTATCTGCATAATGTTGAAACTGCTTTGTTGCTGTATACGCTGCAGCAGATTAATAGCTGATGATCTGGAAAAATAGAAAATAGAGAAATGATAACAGAAAACATAGTTATATTCAAAAGAAAGTGCACATTAAAAATTGGTTACATGGTTATATACCGTGGTATGCAAAGGATTTCATGAAAAAAGTCGAGTGCCATGCATTTGGCGCGCATGTTTTCGGTCTGTAGAAGGTGGATGAAGGGAGCAAGAGGAGTGAATTGTGACACATACTTTCTGCACTGCGCATCAAACTGCATGCATTTTATAAGAATGGTAGTCAAAGAGAAAAATTCTTCTAAGTTATCATTTCTTGCAACTTCTAGAAGTCCACTGAGAACATTAGGGGAACTGATTGCAGCCAAATGCATGTTATTCGTCGCGTAGTCAAAGGAAGTTACTAGTTCTTCAATGATCATCAAAGATGCTGCATGAGGTGTCAAAAGAAGTGACTCCTTCTTACTCTTGTAACTTTGTGAAGTGCATACAATCTCCACTAATATTGGTAGAAGTTCCAATGTTTTTATATCAATAGGAGATGGATTTATTAAATAAATTAGAATTGCAGCCTCATGAACATTTTGTTTTAGAGCACTTGCTAGATCACATAACCTTAAACCTTTCTTCTTCACATCTTCTATAATTGACTTGTTCCTTGAAATTATTGTTGTTAGAATAGATACTGAAGCCCTTAGTTTTCTTTCTTCTTTGGAAGTAGAGATGGCTATTAGAAGTTCATCCAAAATCACATCCTTTAAGGAAGCATAATTAGTGCCTGATGAACCAATCAAACTCTCATAAAAGGATGCAATGTCTACAGTATTTTCTTCACCACATCTTCCTAATGGATCTGAATATTGCAGCTCATGCATGGAATATCTTCTGGAATTTGTACAAACTTCATTGAAGTTTCCTACGCTATCTTTGCAAGCAGATGTAAATGTTGTATGATCAAAGAGATTCAATGCTTCCTCAATTAGTAAATCCTCTACATGACCATTTAAGTGGATATTTCTTTTTGAGATTGATAATGTAACATCTTCTATGGACCTGGTGAGTCTGCTAGAATCTTTGAGGCCTTTGATGCTCAAAATTGTTTGATGCTCTTTGTTGTGACCCTGAACTGAATTCAATTGTCTGCTTGCTTTCTCATGTCCTTTGTTTTCAGCAATATCCATGACATCTTGAGGGTGAAGTGGGTGAACCTTCTTATACTGCATATTCATATCACAAAATATAGGGGTAAGAGAAATTGTTGTTGTATCTATGATCAAACATTTTAAGTGGCTTATTTTATACTGTACAAAAGTGTTTCAATGAAATGAATTTTAGTTAGAATATAGATAAATAAGAACAATGCTTACTGTATTGCAAGTTTTCAATGTTGGCTCATGTTGAACTGAGGTAGAAGATACACAACTGGTATTTGATACATCCCTGTACATATTAGTAAGTTACTCTTAGATGATAATATAACAAATTCCAATGTATTATTGGCTTCAAAAAAACCACCTTGTGCGTATCTTACCAATAATATCTTTAACTTATCAGGATTTTATCATCAATTATTGGAAAAACAACTATGGATTTTGACTGAAATTATACATATTATATCCATTCTTGTTTGTCAGCATTGAACATGAAATGCGCAAAATATTTCAATCAACCTATTTAGCTATAAACCTTGCATAATAATAAACATTTCACTTTGAAGTTTTAGTCTCTACTTTCTTCCTCGAACTTTTGAACTTAGGGCCTATTTGGATCGACTTATTTGGGCTTATCTATTCATATAGGCACTTGTGAAACTGTTTGGGAGAGCTTATGCAATAGCTTGTGACATGTTCATACGCTATTTTTAGCTAATTTACGTAAGTTCTCCAAGATAGCTTACGAAAACAGCTTATAGCATATAGAAAAACAGTTTAACAATATTTTATCTATTATTATAGAAACAGTATGCATAAGCACTTATATAACAAGCGCTTATGTTAAAAGCGCTTAAATAAGGTGTTTATCCAAACATGGCCTTAGTATTGTTCTAGTGTGTGAAGTTGTGTTGAATAACAAGGATGAATCTTACATATAACACGCCGATTGTTCGCTGCAATAACTTCGCCACCATGGAGTCTCTCCATAAAGCATAACCTGGTAATACACTAAACATTCCTTATATCTCCTTGCCGTATCCTTAACAACTGCTTCATTGATTTCACCTTCAGAAGTTATATCAGAAACAGATTCCAAACTTTTTCTGCCACTATTTTCCAGCTTCTTAGAGAAAAGAGTTTCACAAAGTTGTGAAGCAAATTCAGTCCAAACAACTTTTGGAGATACCAAAACAGCTTGAAGAAAATGAAGGGCAGCTTGCCATTCATCTCCTTGAAGTTTCCTAACAACTGAGAGATAAAAATAAGAACAACAAACCAAATAACTATTTGGAATTGTAGCTGTAACCTCATCCTCATCAAGCATTGCTGGAATCTGAAGCATTTGTTCTGAATTTGTTAATCTAAAAGATCTTTCTTCTAACTGTGTTGCTTGTATTGCATTTTCAATGCTTTCAATACCATAATAAAGATTAGATAACACTGACTCCTCAGAGAATTCAAAGAATTCCTGCTTTTGTTTCCTTAACATTGAAACACATCTCATTTTAAGAACATTCCTTGTTTTTTCATCTTCTATAGTTTCAAGAATATACCTATTGATTGAAATAAGCACCCATATGTACTTAAGATCCAACATCTCATAATCTTGAGATATTATCAGTGAAAGAATTTTGAGACTTTTTGTTATTAGAAATGTTGATTTATGAGCACTTATAAGGATTGTTTTATTTTGTTTTGAATGTTCAATATCAGCATCAGGTAGCAGTTTTTTTACCCGTGAATGTGTTAGCAAAGTTCCAAAATTTGATTGGTCCCTATAATCTTTTATTGCTTTCAGACAAAAATGAAAATATTGTTGTTTTTCTTTGAGAGGGAAAAACTTGAAAAGAGGTTGGAAATATTTACATTATAGTGTTTGATTTCACGTGTACCTTATCCCTATATAGCTTTTCTTTCCCTTTACGTTTCATTGCCAACCTTCCATCATGTTAAAATGTTCATGCGTACTTTTGTTTATAAATGTAGTATACTTTATGTATAATTAATTAATTTGCTCGTGACCAATCATTCATGTGCTGTCTAATGGACAGAAATTATTACAGGAAATAAATGAAATCTAGTATCAAGTTGTCGTTTTAGGACTTTGATGTAATATTTTATTGTATTGTTTGTTTAACACCACACACATATACACTGTTTTAAAGGCCTTGAAAAATAATATATTCAAAAATCTCATTGCCATGCACTTCGAAGTTGCTCTCTAAAACGTCCTTTGCCATAGAAGAAAGAAAGAACTTTTTATGAAGATCATAAAAAAGCTCCTTGTCTCACCAAATGAGACTTTGAAAAACATTCTCTGAACCAATTTTTACTGTTGTGAAATTTCCGGACTAATAAATTCTCTTTAGAGAGTTCCAAATTGACTGTCTTATTTGTTGAAGGTGATCTATTGAAAAAACATGACTATTTGGTACGAAGAATTTTTGCAAAAAAAAAAAAAAAGAATGCATAAAAACATGGCATTTGACCAAGAGAAATGATATTATGTATGAAACGAAACAAGCGACTTGGTTATTGGTACTCAAAAAATTGGAGCATATTTAGTAGTTGTGGCACATCACTATGTTTTTCATACATTTCGTACGATAATATGTCATATTAAATATCACAACTGATTGATTTATCAGCAACTAACTAACTAACAATACCAGCAGGAGTGGGTAGTAGTTATAATTTGTAAGTGTTACATGCTCTCACATAGTATTCTTCTCTTTCTTACAAATATCTCTCATAACATTTAGCATTTTCCTTTTAAAATATAGATGTTTGGCTACAATGAAGCAAAATGGATTTTTAGTTTATCTAAAAGCGGAGACCAAAAGTTCAATTAAAAAAGAGGGGAAACAAAATTTTTGAAAAATAAAAAGTATTAAAACCATAAAATAGGAGGACCAAAATTACTGTTAACTTGAATCTGTTAAAAATATTGTGAGATTGAAGAATAGAAGAATAATATTATGAAATTATATTGATGATAAGAATTATATTTAGATCAAGTTGTACAATGCTTACCTAAATTTTATATTACTCGTCAAAGAAAAAACCTAATTTTTATATTACTCAAATAATTGTGTGTGTAACTTGAATTTTAGTGCACTAAAATCACAATATATTATAGTTTATTTAAATTAAAAAAAAAAACTTGCATACATTCTTCTTAAGTACTTAGTTAATCTCAAAAATTGAAATAAGCTTGAGGAGATTGTTATCAGAAGCACGGTAGAGGTGCAGACATTGTTGTTGTAATGTCAATTTAGAAGTTGGAAGTATTGGAAGTGGCACAGCCTTTGATTCTTTGCCAACTGTATGCTCGTGGCACCAAAGATAATACTACGTTGACCTGTCAGAACAAGTTTGATCATTTGCTGCTCCGTTTCTTCAATTCAATAATCACTCTAATCTTCCTGCCATTCTTCCTGGATTGGATTCTGGTCATTCACGAGTGCACGCTCACCGCAATACACTTCTCTCGGTAGCACGTGCTGTGCGTAGCAGAGAATCCGTGTCCATATCCAAACATGTCTCGAACATGATTATCTTTGTGTATGATATGTGTAATACAACTCAGTTATCCTATTCAGTAAGTTGTTTGAATGAGCTGTTAAAGCTATTAAAATAAGTTTTGAATGAGTTAACTTTGTATGATTGTCTGTTAAAAATAGATTGACTTTAGCAACTAGAAAAGGGTCATCAAATTGGTTATCCATTGAAAGGATGAATATTTAGATAACCTGAATAAAGATTTCCTTTTCATAAGTTTTTAGGATTTACATATATATCCAAGGATCCTCTTTTGCTGGGAAGAATCTGTATTTTATATTGGTATTTTGTATTGTATTGTATTGTATGGTGTTATCTACGAGGCTGTAATGAAAAGGACATGACAGTTGTGGAGAAAAATAAACCATTCATTTATTGGAATAATACTGTAAAGGAAATGTGTTCTTTACCATTCATGCACACTTGGGCCCTCAAAATTTTGTCAGTTATACATATTGTCAATTTATCGTACAACCAGTTTATTCAATAATTCAAAAATTACACTTCATTTACAATAAAGAAATCCATCAACAATGTCAATGATAGATTTCAAACAAATTATCATCACAACTATAAAGTTTCTCCCGTTTCTTGGTCAAAGCTCTTTAGTTATTTGATTATTTCTTTAAAAAAAATTCTCATAAAATAATCTGTATAGTGTATGAATTAACTTTAGTTTTTTTTCCTTACTTTACGATAATGTTCATACGTTACAGAAAATACTTGCTAGTAATAAAAGCCTGTCTCGTCCCTGGTTTGAAGCACACACAGGAAAGTAATGTTTGTTTGAGTATTATCTCTAAATGCTTTCTTATTTACCTTATTACATTACTGGTAAGTGGTAACAATATATAGTAAAAATAACACTTGATACGTAGAAAAACTAGCTTACTTTTTTACTCAAACTTTGCACAATTTGTGTTTATGAATGTGTACAGAGCAGTTATTTTAGGGTGAGTATCACTTTGAGAAAATTGCTGGTTAGAAATGTGCTATACTGCTATGACAACCCACATTATTGTATGTAGATTTACAGTTGTGTTGGGGAATTGATGTAGAAGTCACGAGTTATGCAGAAACGGCAGCAAGAAGAGACAACATGAATCTCCTCGCTCAAACAGGACCCACAAAATACGCACTACCAACTGACAGCCACTGCATTGCACCCCCCACTCTTCCAAAAATTAGATGCTAGTTTACCTTGAGAGCTTTCAAACGAACAAGGGGTGCCAGTTGGGAATGTAAAATTGAATGGAGGGTGCAGTAGATAAAAAATGGGGTGCCAGAAGCAACTCCCTAACTTAGCTGTCACCAGGAAAACAACCAGAGGCAGGAATTCTTTAGGGGAACCTAGACCAAGTATTTTACATCATATGGCTCTACCAAGTGAAGTGGGGTGGAGTAAATTATCATCCTTTGAGCTAGCTTTTGAGTGAGATCCAAGCCCACTTAATGTATATATGTGCTTGGGCACATATCAACCATTTAAGGGCTTCATATAGCTAAGATAATGAGAAGAGGCAATACAAGTGACAGACTGTATGAGAAAGCAATAAACATTAAATTATATTTTAGCAGTTTTTGATTGGTGGAATGATGTCTAAACTCACCAGAGACAATTTAATTAGCTTACCACCAGACAAGAAGAATCCACATAGACACGTACCTATGTTAAAACCAAATTCAATCTGATGATTGCATGGCTTCCTCGACCTCAAGCTGACGAATATTCATTCATTTGAATGTAGCAATAGCTTGCTATCACATTAATTTTTTTCAATCATGTAATATGCATACTTCAACTATGTTTAGCGTGTTACCCTCAAGGATATTATAAAACTTGGTTCATGGACCTGCAAGGGCCTCACTACATATACTCATGACTTCTTGTGAAATTATTTGCTGCCATCTTCTGCACCCTAAAGAATTCCTGCCTCAGATCCTTTGAACAACAAAAAATACACTTTCATAGATCCTTTGAACAACAAAAGATACACTTTCATGCAAATTTATCAATTGACATTTGACATCTCAGAGCAAGGTCAGCCCATTTGACTGGCAGCTACTCAATTAGCATTCCACTTGCAACGATCGAGTAGCTATATTAAATATCCTGAAGAATAAGATGTACACAAAAGCTGAGCAACTGATACAAGAATTCCTCAAGCCACGCAGAAAATACCCATGAACTGACTTTTGCTGCAACGAAAGAACAAAACAGAAAAAAAGAACTGAGAAACAGCACAACATGTTAAAAGAAATATGTTATGACTCACAATCACGAACCAACAACCAGAGTTAAAGAATAGAATGAAAGATAGAAAGAACAGGAATGAATCTGTTATAGGAGAACTCTCCTTCCAAGGGTTTCCTCTTTCAACAATGAGCAAGTGCTCAATTCTTAAAAGTTAACAAGTCAAAATGATCCATCTGGTTTTGTTTTGCCTTCCCAAGATCCAATACAATGGGCCACTAAAATGGAAAGTAGGCAATTCTACTGTATTTTCCCAAGAACAAGATTCTTGGTGGCTGCATTCACGAGCATCTTCTCCACCAAAAAATTTCTTTGTCGTTACAACACAGACAAATGATAGGAAAAGCCGCAGAGGGTTGATCGCTTTTTCCGTCTCACACTCTTTGCATCTTTTTCTCCATCTCCTGCCTTGAAGTGTGCTTGATGCCCCCTGTTCTTTCAATATCTCAAAGGGTGGCACCTTCACCCTCCCTTCATTGCAACTGATGTCCTGTCTCTTCAGCACCCCTTTTAGCATATCTTGAGCTCAATAACCCTCTCACTCGTAAGTAACTGCAACCCATGATCGCTGCCCTCTACAAGAAAATTCAGAAACTCTATTTCTTCCCTCAATAAGAGATTCAACAAATCAGACTAATTTGTTAGGAACCCAGAGAAATTGTGATGAATGAAAGATAGAAAGAATCAAAAGAACAGAGTGTATTACTGAGAACTGGACAGAAAATGGACGATAGAATTCTCATCATCAAGGGTTTCCCTTTCACAAAAGATTACTACCAAAGCTCACAAGCTATCCAATCTACAGAATGATCCTTCACCACCTATACTCCAACCTATTTATTTAACTAACTAACCCACTCTAACTAATGAACCTCTAACTTTACTAACTTCTCTTGCATCCTCTTCTGTCCTAACATTAGGGCAAAATAGAAACCATACAATTCATAAATAGGGAAAAGATGTGGCTTATGGTATGTTTGATATCAGTGACAAGGGGAGAATTTAAGGATACAACTAATGAACCGGAAGCAGAAGAGGAATTGTCCCACTTTTCTGGGACCCATAGATTTGCAAAGCATCCTAATATGGATGGAAGCATTATTCCTATTTTATTATTTTATGTATGATAAATATCATCACTATTACTGAACCAATAAGATGATCAGATTACATGGTGGAGAAGCCGATCAGGTATATACTCTGTGCATTCTGCTTATTTCGGAATCATGGAAAATCTTATTGACAACTCGCACCTTCGGAAGGAGGGAGACTGACTCGCAATTTGGAAGATGAAAATACCTCCAAAAGTAAAGCTGCTCATATGGCGAACTGCTAGGGGGGTCTTACCAGTGTGATGTAATGTGAGGAGGAAGGGGGCGGATTGTGTGGCGGAGCCTTTATGTTAGTGCCAGGATGAAACTGAGAGACATGTTTTCTTTGAGTGTCCGAAGGCGGTGGAAGTGTGGATGCAAAGTGGTATCTTCCAATATGTGCAACAAAATAGAAATGACACTGAGACCTTTAATGAGTGATTGTTTAGATCCCTCACTGAAATTGCTCAACCTCACCGTAATATGTTTGCTATTTTGTTTTGGGCAATTTGGAAAATTCACAACTCAAAGGTCTTGTAGAATACTTCAGTCCCGGTTTTGGGAGTGGTCACACAAACAGAAACGGATCTCCATGATTGGGAAATGGCAAAGAAGAATCACAATACTCAGAGGCCGAGAATAGAGACTGCTAGTACATGGAGCAACCCAAGTGCAGGTAATTTGAAATGTAATGTCGACGCTGCATTGTTCCAACAAACAAGGGAAATTTGGTATTGGTATGTGTATTAGGGATGATAGAGGAGAGTTTGTGAAAGGCAAAACGATGTGGTTTAGTGGAGTTCCTATCCCTCAAGAAGCCGAAGCAATGGGTCCCAAGCAAGCTATTATTTGGTTGGGTGAGCTAGGAATTGCCTCCATAACTATTGAGCTGGATTGTTTACCGGTGGTTGACAGGGTTAATGGTCCTAGTAAACTCAATTCTGATTTTGGCTCTATTCTTAATTATTGTCAACTTTCATTGTCACGTTTTAACAGCTATAGGATTAGCTACATTAGGAGACAAGCAAATCTTGTTGCTCATACCCTTGCAAGGGCATCAAGATTGTATGCTAGTTCCCATATTTTTGATTTCAGTCCAACCTGTATTGATACTATCATTATGAATGAAATGAACTGGGTTCCTTTGTGTCAAAAATAAATACATAAATAATGTTTGAATGACTCTATTTTGCATGCCACCAACCCAATGAAAAGCCTTAAAGAAGCATCACACGTGTACCCATGGTTGTCAATCGCGCGCGCCAACTCGTAGGAACGCACGATCTCACGCTCTCTCCTATCGTCACCGTGTCCACTCGTGAAGAGAATCGCTGGCAGAGGCGGAGCGGTAGGCGCGCCGAGGAAACACGTGGAATCGTGGAAGCAGCGCTCTCTCTTGCGCGCCTAGAAAGCCCCCAAATCACTCATGACCCGTGATCGACCCAGAAGATAAAACGCAACCCGGTTCGAATTCAACCCTAATTATTTGGTACGTTGAACCAAATAATTGCAACGACAACATCTCTTTAGGACTCATGTATCTTTAATTACTTCCCAATTCCCATATTCAATAATCATTCAGATTCGTCCCAATTCCCAGATTCAATAATAATTCAAATGGGTTTAACGTTGCTTCTAGATTGTGCTTCAAACTCTTCTATAAATCCCTGTCAGTTCGCACCTCTTCGCAAAGACCTCTTCAAATTTCTCTCATCATCGTCCCTATTCTCTGACTTCTCTCATCATATCATCGCCCCTGTTCTATCATTCATATTATCATATCCTATAAATTAGTGTTTTTTTAGATATTTTAGATGCTGTTGGTGTTTTTAATTTATGTTTGAGACTATGACAGCTTGTGTTTTATGATTAAATTAATGAAAATATTATGTTAAGGTTATGTTGCTAGGATCTTAAATATAATTGTTAAGATATATTGTAAATAGTAGTTTTATATGTATTCGGCCCAGGCCCGTTAGGTCTTCTCTATTTAAACTCATTAGTGCTTGTACTCAAGACACACAATATACAGTTAATAAAACAGAACTACAGCTGCTCTGTAGTCGCAGACGTAGGCAAATATTGGCCGAACTGCGTGACCAATATCGTGTTTAATCATTTCAACATGGTATCTAGAGCCAAACCCTAGCTGTCCTGTCCTAAAGTCCACGTTAGGCAGCCCTAGGTGGTCTGTTTCTCACGTCACCCACTGTTTCGCGCAAAAGTCCATCTTCCACGACTGATCTTGCTACACCGCCTCTTCCATCAGCTTCGTAATCAATTTCCGAGCCACCCCATAAAGTTTCGTGGCCATCGGACGTCTGACGCGCCTCCACGCGCCGCCCCTGCTCCGATGACCTTCCGGCGAGTGTAAGCCACGCGCCGCCCTCCTCTGCTCCGTTTCACGCGCCGCTGGTACCATTCTGCTCGGAATTCAACGATCTATCTGTTCTGATAATTTTTGGTCAGTGGGTTTCACGTTTCAGGTGCTTTCTCTCAATTTCTTTTGGATTCTCGTTTGTTCGTTGGGTTTCGTTGGTTATTTGCTCTCTCAATTTCCTTTGGTTTCGTTGGTCAGCAGATTTCTTTTGGACTTTGTTGGATTTCGTGCGTAGTCCTCTGGTTTATTTATCTTGCTGGTTATTTTGTTGGTCAGTGGATATTTTATTTTACTGGTTATTGGATTATCTTTTTCTCATCATCAACTATGAGTTTGTCTACTGAAAAGCCTGGGTCCTCGGGTAAGACTCTTGTGTCTTATGTTTTCTCCGGTAATCCCTCTATAACAACGGAGAAACTCAATGGTGATAATTATTTGAATTGGTCGGCATCTGTCGAAATGTGGTTTAAGGGGCAAAATCTTTTAGATCACCTTACTAAGAATTCTTCAGATATTAATAAAGATCTGCGTCAAGATTGGGAACAAGCAGACTGTCAGTTAGTCTCTCTTCTGTGGCAAACTATTGAACCCTCTTTGTTGGTCCACTATCGCTCATACACCACTTGTTATGATATTTGGCAGAAGGCTAAGAACGTGTATTCTAATGATATCCAGCGCCTTTATGGTGTTATTCATAGTTTAGCCATCCTTCAAATGACAGAAGACAACATCACGACGTATGCTAATAAAGCTCAGTCAGCAGTAAATGAGTTCAAGCTTCTTGTGACCGACACTGACCCGAAGAAAATGCTAGAAAAACTAGATAATGTGTGTATGATCTATGTTCTTCATGGTCTCCATCAAAAGTATGAATCAGTCCGGAGCAACATTCTTTCTGCATCAGATATTCCCTCCACAGAGGATCTTATCAGACGCCTTATACGTCTTCCTAGTCTGGAAGGATCTGGGGGCAATGGATCCCAAACAGGCATAGAGTCCTCTGCTCTTGTTTCTAATTTTGCAGGTCGTGGGGGACGCAGTCGTGGTCGTGGGGGTCGTGTTGGAGGTCGTCCTCAGTGCACTTATTGTAAGAGACTTGGTCATACTAAAGACAAGTGTTATTCCCTTCATGGTTTTCCAGAGAAACCAATAAATGTGACTCAGGTTAATGATTCTGAACATAGAAACACTAAACAAAATGTTCTTTCTGATGAGGAGCATAAGGCATTCCTGCAGTATAAGACTTCCCAGGCTTCATCATCGGCAACAGTTGCTCATTCTGGTAGTTCTACAGTCTGTTTCTCTCAAACATCACCTGTTGACTCCTGGATTATGGACACTGGAGCTTCCGATTGCGTGGCTGGTAATCCATCTCTTTTATCCAAAATATCCCAAACTAACACCTCACATTATATTACTGTTGCCGACGGATCAAAAGTTAAAGCCAGTGGCATTGGTGAAGCCACTCCTCTTCCATCCTTACCTCTTGACAATGTTCTTCTTGTTCCCAATTGCCCATTTAATTTAATTTCAGTTAGTCGTCTGACTCGAAGTCTAAAATGTTCTGTAACTATTGATGATGATTATTTTGTTATACAGGACCGAAGTACGAAGCGGACGATTGGTACAGGATATGAGTCACATGGACTTTACTACCTCCAGCCCATCCAGCCTCATCTACACTTGCCTCCACATCTACTACAGATTCTCCAAGTCTTCTTCATCGTCGGTTAGGTCATCCAAGTCTCAAGAAGTTCAAAGTCATGGTTCCTCATTTGTCTTACTTGCAGTCATTAGATTGTGAGTCTTGTCAGCTTGGGAAACACGTTCGTTCCTCCTTCCCTAGCAGTACTCAGTCACAAGCTCGTTCTCCTTTTGATGTTGTTCACTCAGATGTATGGGGACCAAGTCGAGTCACTTCAGTTGTAGGACATAGATATTTTGTCACTTTTATTGATGAGTTTTCTAGATGTACGTGGATCTACCTACTTAAGGATAGATCTGAACTTCTCAATGTTTTTCAAAATTTCTTCAAGGAAATCAAAAATCAATTTGGTTGTTCTATTCGTACTTTACGTAGTGATAATGCGAAAGAGTATTTTTCTGCATCATTTAATTTTTTTATGGTTGAAAATGGTGTCATACATCAATCATCTTGTCCCCATACCCCACAACAAAATGGGATTGCTGAATGTAAGAACCGTCATATAATTGAAACAGCACGCACTTTGCTTATTCATGCTAATGTTCCTTTGAAGTTTTGGGGGGATGCTGTCCTCACTGCAGGGCACTTGATTAATCGAATGCCATCCTCTGCTATCCAGAATAGGGTTCCTCATTCCATATTGTTCCCCGATGAACCCTTGTTTCGTATCTCTCCTCGAGTCTTCGGATCAACTTGTTTTATTCATAATCTTACCCCAGGACTTGATAAATTGTCTGCTCGTGCAGTTAAGTGTGTCTTCCTTGGCTATTCGAGAGTTCAAAAAGGGTATCGATGCTACTGCCCCTCCACACATCGCTTCTGCATATCTGCTGATGTCACATTCTTTGAAGATGCGCCCTTCTTTGCATCTCCCGTTACGTCTGAGTCTGTCTCTCAAGTATTACCTATTCCTGACCTTGTCCCGGTAGTTCCACTCACACCCATCAATGATCAGATAGATTCCCCTTCTCCTACAGAACTTCCTAGTCCTCCTAGTCCTCCTCCCTTGCAAACTTATCAGCGTCGTGCTCGTCTCCCTCCTGTCGACCCCCCTCCTCCAGAAAATCCTAGTGACTCATCTCCTGCCCCGATTTCCTCTCCTACTCCGGATCCGCCTGCCGAGTCAGACGACCCTCCTGTTGCCCTGCGTAAAGGTACAGGTTCCACCCGTAACCCTCATCCTATTTATAATTTCCTCAGTTATCATCGCTTATCACCTTCACATTATACATTTGTCTCTGCTATTTCTTCCATCACCATTCCTAAGTCCACGCAGGAAGCCCTTTCTCATTCAGGTTGGCGACAGGCTATGATTGATGAGATGACAGCCTTAGAATCTAACCAGACATGGACTCTTGTGCCACCTCCTCCTGGTAAATCTATTGTTGGGTGTCGTTGGGTATATACTGTCAAAGTTGGTCCAGACGGAGGTATTGATCGTCTGAAAGCCCGCCTCGTGGCTAAGGGCTATACTCAGGTTTTTGGTCTTGATTACGGTGATACTTTCTCACCAGTGGCTAAAATGGCTTCTGTTCGTCTATTCCTTTCTATGGCTGCAATGCGACATTGGCCATTGTATCAACTTGACATCAAGAATGCATTTCTCCACGGCGATCTAGAAGAAGAAGTTTATTTAGAGCAACCACCTGGTTTCGTTGCTCAGGGGGAGTGTCGTGGGTATGTCTGTCGACTTCACAAAGCCTTGTATGGTCTTAAACAATCCCCTCGGGCATGGTTTGGGAGATTCAACAGTGTCATTCAAGACTATGGCATGATTCAGAGTGAAGCTGATCACTCTGTTTTTTATAAGTTTTCCTCTCACAAATGTATTTATCTGGTTGTCTATGTCGATGATATTGTTATTACAGGTGATGATCATGATGGGATTGCAGGACTTAAACATCTAGTCCACCACTTTCAGGTCAAAGATCTTGGGAAGTTACGATACTTTCTTGGCATTGAGGTAGCTCATTCTAAGGCAGGCATTGCTATTTCTCAGAGAAAGTATGCTTTGGATATCTTAGAAGAAACTGTCATGCTAGATTGCAAGCCAATTGACTCTCCTATGGATCCTAATGTCAAGATCCTACCGGATCAAGGGGAGTCCTTTTCGGATCCAGGAAGGTATAGGAGGCTAGTTGGGAAATTGAATTACTTGACCATAACGAGGCCGGACATTTCATACGCTGTTAGTGTGGTGAGTCAATTCCTAAATTCCCCTTGTGACAGTCATTGGGATGCCGTGGTTAGAATCCTGAGGTACATCAAAGGAGCTCCTGGAAAAGGTCTTGTTTACACGGATAGAGGTGATTCAAATGTTGTCGCTTACACAGATGCTGATTGGGCTGGTTGTCCCTTTGATAGAAGGTCCACATCTGGGTACTATGTTCTTATTGGTGGAAATCTAATTTCATGGAAAAGTAAAAAGCAAAATGTTGTTGCCAAATCCAGTGTTGAGGCTGAATATCGAGCTATGGCACTTACCACTCAGGAGCTTACATGGCTGAAACATCTTCTCCAAGAGTTGCGTTTTTGTAAAGTAGGCACTATGAGTCTCATCTGTGATAATCAAGCAGCCCTACATATTGCGTCCAATCCAGTCTTTCATGAGCGAACCAAACATATTGAAATTGATTGTCATTTTGTTCGTGAGAAGATTGTGTCCGGTGACATTGCTACTTCATTTGTTGGTTCTAATGATCAATTGGCAGACATCTTCACAAAAGCTCTTCGGGGACCAAGGATAACTTACATATGTGACACGCTGGATGCCTACAATCTATACGCTCCAGCTTGAGGGGGAGTGTTAAGATATATTGTAAATAGTAGTTTTATATGTATTCGGCCCAGGCCCGTTAGGTCTTCTCTATTTAAACTCATTAGTGCTTGTACTCAAGACACACAATATACAGTTAATAAAACGGAACTACAGCTGCTCTGTAGTCGCAGATGTAGGCAAATATTGGCCGAACTACGTGACCAATATCGTGTTTAATCATTTCAACAATAATTTTGTCTTTTTGGTGGGATCTTACGATCCGTGTTACGATCCTACGATTTACGCTTTTTCTATACCCAAACGATCTTTGGTAAGATCTCGAGTTTGACAACCATGCGTGTACCCTTCTTTTTCTCTTAATTTCCATTTCAGTACTTCCTTTGTTCTGCCTTCTACATGGCACCAAATAAAGCATTGTTAATTGTTAAATACATTTAAGAGAAAAATTGTGTTTTAGGATATGACCATTGACATCTATTTATATTACCAATCTAGTCATAGTACAAGCATAGCACTACTCATAAATAACTCAGCACAAAAAGACTATAGCATCATATTATTCTTTGGAAGAGCCCGAAATCCTGATATTCTAATACTGCTCATCAAGACCTCAACCGGTAGGCTACTAAACTAACAGCTCATAACAAAGGTAATTTAAATATCAAGGTGCGATAAAACCATGTAGCTGGAGGCATAACTCAGACAAATGAAGCAATTTAAGTAATACCAAAGACACAATACAACCAAAAAAAATGGCAGCAATGGTGCACAGCAAAAGATGGCAAGGGCTAAATATACACTGAAGGTTCCTAATATTCTAACAGAAAGCTAACTAGAGGAGAGCGAGACATCAAAATTGTTAATCTAATTCACATACATACAAAGTAAACCTGGATGAAGAAATGAGAATACCGGGTGTATACATGAATATGGAAAGTGAAAAATGAACTTCGCTTTTTAGAGATAAAATTGACAACCACTTTCACTGGCATAATCAAATTAGAGTTGTAAGTATGAAGTGGGATATAATTCAAATGTGAACAGCTGAAAAAGTAACAAGGCCCTCCCCTACCCTGAGATTAGTGTATAATATATAAAGAGTGCGATAAAACCATGTAGCTGGAGACATAACTCAGACAAATGAAGCAATTTAAGTAATACCAGAGACACAATACAACAACAAAATGGCAGCAATGATGCACAGCAAAAGATGGGAAGGGCTAAATATACACTGAAGGTTCCTAATATTCTAATAGAAAGCTAACTAGAGGAGAGCGAGACATCATATTTGTTAATCTAACTTACATAGGGCTGTTCATGGTTCAGTTCTCAAGGAGAACTACACCAAATTGAACTGAACTGTTCGAACAGTTCGTCGAACTGAACCGAACTGTTTTAGAGTTTGACCGAACTAAACCGAACTGTCATAATAGTTCAGTTCGGCAGTTTGAGTCTGAACCGAAACGTTTAAATTTTGAAATTTTTTTATTAAAACTGCCCAAACTGTTCACTTTAAAAAAAAATTAAACTGTCCTTTTAAAAAACACGAACTGAACTTTTGACCGAACTGTTTCGAACTTACCTTTTCATCAGTTTTTCTTTCTGAATTGAACCGATAAAATCACTTACACTAAGGATTACAATTTATAACTTCAGTGTAAAAGCAATATTAGTCAGAATAGATCAGTAGTTATTTAGCATCCAAAAACCTAAAAGAAGCCATCCAATGCAGAAAATAAAATAAAACAGAAGGTAGAAGAAATTACCGATAACAGAGAGGGTGAATAACACTATATTAACAAACTAAAATCTGGTTTAAGTAAATGGAATTTTGTCACAATGGTGGGTGATAGAACAAAATCTCCAAAATCTGTGAAATGAAGTAAAGGATACACGTAAAAAACTTTTCTGGATATTGTTCGTTGTATGCTAATTAAGTAGAACATGAATATGAATTGGAAAAATGGTGTTATGAAGAGATATTCTGCGAACATCACAGATAGGTAATTATAGTTGGCAGCTGATGTTTGCAGTCGCAGCTGTTCAATGAAGCTTGGCACTTCACAAATTTGGGGTCAGATTGAAAAGGATTTAGGGATTACAGTTTTTTTGACTGTTGAGTTACAGTTCACAGTTCACTTTTAATTTCGTAGTTCACTTGGTTCACGGTTCAGTTACTGAACTGAGTTTAACAAAACAGTTCGGTTCAGAACTTTAAGGAAAAGTTCAGTCCGGTTCGGTTTTGCAGTTTGGTCCAGTTTTTTGGTTCTTTTGAACAGCCCTAAACTTACATATATACAAAGTAAACCTGGATGAAGAAATGAGAATACCGGGTGTATACATGAATATGGAAAGTAAAAAATGAACTTCACTTTTTAGAGATAAATTTGACAACCACTTTCACTGGCATAATCAAATTAGAGTTGTAAGTATGAAGTGGGATATAATTCAAATGTGAACAGCTGAAAAAGTAACAAGGCCCTCCCCTACCCAGAGATTAGTATATAATATATAAAGGGAGCGATAAAGCCATGTAGCTGGAGACATAACTCAGACAAATGAAGCAATTTAAGTAATACCAGAGACACAATACAACAACAAAATGGCAGCAATGATGCACAGCAAAAGATGGGAAGGGCTAAATATACACTGAAGGTTCCTAATATTCTAACAGAAAGCTAACTAGAGGAGAGCGAGACATCATAATTGTTAATCTAACTTACATATATACAAAATAAACCTGGATGAAGAAATGAGAATACCGGGTGTATACATGAATATGAAAAGTGAAAAATGAACTTCACTTTTTAGAGATAAATTTGACAACCACTTTCACTGGCATAATCAAATTAGAGTTGTAAGTGTGAAGTGGGATATAATTCTAATGTGAACAGCTGAACAAGTAAACAAGGCCCTCCCCTACCTAGAGATTAGTGTATAATATATAGCTAAAAATCTGGGACAGGAAGCACCGAGGCTGTTCCTCTTATCCCATCCTTAGAAAACCTCCCCCATACAGCTAATTAATTTATCAAGCAGTAATATGAAAGTGTTTTATTAAAACTGCATTCAGTTCAACAGAATCAGCATCCAATAAAAAGCAGTAAAAGTAAAAAGTAAATGTATTTCATCCATTAACAAACATTTATTCAATCCCAAACAATATAAAACTGCTGGGATGATAAATAATTAAATATCCTTAACTGGAACAAAGAGTTACCTTCAGGCTGCAACACCAAAGTTTTGTAGCTTTTCACAGTGAGGAACAGGTAGATTCCTATTCCAACTACGCCTCTGGATCTCCATTTGACAATAACGACGAAGCATATTCTTATAATCCTTTATGACATTTTCCTCAATGGTCTCGCGAGCCGAACTTCCAGGTGGGTAATTAGTATCAAATGCCTGAGATTTCACAAAAAACTGAACCCCATAATCCTCAGTAATCTTCATAATCTGGTAGGAGTTATTCTTGTGCAAGGAATAATCAGGCTCAGAAAAGGGTAAGTAGGCAAGCAACACAATGAGCAATAAAGGCAGAAGCTGAATTAACAACATGAGATGATGTGCTCCTCCCCCCTGAAACTCCTGCCTCTGATGATTATGATGATGACTAGCCATCCCTCTTCCACCGGCCCCGCGAGTCCTATAAACATTATTTCTCCTCCCAAACACATCTGATTGTCCAAAGAAAGCCCTAAATATCTCATCAGGGTCAAATTCATCTTCGTAATAATCATAAGTAGTAGTAGTCCTTCTTCTCCTACGCCTAAAATTATCATGCTGATTATTATTCCAATCACATTCATCAACCAATCCTCCCAAATCATACTGTCTCCTTGAACCATCATCACTCAAACACTTAAAAGCCTTAGAAACCTTCTTAAACGCGTCTTCTGAACCCGGCGCTTTATTCTTATCAGGATGAACTTTCAAAGAAAGTTTCCTATAAGCCTTCCTAATCTCTTCAACAGAACAACTCTTCTCTAATCCCAAAATCGCATAGTAATCATTTTTACCCTTAATTTCCCTAATCAACTTTACGTTCTCTTCTGTGTAATTTATCTCTCCATCCAAACCCTCGACACTCCTCACCCTACCCGTCGCCGACTTAGCTCCGGCGCCGGCGGCGGAGTTAGACTCCGATGACGAAGCGGAGGCTTGAGAACCGAGACGTTCGCACATGCTCAGCAAGAATTCAACCGGTAAATCGCGATTTAGACGCTGAGCTATTTTGATGAATTTTAGAGCGCGATCTTTGTTTCCCGATGCAATCGCTTCCTCGGCGATGCGGAGGCACCTTAATGCTTCGTCTTTGTTACCTTCCATGGCGAAAAATGACTAGCCGATTTTGCCCTAAATCGAAATTTGACTAATCCACTAGCTCATAATAGAATGAACTTGTTTGAGCCAGAAAACTCAGAAACCTAATTGGAGAAAAATTAACAATGAATAAATAGAGGAATTATTGGAATTTCATATTAGTGATTTTTTTTTTCAGATGAAGGGTGGAATTGAAGAGAAAGGAATTACCCCGATACGGCGGTGCAGTGAGGAACAAGAGAGCCACCACCGGCTTTTAACGATAGTTGTTGTTTACTAAAGACTGTCGGCCATAGGTGTTAAAACTTAGAAGACAGAGATAGAGAGAAATTTAGAGTGCATTTCCTACCAAAAAAAAATTAGAGAATCCTTGTACTCAATTCTGGTAAGGTTTTTTCACTACATATTTTCGTTTGTTTATTTTTCTTTTCTAAATTTGTTTTTTTACCAGGATGGCTATTCCAATTATTAATGTTTTTTTGGGTTTGACTAATAGACATCAAGAGTTCTTCTCACTTCTCTTAGTTAATAATTAATTAATTAATTAATTAAGACATTAAATCAAGAGTTCTTTCCGCTTCTTTTTCTTGTATTAAATCAGTAGAATATGAAAAGTTAACACTTAATTAAGTAGAATATAAAAGACCGACACTTAATTCAATAGAATATGAAAGGTCAACACTTCTTGTATAAATAGAGCCTCGTGCTTTCTTCCAAATCAATGAAAACATAAGGGTGTGGCTTATCCCACACCCCACCCTACTCACCCCATACCCCCTAACTTCTCTAATCCCCAAAACACCCTTCACTACAAAACACTATTTTTCCCTCTCCCTCCCTTACACCCCTTCTCACACTCACCCAAACACACCCCAACCAAAACCCTTTCCCTCTCCCTAGAGTACTCCACCTCCCTCTCCCTCCTCTTTCTCTCAATCGTTGATTTCGAAGTCCCAACCTCAATTTCGCAAGCAGGTGCTCCCTCCCTAACTTTCCTCTGTTATTTTTCATGGTTTTAAGTTTCTGTTTCTTCGTTTTCTGAATTCTGGTTCGCATGCGACAGATTCGGTTACCCTCAACCGAATGGTTCTGGGGACGAAGGAAAACAAATCCATTCGGTTGAGGTCAACCGAATCATGCTGATACTGATTGTGTTGTTTTCATACGTTCAGTTGCAGGTATGCTCCGATTCGTTACCGTGATTGGTCGAGGTGATGGGAAGATTACAATTCCAAATGAGATTTGGAGACTAGAAGACTCTGGCGACATTTATTTTTGCTTCGATGTTGGCCTTGATATTGTTGGTATCAGCAACTTTCGCTATGGCAACGTCATTATTGATACGCATGCCATATGCCAAGCGTATGGGGGTGTTGAGAGTGTGGAAGTCTCCGTAACATATATTCCTACTGCGCTGTTCAATGTCGCCAGGATTATGCCCCAAGAAGACAATGTCGGTTCTGACTCGACTGATTCAGATTACCGGGCATTCCTGGATGACTATGATGGGAGTGATGATGCTGGAAGTGACTCTGGGAGTGATGTTGGGATGGATGCTGGGAGTGACTCTGTTGTTACCCATTTGTAGTTTTTTATTGTTATTTCGTTTATCAATAATTGTAATCTCAAAACTGATTTAGTAATGAATAACTATTTCGTTATTTATATTTCGGTTTACAGTATAGTTTAAATTAAACAACAATTTTAATATTACAAAGCGTAGCCGTACATGAAACACGAAATACATCAAAAAGATAAAAAACAACATAAAGAAAGGACAATGAAACAACTAAGAAACTAGTGATTCTTGGCGGGTCCCTGCTCCATAATATAAATGACCTCTTCCAGAGTGTGCATTGTTTCGACAAACAGCTCAATGATTTGACGTCCCAATGGAACATTACGATGATGTTCCAACATTGCGCCAACATCATTGTCGCTCCGGATATCCATAGCTTCATAGCGGAGAGTGCCACCATCTCGACAACAACACTTGCGGTAACGTATACGAAATATGTCTTTATGCCACTTTCCCTCTTGACGAACCTTCCTCTCCGCCTTTTCATTCAACTGACTGAATGTTATATCTTTATCCAACCTACAGAAGATGTTATCGCGAGACTTAAAAAAAACACCATCGGCTCTCTCCGTGACCGTTCCAGGGCGATGCAGGACAGTTAGATATTTGTCTGAGGATCTCTGGGTTGGGCACAACTGCCATTCTGGAAGGTGTTCCATTACAGCCGGGGGGTGTTGTTGGAGAAGAAGAAGTAGAGAAGAGAAGGGGTTAGGGTTTTTGTGAAGTAGAAGGGAAAGCTGAAGCCCAATTTATAATAGGCGTGGGGAAATATTTGTCGTTGATCAAAATTTTATATCACAAATCTGAGCCATTAATTTTCTATCCGTTGGGGCACAATTTCCAAAGGAAATGTCATCCACTCTTTTTCCTGACACGTTTGACTAGTTGTGAGCCGTTGATCAAAAGTGTCGGTGGAATCTGAGCCGTTCAATATTTTTTTAAAAAAAAAAATAACGCAAATTCGGCTTCCCTGGCCAAAAATATATTCGGTTAGGGTCAACCGAATCCTCTAAACATTGAAAAGAGGGGGTGTGTGCCAAATAATATGCCTTCGGTAGCCCATAACCGAATTTATTCGGTTGCCTGTAACCGAACCGTTGAAAATTGCGCGTTTCATTAATGGCCTTTTGGTCATTTCGCAGGGTTAGGGGGTGTGGGGTGAGTAGAGAGGGATGTGGGAAAAGCATGGGCCAAACTTAATTCTTATATGGTAGTCAGAGCTTTCTTCGCCACCACCATGGCTTATCATTCGCCTCTTCATCAGAATCGTTTCACAACTGTTGCGTCGTCGTTTACTCACCATGGCGACATTGTCTTCTTCGGTGCATTCATCCACAGCGTCGTCAACTCCATTTGTGAACTTCAACAAGTTCACAGAGAAACTCGATGGAAAGCATGGGCCAAATTAATGTGGTTGTAGCAGGTTGAGTTTGTGTTATGCGCACATTGTCTTCACCGATTTTGTGTAGCGCCAGAAATTCCTCGTCAATATCTTGATGAGGATGATCGCACCACTGAAACTCTTAATCCAGCGTTCCTTGAGTCGGAGGATCAAGATCAGATGTTACTTTCGTGGTTGCAACAATCTCTCTCAACGTCAATGCTTCCAAGTTCCAACCATGATCGGTTATCGTCACACGTGGCAACTCTGGGATCGTATTCACCAGAACTTTCACTCTAAGATCAAGGCTCAATCGTGTCAACTATGCACTAAATTGCGTAAAATCAATAAAGGTACCAGTACTATCACTGAATTTCTCACTAAAGCCAAGGCGATCGCCGATTCAGTAGTCTCCATCGGCGAAAATGTTACTCCTTGGGATAAGTTAGACGTTATCCTTGAAGGTCTTTTGCCTGATTTCGAATCTCTTGTTACTCTCATCAACAACAAATATGAATGGTTTGAATTCGATGAAGTCAAATCTTTGGTCTCAGCACAAGAACACCGTGTCAACAAGCAAATGAACGTGGAGGAAGTGACTTCACTAAACCTTACTCAAAATGCTGCTTATGTGTCTCAACCTAACCTCGTACCGCGTGCTTATTTCACTGATTCAACGCCTCCACAAACGTACAATAGTTCTGATAAACCAGCAGGGGGTCGTGGCAACTACAATGCTCGCAGTGGAGTACGAAGTGGCCGTAATGGAGGCAGAGGCAATGTGCAGTGTCAAGTATGTCAAAAATTTGGTCATGAAGCATCTATCTGCTACTACAAGTACAACGCTTCCTACGCTTCACCATATGTTGCCCATTCAATAGCCTATACCTATGACAATCCCTACCAATACATCAGGTCTGCAGCTACATCTACCCCAACACCTCCCTGGACTACATCAGTTCCTGTTGAACCTCCACTAGCACGTCAAGCAATGTACACTAACGATGTTGCTGCAGCATGAGTACCTTTGTTTGACACGGGTGCTACCAACAACTTTGGCTCCACTCCTCCACAAATTTGGTTCCACTCTTCCACAAGCCAACACTGGTGTGCCTCCTCCACCTCACCTAGAGAATGTGTTCCCAGGCAATGGTCAAAGTTTGTATGTACACTCTATGAGTTCTAAATCCTTTCCCTCTCCTTTTAATTTGACACTCCAACTACTTCTCTAAGATAACTTATATGTTCCCTCTCGAACCAAATACTTAATCAGTGTGCACAAGTTTTCTCATGATAATAATTGTTATTTCCAAATTCACCCATTTCATTACCTTGTGAAATCACAGGTTGATAACAGTCCCCTTCTTCTAGGTCCAGTTGATTCCAGTGGTCTCTACCCTCTCTCTACTCAAGCTCGTTATTCTGTTGTTTCTGTTTCAATTTCTTAAAATAATGTTAACCCCTCCCTTGTCAATTTCACTGTAATCGCACACACTGGTACTTTAGAATTTTGTGGCATAACTGGCTTGGACATCTAAGTCTAGTTACCTTGAATAATGTACTCAAACTATGTGATCTCAGTACCTTTTCAAGCAATAATACAGATTTTTGTGTTGCATGGGGAAATCCCACAGGTTACCTTCCCAGCCTTCATAAATTGTCTATAATGAGCCTTTACAACTTGTATACTGTGACCTTTGGGGAGTGGGGACTCGCACCTATGGTATCTTCTTTGGGATATAAATACTATGTGTCTTTCATTGATGTCTTTAGCAGTCATACATGAATCAATTTTCTCAAAACCAAAGATGAAACACTGTCTAAATTCAAAGAGTTCAAAATCCTTGTTGAACTTCAGTTAAACACTAAAATCAAGGTTCTTCAAACTGATTGGGGGGTGAGCTTCGACCATACATCTCAAATACAAAAGCAAAGTCACGTATTCAATGCATTATTAGAGACGATAACTCATGAAATGTGTGTCCCTAAACAAAAAACTAGATTATCAAATGAACTTTGCTCTTAAGAGCCACATTTCACGACCACTTTCAATGGTATAGCCTAACTAAAGTTGTAAATATTTAGTGGGATATAATAATAGTCATCTCGAGAAGGTCTGGCACATTACCATCGCTCAAAAAAAGACCAACTCATTACCAAAATTGAGGGTATAAATGGATGTTTGGTCTAGCATCAAGATATTGAAAGTTGCAGCAAATACCCACGGTGAGTGTAGCTTCTAGTTTAACATAATTTTTTCACGGAGAGATATAGATAAGACGTGAGTTTGGAGTTCCAAACTCAACCAAACATACTCTAAATAATCTAGGTACAAGTCTAGGACTGTGAGGCGTGAAACACCAAGGCAATTTTTCTTATCAGTCTCTACTATTATTGTTTTTTATAAGTTGTTTTTTTATATAAGCAAATGGTTACTTGTAACTGACTGGATGCATTTGACTTTTTTGCTTATATAAAAGACCAGAGGTAGTAGTTGCTAAAAGATTTACATTGGAGTCAACAAACAATGAGCAAAAAACGATTTCTATACTTGTCTGAAAAGGCCTCTCATTTTAGGCTTAAGTGGCGCCTACAAGAAGGCAAACTACAATTCAAAATACATTTTTAGTTTTCTTCATCAGAATCGAAAGAATGTTTTTTACTCAAAGATTTAATGACATCCATGCGCTTATCAGTACAAGACCTGATTTTTGGAACCTTCAAAGAACTAAGCGGTGGTGTCCCTGTCCCCTTGTTGACTTCCCTAAGAACAGTACGAGCTGTTGCTTCAGCTGCAGCATCTGCCATTGCAGAAGCAACCTTTGAACCATTTGGAAACTTGCTACCGTGCATACTTTGTCTAACTGTTTGTCCTTGTGTCTTGGTCAGGTTCTTAGAAACATCAGGTGATAGATATGCACCTGGTTTTGGCCTGGAGGCTACAGCCTCGGCAACGGTTGCTTTAGCTTTTGCCGCTTCATATTTCTGCATGTCATAGATAAGCTCTTTCTGCAGCTGTTTATCAGCAACCAGTATGTCATCAATTTCATTCTTGTAGTCCTTGAGAAGGACCCGGAGGCATTCCATGAGAGAGCCAATGAGGGGACTATTCTTGGTTTCCAAAAGACGTTTCAACTCTATGAAGATGGGGATAGTGTTTTGGATAAGGCCCTTCTTGACTGCCTGAGTTATAGCCTTTCCTCTAGCTGCAGATCCACTTTCTCCTACTTCTTCTTCTATATCTGCTGACTCAGATGACGACCCGCGAGTGGATTGGATGCGTATCTCTTTACAGCCAAGAATTTGAAAAGCGTCCTGATCCCACAATTAATGTTATAATTTGAACATAAATTGAACAGTTATGAAGACACAATAAAAAAGGCATTGCTGTATTCCCCCACCCCACTCCCCTCCATATTGAGATGTGCTTGTATCGCTAATCACATGCATATTCCTAGGTGTAAAGACAACTTGGAGACAACTGCTGGTTCAGATCAATACCTGTAGAACAGACTGTGCAGTTGCATCTTCTATATTGAGCATACCATCAGAAGCTGCAGCCAGAATTTCCGCACATAACTTGGCAAAGGTTGCTAGAAGATGCTCCGGGGCCATTTGTTTTAGTAAAGAAACATAAATGTGCATTCTTCTAGACCTTGCTATTTCATCAGCACCACTGCAAATAATGATGCAGATATAAGCACAATATCTCAACTACATAACTGTCTTGCAAAATGCTAATTCGGGTCCCCTTTACCTGATGGAAAAAAGCTGGCTTTCAACTCGCGATCCCTGGGACTCGCGATGTCCATTATGGGCATGGCAGTCATTCAAAACAAAAACAGCCTCAACAAAGCTATTATATGCTAGAAGAGGAGCCTTGACTGGTAACAAAAACACAGTAGTCAAATTCAGAGAACAAGCATTATTCAATTTACATAACTGCAAGTGGGCCCTATTAAGGTAACGTTTCATACCTTTCAAAATATTTCCAAAGAGAAAATCCGCCAACTGCTTAATCTTTTCTGATTCATCAACAAGTGACAAAAGGAAACGAAGAAATAGCACTCCTCTCCACTTCACGTAGTCCCTCTAAATAAATAAAACTGTATTTTAGCAAACGATCTTTTGGGGTGGGAAGGTTTTAGATAGTTAAAAACAAGGTATGACTTACAAGCAGATTAGCCATACAAGGAAAAAAAAGATACCTGCAACAATCTCGAGAGCAATATGAACGTTTGCCTCCTCACAAGTTCACAGGGATCTAAGAGACACCTTGTGATCTTCGTTATGTAACTGATAACTTCAAAGAAAAAATAAGTTAGCAAAGAGAATTTTTACTTGACAAAGTTCAATTTATATATTTCGCATGGTGTGAACATTGAACTCCTCCCCAAGCACAGACTAATAATTACACTTAATCCTCTGTCTATACCTTCAGCAACATATTTATCAATTTGTATTAGAACTCACGACTATTTTCTTCACATTATTATACTTGTTTGATTCAAAATAACTCTATCTCATACAAGGCTTACCAATCAACAAGAGCAGTGTACCGAACACAAAAATCTGCCATCATGACCACAATATTATTGCGAAGAGCTGCAGATTCAGACTTTTCAAGTTCCTGCAAATGTATACCAAAAAGAACATATCTTAATTAGGAAGACAACAGCTAACAATCTTTGAGGCATAACAATTGAAGTCACGGGATGTCAAGACCAACCTGTACAAACAGAGGAATATAGTTCTTTGCAAGCTTCCCATCAGCAAGGCAAAGTTTTCCCATGGCCAGCCACCCCTGAATATAAAAAGAAGGAGCTTCTTGTTGTAGAGAGGTTGCAGGGCCGGGTAGCTTATCTAATTTCGGGCCAGAATTCCCAGAAGTGATGATAGTGTGCAATAATGGAACTACAGTGCTCAGATCGGCAGATGGGCAGACAATAACTAAAGATCCAATTGTATAAATGGCTATCATTGCGTTTGACAATGACTTGCACTTTCGTACAGATTTCTTGCCTTTTCTAGTCCCACTTCTAGGTGGAGTGAAGAAGTCAGTTTCTGCATTTTGCCCCGGATTCTCTGAAATGAAACTTTCTATTATTTCAGAAGCTCTGGACAGAACTTGGTGCACCCATTTCAAGACCAATCCTTCTGCCTCCGTGAGATTTGTAGCCTTCCTTTTGCACAGTGTTTTAAGTGCTTTTACATGAGCATCAACCTACCAGTAAAAGTAGCAATGCATTATAGATTTATACTATGCAATACCATTAGCTATCATTGTTCGACTCTACCTTTATGTGTACCAATTTAACTTGGTGAAGAAGATATAATATCTTTCATCCCTTTATCTTGGTTACCGGCTGATATTTTTCTATTAAAATAACTGTTCCATTAACTATCCATGACAAATCTAATATGGTTTCATACAAGTTACTAAAGACTGCTGGGCTGATTGCTTGAGAAACTAAGATTATCATCATAAAAATAATATTTCTACATATTTCATGCTGTGTAAGATTGCTCTTTTTTCTTCACTATTGGGGCTTGAGGAGTGTGAACAAGATAAAGGGTTAAGCACTAGATGCAGCAAAATATCTAATAACTTAAGAATGACATAAAGACCATATAGAAGTGATAACTTTAAGACAGGCTTCAGTCCAGTCCATAGAAAACTGTGATAATAGGCAGGTTTGATATCACAACATTTGATGTTCTAACAAATGACAGAAAATGACGCATAAGATAATAATCAAGCCGAAGAAGCATCCCGAGAAAGTGATGTACGAACTTCTGAATCTTGCAAGTAAAGTCATATGCTCAACGATGGTAGAATACCACACATTCACACCACGCATTCAAAAATGAGAAAACAATCACTACTGATAAAAGTCGGGGATGAATTTATTCAACAATACCATGTAATGATTACCTCTGTTGAATGCATGTTGAACTCTTCAATCCGTACGAGCAAGTTGTGAGCCAAATCAGCAGCATCTTCAGGTGGCAGCTCCACAGAAACATTAGAAATTGTTTGTAAGAGGAAAACTCGGTCACTAGCCCAGGCAACAGAATTGCATTCTGTGCTGTCTTCCTCTTCAAATGCATTTGTTTGTACAAATGGGCTTTTAAACTCACCTTCCACTTCATGTTTGTCAAGAAGCTTCCAATGATGATGAAGAAATTTCCAGTTCACTGCTTTTGGAAGGAATACCGACACCTCTGATAAAAGAAACCAAGCACCCGGTGGGGCGGTCCACTTTTCTATTGGCCTGCCATGGCTCAGCCAGATTGTCTCAGACTCCCGGATTATATTTTGAAGTGCAGTAACAATTTTTTGATTCATCCGTTTCTTTTTGCCCAGGTTTGTGCAAATTTTCTTCACCCAAGGGCTCACTTCCCCATTGCAAATTTCTCTCAGGAGAAACAGTACTCCTTTGGGAAAAAGCATCTCCAGCTCTTTGTCTAAACTTTTTCCTTTCGTATTTCTATTTGGTGTGGATTTACTATATGAAGAGGTAACAAATGCAGCTCTAGATATCCGATCCAAAACAAGTTCTTGAAACATGTTCTCACATTCTTCTTGGATGCTAGTTTCATTGTCGGCTATTAGACGAGGAACTGAATGTAGCCACTCGGTTATTACTGTTTCGGCTGAGAATTTTCTGAAAGCCTACATATTATTGAGGTAAATGTCAATAATCGTTTATCTGCTACAACTATAAAGAAACCAACAAAACATAGCAGAATTTTTCCCGGCCCTAGTGATATTCACAACATTCTTAGATTTTGAAAGATTTTACAAATCATTTTTAACATACGGTATTCTCCAAAGCAAGGGCAGAGCTTCTTAGCAGCCGGAGGGTGCCACGGAGCCTCCCAAATTATTTTAATTTTTTTATATGTATATATAAAATATGGCATAAATATATCTATAATAAAATTGTTGACACTTATGAATCAATGAGATTAGGCGCGGCGGTTAAGGTCCGCGTTTTACACGCCACTGGACACACAGGTTCGATCCCTATAATGTTTTTCTTAGTATTTCGTATCTAAATATTAAAAAATAGCTAAAAAACAAGAATAGCACAATGAGGAATCGAACTTGAGGCCCCATGCTTCCTCATGAGCTACTTACTGCGAAACCAATGAACAAAACACTCTTATTTAACACAGAAAATAAATATATATATATATATATATATTGATTTCGCCCCCTAAAGAATTCTCCCCTAAACTAGTTGTTAAATTAGTGTTGTGTTGTTCACCAATCATATCATGACATGTAATTTAAACTTCTTACTTAGATCCAAATTCGCTATAATCCTATTTTTATTATTGGTTAGTTAATTCATGTGTTGGTTTATGATGGCAGAAGAAGTAATGGAAGTACCTCGGAGAGAGCTGCAAGCGCTGCTTTCCGCATGCTAACAAGAGGATCCGAGCAACCCATCCCCATTGTCTTGAGCACAATTTCATCAATTGCCCCTCCAAGCAAAGAAGTTAAATTAGTAACCAGAACAAGAGCAGCCTTCCTCACAGCCGCTTTCTCATCCATACACCTTTTCCTCAGCATATCACTGATCCCACCCACACCTACGCCATCAACATTCCCCTCACCAAACCCCATAAACTCTTTCATAATTTTACTTGCCTTCTCACTACTAGACAGAAACCCCACAATCTGTGCCAAACTCGATAAAGCCCGAGCCCTAATCGCAGCACTCACATCTGAACAACGCTTCACCAATGCCTCCAAGCACCACATTCCCCACACCTCCTTCCCTTCTTCCTCCTCAGAATTCACTGCTAAAGGATCCTTCAACGACATTACCAAATTCAAAATAAGATCAACTGCCAAAAGCCTTAAATTGGGCTTCCCTTGAGCCATTTTCAAAACATACTTCACAAACTCAATTTGATCCACCAATGCCATAACTTTAACAACCTCCATAATAGAATCCACTGCCAAAGCTCTTGGATCAGCCCTATCCGGTGCCTTATTCGCCAAATACCTCGGAAAATTAACCAACGCTTTCTTCACCCCATCAGAATCTCTACCCAAACTCGTCACAAAACCAATAGCAAATGTCCTCACCTGCGATGATTTCGGCATAAGAACAAGTGGGCACAACGACTTCAAAACCTCCGCAGCAGTATCACGAGGATCTCCATGTTCCGGTTGCAAAACCTCCTTCAACACTCGCGAACAGAGACTAACCAATCTATCATAATTGCTCGTGTTTCCACAGGAATCAATCGCCGTTAAAGGAATCTCAGCAATTGTTTGAATTAGAGATTTGAGACTTTCAGGAAAACGATCAAGATGAATTAAAGACATAACCTGTACAAGCTTTTCAAGTAGATTTATCAAAACCCTAACATCAAGTTGAGAATCCCCATCAACGTCGTCGTTTTGAGAGTTTTTCTTCGTTTTTGAAGGACGTTTACGTTTACGGGAATGAGAAGGAATTTGAGAGGGGAGAGAAGGGTTTTTGAAAGAGCGACGAAGGGAACGAAGGAAGGAGAGAAAGGAAAGGGGGGTGAAAAGAGTAAAAACGGGTGCGTTTGGGGAGAGAAGAAAGGAGAGGAAGACATGAGAAGCGAGAAGAGAGTGAGGAGTTGGAGAAGAATCCATTGCTGTGGCGATTGGAGGGATGAGATTTGAAGGGGAAACGACGTCGTAGAGATGGTTTAAGGGTTCAGAGTTTTTGAGTAGGGTTTTGAGATCTGAGAGAGATTGTTGTGAAAGAGGGGTTGGTTCTGTGTTTGGATTGTCGCGAAGTTCTTCTACTTCTGCTACTATACGGGAAATGGCTTCCTCCATCTCCATCGTCGTCGATGTCGATGCTACTCTGCACACAAGCTTCGCTTCTCAGTTACCAACCCTTGTTTTTGAAATCGCACATTCCCGCTCGGGATAACGGGATACAGTTTCTGTTGACTCCGTCAGTGATAGTGGAACTGAACATTTGAACACTTGCGAATTGTGGCATCAGCTGGAAAGGAAAGTAATAGGAAGAAAAAGAATAGAAACTAGGCTTAATATATATATATATATATATATATATATATATATATATGTTTGTTCTCTACAAATATACCAATAATCTAGTTTTCTCCCGACAAAAAAACTTTTAAAAAGGGTCTTGCAAATATTAGCATTTTTAATTTGGACTCTGCTGTTAGTTTTTATTAATAGCGTTAAGTTTAAGCTGACGCAGATGTGCAGCATGGCATCATATGTGACTGAATAGGACTTATATCATCATCATCTCATCCATTTCTCATTCGCTTGTCTTCCTCTTCTCTCAAAGACGCCTCTTCTTCTCTATTCTTCATTGTTTGTGGATATAGGGAAGAACAGAGAAGAAGAGAGAAGAAGAAGAGGAAGACGACCGAATGAGGAATAAATGAGATGATGATATAAGCCTTATTCAGTCACGTATGACGCCAAGTTGTACATCCACGTTAGCTTAAACTTAATGTTGTTAACAAAAACTAACAATAGGGACCAAACTAAAAACGTTTAATATTTGTGAGGGCCTTTTTAAAAGTTTTTTTTACAGGGACCAAACTACATTACGGGCATATTAGCAGGGACCAATCATATATTTAAGCCTAAAAAGTAAGATAACTTTTTGGTTGTTTGGTTTAATTTAAGCCTAAAAAGTAAGATAATTTTTTAGTTGTTTGGTTCAAGTAAAAGTGACACGAATGAAATGTAAAAGTTTTTTCTTCTCTTGTTTGATAGGGTCAAAAGCAAGAGAGAATAAATATGTATAAACTCAAATATCACATCGATTAGAGATACAGTCTCATAAGAGTATATAATGAAAGAGTATATAAGTTTGTTTATTGATATTGAAATGGCATAAGTTTGTTTTGGTAAAAAAAAAGAGTATATAATGAAAGAGCAACTCTCACCTTACAAGTCAGTTTTGCGGGGTTGACTTAGGACTAAACCACATTCTAATGGGTATCGAAGCCTATCCTAGATCATTCGGGCCACCCACCATTATTATCCATACACCAAGCCCGATAGTTTTAGGCGTGATGAGGTGTATTGAGAAAAACCCAAGTCACATATTGACTAGAGATATGGTCTCATAAGAGTATATAACGAAAGGGCAATTTTCACCTTACAAGTTGATTTTGTAGTTAGGCCTAAACCATATTCTAAGAATATATATGTAAAAAATGCCAAAAGTAACCTTCTATCATAAATATTGAGTTTGAGTGCAAGGTTAAATATATCATTTAATTAAAAAATTGGTGCTCTCCCTTCCTTTTCTTCCTAAAAGGGGAGGAAACAAAAATTGGTATGAGATCCACTAAAACTTTTCATTACTTATTATTTTATAAGACAACCAAACAAATGAAAATAGCATATTCCCTTACTTTTCTAGCCTTTATTTTCCCTTTGTTTCCATTGCTACCGAAAACTGTGTTAAAAAATAATTTAAAAAGTTATAAGTAGTGGACAATGAGATAAGTATCGGACAAAAGACTACTAGACAAGTTTTTAAGGTACTTTTAATATTATATATTTTTGATGGACAATTAATAGTATAAACAAAAAATGTAAATATTACTACAATACCCTTTATGATATACTAAAACAATGCTTGTGCATCGTACGGGGGAAGAAGTTTTACGGATAATAAGATCGTTCTTTATTCATAAAACTGCATAATACTTGCAAAAAAATTGTAGTATTGGTACTTTCGAGAAATTGTAGACAACAATGATTCGTCAGGAAATCACCATAAGAGATTTACACAACAACGTCATGGAGAATCATAGTACTGATACACTACATTACCTTAAATGTGTTTTCACATATGGCTTTTTATTTCCAACTAATCTCCATTTTCCATCTACATATACCAAATTCAGTTAACATAATAGCAAAGTAAAAGGATAAAAATACTTCGAAAGATTGCAGAAATATATAAATAAACCAAAACTTAAAGTAATAATGTGAAAGTTACTTAAGTTACCTATCTTAAAGTCTGAAAAACTTATTTATAGACAAAATTTGAAGTAGACCTCATAAGTTGTCCTTCATTGTCACATATTAGTTAAGGGTGTCAAAATGGATGGACCGGATGAATATGAATTTGGATTATAATGGATGGCTTGGAGAAATCCATTTACACATGAAAATCCATTAAAATTTCCGATCCATCCATTTACAAAAAAAGTCCATTGAATCCATCTATTGACAACTTTTTTATGGATGGATATCCAATTCATTCATTAATAATAGTTTAATAAAAATTATTAGTATTAGTCAAAAATAAAAATTTAGTACAAAAAATTAATTTTTTGTATTTGTGTATATATATATATATTAAAATATATAATATATAAATATACTACATATATAATATTTATATATGGTGGTGGTGGTGGTAGAGGCTGCCGGTGGCGAAGTTCCGGCGATCGGTGCGGTGGTCCACTGCGAGTTTCCGATGGCCGATGATAAGTGCCAAAGATACCTACTTTTTGATCTAAACTATTGGCAAAAATTGAATAATTTGATATAAATTTAAATATGTTTTACCCCAAAAAAAGTTTGACTTCATCAAATTTGAATTTAGCAATTTTAGATTTAGATTTAAGAGTTTTGTTGCATTTGAATTCCTTTTGGTTAGGCCTGGACAAACGGTCGGATACATTGGATTCGGTCCCACTAATGTCAATCCAGCCCAAACTGTAGACACATAAACAAGGCCCAATTTCGACCATATCGGGGTTGGGTCCGGGCGGACTGGTTTATTCGGGTAGCGGGTTGATCTGAGTGGTTTTAAACGGTTTAAGCCACCTTGGGCCAGTAACTTTTTTAGCCCAATTCTAAAGAAAATAATGCCCATACTTCTTCCAACCCCCAGCTACTCACTGGACACTCCTAACCCTTAAATTTTCCCAAAATACCCTCACTTGAAAACCCTCCTTGCACTGTATTTTAACTGGTTCGGAGCACGGTCGTCCGAACCAGTTCAGAGCACCCCCCAAAAATATTTTTATTAGGTTCGGAGCACGACCGGCCGAACCGGTTCGGAACACGGCCGGCCGAACCAACGAAAATCATGGATTACTCAAGTTTGATGCTGGTGAGCAACGAAAAGCATTTACTTCTTTATATGCTGGACATGTTGGTGAGCATCCCTTATAATCATTTGCAAAGAGAATCCCTTATAATCATTTGCAAACAATGCAGTAACCACACAGTTTTACTGCAATAGATAGAGTTTCACTGCAGCTAAATTTAGATGACAGGCAGTAAATAACAACACAGTTTTACTAACCGTAGCATAGTTTAACTACAACATTAACTTAGCGGTACTAAGTTACCATCACAATACTACCATGTTATAATCAAAGACAACCAACCAAGAATCAAGACATCAGCTACCTACAACAAATTACTTAATAATTAACTAATTGAGTTCCAAATTGTTTGGTTACAGTGCAAACACACATGCACCCATGCAAGGGGATCGCCTTATTGAAGAAGCTTAAGAACTCAGCTTCATATCCATGTGAATTTACTGAACAAAAAAAATCATCTTTTCAATATCAGTAACAATAATTCATCAAAAAAACATAATAGATAGACTAATGAGTAATCAAGCACTAACCATGTAATATTCAATCTAACCAGTGCAAGGGGGGTTTTCAAGTGAGGGTATTTTGGGAAAATTTAAGGGTTAGGAGTGTCCCGTGATAACCCCCCTTGCACAACACATAACATGACATTCCATCTGATCTTTTTATTCAGGTATCACGGGACACATTTAGGCAAAATCTGAAACATGTTTTATTCAAGTTATCAACCCACAATCTAGATTAAATCAATACTATTGATAAACCATATAAGTAATTGCACTCTTACCACTTCATTTCTAACAGCATGTATGAAGAGCTGGAATGGTTTGGAGGAATTTACATGTATGTAGAGCAAGGACAAGCTACAACAAAAACTCAGAATTAAAAAATAATAATAGTAACAGATTTATTAAAATTAACATACCATAACAGATATGTTTAGAGATTGTTAATTTTAATAAGATATATTTCAATGTTAGATATTATTTGATACAAGAATTATTAAAACACTTACTTTCATTTAAATTCATAATAGCAATCCCCTCACTTGCAATTGGATCATATTGAGTCATTAATGACTCCAAAAGGATAATGTTCAAAAGTTGATGCATTAGGTGGCATGCCTTAAAACAAGATATGTAGCTTTGTGACTCCAAGAAATCAAAAAGTTGAAAACTGTCGAAATATAGTCCGTTAATACCAAAAATAAAACGAAGACAGATTTAATCAAGCCAATAACCCAGATACCTACAACTTCTGTAATCACTAACAACTAACAACTTCATTGGCTGTAGCAGTTTGGGCTCCAACAGTTCCAACAGTCTCAGTTGATAGTTTTTGAAACTCTATTTAAAATGCAAAGAAAAATGTGTTAAGAGACTAAATAAACAAAAACAATAGATTGAATAATATATAAAGACAAAAGTACAAGAACACAACCTGTGATGATATGTTCAGATATCTCGAACTCTTCATTATGGTCATTGAATTGGACAATAGAGGGCCTAAGCCAATTCTGAGCACAGATTAATGCTTCTGCCATTTGTGGGTTAAGAGAACTTCGAAAGTGGTCTAAAATCCTCCCCCGATGCTGAATGCACTCTCAGAAGCAACTGAGGAAATTGGTGTCGCAAGGATTTCTCTAACCATACCCAAAACTATGGGGTAGCGAGAAGCATTTTGTTTCCACCAAAGAAGAATCTCAAATTTCTCACCCTCGTCTATGCAAGGTTCACTTAGGTATTTCTCTAGCTCATTTTTCTTACCAATGGATTCTTTCTCTCTCAAATGTTGTTTGAAAGCATTTGATCTTGCCAAGGTTGAAGGAATCTCAACATTTACAGAGTTTTCAGCTTCGGTGGCACCCTCTAAAGGACTAGTAGAGGACTGCCCCGCTCCATTATGACCCTCAAATTTTGATTTGTACCAATTATACACTTCAAACAAATTTTTTTCAAGCATTCAAACAAATTTTTTGCACAATCAACTTCATTACTATACATATCCAAAAAAGACCACTCTACAAACGTCAACTTGTACCGGGGATCAAATATTACACCAAAGTAAATAAGCTGGTTAATGTTAGTAACATTACCCCAATACTTATCGTACCTCAATTTCATTTCATACCTCATTGTGGCCATTGTGGCTAAAATAGTATATAGATTCATGGAAGATTGTTTTAGCTCACAATAAATGTTGGCTAGGTGATAGAAAACAGTATGCAAAGTGACTTGTTAGGTAGATGAAAAAACTTTGGTTGCATCATAGAAAATTTTGAGAAACTTTACAAAAAGCCCTTACATTTTCCCAATCAATTGCACTAGGTGGACTACTATCAGTCCCAAAGTACTCAACATAGCTTAAATCTTCCCCTTCAAGCTTGTCAAATGCTGCCTGACACTTTTCAGCAACATCTAACATCAAGTATGTTGAGTTCCACCTAGTTGGAACATCTAGACACAGAGGCTTTTTACATGTGATCCCAGAAAACTCAATACATTCTTTAAATTTGAAAGACCTTTGGGCAGAACTCCTAACAAATCTAACAGCATTCCTAACACTAGAAATAGAACCTTTAATGTCTTGCAACCCATCCTTTACAACCAAATTAAGGATATGGGCACGACACCTCATATGAAAGAAACCCCCATTATACATCAACCCATTCATATTTTGAACCCTCTTTTTCAAATAAGCTACTCCAACATCATTACTAGATGCATTATCAACAGTAATGGTGGACACATTTCTGATTCCCCACTCCCTTAAAATTTCTTTAATTTTCCTGCCTATAGTGTCCCCTTTGCTGTTAGGAACAACTGAAAAAACAATATTCTCTTCTAATACTTCCGGTCACTATCTATGAAATGAGCTGTTAAAGTCATACAATGAAGATTTTGAATTGAAGTCCAACAGTCAGAAGTTAGGGCCACCCTAGAGCAATCAGATTTTAAAAGGGATTTCAACCTTCCCTTAAGATCAAAATACATTTGGAAACAATGTCTGGCTACAGTACACCTAGAGGGGTGTAAATTGGGGCTGCAACTGTTTAAGTAGGTACTTAAGTCCCTCACCTTCTACAACTCTGAAGGGTTGTTCATCTATTTGGCTAAATTACAGTTTTGGTCATTTATCTTTGGGGTTGGTGTCACTTTGGTCATTTATCTTTTTTTTTCTCGTTTTGGTCCCTCGTCTTTTTGTGTGTGTCATTTTCGTCCTTTTTTGGTAGTTTTCCGTCCATGACCTTAACAGACGCCACACTGGCAGTTAACTGCTAACGTGACGTCTTAAATGTCACGACTGACTTGAAACTGATTTAATGATGTGACGTATAGGGGACCAAATTGAAACTTAAAAAAGAACATAGGGGACCAAATTGACAAAAACACAAAACTGAAAAATAAAATTAACAAAAACAAAAAACACCTTCATCTTCTTCCTTCAACCACCACCTCCATCTTCGTCTTCTCCGGCGAGCCACCACCACCAAAAATCAATAATTCTTCCACTCTTAATACCTAACCCCTCTCCCTCAAACCCAAAACCCAAATTTTTGACGACCTTTACACAACGAGTAACTAGCGGCAACTTTGACCGTCGAAATTGAACAAACAACGTTTCGGGCGATCAAGCTGTCGGTAACACTTTTTTTCTACAAAATTGAACTAAAGTAATCAGCGGGTTCGCCGGTAATTTTCGGGGACCAAAGGTCGTCGGTAATGTAGTTTTTTATTTAAAAAAAACATTTCTGGGGCCTAACCGTCGGTAATTACTGGGGGCCAAAAGCCGCCAGTAACGTCAAAAAGTCAAAAAACCGCCAATAATGTCAAAAAGCCACCAGTAATTTCCGGGGGCCAATAGCTGCAAGTAACCCAATTTTTAAAAAAATGCGTTACCAGCATCTTTTGGTCGACTTAAATTACCTGCGACTATTTACCAGCAACCTGAACTCCCAAAACTGTCCGAAAATGTCTAAAAATAAATTTTCTTTTACACTCTTCTCAGGGGGTGTGGTTGAGCGGTTGGGGCTCATCATCCCTTAACCAAGTGTCGAGGGTTCGATCCTCGCCTTGGGCATGGAGCAGCTTTAAATCCCTGGGTCAGCTGTCCCACCCTTCGAGGTGCCTCGAATCCAGCAAGGGGATTAGTCACTGCGTTCGGCGGTGGATACCCTGGTCTCAACCAAAAAAAAGTCTTTCCTTTCTCTCATTCATTCTTCTCTCCTACATTTTTTCCTTTCATGACTTTTTCTTTCCCATACTCTCCAATCTCCATATATTTCATCGGAGATCTCTCTCCTACATTTTTTCATTTCCTATCTTTCTTATTCCTTCTCATTCCTTTTAACTCCTTTATTCTCACTCTTTCTCACTCCTTCATTCCTTCTTATTCTCTCCTACATCATTCCTTTTCATACTCTTCTTCGGTATCATACACTTTTTCATTTTCATTTTCTTCTTTTCTTATCCTATCATTTTTTCTTTTGTTATATAAACGAAAATAAATCGAATCATTTAATTTGTTATATAAATCAAAATATAAGATTTAAGTAATTAACTATTATTAAAAAATAGGTGCATCTAATATGGACCTCACAAAAAAGGTTCACTAGTGGACCTTTACTATTTTTAGTAAAAAATGAATTTTATAATAATAAAAAATAGAAAATAAAAGTAATATTTTATTAAAACTTACCAAAAATGGTAAAGGTCCATTGGTGGACCAGTTTTTAGGGGTTCATATTAGATGCACCCTTAAAAAATTACATTACCAGCGGTTTTTGGCCGCGAGTAATATAAAAAATCAATTTCAGGCGACCAAAAGCTGCTGAAAATTCAACATTTCCGACGTTTTTTTGGCCTTCCCAGCGGATTTTAGCCACCGGTAAACTGTGTTCTTCTTGTAGTATAATAGCAACATATCGTTCCCCCTTATAGTAATATAGCTGAATTCTCATATACCAGAGCTAACCACTTCTAGTGGGAACAAAATGCATCCTTCCAATCCCGTATCCCATTTTCCTAGGTTTTTACAACACACATTTTTTTGCATACCAAACAAATTTGGAGGGAAATTGAGCATATGTTAACTCGCTCGCTTCATGATATTTCCTCTTGGCATCCTTCCATGCAAGGAATTTTGTTGTATGGTTCAAGGGAGTATCATGAACTCGCTCAAGATCTTGATCATCATCAAAAAGAAGAAATTGTTGATCTGGCAGATGTATTAATAACCTCTCAAAAGTTAGTTCTTAAAAGCTTATGGCAAAGGAAAAGCATTTACAATGTCGTACACGACTACAAATACCTACAATCATCGTACAAATTGAGCTCATCAACTTAATAAGAAGCTCTCGTATTCTCTGCTGCATTATAAAAGGTAGGGTTATCCAATTGTACTGACCGAAAAATCTGGAGATTTCTCGTAGTCAATAAAGTCGTCATAAATATTTAATTATTAGGGAATACATTGAAAATTTCTTTAAAATAAAAAATGTTCTTCAATACCAATTTTTGGGTTCGACGGTGTTAATTATGCATGAATAATGTATTAGCACTTCACGACATCCTTTCCAAAAAAGGCTACCTCTAATTAATTGTGCAAGACTACATTAACTTTGAAAAATATTTATTTCCCTTTTATTATGAAAAGAATTGAAACGACAAAATCCCTTTTATTATGAATTTGCGAACTAACTCAGGACACCTAAGTTAATAGCGTAAAACGATAAAATGTCCACAAATGTGACAAAATAAAAATCAAAATATTTATCTTTATTTCTATTTTACAATGGAAAATTTGAAACCATTTCACATTTTCTAGCAAAATATAAATAAAGAGGGGCAGCTGTTGTACCCTAATTTTGTCCGACTAATTCAAATTATATTAGAAAAATCAAAAATATTATTTATTGTGCATTGACATGTATCATTTGGTACTCGTTAGTGTTTTTGCGTCTTTTTTTATTAGTAGTAGAACTTATTTAATTTTTATTGCAAGAAAAAGAATTAAAAAAATCTTTTATTAACATTTATTATTGTTTCTTTTTTTTTAGATAAGCGGTATTTCAATAACGGAGCACTAGGGGTGCTCAAACCCAAATAATAATAAAGGATTACATATTGTTTAGGTATTCTAGTGGTCTAGACCACCAATCGGTAATGTTGAAATTAGAATTACAATGAAAACTAGGGGTTCATATTATTGTTTCTAATCACTAACTAAAAATACAAAAAAGTATGTACTTTTTTTTTTTTGACAAGAAGTATGTACATTTTAAAATTACAAAAATTCAAAGAGGAGATGGCATGCGCATAATATGAGGTGCGGAGCATTGAGTATTTTGAGCTTCATGCCAAGCCTCTTTCTCCTTATTCTTTGTTTTCTTCTCCATTTTGGTTGAGACCAAAATGCTTTTCAGGAACTACCCTACTCCCCTGCTACAACAGATACATTTGGAGAATTAAGCCAAAAGCTCTTTTTCTTGTTCCTTGGCTTGCTCCTTTTTAGTCCCAACTCCCAACCAAGTTGCTTTGAGTGCTAGGGGCTCCCACGCTGCTTTGCATACCCATCAACACCACACAAATATTCCTATAAAAATACAGTAGCAGTAGCATTGGAGGGGAGAAAAACGATTTCAAGGGAAAGAAAGTTAGAGAAAAATGAGAGAGAATGAGTAGAAGAAGAAATAACCAAATACCACCACCGCAGTCTCCGGCGAGCACTACCGCCGCCGTGAGCTCCAACCACCACTCATCTCTTTCTCTCTCACAGCCATCAAAACCCCACGAAACAACCACCACACTCTCTCTCCCATCGCACCACCGGGACCAGCAACCCCCACTCACCACCATCGTCACCGTCGCCGTGACCTCCGGCGAGCCCCACCACCACCATGCGCTCACTCCCTTCTCTCTCATACTCGTTTTTGTTTCTCTCTCTCTCTCACGGCTACTGCCGTTTCTGTGCGTGGGTGTTGTGTTGAGTTAGGTTACGGTTCTCAAAACAACCATGATCTCTTCTTTTACTTTTTGGTTTATATTACTTGTCTTATTATTAGTTTTTTATATAGTTATATTATTTAACATCCAAACACTGATGCTCTCAGCACTTCACGCACACACCACGTTGAAACTCTACCTTTTTGTTTTATATTTACACACCCCTTTTTTTAATACACCCCATTCCCTAAATCTACCATTTTATATTATTTATTTAGCTTATCTACTATATATATAATCTTTCAACAGCTCTCACCTGAGAGCATTGGCGCCAATTCTACGACTATAGTATTCTCTATTTTGTTCACACGCTCATAATTTAGCTTTCTTTCAATACCCTTCTTGATTACTCATCCAATTATTACACATGTCATGTGCTTAGTTTTACAATTTTGATTGCTCATCGAATAGTACACATGTCCTTTCATATATTCAACACATACATGGATTTGTTGGCTACATCTTTCTTTGTCACATGCTTAACTATTTGTACTTAGTTACTATATAAATATGTTCAGCTTTGGGGAGAGAGGGCCAAGGAAAAAAAATAGTAACACAAGGATGATGAGAAGTGTGGCTGTGATGCCGTGGCCTTTTCTGGTGCAAGTCTCAACGCTTAATCCCCAAAATGTAACTCTCCCTTGCAACACCCTCTCCTTCCATGATCTTCAAATTTTGGTCTTTCTACTTTGAGTTTTTGTCTCCATCTTCTCTGCTCTTTGGTACTTTGATTGCTTCTCCTCCAACTTATGCTAGATCTTTCTATCTGTTATTGGAGGAAAAAAATTGTAAATCAAATCTCCTTTCTATGCATTTCATGAAAATCCAGCAAGCCACAAATTCTGCAATTTTGCTAAAGAAACACAACTTCTTGGTGCAAAGGAAACATAAATTGAAATATGTTTTGTCATGTTTATTCTCAATTTTGCTACATAATGTCTACAAATATATAAAGTTCATTGTATATGTGTATTTTACACTAATACACCAAAACTTTTTCACTTATCAATCTAAAAGTAGGTTCATGGTAGTTCTTTAGTAGTTCTTCAAATTAAGCTCAGTTGTCGTGACATGATAAATCATGAAATAATTTTGTTCCGATTATATTTTTTTCCACCATGACTATCAAATGTATAATTAATTGCAGCAATTGAAACAAAATGCATTTCTATACAAGGATTTTCGTGAAGCTCAATGGAGACAGTTTTAGGACTACCACAATACCAATGCCCAGAATACTAATATCATTTCAAATGTAATTCGCAACAACTTAAGTATATAAACTATTGAAAGTAAAGAACAAGTTTATTCAAGAAAATAAAAAGATGGAAAAAGTGTCCTTTACCTTAATTTCTTTGTTGCCCTCATTGAAATCCAGTAAGCAGTTGGTAAATGGTTACCCTTGAATTTGAAAAGATTTATCTAATTTCCTTCAAAATGGAGAAAGAGATATAATGTAAGGGGCATTTTTATAATGTAAGAAGACACAGAAGTGGGGAAAAACCCCGGAAATTAAAAATTTGAACAAATCAGTATTGCAAGTTAAAAGAATATTATAGCTCAAGTTTAGAAGGAAGGCAAATCAGATTAAGAAGAGATTTAGTTTGGAAAAATTAACAAAATGCGGAAGGAAAAAAAGGCGTAAAAAATCAAAAAGAGGTATATCAAGAAACCTGTTAATTAGCTCAATCTTAGTTCAACAATGATTTAATTAACCTCTTGGAGAAGTATTTACACACTTGAATGAATATCAACTACTTAAACAAGCATAGTAAAACTCAATAGTGCAATCTAGATAAATCAATAATCTAACCACATCAAAGCTTTTCATATCATGGAGCATAAAAGTCCAATGTTTATTCTCACTTTGCCATACAATGTCTACAAAACAATTTTTTTATTAGTTTGTGGAAATTTTCAGCTGAGAAAAAAATACAAAAGAAAGTCCAGTATGGCTGGTATGTAACTTTTTTTGAAAGTTGCTTGAGTTTTTTTTTTTCGATAAGCAAAGTTGCTTGAGTTAAAAGTTCAAATAATGGAACCATTAACTTAATTTTCTTTTTTCTGGTAGCAATCAAGACAAGGGGGAACCAAAGTTTGGAAGCTTGAAGGAGAGAAGATCTTAAAATTTCTTATTGATCAAAGATAATTAATGACTATTATTTATACTCATGAAGATACCTAACAAATTTTTAATTGTCTAAGTGAAAGTAAGAAAAACATGATGCAAAAGAAATTGTATTGGAGTAAAAGAGAGTAAACGATTTTTTTAATATCATTATTAACTTCTTTTTTAAGGTCAATAGATTACTTCTTTATTTGGGTACTGGTTGTTTACAAAATCACTTAAAATAGCAATGAGGTCAAAAAACCTTAAAATCTTTCCAAATCAGATTTCTGGCTAAAGCTTCGGGTAGAGTTTTTAATTTCTTTTTAAAAGTAATAAAGATTGAGAAGAAGACATGTATGATACAATACAAAATAGATAATAGTTTTTTTAAAGAGATAAATGGATATTAGTTTTTTTAAAGAGATAAATGCATATGAACCATGTTTTCAAACTGAAATCTTATAATGTCACTTTTACAGGCAGAAACGAGTAAAGAAGTGTCCACAATAAACACATTTGCAGGTCTAAATGCAATATGAGAATTGATCATCCTAGGGAGAAAGCTACTAAATGAAGACAAAAACTAGCGGCAAAAGCAAGGGAAAGAAGAACCATTTTTGCAAAAATTAAATGCATATTTACTGATTAATCCTCACAGCCATATATTGGAGCTTTTACATTTCACATTTTTATTTTGGCTTTGCGATAGCTGACTGAATTGAAGTAGAATTTTTCCCTCTGCTTCTTTAGATGTAAACATGTGTAGTCTTATTCATCACATCCTTATCAAATTCAACACAATTTAGGATAACGACATGTAATGAATGTAAAATTCTTATTAAATTGTAGATTCAACAATCATATGGTTGCAACTCACTTTCAATTAGGTTTTCAAGCTCAGACAATGTAAAAATGTTAAATCTATATCTTGGCAAAGATTGTATCATCATTCATCACAGATCATGGATCATTACCCTATACTATGAATTTGTGCAATCAAAAGACAAGCACATATGATTAAAAAACAACAATTTTTACCTTCTTCCCTCCAATAACAGCTCCAGGTTCACCTTGGATCACCATATATTTAGTGCGACCAAGGTATAATCCAGTTGAAGCAAGTGTTCCAGGCTCATTATGTAATTCACGATACCAGTTACTTCATCAAGCTTGAACTGAATAAGATAAAGAACCAATACATCACAAATAAGAAAGGATCAACTAAAATGAAAACAGATTTGTAACCATTATACATCACAATATCATCTGACACATCTTATAAATCAATCACACACCAAAATAGATATCCTCGGAAGCAAAAGACAAGAGATTCATTTAGTAAGCATATCAAACCAAAGACACTTAAAGTATAACCATTTTTAAGTAACTTGGTGAAATGGTTAATCTAATAATGATTGCCATTGTTTTTGCCTACTCTTAGTTGTCTGCAATGAGAACCAACTCCATTTTCATATTGATCAATGTGTATCAAAATGTCAACTTCTATTCTGCCAAATAAATCTGTATACCAGTATAACTGATTTCAGTTAGAGAATCTTCTTTATAAGTTATTCGACTAAACTCAATGAAAGAAATAATATCATTATCATTGATTTCAGTTTGAAACTATTCTTGCACTGAGAAATGATATTCTACATCATTATCAACCTATATAATGAAACACTATCATGAATATTATACCTTCTCAAAACCTTAAGGTCCCCTATGGTAAGGATCTGAGACTTCAGTTTCTGCTTGCTTCTTACAACATGAGCCCTCCATGATCTGAGCGTTGCGCCGGCGATACGCCACCTCCATGATCTGACCCTTTCATGGGTAGACACTGTTTTTCTATCAAACCACTTTGTTGCTCTGTTTATATGATTTTAGTGACAAAGGAGGATATGCATGAAGGGGGTAAGGTAGGAAGCTACTATAAAGGGCGAGGGAAAACCCTAAGAGAGAGAGAGAGAGAGAGAGCAAATCGAAGAGCTACTTGGCCAAACAACGCCGGAAAGTATCGGTTCAGCTCTTCCCGGAGCTTTCCACGGCGGCCATGGATGGATGAGAGAGAAGCTCTCTAACTTTTTAGCATGTATGACAAATGAGGGAAACGAAATTGGATCTGTGGCTCATGAGGAGGAAGCCTATAGAGAAACAGGTAATCTGATTGAAGGAAGTGTAGTGGAGGAGGTGGTGTCTATAGTAAGCGCAGGAGGGTGTACATATAAAACTACACTAAAATAAATTTTTGACTCAAACTAGATATTCCCATTTCAATATTTTGAATTTCTAAATTTTTAAATTTTCCAAAAATTTATTTATTTATTTATTTTTACCAAATTATTATTTTACTCAATATGGAAATAAAACAATATTTTTTGTTGAAAATATTTTGACAATATGGAGCATCGTAATTTGATTAGAATAAACAAGGCTTTAGAGGGCCAAAAACATATTTAACCCAATATATAATACCAATAAATTCTAAATTCTATAATACATTTTACAAATTTTGTTTTTTTCAAAAAAAATTTAACCTAATTTGTACCGAGATCATTTCAAACAAAATTTTCAATACTCGTGGATACCATAATCCGGTCACTCGATATTGTGTTCCGTCAGCTTCAACTCTCCTAATATCAAACTCCCCTTTCCTATATTCCTCATCAACAACTTCAAATAAAACCATGTCTGGCCTTAAGATCAATTCACAGAAACCTGCATGTAGGTACTGAAGTAAAAAAATATTAATGTCGTAATTTAATGATTAAAAATAGAGATATACAAACTTATATAAATACCGTAGTGTCGCTAATAACATCCAGTGAAGATTGTGTTTTGCCAAATTTATACATCAATTCAGCTTCTGACCAATATTTTAGTATTTCTTCCTGTGTGGAACACTCATATATCGGACCAGTAGACGGATCTGTAAAGTCTTCATCTCAGTCCATCTAAAAAAAGAGTTTTTGTTACACACGTTGTCAAGATATATAATATGAGCAAAAAAATTGGACCATCATCTAATACTTTTATTCTTTGTATTCGAAACTTGTGTCTCCAAACGCATGTTATGCATGTACTTATAGTTGACTAGATATCAAACTTTAAGTTTTTATTCGACCACAATTTGGTCCAACCAACGTGATTCTGTGTATATGTTGGTGGTGTATTAATAATTTACCGTATGTTGGTCTAATAATCATAATGTCAGATAAATAATGCTCACCATCTAATATTCTCTTCAAGCATATAAAACAAACACATAACTTTCATCTGTACCAAGTTGCTGCTATTTTGTCGGTATTATAAAGATAAAAAAATTAGTACTATTTTTCCCCCGCTTGAAACAAAATTTAGCTCTATCAATATATCCAATATATTCCATTTTTTATTCATAATACATCTGTTTGGTTTAATTAACATGTTAGCATGTGTTATTTTGAGCTTTAGTATTTTAAATATTATCGTATCATGAGTTTCATGGGACATTGTAGAATATACAACGATAACTAATATACTATTTAACAAACTACTAAACTATTTAACATAAAATCTGAATTCAATGTCTTTAAATGAGCATATGGAAAAAAGAAATCTAATAGAATCTAATAGTCTATAATAAATGAACTACCCACATCTATGTAAAATAGCAAAAAAACAAAATTAATTTATTTAGTCATTATATATTGGAATATATTTAAATGTGATTAAATTTATCATTTGAGAATAAGATTATTTCATAAAACTATACAGTTATTTTAACCCATTCTCCGGTACCCGTGGTAGCTAGTTATTATTATTGGCTTGTATCTATCTTTCTATTTTTTTCCTTACTTTTGTCTCATCACAAATTAGTTTGTTCAAATAGGCTTCTTCTTTCCTTTTATTATTACATTTTAAGCTATCGGATTGTTATTCGCACCCTTGTTTTAATAACACAACACCCCTATTAATCGCACCCACTGTATTTTCATTACAACTCATCTCGTTTTTTACTACACCGTAATGATTCCAAACCAATATTTTTCAAACACTCAAGTACACATAAAATATAGGTCGTTATTAATGGTCACTCTGAGTTTAACTTGTTTAATCATTAATAACAACTTTAGTTCTCAAATGGATTATTAGTGGTGATCACTCTGAGTTTATTTGTTTGGTTAACACGAATATTTTTCAATTTCAAAACAAAACATTCAGATAATAAAAAACACCAACACACAAATATTTTTTACCCAAGAACTACGTGTGATTTGATTCTCTACCAAGAGATACGTAGGAGCAGAGGGCGGCCGACCTCTGTCAATTGCAATAATAAAAAACCTTTTTAGTCTTTTCAAAAATGTCCTTTATTAGTTCTCAATAAAAATGCAGAAAGAAATAACTTTTATTTAGTCTTTTTAAATTCTTTTCATTACAAAAGGGAAATAAATATTTTCAAAGTTAATATGTTTTTGCACAACTAATCGGAGGTAACCTTTTTCGAAAGGATGCTGTGGGGTGCTAATACCTTTCCCACGCATAAAAGACTCTCGAACCCAAAATCTAGTTCTCAAAACCATTTTCATTTTTAAAGGTATTTTTCAATGTTTTCCCTTATGATTATTACGAAGATGAATTTTTTGGGTGCAACAATGTTTTTCCCAATTATTTCTTTCCATGCAATCTTCCGTCTATTTAAGAAAATAATTTTCATCTTCTTCCCCAACTCCTTCTTCTTCCCCGCCTTCATCATCTTCCTCTACAACTCTATCTACTGCGCTCCACATTAAAATATCGCGTTATCAAAACCTATTGGCAACCACATTAAAATATCACGTTCCAAACTCAAGACCCAGAAAAACAAACTCAAACGCACGAAAAAAATCTTGCAAATCTTGGAATATGGTGTTGAAGCTCGTTCATGGGATGAAGAAGAAGAATCAAAACTCTAGTTCGTCTTAATTTGGGTTTTTATTCTTTAATAAAAAATTAATTGAAAAATATAATTATTAATTTAAAAGTCTATTTCGATATGCAGCTCACACTAGAGTTCGAAGGGGGATTGGAGCTTCTTTGTGACTCCAAGAAGATTCATAATGTCAATATTGAACAACAAAATGGAGAAGACGAGTTAACCATGAAAGGATTGCTTTCTTGGGTGCAGACTAACTTGATTAAGGAGAGGTCTGAAATGTTCATGAAAGGAGATACTGTGAGACCTGGCGTTCTTCTTAATGATTATGATTGAGAGCTAAGTGGGCAGCTGAGTACATCACTGGAAGAGAAAGATGTGGTGGTTTTTATCTCAACCAAGGTTAGGATGTAGATCATCAAATACTTAATGTACTGAAACATTTGTACTTTCACAATATCATTATACGTTGTGGCTTTTAGCAAAAAGAAAAAATTTAAAAGTCTATTTGGACTTGACACGCCAGCACTGTAGGACTCTGTTATGGACAGATCAGCACCGTTAATGATGGTTGGAAAAATAAAAAAATGCTGACAATGTACACGGTATGTAACTAAGGACCTATGTGGTACAAAAAACTTAAAGAATCAATTTGTTAAAATTAAACAACTTAAAGGATCCCTGGTGCATTTTTGTTTTTATTTTTATATATTTTTAGTGATGCACGATTTTTTTTTTAAATTGACGTGTTTGACTTCAGATTCTAAATCTGCCACTTGTTCTAATTACCCGTTTGAAATGGCTTGACTATCAAATCAGTAAAAGAATCACAAAGAGGTATTAAACACTAAAGTCACACAAGAAAGTAGTGCCACATCATTTGAACCGATCACAAAAATCTATGTCGGAAAATCTTTGTCGGTCCGTGTGATTCTCTCCTCTTAACAGAGTTTTTTGCTACATCTTTGTCGAGCCTAATTGCCACTCAAACCAATCCTGATTGGTGTGTCCATAAACACGTTTGAAAGTACATTTCCAGATAACGACATTTTGTTGAGGAAAAAATCCAAAAATCTAATAGAGGTTGCGTAATACTAATCAGGGATTTAGATTGAGTGTATTCGGTTGTGGTGCATTTGGATGTATTTGGGAAACATGTGTCTATCTCTCTCCTCACAATTTTTATATTATTTAAAAAATGTGAGGAGAGAGATAGACACATATTTCCCAAATGCACCCGAATGCACTCGATCTGGGGTGGTGTGGATAGCAGCACTCCGAAATGATGTTATTATCCACGTTAAAAGTGGAGCAAACGGTCCCAATCCAGAGGGTAAATCGGAGTGGGAAACAGAAAAAGAGCATATTACTTTATACTTTTTCTTAACAAAATTAAATAAAAAGAAGGCAGGACTAATCGGGTAGTTACCGAAAGGTCAGGGGTTCAAAAGTAATTTTAAACGGCAGAAACCCTAGGCTATTTATAAGAGTTGAACGCTTGGTTTTCAAAGCCTCTTCTTTACTCTCTGGTCGCTCCGTACCCTCTTTCACCCACACGAGAGCGATCCGAGAGAAACTCTGCAATCATGTTGGTTTACCAAGATCTCCTTACAGGTAACAACTAAATCACTCTTCTTCTCGATCTACTTTTCGATTTCGTCTTCGCTTATCAATTTCCCTCTTTTTATTCTGTCAATTTCACCTTTTTATCCTATCGATCTATTTGAATTGCGTATTCGATTAAGGACTGTCTCGGATCGAACTCTTGTTATTATTAATTTTTTGGAGCTGGAGCTTTGTTCTTATTGTTTTGATTTTGATTATTTGTTCTGATTAATAATAGCTAGATTTACATAACGTAAGTGAGGATTTTTTTATTTTATTGTTATAGCTAAATAAATAATAGTCTCTATCTAATGTTTTTATGCTCAATATTTTTTTAATGCAATTGTCGATTATTGTTTCATCTACTTTGTTTTATTTGATTCTGTCTGAAGTAATATGAAAAACATAATTTTGAAGAGGTTAAGGGAATCTTAATTATGTGAAGGCGTATAAGTCAATGATTGTGAGTATTGCAATTTTATACGGTTCTGAATCTGAAGTCCTTGAATCAAACTGAAATAAGGGAAGGTGGTTTAACGCTTATTTTCAAAAGGTGCTTTTTATTAATTCGTGTTTCAACTTATAACTTTGTATCCAACTTTTGATTTAGTATCTGGTATGTTTTTTATGTATGATTATAAAAAGGCGATTTTTAAATAGTTTTGTGCCATTTTTTGATCCTTCTCAATTGTATCTGTTTTTTGTATTTTGTATTTTGTATTGTCACTATATGTAATTTTTAATATGTTGCCATGTTTTTGATAATAGTCTGTTATAGTTGAATGTGTGGAGTAGCATTAACATTGGCTATGTATATAACTATATTTTGTAGGTGATGAGCTTCTCTCGGACTCTTTCCCATACAAGGAAATTGAGAATGGAGTTTTGTGGGAAGTTGAGGGGAAGGTTAGTTGAATGTTGTGCATTTATGCAGATCTTTGTGTGCATTTATCTAAACACTTTTCTAAGTAGTTTGGTTTAGTTATACTTGGATGCCTAGCTCCAAACTATCTTTTGGTGTGCAGTGGGTTATCCAAGGAGCAGTTGATGTAGACATTGGTGCAAACCCTTCTGCTGAAGGTGGAGAGGATGAGGGTGTTGATGACCAAGCTGTTAAGGTTGTTGACATTGTTGACACATTCAGACTTCAGGTTAGGGCCACCAGAAATTTTTCTTTATATCCTTGGATGTTTCATTGTTTTATTTAATATATTTTTGTGGGCTCGACATGATTACATATGATAATTATTTTGTTATTGCAGGAACAACCGGCTTTTGACAAAAAGCAATTTCTTGCCTACATTAAGAGGTATATCAAGTTGTTGACACCAAAACTCAACGAAGAGCAGCAAGAGGTGTTTAAAAAGAACATTGAGGGAGCTGCCAAATTCCTGCTAGGCAAGCTCAAGGACCTTCAGTTGTAAGTCCCACCACTATTTTCCACTTTCAAGAAGAATTCAATGTTTTCTATTCTGTCTTTTATATTTACTTCTTTTATTTCAAAATTATTGTCACTTTTGAGGTTTTGGTACTTGTTTCCTTGAAAAATCATGTATTGAAAAAAATTGAGAGCACGGTACCTGTTTAAACGTCTTTTGGTGTTTATGCAGAGCAATATTAGCGAGGAAAAATGGAATCAGATTAGAATATAGTTAAATTATTATATATTTCTTTGAAAATTTGAACTTTCAATGATTTCCTCTTAATTTTGGTGTAAACATTTCAAACACATTGATTTTGAAATGAGGGAAGTGTCTGCCAAAATATTGTTATATGTTGCTTAATGAAAACAACGTACTGAGTTGAAGTCTTGTGCAGCTTTGTTGGTGAGAGCATGGGTGACGATGCTAGCTTGGTCTTTGCTTACTACAAGGATGGTGCTACTGATCCAACATTTTTGTATTTCGCTCATGCTTTGAAGGAGGTGAAGTGCTAAGTGACGCACAGAACTAGTTTATCTATCCCTAAGTTATCTTGTTTTTGTCCTACATTGGTACCAAGTTACTTGAGAGTTGAGACTATGACTTGTATTTTTATTTAAGTTAATGGCATGACGATTTTGTTCTTAATTGTGATGCTCATTTGATTTAATTGCGATGGTTTGGTATTCATAAATATATGATTCTTCTCGTGCTTACGAAGGCTTGTCAGTTGTCTCTTTGAAGGACTTGTTTGGTTTTGTTTGTGTGCTGGAAATGTCTCTGAAGACCATATCAACAATTTGACATGCATTTAGAAGTTAACATTCTTGAGACATGAATCCAGACTAATAATTTAGAGAAAACGAGCCTTAGTTCCAACATGATACGGTTCTTCTGCATAATATGGATGCATCTCTTCTGAAAGATTAAAAAATTAATGCTATTAGTCTCATGTCCTACCCTCCCCTTCTCTTTAAACTCTCAGACACACCCTAATGAAATATCTTCTTGAAAGGCAAGAGGTTTTCGAAGGTGAGCTTGAGCAATCCTCTCTTCAATATTCAAACCGTTGACTCGTTGAGTGTAACTATTTGTGTTTTAGTTCATTTTTTTCCGTTTTTGTTTTATTTTATTCTCCATTAGTACTTAAATATATTTTCTAAAGACTGGTTTAAGAAATAATAAACTTATTTAATGAAAAAGAATGTACTCTTTTTATAAGTAACTAGTACTATATCCGTGCATCTGCACGGGCTAATTGCGTTACGTTGCATGATTATATTAAAATTATAATATTAATTTGAAATGTGATTAATGTAAAATAAGTTTTAAAATATCAAGTTTGCAAAAGTTTTGATGTTTTAAGGAAAAAGATTCAAATTATAAAAATCAAACATTTTAGTTGGAATTGAATTTGAAATTATTATAATTAGAAACAGTTCAAAATTAAAATTCAAATGATAAGTAGAGGAAAGTGTCTGATTACATGCATTCAAAAATTAAAAACTTGTATAGTTTTTGTATATAAAATATTAACAGTAAGTTATTCCATTAATAACATTATAAAAGGTTTGTTAAAGAACTTTAACAATAACTGAAGCAATTGTAAGCATAGCAAAGTATGACAACGATAGTTCCAGTAATGTAAGATTGTAGCAAAAGCTGTCATTATCATTCATAGGGAATGTATCTTAAAAGAAGGCCATATATTTGGTAGTAAAATGGTTCCTGTTATCAAAGATGCAAACATAAGTGTGTTTAAAACACAGACAATTAAGAATTAAGTTGTGAAGCCAAAATAGTTAAGCTATATAAATGGCATTAGCAAAATGGTTTGACTGAAGTTAGCATCCGGTAATAGCAATGTTGTCTTTGAATTGGGAACCAAAACACGTCCAAAAAGAGGTAACCTGGATAAGAAACCTGGCACACGGAAGATTATAAAGTCATAAACAAAGTAAAAGCAAAAACAAATTAAAAGTTGAAGTATCATAAATTAGAAAGTAATAATAATTGTAGTTAAAACAGGCATACTATATAGTTTACATTTGCATGATGAGAGATATGAAAATACAGTAAATAATTGAATGATGAGACATATGATAAAATTAAGTGGCATATTTGAAATGACTGAAAAGTTATAAAAGGAAAAAGGATTTAGTAATTGGAACTTACATATAGTTATAAGTTGTTGAAGACTTCCTTGAAAACAACATTGGTAGTTGTAAGCAAAGGTTTTTTCTCCTTGTCATGAATTAAAATCTTTAACCCTTTTCTGCTTTTCACCCTTGAGATAGCAACATACAATTGGCCATGACTGAATACATCTTTTGGCAAATATAATCCAACTGATTCTAGAGATTGACCTTGAGATTTATTGATGGTCATGGCAAATGAAACTATAATAGGAAATTGCCTCCTAATTAGTTTAAATGGCCAAGGTGATTGTGATGGAGACATGGTCATTCTTGGAATGTAAATAATGTTACCAATGTTCTTGCCAGAAATGACTTTTGCTTTGAGAACATGTTTTATCTTATGGTTTGGAAGCCCAGATGTCCTAAGAGTGTTCAATAATTCTGTGGTTAGTACATCGAAAGCAGTTGTATGAGATACGTCTGTCTTGTCAACTGAATCAGTGCTAAGGTACTCTTTTTCTTCACCTATGAAAATAGAATTTTTAAGGAATTAGAAGAAATAAAAGATAGGAGGAACATAGTCATTAATTACATCAACGGTCTCAATTGTAGAAGCCAAAATAGCCCTACTCTGCAAGAAATGTTGATCTTTATAGTGATGCAGCAAATCAGGGTAAGTGTTTTTCACAATAGCTTCAATTGGATTTTGATAATCAGTGATGAGAAGATCATTTGGAATGTCAATTTCTGCATATCCATCATTTGGTAAGTTGAGTTTCCCATCCCCAACATCTAGAATCCAATTTGAAAATTCTCTCAATTCAGCTTCCTCAACACATTGTTACCACTTTGTAGGCGCATGTTCTTTGTTAGATGGAACATTTGACATTGATCCCAAATGTAGGAAGCATTATTGATGCATGGACGATATCAGAGCGACTTCCACTTGGAATTACTGGTAATATTTGACGAAAGTCCCCCCCCAAAACGACTATTTTACCTCCAAAAAGTTTATGTTTATTATTTCCACATCCGACAATATCTCTCATTGTTCTATCTAGAGCCTCAAAACAGAACTTATGAGTCATTGGAGCCTCATCCCATATTATCATTTTGGTAGCCTTTAATAACCCAGCCAGCTCACTTCCCTGATCAATGTTGCAAGTTGAATTTGCTAATGCGGGAACTGGGATTTTAAATTTTGAATGTGTCGTTTTCCCCCGAGAGTAATAGGGAAGCAATTCCACTGGAAGCAACATTTAAGACTATGTGACCCTGTGAACGTAATGATGCATCCAAAGTATTCCACATGAATGTTTTTCCCGCTCCACCAAACCCATTAAGGAAAAAAAACTCCACCTCTATCATATTTTACAGCATTCATGATAGCATCATAAGTTTCTCTTTGTTCATCTGATGAAGAAATTAAAGTGTACAAAATTTAAAGTAGCATGTTTAATTGAAAAATCAAATATATATATCTACTATGGAAATAAATGGCAGAATAATACTCAGGTAGGAAGAATACAAAGAATACATTTATGTAACAACATTGATAAACTGGAAATGTATCAAACTATATATATATATATATATATATATATATATATATAGTTTGATATTTTCGTTGCATAAACATTTAAGAAAAGTGGTATATTTATGTAACAACATTGTCCCATGTGAGCTGGAATTATGAGGACAGATTTATACCTGTTAGAGATGAAAACAATCTCTTGAATTCCTCACGTAAGGATATCAAAATCAAGTTCTTCGTGTATGAGTCTATTTCCCATTTGAGGAGAAGTGTAATTAGTTGGAAATGGCATTGGCACAAAATCTTTCAAGCTTTTTTTATTTTTCTGTAAAAGAGTCTCTATCTCAATTAGAGTTAGGTTTCTGAGGTCTTCTTCATTGATTTGAAGGTCTACACATTAAAAACAAAAAGAGAAATAAGGAAGTGGATAAGGACAATTGAAATATGAAATGAATTAAAAAGAAATAAAACCTTTGTTGTTGAGGAACCTTCTCTTTTCATATAGCATTCCATCATACAGAAATGTCCAAGTTTTACCCCACACAAATTCAGGTCTATTGATAGTATTTGATAACAGCATGATGACAAACAACTTCCTTAAAAAGAAACCACTACCCCAATGACTTGCTTCCTTCAAAGCATTGATAAACTCAGCTTCGTCTTCAAGTAAACCAAGAGCAAAACATGCTGCTCTAAATGTTTCATGTACGTGATCGCCATCTTTCCTAATGTCTTCGAAGCTGAGTGGTCCTTTGAAACAATTCAACAACATTATTAGAAAATACAATTCTCCAGTGCTTGGGGGCACCCAAATGAGTCTTCCAATTGTATAGCCTTTTGTTCTAGGTTTCGACAACAGTTTGCTCTTGACATATACAAATTTTGATACCAATTCAACATAGGTTAAAGTTCTTGCCTCAGCATAAGTCTTATTAGCCTCAAACCATGATGTAAACATTGATTCAGATGCAGTTGGATTTGCAATGAGTTGGTCAATGATGTCATAGTCATTATAGATGACTCCATGTTGGCCAGGTAAGTGGAAGAACAATCTTTCAACAGCAGGTTTTCTACCATGGATTGGAAATGAGAATATCCTCCAACATGCCTCACTTGGAGAGATATATCTACAATCAATGTATTGCTTGATCTCATCAGGTTCAGGTGAGACTATTGCAGCTGTAATACGGTCGTAACCCTTGTTAATGTACTTGAATAAGTATTTGATCGATGATCCCTGGTTACACCATTCAACGTTGATATGAGCTTGATACTTTAACAATAAGAAGGGGTTGTAAGGTGCAACATGTCGGTTGTCAAACATAAAAGAACCCTTCTCTATTGTACGACCATTGTCTCTCCTCTTATAGACGGGAAACCCATCTCGATCAACCATTGTTTGCTCTTGGAATGGTTTAGGAAAGAATTTTGTGCACTTTACCAATTTAGTGCATGTAGTAGAAGGGTTGGCTTGACCACATGGTCCATGTAGCATGTGAGTTTTCACTAATTTGTGGAGTTTAAAATGATTTTCTTGATTTGGAATTTCTGCAGAAATGATGGTGTCAATATCGGCAGGGGACAGATACTTGCTTGTAGGATGTAGAAATATGATGATATGAGCATGTGGCAATCCTCTTTTTTGAAATTCTATGGTATACATATCTGAATATAAAAGAGGAAAAGTGAATATTAAAATTATAAAAGATGATGAAATAAAATAAAAAACGAAATTAAGAATAATGCTTACATGCTAATACTCTGCCAAAGACAAGCCTCTTGGTCAAATCAGCTATTAGCTCATCCAACTTAATTTTGAAAACTCTTGCAATAAGATCTGGCCGATCATTAGCAGACAGCTTGAAAGGTTTGAGCACCCTTTGAATCTCAGGCCAATTAGGATTGCAAGTGAAGGTGATAAATAAGTATGGAAAGCCAACAGCCCCACAAATGGCCATTCCATCATAATATAATTGATCCATATAACGTTTACCTCCAACAAAACTTGAGGGTAAAACAATTCTTTTTCCTTGTGTTGAGCCTTGTGCGTTGGGTAGTGTTTTAGATTTACTCAAGTTGCTATATTTATCCACCCTCAAATTTGGTTGGTTAAACCTAATGAACTTTAATCTGTCTGCTTCCAACATGCTGTAGCCATCGACCAAAAATTGTTGAAATAGTCTTCTGGATCTTAAAATAGTAGGTGGTTCAATTTGCCTTGACATGATCCTAAAAGTGAGCCTCTCTCTAATTGTAAGACGAATTCTCCTATTTTGCATGTAGGGACCCATGTCTCTATGAATGACATCTTTCCTATAACCGTCTTCACCATAAGGAAATAGTAGGGGATATTGATAGGCTAGATAGCTTGTAAGGAGCTCATCAATCCTTTTCAAATTTCCACTACACCTTTCCATAATGATATCCCTTACCGAAGCAGTGTCAACATCACCAACTATAAGTGCAGCAACTTCAGAAACAGATGGGAGATTGTAAATTATTCCATCCGTAGACCTCTCTGATATAAGACGTAATTTAAGGTCTGGAACATTTAGACCCTGCATTCTGTCTCTTGCCATCCTAAAAGACTTTGCATGAGCATTGTGTTGGTCAAGCATGACTTTCAATTGTTGGACAATGTGAAGATCAATCTTAGAGTTATTGCTGCATAAATAGAAATTATTATTTTTACAAATTTTGTGGTAAATAAGATGAAAATAAATTTGTTGGAATTCAGACCTGAAATTTGCAGTTCTGTGTTTAACCTCGTTGTCAGTATCATAAATATATAGTTGGGCAAACTTAGGCGTACTTCCTGGTGTTGGTAAGAGGCTACCAATTCGGTGACATGGTTGTCCTTGAATACGCAATGTTGGAGGACCTCTCCCATTATTGAAAGTTCTGTCTAGTTTTGCCCCCAGAGATGTAAAGGCAAACATCAAGTTATAAGCCCGAATATGTTCTTGATAGTTCTTGCTATCTTTGGAGACGTGATTGAATAATAGATGGCAAAGATAATCGGGTGGCATATTCAAAAGAGGTAGTTGAATCTTGCCTTTAGAACAACAGAGTGCAAAATTAGGATTGGCAGCATGTCTAGACTTGTCTATGCGTTCTTGGTACCACATTTGAGCCCCGCACCATTGACACTCAAAGTGTTGATCACCAATATCATAGTACTCTGAAAATACATGCTTTGTAAAGTTATTAACATTGAGAAAATGTGAAAGAGTTATGAGACTTCAAATACAACTATTACAGCAAAAGCAAGTTTCCCAACCTTGAATTAGATTTGTAGACTGAGGAGGTACATATTCGTTGGGGACAAAGTCATCGTCTGAGCTATTTCCTCCTTGTGCATCAAATCCTGTTTATTAGAAGTGGAATTATTATTACAATGGAACAATAAGGTTATTATATACAAATAATATAATCCTGTTTCTGAAATTTATGTCTTAAAGAAAACCTTGGAAATTGTCTTCATCGCTTGCAGAATCATAATCTATTCCATTGCTGACCATAGAAGGTATGTCATGAATATTCGTTGTTGAAGATGATGCGCCTTGTGTGTGAGAAGGTAAATTTGAATTCACATAGCCAAATCTATTTATAAGATTGACTCCAAAAACAGCAGTGTCAACCCTTTTTCTTTTCCCTTTGGATTGAATGGTAGCAGTTTCATGTCGGCTTGTTAAATTTGATATAGGAGATGTGGTTGAAGTGGAAGGTCCAATTGTATGAGTTCTTTGATTAATAGTTGGATTTGTGATATCAGTTAGCGGAGTTCTTTGTGCACTTTGTGTTGTTGGACTTAAATGTTCAGGAGAAGAAATCACAGAGTTAATTCTAAAGTTAGAATGATGAAAGTGATGTCCCTGGTTAGTCACATTTGAAGGCTTCGAAGTTGTTGCAGTGAATGGTGTAATTGGACTTGAGGTTCTATTCGGGGGGGGGGGGGGGGGGGGGGGTTCTTCTATAAGTGACTCTAGACTTTCCTTTGAGAATTGGCCTTCTGTCATTTGTTGCACTTGATGAAGGTTGATTTTCTTTGCAATCCTTGCTATCCATACCTATAAAAATGGGAAGAGAAATAAAAGTGCTTAAAATGTGAAATTTGTGTTATATTTAAATAGGTGCTATTTTACCCTCTTGTGCTATTCTTTATTGGTACATTTGACTACAAATATAGACTCTGCAGCAGAAAAATGTTTTAGCTTTGTAGAAGCAAAAGTATTGAGTTATAAATTTCAAACAACAAATAAAGCAATAATCAAAATTTGAAAGATCTGCACTTGGAAAACTCACTTTGAGACCCTGATCAAAGTTAAATAGGCCAACTAAATAGGCCAATGGCATAGAGATGTATTGAAAAAGAAATAAGCATAGAGATGAATAAATAGTGTAACAAACACATCACCTGATGGCAGCTAGTTTAACGAACAATGATGCAGAAATTGTGTATTTTGCAGATTCCTATTGAGGCAGTATAACCTTAGCTTGAGTGTTCATTGGGTTCCCTTGCACTCCCAGTTGTTTAGAAAGTTGCTTTTTCTAATGAAAAAGGTTTGGCGCTCTAAAATTTGGAGGGTAAGTAGGTGGTACAGTTGAGAGGACAGTATTTAGTCTACAAAGCATAGTCTGTGCTTGAAATGATGATGAGATGGTGTGGGAAACTGTTATTTTAATGAAATCTGTCCTTCTTGCTGCTGGAACTGGAAGGACCAATTGTGACTGACAAAAAGAGAAAAGTTGATTAGAAAAATATAGTAATATCCTTATTGTTGTATCAGACTTTTAATGATTTAAATAAAGTGTAATTGGTAAAACAAAATATGCACCCAAAAAAGTTTGGGAGTTTGATGAGATAGTATCGTAACTCCCCTTTGGATGCTAACCTTATTTGTAATGAAATGTTGCGAAAGTCTTCACATTGGTTGGTGCACTTGATCTTATTATCACAGATAGTATTGTGGTTCTGCGTAAAAGAAATTGTTGAGTAGTTATCCAAAAAAATATATTTCCTTTTTGTATACTTATGCTAAACAAACTTATGTGAAGTATTCCTTTTGGTTTATTTAGATATATCTATTGAAATATAATTGGTAAGCAAATCCTTTTGCCAGTTAAAAATGACAATACTATTATAGTTGTCTTTGGTTATATGTCAGCATCCAAAATGAACGAATATGAGTTTGTGCAAAACTTTTTTCTCACAAATGACTCAACAAATAAAATGTAAATATGATATATGTCTTCTACTTTTAAAATAGTGGATGCATGAGTTAATTCTACCAAGCAAAAAGATTGCTATATTCCATGCAAAAGGATTGTATTTTGGCTACAACATTTGTTCCTACTGGACCATGACATTGTTAATGGTTTGTTCAGAGTTAAGTTATACAAAAAATAGCAGTAGAGTTATGCAGTTAGTTTGATTACAATCTTCCAACTACTTTTCTATTTTGATCTTTGTAACGGTCTTGGTTGAGGATAGTTTTGCGGTTGACGACTGGGGGCTTTTTAAGTCATCAACACTCCATCCAATTGTCAAAGTCTTAGCTGGGCTTTTGGTTATGACCAATTCAGGATCATAATCTGCTGTCCCAGAAATAGTTTGTTCCAACAACTACAAAAGTAAAATCTTTGAATTAGAAATTATGTATATTGATCTTGCTAGATGAATGAAGAGAATTGCAATTAATAAAGAGATGAGTAAATATGGTATATGTCTTTCATATGCTCAGAACAACAAGTAAAATAGTGAAATTTGGTAATCTAATTATCAACTACGCACAACTAATAAAGACATAATTGAGAAATTAATGAACTTTAGATATCAATAACTCCCTGTGATGTTTTCATATTGAAGCTACAATAATAGTGTTGCAAGGTAATAAAGAAGTAAGTAAAATAGTGACGTTACCAATTCATAATTGGGCCCTTCAGAATCAGAAATGACTGATTTTCCCTTCTCAATAGAACAACCTCCATCCTATGAAAAAGTGAAGTTGGGAATATAATTAGAATGGGTGTCAAATAAATTAAGTTGTGCCTAGTGGAGCTTCAATAGGACCATACAGAGGCTGATATAATGGACACAATCACCTTGGCCATTTAATAATTACCTCATCATGTTGAAATTTGTCCAGTATTTTTCCAATAATCACTTCGTCTTCAGAGAATCTTGAGATTGAGGCAGTGTTCCACTTTGGGGTAACTTTAACGCGGAATGCTAAGGTAAGGTTAAGCAAATTATCTAATGGTTGAGGGTATTCGTTGGGATCATATTCCCCTTCCTGTAAAAATGTTGATCAAAGGTGAGGCTTATACCAAAAACAGCTCTATATATTTATGTCAAAGGCTAATGATTAAAAATAGGCTTAAATACTTGTCACCCCCTGCAAATATACCTGATATCCAGTTACCCCCTTGCAAATTTTTTTGTTGCAAAACAAACATTGCAAAATCTAATAGTATCCAGTTACCCCCTCCCGTTAGTTTTGGTTAAAACCAATGAATTGCTGCCACGTGGGGCACACTATTGTTATTAAAAAATAAACATTTTGGCGACCACAATAGTTGAACCCACAACCTTTGAGTGATATAACTTTCTGAATACCACTAGGCCACCACATGATTTGAGTAATTAAGGCTAACAATTGATATATAACATAGTTTATCTTATTTGCACTTCATCTTCTTCAACAAACCAGATCTGTACTTCATCTAAGTTTGATTTCGTTTTTTAGTTTGCCAGATTAATTAATACGTTTTTTCATTCCACAAAATCGAATATAAATCAAATTGGGTTTCAAAATAAGAACAAAATCGAATTGGGTTTCATAATAAAAACGAAATCGAATTGGGATTAAATTTGGAAATGAAAAACGAAAATGGAAATGGAAAACGAAAATCATGTTGTTGTTGTAACAATGGCTGAATATGAAAAACGAAAATGGAAATGAAAAACGAAATGAAAAATGAAAAATGAAACGAAGAAAACGAAAAACTGCGAAAAATGTTGTTGTTGTAACAATGGCTGAATATGTTGTTGTTGTTGTTTCCAGATCTGTTCTTCATGAAAAGCGAAAAATGGAAGCTGGCGTTTGTTGTTGTTTCCAGATCTGTTCTTCATGATTTAATACTAGTTCATATACCATATATTAGCCTTTAGGTACAACAAGACTTAGTTGCTCAGATGGTTAGTAATTGGGTGTTGGATTGGAGGGTCATGGGTTCAACACCCATCTCCCCCAAATTTCTTAATTTTTTTTAGTAACAATGTGTCCTCCTTTGCCTTGCAAGCTGCCACGTGGCAGCAATTCATTGGTTGCTGACGTGGCAGCCACCTATGTGATCCAGCTAGGTAGCCACGCCAGCAACTAACTAACACCGTTAACCAAAACTAACGGGAGGGGGGTAACTGGATACTATTAGATTTTGTAAGGTTTGTTTTGCAAAAAATTTTTTTGCAGGGGGTAACTGGATATCAGGTATATTTGCAAGGGGTGACAAATATTTAAGCCTTAAAAATATCCATGTATTACCTCAATCATTCTCTTCCTCAGGTCAACTGCCGAAATACCCAAAAAGCCTTCGCAATCACTATCCCAAAATGTGAAACTGTGCCCAACATTCATGTGTTTCACTTCGATCTCAACCTTGTATTTGTGAATGAAAGAGTGTCGAAATTAATGTGTTTGTAATATTTGGTTGAATAAAACTAATATTGTGAAGTTAAAGTATATATACCTCAGAACCAGAGTTTCTGTAATGGCACCACAGAAACATTGATGTGGGGGATCTTTCCTCCATGGTCTGGAGCAATTCATACTTCCTGGAACGGTCCAACCTTGTCTGTTAACTATAAGCTTATATGTGGTTCCAACGGTAGTGCAAGTGGTTTCCTGTAGGAACAATATGAAGCACATATTAAAAACAGGTATACTACTTAATCGCTTAAGTGTTTTAGAGATCATTAACAGAAACCTCGCGAAGTTTTTTGATTTGAGAAATAGTCAAAGCTGGAGCTTTGTACATGAACCGATCGTACTCCGAAAACTGAGATGATTGAGTGATTTGTGATGAAAGTTGTGTGGAGAGTTGGAGTGACTGGTTTGGAGTCAGGCTTTCAAAATTGGGTGAAAAAAATGCATAGTTAGGTTGATAGTGTATGAATGAAGAGATGTATTAAAATTTGTATATAAGATTAGACAAACCTGCTGATGAACTCATTGATTTCGAGTAACTGTTGGTTAAAAATGACTTTGGTGCAGTAATAAGAGTTCGCTAACGTCAAAGGAAAATTCCCTATAAAATTCCAATTTATAAATGATTACATATAGTAAATGTTGTAGGTCCCTATTGTTCAAAAGAATGAGTAGAAATAGTGGTATACCTGTGGGCTCATTGATTCTCATATTTGTGACAATAACAACAAATGGTTTTGCCCGATCGCGGGTACTGTAACCACTTTGAAAATCCTTTGCATAGTTATCCCATAGAGTGCAATTGAGTGTATGGCCTCTGTAATGATAGAAGTTAGAATAAAAATTTGATAATATTAAGTTCTATATAAAGAAGCGGGAAAGGATACAACACCTGAGATCTTTGAATGTGAAGACAGATTTCATTTGCGCATCAGTTGGAGTGAAAAGCAACTGAGATACAGCCCCAATGAAATCTCACATTGACAAAAAAAAAACATAAGATTAAAATGGTAGAGAACATATCTAACATAAATCTGTCATGTAACTTAAAACTAACTATATAGTGATAGAGTATCATAATTTTTATTCAGGATGTGTTCAAAGTCTTTGAAGTCATATTTGGGATGCTGAATTTGTGGGAGAGCGGTCTCGGTCAACGAAGTGGCAGGGGTGAAAAGCATTTTGTAGGGGTGTGCGGTTTTTTTGTATTGAAAGTCATTTGGATGTGCTTTGAAATTCCGAAAAATACATGTCATATCTTCTCTTAGCCGACCTCTCCAAAATTGCATCTCTTTTTTCGGGACAATGGCATAGATGCGGTCTCCCTACAAAAATGCAAATCAGTCAAACAAACACTTTGTATAAACAGAAAGTAAGTGAGGAAGGGCATAGATGTTGTGAAGCTTGAGAAATGACCTGGTCATCCATAAAAATCATTTCATAATGATCTTCTCCCTGTTTGTTGAAACTCATCCAAAGATCAATGATCTTGACAGCAACTTTCCATACTTCTTTCTCAGGGTTCACAGCAATAATAGCATCAACTGGTCTTGCCATTAGAACAGGCACCGAAATTGCTCTTGTTGCTCTTGCCATTAGAATAGGCACTGGAGATATGCACAACAATTTGTTATTAACTGATGCTGATAAAGAGTAGTGGAGATATGCAAAAATCATAACCATTGAACCATAAATGATGTTGGTAATGCAAGAAAAATATGAGGATATTAGAAAATGAGGTATATTACAACCTTGATAAACCATGAAAAAAATAACACTGAATGTCAAAATTTTGAAGATTAACACTCAAGTTCCACTCTTTGAACATTAACACTACACATTAACACTCAAAAGTGAGGGATATATGTGACCAAAACTTTGTTTGAAGATTAACACTCAACTTCTAATCTTCAAAACAATGACGTAGATTAACAATGATGTTCTAATCTTCAAAACACCCATCAAATATTACAACTTGAGGTATATTAGAAGCTTCATAAAGCATGTAAAAATTAACTCCATTAAAAAAACAACTTTTAAGGACAATCATTATGAAAGAACCAAAGAATGAAAAGGCCAAAAAAACCTAAAACAGGTTCTACTAACAAACACAAATCAGAAAAGAGAGTAGAAATCATCAAACCTAAACCCAAAAATCTATGATCTATGAATAAATCATCAAACCTAAACCCAAACATGAAACATTTATGAAGTAAATCATCAAACCAAACAGAAATGAACAAAAATTTCGTACCTAGATGGGGGTTTAGGGTTTGGTTGATGTTCTGGAAACAGTTGTCTTTCAACCCAAATTAAAACCTATGAACACCCAAAAACAACAAAATCAGAAAATAGAGTATCAAATGCATTATAAATTGAGAGAGAGGGTATCATAAAGCTCAATACCTGGTTAGGATGCGATTTGGAGATCTCTGAAAGAGGGGTTTTTTTGGTAGAAGAAGAGGGTAGAAGAAGAGAGAAGAGAGAGTGGTGAGATTGAGAATGAGAGGTGAGGATGATAGAAGACAGCGAAAGTGAAAGCAGAGAGAAGAGAGGGATGAGACTTGAAGAAATTCGAAAACAGTGAGTGAGTAGAGAGAAGGAAGTAGAGAGAGTCATGGTCTGGAGCAACGTGAAAGAAGTGACTGATCAGTGAAGACCAGAGAGCACAGTCGTCTCTTTGGCAGAAATCAGTTTAGAGTTACATTTGTAAGTGAGTCAATTTAAGGAGTCCAAATTAGCCCTAAAAAATTGAGGTGTCACATTTGTCAAATGGGCCAATTGGTATTATCATATGTGGAGGATTGGTATAAATCCATAGTAGAAGAGTGTATTAACATCGAGTATGAACGTACTCAAATCCATAGTATAAATGCAAAGAAGATTATGCCCCACGACAACATTTATGGAGTTGAGACACCAATCGTAATAGCAAAAACTAGATAGTCTTCTCACCCTACTTACTCATAAACCAACGCTAAATTAGGGATGGTGCCAATGCCATAACCACCCTCTTATATTTTTTGGAGTATCATTTAAGAGTATATTAACTATTTTTAAACCAACACTGGTTGTTAAGGAACTTTTTAAGTACGAACACGTCAAAAAAAAAGGTACTTTTTAAGTACGTATATAATTAATAAGACTTTTTCTTGAAGTTTGCTTGAAGTCTCACCTTGGGTTGCCACTTTGAGACTGGAAAATGTCATCTTTTGAGATAAATTGCAATTTGCAAACAAATTGAAGATAGATCGATTCATAAGTCAGACGATCCACATAATTCAAACAAATTGGTTTGTATCAAGAGGTTTTAGCTCAGATATTTTAGTCACCCCATATTTTTTTCTTCTTTATAGTTAGCTTTGTAGTTGACCCTATTTAAAATGAAATCATATAATTTGCTTGCGTCAAACATAAACAAACCTCTCTTTTATTAAAAAATAACATTTTTTATTTCCAGATAATCAATACTTTTTTATTCTTTGTTTTTTAGTTTGATTTATTTTGTGGACTTCTTTTTTTGATAAAATTGATTTAATTTATATGTACAGTCCGAGTATATTTTTATTACATATCAGATCAACCGATTATAATGTGACACATCATTACAAGTTTTTACCTTTAATTATAACTACCTAAAAAGCCAGACATGATGGTTTGTAATTGGTTGCCCTTGTACATTTTTTACAATGCACCAAAATTAAGGCTCTGTCTAATAAAAAATAGTGGATAATAATCAACTAGTGGATTAAATTTAAATATTTGATAAAATTAGCGGTTGAAATGTCTTATAGATATAAAATATCATAAACAGACATTTGTAATTAATAGTTAAAAAAGAGCAAAAAATTATGGAGGATAAATATATAATTTAATTAAGTTAATAATGGTAAAATGAGAGAGAAAATGATACTTGTTGTTTTAAGGTTATTTAGACATACTAATCCGACTTATACTTTGTCACTTTTGATGAAAATATTTATCTCTTTCTTAGAACTCCCTTAATTATTAGTTATTTCTTTCTACATATTTTTCTCTTTTAATAAATAGTTGACGAAACAATAGTTAATGTTGCATTGGACTTTAAAAACAACAAATAAAACGAAACAAAATTACTCTTAAAAATTGACATGTATTGTGAAACAGATGTAGTACTCTATATATAAGCTATAAATTCAAACAACGTTCCAAAAAATGCTATTACCCTTGATCCAGAATATAAGAAACAAACCCATACATCACACAAACCTAAAAATGACATTGAAATAAACTATCCTCATTTAATAAGGTTAAAAGTTTAACTTATTTTCAAATTTGTCTTTTTAATTAATTATGATTTATACTCCTAATTAGTACTCCCTCCGTTCCAAATTAATAGTCGTTTTAGCCAAAGTAAAAAAATTCAATTTTATTGTCGTTTTGTTATTCCAATGCACCATTAGTTAAATCTTTTCAATTTTACCCTCATTAATTGTTTTAACTTTTCACCAACCAAAGACATTACTAACATGCATTTATTAATAGGTAAGGTTAATTTAGTAAAACTACTATATTACTGAACAAATTTATTGTTTTTCTTAATCTTTGTGCCGAAACCTTAAACGACTATTATTTTGGAACGGAGGGAGTAACATCAGATTTAACTACCCTACTTATTTTGAAGACTTAATTTCACTATTTAAATAAGATTAAAATTGAGATTGATAATTTAATACATCTTAAAAATAATATTTGTTTCTTACTTTTGAACTAACGAAAAACACTTTTTATTTTTTACAGGACAAAACTGGTGGTGGCAATTTCTACCCGCAAGTGGGGATCCCCGTGGGGATTGCCCCGCTTGGGGCCCCGTGGGCGGGGAATTTTTCCCCGTGGGGACGGGGATGGGGGAGAAAATCCCCCCACAGTCAACTCGCGGATGGGGACGGAGTCCGTATCCCCCGCCCCGTAGGGGACTGCCCCCGAATATATTACATAAATGTTTTTATTATAGATATATCTTATATTCTAAGTTATAGATTTTTTAGCCTTTTAATATGTGATTTTAAATAAAAACATTAATAAAATATTAAATTGTGTTAATTTTTATATTTTTAGTCTTATTTTTATACTTTTTAAATATTAAAATATCAAATTAAGACTAAATTTTATATTTGTTTTATATTCAATGTTAAACTTTTGTTTTTTAGTCTTGCTTTTGCTAACTTTAAATGAATTATTGGGGTCTCCGCAGGGACCGTGGGGATCCGTGAGGATGGGGATGGGGAGGAAAACTCCCCCGAAGCGAGGAATGGGAATGGGGATGGGGGACAATATGGGAGGCGGGGGCGGGGAGCGGGGAAGTACTCCCCGGTCCCGCCCCGCCCCATTGCCATCCCTAGACAAAACTTATGTGTGGTTTCATAGGCGTGGTTTGTGGTTGTTTTCCAATCACACCGTGACACTTGAGCTAGTTTTCTAATAAATAAATAAATAATCTACGTGGCATGGTGTGGTTGGAAAACAAAATCAACAACACCTGTGGAATTACACCTAAGTTTTTTCCTTTTTTATATTATAAACCGAAGATAGTATATAACCTAATTGTACCAAACACTTTAAAAAAAGTCAGGCTCTGGTAAAAAAAAGAGTCAGATATATTGATACTAGGTGTCCAACTTACACTAATTAATGACTTCATATAGAAAATGAAATTTATCAATTTGACCGTAGAATGATGTGATATTATCATGCTGATTGCGTATATCAAATTTCAAAAAATTGGAAGCTCATAGGTGTATTTAGGGGTGTTCGCGGTGCGGTTTGGTTCAGTTTTGAGACAAAGTGAACCGAACCGCTAGGTAAAGCTACATGCGGTTTGGTTGGTTCGGTTGGCTTCCTTAAAAAACCAAACCAAACCAAACTAATGCGGTTTGGATTAGTTCGGTTTTTTCCGAGACAAAACATAATTGAAAACTGGGTTAAAATTAACTAAAATAAAAAACGGCTAACATAAATCTTTAAGAAAAATTCTGCTCAAATATATGTAGTATATAAATTGTTCTCTTTTAATTCTTTTAAGATAGCTACAACCATGTTTAAAAGAATTTGAATTTAATATTTTATTGTAATTTTTAAATATATCATAACAATATGGATTGTTTGGAAGTGAGTCCAGAAATCAATTGGATTTGGGCTAGTAAGTGAGTCAAAGTTGGGTTTTAGTTGGATTTGGGCTAATAAGTTAGTGAGTAGAGACTTGCGATTTAGTTTGGTTTAGTTCGGTTGGTGGAACAAAAATTGCGGGCCGAACCAAACCACGCGGTTGATTGAAAAAAACGAATAGATTTTGCTGTTTGTGGTTTTTTGCGGTTTTCAGTTGGTTCCGTTTCCAATTTTCTATTAGGTTGGTTCAATTTTAAACATTCCTAAGTGTCCTATCTAACAACACACATTTACGTACCTCTTAGAGTAACATATTAACCACAAAAATAAAGGAGTGCTATGAAGTATCAAATAATTTTTGATTTGTATGAACTTCGATATACATGATCTTAAAGATAATATCACATTACTCAACGGTTAGATTGATAAATTTTAATAAATACGTAAAATTATTAGTTGGTGTAAGGGGGTATCTCTTAAAAAAAATCTTATCTGTCAGCTTATAAGCTGACATATTCAGTTTTGCGTAACAAAGCCTTTTAAACCATGACGTATATGATGGTATATGAGAGATTTGGTAGAGTAGGAGTAACTCAGTTGCGGACGGTGCCGTTTGTTTGGATCATGAATCACGATGTACAATTACGCAATGTCGTTGTTAATTAAAGGTAGAATTCACGGGAGAGCATGGGCATATTAGTCTTTTAGTCGTATTGGTTCGTTCGACACGACATAGCCGTTTAAAAATGGTTTGAAAATTGAAGGATTATTATTAATTAATTAACACAACGATTATCTGAAATTAATCTTTAACTAATCTTCAAACTCTGAATTTCCTCCTCTGTTTTGCATTCGAAGGCTTTTCAGGGTTGTTTTCATTCTCTCTCCTCTTCCACCAGAACGAACAAAAACAAAGGACATTTTTTGGTTACTCATTGGAAGGAAAATAGAAAGAAAGAAAAAAGCTACAGCACAATCATCATCACAATCGTTTTCAGATCTGAATCGTAAATTTCGAGTGGCTGCATTTTCTGTCCATTTGGTTTTCCCTCACTTTCATGTTCGTCTCGTGAGTCTCTCTCTCTCTCTCTCTCTCTCTCTTCTCATTTTATTTTCGTTTTCTGTTTTTTTATTTGAATAATTTTTTTCTTTTGTGATTCTAATTTTGATGATTCTGTGCGAAGAAGCGCGTGTGTAATAGATCTTGAAAATTGGCGCCCCAACGACGTTCGCAGCGCCACGTGGCTGGCCAGATGCCACCGCAAGGCAATGCTGCTGCTGCCGCCGCTCTCTACGACAACGCCGGCGGGTCCCTGCAAAGTCCTGCCACCGATGCCGGTGATGCTGTCATGGCACGGTGGCTTCAGTCCGCCGGCTTGCAACACCTGGCCTCTCCCCTCGCTTCATCCGGCGTCGATCATCGCTTCCTCCCAAACCTTCTCATGCAGGTACGAAAATAAAAACCTCTTTGATTGATATTGCTCTTCTTGCAATTTTTTGCTTTAATTTTTCTTCATTTATTATTATTATTATTATGATCATTATAATTATTATTATATGATGATCATTATAATACTTTTATATGTATTATGTATTATGTATATGCTTTTGTGAATTTGAAGTTTGGGATATCCTGTATTTTGAGGTATAATTATGTGTACCGCGATCATTTTGTTAGAAGCTTACATTGAGTGTAGTGTCTGTCAAATTTGTCAAATGTTGTGTATTTTTCTTTATGGTGGTAGTCTATTAGGTGACTTAGATGAATCTGATATTTGGCTTAGGGTTATGGAGCACAGTCTGCTGAGGAGAAGCAGAGGCTTATGAAGTTAATGAGAAACCTGAATTTTAATGGGGAATCTGGTTCGGAGCAGATTACATCCAACCCCCAAACTTTTGGTGGAGTGGCTGCATCGGATGGGTTTTATTCTCCTGAGTTTAGGGGGGATTTTGGAGCAGGGCTTTTGGATCTTCATGCCATGGATGATACAGAGCTTTTATCTGAGGTATGAATATTGATGCATTATATCATAGTGGATTGTTCATTCAAATAAGCCAATAGGCTTAGATTGGCTGATTTCATAAAATTTATAGAGAAAATGTGTCCAGCTTTTAATCTCACTGTCTATGTATCAGATAAGATTAACAAGTAGTGTGAGGAGTTTGTCCTGAAATTTTTTGCAACTGTATACATCATCTTAGGCAACAACTTTTGTTGGTGATAATAAAAAATCCTAGGTTATACATCCAGCATTTCAGACTGTAATGTTGGATCTGAATGTCTGAACATTTAACCTTCAACACTTGTGTTTCATTATTTTTTCAATTGCACATGTTTATTCTGTATGATTCCTTATAGTCCTACATCCACCTTCACTTTCTTGCAGTAATAGCAAGTATGTGTTCTTCCATATGTTGGCTCTAATGTCTCCCTCTCTTATCAGCATGTTATTTCAGATCCTTTTGAAACATCACCCTTCATGCCTGGAGTTACTAGAGTATTTGAAGATGATTTCGATCCAATTTACAGAAAGCCAGCAGACATTGATGCATCAATTTCTTTACCTATGAATGAAAAGGAGAACAGTACAAGGGAAAATAATGTTGCTAAGATTAAAGTTGTGGTATGACAAATTTCTATGGACACCTGTGCATATATACATGCGTAGTTTCATACATTACATGTTAAAACACCTAGAAATATCTGATTTTCCTTGTACTACGGTGGGGACTACAGTGTTTTTTTTATAGTATTAAATAAGTATTGATAGTTGGATTTCTCTGTTTCTTCCTTTAATAATAGGTTAGCACTAGAACAAAAGAAAAGAAAAGAAAAGAACCACAACACAACTTTTAAATCTAAATTATTGTCAATTAATTTTTTTACTTTAGTATATACTTTTACGGTTCTATATGAATTAATTATGCATACTTCCTTTAAAATTTTAAACAATTTTCTCTGTAACATTTTTGATCATTAGCTGACTATGCTTAAGATATTTTATAATTTTTTCATTTTCCTCTATAAACCATCTATGCTTGAGACACTTTATACTTCAAATTTAATTTGATTTACTAATTACTAACAATTGAGGGATATTTATCTTTATTCTTATTTCAATTTCAATTACTAACAATTGGGGGATTGGGGGATTTTTTTCATATTCTTATTTCGATTACTTTTTAAAAATTTCCTTTTTCATGCATGTATCAGGTACGTAAAAGACCTTTAAACAAGAAGGAGCTTACTAAGAAGGAGGATGATGTTGTAACTGTATCTGACAATGCATATTTGACAGTCCATGAACCTAAACTAAAGGTGTGTTTAGATATTGGATCCAAACACTATTTTCCATTCATAGAAGTTCAAAAGTTGAACCAATTCTCTCAAATTAGTTATTTTTGATGTTCTTTTTTTATTTACTGCTCAAAGATCTGACTGTTTGTTTGATGATGAAAAGGTTGACTTGACAGCTTATGTGGAGAAGCATGAGTTTTGTTTTGATGCTGTTCTTGATGAGCATGTTACCAATGATGAAGTGAGGCATCTCTTATCCGAGATTAAACTTTAATGTTGTTTACTAATATTTAATAACTTTCATGATTGGTTTATAATACAGGTATACCAAGCAACAGTTGAACCAATTATTCCTACAATTTTTCTGCGAACCAAAGCTACCTGCTTTGCTTATGGTCAGACAGGTGAGATTTGTTTTTTGTTTGCTACCGGTATAATACCTGTACCAAATTTTCAGTATTGTCCAGTTTTGCTTTTTAAACAATTTAGTTCTCTAATATTATCTACGGTGAGTTATGTTTTATGTTAATATTCGTTTTTGGTCCCTAAGGTTCGCAAAGTATTGTTTTCATCCCTAGTGTCCTGCAATGTGCTACAATTGGTCCTTGTTGTTTTGTTTTAATCCCATAATATAACACTTTTTTAGCTTTAGTCCCTGTAATATTTGTGTGCTTTGTTTTAATCTATATATATAAGAACTAATTGAACATAAAGCAAATATTATAGGGACTAAAACAAAAATATATACATATACTATAAGGACTGAAAATATATCAATAAAGACCAAATGTTGCATATTTCAGGACATTTCAGATGAAAAAGATACTTCTTAAAGTTTTGGAACACAATCGAACATTAGCATAAGTCGAGAGACTAAAAATGTAATTAACCCTATTGATATTATATATTTATTTATGCAGGTTTTTTTCCTTTTTAATTTCTGAAATTCACTAGATTGTTTAAACACCATAGCGTTGTTACTGTTCTTTTGGGTCGGTGTTTATCAATTCATTGAACAAGGATAGTTTTTTTGTCTTTAGTTTTTTAATGTGTCATATAATGTTGTTCGTGGTTGGCCTATGCGCTATAGGCCTATATATTTAACATTTCAAAACCATTCATAATATGTAAAATACCCGTTTGTTGAGAAGGTGGGAGGATGGATATTGATGGCCTTGGTCTAGATAGAGGTTATTTTGCACTTGAAGGTAGATGTAACCACATACGTCGAAATGTATCCTGAAAATTTTTCCTTTTCCATGAAGCAGAATGCGTGATTGTTGGCACCATACAAGTTTATTCATTCATGTTGCATTGCCGTGCTATATCCTCAAATAGCTACTCCATTGGTTATATTCATTTCCTCGACTCAATCATGCTTTACTTTCAGGAAGTGGAAAAACATACACAATGCAACCTTTACCACTCAGAGCTGTAGAAGACCTTGTTCGTCAATTGCATCAGCCAGTATATCGGAGTCAGAGATTTAAATTGTGGCTTAGCTACTTTGAAATATATGGTGGAAAACTATTTGATCTTCTCAATGACAGAAAGTGGGTATTTCTTTCCTTACATAATCACATTTTGATCTTTTATATGAACTCATTGTTTTTAAGTCATTGTGTTTGCCTTTGGTCCAAGTGCTTTGCATGTGGATCTGGGCCTTAATTAGGAGATGACGTTTTTTATGTCTTCATAAAGGATTCAACTGCTTAAATAAATAAATATTTGTTTTAATAAGAAACATCACTCCTTAGCTTCATCCTACAGCAAGCATTCATTTTTCTTTATTTTTGACTGTACAGGAATTTGGCAGTAATTATCTATCTGTCTCGAATCTCAATTAATATGCATTTACAAATGTCATCTTACTTATGCTATGTATCAACCTGCATGCTTTATTTTCTCGTTGGTGCACGCTGTATTAATCATTTGGTGAATGGTTGTATGTTACATTCTGAATAGGAAACTTTGCATGAGAGAAGATGGACGGCAGCAAGTTTGCATTGTAGGACTGCAAGAATTTGAAGTCTCGGACGTTCAAATTGTCAAAGAATTCATTGAAAAGGGAAATGCTGCAAGAAGTACAGGATCCACTGGTGCCAACGAGGAGTCTTCCAGGTCACATGCTATCTTACAATTGGTTATAAAGAAGCATAGTGAGGTGAAAGAGAGCAAGCGGAAGAATGAAGGAAATGAGGCAAGAAGTGGGAAGGTTGTGGGAAAGCTTTCTTTTATTGATCTAGCTGGAAGTGAAAGAGGTGCTGACACTACTGATAATGATCGTCAGACACGGTACTTCTACATTTAAATTATTTGCTCAATATTTTGAACTCACAATCAACTGCTTGACAGTGTTTTCTAGAATGTTCCTAGCATTAGGATTTTTGAACACCTCATTACAGATTTAGAATGCATTTAGACAATTTTGGTGCATAAGTTGCCTTTTTTTAATTGCATAGTATTAAGTTGGGTCAATATCAAAAATGATAAAGTCAACTGCTTGACGGTGCTTTCTGAAATGTTCCTTGCATGAAGATTTTTGAACACCTCATTACAAATTTACAATGCATTTTGGTGCATATGTTGACTTTTTTTAATTGCATAGTTTTCCTTTTTATTAAGCTTTTTTTACTCAACTTTGCCTGGACTATCTTAAAAAGGAGAACGGCAATAAGAAAAAGAAACAAAGTTAGTTAACAAAGGTCAATGAAACCACCTAGTTGTAGCTATCGACTTGATATCTGATTTCTAGTGAACATATAGAAAAATAAAAATTGAAACTAAATTATATATTTATTTTTTAGTTGTCTGTTGAAATTTTGAGTTATTGCTTTGACGGTTTTCAAAGTATACTTGATGTAATAAACTGCGGACTTACTATTTGCAATTGTTCTAATAATCCGGGATTACTTTTAATCCTGTGTACATGACTACAAAAACCTTGGCTATTTGTTGTCGAAATTTTAGTATGTTTTGATTTAATTGCTGAAAAACAAGATTTGGTGGCTTCCTCCCATTTCTGCCTTCAGCAAATTTTACTTGTTCTGATCAAACACTTTATTGTCTGTTGTTAACAATCAAACTCACTCTGCATTTTTTATGTATCTCCGCCATAGGATTGAAGGAGCAGAAATCAACAAGAGCCTTTTGGCTTTGAAGGAATGCATCCGTGCTTTAGACAACGACCAGATCCATATTCCATTTCGGGGAAGCAAACTTACAGAAGTTCTACGTGACTCCTTTGTGGGCAATTCGAAAACTGTTATGATCTCTTGTATATCTCCAGGTGCTGGGTCTTGTGAACACACACTTAACACCTTGAGATATGCTGATCGGTATGTGATTGTGTAAAATTAATATGTTCTCTAAGATTACGTTTAATAACAGAGTGCATCTGTTCTTTCACAGACGTTCAGGGTTGCATATATTAATTGTTTCATCTTAATCTAAATGTGAACAGGGTGAAAAGTCTGTCCAAAAGTGGAAATCCTAGGAAAGACCAGGTCCCCAATTCTGCACTACAACCTAACAAGGAGGTTTCATCTACATTGTCCCTTCCAGCTAGTGTTGGTGCAGAGGATTTTGGTGACCGTCAAGACAAAACAATGGATATGGGCAGGAAGCTTGTTGAAAAAGAAAATACTATGTACAGTTCTACTGCTAATGTCGACAAACAGTTATTTAGTGTTCCTTCGAATTACCTATCAAATAGGCAAGAAGAAAAAGACTTGGCTTCTACTTCAAATTACCTATCAAATGGGCGAGAAGAAAAAGGCTTGGCTTCTGCTTCAATGGACAAGGAGAGGTTTGAAATGAAGAACTTATATAGTGAGTCTTCCAATCAAAAGATGAACTCTTTTTCACAAAATGATACAGATGAGAAAGCACAAAAGGTATCTCCCCCACGCAGAAAAGGTGTTCCTTCAAACTACTTATCAAATGGGCGAGAAGAAAAAGGCATGGCTTCTGCTTCAATGGACAAGGAGAGGTTTGAAATGAAGAACTTATATACTGAGTCTGCCAATCAAAAGACGATCTCTTTTTCACAAAATGATACAGATGAGAAAGCACAAAAGTTATCTCCCCCCCGCAGAAAAGGCGTTCCTTCAAATTACCTATCAAATGGGCGAGAAGAAAAAGGCATGGCTTCTGCTTCAATGGACAAGGAGAGGTTTGAAATGAAGAGTTTATATAGTGAGTCTTGCAATCAAAAGACAAACTCTTTTTCACAAAATGATACAGATGAGAAACCCCAAAGATTGTCTCCCCTGCGCAGAAAAGGTTCCAAGGATGAAAAATCTGAAAGGCCTGCAAACTGGTCGAAAAAGGATACCAATGGCTCTGATTTCTTCACTTCAAGCTCCAAGCCGCACACCATAGTGAATCATAACTTGGCTAACCCTGGTTCTAGGCTTCATGAAGCAGAATCATCTCCTGATGGGAATATCAATGCAGTACTTCAGGTTTGTTAAATTTGTCGAATCACCTATTATTTACCAGTTTTCACGAATTACTTTATGCTAGTTATTTAATTTCTCTGTTTTTTCCAGGAGGAAGAAGCACTAATTGCTGCTCATAGGAAAGAAATTGAGGACACAATGGAAATTGTTCGTGAAGTAAGTTGTCACACGATTTTCGTTAGGCTTACATTAGGTGTTAAAATCATAATTGCTTCTGTCAGGTCACTTCCATGTTTATCCTATTTTTTGAAGTTCTCTCATGTATTGCTTACGGTTTTCAGGAAATGAAACTCTTGGCCGAAGTGGACCAACCGGGAAGTCTTATTGACAACTATGTAACCCAATTGAGCTTTGTTCTTTCTCGAAAAGCGGCTAGTCTCGTAGGTCTCCAAGCACGCCTCGCAAGATTCCAACATCGACTGAAAGAGCAGGAGATTCTAAGCAGAAAAAGAGTTCCTCGGCAGTAAGAGAGTCGGTTTCTCTTTACATAATGTCACTTGTGTATCTGTATTCTAGCAATATAGTTGAAAGGTTTTGTTTGAAATTAACTAATCTTTTACTTTAATTTGGATATATTCTGATTACCAATCTGTATATGCTCTTATGTGATATTTTGGCCATATCAGGCCCTTGCAAATTTGGCATAAATAATCTGTAGGTTGAGTTATCTGCCCCAAAATTTGCAAGTTTAACAATCTGTTTAAGAGGGCAAAGTGAGATGGTGAAATAGAATTTGATGCGGATACAAAAATAAAAAAAAAATGTATGTTTTATTTTTCAATCCATCCTCTAAGGAAAGTTTAGAATATATTTTGTAACAATTCAGATTTCGAGGCATGGAAACACAGTTAATGTATCCGCATAATCTTTCCTTTTATAAAGCTCTAGGGTCAAAAACCAAGAGCAAAAAATGGTCAGACCCCTTCATAAGCTGTATTTGTATAAATAATGAAATACCAATTAGTATGTTAATGCAATGGCCTTACATACATGCCATGAAAATAAAAGGTGCTGCTTGGTGCCATGGGCTATGGAAAACGCCAGAATTCAACTTTTTGTCGGTATACTATAGATGTTCGTTGCATGATGTTACATAAACAAACATCCATATGACACCTTTTGTTTCCATGGCCCATACCAACTAGCATGACATGGGACCGTATTTCCCACTTTCTTCAATGTTCGAATGAACAAAATGGAGCATCAAAAGTGAGTAAAGGTGCTTCGCATGTGGGTTCCATCTACAGGAATTGCACATGACAGTGTTTTGGTTGGGGTCCACGCGCAATCATCAAGTTTTACCTGACAAGCACACACCCTTCTCTCTCATACGCTCCGCTTCCTTTTCTTCTCTCTCACACGCTCCCTTTCCTCCTCTCTCTCTCTCTCTCTCTCTCTCTCTCTCTCTCTCTCTATTCCGTTTCAACCTCTCACCCTTTTCTACAATGACAAAAATGAAAAACAGAGAGAATTGAGAAATAAACTAGAGAAGGCATCCATGGCAGCGCAGCACGGGAGGGACCATACACGGTGGTGAATGCGGCGGGACGACGGATATAGGCGACGAAGGTCAGGTCAAAAGTGGTAGTCGCAGGGCTGAGACGGAGAAGCAGCGGTGGTGCTTCTTGACGGTCATGTTTCGCTGACTGAAAACGAGGAAGGAACAAAAGAAAGCAGGAATGCAAGTGGTGAGAAATCAATTTCTATCATTGTTTATGTTTTGGTCAAATTCCTAAGTCGAATTTCTCATAAATTTGAAATTGTTCAAACTTTAAACTCTAATTTCAAGTATCCTATTTAAGCACTAATAATAAGGTCTATATTTGATTTATGTTATTCTTTGTTGTTGGTGTCGAGTGCGAAGGAATTTTCTATACGTTTGATGCTTTTATTGACTCTCTTCTTGCTGGTTGGGCCCAATCCGCCGTGACATTATTACAGGGTTTTTAATGCATCTCCTTTTAACATTTTTTTATGAACTCCTTTTAACATTTACATCAGCTTTACCTACAATTTTAAATTTATAATATAGGGTTTTGTTTTTCTGGGTTCATGTGTTTTGTTTTCATGGCCTCTTATTTTGATGACCTTTCTTTTTTCTGAAGATTTTCTATACCCTAAAAGGTGCAGTCATATAAGGTTTACTTGAATCATGTTAGCAACGATATACCTCCGAAAATGCCACATTGAAACTTTCAGAATTTAAATATGGATTCCTAATGATTCTATGTTTATAACAGACCTGCTTACTATATTAGGCTCATGTTGAGTTTGTTATTTGTTTATGTTAAACACTTGAATTGTGCCTACAGTTTTTCAGTATACATATTCGAACAGTATCTGATCTCCCACCATTCCTTAATCCATTTTTTGGCAGGACCAACCAGCAACTTCCAGTGTTGCTGAAATAGATCAATTGCTTCAGAGGTTTACTTCACTAAATTGTGAGTAAATCAAGTAAATAAGTTTATGTAGAGAATTTAGCTTTCCTTTTGAATTCTTTAAATACTGCATCGGTGACAAGTCATCATTGAATATTTTAGTCCCTTCTTATAAACTCTTTCCATTTTTCTATTCCAGCCAAGTCGATTGTTGTAATTTTTCGGGCATACGCTAAATATCAGATCCTTAGAATTCTCAAAGAAAGGCTAAATGTAAGATAATTGTTATATCACTTATTTGGGTTGTAACGGTTTTGCCACTTATTGATTGAAATATGGCTGCAAAAAAAATTAATATGGCCACTAATTTTATGCTACAGGTCAAGTAAAAAGAACCAGGAGTTACATTTCTCCCTTTTTAATGTCTTTAGCAATATTTTTGCCTCACCATCAATAATTCCCTTACACTGTCTTCCAACATCAAGCATTGCAACTGTATGCCAGGGTAAGTCCATTCAACACTGTCCAGGTTAATTTATATTTGCTTATCCTTTCAAGTCTTTACCAGTGACATTGAATGCAATATAAACTAAATGCTTTTTGTCGCTTATGAAAAGCTGCAACTTTTAGATCATGTGAAATGGTTAGTTCTGATTTTGCAAAATATCTAATTTGGTCCAAGTTTCTTGGCAGTTGATGCTATAAGGACATAAGCTCAGATGAGCTATGAAACAATGCATTTGAAGGTAAAACCATAAAGTTATGGCACAATAATGGAGCAACACTTTTTACAAACATTTCGTGTCTTCTTTATATAAATTCTCCATTGTTTATATTTGCTATATCCATGTTTCAAGTTTTGATAATGTATGCTTCAAGATGAGTTTAGGATTTCTAAACATGTTCTGAATGTCAACGTGTTCTTACTTTTGAATGAAATAGTTAATTGTTTTGATTTTACTTACTATACTTCCTTGCTGGTAAGTTTTTAAAGGTCATGTCGTGCCACCGACCCCAATCTTCTCCTCTCTTCTCAGGTACAATTTCTTATCCATCTTACAATTAATTCAAGGCTTCTGCATATAAAATATGTAATACCTAATTTTGGTTTTAAAATGCTCATGCTGCCATGGCTGACAAGGATTTTCTTTGCATTGTCCGAGGTTGTAATGTAAGTTTTTAGAATCCAGTTTTCACTCAATTACTCTTTATTTTTCTTCTTTCTTTTACCTAAATGTAGTCATTTTGCACTTTCATTTTTCGGCATACCGGTCTATGGGTAAATTTAATATATTTGTTCCACGTTCATATTCATATTTTTCCGAACATGACCCATTTACGGGTGAACAACCCGCCAAAAAAAATGTAGGTAATATTGACCATCTTGCTAAAAATGATGTCGAGGCCCCTATTAACAATATTGATGCTATCCCCAATGTATGTCCAAATGGTCATGTTCATGGTGACATAGAGGAACCGGACACCAATCAGATTGAAATTACAATTGATGGAACACCTTCTGTTCATGGTTATAACTAATTTCAAGTGGAAGTTGTTGGAATGTAGCTTTTTGGGAATACCTTTTGTGTGTCAATTATATTTCTAAAACTTTTTGGGTTGTAACCTTTAATTATCATGCTGATGTCGAACTGGGAAGTACTTCATTAATTTCTAAACTTTCAATGAACGTTGCTATTTCGTTTTGTCAAGCATATCTCATATTTCGTCATATTTTATTTTATGTGGATACCTAACATATTTGTCATGTACCAAGTAAACATATTTAGCAACAAGACAAGCCCGTGCAGCGCGCACGGGTGAGGGTCTAGTGTATCATGGTAGAGAGAATGTATTTATACAACAAGATTGGAAATGAAAGTATTAGTAAAGTTTAACTCGTTTTTATTCTACTCACAAAGTTTTGACCACTCGTTGACCAAAAAAAGGTTTTGACCACTTAGCACAACTAATCTCAATTGCATTTTGAGCCCGTTTGGATCGGCTTATTTGGGCTTATCTACTACTATAAGCACTTATGAAACCGTTTGGGAGAGCTTATGGAAACAACTTATGACTTCATAAGCTGTTTTCAACTAATTTCCTTAAGCTCCTCGAAATAGCTTATGACTTATAGAAAAATAGTTTTAACATTATTTTATCATTTATTATATAAATAACTTATGCATAAACACTTATACAATAAGCGCTTATGCTTATCCAAACAGGCCCTTTATATTGGCTTAAAGTACTTTGGAACAAGGCCGTGTTTGTTATTTAGTTCTAATCATGGGTAGATACTATTTCTTCATCTTTATCGCGCATTGGAGACACTGCCCCAGAAACAAACATTAACTAAAAAAACATAAACGAATCCCTGCATTCTAACCAAATCAATTTACAAAACTAATATAATTCAAAATCAATCAAAATCACGTTTGGCAAATGCTCACACAATCTTAGAGCCTGCCACAATCATTTCCTATGAATCATCATTCTCATCATCTTTTTTTTGTCGTTCATTTTCCTTGACGCCGTCAACAATAACATCAGAGCACCAGACTGCAACACTGAATAGAAAGAGAATGGGGAAGAAGCAAAACTACCATTACATAATTAGCGCCCCATCTAATAATTCGCTCTTCTATTAGTATATACAACCTGCGACATTCTACGCTATTGATATGATGTACCCAGACAACGGTACCATATCATATGTGTCAGTTCAGCTTCTAAGCTGGCAAATGCTCCAGCTCCAGAATGCTATTGTTGAGACAGTGCCAGAGTTGAAGAATTTTCCATTCACTAGTGCTGCCAAAATTCCTATCTTGACGACTTAGTATTGGGATACTGATCAATGGTCGGTCTGCTTAGTCAGCTTTCAATCTTAGTAACTCCTTAACTGTCCTGAGCCGGAAGTAAGGCATATGTTCCTAGAAATGGGGAGAGAAAAATGGTATTAGATTAACTTTTTTCGTGCCATGCTCAGTTTACAAAGACTGCGGATTATAAAGAATGAAAAATTTCCGCAATTAAAGACACTTGAAAATTGAAACACTTTGCCCAAAAATATTGAATGGATGAATGGTTACTGAGTTGGTGATACTGAGATTTGTTGAACACGGGAATGCCTATTGAGTTATGGACTTGAGAAAGGGGAAAATGTTTCATCAAACAAAATATATATACAACCAATGCAAAGTTTTTATTCACCAAAATAAAAGAGAATAGTTTTCCCGCTACAGATGAAACACATCATATCCTTCCTTACCTGATTAAAACAGAGCCCCAGGCCTCTGCTATAAAAGTCGGCATATTTGATCATAAACACGCCACAATCGAACCTGTTCAATTACAAAAACTTCTGTTTAGAAAATAACTCATCAACAACTGTTACTAATTTGAACAATTTAGAGTTGCAACGAATCCTGAAAAGTTGAGTGTCAAGGGAACAGTGCATACAAACTAAACTAAATGATGATTGTATATCATTAATTGCAGAAGATAGAATACATACCCATTTTCCTGCTCAGGAAGGTCTTCGACAAATTCTCTCTCCCAAGTACTTACATCAATATCTTTTCCACTTTTGTCCTTTACTTCGTCAACGAAGTATCTAGCCTGGGAGACGTCAATGATAAACATTAGATACATCTTACAACAGCCAAATCTTAAAACATGTAGATCATTCCTCAGTTTCTTATCTGATAAACAAATTCGAGTAAAAACTATGTCAACACTCGGGCCTTGGTGAAAAACAGAGTAATGACAAAATTTCAAGGCCTCCAAATTTTGACACTAGAACTTAAGTCTCAAACTAAGAAGCTATAACACTTGCCGCAATGGCTACATCTGATGTTTTACGAAGTGCAAGGCACAAGGACCAAAGGTAAGACACAAGTTTGATCTTCTATCAACATAATTAGTCAATGGCTGATACACTAAATGGACAAATAAAATCTTAAACCCATCAAACTGAATATACAGGTTTGAAACCACCTTGACAATGAAGCTAAGTTAGGCTTGTTCTCAAATTCAACAGAACTTTAGCCGTGAGCAACTGATGAGTTCATTTGCACTTAGTTTAATCTCAGGTCAGGTGACTTGCTGGCCATATATGTAAAATAAAATGACACAAGATTTCCAATGATTGGACAAGAAAAGTAGGGAAGGCAGCACAACCAAATTCAGAAAAAAATAGTGAATGATATGTTAGGAACCAAGAAATTGAATATCGAAAATAATACTGTTTATTGAGAAAGACTACGAGAGGTAATCTCCAAAATGATACACAAGGGCGAATACACCCCTTCAATGGCGAATACACCACTTTAAAATTCTTATGTCAAAAGATGATTTCAAAGAAAGTGGAAGCCTTTATTTATAGGCTTCCTATAAAAGGGATAGGATCATCAGCCTTCCCAACAAACATAACTAACTCCCCTAGGATCATTAGCCTTCTGATAGCAGACCTTTAGTAAAAAAGGTATACTATAGGAAGAAGAGGGATTCTAATACTACTTAGAAGGGCATTATTGTAAATAAAAAGGGGGGGAATAGTTGTATAAATAGCAAGTCAAATATTTTGTTAGTTAGTTGATCATTTTGTAAACAGAATTGTAACAGTTTGGCTGGAACTCAAAACCAGAAAACTGACAGTAACAGACTATGATTCATTGATTCAATAAAATTTTCCCCCTTGAATCAGTTGATGTTATCACCTTCCTAACATTTATAATTAAACTACGTAGACCAAAAACTCTACCAGCACTTTTATTTATAATTAAACTACGTAGACCAAAAAACTTTACCAGCACTTTTAGCACTTGGTTATCCTTTCCTTTCAATGAGTCAAGGTACTGGAATTTTGCATCTTTTTTATTGATAACCGCCAGGCACCAGTGAATTTCTTGATGGATGGGTACAAATATCTGGTAATAAATCAGATAAATCAGTGAAAACCAATTCTATCACCTAAAAGAAAAAGAAAAATGTATTACTTCAAACATAATTACTTTATCACAATCAAATAGGTCATATCCCAATTTCCTTTGGCTCGTCCATCTTCGAACCGATTTGAAATCATAACCGTTCCTGCCACTTATTAACTGGCAAAATAAAAAGAATCAATATCTGACCATTATGACTAACTTACAAAAAGCAATAATTGCACGTTATATGTAAAGCATTATTCTTTTTTCCCTCCAATTTATGGCCCACATTACTCGTTCGACATGAGCGCCAAAATATCTAGAAATTTCACACACCCACACAGAAAGGTCAGTTAGCCCCAGAAGCACTAGGGTGACCTATAAAATCTGGACAATTATGGATTAGTGTTGTGAAGCAATGGGACGAAAGTACCTCTGTTTCTCTACCTTGTTAGTGAAAATAAGATTGGAGCCAACATAGGGATCATAGAAAAGAGTAAACTAATAGTTAGGGTATTTCTGTAGTTGCTAATACTCGCCAAAATGCCACCTTGTTTTTAAGTTTGCACCAGAAATGGCTATATTTGTAAACATTAGTGAAAACATAAACTATTTCCCCAAACCCACCCCATCACTACAACTTTCCATGTCATTGATGTTCCATTCGTTTCATTGAATGCATATGTGAGTAAGGATTTGACACCAGGATAAGAGTGAGACTTAAATCCAGTGAAGGAACCAAGATATAAAATTTGGGGGGAGGGGGGCATAATAGTGTGGCATATATGCAATACGATTTTAATCCAACAGTAGAGATTGTAAAAATCTAAAAAGGAATTAAATACAGCATCTTAGCAGACGATGTGAAGGAAATTGTGGTGTTGATATTTTTACTTAATCATAGTGACTCAGAAGTTATAGAATCCTTAATAAGAATTCTTTTAATACAAGGGCTACTGCACCGCTACTGAATGGGGAGTCCTCTATCGAGTCTTAGTTTCAGGTCCAGACTGCAGAGTGTTAAAACAACAGAGTTTAACTTCGAAAAAAGTAAAAATGAATTGAATGAATGAAGAAACCCGTTGTTTTTCCTTGGGGAATAGTTGGCATCATATATTCAGATTATGAAATATGAGAAAAAAAATGCTAAACACGAAGAAAAAACAGGGGAAACAAATGAAGAGAAAAACTTCCTGTTTGAAACGAGAGTTTAATAACGGTAAGTTCTTAGTCAACACAAACAAGTGCTTCAGGAAGGAAGAGGGAAATGGCTCCCTCTTCTTAGTAATGGCAGTCATCTGATTGTGGAATTGTTTTTGTATGTGAACAGTAAGTATTAATGTGAAAAGGTATTCTACCTTTTTGTAGAAAAAGGTGTTGAAAAAATGACATTTCAGAAACTTCTTTGGTTCTCTTTGCTCCCTCTCTTTCAGCAACTCAAGATACAAATTTATCACCTGCAGTTCAGATCACGGCATAATTAGGTTAAAAATTGCTCTACTCAGTAACCCAACAAAATGATAAAGAAATAATAAACAAACAAGATCACCTCATCATTTAACCATGCACCTGGGCGAAGACACTGAATCTTTTCTCCTGAGATCTCAATGTTAGAATTCTCATGGGTAATCAAGATCTTCCTCCTGTACAATCAAGCACCCAATAAGATACAATACAGATTAAAAACTCTTCTCAATAATGCAAAGCCAAATCATTAAATTATACCGGTTAGTAGAAAAGGCGCGAGAAACCTCCTTTTCTTCCTCCTCCGTCAGAGGGATAAAAGGCTCACGGGGCACTTCCTGAAAATCATAGTAGCACTCAGATAAACTGCATCAACATTCAGCCTAAACAAACCAACCAACCAAACCTCACTAATAAGCACTAGCAATAAAAATAAGGGTCTTGCTACACTGTTTTCAATGTAATAAATATTTTCCTTTTTATCAATTATCAAACACTTGCTACTCATTAATTTTTCTTATTGCAGCATGGTTTCCGATCGCAGTCCTCCGCATCGCATCAAGACTGCACTCAAGCTCACACCAGCCACAACTATTTTTAATTTCCCATAATATAAAAATTGCAGTATAAAATCTTACTCATCAACACTCTCCTAACACTCAAACACAAAGTAAGAACAGAGCACACTACTACTACTAGTCTACTACTCAGTAAAAACTAAGAAACAAGATCTAAACAAACAACCAAATAAACAGAAATGGTTAAGTTAAAAAAGTAGGCATTACCTCAATCAATTCCTTCTTAGGACGCAACAAAGCAAAAGTTTCCCTGCGACTTTCATTCAATTCAATTTCAAAACTCAGCCTATCAATCGTGCTTGTTCGTCTACGAACACCTTCAAGCAACTTCTTATACACCTGAACGCTCGAAAGATCATGAGTCTCAGAAACACACACCTTCCTATCACTCACCACCTTCAAGTAACGGTTATTATTAGTCAACGCGGAATCAGGGGACGACGTTGACCGCCGTTTAACACCAACCTCAACTACCTTAGCCTCCGAATCACTAATCTCCACCACCTCTTCCACGCCGGAACCTTCCCGGCTAGTCTCTGCTTCCACATCAATCACCTCTTTCTCATTCCATAACACGGACTTGCATTTCTCCAATGCTGAACGCTTCGCCTTTTCGTACTTTCTCCCTAGAATGTTTCCCATGATGTCACCGTCGTCGTTAATCCCGCCGGCAATAAACCTTTCTTTGTCGTTGCCGGAACGGAAATTGACGTTGTTATTGACAGAACGGAACCTCGACTGAGTTTTCGAAAGATCGAATTTTCGCGGCCTGCACGGCGCGTGAACCTCACGAACAAACGGTGGTTTGATTTCAGGGTAGCGAGGAATCCTGGAAACGGCGCCGTATGAGGTAGAAAATGGGTGGGTAGGTGGGAGTGAAAATTTAGGTTTTTTTCTTTGGGAATGTGAAGATGAAGAAGGGGGTGAGTGATTGACGCTCATGCATTCTTCTGGGCGCTTACGATTGCTAGTTGTTACACCCATTGATCGAAACGCACCGCTTCGACAACGAGCATGTCCAGTAATAACTCAATTTGGGGATTTAGGGTTTCTTTAGTGGTAATTGAAAGAAACGGAAGTTTGATTCGATTTGAGAATTAGGAAGATAGACGAAAAAGGAGCAGCGTTAAGTGCCCCTTTTAAATGCACAATTCATTCACACCAAAATTTGGTTGCAGCAGATGCAGTGACAGATTGGGAAGGTATTTGGCTCGTTGAGAAAAGCAAAATGTTTAAAATATTTTTATTATGAAAATGAACATTTACTTTTTTTTTTTTACATGAAAAAATGAACACTTACTATATAACGAAATTTTATACTATATCTTACGATCAATTTTTTTGGTTCACTGATAAGAGACTTAGTTTGATCTCCCACCCTAGAAGCATCCAGAAAGAAAATGTGACCATTTATAATATTTTTGTCAAAAAAAAAATGAACATTTACAATATGAGAACTTCTTTTTTACATAAATTCTAGGTGAGAGGGTGATGCCCCCAGTCCAAGGCAGGGAAGAGGGAAAACTTACAGACTATTTGAACACTTACGAGTTGTTTACATTTATAATATACTATGTAGTACGAAATATTTCTGTACGAATTGTCGGAAAAACAAAACATAAAATTGGTTTTTCTTTTATAATAACAAGGGCGGAGGATCGTGAATGCTTTTTTAACGGCAGACAAGTCTTGAATGCTTTTATTGACAATAACTGTTACGATCATTATTGGCTCCGACCTAGTATAGTGCCCATCTCCCCTAGAAACTCGTTGTTGAACCAATATCGCTATGTCGACGTTAGGATTGGAACTGAGCTCTTAAGAGAATATCAAACTCAAAGAAACAAAAAAAACACCAGCTACAAGCCTGAGTCCTTGGGAGGATCTTCGAGGTCTACATCGAGTAGCTCCTTCTCAAATCGGACTCACACCCGGATAGGAGGTCGGAACTAAATCCTAATTACCGCCAATGCGATGAACAAATAACGACTCCATTTCTGCCAAAGATCTCGCCACGATCTCATTAATTGCTCTCACAATAACTTTTGCCTAAAGAAGCGGAGACCTCCAACAGCTAAGGTTTGCCTCTGGGCCCCCAACGACCTTGGGCGGTACATGAAAAAAACTTGGGCAAAAACATAGAGAGAGAGAGAGAGAGATTGCTGCATGAGTCTCTCACCCAAAAAAAAATGCTGCATAAGCCCTCACCTAGTGAGAAGACCAATTATTGGAAGTGTTTGGTGACACTGCTTGCAGAGGCAGGCAGTGGAAATGCAGGGTGTTCCATGATGGGAACCTCAATGAGTGTTGGAAAATCACGCCACGTCAGCAGTTAAATGTTAGTGTGGCATCCGTTAACTTCGATTGACGTAGGGACAAAAATGAAACAAAAAATGGAAGAAGATGTACCAAAAAAAGATAAATGACCAAAATGAAACGTAGAATAAAGATAAATGACCAAGAGTAGTTGTAAAAGTTACTCCACCTAATATCTTTGAAGACATTAAATTTTACCGATCCAACTGAGAAAATTAATAGTTCTAATTGAGTAGATCGAATATGAAAACTTTCATAAATTTGTAAATTTTTTGATCTTTGATCAAATAAGTCCAATTCAACGTATATTATACTTTTTAATATACAAGTAAAATATGGACTATAAAATTTAATATAATTTCTATAATTTTTGGTATGCATGATCATTATGATAATACAAAATTATTCAACGGATGAATCGATTGGATTCATAAAATGTAATGTCTAGACCCTTTACTATTTATTATACATTTGTCAAACTGAATAAACACTACTTATTATTGATAATACTTTATGAATATAAATATTATTGTTGTTAGCATATTCTTATAGTATTATTATAATATATTATTTTCATTCATGAATACACATACTGATTATAGACAGAGAATATCTAAATTTTATTATTTTCATACTGGTATGAAAAAGTTAATAGTTAAAAAATTTATGGATAATTAAAATTCGTAATTAAAAATCTACTTTACTAAAGTTGGTTTTGTTTTAAAGAGAACAACAACAAACCCAGAAAGTTGGTTTTGTTTTTGATTTGATAACAACATAAATTGAAAATTGCTAAAATTGATAAGGATGAATTTGCCAACAAATTCACTGCACTAAAGTTAGTAGTATAAAACGGCAAAATTGTTACAAATTTGACAAAATCAAAAGGCTTTTTTTTTGTACCCCTTACTTATCCCCCATATTCACTTTTATCCCAAAATTACCCCTCTCATTTTTGAAGAAGTAGTAATAATAACTTTAACAATATTAATCAAGTGGGATCACTTCTTGTTATTTTACAAAATGAGAATATAATGGCTTTATATAAGCCTTACAGTTTGAATAGAAACCTCAGAGAATAATAAGGAATAACAAACTATAATAACCCATAACACTTATTCAACTTTCCTAAAAGCTAGCTTATTAAAATTAGCTAAATTAACATTTCTATTTATAACAAAGACTAAGTCTTAGTAAATATACCAACAAATTCCTCCCCTTAAACTGAAATGCTCATTGAGCATACAGTTTAATTTTCAAGTGGTTGTACTCCCAGTAGCCTCCTAAGTTTCACAAACTGATCCAATTTCAATGGCTTTGTCATAATGTCTGCAATTTGTTCTTGTGTTCCACAGAAAACCAACTTTACCACTCCCTGATTTGAAAGATCACGTAAATAATGATATCTGACATCAATGTGTTTAGTCCTGCGATGCATCACGGGATTTTTAGAGAGCTTGATTGATGAACTGTTGTCACAAAGAATATCAATACATTCGCAATTTTCATCTCCAATTTGTTCAAGAACACCCTTCATCCAAACACAGTGACAAGCGCATGACGTTGCCGCCACATATTTAGCTTCAGTAGAGGATAAGGTAACGATGGCTTGCTTCTTCGAACTCCAACAAATTGCTGCCTCGCTTAGTAGAAACACATACCCTGAAGTACTCTTTCTGTCGTCTACATCTCTTGCATAATCACTGTCAGTATATGCCAAAAGCTTCGAGGCAGTCCTTCTTCTATAAAATAAGCCAAAATCCAAAGTACCTCTTAAGTACCTCAAGGCTCTTTTAGCAATCAATTGCTTGTACAAAGTTGAATCAACATCTTCTCCACCTTCTCTTGACAACACAGTTCCAGGAACTATTGGATTTTTGACAGAGTTACAATTCCACATATTGAATCTTTCCAAAACTTCTCTTGCATATTTCTTTTGGCATAAGTGAATTCCATTTGCATTTTGACTTACTTCAACTCCAAGGAAGAACCTCATTTTACCAAGGTCCGTCATCTCAAATTCTTTCATCATGGACTGCTTAAATATTGCACACAGTTCTTCATTATTTCCAGTATATATCAAGTCATCAACATAAATACTTACCATGATTATTTTTTCTTCTCTTCTCTTAATGAATAAAGTATGGTCATGTTTACTCTTTGTAAATCCTTCTCGCTGGAAGTAACTATCGATTCTGCCAAACCATGTTCTTGGCGCCTGCTTTAGGCTGTATAAGGCTTTGTTCAGCCTATACACCTTTTCTTCCTCTCCGTGTTTCATGAAGCCCTCAGGTTGATCCATATATACCTCTTCCTTCAATTCTCCATATAAGAAGGCACTTTTCCCATCCAACTGGTACACATTCCATCCTTTTTGTGCTGCCACAGCCAACAAAATTTGAATTTTGTCCCATCGTGCAACGGGAGCATATACTTCATTATAGTCTACCCCTTCTGTCTGTGTATACCCTTTTGCAACAAGTCGAGCTTTGTACTTATCAACCTTGCCTTCTTCATTCAATTTGGTTTTGTAAATCCATTTCACTCCAATTTTCTTAGCTTGTGTTGGTAGATTCACTAACTCCCATGTTTTATTCTTCTCGATGGCATCTATTTCATGTTTCTTGGCTTCTATCCATTTTACATCATTCACAGCTTCCTTATAATTTGTGGGATCATCATTTGACATGAATAAAACCATTCCAACCTCTTGTTCTTCTTCAGAAAGACCCTCACCACTTTCGTAATCTTACAGCCTACTAGGTGCTCTTCTTTCTCGTATTGGGCGTTTCTTATGTTGTCGCTCTTCATGTTGTCGTTCCTCATTTTGTAATGTATGCTCATGGTTTCTAGCATTACTCACCTCTGTTTCTATATCTGATTCTTCATCAGAATCCTCCATGTCACTTCCATCGTCACCCCAATCAAGAGTAATTTCTTTTGCTTCTTCTGAATTTACGTTCCAATTCCATTTTTCTCCTTCTTCAAATATGACATCCCTGCTTACTGTGATTTTCTTAAATATTGGATCATACAACCGGTAAGCCTTTGATTCGTCACTCACTCCAATTAAGATACATTTACGACTTCTATCATCAAGTTTAGTTCTCTTCTGCTCAGGTATATGTACGTGTGCAATAGATCCAAACACCCTAAAATAGTCAACTCTAGGTTTCAGTCCACTCCATCTTTCTTCCGGTACCATTTCCTTTACTGCTTTGGTAAGACTTCTGTTAATCACATGATTTGTCCACTTCGCAGCTTCTCCCCATAAGGTCCTTGGCATCTCTTTCTCAGTAAGTAAGTGTTGTGTGAAAACAATATGTGCAAGTATACACAATCGTAACAAGTAATAAAGAGTAAGTAGAGATCGTTCCCACGAGGATTGTTGAGTTCTTTTCTATATTTAATTAGCAAGTAAGCTAGTAAGTAAAACAAAGTAAAATAACAAGTTGTAGAACTTAGTTTTATCAACAAACAGTAATTAAGATAAATGATTAGTAGAAATCCAGAATGAGAGTAAGTTGGGAATGCTTTCACTATGCAAATTCATAATAATGCTCAAAATGCTATGCTAAGTGCTGCAGCACTAGGTGCTGCCACAATTGTGCATTATGTCTAATGCTTAACACTAGGCTTTAGTCGCCCCAAATTATGTCTAATTCGGAAGAGATTATTTCCCTAGGCTACTGGAGAACAAGCAGCATTACACCTAAGTGTTTTACCTCATGGCTTATGCCTCTCCTATGTCTAGGACTCAAGCAAGGAACAACTATATGTCTATAGTGCAACATACCATGTTATCTTGTGAGATATATATACAAACCATGTCTGTGAATGTATATCTACTTAGATTAGACGGCCAATCCTAATCTAAGATGGAAATAGTAAAAACACACAAGATAAAGCGCTCAACACAATAACATAAGCATCAAGAACATTAAGACTTCATTACATAGATCTAAACATCCCAACTAAGAGTATTTAGCTCATGATGAGCAAACAACACAAGAAATACAACTCAAACATAAATGTTAAAGCCATAATACCGAAAATACAAGGAAGAAAGATACTAAGAAGAGGTAGACTGAAGATTGGCTCCAAGAACAGTAGCATGGAGGTTCAGATCAGCTCCCAAATCCACGAAAATCTCCAAGTAAATCAACTCGTGTATTGCTGCAGCATCACTCCCAGCAACAGAATTTCTACCTTTTATTGTGAAAATGGAGCTTGGAACGAAAATGGAGAGAAAGGCTATGTCTAACCCTAGCCTCCTTTCTGAACCAGCCTCCCAACTGAGGAAGATGAGCTCCCTTTTATAGAGCTAGGGTTTAGTGATCCAAGAAATGTCATTTGGAGGCTCTTTTTGTCATTATGTGTGCCTAGGAGTACAAGGTGCCCACAAAAGGGAATATTCTGAGCATATGACAGCCTTGTACCAGCAGCAGGGCCCTGAAATCCGCGTGCACCATTTTCTCTCTCATCTGACGCAAGAATGCAATGCTGCGGCACCTATTGCTGCAGCAATGAAATACACACATAAAAGCACAAAATGGGGCACCAAAGTGCCAAATGACTCCAAACCATAATTAAATCTTCTTTTACACTAAACAACATATTTTAACTAATTAAAGACAATATTACTTTAGAACTCACAACAATTTAAGCTTCAAATAAGAGGTAATAACAATCATAAATGATTGTTATCAGTAAGCAGCGCACCATATTCATAATTATTCGATTTCTTCGTTTGGCTACCCCATTTTGTTGTGGTGTGAAAGCAGCTGTTAATTGTCGTTTAATTCCATTCTCTATGCAGAACTGATTGAACTTGTTTGAGGTGAATTCTCCTCCCCCGTCTGTTCGTAAACAACATATATGTTTTTGAGCTTCTTTCTCAACCAGATTCTTGAAGCATTTGAATATCTCAAATGTTTCACCTTTTTCTACAAGAAAATAAATCCAAGTTTTGCGAGAGTAGTCATCTACAAACACTAGCAAATATCTCTTACCACTATGAGAGATTGGAGTGACTGGACCACACAGATCTGCATGCACCAATTCAAGTTTTTCTGATGCTCTCCAATTACTTTTCTTTGGTATTTTGTTTCGGTGTTGCTTGCCAATATTACACACTTCACAAACCCCCGCAGTTTCCTTGAACTTTGGTAGGCCCTTCACCATTTGTTTCTTCTGCATAGCAACAATGAACTTATGATTTACGTGCCCGTACCTTCTATGCCATAGGCTCTCCAAGTTCTCCTCCTCAGCCTTTAAGCATTTCTGTGGAAGCGGTTTTAATGTAGCATGAATCACAAACATCCGATTCAGAGTCATGTTGCTGTCTACAATTTTCCCTCTTTGAGGATGATAGATTTTGCATGCACCTTATTTTATTATGATTACCAGACGTCTTTCTTGAAGTTGGCCTATACTTAACAAATTGTTGGTTAAGTCAGGTTCAAAGTAAACATCACTCACAGTTAGAGTGATTCCATCCACTTCAAACCTGACACTTCCTTTTCCCATTACAAACATTCTTGAGTTGTTTCCCAATCTAACAGTACAACTGAAACTTTCATCTAGTTCTACAAACCACTTTTTATTTCCTGTCATGTGATTTGAGCAACCAGAATCAAGAAACCATATCCCTTTGTCTTTAATATCTTGTACTTCGGCATGAGCCATTAGGAGTAACTCCTCTTCCTCGTCAAACTCAGCATAGTTTGCTTCTTTTTCGAGACTTGGACATTCAAATTGGTAGTGTCCTTGTTTTTGACACCAATAACATATAATAGCACTCCTATTTACAAATGATTTTGCTCTTCCCCGTCTCCTAACATAGCTGCTACTTCCTCTTTGAAAATTGCTTCTTCCTCTCCCACGTCCATAACGCGTGCCATGCTCAACTTGCAGAACTTGTTCTTCACTCCGCTTCTCTCTTACCTTTTGCTCATGAACAAGTAGTGAACTTTGCAGCTCATCCACAGTTAGGAGATCAATGTCCTTAGACTCTTCAATTGAGCATACAACAAAGTTGAAGTTTTCTGTCAGAGATCTAAGTATCTTCTCAACGATTTTCACATCGTTCATATTCTCTCCGCAATTACTCATGTCATTTGCTGTTTCCATCACTCTTCCAAAATAATCATTCACTGATTCTCTTGTCTTCATCTCTAAGGTTTCGAATGCCCGTCGAAGCCTCTGCAGCTGCGCCCGTTTTACCCTAGTGCTTCCCTTGTACTTGGCTTTCATGGATTCCCACAGTTGTTTAGCTGTTTCTTTCTGGGTAATAGTTTTTAAGATGGATTTGTCAATTGCCTGAAATAGATAGTTCTTTGCTTTCAGATCTTTGAGTTTTTCTTCATCCAATACCTTTTGTTGCGCTGTAGTTATCTGTTCATTCTCCTCTGGTTCCTTGATTCCAGATTCAATAACACTCCAGTACTCCTTTGATCGAAGTAGATTCTCCATGATCAAACTCCAATGATCATAGTCTCCATCAAACTTGGGCACACTTGGTACGGTGAAATTACTTGATTCAGCCATTTCACTTCTTTCAGTCACTCTAGTGTTTTTCCTCTCAAACACTCTTGTTTACTCACTATATCAGGCCCCGTGATGGAGCTCAGATACCAAATGAAGAAGTAGTAATAATAACTTTAACAATATTAATCAAGTGGGATCACTTCTCGTTATTTTACAAAATGAGAATATAATGGCTTTATATAAGCCTTACAGTTTGTATAGAAACCTCAGAGAATAATAAGGAATAACAAACTATAATAACCCATAACACTTATTCAACTTTCCTAAAAGCTAGCTTATTAAACTTAGCTAAATTAACATTTCTATTTATAACAAAGACTAAGTCTTAGTAAATATACCAACAATTTTTTCCGAAAATTTGGTCAGACCCCACCAACTCGTAAATTTTCCGGAACGAATTTTACGAAATTTTTTACTCCCGAATTTACATAAAATTTCCGGAAATATGTAATGCATTCCGAATTTATGGTAAATCCGAAAATTTCACTCAACTTAAATTCCGAATTTACCATAAATTCAGAACCGAATTTATGGTTAGTTTGTTTTTTTTCTTTCGTTTTTTCCATTTTTCTAATAAACGATTCCTTTTTTATTTTTTACAGATATGGCCACGACAGACGACAACCTTCCCTTTACTATGGATTTATCGACAGCATTTACCACATCACAGATACATATTTTTCTAAAACGCTAATTGTTTATCACCTTGTATTTATTTTTTAATTTATTTTACGATTAATTTTCAGGTTTTTGCTACTCGGGATAATCTTATACGTTGGGCTAGAGATATCGGAAAAGCCAACGGAGTCATTGTTATTATCATTCGATTCGAGTCCACAGAGAATGGTAAAGGGAAGAAGAATAAGATCGTTTTTGGTTGTGATAGACATGGAAGATATAGTAAAGTAGTAGATGTTGGGTGTTCTTCTAGACACAAGACATCAAAAAAATGTGGTTGTCCGTTCAGATTGAAAGCGAAACCACTGGTACCTCCTCATTTTGATTGGAAGGTTAGAGTTGTTTGTGGAATTCACAATCATGAGGCTCTTAAGACTATCCTTGGAGCGTCCATATTTGATGTGTTTAACAAAGTGGGGCGATCGACTGTTGAGGAGCATTTGTGGTTGGGAGTGAAAGCACAGAAAAGTCTAGAGGCAATAAAGAAGAGACTTACCGACAACTGTAGTAACATTGATAAAAATTTATTGAACGGCTCAGATTCCACCGACACTTTTAATCAACGGCTCACAACCAGTCAAACGTGTCACGAAAAGGAGTGGCTGGCATTTCCTTTGGAAATTGTGCCCCAACGGATAGAAAATAAACGGCTCAGATTTGTGATCTAAAATTTTGATTAACTGCTCATATTTCCCCACGCCTATTATAAATAGGGCTTCAACATTGCCTTCTCATTCACAAAAACTCTAACTCCTTCTCTGCTTCTTCTTCTCCACCAACAACCCTTCTCTGCTTCTTCTCCAACATCTTCCCCACCTGCTAAAATGGAGAATGGCAGTTGTGCCCAACCCAGAGATCCTCAGACAAATTTCTAACAGCCCTCTATCGCCCTGGAACGGCCGAGAACAGGGCTGATGGTGTTTTCTTTAAGCCTCGCGACAACTACTTCTGTAGGCTGGACAAAAATATCACATTCAGCGAGTTGAATGAAAAAGTGGAGAGGAAGGTTCGCCAAGAGGGAGAGTGGCTTAAAGACATCTCTCGTATACGTTACCGCAAGTGCGTATGTCTCTAAGACGGCATTCTCCGCTATGAAGCTACGGATATCCGGAGCAACAATGATGTTCGTGCAATGTTGGAACATCATCGTAATGTTCCGTTGGGACGTCAAATAATTGAGCTGTTTGTAGAAACAATGCGCACTCCGGGAGAGATCATTTATATTATGGAGAGCACGCTCCCCAAAAATCAGTAGTTTCGTTTAATTTTCTTCTGTTGTTTTTATCGTTTTCGTGTATTTCGAGTGTTATGTACGTTGTTTTTATCGTTTTCGTGTATTTCGAGTGTTATGTACTGTCACGCTTTGTCAATGTAGAACGCGTTTTAATTTAATCAAATAAATGTTTGGCTTTTTTAATTTGCATTCCGAATTTACGTCAAATAGCTTATAAATTCGGAATGAGTGAGGGGTAGTATTTTCGGATTTACGTCAATTTACTGTAAATTCGGAATACATGTTTTAGAAATTTCCGGATTTACGTCGAAGGCACGTAAATTCGGAATGTATTTTTATTCCGAATTTACGTCCCTTCGACGTAAATCCGGAAATTTCAAAATTTTCTACTCCGAATTTAGAGCGTAAATCCGGAAATTGCAATTTTTTTATTTTAAAAAAGGGCATTTTTGTCCAAAAGGTGAATTATGGGGTATGAGTGATAAGGTGGGGGTAAAAAAAAAGCCAAATCAAAATCAAGGGAATATGCATGCCATCTGTAACATTGATGTAAAGTCATTTATCAAATTGTAATTGATTGAAGTTGATCAGTCAATCGGAATCAACAAATACCGCAACAAACAAACCAGTAAATCAAATAGTGCCACATTCTAGTGTATAGTCCCACGTGGCATGAGCATTTGTATCATTTAGAAAATGTCCTTAAGTGCTCCAAGATAATGTAATATTTATGAAGATGTCTAAATGCTATTTTGGCTTGATGGAAATAGAGTATTTAGGTCACATAGTTTTAGGTAAAAGGTATTGCAATGAATGCACACAAGATGCAAACAGTGCCAGATTGGCTGACCAAACAACATCAAACCACTGAGGATTTCTAGGCTTGACTAGCTATTACAAAAGGTTTATTAAAGGGTGTGCTAAGTTGGCTACTCCTTTAACAAATCTATTCACAAGGAAGCCTATTGCTGGAAGACAAGCAGAATCAGCTTTCAATCTATTGAAGCAGGCCATAACCTCATCACCAATTTTGGCTCCACCTAACTTCCAACAACCATGATTTTGGAAGCGAGAACATGGTCGCAGATTCCTTGTCTAGAGTTCTACATTGAACAGATATAACCCTCAGCCAACAGATCTTCAAAATGTGCAAGAACAATTGGGTGAGAGGGATGAAATTATACTGCAAGCCAATTAAATTTGGAAAGAACTCAGCAATATATGAAGCAATGGGCAAGCAAGAATAGGAGAGACATGACCTTCCAAATTGGAGATATGGTCCTAGTGAAGTTACAATCATACAAGCAACATTATGTGGTTTTGACTTTTGAGGAAGAATAACAAGCTGAGCATGAGGTACTTTGGCCCCTTTGAAATATTGGCTTTGAGTAGGGTTCTTGGATTATAAATTGAAATTGCCTGACAAAGCAAAAATTCACTTTGTATTTCATGTCTCCCAACTCAAACACTTTAAAGGTGTAGACGCAAACTAATTAATACATTTTTCTGCCACCGGGGACGGGACCAGAAAAGATGGGCGAGATTCAAAGCTACAATCTCTTAAAAGCCTAATGTTAGATTTTGTGGCTCTAATTCTCCCACTTCTACAAGCCAATGAATTAGTTGCATGTTTCACACCTCATGCTTTGTTGCATATCTCTCTCATAGCCTTCCAGCTCCTACTTTGGTGCATGTTCCAGCTTTGATTCCTTCACTCTTAAGTATGAGAGTAAGGCCTATATATATATATATGGAAGCAACACAAAAGGCTTGAGTCACAGAGAGATACATATAAGACTCACTATAACATTAGTTTAAGTGAGTAATTTTGGTGAGAATTCTTGTTCCATTTGAGAGTGTTTTTGAGGAGATATTGAGAGAAAATATTGCTCTTTGTCCTCATTACTATAAGAGGAATTGGCAGTTTCAAATGATTACAGGTTCTAGATTATCTCTAACTCTTGCTCTCTAAGATCACCCGCCTTTCCAGTTTTCAATACTCTGTGGTCAATCTCAAAAACATGAATGTTGTGAACGGTTTAAATCAAGAAGCATAGCTTGTGGGAGTTGATACATCACAGTTTTGCATTGTTGGAACATACCACTTATTCCTAAATAAACTTGTTGATCCTATCAAGAACTTTTAAACTCTTCCACATGAAATCCATGCATATAAAATATTCTTACATGCCTAGCGGCTGTGTTTGTCTGATTCAAATTGTTAATACAAAAGTGGACTTCGGTTCTAGATATATGTCGAACTAGCATCTATTGGTTTGCCGCTATAATTCTTGCATACATGTTGAGTTCTAGATCATTAGGATGGGATTGGTGTTTTAACTAATAAGTAACCAAAACAGTGTAAGAACATTACCTAGCGGAGATAGCAGCCTGTTCATAATGGTTCCCTCTTCACGCACCATGTTCATTTATCTGTGATTGTTTACCCTTGGGTGAACCTCATGGGAAAAAGCAAAGTTGACGCACTTGCCGCACCATGAGGAATCCTCTTAGACAAAAGACACCAGGAGAGGCGCCGCAATACGACCGCACACCACAGTCAACGTTGCTCTGAGAGCGAAACTATAAAGACCCGATAGGTGGAGACTGGCGAAAGCTGACATGCACCCTCGGGCACCAAACGCGAAGCGATTACGCACACAAAACTAAAAAAGTCTTGACAAGATTACACCTTCGGGCACCCGGCCATTCTAGATATAAATCTCTCGAAGCGACACTGAAGCGAGATACATTGATGTCTCGAGCGTCCAAAACAAAGAAAGAAAGATTCCAACAGAAGTAAAATGTCGAGCGATTTTAAGTTATAGAGTTACATTGATCTTCCCATAAAGGAAAAGTACAAAGCTACATAAACAGGTATAACATTGTTATCTTATGAACTAACAAGTCTCTCTATTCTACGCTGCCTTCCTGAAAACCGCAGGGCCCATGAGGCGGACGAAGAAGAAAAACTGTTTGCGGCGAATCGGAGGATAACAGTAAGACCGCCTTTACACCAGTAGCCCAAAGCTATTTTGACCGAAGATGGCCATTCGAACTGAGCATACCCGAAGGGCTGAAAAGCCAAAGATTCTGTTTCAATAATCGAAGGGCTATGATACAACCAAGCTCCACTTGTTTTGAACGACTTCATGCTCCGCACTTGCCGCTCGAAGGGCTTTGGCACCGTCTACGAGGTTCAAAGTTCCAAAGGTTGTTTCGGTGAAATCAAAAAAATTGCGGCAAGGAGATCTAATGATGCGGTTGGTGAAGTAAACACAGTACCATCGATGACTCGAGGATCTGATGATGAAGATGTCACATGACATAAGGTTCAAAAGTATCTCCCCGCCTCCTTAAACTATTATATGTATTATGTAAATTGTCTTGACTTCAAATTTACATTTTCCTTACTTGTGCGATAGTTATGTTGGCCAAATCATAAATGTCTTGAAGTTACTGATGCCCTACTTTAAGTAAGTCTCAGGTACCAAACAAACAGAAACTAGTCAAGCAAGAATGAAGAAGTCTGGTCAGAAATTTAAAGCGAAGTCAACATGCTCAATGCAATGAAGACAACCTGCTCATTGCTCCGAGAGGCATACACGACCATTCTACACATCAAACTATCGAAGAAAAGCATAGAGGAAAAATTTACAAAACAAGCACCTATAAGGCCACGGTAACTTCTAAAGGACTACCACTCAAGGAGTTGAAGGACTCGGTAGTCGAAAGAACTAAAAGCTGAAGAACTAAGCGACCGGAGGCCCCAATATTAGCCGAAGGATTAAGTGTCCGGAAGCACTCAACACTGACCGAAGGGCTAGGAAGCCGAAGATTATTGTCCTATAACTGAAGGGCTGAAATTGCCGAGCTCCACTTGCTTTGAACGACTTCGCGCTCCGCGCTTGCCGCTTGAAGGGCTCTGTTCCCATCCGGACCAATCGATATATTTAGGAGCTCAGCCTTATCAGACTGACTGATCGGCTATTATATTCCTGCTCATATTTAGCCTTCTAGATCTCCATTATGATGGTCAACTGAGTTATTAGAGAATCCCCAATCTTTCTTATTGTCTTGTAACGGTCATAATGACCATTTATTAGCATTAATGTCCATTGTATTATAAATATTGCCCTTTGAGGCAAATGAAAAGGATCCCAAATTTATTCTTCATACTCTATACTTGTTCGGTTGTTTCTCTCCAGAGAAATGGATCGCAACAATGATATATATATATATATATATATATATATATATATTATTTTTCTTAGTTTATATTTGTTAACACCCAAAAATAATTAAGTTGTGGGCCGGCTAAGAAAAGGAAAAAAAGGGAACCTGTGTGTCGAGGCAAGCCACACCACTAAAATCAAGAGAGATACTTGATGACAGAATAGAGTCAAGAGAAGTCCTCGGGGCACACTAAAAGATAAAACCTCGAAGGAGGGTCACGCCCGAGGGCTAAGGGGCTAAGCTAAGGGAGAGTAATGACCTCAGCTTATATAGGGCCATGGCCAAGGTAAATCGGATGCCTAAGCTATTGCCTAAGGGAGCAAGAGCAGCCGAGTGACCAAGTGGCCGAGGCAAGGCTCAAGTAAGTCCAAAATTATAAGTATAAAATAATATATCAGCAAATAACAATTAAAGGCTTGGTCCTAGCTTGTGCGCGCAAAGAGGTCCCTCCTACTAGCTTGTTTACAAGCTCTTACAAATCTTTAATATATAAAGATTTTGGTATGTCCAAAGCCAAGCAATGTGGGACTTCCCCACTATTAAAATATCTCTTTAAAGTCAATTAAAATCACAACAATCCCCCACATATTTTAAAAGTTGGAAAAAGAATAAAGAAAAGAAGTTTATTAGGTTAACATCGTAGATGTAATCTATCGAATTTGTGTAGCAAGCTATGGAAACAGTCCTAGACAGATAAAACATAGGCTTAAATGCAGTTTTGGTCCCCCTATTTTACTAAATGTGCAATTTTGATCCCCCCATTTTCCAAATTTTTGCAATGTTGACCAAATTAAAATTTTCAACTTCATTTATTGACGTGGCACATGGCACTTAACTAATCCAACTAGACATGCCACCTCATTTATTTATTTTTTAAAAACATTATTAAATTATTATTTTTATATTTAAAAAACAAAAAAAAACAGCATCTCTCTCACGCAAAGAACACGTTCTGTTCTGAAAAAAATGAGAGAAGTGTAACTCTTTCTCAAATTGAAGAAGAAGAAGGAAATTGAAAAACCCAAACTCCGTTCAACCTAGAAATCGAAGGTGAATTAAAACCCTAACGTACGAACCCAAAAATTGCACAAATCAAATCAAAACGAAATCGCACAAGAAGCATTCGATTACATGATTTGATTAGCCTATACAATGAAATTAAACACTATTTACATCATGACATTCTCATATTTGCAACACTGAGTTTGTTACTATTTACATCATGACATTCAATCTTATACAATAATGGTAGTTACATAATTGTACACTAGAAATTTTCTTTAAGCATGAGTGATGCTTTTTTATGATGAATTACACTAGAAACATTCTGCTAACATCTTGTTTGAATCCTATGGTTGAATCTCCCGCCATCTCCTTGTCATCTTCCTCGAATATGCCATGTATCTAAGAAAACATGTACTGTCATATCAGTTTTCTGATATGATCAATAATTCAAGATGCACATCTAGATCCAAGATGAATAAGGACTCAAAGTTAGCCCTTGGTCAAGTGTAGGAAATACATAGTCCTTTATTCTCAAATGCCTTGTACAAAATGTCTCTGGGAACTCTATGGCACACCTTCTCCAAATCAATGAAAGCCATATGCAAGTTCTCTTACTCTTATTTCATTCATTGAGTAGGGCACAAGTGAATTTGCTAATGATATTTTCAATTCCTAGGAAACTCCTCCTCATACCCTCACATAATTTGTAAATTATAACAGAACGTGACTTTATAAACTCCTCCTAGGGTACAAGTGAATTTGCTAATGATATGCAAGTTCTCTTACTCTTATTTCATTCATTGTGTTTTTATTGTTGAGTAAGCAAAGTATAAATTGGCAGTATTCATTAGATCAACTGTCAATAGCATCTGTCATAGAATATGATTTTATCCAGTGTGTAACTGTAAGTGTGTATCAGCTGTGTATGCAGAAGTTTTGTTCAATTTTGTGTCTTGAATTTTGAGCAGAATTTCTGTCCATTTTTATGCCATACAAAACCTGTCCAGAATACACAATTGAGTTGTCATACAAAACCTGCCAATACTTCATTCATTCCAGAATTTGTGCCATTTATAAAAGGCTAATGTCATACAAGTCATTTCCATACATACTTAACTACAAGCCATTAAAGGCTAATGTCATACAAAAAACCAAACCTAACTAGTCATTTACATACATACTTAACTAGTCATTTGTAATAGATCTTTGTCATTTTGTAGGGGTTTCAAACCATGAGCAAGTGCAAATTTAGGATCCTTGTACCAAATGCATTGGAACTTTACATAACCTAAACTCTTGATCAATTTTGCAATGTCCATATAGGACATATGGTTTACATCCCAATCCCAATTCATTTCAATTACCTCACCTCTCACATACTCTTTGGTAGGGTAGTACACCAACATGCCCCCATGATGTATTTGGAATCTAACACATGTGGATGGAATAGGACAGAAATATGAAAAAGGATGTTAAAAATTGCACTAAAGGACAAACATAAATGTCAATTATAGAATGTGGTCCCTCTAATTAGAGGATGTTTAACAACAAACAGTATAACATCACAGATTTGAGCAACAATCAGTACTACAGTATAACAGTGACAACATCAACACAGAAAACAACACATTTAGGATCCTCAACAACATAAACAACATCATATTTGGGCAACAAGCGGTACTACAGTTGTTACAAAGAAAACGAAATGAAGATAACAGTGACAAAGAAATGGTAAAACATGATTCTTACATACTGTGAAACATATTTAGATGCGTTGGACTCCATTAATGCTTGAGACGCGTTGGATTAGTGGGTTAGGGTTCTTGCGATTTCGTGGGTTAGGGTTCTTGCGATTTCGAATTTTGGGTTCTTGCGATTTCGTGGGTTACGGTTCTTGCAATTTCTGGTTCTGGGTTTTTCGAATTCTGCATTTTTCGAATGCTTCCCTTCTTCCTCTTCGATTTGAGAGAGTTAGGATGTTTTTCCTGAACCACAAGAAACGAGAGAGAGACTGAGAGTTTTCGAATACAGGGTTTTTCGAATGCTTGCCTTCTTCTTCTTCATCGATTTGAGAGAGGGTTTTTCCAACGTGAGAGAGACTGAGAGTGTTCGAACGGTATAGAAACGAGAGAGGGAGTGACTGAGAGTTTTGCAAGATGATGTTTTTGTTTTTTGTTTTTTAAATATAAAAATAATAATTTAATTATGTTTTTAAAAAATAAATAAATGAGGTGGCATGTCCAGTTGGCTTAGTTAAGTGCCACGTCGTGCCACGTCAATAAATGAGAGTTGAAAATTTCAATCTGGTCAACATTGCAAAAATTTGGAAAATAGGGGGATCAAAATCGCTTAAAATAAAATAAGGTATCAAAATTGCACATTTAGTAAAATAGGGGGACCAAAACTACATTGAAGCCTAAAACATAACATACAGTGAATTAGTTTAACAAGCTATGGAGCCCAAGACACATATTATATGTTAGAGGTTTTACGCTGTTTTACGCTACTAGGTCGTGCGCGTGCTCAATATTTATGAGTGCTCTGATCTCATGCAAGCGGGCCCACTTGACACTCATATAGGTGATTCCATCAAGTGTATGCTGCAAGTCATACACCACCCATAAAGGATATGATAATCATTAAAAGCGAATAAATTAATTTTAGTGCTAGCAGTATCAAGAAGCGGCTTGTTTTTACCTATTGTTATCAAAACATGACCGCCCGGTCGGACCGGTTCGATCGAGATCTGAGGGCTTGGCCGGCTCGGTCTGCATGCTGAAACGAATCTACAATTGGGCCAGTGATGACATCATCAAGTCGGTCAAATCCGGCCTTAACTCGGTCAAACTCGTTGTTGACCAAACTAAATTTTGCATGTTTTAAAAAAAAACCTTGGATGGGGTTCAAACCCCCTCCCTAGTATTCAACATTCCAACTTTTTAACTACTAACCCACCTATTATTTGTTGATATTTCCGCATTCTTTAAATATAAGCAGTTCCGGATATTTTAAAATTTTTTTTTGCACAGTCTTTCATTAATAGTTTTGATTAAACACTCATTTTTTTTTTGACAAATTGATTCAATACTTATAATCATGTTAATTTTTTTAATACAACTTTCTATATTTATGTCTCACATGAAAAATAATTATCTACTCTTTATTAAAATTATACTTATATTTTCTTTTACTAGCTAATTTTTTCTGACAAACTTTATTAACTAATTATATTATCATACTTTATGTATTTTATACTACTATTAATTTGTTTTATGGTATAATACAATTTTATGATAGCTTTGTGGTGTATAAATTTATACATATAATCAGTGTTATCAGACAATATATTTTTTGATGGCTTTGCTAATTATGTTCCACAATTTTTATATTTAGCTTTTACATAGATATATTTTTATTAATAAATGTAAACAAGACAATATATTTATAATTTTGCAGATATTTTATTTATTATTAAATTTAAATATTTTATCATTTTACTTAATTACAATTATAAATACAAATACTTTCTTAGTATATATTATAATTTTTGAACACAGTGACCCAGTGCCTTGACCGGCTCGATGACTGGTCCGGTTCTGATAACATTGTTTTTACCACATGAACCTTCTTCATGAGATCTACAATCACAAAGGTTGGGTTACCATCACTTCTTAATTTCAATTGGCTTAAGTCTCATTCCCCTCGACGTATCACAGATTAATCTCTTCCCTAGGGGTTTTGTTAGAGGGTCGTCCAAATTCACTATTGACTTCACATAATCAATCGATATTACTCCATATTTTTGCAATTGTTTAACAATATTATGCCTCAATTGCACATGTCTAATTTTGCCATTAAAGGTCTTATTCTTTGCAACGGCTATTTCCTATTGATTATCACAATGTATTGACACTGATGGTATCGATTTTACTACCCAAAGGGAGTCCAGCTAAAAGGTTCTTCAACCATTCAACTTCAATACCAGGGCCAACTCCAGAGCTACAAGTTCTAACTCCATAGTCGATCTTGCTATTATCATTTGTTTGGCTGACCTCCATGTTACCGCACCACCACCAAGTGTAAAAATATAACCACTAGTGGATTTTGTCTCATCTGAATCAGTGATCCAGTTAGAATCACAGTATCCTTCTAATACTGCAGGAAATTCACTATACACAATACCATAATTCATGCTACCTCTTAAGTATTGCATGATGTGGGCAAATGCCTTCCGACCAGGATTGTGAGTATACCTACTCAGACGACCAACTACGAACGCAATGTCTGGTCGTGAAAAGTTCTTTAGATGCATTAGGCTCCCAATTACTTGGGCATATTAAGGTTGGTCAACAAGATTACCTCTATTTTTCTTTAAGTGCGAGTTAGCTTCATAAGGGATACTCAATGGGGTAGAGTTCTAGTGACCAAACTTCCTAAGAAGTTTCTCAATATAATGTTCCTGTGATAGTATAATAATATCACCTTCTCTAATGACTCTAACTCCTAATATCTTTCATATCAAAATTAGATGAAAGAAAACATTTGATTCTAATAACAATATCAAGGCCAAGTACAAAAAATAAGCATGTCATCTACATAAAAGCATATAATAACATATTCTCCACCCACAAATTTAATTTAAAAACATTTATTAACTTCAATTGTGGAGAAACCATCATTAATCATAATTTGATCAATTTTTCATGTGACTGTTTTGGTGCTTGTTTTAAACCATATAACGACTTAAGGAGTTTGCATACTTTATTCTCTTGATCAGAAACTGTACATCCTTCTGGTTGAGGCATATAAATTTCTTCTTCTATGTCACCGTTCAAAAATGCCTTTTCAACGTCCATTTGGTGAATAGCAAGTTTATGGATAGAAGCTAAAGCTATTAAAACTCTCATAGAATAAATTCTTGTTATTGGAGCAAAAGTATCAAAATAGTCAATGTTTTGTTTTTGAGAAAAACCTTTTGGTACTAATCTAGTTTTATATTTATCAATAGACCCTTCGGAGTTGTATTTTCTTTTGAAACTCCGCTTACATCCTATTGTGTTTGCTCCAGGAGGTAAATCAACTAAGTCCAAGTTTTGCATTTTGAAATTGAATCTATTTCAGTTTTAATAGCTTCTTTCCAAAATTTTGACTCAGAAGAAGAAATTGCTTTAGAAAAAGTTTCAGGATCCTTTTCAACAAGATAAGTATAAAAATCATTTTCGAAGGATGTTTCTTTTCTTGGTCTTTTACTTCTCCTTAATTCTTCATTTGGTTCCTCACGTGTATCATCACTAGTAGTTACTATCACGTTTCGGAGGAAATATGTTTTCAAAGAAATCAACATTCTTTGTTTCTACAATTGTATTATTATCCAGACACACAGTCATAAGTTTTGCAAACAATTTTTCTTTTCTTAGGATCAGGCAACATAACTTTAGCTAAACACTCCAACACTTTTAAATATTTCAAGTTAGGTTGAAAACCTTTCCATAGTTCATAGGAGGTTTTCCGGTTTTCCTATGAGGAGTTCTCTTTTGTATTAAACATGCGGTTAAGGTAGCCTCACCACAAAAGTTTTTTGGCGCACTAGAACTAACGTGGTATTCATCATCTCTTTCAATGTCCTATCTTTCCTTTCGGCTACACCATTAGATTCAGGTGAATAAGGGGGAGTTGTTTCATGTTTGATGCCTTCCTTTTCACAAAAGTCGTTAAACGATATGTACTCTCCTCCGCGATCGAATCTAACTCGTTTAATCTTCCTGCCTAATTGGTTTTCTACTTCGGCTTTATATGATAAAAATGCTTCATCTTTTTGCCTTTATAAATATACCTTAATGTATCTCGGAAAATCATCTCCTAAGTTCGTATGAATTAAATTAAGCAACTCAGACTCACGTTGTACCGGGGGACAAGTTTTCTTAGTTAACTTGGATTCAACACACACGTCACATTTACTATGTTGTTTATCACTCATCTAATCATACCGAGACATTGCAATTTAATAACATACGGAAAATTAATATGTCCTAATCTAGCATGCCGCATATTATAAGAGTCAGTCGAATACGCAGAAGAAGCATTGTTATTAAAATCAAAGGTGTTGAGTACAAAAAGTCCATGATCATAATATCCCTTTCCTACAAAATTATTTTTCTTTGTCAGAACAATCTTATTATATTCAAAGGTTACTTTGATTCCATGCTTTAACAGTACACCAACCGAAATCAAGTTTTCCCTTATATTAGGCACATGAAGCACATGTGTGAGAGCCAATGTTTTTCCCGATGTGAGCTTTAGAAGAACTTTGCCTTTTCCCAAAATTGGGGCAGGATGTCAGTCACCAAGAAAGATATGTTCTTCTCCTTCCCCTACAACAGTGTTGGAGATAAAAGCCTCTCTGTTAGCACAAATATGCTCGGTGGCTTTAGAATCTACCACCCACGTGTTCGCATCAGTCGCCATATTGACCAAAGAAACGACAGCAGCAATGACATATGCATCCTCATCATCCCCGCCAGCATCATCCAAGTAGGCGTTTGCCTTAGGAGGATTATCGTTTCTCGCCTTATGCTTGCATTTAGATGCAAAGTGTCATGGCTTTCCACAAACAAAACAGAGCCCTTTTTCTTGAATACAGAGCTATGAACAACAGGGTTATGATCATGATTATTCATTTTGCGGTTCTTATGGTTAGCCGATTTCTTGGGATCGTATCTTTTGTTTGAAGACTCAGGTTTGTCGTTGTCGTACCTTGAAGACTTATTCAACACCATGTTTGCTCGTGCAGGCATTGATTTCGCCTTTGATTTGTTGCTTTCCTTCTAGTTGGTGTCTTCAATGATGACGTGAGTCAGCAGCTCATTAGCGAAAGTTGCTTGTGAGGTATCTGAACTGGCAAGAATAAAAGTAATTAATTTCTGGAGATGAAACACAGGAAGAAGATGAAGGAGCGTAGGAGAGTTTTCGACATTTGGATATGTATCAATGGAAGTGGATCCTATAACCACCCAACTTCCCCACCAAGTAATGTATTTGGACAGATTTAATAAAACGAATGTGGACAAGACTTGGAGGCCAAGTAAAATAGTTGTTACAAAATTATTAGTGAAAATACTAAAGAAAAATAACCTTATTTATTAAAATAGCTCAAATTGGGTATTTTCGGATAGACTCAAGTAAGTCCATGTTATACCCAAATTTTGTCCGTTTGTTTAATTGGGTATTTTAACGAGTATTTTTCTCGCTTTAACGAATACTTTTCTCGTTTTTAAAAGACCCCAAAAAATATGTCTCGTTGTGCGTGTATGTCATTTCTAAATCGTGCACACGCGTTTTTATTCTCTCTCACTGGCGCCACCACGGCCTTCCCTCCAGCGAGGGCGTCTCTCTTACCACCGTCGAGCCTACCTCCTCCCTCGTTTCTCCATCTCTTCTTCTCCTTCTTCGTTCTTTTTCTTTTTCTCTCCCAGCAAGATTTTCGAAATCTTCATCTCTATCCTTGTTTTGCTTGCTTAAAAAATGTGGTTTACTGTTCGTACCCCCCACGTTTTTATCATACGGCGCCCTACTTAAGCCCATTCCAAAGCCCAAAAACAAAATGTGGGCAGCTCTACCAACTGCATCCCCTTTTGTTAATAATACAGTTCCTATACTGCTAACTACACCTCTCTTACTACTATTGCAACCTATTCTGTTTTTGTGTTTCCCTTTGCCTTATTTATTTTTACTTCTCATGAAATTTTTTTATTATCAAAAACATTAATTAAAAAATATCAAACACACAAATATTTTCTACCCAAGAATTACGTAGCCTTTGATTCCCTACCAGGAGATACGTAGGAGCAGATGGGGGCCCACATCTGTCAAGTGCAATAATAAAAAACCCTTTTTAGTCTTTTCTAAAATGTTTCTCTGCTAGCTCTCAACAAAACCACAAAAATAAGTTATTTTCATTTAGTCTTTTTTAAATTCTTTTCATAATAAAGGGAAATAAATATTTTCAAAGGTAATATAGTTTGCACGACTAATCACTAATCAGAAGTAATTTTTTTCGAAAGGATGTTGTGGGTTGCTAGTATCTTCCCCACGCATAAACGACTCCCGAATCCAAAATCTGGTTTTCAAGACCATTTTCTTTTCAAAGAGATTTTTCAATGTTTTCCCTTAGAATTAAACATTGATGGCGACTTCATTGAATTGCACGAGAGATCCTCCCGGATTTTTTGGGTGCAACTGTCCAAAATATAAGTATAAAATAATATATCAGTAAGGAAGATTTACATTGAGCCCACAATGTTTGTCCAATTGTGTGCACGCGATGAGGTCTCACCTACTAGTTTGTTTACAAACTCTCACAAAACTTTAACATATTCCAAATCCAAGCAATGTGGGACTTTCCCACTTTTGAAATATCCCTTTAAAATCAATTAAAATCATAACAGTTGGTGCAACAATCAACAGGGGTGTGGTTTAGCGGTTGAGACTCATCCTCCCTTAACAAAGTATCGAGGGTTCGATCCTCGCCTTGGGTATGGAACAACTTTAAATCTCTGGGCTAGCTGTCCCACCCTTCGAGGTACCTCCAATCCAACGAGGGAGTAGTCACTATGTTAGGCGGTGAATACCTGTTCTCGACAAAAAAAAAATCTATCTATTCTATTATATAGCTATAGCGGAGACATTAAAAAGTAGTTTTGAATAAAGTTTTTCTTTTTGATCATGTCTTTTTGATTGGGAAAGAGGAATCCGCACTCTTTAGATCGATCGACCGGCTACCGAGCTCATCCTCTCGCTCACATGATTGGCTATGGTTCGCAAACATAGCAAGGACACAAACTATTTATAGATAATTTTGGTGTCTGTTTGCTTAGTTGAAATTTTAAAATTAAATATCAAAATATAGGCTCGGTTATTATTGCGTAATATAAATTTTTTCACAAAAATTTTTTCCCTTTAATTATAAAATATTTGCGTTACATACTTTAATAAATTTTTGAAGAAGTTTTTACTGAATCTTCTATACTTTAAGGACAAAGATGAAATACCTGTACATCGTGTTTGATTACGGAGGAAAGAAAGTGAAAGGAAATTTTGTATAAGGAAAGAAAAAAATAGAAAGTGAGAGAATTTTTTGTTGTTTGGTATTAGAAAAAGTAGATTAGATAATAAGATGAAAGAAAGAAGGGTCGGTACAAGTGTTAACTAGATTAGTCATCGGTCCCCGGTGTAGATTAGTCATCGGTAAAGCCGGTGAAAATTGCGCACAAAAAACATAGTAACCAAAAAAACGAACATAAAATTAAAATAAGAAAGAAGCTTATTTACAAATTGACATAAGTACCCAAATAAAAATTAAATGCGATAGTGAGAGTAAGAACATAAAAAATATATCTTTACTAATATGAAAAATAAACTCTAAATTATAACTAAGTTACATAATTAAAACTCAACAGTTATATTAACTAGACCCTGCACCCGTGCAATGCACAGGTAAAGCAGATTTACCATATATCTAAAATCATATATATAATTGATTATACTTTATTTTGTTGATTTGTCGAAAACATATGTTCACCAATATGAAAATCATCATAATGATCATCGTAAAAATATCTCAACCAACTAATAAAGAATGTAAATTCCAATAACATTAAAACTATTTGTCTATTGCAAATTCTAATGAAAGAGGATGCATTACTTATTACTTTTTTTTTGAAGCAATACTTATTACTTATAAAACACTAAACATAAGATTATATGAAATAAATACAAAACATGAAACTAGGTGCGAAAAAAAATACAAAACATAGAAACTAAAATTCTTGATTTAATGGAAAAGCAATACAGATAAAAAAAAATGTTAGTTGCAGGTCGGTCCATAAGTGGAAAACTAACTTTAATGAAACTGTTAAAAGCAAGTTGTTTGCTTCCGAAATATATTAATGAAACTAAAGAAACTAAATAAAAAGTAATTTTGTTTCACTAATTATACCACAAAGTATTAATATTTTAAATAAAATCATGTTGCAATTAGAAAAGAGAAAACAGACACAAATCAAGATAAAATGTAATTGAAATAAAATGTGTTTTTACACTAATTTGTTTCCTATTCTCATATTTATTTAAGGTTCAACAAAATTACCACATTTATGTAAGTTGGGAAGAAAACAGGATAAGGTTGACTGAAGAGAGGGTTATCTTTGAATTCAAGATTATGGATGAGTGTCATATGTTGGCAACCCATTTTCCTAAATCTACTTTAGTCCATATTTTTAGAGAATGTAATAATTTTGCCCATTTGTTAGCTAAGTGGGCTACCAAGAATTCTGATTAAGTGTGGTTAGTAGTTGCTCCACCTATAATCTGGGATATGATTGTTGTAATCAAATTGTTCACTCTCTCTTTTGGTTTTTAAAATGAGGTATTACTTTCATAAAAAAAAGGAGGTGAGCTCAAATTTCTTTTGCATGAACACTATTTTTTCTACTTGTGGGTACCAATCTGTTAAGGAAAGTGCAGCTCTTGTTGAGTGATAGAGAAGAGAGATCATGAATGTTGAAAGATCTTTGAGTGAGATGGTGAGTGTGAGAGAGACATGATGAGTGGTGAAAGATTTTAGTGATATAGTAGAGCTTCTGGTGAAAGATTTCAGTGATGTGTGGTTAGAAGGTTCTCGATATGTATAACAATAAGGCTTAAATATATGTTTTGCCTCTGCAAATATCACCATAATCTAGTTATACCCTTGTAAAAATAAAAACTTTAATATTACCCTTGCAAATATAAATCGCTTACGGTTATGCCCCTCGGTCAGTTTCTCATCAAAAAAATAATTTAAATAAGGTTTAAATATATGTTTTACCCCTGCAAATATCACCATAATCCAGTTATACCCCTGCAAATATCACTATAATCCAGTTACGCCCCTGCAAATATCAGCATAATAGGGCCATAACTGGATTATGGTGATATTTGCAGGGGCAGAACATATATTTAAACCTTATTTAAATTATTTTTTTGGATGGGAAGCTGACCGAGAGGCATAACCGTAAGCGATTTATATTTGCAAGGGTAATTTTAAAGTTTTTATTTTTACAGGGGTATAACTGGATTATGATGATATTTGCAGGGGCAGAATAGATATTTAAGCCTAACAATAGTTAATATTAGAAATACCAAAAATCAATTCCAGTAGTTTTTGTTTTTGACAATGTTTAGCTAACGTGTTGAAAACGAAAGGTTTAGCTATTTTAATAAATGGCACGTGGTTGTCAAAACAAAATGACACGTGATCTACTGTGCTATTTCCGATGAGAAAAATAGGAAACTTTCTTTTTACCCAAAATATAGGGAACGCTTAAAAATTAATTTATATGGCAAATTAAGGCTCTGTTTGGTAAAAAATAGCGGATAAACTAGCGGATAGCAGATGAGCTTATAGCGGATAAGCTAGCTGATAGCGGATAGCTTATAACAGATAAGCTAGCTGATAACGAATGAAGTGTTTCGTAAAATTAGCGGTTGAACAAGTTGATAAATATAAAATGACATAAAAGGACATGTTTAATTAATTGTTAGGTTTATTTAATCAATTATAAACTTTATTTCTATAAATTCATAATAATCAAACTAACTATTAAAATATTTTTAAACTAATTTTTAATATTTATATTTTAATATCTAATTTATACATTTTTTAAATCTAACTTATATAGTGCTTTTTTTTTTTGAATTCCAACGTGTTTTTGGGGAATTCTAACTTATGCAGTGCACTGATAGTGAACGGAAAAAAAAACAATATCTACTTATCTAGCATTTCACATAAAACATTGAAGAAGAAATACAAATAAAAGATGATGAGGTTGAAGTAAATGACTGCAGTTTTTTTTTTTTGAATGTAAAAAGATAAAAAGGAACTTCGCGCAGTACGTTGTATTCCAAATTGGAAATATAAAAAATTAATTTTAGTGGGACAAATATGAGATGTTATAAAATAATAAGGGTAAAAAGGTCTAAAAAGTTAAAAAGCTATAAGCTCAAACGCTATTTTAAGTAGGGTTTCAAAAAATGTTATAAGCTACCTTCAAAACGCTACCTGCTACTGCTTGCTAAACACCTCTAATTTTTCTCATCCGCTATTCGCTAGTCAAATCCGCTATAAGCTAGCGGATGTGACTTGCCAAATAGAGCCTAAATGGCATGACCCAACCATTTCTATAGGGAATTAACCTGAAATCTGGTAGAGAAAAAACCTGAAACGTGGTGAGGTTTCAGAGAGAAAAACGTCATTATCTTCGATAGATATTAGCATCGCCAACTTCAAGCAAACTTGGTAGAGCATACTAGTATTTGGAAGCGATTCGGACAGGAGAATAACAAAAGTTAATTTACTATATGTATTAGTTATCTTCTATTCCAGTCAAAACATAATTCGTTGCTTTTTTTTATCCAAACACAGTACAGAAACTTTCAACCAAACACAGTACAGAAACTTTATCGACATTAATCCATCGACATTAATTCATTTTGATGGTATGCATAGAGAGTACCTTCAGAAATTCCACTATGTCCACTTACTCACTGTCTATCATATCAATCATATTATCTTCCTCGACATCGGGAGAACCCCTACCATCTCTTCTCTCCTAACGTCTGTTATTAGGTGCAAATAAGGATCTTTTCATAGTAGGATGGCAATTGCACTACCTGCCCTTGCTTTCATAGTAGTTTTTTCTTGCTTTCTTTTGCTTTTCAAGGTTAAGAATCTTCTCTTCCAGCTTCAACGCTTTAGTTTGTAACCTCCGGATTTCAAAAAATTTCCTAGAAAAAAATAAAAATAAAAATATATAAATATAAAATCTCATAAAATATATAAATATAAAATCTCATAAAATATATAAAATCTAACAAATAATACTTTACCTGATACTAACAGCGATATCCTCATCAGTCTCATCATCAGTGATACCAGTTGTATTCTCATAAAATAACTGAGTCCATTTTTCCATCAAGCCTCTTTTGTTGCTCATGAAAATCGCTCTAGTTACTTGTTTCCGACGAATAACCTAAACAAAATAATAAGTGTTATTATTATTTTCAAAATTTAAAAAATTAATATATATGCAAAGGGTCCTACTCCGTACCATTTTCAAATCTCTGAGCTGACGTTCAGCTTCACGAATCTCAACATTTTTGTCATCTATATATTTTTTAACAGGAGTGTGATCCAAATACTCTTTGTAAACGTAGTGGAGCCTTCTTGTTCTCTGATTTCTCTGCAGCCATAATAATATAAACTTGAATATAATAACCATAATATTAATCATAATAATTAATGGATACATCATTGCAAAATCAGAATTCAATTCATAGATGGACAGCTTGTGAATGCCAATTCCCTCCCAAATCCCAAACTAACTCTACCTTATCTAACCATTTTCCCTCCCCTTTCCAATTGACAACTAAGCATTTGGTTATGAATCTCTCAATTCACTCTCTAGGCTATGAATCCCTCCCATATATCCTATTTTATTAATGGTTCCTAACAGAATGCAAAAATTGATGATCAATCTCACTTACTAGATATTTTGACTTAATTTTCATTTCCTCGTTATGACTACATATAATCATATTTCAAGTATTCCACGCATTTAATTAGACTGAATGCAAAACTAATTAGTGTGAATGCTAGTTACATGTTTTTGGCTACGATATTTCAATTTATTAATAGAGTCCTTATGCCTATCAAAAGTTGAATAAAGAAAAGAAAGAAAGAAAAACAAAAGAGAAAATGTAACATGATATATTTATCATATTGTACAGATATATAGAGGAATAAAAACTTGTCTAAATCTGAACACCAAAAAAAAAGGAAAAAATTAACACAAAAAAGATTGTCTAAATCTTAAGAGAAAAAAATCTCACGATCATCAACATCATCATCATCATCATCATCATAGTATAAATTAACAATATGATCTACATGTATAAATTAACAAAAATGTTGGATAACAAATATGAATGTAAAGTTTAAAATGCATGAATCCAACAAGTCTACAATTATAGATAATGCATGTTAATAATAGTTGCCGGTGTGTGTGAGTGAAGAAAATCGGAAAATGTAACGAAATGTGGTGAAAGCAAGATTCATGAAGTAAATTCAATTGAACGAAGAAAAATAAAGTTCATATGAAGATTATGAAGACGAGTAGACGACTCGCTCTGTTTCCTGACAATGCGTAACACAATGTAGATGCAGAGAAATGAAATTTTCAATTGAAAGATTAAAAAGAAAGTTCATATGAAGATAATGAAGGTGAGACGACTTATTTCAAGAAATGCCTTTGTTTCTACGGAGATTTTCATTTGAACGATGAAAAATAAAGTTCATATGAAGATTATGAAGACGAGTGGACGACTCGCTCTGTTTCCTGCAATGCGTAACACAATGTACATGCAGAGAAATGCATATGAAGATGATGAAGATTAGACGACTAATTTCAAGAAATGCCTTTGTTTCTACGGAGATTTTCATTTGAACGATGAAAAATAAAATTCATATGAAGATGAGGATGACGAGTAGACGACTCACTCTGTTTCCCGCCATGGATGAATCTTTGCTTTTCCCTCTCTTTTTTTCAACTGCTCTAATTTCTTACTGATGTGGATCTTTCTATAGTTGAGAAAGACGAGACGTGACCTTTATGCCCCTTATTATAATCAAAATACAACAAATTCTATCAAAAAAGTTTTACCGGATCCCAAATTTTGTTAACCGGATTTCAAAATCTTGTATTGCCGGATTTGAAATTCTATCAACATACAACAAATTAAGTAAAATCTCATCTATGCCCCTTATTTTGACAAGTCATTCTTTTAAGAACAAAGAAAGTCTAGAGTGGGAAAGGATAGAGCGGATATTTCCTTATTTTGAGAGGACTCACGTTTGAGAGATGGTGGGATGCGGTTACATCGCGTAACAGAAAAAATGCATCCATAAACGCCACCGCAGAGAGAAATTGACTAAAAATAACAAAGGCATAATATAAAAATATCTATAATAATACAAAGCAAAATGTTTCTCAAGGTCAATTATCCTAGGTGTCACTCATACATTAATTTGATAAACAAATAATAAATGTGAATCCAATTAGGTACACCTATAATAAAATAAAATGAGTTAATATATATTAGAAAATTAAAAAATAAATAAAATTCAAACACTCTTTATGACATTAAATTTGTAACTTGTTATGAAATAAGCAAAATTATATCATAAGAAGAACAAGAAAATGAGAGGAGAGAAGATAAAAGTCTTTGTATTTCTCTTCAAGTGCGTCTTTACATATGAGAGTGAGCCCTATTTATAGGGTGGGGATTGGCAAGTGATTGGTCAACATAATGACCACTACACAAGGATAATAAAGGAGATGATGGGAGAAGAGAAATGGACATCCATATCCAATAATTTTCATAACACTCCCCCTTGGATGTCCATTGAGGATATGCCTCATTAAAACCTTACTAGATAAAACCCAATGGGAAAAAATCTAGTAAAGGGAAAAAGAGTACGATATCCTGTCAGTGAGAACTGCCTCGTTAAAAACCTTTTCAGGAAAACCCAATGGGGCAAAACCATGGCAAAGGAAAAAAGAATGCAGCTTTTCTCCCCCTGAATGAAGCGTAACTTTAGAATATGAATTTCAACATCTAGAGTTTCTCCCTGATTGCATATGGAGCAATCAACTCTGTTGTCACTTGTGATGTATCCTCTTTTCATAGAGCTTTGAAGTCAGTATTTTCTTCAAAACATCTTCTTTGAGTTGTTGACATTTCGGCATAAAATGAAGATGTAGGAACTATAGGTTGTTTTGTAGATCAAAAATAAATTTCAATGTCACCACATGTAGATAATAGATGACTTGAGATCTGACTTCATCTAGATCAGAAAAATACTTTGTATCTGCATGGTTAATTTGTGTAACATGCATAATATGGTTTATTCATTAGGATAGTCAAAAATGAAATATGCATCCCACTTTGTTCTAATTCCTTTTGGTTTGTAATGAAATATATTGCTACTAATTATCACATAATATTATCATGTCAAGGGATATAACATTTGGTAATATGCAAGCATGCTTTCATAGTCTTCAGGACTGAGATATTTCATATGTACTAAATAATTCCTGCAGATCAATCTGAGACTTTCTTTCTCAATAGAATTTAGTTAAAGATATTTTCTTTTATCTTGAATCCTTCTAGGATTTTCCATGTAGAGGTTACCTACAGGTCCAACCTCAAAAGTCCATCAGATATAATTTGATGTCATTCATCTAGAGTTCTTTTGTTTGGACATTCTATAGTTTTTTATTTGAAGCTCTTCAGGAGTTCTAATAATATTTATGTCATCAATATAGACATCAGTTATAGAAAATTCTTTCCCAAATACTTTTATAAAACTATATTGATAGGTGATGTCATTTTTGTATCTCTCCTTTAGAATATAAATTTACACGTTTATCCCATATGTGTTCAAATTATATTCTCTCATGAAGGGATTGATTCAATTTAAGTGAGAATTCGAAAAGTGTGTATTAGAATATTAATCCTTCAGGGTTCTTCAAATAATTATGACTATCAAATGAGTCATACAAAATAAGCTGTAGCAACATTCATCTTGTGAAAATTGAGCTCTTCATGTGCTACAAGGCTAATTAAGTACTGAAAAATACTTGTATCCACCCTTGAGCAACATGTCCAGCTTTGAATCTCACCATTCTCATTCTATTTTTGCACCATAACCCATTTGTATTCGTCTGCTTTCACACCTTCAGGTGTTTGGACTACAAGTCCAATAACTTTTGTAAAGCTAGTTTAATTCTGCTTCAATTTCATCTTTAAATTTTGGCCAATTCTAACTTTGTCTACAATCTTTAATAGACTTTGGTTTATGATCCTCACTATCATTCATCACATTTAGCGCTATATTATATGTAAAATCATTGTCAACGTTGACTTCGTTTCGGTTCCATCATTTTTCATTATTGACATAATTCATTGAGATCTCGTTAATTTCATAATTTGTCAGGTACCTGATCAGTTCTTCTGGAACTAAAATGTCAATTATGTCTGAAGACTCTTATAGAGTTTCTATATCCTCGCTTGGACCATCTTACTTTTTAGCTCCATTTCTTGTTCGAGGATTTTTATCTTTGGAACCGATTGGTCTACTACGCTTCAAGCGCTGTTGAGACACATTTGCAATATTTGATTGTCCAACAGGGACATCCATTTTATTGGAGCATTAGCAGCTGATATCTATGATTTGGTCACATCTTTGGATCAGTGAATGCATAATTGGTAGATTATTTGCTAAGCTTTGCAAATGAATTATCTTTTGAACTTTTAGTTCACATTGTGTAGTTTGAGAATCAAGATGAGACAATGATAATTCATTCCAACTGATCTATTTTTTCAGCTGCTTATTCTCTCCCCCTAATATTGGAAATTTAATTCATCAAGTGATAATCATCAAACTGGACTATAAACAAGTCTCCAGATGTTTTCTCAAGATACTTTATTATACGTGGAGATTTATATCCAATATATATTCCCAAAATTCTTTAAGGATCCATCATAGTGCATTGGGAGAAATTGGAATATACACTGCACATCCAAAAATTCTAAGATGGGAAATATTAGTTCGTGACCAAAAACCAAATGTAAAGGGGAGGAGTTATGATAACTTGTTGGCCAGATGCGAATCAACATTGCAATGTACAAAAGTGCATGTTCCCAAGTAAAAATTGGAAGTTCTTATCTCATAAGTATTGGACATAGAACTAACATTAGACGTCTAAAGAATGGTTCTTCAAGACCATTTTATGAATGAATGTATACTAAGTGATGTCCAATATCATACAACATTTATCATATGCTTTCAAGGTATTTCAAATAATGACCTCTTACTCAAATTAGTGGAGCAAACAATCTCACAAACTTCTGGTTGTGAGTTGACGATATATATGTGGCCATATAGTTGATACATCAATTAAGATCACAAATATCTAAATGGTCCACGTGATTAGTGGACTCGTTTACAAATATCACATTTTATAAGTTTTAGAATTTCGAGAGACTTTTCTCTCAAATTGCCAATTTCTTTTGGGAACTAGTGAACACAAAAATTAGTAAATTAAAGAAACAACTGGCTCTTTGAATAGAAGTTCACATTAAAAAATATTAACCATTTTTTGCATCATTATATATTTGGGATGGTCCAACCGATCTTGCCAACAACAAAATTATTATGATATGTAATTGTAGTACAAATTGGAGAAAAAGCAAACAATTCTTCCACTACACTTATTTTATCCGTAATATATCTCGTTATATAAAGATATTCAACATATTCATATCTTGTTTCAATGTGATATCTATTTAGACAAATATCTTTGAAACTTAATAAACTTCTACGAAACTTAGGGGAAAACAATGGATTCTCGATGTGTAAACTTAGATAAGCAAAATAGTAAACTAGATTCACTTGTGCAGTGCAGTGATACATAGAAACAATTATTTGTGCAATCCTTCAGGGATGCATGAATAATGGATTTATTGTTCTTCTGGAACTGTATCACAAATTTTCATCAACAACCATATTCCATTTGTTCTTCAGGAACTATATCTCAAATCTAAGCGATGACGAAAAAAATCTTGCTTTGAGCAATCTCTAATGGATGCTTGAACATTTTTTCGAGCTCTTTCAAAAACTATATAACAAACTTTCACACTTTGAGCAATCCTATAGGATGCTTGAATGTTGAATTCTTCGGGAATTCTTCAAGAATAGAAAACATGATAATCATGGTAGCTAAATAAAATTTCTATATAAGAAATATAAACATGATAATAAGTTAGATTAACTGTAAGATAGTAGATAAAAACATACCTTTGTCAAATAACCTCCAAGCTGATTATAAATTTTTTAATAATAGTAGATTAGCTCTTTCGAGGCCTTCAATTATCTTTGATAGGCCAAATATAGTACTAACATTAGTTTCCCACTTTACTAAATAAGAGAAATATTTTGTTTCCTTTAAAATTGTGTCGGTAGTTCTGCTATCAACGAAACTCATATCTCCATCAGGATCGGTAAATAAGTCAGCAACATCTAATTGAGTACTATCCATATTACTGTCATCTTCATAAGATAAATTTGTCTTAATCTTTTTATCTTCAATTTTAAGTGATTGTTGATAGAGATGAACAAGATGTTTTGGCGTACGACATGTACTACCTCAACGACCTTTGCCTCCACAATGATAGCAAATATTTTCATTATTTTTCTTAATCTGCCCATTTTTTTTTTGCAATCTTTACAACACTTTTCCACTACTGGTGGAAAATAAATGTTCTTGTAATTTCCGCTGCGACTATGATCAAGACCATGATCAGAGGTTTGCCGATAGTGATCGTGTGTTGCTACATTCACTTCTGGGAATGAAGCATTATAGTGGGACGAGTCTCATGATTTTTATCAGAAATTCATTTGCTTGTAATGCATTCACTTCTGGGAATGGAGTATTACTAATGGGATGAGCCTCATGATATTCCAACGGCTTTTAGTGGAAGGTGTAACAACACCTTAATCAAGTAATAATATTTCTAGGAAGAAGAAAAGAAATAAGGTGATAAGATTATAAATAGAAGAATAATGCTACATATTTAATGTGTGATTTTGGGATTGAAATGAAATACAATATCTGAAAGTATGCATATCCAAAATAGAAAAAGCCCAATAAATAGCAATAGATACAAATATACTGGAGAGAACTCACCAAAGAGTTCAATAAATTCAATGAAAAGCAGCTTAAGGCTTCCCAGAGAGAAACCGCCAAACAACTCATTATAATCAACAAATGAGAGAGTTCATTATAGCCAAACAGTTCACATGATAGAAGCTTTATTATTGATATATTCAATCAATATACCGGTTACAGAATAAAAATATTTATGTTAACTCATAAACTAACCGCAACACGGCAACAATATTTATTAGTGAGATCACATAAATAAACTAAATAGTATTTATATTCATAAAGAGATAAGCATATGAACTATTTGTAATGATATGATATTTTAGCATATATTAGTATAGACACAAATACCTTATGCTACGAATAAATAATCTGATGTAGAACAAGAATATTACAACCAAGCAATAAATAAAACAAAAGATGGATGCTCTCAGGACCAAGTAATGTTGATCATAATCCGATTATAATCTAATGTTTCAGATGTTAATCTTTCGGATCGTCACCATATGTATAAATAAAAGAGTAAGAGAATATGGATGAAATATTACCTGAGTTGGGAGCAAGCAACAACCAATATTACCTTAGAACTTCGTGCTGATAACGTGTTATGAAATAAGCAAAATTATATCATAAGAAGAACAAGAAAATGAGAGGAGAGAAGATAAAAGTCTTTGTATTTCTCTTCAAGTGCGTCTTTACATATGAGAGTGAGCCCTATTTATAGGGTGGGGATTGGCAAGTGATTGGTCAACATAATGACCACTACACAAGGATAATAAAGGAGATGATGGGAGAAGAGAAATGGACATCCATATCCAATAATTTTCATAACATAACTGACATTATTGGAAGGTTATTATATAATTTATTATTCCGTTTTGCTTAAATAATAGAGTTTATATATGATATTCAATTGTATCGAGAATATGAACTAAAAAATTAATGGTATCCATATTTTTCCAAATCTAAACAATAAGTATGAAATAAAAAATAAAAATTAATAGTAGAAATTCTCTTTTGTTGACCACAAATAATAATTGTTCATTTTGTACAGAATTATTTTGAAGACGCGAGAAAAAATAGGACAAGAGTGAAAACTATATTTGCTATTTGGTGATAAAAATATTATATTATTTCTATTGATAAATTGGTCAGGTGTTATATTAATATTTAAAACTAATAGAAAGGAACTACACGTATTATATTTCACATAATGGTATAATAAGTATAATTAATAATTAATATAAACTAATTTGAAATGCAAAATAATTGTTAAAAAAATTTCTTAATTAACAAAGCATTGACTACCAAAACTCAAATTTGCTAATCAAGAAGTTTTCGTATTTAAAACATAAGCATGGAACTTTTTGTTACCAATTATTAATAGGTATTTAAAGTTAGTAAATAAATAAATATAAAAAGTAAAGACTTTGGTAAACGTAATAAAAAGAAGAAAAAAACTTTTTGGTAATAACCGAGACTAATCCCTCGAGCCGTGTGGGACCACAATGGGGCGGCAGAACTCTTCCTCGAGAGATTTAACACTGCTGCATACCCAATGCTAGATTTGAACCCAAGACCTTGGTTAAGCTGGAAGAGACCCACCATATCATCCAAGTGCTCTTGGGTAAAAAATAGGAAAAAACTGAGGTGTGGTTCCATAGGTGTATGTATAGTGTTGTTTTTTGATCACGACATTACACGTGGATTTGTTATTTATATTATTAATTATATTTTAGTTATTTTTTCAAACTAATCCATGTGTCGTGATGCGATTGAAAAACAACACCAACCACACTTATGTTTAGTCCTAAAACGTATTAAAAATAAATAATAGGAAATATATTAGAAGATATTATGATCTATTCATAAATGTAAATGTGCTTCTAGGATCTAAATATTTCACACCTATACTCAACTAAAGAGAGTTGTAGAGATATGTTCAACACCAACACATTTTTTTATCTAGCTTTTCTAGGATCTTTTTACTTTTTATTAGGTATATAGTTTGGTAGATATTCTTTAATTCCCTTATATATTTTTTCATGTCATATTTTTTCACAAAATTATTTAAATTCAATATTATGCACGAAATTGCTTCCCGTGCATCGCACGGGTTACATACTAGTAACTAAAAATAACAATAAAGAATTTGATAGACTTTTGTTAAAAAAATAAGGCTTTTTTTTTACCCCTCAATATCACCTATACCCCCATTTTTCCCATTTGGACCAAAATAGCCCTAAGAAAACTTAAAAAAAGCAAAACTCTCATCATTTACGCATATATTCGGAAATCAGTAGCACCCCCTAATTTTTCCGAATTTACAACGTATTTTAGGAAATTTTTCATTGAAATTTCCGAATTTACACGTAATGTATATTGCCTGTTTTTCATAAAATTTCCGAATTTACACGTAAATTCAGAATGTATATTGCCTGTTTTTCATAAAATTTCTGAATTTACATGTAAATTCGGAATGTGGACCCTGAAAACACATTCTGAATTTACATGTAAATTCAGAAATTTCAGCGAAATACATTCTGAATTTAACTCTTTTTTTTTTTGCTTCTTCAGTGGCAACCAGTCGAGGAAGAAACTGAGTCAGGCGAGTCATCTAGACCAACACCGCGACATGATCCTGGCACTAGGACGAGGGTCAGGTTGACTAGACAGGCTGGTCACGCTTTTGAGCGTTGGAGGCGTGTCCGACAGCGAGAGCATCAGGAGCCTGCTCAGCAGGACTATCAGAAGCAGCAGCAGCCTGACCAACCGCAATATTATCACGAGCCTGAGCAGCCTACTCAGCATTATCAGGAGGAGTCTGCTCAGCAGGACTATATGATGCAGGACGCTCAGCATGAGCAGGTACAGGAGCCTGCTCAGCATCACGCTCAGGCTGCTGCTGAGCAGCCTTTGTTTCACCGCTTGGTGGATCACCGCGTCAGTAGGCTACTCGCCGGGGAGGTAATAATAAGTAATTTGTTTATTTTTTTACCAAAAATTATTTAATTAGTTTTAATTATTTATTAATTACTTTTTTTACAGGACTGAGGTACGCTAAAGGTGGCATCTCACGGGGGCAAGATACCGACTATTAAACCTCGGGCGCACCACCCACATATTGCCGCATGGTTGCTGAAGGCCAACCTATATCAGCTGACGCCACACCTCTCAACAACATCAACCATGAGCTCATATCTGCTTTTGTTGAGAAGTGGCATTTTGAGACCAGCTCATTCCACATGCCGTGGGAGGAGATGGCCGTGACGTTGGACGACGTGTCCGCGTTGCTCCACTTGCCGCTCACCGGCAATCCTTTGACAGAGCATCTGCATCTTAGCACGGCTGAGACCGTTCAAGCTGGAGTGGATTTTCTGGTCTTAGATGGGACAACGTGTTGGAACGAGTTTAATTCCACTAGGGTTCCGGCATTCCGATTCAGAGTTTTGGAGGATGCCTACAGAGATAATATGCACCGCAGGCACTATGATCATGCAACACGGTGCTATTTGCTACACTTGTTAGGGGCACCATCTGCTCCGACAAGAGTCACACTTACGAGCCTGCTAAGTGGATTCTTCTTATTTCAAATTTTGAGACATGTGGCCAGTGGGCTTGGGGTCCAGCTGCTTTGACATTTCTCTACGACCAGCTGAACTTCCCCTCTTACTGGGAGACTAAGCAGATTGGCAGATACACTTCTCTGCTACAGGTAATTAATAAATTAATTACTTTTATTCTTTTAATTGGTTTTATTTATATAATTACTTATTTATTCATTTAATTATTTAATTTCAGTGCTGGATTTATGAGTACTTCCCCACCATCGTCCAACTGGGCTTCCACGTTGCAGCAGGTGGAAGAACTTTAAGTGTGATCATCTCAAGCTTAAAGATTTTCGGGAGCGGATCGATAACCTACAGCTGGACCAGGTCATTCTGACGCCTTGGGAAGACCACAAAGAGTAATCTCCTTTCCACACCATGTCCCATTTCAGAGGTTGGCTGCTCTGGGGCGATATTGTTGTGCCATATATGGCTGACCGAGTCCGCTGGCAGTTTGGCCGCATCCAGCAGATCCCTCCTGCACCTATTTTGGGATCACGTCCATCTGTGACCTCCATTTTAGAGATATTGTCATTCTATCCATCCCCAGCGCGATTTTTTCGTACTAGCAGACCCTGCAGGTGTGGCGGGTGAGTGCACTGATGATTGCCTACCATGGTATCAGAGGGTGTCCATTCCCCGTCTGACTCAGCAGATTCTGGCTTCGCTGATTCCAGAGCAGCATGTACCAGATCAGGAGCCTGTAGCTGAGGATGTTGGTCCACAGACCTATCAGGATGCGATGGATGCTGCCGCTGGACATATACTTGATGCCATGGGATATGAGGGAGGCATTCCAGCTGATGTATATGACAGCCTCCTTCAGGCTTTGGGACAATTAGACTTTCATCTATAGTTGTATTTATTTTCGTTTTTTTTTGTATTTGTACTCGTATTTTATCGACTTTATTATATTATGGTTTTTTCTTTTGTTTGTTATCGTTATCGTACTTTATCGTATTACTGTTATTTTTTGAGTTCCATTTATCGACTTAGACTGATTTTTTTTAAAAAAAACTATTCTGAATTTACCTCGTAAATTCGGAATACATTTTTTAAAATATTCCGAATTTACACGTATTTTCAGAATACAATTTAAAAAAATGTATTCCGAATTTACACGTAAATTAGGAAATTTTCATAGCCCCATTCTGAATTTATGTGTAAATTCGGAAAGTTAAAAAAAGCATTTTTTTTAAAAAGGGGTATTTTGGTCCAAAAAGGATTTATGGGTGTATAGGTGATGATGATGGGGGTAAAAAAAGAAGCCAAAAAACAAAAGAACTTAATAGAGAATTATATGATTATATATTTTGTTTGAATATACTCTGTCTGAGTTTTTCAATTACAATCCTTCAATACATGTATAGTGTTTTATTATTACTAGTCTCTCACCCGTGCTCTGCACGGGCCTGAGTAGGTAGTTAATGATGAACAAAAAGTATTGTGGTGACATATAACGGGTAAATAGTTTAATGATTACTACGTAAGACGATTGGTAACAATGAGAAGGAAGATTGTCATTACGTGAAGCATTTATTTTCTATTCCGAAAGACCTCATTGTAGACAACATTTGTAGTGCTTGATGGAGAAACAGTAGAATCGTGTGCGATTAGAATCTTTAAGCCTTGTTTTGAGGTGACTCGAGAAAAAGCAACATACAACTGACTATGGGAAAAAACTGGAGTTGGCAAATATACCCCAACTTGCTTCAAAGGTTGACCCTGACTCTTATTGATGGTCATTGCAAAAGAAATCCCTATTGGAAATTGCCTCCGCTGGAACTGGAATGGGATTCACAAATCGGACTGTGTAAGAGTTAGGCGAGGTATGCAAACCTTGAATCCAATATTATGACCAGATATAACCTTTCATTCGAGGACAAATTCACCCGGGCGAGTGATTATTCTTGTGCCATTGCATAAACCAGCTATTTGATCAACATTTCTTAATAGCATAATTGGCACCCCTACCTTCAGATTTAACTTGTGGATAGGCAACTCAGAAGATGATATTGTGTTTAAGAATTCAACGGAATGAACATTGTCAACGCGATCAGTGTCCATGAGATCAAAATGAGGAGAATCTATGCTAAGGTAAGTTCTTTCTTCACCAGGAAGTTGTGCTTACATGTATTCATCGATATAGTTGACAATATCATTTTTCGGTTCCACGATTGCCCTATCTTGGTAGTATGTTAAATCCATCAACGAATCCAAGAAAGAAGGATATGTTGAGTTGACAATTGATGCAATCGGATCATGTGAAGAAGGTAACAGAATGTCATCTGGAATTGGGAGTTGGATATCATCATCTATAAGTAGACCAATGGATCCATCCTCAACAACTAAAATCCAATCAGAAAATTTCTTTCTTTCTAGACGATCAGCTGAGGAACTGTCTGCCAACAACCTCATTTTGGTGTTTAACGTCATAACCCCGCAATCACTCCATAAATAGGATGAGTTAATTGTGGAGCTGACAATCATTGGTCTAGTACCCTTTTGTATCACTGGAAGGATTTGACGGAAGTCTCCACCTAGGACAACAACTTTTCCTCCAAATAGTAACCCTCGGGATGATTGACAACCGTATATTATTCCTATTCCTATGAAAAATATATATGCATAGTAAACAAATAGTGAAGTTGGAGAGACCAGATATATCATTTACTTAAAATACATAAAAGGTAGCATAAAATAAAAGGTGATTAACGAAGTTTGGTTATCAAGGGCAAAGTAAAAAACACAATAATTCTTATGCAAGGCATTTTAAGGAGGAAAAGTGCAAGAGTTAAGGACCAATGCTGTTGAAATGTAAATTTAAGCATTGGAGGCTTAAATATATGAATGTTATATGCCCAAGATACACACACTAACCAAAGAGAGTTTACGTACATTCAACATTAATGAAAGTAACAAAGCAATTCCCACAAAATCATAAATGACCAAAAACAATCACGAAAGCATACATAATATAATATATACATATTGTCAACAGGATGTAGCAACTTTTAAATGTGTTGGAATCTTGTCAAAAATAAGGTGCTGGATTCTTGCATGAATTTTTTCCCCCTCAACAATATACAGATGCTTGCATTTCCGGTGTAAATTCTTTCTATCACCCTATAACAAAATAGTCTTTTACATCTCATGTTCCCAACTGGAAATGATAGGGGAATTTGTGGCTCATAACTATAGTTGATGATGACCTTTAGTGACATGGGTTTTAACTACCCTTGTTTCAGCAACACAACAGGCAAATCCTGCAAGCATATAATATTAATCTTTGTTTTTCAAAACGGTATTGGTCATAAATTGTTAAAAATTAGAAAGGAATCTGACCTATCAGGCATGAAAATAATAAATAAAAAAAGACGGAAAAAGCTAAAAAAACCCAAAGTAGAAGGAAATGAGTAGAGTAGCTACCAAGAAATCTATGGGGAGCTTCTCAGAATGGAAGGAAATTGTGCAAAAACAATGCTTTGTCCTAAAACCAATAAGTAAGTTTTCCATTATTAAATATCAAACAAACATCAAAGAAAAAACCATCAAAAAGAAAAACTTATTAAGGTTGGTATGGAGAGATTGTGCAAACCAAGCTGCTGCTGAGATTATGCAAACGAATCTTGCAATAATAAAAATATAAAAGTAATCAGATCTTTTCCCTATGAGCATATAAAAGAATAATAGTTGTCTAATTTTTCCGATGAAGGGATCTACAAATAATTGTTTATACCTTGAACCTGACTGTTTCAGCATCATAACAAATGTCACGTCAGTGAACTAACTAAATTGAAGAATGTAAGTAATTACTCAGCATATGAAAACATGCTTAGTCCTAATCTCTCATGAATATAATTAATCTGAATATGAATGAAATGATGGGTGAAGAATAGCAAAAACAATAAATCAAGAAGAATTGAAGAAAATATGCCCAAATGATGGAAGAAGAATAACAAATGCAATAAATCAAGAAGTGGTAAAAACCCTTCTACACCTTCGGCAACAGCAACAACACTTGCTGCAACACTTGTAACCAAAACAAAGCCAAATAATTACAAATGAGAGAAAATGGTAACTTCCAAGCATATATTTCAAGAGTACCAATTTATGGAAATATACTTCAAGAATAGCAAGAGTGTGTGCAGTAAAATTATTGTGCTATCAGTGGTGGATGTATGGGTGGCTCAGGAAACTACTGAAATGGTTAGCACAAAAATCACCTGAATATTTGCTACAACAGCTAAAAGCTAGGAAATGGAAAACTTAGTAGTTATATGTACGGACAAGCCCATCAGAAAACTTAGTAGTTATATGTAGGGAGTCCTGCAAAGTCCTTCCAGTAACCTATAAAACATTATAGAATAGATTATGAGATTTCTGTAGTATGATGAATATGACTGTTGGCAGCAGTTTTCAAATAATGACCACTAAAAGTTATAATTACAAAACAATGAACACAAAATTGTCTAAAAGGCTAACATCAAGAGAGAATATAAGGACATCAAAAATGAGAAAATTGAAACCATATTGCAGACATACCGATGCCATATATTGTGAAAGTGTCCTTCTCAATATAGATTCAATAGTAGCCTTTTGAAGATTTTTACTCCCAACATAACCAATAAGAATACTTTCAAGAACCTTCTTTCCAGGTCGAAATCCAGGGACCTATTGATGTAAAATAATGCTAAATTAGCTCATATAAATAGCTTGCTTCTTTTAAATTCCCAAACTGAGATCCATGAAAATCTTAAGCAATCAGCAAACCACTTTGCTAAATAGTGTTAAATACTCAAGTCATATAATATGATTGCCAAAAATTTGAAGACTGAAAATAAATTTAGTAACTTCAAATTTTGTATGGAAGTCAATGTAGAGAGCTTATAGGCTCCAATTTAGATAAAAAAAATAAATCATAAGCTGGAAATTCTCATGACAGATTACATAAACAGCACTTTATTCACAAAGAATAATAATTTGTTGGAACAATTTCTTTTGACCTGATTATGAAGGAAGATACTATTATATAATTATATAATTATGTAAAATATAAAGTAAGGTTAAACGATTAGAATATTCACAATAGCATCTGTTTAACCGTCGATCTTCTGAAGCATGCCAGGATAGTTATAAGTTGGTATAGCTGGTCTATGCACTTTTACTTTTACATTCGTTGGCTTTCCAAGGTAGTTCTATCATCTATGTCATTCTTATACCGTTTTAAAAAAAATACAGATTACCTTGTGTGAGGATGGAGCTTTTTCCTATGCTTGCTTTGTAATCCATTAACCACTCCAAGTGAAAAGAAAAGATAAAAAGGTAACAAATAGTTACCACAATATTCTCAAAAAAATCCTAAAAGTATAGAAATCAAAAGGGAAAAACATTTAACCATTGGTTCCTTGAAAATAGAGGACTTGTTTGTTTCCTTCAAAGGCTAATACCAGTTCTTTGGTACCTTCTAGAAAGTGAGAAACATAGATGCAGTAACTGATGAGTGGGGAAAAAACAGAGGAATATGCCTTTCTTAATAAGTATTTGCTGAACCGAAAAATGAGGTAAAAACTGCAAGGTTGAGCTAAAATTTTACATTAGATCTAATCATCCATATATTAAAGAAAAATATAAAACAGAGAAGAAAACTGATACCATACGTGTGCACCAACACCAAGTGTCTTATCCGAGGTTGAAGCATCCTTTATCTGCAACTTAAACGGATCCAAAAGTTACTACAAAATGAAGAAATCAGAAGATAGAGGGAAAAAAACAGCAACATAGACACACCAGAAGCTCCACCATGTTGTTGTCGTAGTTGGCCTGAACCACCGCGAGCTCCTCGTCGTTTTGGGTCACACTACCCTGACGGTGCGGTGTAGCCATTGACGACGCCCCGTCCCCTTACGTTGGCGGTGGATTTGATCCTCCATCTCTCTGCGCATCGCCATTCTCTCTCCCCCCCGCGTTTAAGTATCTCTCTCTACATTCTTCTTTTTCTCCCTTACATCTCTTCTCTAATTTCGGTTTTGACTTTCTGCTCTTCTTTCTCCCTTGTCGTCGGCGATGGCTTCTTCTTCAATGATGGTTGGAATATGAGGGAGGTTGGAGGGGATGGGTCCGATTGGTAGAAGAAGAAGAAGGGGATTTGGGAGGAGGAAAATCGAAATTCTGAATAGAGAATACAAACGGAGAGGGAGCGTATGAGAGAGAATATGAGAGAAAGAGGGAGCGTGTGAGAGAGAAGAAGAGGAATATTGTGTTGAGTCATGACTGTGTCTGTGTGAGAGAGTAGAAAAGGAATATTGTATAAACGTATAGGGCATCGTATATACGTATAGATTGTTTGCTGGTTTGTAGGTTTTTTAGTTACTTCAGAGAATACGTAGATGAACAGTGGTTTTTTAGTGTTGTTTTTTAGTTTTGCTTTATAAAAGAAGGGGATTATTATTATTATTATTATTATTATTATTATTATTATTATCATTATCATCTTTACTCACGAGGCAATATTCAGGATGGATAAGAAGGCTTGAAATGGTTTTCATGTGATGGCTTAGATAAATGAATGGGTAAGATTAGGATGGACACAAAACCCGGCAAAAAAAGGGTCCTAAGATTAAAATTTTTTTTTTCTAATATAGTACAGTTTTTTAATTATATACTAAATTAGCACATTTTTTTTTCACTTGAGAAGTCTCAACCCCCCAATAGAGACTTCTGTTAGACACTGCTCTGTTTCTTTCAATATGTTCCAATAAATTTTCTGAGTAAACTTGATCAGAATGCAACATTGCCTCTGCCTCCCTCCCCCTTTGGACAAAAGTCTCAGTTAACCTATAATAGGTTGACTCTACCAAGGAGCGTATGGGGAGATTGCGCAGGCCCTTTAAGACCTTGTTGATGACTCCGCAAGGTTTGTTGTCATGTGGCCCCAACGGCTCCCTCCATCATACCATTGTAGCCACTGTTCTTTTTCTATATCATCTAACCACGCCACAGCCTCCTCACCTTCTTCCCTCCGGACTTTTCTTTTGTATAGTTCGGCGGTATATTCATTCATGGAGTATCCTGAAGCAAGAAAATATAACTTTGTTAAGACTTACTGTATTAAAAAATGAAGGTCACATTAAGACTTATTGTATTAAAAAATGCTCACCCATGTTGATGACATGTTTCTTGGCAGTCCCATTTTTGAAATGTCTCATGAAGTTTTGAGCTATGTGTCGAATACATAACACATGCTTCCAATTGCTGTTTAGACGTCTAACTGCACTTTTGATAGACTCGTGTCTATCTGATATCAAACAGAGACCATCTTGGGGTGTGACCCACTCTCTTAAACGAGATAGGAAGAAATACCATGCATCACTTGTCTCACCCTCGACAACGGCATATGCTATTGGGAAGCAGTTGCCCCTTCCATCTTGAGCAATTGCCATTAGTAGGGTTCCTTTGTACCTACCGTACAACCATGTTCCATCAACAGACACAACAGGCTTGCAATAATGAAATCCCTTGATGCACGGCCCAAAACTCCAAAAGATGCGGTGGAAGATACCCTTACCAGCAACTTGTTGTCCAGCCTCAATAAAAGGTAACCTTTGAAGGTCGACCTTAGTATCTGGAATGTAGTAACTTAAAGCTAGGAGCCACTTTGTTACCTGGTTGTATGACCCCTCCCAATTACCGTAAATCCTCTCGATGGCCTTTTGTTTTGCAAGCCACGTCTTCCTATAAGTACTTGTGTACGTGAACTTTTCCCTTATGTGTGCAATCAACACTGAGACTGAGATTGTCGGATCAGATCTAACGAGTTGCATGATACTGTCACACATTAAATTTGCAGTTAGTTGTCGGTGATCTTGTGAAAGAGTCCCTGATGTGCATGTGTGTGGCCCTTGTAATTGTGTAATCTCCCAAACTTGAGATCTTTTGCCGAGCCTTACTGTACACTTCCATGGACAAATTACTTGCACACAACTAACCATCCATCTTTCTGTATTTGAATAATCGACTTTGAAGTCTAGACACTGGTTTAGGTGGTATGTTTGGATAAAATGTTGTGCCATTTCTTTAGTTTGGAATCTCATTTTCTTCTGGAGGTGGTTAGGGTCCTCAATGGTACAGTCTCGGTTCCTATCCATGGAATGGCCAAACTCATCATCTTGTTGTTGGATGTTGTCATCTGTGATGTTGCGAAAGTGTGGTGGAGGGTCATGGAAAGAGACGGTCGTTTGTGGGCTTGCTAAAATAGGTTCCTCCTCATCATGGCGCTGAAGAATATCATCTTCATCGTCACTAAATTCCCCAACCTCTTCATTATGAACACCTGCAATAATACTAATAGGTTGGGTGTCTAGAGGGTTACTTGTGTTTAGGTCAATGGGGTTTACTGAAGATGATGGAGTGGATTGAGTGTTTACATATGCCCTTGGTTCAACATAAGGTAAGTGGGTTTGGAAAGATGATGGAATGAATTCAGGGTATGAAGCTGGTGTTTGGGTTTCGTAAGAAAAGTTGTTTTCTGAAAAAGGATTTTGTGTTTGGGTTTCGTTAGAAGGAGCATCCATCACATCTGCATACACTTCAGGGTAACGGTATCGTCCGAACATAGAAGGAGCATCCATCACATTTGCATTCCTTGAACACACCTAACATCATATCCACATCATCATCCGAACATAGATGCAACTCCTCATAGAATTTATGGCCAGCTGAAAGAGTTGTAGGGTAACGGTATATAAGACTAACCACCTTCTTTGGATGAGGTGAAGAGATTTTATTTTCGATTGTTTGTTTTAGCTCATCTAGTTTGAATTTTGACCGAAGTTTCACTAAGCATGAGCTATCACATCTAAAGACAATACCTTCTGTTGGTGTTTTATCCACATGTCCATTGAAATAGACTGTGATAAAAACAGGAGCCATGACAAGAGTTGTTTGAAGAAGGAAGAGTGGAATAGGTGTTTGAAGAAGGAAGAGTGGAAGAGGTGTTTGAAGAAGGAAGAGTGGAAGAGAATGTATTTATAATAGGTGTTGGATGATCTTAACCGTTGATTTTAGGGTTTAGTGTCGGTAAAATCTAGGCCGTTGTTTAGTGTCGGCAAAATCTAGGCCGTTCTAAATTTAAAAAAATTATATCACATTATCATTATTTCCTTTGAAACCTCATTATCATTACTCTCGGATGCTCTCCACTTCACCAACCCTATAATTTAATTTTTCAAACCTCATTATCATTATGTCCATATACTCTTTCACATTATCATGATGAAGAGTGGAAGACAGATTTGATGTCACTCACAGCAACTTTGACCAGCATCTTTGTGACCCTCCATGTGTGTGTTGACAACCCAGCTCACCTTCCATGTTACCTTCAATTAATTTTGCAGGCTTTGCTTGGTTTGTGGACAACTTGCCCTGTTTTTTTAAAAGTCTCGGTGCAATTATTTTACATGTATAATTTAAGTCCGTAAGTACTAATTAAACACATGAAACCGTAGCACTATAACTCTACTATAATGTCATATAATTTTTTAAATTTTTATAAATTAATAAAAAGGGTAAAAATTGATCTAAACATGCTGAAAAAGTCATTTTTTAGACTTTGAAAAAACTGTTTTTAGTCATTTTTTCAATTATTTTACATGTATAATTTAAGTCCGTAAGTACTAATTAAACACATGAAACCGTAGCACTATAACTCTACTATAATGTTATATAATTTTTTAAATTTTTATAAATTAATAAAAAGGGTAAAAATTGATCTAAACATGCTGAAAAAGTCATTTTTTACACTTTGAAAAAACTGTTTTTAGTCATTTTTTCAATTATTTTACATGTATAATTTAAGTCCGTAAGTACTAATTAAACACATGAAACCGTAGCACTATAACTCTACTATAATGTCATATAATTTTTTAAATTTTTATAATGCTAATAATGTAGTTTAGCAGAAACAATAATGCTTGTCTTTACTTGTCAAAAAAAGAATGCTTGTCTTTATACTCTTTTTCAAACCTCATTATCATTATGTCCATATACTCTTTCACATTATCATGATGAAGAGTGGAAGACAGATTTGATGTCACTCATCTCACCTTCACGTGTGTTGACAACCCATCTCACCTTCCATGTTACTTTCAATTAATTTTGCAAGCTTTGCTTGGTTTGTGGAGAACTTCTATTAATATCCAACACTGAGACACAATCTCTACTCACAGTTCTCTACTCTGAGATACACAATCTTCTCTACACTTCTCTACTTTTCATCATTAATTCATCAACACTTCTCTACTCTTCTATATGGCTTTGTTGCGAAAACAGTGTGTTCACAGGTCTTCTGAAACCAGTTACGATAAAATTTCAACACAAAATCATTTTAACATTGAAACTCCAGACCCCCAGATTAGAGGCTTGATACATAATGCTGGGTTTCTAAATGTTTCAACTCTTGGAAAATTCAAAATAGATCCTTCCTTGGTGACGGCAATGGTCGAGCGCTGGAGACCAGAAACACACTCGTTTCATCTTCCAGTTGGGGAGTGCACAATAACTCTCCAAGATGTAGCGTTACAATTGGGTCTACCCGTAGAGGGTTACGCTGTTTCGGGATTAGGAAGGACCAAACGTGAATATGATGAGCTATGCCAGAGACTTTTGGGGAAAACACCGCCAAATGATCAAAGGAAGGGGAACGAAGTCAAGCTTAAGTGGCTTGAGAATGAATTTAAAGTTGTTCCCGTAGATGCTCACGAACGCATAGTGGAATACCATTGCAGAGCGTACATGCTGCGATTAATTGGGGGGTATATACTCCCTGATAAATCATCAAGTCGAGTTCACTTGAAGTATCTACCCCTATTGGAAAACATTGAAAATGTTTCACAATATAGTTGGGGTTCGGCATGTCTAGCGAACTTGTACAGAGAAATGTGTAAAGCTTCTACACCGTCCTCAAATTGCATGGGTGGATGTACTTTGCTCTTACAATCATGAGTTTGGTATCGCATGTCGTTTCTAGCCCCACAAGTGAGCCGTGTTGTTGAGTGGCCACTAGCAAAAAGGTAAACAAAGTCTTGTGGTAATTTTATGGTTTAGTAACTATTTTACTCTTTAATAGTAAAATCGTTCTTTGTTTCTACAGATGGGTTCACAGGGGTTTAAACTTCACCAATACTCCTGCTACCATTGATGACATAAGGTCAAGGATAGACCACATGACAGTAGCTGAAGTAAGTATAATTAATTTTCGTTATGTCAAAATTTGTAAACAATGCAGAATGGCTTGTTACTAACTTAATTTTTTTTCAGTTTAAGTGGTTGCCGTATAAAGAACTTCAACTCAATCTGCCAGAAATAGCATTCCAACACAGTAGGATATGGAGTGCAAAAACAGCGTTGGTCTGTTTTCAAATTGTGGAATGGCATCAAACAGATAGAGTTAAAATGCAGTTTGGCCTAATGCAAGATATACCTCCTCCACCCGAGAACTTGGACAATTTGTACGACCTCGACATGCGAGGAAATGTGGAAGAAAACTGGCTAGTAAGGCTTGGTCAATTTATTCAGTGCTGGGATGATAAAGAACAAGCAGTTATTACCGGCCACTCGTTACAGGGAAAGCCCATCAATATAGAAGAATATATGATGTGGCTAACAACAAACTCTAGGTTATATCTGTCTATCAACGAACAACTAATGGAACCACGTGGTACAGGTGGAGTTAATGAACAACAAGAAGCACCAACTAGGGAAACAAATCAATCTCAACATCGCAGCCGTAGACGACGTGCAACACCTACTCGGCCAACCGTTGAAGAGAGCGAAGAGCCTATGCCTCACCGCCACTCCACCTACAACCCACCAACATATCAACATTATGAGTCGGCCAACCAGTCAGTAGAATACACGCCTCAACCATATAGGTATTCTACGGCTTCTTACGACCAGGATTTTTTAGGTCCTTTGCTTAGTCCCGATTATAATACGCCGGAACCATATAGATATTATCAATCTATTTTGGAATCTGGACCAACATGGAACCCCGACCAGGCAGGACCTAGTTCATCAACAGGGTACCAATACGAACAACCAGTTACCCCTGCACCTGACCACACTGAACAAGACCTACCAGCACCACGTCCACGTCGTAACCGTCGACCGCCACGTTGTGGGACTGGGCACCATCTAGGAGAATAAAAATTTGTCTTTCAATTTATTTGTACAACTCTTGTAATCTTTTGTAATATATAATTTCATAAATGAGTTTAGTTGATAAATTAATATTAATGTTTCAATTATATTTAGTTTTACATATTTATTTATTTAATAAATAAATATGTTGGAATTTATTAATATAAATACAAATTTAGTATATATAAAATACAAATTTAATATAAATAAATATATTAATTTATTAATTAAACTAAATTTTAAAATTATTTAGTATATATAAATAAATAATTTGTATTATTAATAATATTAAAATTTTAAAAAAAAAACATGTTGAGAAGTCTCAACTGAGTTTTTAAAAAAATTTGGTTTTTTCAGTTGAGAAGTCTCAACCCGTCAACTGAAAAAACCAAATTTTTTTAAAAACTCAGTTGAGAAGTCTTGACCCGGGGTTGAGACTTCTCAACTGAAAAAAAGTGTGCTAGTTTGGTATATAATTAAAAAACTGTATTATATTGGAAATTGTGCTAGTCATCGGTAAAGCCGGTGAAAATTGCGCACAAAAAACATAGTAACCAAAAAAACGAACATAAAATTAAAATAAGAAAGAAGCTTATTTACAAATTGACATAAGTACCCAAATAAAAATTAAATGCGATAGTGAGAGTAAGAACATAAAAAATATATCTTTACTAATATGAAAAATAAACTCTAAATTATAACTAAGTTACATAATTAAAACTCAACAGTTATATTAACTAGACCCTGCACCCGTGCAATGCACAGGTAAAGCAGATTTACCATATATCTAAAATCATATATATAATTGATTATACTTTATTTTGTTGATTTGTCGAAAACATATGTTCACCAATATGAAAATCATCATAATGATCATCGTAAAAATATCTCAACCAACTAATAAAGAATGTAAATTCCAATAACATTAAAACTATTTGTCTATTGCAAATTCTAATGAAAGAGGATGCATTACTTATTACTTTTTTTTTGAAGCAATACTTATTACTTATAAAACACTAAACATAAGATTATATGAAATAAATACAAAACATGAAACTAGGTGCGAAAAAAAATACAAAACATAGAAACTAAAATTCTTGATTTAATGGAAAAGCAATACAGATAAAAAAAAATGTTAGTTGCAGGTCGGTCCATAAGTGGAAAACTAACTTTAATGAAACAGTTAAAAGCAAGTTGTTTGCTTCCGAAATATATTAATGAAACTAAAGAAACTAAATAAAAAGTAATTTTGTTTCACTAATTATACCACAAAGTATTAATATTTTAAATAAAATCATGTTGCAATTAGAAAAGAGAAAACAGACACAAATCAAGATAAAATGTAATTGAAATAAAATGTGTTTTTACACTAATTTGTTTCCTATTCTCATATTTATTTAAGGTTCAACAAAATTACCACATTTATGTAAGTTGGGAAGAAAACAGGATAAGGTTGACTGAAGAGAGGGTTATCTTTGAATTCAAGATTATGGATGAGTGTCATATGTTGGCAACCCATTTTCCTAAATCTACTTTAGTCCATATTTTTAGAGAATGTAATAATTTTGCCCATTTGTTAGCTAAGTGGGCTACCAAGAATTCTGATTAAGTGTGGTTAGTAGTTGCTCCACCTATAATCTGGGATATGATTGTTGTAATCAAATTGTTCACTCTCTCTTTTGGTTTTTAAAATGAGGTATTACTTTCATAAAAAAAAGGAGGTGAGCTCAAATTTCTTTTGCATGAACACTATTTTTTCTACTTGTGGGTACCAATCTGTTAAGGAAAGTGCAGCTCTTGTTGAGTGATAGAGAAGAGAGATCATGAATGTTGAAAGATCTTTGAGTGAGATGGTGAGTGTGAGAGAGACATGATGAGTGGTGAAAGATTTTAGTGATATAGTAGAGCTTCTGGTGAAAGATTTCAGTGATGTGTGGTTAGAAGGTTCTCGATATGTATAACAATAAGGCTTAAATATATGTTTTGCCTCTGCAAATATCACCATAATCTAGTTATACCCTTGTAAAAATAAAAACTTTAATATTACCCTTGCAAATATAAATCGCTTACGGTTATGCCCCTCGGTCAGTTTCTCATCAAAAAAATAATTTAAATAAGGTTTAAATATATGTTTTACCCCTGCAAATATCACCATAATCCAGTTATACCCCTGCAAATATCACTATAATCCAGTTACGCCCCTGCAAATATCAGCATAATAGGGCCATAACTGGATTATGGTGATATTTGCAGGGGCAGAACATATATTTAAACCTTATTTAAATTATTTTTTTGGATGGGAAGCTGACCGAGAGGCATAACCGTAAGCGATTTATATTTGCAAGGGTAATTTTAAAGTTTTTATTTTTACAGGGGTATAACTGGATTATGATGATATTTGCAGGGGCAGAATAGATATTTAAGCCTAACAATAGTTAATATTAGAAATACCAAAAATCAATTCCAGTAGTTTTTGTTTTTGACAATGTTTAGCTAACGTGTTGAAAACGAAAGGTTTAGCTATTTTAATAAATGGCACGTGGTTGTCAAAACAAAATGACACGTGATCTACTGTGCTATTTCCGATGAGAAAAATAGGAAACTTTCTTTTTACCCAAAATATAGGGAACGCTTAAAAATTAATTTATATGGCAAATTAAGGCTCTGTTTGGTAAAAAATAGCGGATAAACTAGCGGATAGCAGATGAGCTTATAGCGGATAAGCTAGCTGATAGCGGATAGCTTATAACAGATAAGCTAGCTGATAACGAATGAAGTGTTTCGTAAAATTAGCGGTTGAACAAGTTGATAAATATAAAATGACATAAAAGGACATGTTTAATTAATTGTTAGGTTTATTTAATCAATTATAAACTTTATTTCTATAAATTCATAATAATCAAACTAACTATTAAAATATTTTTAAACTAATTTTTAATATTTATATTTTAATATCTAATTTATACATTTTTTAAATCTAACTTATATAGTGCTTTTTTTTTTTGAATTCCAACGTGTTTTTGGGGAATTCTAACTTATGCAGTGCACTGATAGTGAACGGAAAAAAAAACAATATCTACTTATCTAGCATTTCACATAAAACATTGAAGAAGAAATACAAATAAAAGATGATGAGGTTGAAGTAAATGACTGCAGTTTTTTTTTTTTGAATGTAAAAAGATAAAAAGGAACTTCGCGCAGTACGTTGTATTCCAAATTGGAAATATAAAAAATTAATTTTAGTGGGACAAATATGAGATGTTATAAAATAATAAGGGTAAAAAGGTCTAAAAAGTTAAAAAGCTATAAGCTCAAACGCTATTTTAAGTAGGGTTTCAAAAAATGTTATAAGCTACCTTCAAAACGCTACCTGCTACTGCTTGCTAAACACCTCTAATTTTTCTCATCCGCTATTCGCTAGTCAAATCCGCTATAAGCTAGCGGATGTGACTTGCCAAATAGAGCCTAAATGGCATGACCCAACCATTTCTATAGGGAATTAACCTGAAATCTGGTAGAGAAAAAACCTGAAACGTGGTGAGGTTTCAGAGAGAAAAACGTCATTATCTTCGATAGATATTAGCATCGCCAACTTCAAGCAAACTTGGTAGAGCATACTAGTATTTGGAAGCGATTCGGACAGGAGAATAACAAAAGTTAATTTACTATATGTATTAGTTATCTTCTATTCCAGTCAAAACATAATTCGTTGCTTTTTTTTATCCAAACACAGTACAGAAACTTTCAACCAAACACAGTACAGAAACTTTATCGACATTAATCCATCGACATTAATTCATTTTGATGGTATGCATAGAGAGTACCTTCAGAAATTCCACTATGTCCACTTACTCACTGTCTATCATATCAATCATATTATCTTCCTCGACATCGGGAGAACCCCTACCATCTCTTCTCTCCTAACGTCTGTTATTAGGTGCAAATAAGGATCTTTTCATAGTAGGATGGCAATTGCACTACCTGCCCTTGCTTTCATAGTAGTTTTTTCTTGCTTTCTTTTGCTTTTCAAGGTTAAGAATCTTCTCTTCCAGCTTCAACGCTTTAGTTTGTAACCTCCGGATTTCAAAAAATTTCCTAGAAAAAAATAAAAATAAAAATATATAAATATAAAATCTCATAAAATATATAAATATAAAATCTCATAAAATATATAAAATCTAACAAATAATACTTTACCTGATACTAACAGCGATATCCTCATCAGTCTCATCATCAGTGATACCAGTTGTATTCTCATAAAATAACTGAGTCCATTTTTCCATCAAGCCTCTTTTGTTGCTCATGAAAATCGCTCTAGTTACTTGTTTCCGACGAATAACCTAAACAAAATAATAAGTGTTATTATTATTTTCAAAATTTAAAAAATTAATATATATGCAAAGGGTCCTACTCCGTACCATTTTCAAATCTCTGAGCTGACGTTCAGCTTCACGAATCTCAACATTTTTGTCATCTATATATTTTTTAACAGGAGTGTGATCCAAATACTCTTTGTAAACGTAGTGGAGCCTTCTTGTTCTCTGATTTCTCTGCAGCCATAATAATATAAACTTGAATATAATAACCATAATATTAATCATAATAATTAATGGATACATCATTGCAAAATCAGAATTCAATTCATAGATGGACAGCTTGTGAATGCCAATTCCCTCCCAAATCCCAAACTAACTCTACCTTATCTAACCATTTTCCCTCCCCTTTCCAATTGACAACTAAGCATTTGGTTATGAATCTCTCAATTCACTCTCTAGGCTATGAATCCCTCCCATATATCCTATTTTATTAATGGTTCCTAACAGAATGCAAAAATTGATGATCAATCTCACTTACTAGATATTTTGACTTAATTTTCATTTCCTCGTTATGACTACATATAATCATATTTCAAGTATTCCACGCATTTAATTAGACTGAATGCAAAACTAATTAGTGTGAATGCTAGTTACATGTTTTTGGCTACGATATTTCAATTTATTAATAGAGTCCTTATGCCTATCAAAAGTTGAATAAAGAAAAGAAAGAAAGAAAAACAAAAGAGAAAATGTAACATGATATATTTATCATATTGTACAGATATATAGAGGAATAAAAACTTGTCTAAATCTGAACACCAAAAAAAAAGGAAAAAATTAACACAAAAAAGATTGTCTAAATCTTAAGAGAAAAAAATCTCACGATCATCAACATCATCATCATCATCATCATCATAGTATAAATTAACAATATGATCTACATGTATAAATTAACAAAAATGTTGGATAACAAATATGAATGTAAAGTTTAAAATGCATGAATCCAACAAGTCTACAATTATAGATAATGCATGTTAATAATAGTTGCCGGTGTGTGTGAGTGAAGAAAATCGGAAAATGTAACGAAATGTGGTGAAAGCAAGATTCATGAAGTAAATTCAATTGAACGAAGAAAAATAAAGTTCATATGAAGATTATGAAGACGAGTAGACGACTCGCTCTGTTTCCTGACAATGCGTAACACAATGTAGATGCAGAGAAATGAAATTTTCAATTGAAAGATTAAAAAGAAAGTTCATATGAAGATAATGAAGGTGAGACGACTTATTTCAAGAAATGCCTTTGTTTCTACGGAGATTTTCATTTGAACGATGAAAAATAAAGTTCATATGAAGATTATGAAGACGAGTGGACGACTCGCTCTGTTTCCTGCAATGCGTAACACAATGTACATGCAGAGAAATGCATATGAAGATGATGAAGATTAGACGACTAATTTCAAGAAATGCCTTTGTTTCTACGGAGATTTTCATTTGAACGATGAAAAATAAAATTCATATGAAGATGAGGATGACGAGTAGACGACTCACTCTGTTTCCCGCCATGGATGAATCTTTGCTTTTCCCTCTCTTTTTTTCAACTGCTCTAATTTCTTACTGATGTGGATCTTTCTATAGTTGAGAAAGACGAGACGTGACCTTTATGCCCCTTATTATAATCAAAATACAACAAATTCTATCAAAAAAGTTTTACCGGATCCCAAATTTTGTTAACCGGATTTCAAAATCTTGTATTGCCGGATTTGAAATTCTATCAACATACAACAAATTAAGTAAAATCTCATCTATGCCCCTTATTTTGACAAGTCATTCTTTTAAGAACAAAGAAAGTCTAGAGTGGGAAAGGATAGAGCGGATATTTCCTTATTTTGAGAGGACTCACGTTTGAGAGATGGTGGGATGCGGTTACATCGCGTAACAGAAAAAATGCATCCATAAACGCCACCGCAGAGAGAAATTGACTAAAAATAACAAAGGCATAATATAAAAATATCTATAATAATACAAAGCAAAATGTTTCTCAAGGTCAATTATCCTAGGTGTCACTCATACATTAATTTGATAAACAAATAATAAATGTGAATCCAATTAGGTACACCTATAATAAAATAAAATGAGTTAATATATATTAGAAAATTAAAAAATAAATAAAATTCAAACACTCTTTATGACATTAAATTTGTAACTTGTTATGAAATAAGCAAAATTATATCATAAGAAGAACAAGAAAATGAGAGGAGAGAAGATAAAAGTCTTTGTATTTCTCTTCAAGTGCGTCTTTACATATGAGAGTGAGCCCTATTTATAGGGTGGGGATTGGCAAGTGATTGGTCAACATAATGACCACTACACAAGGATAATAAAGGAGATGATGGGAGAAGAGAAATGGACATCCATATCCAATAATTTTCATAACACTCCCCCTTGGATGTCCATTGAGGATATGCCTCATTAAAACCTTACTAGATAAAACCCAGTGGGAAAAAATCTAGTAAAGGGAAAAAGAGTACGATATCCTGTCAGTGAGAACTGCCTCGTTAAAAACCTTTTCAGGAAAACCCAATGGGGCAAAACCATGGCAAAGGAAAAAAGAATGCAGCTTTTCTCCCCCTGAATGAAGCGTAACTTTAGAATATGAATTTCAACATCTAGAGTTTCTCCCTGATTGCATATGGAGCAATCAACTCTGTTGTCACTTGTGATGTATCCTCTTTTCATAGAGCTTTGAAGTCAGTATTTTCTTCAAAACATCTTCTTTGAGTTGTTGACATTTCGGCATAAAATGAAGATGTAGGAACTATAGGTTGTTTTGTAGATCAAAAATAAATTTCAATGTCACCACATGTAGATAATAGATGACTTGAGATCTGACTTCATCTAGATCAGAAAAATACTTTGTATCTGCATGGTTAATTTGTGTAACATGCATAATATGGTTTATTCATTAGGATAGTCAAAAATGAAATATGCATCCCACTTTGTTCTAATTCCTTTTGGTTTGTAATGAAATATATTGCTACTAATTATCACATAATATTATCATGTCAAGGGATATAACATTTGGTAATATGCAAGCATGCTTTCATAGTCTTCAGGACTGAGATATTTCATATGTACTAAATAATTCCTGCAGATCAATCTGAGACTTTCTTTCTCAATAGAATTTAGTTAAAGATATTTTCTTTTATCTTGAATCCTTCTAGGATTTTCCATGTAGAGGTTACCTACAGGTCCAACCTCAAAAGTCCATCAGATATAATTTGATGTCATTCATCTAGAGTTCTTTTGTTTGGACATTCTATAGTTTTTTATTTGAAGCTCTTCAGGAGTTCTAATAATATTTATGTCATCAATATAGACATCAGTTATAGAAAATTCTTTCCCAAATACTTTTATAAAACTATATTGATAGGTGATGTCATTTTTGTATCTCTCCTTTAGAATATAAATTTACACGTTTATCCCATATGTGTTCAAATTATATTCTCTCATGAAGGGATTGATTCAATTTAAGTGAGAATTCGAAAAGTGTGTATTAGAATATTAATCCTTCAGGGTTCTTCAAATAATTATGACTATCAAATGAGTCATACAAAATAAGCTGTAGCAACATTCATCTTGTGAAAATTGAGCTCTTCATGTGCTACAAGGCTAATTAAGTACTGAAAAATACTTGTATCCACCCTTGAGCAACATGTCCAGCTTTGAATCTCACCATTCTCATTCTATTTTTGCACCATAACCCATTTGTATTCGTCTGCTTTCACACCTTCAGGTGTTTGGACTACAAGTCCAATAACTTTTGTAAAGCTAGTTTAATTCTGCTTCAATTTCATCTTTAAATTTTGGCCAATTCTAACTTTGTCTACAATCTTTAATAGACTTTGGTTTATGATCCTCACTATCATTCATCACATTTAGCGCTATATTATATGTAAAATCATTGTCAACGTTGACTTCGTTTCGGTTCCATCATTTTTCATTATTGACATAATTCATTGAGATCTCGTTAATTTCATAATTTGTCAGGTACCTGATCAGTTCTTCTGGAACTAAAATGTCAATTATGTCTGAAGACTCTTATAGAGTTTCTATATCCTCGCTTGGACCATCTTACTTTTTAGCTCCATTTCTTGTTCGAGGATTTTTATCTTTGGAACCGATTGGTCTACTACGCTTCAAGCGCTGTTGAGACACATTTGCAATATTTGATTGTCCAACAGGGACATCCATTTTATTGGAGCATTAGCAGCTGATATCTATGATTTGGTCACATCTTTGGATCAGTGAATGCATAATTGGTAGATTATTTGCTAAGCTTTGCAAATGAATTATCTTTTGAACTTTTAGTTCACATTGTGTAGTTTGAGAATCAAGATGAGACAATGATAATTCATTCCAACTGATCTATTTTTTCAGCTGCTTATTCTCTCCCCCTAATATTGGAAATTTAATTCATCAAGTGATAATCATCAAACTGGACTATAAACAAGTCTCCAGATGTTTTCTCAAGATACTTTATTATACGTGGAGATTTATATCCAATATATATTCCCAAAATTCTTTAAGGATCCATCATAGTGCATTGGGAGAAATTGGAATATACACTGCACATCCAAAAATTCTAAGATGGGAAATATTAGTTCGTGACCAAAAACCAAATGTAAAGGGGAGGAGTTATGATAACTTGTTGGCCAGATGCGAATCAACATTGCAATGTACAAAAGTGCATGTTCCCAAGTAAAAATTGGAAGTTCTTATCTCATAAGTATTGGACATAGAACTAACATTAGACGTCTAAAGAATGGTTCTTCAAGACCATTTTATGAATGAATGTATACTAAGTGATGTCCAATATCATACAACATTTATCATATGCTTTCAAGGTATTTCAAATAATGACCTCTTACTCAAATTAGTGGAGCAAACAATCTCACAAACTTCTGGTTGTGAGTTGACGATATATATGTGGCCATATAGTTGATACATCAATTAAGATCACAAATATCTAAATGGTCCACGTGATTAGTGGACTCGTTTACAAATATCACATTTTATAAGTTTTAGAATTTCGAGAGACTTTTCTCTCAAATTGCCAATTTCTTTTGGGAACTAGTGAACACAAAAATTAGTAAATTAAAGAAACAACTGGCTCTTTGAATAGAAGTTCACATTAAAAAATATTAACCATTTTTTGCATCATTATATATTTGGGATGGTCCAACCGATCTTGCCAACAACAAAATTATTATGATATGTAATTGTAGTACAAATTGGAGAAAAAGCAAACAATTCTTCCACTACACTTATTTTATCCGTAATGTATCTCGTTATATAAAGATATTCAACATATTCATATCTTGTTTCAATGTGATATCTATTTAGACAAATATCTTTGAAACTTAATAAACTTCTACGAAACTTAGGGGAAAACAATGGATTCTCGATGTGTAAACTTAGATAAGCAAAATAGTAAACTAGATTCACTTGTGCAGTGCAGTGATACATAGAAACAATTATTTGTGCAATCCTTCAGGAATGCATGAATAATGGATTTATTGTTCTTCTGGAACTGTATCACAAATTTTCATCAACAACCATATTCCATTTGTTCTTCAGGAACTATATCTCAAATCTAAGCGATGACGAAAAAAATCTTGCTTTGAGCAATCTCTAATGGATGCTTGAACATTTTTTCGAGCTCTTTCAAAAACTATATAACAAACTTTCACACTTTGAGCAATCCTATAGGATGCTTGAATGTTGAATTCTTCGGGAATTCTTCAAGAATAGAAAACATGATAATCATGGTAGCTAAATAAAATTTCTATATAAGAAATATAAACATGATAATAAGTTAGATTAACTGTAAGATAGTAGATAAAAACATACCTTTGTCAAATAACCTCCAAGCTGATTATAAATTTTTTAATAATAGTAGATTAGCTCTTTCGAGGCCTTCAATTATCTTTGATAGGCCAAATATAGTACTAACATTAGTTTCCCACTTTACTAAATAAGAGAAATATTTTGTTTCCTTTAAAATTGTGTCGGTAGTTCTGCTATCAACGAAACTCATATCTCCATCAGGATCGGTAAATAAGTCAGCAACATCTAATTGAGTACTATCCATATTACTGTCATCTTCATAAGATAAATTTGTCTTAATCTTTTTATCTTCAATTTTAAGTGATTGTTGATAGAGATGAACAAGATGTTTTGGCGTACGACATGTACTACCTCAACGACCTTTGCCTCCACAATGATAGCAAATATTTTCATTATTTTTCTTAATCTGCCCATTTTTTTTTTGCAATCTTTACAACACTTTTCCACTACTGGTGGAAAATAAATGTTCTTGTAATTTCCGCTGCGACTATGATCAAGACCATGATCAGAGGTTTGCCGATAGTGATCGTGTGTTGCTACATTCACTTCTGGGAATGAAGCATTATAGTGGGACGAGTCTCATGATTTTTATCAGAAATTCATTTGCTTGTAATGCATTCACTTCTGGGAATGGAGTATTACTAATGGGATGAGCCTCATGATATTCCAACGGCTTTTAGTGGAAGGTGTAACAACACCTTAATCAAGTAATAATATTTCTAGGAAGAAGAAAAGAAATAAGGTGATAAGATTATAAATAGAAGAATAATGCTACATATTTAATGTGTGATTTTGGGATTGAAATGAAATACAATATCTGAAAGTATGCATATCCAAAATAGAAAAAGCCCAATAAATAGCAACAGATACAAATATACTGGAGAGAACTCACCAAAGAGTTCAATAAATTCAATGAAAAGCAGCTTAAGGCTTCCCAGAGAGAAACCGCCAAACAACTCATTATAATCAACAAATGAGAGAGTTCATTATAGCCAAACAGTTCACATGATAGAAGCTTTATTATTGATATATTCAATCAATATACCGGTTACAGAATAAAAATATTTATGTTAACTCATAAACTAACCGCAACACGGCAACAATATTTATTAGTGAGATCACATAAATAAACTAAATAGTATTTATATTCATAAAGAGATAAGCATATGAACTATTTGTAATGATATGATATTTTAGCATATATTAGTATAGACACAAATACCTTATGCTACGAATAAATAATCTGATGTAGAACAAGAATATTACAACCAAGCAATAAATAAAACAAAAGATGGATGCTCTCAGGACCAAGTAATGTTGATCATAATCCGATTATAATCTAATGTTTCAGATGTTAATCTTTCGGATCGTCACCATATGTATAAATAAAAGAGTAAGAGAATATGGATGAAATATTACCTGAGTTGGGAGCAAGCAACAACCAATATTACCTTAGAACTTCGTGCTGATAACGTGTTATGAAATAAGCAAAATTATATCATAAGAAGAACAAGAAAATGAGAGGAGAGAAGATAAAAGTCTTTGTATTTCTCTTCAAGTGCGTCTTTACATATGAGAGTGAGCCCTATTTATAGGGTGGGGATTGGCAAGTGATTGGTCAACATAATGACCACTACACAAGGATAATAAAGGAGATGATGGGAGAAGAGAAATGGACATCCATATCCAATAATTTTCATAACATAACTGACATTATTGGAAGGTTATTATATAATTTATTATTCCGTTTTGCTTAAATAATAGAGTTTATATATGATATTCAATTGTATCGAGAATATGAACTAAAAAATTAATGGTATCCATATTTTTCCAAATCTAAACAATAAGTATGAAATAAAAAATAAAAATTAATAGTAGAAATTCTCTTTTGTTGACCACAAATAATAATTGTTCATTTTGTACAGAATTATTTTGAAGACGCGAGAAAAAATAGGACAAGAGTGAAAACTATATTTGCTATTTGGTGATAAAAATATTATATTATTTCTATTGATAAATTGGTCAGGTGTTATATTAATATTTAAAACTAATAGAAAGGAACTACACGTATTATATTTCACATAATGGTATAATAAGTATAATTAATAATTAATATAAACTAATTTGAAATGCAAAATAATTGTTAAAAAAATTTCTTAATTAACAAAGCATTGACTACCAAAACTCAAATTTGCTAATCAAGAAGTTTTCGTATTTAAAACATAAGCATGGAACTTTTTGTTACCAATTATTAATAGGTATTTAAAGTTAGTAAATAAATAAATATAAAAAGTAAAGACTTTGGTAAACGTAATAAAAAGAAGAAAAAAACTTTTTGGTAATAACCGAGACTAATCCCTCGAGCCGTGTGGGACCACAATGGGGCGGCAGAACTCTTCCTCGAGAGATTTAACACTGCTGCATACCCAATGCTAGATTTGAACCCAAGACCTTGGTTAAGCTGGAAGAGACCCACCATATCATCCAAGTGCTCTTGGGTAAAAAATAGGAAAAAACTGAGGTGTGGTTCCATAGGTGTATGTATAGTGTTGTTTTTTGATCACGACATTACACGTGGATTTGTTATTTATATTATTAATTATATTTTAGTTATTTTTTCAAACTAATCCATGTGTCGTGATGCGATTGAAAAACAACACCAACCACACTTATGTTTAGTCCTAAAACGTATTAAAAATAAATAATAGGAAATATATTAGAAGATATTATGATCTATTCATAAATGTAAATGTGCTTCTAGGATCTAAATATTTCACACCTATACTCAACTAAAGAGAGTTGTAGAGATATGTTCAACACCAACACATTTTTTTATCTAGCTTTTCTAGGATCTTTTTACTTTTTATTAGGTATATAGTTTGGTAGATATTCTTTAATTCCCTTATATATTTTTTCATGTCATATTTTTTCACAAAATTATTTAAATTCAATATTATGCACGAAATTACTTCCCGTGCATCGCACGGGTTACATACTAGTAACTAAAAATAACAATAAAGAATTTGATAGACTTTTGTTAAAAAAATAAGGCTTTTTTTTTACCCCTCAATATCACCTATACCCCCATTTTTCCCATTTGGACCAAAATAGCCCTAAGAAAACTTAAAAAAAGCAAAACTCTCATCATTTACGCATATATTCGGAAATCAGTAGCACCCCCTAATTTTTCCGAATTTACAACGTATTTTAGGAAATTTTTCATTGAAATTTCCGAATTTACACGTAATGTATATTGCCTGTTTTTCATAAAATTTCCGAATTTACACGTAAATTCAGAATGTATATTGCCTGTTTTTCATAAAATTTCTGAATTTACATGTAAATTCGGAATGTGGACCCTGAAAACACATTCTGAATTTACATGTAAATTCAGAAATTTCAGCGAAATACATTCTGAATTTAACTCTTTTTTTTTTTTGCTTCTTCAGTGGCAACCAGTCGAGGAAGAAACTGAGTCAGGCGAGTCATCTAGACCAACACCGCGACATGATCCTGGCACTAGGACGAGGGTCAGGTTGACTAGACAGGCTGGTCACGCTTTTGAGCGTTGGAGGCGTGTCCGACAGCGAGAGCATCAGGAGCCTGCTCAGCAGGACTATCAGAAGCAGCAGCAGCCTGACCAACCACAGTATTATCACGAGCCTGAGCAGCCTACTCAGCATTATCAGGAGGAGTCTGCTCAGCAGGACTATATGATGCAGGACGCTCAGCATGAGCAGGTACAGGAGCCTGCTCAGCATCACGCTCAGGCTGCTGCTGAGCAGCCTTTGTTTCACCGCTTGGTGGATCACCGCGTCAGTAGGCTACTCGCCGGGGAGGTAATAATAAGTAATTTGTTTATTTTTTTACCAAAAATTATTTAATTAGTTTTAATTATTTATTAATTACTTTTTTTACAGGACTGAGGTACGCTGAAGGTGGCATCTCACGGGGGCAAGATACCGACTATTAAACCTCGGGCGCACCACCCACATATTGCCGCATGGTTGCTGAAGGCCAACCTATATCAGCTGACGCCACACCTCTCAACAACATCAACCATGAGCTCATATCTGCTTTTGTTGAGAGGTGGCATTTTGAGACCAGCTCATTCCACATGCCGTGGGAGGAGATGGCCGTGACGTTGGACGACGTGTCCGCGTTGCTCCACTTGCCGCTCACCGGCAATCCTTTGACAGAGCATCTGCATCTTAGCACGGCTGAGACCGTTCAAGCTGGAGTGGATTTTCTGGTCTTAGATGGGACAACGTGTTGGAACGAGTTTAATTCCACTAGGGTTCCGGCATTCCGATTCAGAGTTTTGGAGGATGCCTACAGAGATAATATGCACCGCAGGCACTATGATCATGCAACACGGTGCTATTTGCTACACTTGTTAGGGGCACCATCTGCTCCGACAAGAGTCACACTTACGAGCCTGCTAAGTGGATTCTTCTTATTTCAAATTTTGAGACATGTGGCCAGTGGGCTTGGGGTCCAGCTGCTTTGACATTTCTCTACGACCAGCTGAACTTCCCCTCTTACTGGGAGACTAAGCAGATTGGCAGATACACTTCTCTGCTACAGGTAATTAATAAATTAATTACTTTTATTCTTTTAATTGGTTTTATTTATATAATTACTTATTTATTCATTTAATTATTTAATTTCAGTGCTGGATTTATGAGTACTTCCCCACCATCGTCCAACTGGGCTTCCACGTTGCAGCAGGTGGAAGAACTTTAAGTGTGATCATCTCAAGCTTAAAGATTTTCGGGAGCGGATCGATAACCTACAGCTGGACCAGGTCATTCTGACGCCTTGGGAAGACCACAAAGAGTAATCTCCTTTCCACACCATGTCCCATTTCAGAGGTTGGCTGCTCTGGGGCGATATTGTTGTGCCATATATGGCTGACCGAGTCCGCTGGCAGTTTGGCCGCATCCAGCAGATCCCTCCTGCACCTATTTTGGGATCACGTCCATCTGTGACCTCCATTTTAGAGATATTGTCATTCTATCCATCCCCAGCGCGATTTTTTCGTACTAGCAGACCCTGCAGGTGTGGCGGGTGAGTGCACTGATGATTGCCTACCATGGTATCAGAGGGTGTCCATTCCCCGTCTGACTCAGCAGATTCTGGCTTCGCTGATTCCAGAGCAGCATGTACCAGATCAGGAGCCTGTAGCTGAGGATGTTGGTCCACAGACCTATCAGGATGCGATGGATGCTGCCGCTGGACATATACTTGATGCCATGGGATATGAGGGAGGCATTCCAGCTGATGTATATGACAGCCTCCTTCAGGCTTTGGGACAATTAGACTTTCATCTATAGTTGTATTTATTTTCGTTTTTTTTTGTATTTGTACTCGTATTTTATCGACTTTATTATATTATGGTTTTTTCTTTTGTTTGTTATCGTTATCGTACTTTATCGTATTACTGTTATTTTTTGAGTTCCATTTATCGACTTAGACTGATTTTTTTTTAAAAAAAACTATTCTGAATTTACCTCGTAAATTCGGAATACATTTTTTAAAATATTCCGAATTTACACGTATTTTCAGAATACAATTTAAAAAAATGTATTCCGAATTTACACGTAAATTAGGAAATTTTCATAGCCCCATTCTGAATTTATGTGTAAATTCGGAAAGTTAAAAAAAGCATTTTTTTTAAAAAGGGGTATTTTGGTCCAAAAAGGATTTATGGGTGTATAGGTGATGATGATGGGGGTAAAAAAAGAAGCCAAAAAACAAAAGAACTTAATAGAGAATTATATGATTATATATTTTGTTTGAATATACTCTGTCTGAGTTTTTCAATTACAATCCTTCAATACATGTATAGTGTTTTATTATTACTAGTCTCTCACCCGTGCTCTGCACGGGCCTGAGTAGGTAGTTAATGATGAACAAAAAGTATTGTGGTGACATATAACGGGTAAATAGTTTAATGATTACTACGTAAGACGATTGGTAACAATGAGAAGGAAGATTGTCATTACGTGAAGCATTTATTTTCTATTCCGAAAGACCTCATTGTAGACAACATTTGTAGTGCTTGATGGAGAAACAGTAGAATCGTGTGCGATTAGAATCTTTAAGCCTTGTTTTGAGGTGACTCGAGAAAAAGCAACATACAACCGACTATGGGAAAAAACTGGAGTTGGCAAATATACCCCAACTTGCTTCAAAGGTTGACCCTGACTCTTATTGATGGTCATTGCAAAAGAAATCCCTATTGGAAATTGCCTCCGCTGGAACTGGAATGGGATTCACAAATCGGACTGTGTAAGAGTTAGGCGAGGTATGCAAACCTTGAATCCAATATTATGACCAGATATAACCTTTCATTCGAGGACAAATTCACCCGGGCGAGTGATTATTCTTGTGCCATTGCATAAACCAGCTATTTGATCAACATTTCTTAATAGCATAATTGGCACCCCTACCTTCAGATTTAACTTGTGGATAGGCAACTCAGAAGATGATATTGTGTTTAAGAATTCAACGGAATGAACATTGTCAACGCGATCAGTGTCCATGAGATCAAAATGAGGAGAATCTATGCTAAGGTAAGTTCTTTCTTCACCAGGAAGTTGTGCTTACATGTATTCATCGATATAGTTGACAATATCATTTTTCGGTTCCACGATTGCCCTATCTTGGTAGTATGTTAAATCCATCAACGAATCCAAGAAAGAAGGATATGTTGAGTTGACAATTGATGCAATCGGATCATGTGAAGAAGGTAACAGAATGTCATCTGGAATTGGGAGTTGGATATCATCATCTATAAGTAGACCAATGGATCCATCCTCAACAACTAAAATCCAATCAGAAAATTTCTTTCTTTCTAGACGATCAGCTGAGGAACTGTCTGCCAACAACCTCATTTTGGTGTTTAACGTCATAACCCCGCAATCACTCCATAAATAGGATGAGTTAATTGTGGAGCTGACAATCATTGGTCTAGTACCCTTTTGTATCACTGGAAGGATTTGACGGAAGTCTCCACCTAGGACAACAACTTTTCCTCCAAATAGTAACCCTCGGGATGATTGACAACCGTATATTATTCCTATTCCTATGAAAAATATATATGCATAGTAAACAAATAGTGAAGTTGGAGAGACCAGATATATCATTTACTTAAAATACATAAAAGGTAGCATAAAATAAAAGGTGATTAACGAAGTTTGGTTATCAAGGGCAAAGTAAAAAACACAATAATTCTTATGCAAGGCATTTTAAGGAGGAAAAGTGCAAGAGTTAAGGACCAATGCTGTTGAAATGTAAATTTAAGCATTGGAGGCTTAAATATATGAATGTTATATGCCCAAGATACACACACTAACCAAAGAGAGTTTACGTACATTCAACATTAATGAAAGTAACAAAGCAATTCCCACAAAATCATAAATGACCAAAAACAATCACGAAAGCATACATAATATAATATATACATATTGTCAACAGGATGTAGCAACTTTTAAATGTGTTGGAATCTTGTCAAAAATAAGGTGCTGGATTCTTGCATGAATTTTTTCCCCCTCAACAATATACAGATGCTTGCATTTCCGGTGTAAATTCTTTCTATCACCCTATAACAAAATAGTCTTTTACATCTCATGTTCCCAACTGGAAATGATAGGGGAATTTGTGGCTCATAACTATAGTTGATGATGACCTTTAGTGACATGGGTTTTAACTACCCTTGTTTCAGCAACACAACAGGCAAATCCTGCAAGCATATAATATTAATCTTTGTTTTTCAAAACGGTATTGGTCATAAATTGTTAAAAATTAGAAAGGAATCTGACCTATCAGGCATGAAAATAATAAATAAAAAAAGACGGAAAAAGCTAAAAAAACCCAAAGTAGAAGGAAATGAGTAGAGTAGCTACCAAGAAATCTATGGGGAGCTTCTCAGAATGGAAGGAAATTGTGCAAAAACAATGCTTTGTCCTAAAACCAATAAGTAAGTTTTCCATTATTAAATATCAAACAAACATCAAAGAAAAAACCATCAAAAAGAAAAACTTATTAAGGTTGGTATGGAGAGATTGTGCAAACCAAGCTGCTGCTGAGATTATGCAAACGAATCTTGCAATAATAAAAATATAAAAGTAATCAGATCTTTTCCCTATGAGCATATAAAAGAATAATAGTTGTCTAATTTTTCCGATGAAGGGATCTACAAATAATTGTTTATACCTTGAACCTGACTGTTTCAGCATCATAACAAATGTCACGTCAGTGAACTAACTAAATTGAAGAATGTAAGTAATTACTCAGCATATGAAAACATGCTTAGTCCTAATCTCTCATGAATATAATTAATCTGAATATGAATGAAATGATGGGTGAAGAATAGCAAAAACAATAAATCAAGAAGAATTGAAGAAAATATGCCCAAATGATGGAAGAAGAATAACAAATGCAATAAATCAAGAAGTGGTAAAAACCCTTCTACACCTTCGGCAACAGCAACAACACTTGCTGCAACACTTGTAACCAAAACAAAGCCAAATAATTACAAATGAGAGAAAATGGTAACTTCCAAGCATATATTTCAAGAGTACCAATTTATGGAAATATACTTCAAGAATAGCAAGAGTGTGTGCAGTAAAATTATTGTGCTATCAGTGGTGGATGTATGGGTGGCTCAGGAAACTACTGAAATGGTTAGCACAAAAATCACCTGAATATTTGCTACAACAGCTAAAAGCTAGGAAATGGAAAACTTAGTAGTTATATGTACGGACAAGCCCATCAGAAAACTTAGTAGTTATATGTAGGGAGTCCTGCAAAGTCCTTCCAGTAACCTATAAAACATTATAGAATAGATTATGAGATTTCTGTAGTATGATGAATATGACTGTTGGCAGCAGTTTTCAAATAATGACCACTAAAAGTTATAATTACAAAACAATGAACACAAAATTGTCTAAAAGGCTAACATCAAGAGAGAATATAAGGACATCAAAAATGAGAAAATTGAAACCATATTGCAGACATACCGATGCCATATATTGTGAAAGTGTCCTTCTCAATATAGATTCAATAGTAGCCTTTTGAAGATTTTTACTCCCAACATAACCAATAAGAATACTTTCAAGAACCTTCTTTCCAGGTCGAAATCCAGGGACCTATTGATGTAAAATAATGCTAAATTAGCTCATATAAATAGCTTGCTTCTTTTAAATTCCCAAACTGAGATCCATGAAAATCTTAAGCAATCAGCAAACCACTTTGCTAAATAGTGTTAAATACTCAAGTCATATAATATGATTGCCAAAAATTTGAAGACTGAAAATAAATTTAGTAACTTCAAATTTTGTATGGAAGTCAATGTAGAGAGCTTATAGGCTCCAATTTAGATAAAAAAAATAAATCATAAGCTGGAAATTCTCATGACAGATTACATAAACAGCACTTTATTCACAAAGAATAATAATTTGTTGGAACAATTTCTTTTGACCTGATTATGAAGGAAGATACTATTATATAATTATATAATTATGTAAAATATAAAGTAAGGTTAAACGATTAGAATATTCACAATAGCATCTGTTTAACCGTCGATCTTCTGAAGCATGCCAGGATAGTTATAAGTTGGTATAGCTGGTCTATGCACTTTTACTTTTACATTCGTTGGCTTTCCAAGGTAGTTCTATCATCTATGTCATTCTTATACCGTTTTAAAAAAAATACAGATTACCTTGTGTGAGGATGGAGCTTTTTCCTATGCTTGCTTTGTAATCCATTAACCACTCCAAGTGAAAAGAAAAGATAAAAAGGTAACAAATAGTTACCACAATATTCTCAAAAAAATCCTAAAAGTATAGAAATCAAAAGGGAAAAACATTTAACCATTGGTTCCTTGAAAATAGAGGACTTGTTTGTTTCCTTCAAAGGCTAATACCAGTTCTTTGGTACCTTCTAGAAAGTGAGAAACATAGATGCAGTAACTGATGAGTGGGGAAAAAACAGAGGAATATGCCTTTCTTAATAAGTATTTGCTGAACCGAAAAATGAGGTAAAAACTGCAAGGTTGAGCTAAAATTTTACATTAGATCTAATCATCCATATATTAAAGAAAAATATAAAACAGAGAAGAAAACTGATACCATACGTGTGCACCAACACCAAGTGTCTTATCCGAGGTTGAAGCATCCTTTATCTGCAACTTAAACGGATCCAAAAGTTACTACAAAATGAAGAAATCAGAAGATAGAGGGAAAAAAACAGCAACATAGACACACCAGAAGCTCCACCATGTTGTTGTCGTAGTTGGCCTGAACCACCGCGAGCTCCTCGTCGTTTTGGGTCACACTACCCTGACGGTGCGGTGTAGCCATTGACGACGCCCCGTCCCCTTACGTTGGCGGTGGATTTGATCCTCCATCTCTCTGCGCATCGCCATTCTCTCTCCCCCCCGCGTTTAAGTATCTCTCTCTACATTCTTCTTTTTCTCCCTTACATCTCTTCTCTAATTTCGGTTTTGACTTTCTGCTCTTCTTTCTCCCTTGTCGTCGGCGATGGCTTCTTCTTCAATGATGGTTGGAATATGAGGGAGGTTGGAGGGGATGGGTCCGATTGGTAGAAGAAGAAGAAGGGGATTTGGGAGGAGGAAAATCGAAATTCTGAATAGAGAATACAAACGGAGAGGGAGCGTATGAGAGAGAATATGAGAGAAAGAGGGAGCGTGTGAGAGAGAAGAAGAGGAATATTGTGTTGAGTCATGACTGTGTCTGTGTGAGAGAGTAGAAAAGGAATATTGTATAAACGTATAGGGCATCGTATATACGTATAGATTGTTTGCTGGTTTGTAGGTTTTTTAGTTACTTCAGAGAATACGTAGATGAACAGTGGTTTTTTAGTGTTGTTTTTTAGTTTTGCTTTATAAAAGAAGGGGATTATTATTATTATTATTATTATTATTATTATTATTATTATTATTATCATCATTATCATCTTTACTCACGAGGCAATATTCAGGATGGATAAGAAGGCTTGAAATGGTTTTCATGTGATGGCTTAGATAAATGAATGGGTAAGATTAGGATGGACACAAAACCCGGCAAAAAAAGGGTCCTAAGATTAAAAAAATTTTTTTTTCTAATATAGTACAGTTTTTTAATTATATACTAAATTAGCACATTTTTTTTTCACTTGAGAAGTCTCAACCCCCCAATAGAGACTTCTGTTAGACACTGCTCTGTTTCTTTCAATATGTTCCAATAAATTTTCTGAGTAAACTTGATCAGAATGCAACATTGCCTCTGCCTCCCTCCCCCTTTGGACAAAAGTCTCAGTTAACCTATAATAGGTTGACTCTACCAAGGAGCGTATGGGGAGATTGCGCAGGCCCTTTAAGACCTTGTTGATGACTCCGCAAGGTTTGTTGTCATGTGGCCCCAACGGCTCCCTCCATCATACCATTGTAGCCACTGTTCTTTTTCTATATCATCTAACCACGCCACAGCCTCCTCACCTTCTTCCCTCCGGACTTTTCTTTTGTATAGTTCGGCGGTATATTCATTCATGGAGTATCCTGAAGCAAGAAAATATAACTTTGTTAAGACTTACTGTATTAAAAAATGAAGGTCACATTAAGACTTATTGTATTAAAAAATGCTCACCCATGTTGATGACATGTTTCTTGGCAGTCCCATTTTTGAAATGTCTCATGAAGTTTTGAGCTATGTGTCGAATACATAACACATGCTTCCAATTGCTGTTTAGACGTCTAACTGCACTTTTGATAGACTCGTGTCTATCTGATATCAAACAGAGACCATCTTGGGGTGTGACCCACTCTCTTAAACGAGATAGGAAGAAATACCATGCATCACTTGTCTCACCCTCGACAACGGCATATGCTATTGGGAAGCAGTTGCCCCTTCCATCTTGAGCAATTGCCATTAGTAGGGTTCCTTTGTACCTACCGTACAACCATGTTCCATCAACAGACACAACAGGCTTGCAATAATGAAATCCCTTGATGCACGGCCCAAAACTCCAAAAGATGCGGTGGAAGATACCCTTACCAGCAACTTGTTGTCCAGCCTCAATAAAAGGTAACCTTTGAAGGTCGACCTTAGTATCTGGAATGTAGTAACTTAAAGCTAGGAGCCACTTTGTTACCTGGTTGTATGACCCCTCCCAATTACCGTAAATCCTCTCGATGGCCTTTTGTTTTGCAAGCCACGTCTTCCTATAAGTACTTGTGTACGTGAACTTTTCCCTTATGTGTGCAATCAACACTGAGACTGAGATTGTCGGATCAGATCTAACGAGTTGCATGATACTGTCACACATTAAATTTGCAGTTAGTTGTCGGTGATCTTGTGAAAGAGTCCCTGATGTGCATGTGTGTGGCCCTTGTAATTGTGTAATCTCCCAAACTTGAGATCTTTTGCCGAGCCTTACTGTACACTTCCATGGACAAATTACTTGCACACAACTAACCATCCATCTTTCTGTATTTGAATAATCGACTTTGAAGTCTAGACACTGGTTTAGGTGGTATGTTTGGATAAAATGTTGTGCCATTTCTTTAGTTTGGAATCTCATTTTCTTCTGGAGGTGGTTAGGGTCCTCAATGGTACAGTCTCGGTTCCTATCCATGGAATGGCCAAACTCATCATCTTGTTGTTGGATGTTGTCATCTGTGATGTTGCGAAAGTGTGGTGGAGGGTCATGGAAAGAGACGGTCGTTTGTGGGCTTGCTAAAATAGGTTCCTCCTCATCATGGCGCTGAAGAATATCATCTTCATCGTCACTAAATTCCCCAACCTCTTCATTATGAACACCTGCAATAATACTAATAGGTTGGGTGTCTAGAGGGTTACTTGTGTTTAGGTCAATGGGGTTTACTGAAGATGATGGAGTGGATTGAGTGTTTACATATGCCCTTGGTTCAGCATAAGGTAAGTGGGTTTGGAAAGATGATGGAATGAATTCAGGGTATGAAGCTGGTGTTTGGGTTTCGTAAGAAAAGTTGTTTTCTGAAAAAGGATTTTGTGTTTGGGTTTCGTTAGAAGGAGCATCCATCACATCTGCATACACTTCAGGGTAACGGTATCGTCCGAACATAGAAGGAGCATCCATCACATTTGCATTCCTTGAACACACCTAACATCATATCCACATCATCATCCGAACATAGATGCAACTCCTCATAGAATTTATGGCCAGCTGAAAGAGTTGTAGGGTAACGGTATATAAGACTAACCACCTTCTTTGGATGAGGTGAAGAGATTTTATTTTCGATTGTTTGTTTTAGCTCATCTAGTTTGAATTTTGACCGAAGTTTCACTAAGCATGAGCTATCACATCTAAAGACAATACCTTCTGTTGGTGTTTTATCCACATGTCCATTGAAATAGACTGTGATAAAAACAGGAGCCATGACAAGAGTTGTTTGAAGAAGGAAGAGTGGAATAGGTGTTTGAAGAAGGAAGAGTGGAAGAGGTGTTTGAAGAAGGAAGAGTGGAAGAGAATGTATTTATAATAGGTGTTGGATGATCTTAACCGTTGATTTTAGGGTTTAGTGTCGGTAAAATCTAGGCCGTTGTTTAGTGTCGGCAAAATCTAGGCCGTTCTAAATTTAAAAAAATTATATCACATTATCATTATTTCCTTTGAAACCTCATTATCATTACTCTCGGATGCTCTCCACTTCACCAACCCTATAATTTAATTTTTCAAACCTCATTATCATTATGTCCATATACTCTTTCACATTATCATGATGAAGAGTGGAAGACAGATTTGATGTCACTCACAGCAACTTTGACCAGCATCTTTGTGACCCTCCATGTGTGTGTTGACAACCCAGCTCACCTTCCATGTTACCTTCAATTAATTTTGCAGGCTTTGCTTGGTTTGTGGACAACTTGCCCTGTTTTTTTAAAAGTCTCGGTGCAATTATTTTACATGTATAATTTAAGTCCGTAAGTACTAATTAAACACATGAAACCGTAGCACTATAACTCTACTATAATGTCATATAATTTTTTAAATTTTTATAAATTAATAAAAAGGGTAAAAATTGATCTAAACATGCTGAAAAAGTCATTTTTTAGACTTTGAAAAAACTGTTTTTAGTCATTTTTTCAATTATTTTACATGTATAATTTAAGTCCGTAAGTACTAATTAAACACATGAAACCGTAGCACTATAACTCTACTATAATGTTATATAATTTTTTAAATTTTTATAAATTAATAAAAAGGGTAAAAATTGATCTAAACATGCTGAAAAAGTCATTTTTTACACTTTGAAAAAACTGTTTTTAGTCATTTTTTCAATTATTTTACATGTATAATTTAAGTCCGTAAGTACTAATTAAACACATGAAACCGTAGCACTATAACTCTACTATAATGTCATATAATTTTTTAAATTTTTATAATGCTAATAATGTAGTTTAGCAGAAACAATAATGCTTGTCTTTACTTGTCAAAAAAAGAATGCTTGTCTTTATACTCTTTTTCAAACCTCATTATCATTATGTCCATATACTCTTTCACATTATCATGATGAAGAGTGGAAGACAGATTTGATGTCACTCATCTCACCTTCACGTGTGTTGACAACCCATCTCACCTTCCATGTTACTTTCAATTAATTTTGCAAGCTTTGCTTGGTTTGTGGAGAACTTCTATTAATATCCAACACTGAGACACAATCTCTACTCACAGTTCTCTACTCTGAGATACACAATCTTCTCTACACTTCTCTACTTTTCATCATTAATTCATCAACACTTCTCTACTCTTCTATATGGCTTTGTTGCGAAAACAGTGTGTTCACAGGTCTTCTGAAACCAGTTACGATAAAATTTCAACACAAAATCATTTTAACATTGAAACTCCAGACCCCCAGATTAGAGGCTTGATACATAATGCTGGGTTTCTAAATGTTTCAACTCTTGGAAAATTCAAAATAGATCCTTCCTTGGTGACGGCAATGGTCGAGCGCTGGAGACCAGAAACACACTCGTTTCATCTTCCAGTTGGGGAGTGCACAATAACTCTCCAAGATGTAGCGTTACAATTGGGTCTACCCGTAGAGGGTTACGCTGTTTCGGGATTAGGAAGGACCAAACGTGAATATGATGAGCTATGCCAGAGACTTTTGGGGAAAACACCGCCAAATGATCAAAGGGGAACGAAGTCAAGCTTAAGTGGCTTGAGAATGAATTTAAAGTTGTTCCCGTAGATGCTCACGAACGCATAGTGGAATACCATTGCAGAGCGTACATGCTGCGATTAATTGGGGGGTATATACTCCCTGATAAATCATCAAGTCGAGTTCACTTGAAGTATCTACCCCTATTGGAAAACATTGAAAATGTTTCACAATATAGTTGGGGTTCGGCATGTCTAGCGAACTTGTACAGAGAAATGTGTAAAGCTTCTACACCGTCCTCAAATTGCATGGGTGGATGTACTTTGCTCTTACAATCATGAGTTTGGTATCGCATGTCGTTTCTAGCCCCACAAGTGAGCCGTGTTGTTGAGTGGCCACTAGCAAAAAGGTAAACAAAGTCTTGTGGTAATTTTATGGTTTAGTAACTATTTTACTCTTTAATAGTAAAATCGTTCTTTGTTTCTACAGATGGGTTCACAGGGGTTTAAACTTCACCAATACTCCTGCTACCATTGATGACATAAGGTCAAGGATAGACCACATGACAGTAGCTGAAGTAAGTATAATTAATTTTCGTTATGTCAAAATTTGTAAACAATGCAGAATGGCTTGTTACTAACTTAATTTTTTTTCAGTTTAAGTGGTTGCCGTATAAAGAACTTCAACTCAATCTGCCAGAAATAGCATTCCAACACAGTAGGATATGGAGTGCAAAAACAGCGTTGGTCTGTTTTCAAATTGTGGAATGGCATCAAACAGATAGAGTTAAAATGCAGTTTGGCCTAATGCAAGATATACCTCCTCCACCCGAGAACTTGGACAATTTGTACGACCTCGACATGCGAGGAAATGTGGAAGAAAACTGGCTAGTAAGGCTTGGTCAATTTATTCAGTGCTGGGATGATAAAGAACAAGCAGTTATTACCGGCCACTCGTTACAGGGAAAGCCCATCAATATAGAAGAATATATGATGTGGCTAACAACAAACTCTAGGTTATATCTGTCTATCAACGAACAACTAATGGAACCACGTGGTACAGGTGGAGTTAATGAACAACAAGAAGCACCAACTAGGGAAACAAATCAATCTCAACATCGCAGCCGTAGACGACGTGCAACACCTACTCGGCCAACCGTTGAAGAGAGCGAAGAGCCTATGCCTCACCGCCACTCCACCTACAACCCACCAACATATCAACATTATGAGTCGGCCAACCAGTCAGTAGAATACACGCCTCAACCATATAGGTATTCTACGGCTTCTTACGACCAGGATTTTTTAGGTCCTTTGCTTAGTCCCGATTATAATACGCCGGAACCATATAGATATTATCAATCTATTTTGGAATCTGGACCAACATGGAACCCCGACCAGGCAGGACCTAGTTCATCAACAGGGTACCAATACGAACAACCAGTTACCCCTGCACCTGACCACACTGAACAAGACCTACCAGCACCACGTCCACGTCGTAACCGTCGACCGCCACGTTGTGGGACTGGGCACCATCTAGGAGAATAAAAATTTGTCTTTCAATTTATTTGTACAACTCTTGTAATCTTTTGTAATATATAATTTCATAAATGAGTTTAGTTGATAAATTAATATTAATGTTTCAATTATATTTAGTTTTACATATTTATTTATTTAATAAATAAATATGTTGGAATTTATTAATATAAATACAAATTTAGTATATATAAAATACAAATTTAATATAAATAAATATATTAATTTATTAATTAAACTAAATTTTAAAATTATTTAGTATATATAAATAAATAATTTGTATTATTAATAATATTAAAATTTAAAAAAAAAACATGTTGAGAAGTCTCAACTGAGTTTTTAAAAAAATTTGGTTTTTTCAGTTGAGAAGTCTCAACCCGTCAACTGAAAAAACCAAATTTTTTTAAAAACTCAGTTGAGAAGTCTTGACCCGGGGTTGAGACTTCTCAACTGAAAAAAAGTGTGCTAGTTTGGTATATAATTAAAAAACTGTATTATATTGGAAATTGTGCTAGTCATCGGTAAAGCCGGTGAAAATTGCGCACAAAAAACATAGTAACCAAAAAAACGAACATAAAATTAAAATAAGAAAGAAGCTTATTTACAAATTGACATAAGTACCCAAATAAAAATTAAATGCGATAGTGAGAGTAAGAACATAAAAAATATATCTTTACTAATATGAAAAATAAACTCTAAATTATAACTAAGTTACATAATTAAAACTCAACAGTTATATTAACTAGACCCTGCACCCGTGCAATGCACAGGTAAAGCAGATTTACCATATATCTAAAATCATATATATAATTGATTATACTTTATTTTGTTGATTTGTCGAAAACATATGTTCACCAATATGAAAATCATCATAATGATCATCGTAAAAATATCTCAACCAACTAATAAAGAATGTAAATTCCAATAACATTAAAACTATTTGTCTATTGCAAATTCTAATGAAAGAGGATGCATTACTTATTACTTTTTTTTTGAAGCAATACTTATTACTTATAAAACACTAAACATAAGATTATATGAAATAAATACAAAACATGAAACTAGGTGCGAAAAAAAATACAAAACATAGAAACTAAAATTCTTGATTTAATGGAAAAGCAATACAGATAAAAAAAAATGTTAGTTGCAGGTCGGTCCATAAGTGGAAAACTAACTTTAATGAAACTGTTAACAGCAAGTTGTTTGCTTCCGAAATATATTAATGAAACTAAAGAAACTAAATAAAAAGTAATTTTGTTTCACTAATTATACCACAAAGTATTAATATTTTAAATAAAATCATGTTGCAATTAGAAAAGAGAAAACAGACACAAATCAAGATAAAATGTAATTGAAATAAAATGTGTTTTTACACTAATTTGTTTCCTATTCTCATATTTATTTAAGGTTCAACAAAATTACCACATTTATGTAAGTTGGGAAGAAAACAGGATAAGGTTGACTGAAGAGAGGGTTATCTTTGAATTCAAGATTATGGATGAGTGTCATATGTTGGCAACCCATTTTCCTAAATCTACTTTAGTCCATATTTTTAGAGAATGTAATAATTTTGCCCATTTGTTAGCTAAGTGGGCTACCAAGAATTCTGATTAAGTGTGGTTAGTAGTTGCTCCACCTATAATCTGGGATATGATTGTTGTAATCAAATTGTTCACTCTCTCTTTTGGTTTTTAAAATGAGGTATTACTTTCATAAAAAAAAGGAGGTGAGCTCAAATTTCTTTTGCATGAACACTATTTTTTCTACTTGTGGGTACCAATCTGTTAAGGAAAGTGCAGATCTTGTTGAGTGATAGAGAAGAGAGATCATGAATGTTGAAAGATCTTTGAGTGAGATGGTGAGTGTGAGAGAGACATGATGAGTGGTGAAAGATTTTAGTGATATAGTAGAGCTTCTGGTGAAAGATTTCAGTGATGTGTGGTTAGAAGGTTCTCGATATGTATAACAATAAGGCTTAAATATATGTTTTGCCTCTGCAAATATCACCATAATCTAGTTATACCCCTGTAAAAATAAAAACTTTAATATTACCCTTGCAAATATAAATCGCTTACGGTTATGCCCCTCGGTCAGTTTCTCATCAAAAAAATAATTTAAATAAGGTTTAAATATATGTTTTACCCCTGCAAATATCACCATAATCCAGTTATACCCCTGCAAATATCACTATAATCCAGTTACGCCCCTGCAAATATCAGCATAATAGGGCCATAACTGGATTATGGTGATATTTGCAGGGGCAGAACATATATTTAAACCTTATTTAAATTATTTTTTTGGATGGGAAGCTGACCGAGAGGCATAACCGTAAGCGATTTATATTTGCAAGGGTAATTTTAAAGTTTTTATTTTTACAGGGGTATAACTGGATTATGATGATATTTGCAGGGGCAGAATAGATATTTAAGCCTAACAATAGTTAATATTAGAAATACCAAAAATCAATTCCAGTAGTTTTTGTTTTTGACAATGTTTAGCTAACGTGTTGAAAACGAAAGGTTTAGCTATTTTAATAAATGGCACGTGGTTGTCAAAACAAAATGACACGTGATCTACTGTGCTATTTCCGATGAGAAAAATAGGAAACTTTCTTTTTACCCAAAATATAGGGAACGCTTAAAAATTAATTTATATGGCAAATTAAGGCTCTGTTTGGTAAAAAATAGCGGATAAACTAGCGGATAGCAGATGAGCTTATAGCGGATAAGCTAGCTGATAGCGGATAGCTTATAACAGATAAGCTAGCTGATAACGAATGAAGTGTTTCGTAAAATTAGCGGTTGAACAAGTTGATAAATATAAAATGACATAAAAGGACATGTTTAATTAATTGTTAGGTTTATTTAATCAATTATAAACTTTATTTCTATAAATTCATAATAATCAAACTAACTATTAAAATATTTTTAAACTAATTTTTAATATTTATATTTTAATATCTAATTTATACATTTTTTAAATCTAACTTATATAGTGCTTTTTTTTTTTGAATTCCAACGTGTTTTTGGGGAATTCTAACTTATGCAGTGCACTGATAGTGAACGGAAAAAAAAATAATATCTACTTATCTAGCATTTCACATAAAACATTGAAGAAGAAATACAAATAAAAGATGATGAGGTTGAAGTAAATGACTGCAGTTTTTTTTTTTGAATGTAAAAAGATAAAAAGGAACTTCGCGCAGTACGTTGTATTCCAAATTGGAAATATAAAAAATTAATTTTAGTGGGACAAATATGAGATGTTATAAAATAATAAGGGTAAAAAGGTCTAAAAAGTTAAAAAGCTATAAGCTCAAACGCTATTTTAAGTAGGGTTTCAAAAAATGTTATAAGCTACCTTCAAAACGCTACCTGCTACTGCTTGCTAAACACCTCTAATTTTTCTCATCCGCTATTCGCTAGTCAAATCCGCTATAAGCTAGCGGATGTGACTTGCCAAATAGAGCCTAAATGGCATGACCCAACCATTTCTATAGGGAATTAACCTGAAATCTGGTAGAGAAAAAACCTGAAACGTGGTGAGGTTTCAGAGAGAAAAACGTCATTATCTTCGATAGATATTAGCATCGCCAACTTCAAGCAAACTTGGTAGAGCATACTAGTATTTGGAAGCGATTCGGACAGGAGAATAACAAAAGTTAATTTACTATATGTATTAGTTATCTTCTATTCCAGTCAAAACATAATTCGTTGCTTTTTTTTATCCAAACACAGTACAGAAACTTTCAACCAAACACAGTACAGAAACTTTATCGACATTAATCCATCGACATTAATTCATTTTGATGGTATGCATAGAGAGTACCTTCAGAAATTCCACTATGTCCACTTACTCACTGTCTATCATATCAATCATATTATCTTCCTCGACATCGGGAGAACCCCTACCATCTCTTCTCTCCTAACGTCTGTTATTAGGTGCAAATAAGGATCTTTTCATAGTAGGATGGCAATTGCACTACCTGCCCTTGCTTTCATAGTAGTTTTTTCTTGCTTTCTTTTGCTTTTCAAGGTTAAGAATCTTCTCTTCCAGCTTCAACGCTTTAGTTTGTAACCTCCGGATTTCAAAAAATTTCCTAGAAAAAAATAAAAATAAAAATATATAAATATAAAATCTCATAAAATATATAAATATAAAATCTCATAAAATATATAAAATCTAACAAATAATACTTTACCTGATACTAACAGCGATATCCTCATCAGTCTCATCATCAGTGATACCAGTTGTATTCTCATAAAATAACTGAGTCCATTTTTCCATCAAGCCTCTTTTGTTGCTCATGAAAATCGCTCTAGTTACTTGTTTCCGACGAATAACCTAAACAAAATAATAAGTGTTATTATTATTTTCAAAATTTAAAAAATTAATATATATGCAAAGGGTCCTACTCCGTACCATTTTCAAATCTCTGAGCTGACGTTCAGCTTCACGAATCTCAACATTTTTGTCATCTATATATTTTTTAACAGGAGTGTGATCCAAATACTCTTTGTAAACGTAGTGGAGCCTTCTTGTTCTCTGATTTCTCTGCAGCCATAATAATATAAACTTGAATATAATAACCATAATATTAATCATAATAATTAATGGATACATCATTGCAAAATCAGAATTCAATTCATAGATGGACAGCTTGTGAATGCCAATTCCCTCCCAAATCCCAAACTAACTCTACCTTATCTAACCATTTCCCTCCCCTTTCCAATTGACAACTAAGCATTTGGTTATGAATCTCTCAATTCACTCTCTAGGCTATGAATCCCTCCCATATATCCTATTTTATTAATGGTTCCTAACAGAATGCAAAAATTGATGATCAATCTCACTTACTAGATATTTTGACTTAATTTTCACTTCCTCGTTATGACTACATATAATCATATTTCAAGTATTCCACGCATTTAATTAGACTGAATGCAAAACTAATTAGTGTGAATGCTAGTTACATATTTTTGGCTACGATATTTCAATTTATTAATAGAGTCCTTATGCCTATCAAAAGTTGAATAAAGAAAAGAAAGAAAGAAAAACAAAAGAGAAAATGTAACATGATATATTTATCATATTGTACAGATATATAGAGGAATAAAAACTTGTCTAAATCTGAACACCAAAAAAAAGGAAAAAATTAACACAAAAAAGATTGTCTAAATCTTAAGAGAAAAAAATCTCACGATCATCAACATCATCATCATCATCATCATCATCATAGTATAAATTAACAATATGATCTACATGTATAAATTAACAAAAATGTTGGATAACAAATATGAATGTAAAGTTTAAAATGCATGAATCCAACAAGTCTACAATTATAGATAATGCATGTTAATAATAGTTGCCGGTGTGTGTGAGTGAAGAAAATCGGAAAATGTAACGAAATGTGGTGAAAGCAAGATTCATGAAGTAAATTCAATTGAACGAAGAAAAATAAAGTTCATATGAAGATTATGAAGACGAGTAGACGACTCGCTCTGTTTCCTGACAATGCGTAACACAATGTAGATGCAGAGAAATGAAATTTTCAATTGAAAGATTAAAAAGAAAGTTCATATGAAGATAATGAAGGTGAGACGACTTATTTCAAGAAATGCCTTTGTTTCTACGGAGATTTTCATTTGAACGATGAAAAATAAAGTTCATATGAAGATTATGAAGACGAGTGGACGACTCGCTCTGTTTCCTGCAATGCGTAACACAATGTACATGCAGAGAAATGCATATGAAGATGATGAAGATTAGACGACTAATTTCAAGAAATGCCTTTGTTTCTATGGAGATTTTCATTTGAACGATGAAAAATAAAATTCATATGAAGATGAGGATGACGAGTAGACGACTCACTCTGTTTCCCGCCATGGATGAATCTCTGCTTTTCCCTCTCTTTTTTTCAACTGCTCTAATTTCTTACTGATGTGGATCTTTCTATAGTTGAGAAAGACGAGACGTGACCTTTATGCCCCTTATTATAATCAAAATACAACAAATTCTATCAAAAAAGTTTTACCGGATCCCAAATTTTGTTAACCGGATTTCAAAATCTTGTATTGCCGGATTTGAAATTCTATCAACATACAACAAATTAAGTAAAATCTCATCTATGCCCCTTATTTTGACAAGTCATTCTTTTAAGAACAAAGAAAGTCTAGAGTGGGAAAGGATAGAGCGGATATTTCCTTATTTTGAGAGGACTCACGTTTGAGAGATGGTGGGATGCGGTTACATCGCGTAACAGAAAAAATGCATCCATAAACGCCACCGCAGAGAGAAATTGACTAAAAATAACAAAGGCATAATATAAAAATATCTATAATAATACAAAGCAAAATGTTTCTCAAGGTCAATTATCTTAGGTGTCACTCATACATTAATTTGAGAAACAAATAATAAATGTGAATCCAATTAGGTACACCTATAATAAAACAAAATGAGTTAATATATATTAGAAAATTAAAAAATAAATAAAATTCAAATACTCTTTATGACATTAAATTTGTAACTGACATTATTAGAAGGTTATTATATAATTTATTATTCCGTTTTGCTTAAATAATAGAGTTTATATATGATATTCAATTGTATCGAGAATATGAACTAAAAAATTAATGGTATCCATATTTTTCCAAATCTAAACAATAAGTATGAAATAAAAAATAAAAATTAATAGTAGAAATTCTCTTTTGTTGACCACAAATAATAATTGTTCATTTTGTACAGAATTATTTTGAAGACGCGAGAAAAAAATAGGACAAGAGTGAAAACTATATTTGCTATTTGGTGATAAAAATATTATATTATTTCTATTGATAAATTGGTCGGGTATTATATTAATATTTAAAACTAATAGAAAGGAACTACACGTATTATATTTCACATAATGGTATAATAAGTATAATTAATAATTAATATAAACTAATTTGAAATGCAAAATAATTGTTAAAAAAATTTCTTAATTAACAAAGCATTGATTACCAAAACTCAAATTTGCTAATCAAGAAGTTTTCGTATTTAAAACAAAAGCATGGAACTTTTTGTTACCAATTATTAATAGGTATTTAAAGTTAGTAAATAAATAAATATAAAAAGTAAAGACTTTGGTAAACGTAATAAAAAGAAGAAAAAAACTTTTTGGTAATAACCGAGACTAATCCCTCGAGCCGTGTGGGACCACAATGGGGCGACAAAACTCTCCCTCGAGAGATTTAACACTGCTGCATACCCAATGCTGGATTTGAACCCAAGACCTTGGTTAAGCTGGAAGAGACCCACCATATCATCCAAGTGCTCTTGGGTAAAAAATAGGAAAAAACTGAGGTGTGGTTCCATAGGTGTATGTATAGTGTTGTTTTCTGATCACGACATTACACGTGGATTTGTTATTTATATTATTAATTATATTTTAGTTATTTTTTCAAACGAATCCATGTGTCGTGATGCGATTGAAAAACAACACCAACCACACTTATGTTTAGTCCTAAAACGTATTAAAAATAAATAATAAGAAATATATTAGAAGATATTATGATCTATTCATAAATGTAAATGTGCTTCTAGGATCTAAATATTTCACACCTATACTCAACTAAAGAGAGTTGTAGAGATATGTTCAACACGAACACATTTTTTTATCTAGCTTTTCTAGGATCTTTTTACTTTTTATTAGGTATATAGTTTGGTAGATATTCTTTAATTCCCTTATATATTTTTTCATGTCATATTTTTTCACAAAATTATTTAAATTCAATATTATGCACGAAATTGCTTCCCGTGCATCGCACGGGTTACATACTAGTAACTAAAAATAACAATAAAGAATTTGATAGACTTTTGTTAAAAAAATAAGGCTTTTTTTTTTACCCCACAATATCACCTATACCCCCATTTTTCCCATTTGGACCAAAATAGCCCTAAGAAAACTTAAAAAAAGCAAAACTCTCCTCATTTACGCATATATTCGGAAATCAGTAGCACCCCCTAATTTTTCCGAATTTACAACGTATTTTAGGAAACTTTTCATTGAAATTTCCGAATTTACACGTAATGTATATTGCCTGTTTTTCATAAAATTTCCGAATTCACACGTAAATTCGGAATGTATATTGCCTGTTTTTCATAAAATTTCTGAATTTACATGTAAATTCGGAATGTGGACCCTGAAAACACATTCTGAATTTACATGTAAATTCAGAAATTTCAGCGAAATACATTCCGAATTTACATGTAAATTCGGAAATTTCAATGAAAAAATTCTGAATTTACACTGTAAATTCGGAATGTGTTTGTTTTTTTTAAATTTCGTTTTAACTCTTTTTTTTTTTGCTTCTTCAGTGGCAACCAGTCGAGGAAGAAACTGAGTCAGGCGAGTCATCTGGACCAACACCGCGACATGATCCTGGCACTAGGACGAGGGTCAGGTTGACTAGACAGGCTGGTCACGCTTTTGAGCGTCGGAGGCGTGTTCGACAGCGAGAGCATCAGGAGCCTGCTCAGCAGGACTATCAGAAGCAGCAGCAGCCTGACCAACCGCAGTATTATCACGAGCCTGAGCAGCCTACTCAGCATTATCAAGAGGAGTCTGCTCAGCAGGACTATATGATGCAGGACGCTCAGCATGAGCAGGTACAGGAGCCTGCTCAGCATCACGCTCAGGCTGCTGCTGAGCAGCCTTTGTTTCACCGCTTGGTGGATCACCGCGTCAGTAGGCTACTCGCCGGGGAGGTAATAATAAGTAATTTGTTTATTTTTTACCAAAAATTATTTAATTAGTTTTAATTATTTATTAATTACTTTTTTTACAGGACCGAGGTACGCTGAAGGTGGCATCTCACGGGGGCAAGATACCGACTATTAAACCTCGGGCGCACCACCCACATATTGCCGCATGGTTGCTGAAGGCCAACCTATATCAGCTGGACGCCACACCTCTCAACAACATCAACCATGAGCTCATATCTGCTTTTGTTGAGAGGTGGCATTTTGAGACCAGCTCATTCCACATGCCATGGGAGGAGATGGCCGTGACGTTGGACGACGTGTCCGCGTTGCTCCACTTGCCGCTTACCGGCAATCCTTTGACAGAGCATCTGCATCTTAGCACGGCTGAGACCGTTCAAGCTGGAGTGGATTTTCTGGTCTTAGATGGGAGAACGTGCTGGAACGAGTTTAATTCCACTAGGGTTCCGGCATTCCGATTCAGAGTTTTGGAGGATGCCTACAGAGATAATATGCACCGCAGGCACTATGATCATCCAGCACGGTGCTATTTGCTACACTTGTTAGGGGCACCATCTGCTCCGACAAGAGTCACACTTACGAGCCTGCTAAGTGGATTCTTCTTATTTCAAAATTTGAGACATGTGGCCAGTGGGCTTGGGGTCCAGCTGCTTTGACATTTCTCTACGACCAGCTGAACTTCGCCTCTTACTGGGAGACTAAGCAGATTGGCAGATACACTTCTCTGCTACAGGTAATTAATAAATTAATTACTTTTATTCTTTTAATTGGTTTTATTTATATAATTACTTATTTATTCATTTAATTATTTAATTTCAGTGCTGGATTTATGAGTACTTCCCCACCATCGTCCAACTGGGCTTCCACGTTGCAGCAGGTGGAAGAACTTTAAGTGTGATCATCTCAAGCTTAAAGATTTTTGGGAGCGGATCGATAACCTACAGCTGGACCAGGTCATTCTGACGCCTTGGGAAGACCACAAAGAGTAATCTCCTTTCCACACCATGTCCCATTTCAGAGGTTGGCTGATCTGGGGCGATATTGTTGTGCCATATATGGCTGACCGAGTCCGCTGGCAGTTTGGCCGCATCCAGCAGATCCCTCCTGCACCTATTTTGGGATCACGTCCATCTGTGACCTCCATTTTAGAGATATTGTCATTCTATCCATCCCCAGCGCGAACTTTTTTTCGTACTAGCAGACCCCGCAGGTGTGGCGGGTGAGTGCACTGATGATTGCCTACCATGGTATCAGAGGGTGTCCATTCCCCGTCTGACTCAGCAGATTCTGGCTTCGCTGATTCCAGAGCAGCATGTACCAGATCAGGAGCCTGTAGCTGAGGATGTTGGTCCACAGACCTATCAGGATGCGATGGATGCTGCCGCTGGACATATACTTGATGCCATGGGATATGAGGGAGGCATTCCAGCTGATGTATATGACAGCCTCCTTCAGGCTTTGGGACAATTAGACTTTCATCTATAGTTGTATTTATTTTCGTTTTTTTTGTATTTGTACTCGTATTTTATCGACTTTATTATATTATGGTTTTTTCTTTCGTTTGTTATCGTTATCGTACTTTATCGTATTACTATTATTTATCGAGTTCCATTTATCGACTTAGACTGATTTTTTAAAAAAAAACTATTCTGAATACATTTTTTAAAATATTCGGAATTTACACGTATTTTCAGAATACAATTTAAAAAAATGTATTCCGAATTTACACGTAAATTAGGAAATTTTCATAGCCCCATTCTGAATTTATGTGTAAATTTGGAAAGTTAAAAAAAGCGTTTTTTTTTTTAAAAAAGGGGTATTTTGGTCCAAAAAGGATTTATGGGTGTATAGGTGATGATGATGGGGGTAAAAAAAGAAGCCAAAAAACAAAAGAACTTAATAGAGAATTATATGATTATATATTTTGTTTGAATATACTCTGTCTGAGTTTTTCAATTACAATCCTTCAATACATGTATAGTGTTTTATTATTACTAGTCTCTCACCCGTGCTCTGCACGGGCCTGAGTAGGTAGTTAATGATGAACAAAAAGTATTGTGGTGACATATAACGGGTAAATAGTTTAATGATTACTACGTAAGACGATTGGTAACAATGAGAAGGAAGATTGTCATTACGTGAAGCATTTATTTTATATTCCGAAAGACCTCATTGTAGACAACATTTGTAGTGCTTGATGGAGAAACAGTAGAATCGTGTGCGATTAGAATCTTTAAGCCTTGTTTTGAGGTGACTCGAGAAAAAGCAACATACAACTGACTATGGGAAAAAACTGGAGTTGACAAATATACCCCAACTTGCTTCAAAGGTTGACCCTGACTCTTATTGATGGTCATTGCAAAAGAAATCCCTATTGGAAATTGCCTCCGCTGGAACTGGAATGGGATTCACAAATCGGACTGTGTAAGAGTTAGGCGAGGTATGCAAACCTTGAATCCAATATTATGACCAGATATAACCTTTCATTCGAGGACAAATTCACCCGGGCGAGTGATTATTCTTGTGCCATTGCATAAACCAGCTATTTGATCAACATTTCTTAATAGCATAATTGGCACCCCTACCTTCAGATTTAACTTGTGGATAGGCAACTCAGAAGATGATATTGTGTTTAAGAATTCAACGGAATGAACATTGTCAACGCGATCAGTGTCCATGAGATCAAAATGAGGAGAATCTATGCTAAGGTAAGTTCTTTCTTCACCAGGAAGTTGTGCTTACATGTATTCATCGATATAGTTGACAATATCATTTCTCGGTGCCACGATTGCCCTATCTTGGTAGTATGTTAAATCCATCAACGAATCCAAGAAAGAAGGATATGTTGAGTTGACAATTGATGCAATCGGATCATGTGAAGAAGGTAACAGAATGTCATCTGGAATTGGGAATTGGATATCATCATCTATAAGTAGACCAATGGATCCATCCTCAACAACTAAAATCCAATTAGAAAATTTCTCTCTTTCTAGACGATCAGCCGAGGAACTGTCTGCCAACAACCTCATTTTGGTGTTTAACGTCATAACCCCGCAATCACTCCATAAATAGGATGAGTTAATTGTGGAGCTGACAATCAGTGGTCTAGTACCCTTTTGTATCACTGGAAGGATTTGACGGAAGTCTCCACCTAGGACAACAACTTTTCCTCCAAATAGTAACCCTCGGGATGATTGACAACCGTAAATTATTCCTATTCCTATGAAAAATATATATGCATAGTAAACAAATAGTGAAGTTGGAGAGACCAGATATATCATTTACTTAAAATACATAAAAGGTAGCATAAAATAAAAGGTGATTAACGAAGTTTGGTTATCAAGGGCAAAGTAAAAAACACAATAATTCTTATGCAAGGCATTTTAAGGAGGAAAAGTGCAAGAGTTAAGGACCAATGCTGTTGAAATGTAAATTTAAGCATTGGAGGCTTAAATATATGAATGTTATATGCCCAAGATACACACACTAACCAAAGAGAGTTTACGTACATTCAACATTAATGAAAGTAACAAAGCAATTCCCACAAAATCATAAATGACCAAAAACAATCACGAAAGCATACATAATATAATATATACATATTGTCAACAGGATGTAGCAACTTTTAAATGTGTTGGAATCTTGTCAAAAATAAGGTGCTGGATTCTTGCATGAATTTTTTCACCCTCAACAATATACAGATGCTTGCATTTCCGGTGTAAATTCTTTCTATCACCCTATAACAAAATAGTCTTTTACATCTCATGTTCCCAACTGGAAATGATAAGGGAATTTGTGGCTCATAACTATAGTTGATGATGACCTTTAGTGACATGGGTTTTAACTACTCTTGTTTCAGCAACACAACAGGCAAATCCTGCAAGCATATAATATTAATCTTTGTTTTTCAAAACGGTATTAGTCATAAATTGTTAAAAATTAGAAAGGAATCTGACCTATCAGGCATGAAAATAATAAACAAAAAAAGACGGAAAAAGCTAAAAAAACCCAAAGTAGAAGGAAATGAGTAGAGTAGCTACCAAGAAATCTATGGGGAGCTTCTCAGAATGGAAGGAAATTGTGCAAAAACAATGCTTTGTCCTAAAACCAATAAGTAAGTTTTCCATTATTAAATATCAAACAAACACCAAAGAAAAAACCATCAAAAAGAAAAACTTATTAAGGTTGGTATGGAGAGATTGTGCAAACCAAGCTGCTGCTGAGATTATGCAAACGAATCTTGCAATAATAAAAATATAAAAGTAATCAGATCTTTTCCCTATGAGCATATAAAAGAATAATAGTTGTCTAATTTTTCCGATGAAGGGATCTACAAATAATTGTTTATACCTTGAACCTGACTGTTTCAGCATCATAACAAATGTCACGTCAGTGAACTAACTAAATTGAAGAATGTAAGTAATTACTCAGCATATGAAAACATGCTTAGTCCTAATCTCTCATGAATATAATTAATCTGAATATGAATGAAATGATGGGTGAAGAATAGCAAAAACAATAAATCAAGAAGAATTGAAGAAAATATGCCCAAATGATGGAAGAAGAATAACAAATGCAATAAATCAAGAAGTGGTAAAAACCCTTCTACACCTTCGGCAACAGCAACAACACTTGCTGCAACACTTGTAACCAAAACAAAGCCAAATAATTACAAATGAGAGAAAATGGTAACTTCCAAGCATATATCTCAAGAGTACCAATTTATGGAAATATACTTCAAGAATAGCAAGAGTGTGTGCAGTAAAATTATTGTGCTATCAGTGGTGGATGTATGGGTGGCTCAGGAAACTACTGAAATGGTTAGCACAAAAATCACCTGAATATTTGCTACAACAGATAAAAGCTAGGAAATGGAAAACTTAGTAGTTATATGTACGGACAAGCCCATCAGAAAACTTAGTAGTTATATGTACGGAGTCCTGCAAAGTCCTTCCAGTAACCTATAAAACATTATAGAATAGATTATGAGATTTCTGTAGTATGATGAATATGACTGTTGGCAGCAGTTTTCAAATAATGACCACTAAAAGTTATAATTACAAAACAATGAACACAAAATTGTCTAAAAGGCTAACATCAAGAGAGAATATAAGGACATCAAAAATGAGAAAATTGAAACCATATTGCAGACATACCGATGCCATATATTGTGAAAGTGTCCTTCTCAATATAGATTCAATAGTAGCCTTTTGAAGATTTTTACTCCCAACATAACCAATAAGAATACTTTCAAGAACCTTCTTTCCAGGTCGAAATCCAGGGACCTATTGATGTAAAATAATGCTAAATTAGCTCATATAAATAGCTTGCTTCTTTTAAATTCCCAAACTGAGATCCATGAAAATCTTAAGCAATCAGCAAACCACTTTGCTAAATAGTGTTAAATACTCAAGTCATATAATATGATTGCCAAAAATTTGAAGACTGAAAATAAATTTAGTAACTTCAAATTTTGTATGGAAGTCAATGTAGAGAGCTTATAGGCTCCAATTTAGATAAAAAAAAAATCATAAGCTGGAAATTCTCATGACAGATTACATAAACAGCACTTTATTCACAAAGAATAATAATTTGTTGGAACAATTTCTTTTGACCTGATTATGAAGGAAGATACTATTATATAATTATATAATTATGTAAAATATAAAGTAAGGTTAAACGATTAGAATATTCACAATAGCATCTGTTTAACCGTCGATCTTCTGAAGCATGCCAGGATAGTTATAAGTTGGTATAGCTGGTCTATGCACTTTTACTTTTACATTCGTTGGCTTTCCAAGGTAGTTCTATCATCTATGTCATTCTTATACCGTTTTAAAAAAAATACAGATTACCTTGTGTGAGGATGGAGCTTTTTCCTATGCTTGCTTTGTAATCCATTAACCACTCCAAGTGAAAAGAAAAGATAAAAAGGTAACAAATAGTTACCACAATATTCTCAAAAAAATCCTAGAAGTATAGAAATCAAAAGGGAAAAACATTTAACCATTGGTTCCTTGAAAATAGAGGACTTGTTTGTTTCCTTCAAAGGCTAATACCAGTTCTTTGGTACCTTCTAGAAAGTGAGAAACATAGATGCAGTAACTGATGAGTGGGGAAAAAACAGAGGAATATGCCTTTCTTAATAAGTATTTGCTGAACCGAAAAATGAGGTAAAAACTGCAAGGTTGAGCTAAAATTTTACATTAGATCTAATCATCCATATATTAAAGAAAAATATAAAACAGAGAAGAAAACTGATACCATACGTGTGCACCAACACCAAGTGTCTTATCCGAGGTTGAAGCATCCTTTATCTGCAACTTAAACGGATCCAAAAGTTACTACAAAATGAAGAAATCCGAAGATAGAGGGAAAAAAACAGCAACATAGACACACCAGAAGCTCCACCATGTTGTTGTCGTAGTTGGCCTGAACCACCGCGAGCTCCTCGTCGTTTTGGGTCACACTACCCTGACGGTGCGGTGTAGCCATTGACGACGCCCCGTCCCCTTACGTTGGCGGTGGATTTGATCCTCCATCTCTCTGCGCATCGCCATTCTCTCTCCCCCCCGCGTTTAAATATCTCTCTCTACATTCTTCTTCTTCTCTATCTTCTTTTTCTCCCTTACATCTCTTCTCTAATTTCGGTTTTGACTTTCTGCTCTTCTTTCTCCCTTGTCGTCGGCGATGGCTTCTTCTTCAATGATGGTTGGAATATGAGGGAGGTTGGAGGGGATGGGTCCGATTGGTAGAAGAAGAAGAAGAAGGGGATTTGGGAGGAGGAAAATCGAAATTCTGAATAGAGAATACAAACAGAGAGGGAGCGTATGAGAGAGAATATGAGAGAGAGAGGGAGCGTGTGAGAGAGAAGAAGAGGAATATTGTGTTGAGTCATGACTGTGTCTGTGTGAGAGAGTAGAAAAGGAATATTGTATAAACGTATAGGGCATCGTATATACGTATAGATTGTTTGCTGGTTTGTAGGGCATCGTATATACGTATAGTGCATTGTGCGGAGTGCATTGTGCAGAGTGCAGAATGCATTGTGCTTTGTGCAGAGTGCACTATTAAAGTGTGCATTGTGCAGAGTGCATAGGTCTTAATTTCTTTAATGGCCTAGATTTTGCCGACACTATTTAACGGCCAAGATTTTGCCGACACTCTTTAACAGCCTAGATTTTGCCGACATTCTTTAACGACCTAGATTTTGCCGACACTAAACCCTAAAATCAATGGTTAAGATCATCCAAAATCAACAGCTTACATACGATCACCCCTATTATAAATACATTCTCACATTACACTCAAATTCACACCAACAGTTTACCCTCAACCTATATTTCTGATTAATCTTCTCTTCTCTGGTTCTTCCCAAACACCGTCGCCCAACCCGCTGAAATGGAATGGCAGTTGTGCCCAACCCAGTACTCAAATGACAAATTCCTAATCGCACTTCTTCACAGTGGAACTGTAACCACCGATAAACATGGTGTTGTCTTTCGTTGTCCTAATCATATCTTCTGTAGGATGAATAAGGACATCACATTCGCCCAACCATGGTGTTGTCTTTCCGTTATTCTGTCATGGAGATCCAAAGCGACGACGACGTTCGCGCCCTGATGGAAGCTTATGCTAACATTCCAATGGGACGTAGTCTCTTGGAGCTGTACGTGGACACAATACGCACTTCGGAAAGAGTCATCAACCACTAATGTACACTTCACTGTCAGGCCCATGTTATGTACAGGGAAGAAGATGGTGTGTATTTTAGTGGTCCAAACACCATTTATTCCAGGCTTAAGAACAACATCACCTTCGCCGAACTGAATGAAAAACTAACGGAAAAGGCGCAGCTAGAGAGTGACTATCAAGATTGACAAACACGTTCGACAGATGTTTCAGCAGCATGAGATGTTTCAACCTCATACTCGAAGTCCTATCGAATTGTGCGTCGAAACCACTATTTCCACCGATGAGATCATCCGTCGGGTTATCCCTCCAGCGGTCCAATGGCCACTACCAGAAAATGTTTGGTGGAAGTAGTTTCGATCATATTTTCCTCTCGTTTCGTTTTTTATTTTCTATTCTTGTATTTCTGAAAATTTTGTTGTTTATTTCAGTCTTTTTTCTATATTATATTATGTTCCAATTTTTAATCTCTCACTTTTTTCCGTAAATATTAACGTAATTAAATTATAAATAGGTATAATCATTTTTATAAATTTATTTTTAATTTATTTAGGTATTTATATTTTAATATATAATTAAATAAAAAATAAAAAAACACAGTTCAGAGGTCACCTTGGGGGGTGGGGGGCGATTTGGTAAATAATCCACAATGTGCATTATTTTGGTACATATATATTTTTTTGCACCTCAATGGTTTTTTTGCCCGCCCTTTAGATTAATTACTAAAGTAGAACACTTTTTCTTTTTCAGGCTAGAAGTTGCCATGTGGACTTCTACACTGAAATTTTGCAATTTTTTTTTTTGGTTTTACAGTGCAGAAGTCGCCCCCCTGTGGGAGAGACTTCTGAACTGTGTTTTTTTTATTTTTCAATTTCTTTTATATTAATATATATAAACCTAATTAAATTCTAAAATTAATGTTAAAAATTAAATTTGTTATTTCTAAAATAATTAGATAATTAATCTTAAAGAAAAAATAATTTACACTATATTGAAATATGGAAATAATTGTATTTATTTAATTAGTACGAGATTACAAATGTTTAAAATGTGACTACTCTAGATTGCGATTTGGCCAGTTGTTTCTGCTGTGACCATCATTTCTACAGATACCGCATCTCTTGGTGCGGGTACCCCTTTCTCTTTGATCTATCTCTGTCCGAATACGGGTAGACTGTGGACGGCTATTTTTATCTCTCCGTTTAGTTGGATCATGCTGTAGTTATATATTATTAAAATCAGGCCATGACAACTCAGTTGGTGGTGGGAACTCCGCAAAGTATGTATTGAAAACATTTTGCATTGCGTACTATGGAGGCACGAAGTGCATGTGGTCGTAACGACTTTTTGAGCATGCTGCGATCACATGTGAACAAGGGTAGTGAAATGCCTGAAATTCCCTACACTCACACGTCCTTGCTTTGAAGTCCACACGAATGTGCCTGTAGGTCTACCACTTTGTGGTCGTACAAGTTCTTCGACTCTGAACAATTGTTGGGCACAATCGTGAATTGCCACGTTATGCGTGTTTGAGACTGCCCGGTTCTACTCAATTTTTTCCAACAATTTTTCAGAGTAAATAGTTTCAGACTCCAACAAGGGGCGACTTTTGCACTGTAAAACCAACAAAAATTGCAAAATTGCAGTGTAGAGGTCTCTCCCACAGGGGGAGACTTTTGCACTATAAAACCAAAAAAAATGCAAAACTGCAGTGTAGAAGTCTCCACCACAGGGGGCGACTTTTAGCCTAAAAAAAATGTTCTACTTTGGTAATTAATCTAAAAGGTGTTCTATTTTGGTAATTAATTTGTTTTGGTCTAGGTCGGTTTTTTTGCCGAACCACAACCACTACACTTTTTTTTGGGTAGATGAAGAGGCTTGAGCCCAGGAAAAAAAACCAAACTAACAAAGAGTTCGAATGTTTCGAGGCACAGGCGCCCCGATCATGCCATCAGTGATTAAAGTAGTGATCCCCTCAGGAGGATCTTCTAGAATAATGGTGTCTGAGTTGGTACTCCTCAAACTATGACTAGCAAGCCAATTCGCACAAGAGTTTCCTTCTCGCCACGTGTGTGTGATTTTGGTCTCCTAGTGGCAAGCCAAAAGCCTCCGAATACGTCTAATCAGTGTGGGGACATCGCGATCATTTTCTCCCTTGTTGTGTAGCATGTCAACTAAGGATTTCGAATCACTTTCCACAATCAGTTTGGTGATCCATCGTTGTCGTGCTAAGTTAACGCCAATCCACATACCCCAAGCTTCCGCATGAATAGCATTGCAAACTCCAAGCTTCAGTGTGTAGCCAAGCACCCATTTCCCTGTAGAGTCTCGTAGCAAACCTTCTCGCAACCAGCTTGGTTGTCTTCGCCTCTACTGGCGCCGTCCGAGTTGAGTTTTATCCACCCGTCTTCAGGTTGTCTCCATCGCACCAGGGTTGTGTCAAGCTTGTACGTAGCGTAGTGAGAGGACCTGTTCGTCGAAATTTCCGCCACAAACTTGCATATGGCCTCCACCTCGTTATAAGGCGGAGTGTAGTTCTCCTCAAAAATACTTTTTCTCTGATATAATTAAATACACCATTTTATTTTTCCATCTTCTATCACTTTTTCTCTTTCATTTTATTTGGTCTTCTACTTCTCTGATACACAACACCCAACCCTTCTCTCTCTCACTTCTCTACCTTTCAATCCTCTCTATTTCTGTTTCTCCTCTTATCATTTATCACCATCTCGTCTTCTTCGTTCCAACTTCTTGGTTTCCACTACTTCTTTCCTCCATTTTCTTACGTAGTGTTATCTTCAGATCTACACCATTCCTATCGTGCAAGGTAATAAAAAGAGTAATGTTATATAGACAAATTTTTCTAGATAAAAATAGCCAAAAACCAAATTACAATACCAATTCACCAAGTTTTTTAAACAAATCACCAACCTACTTTTTCACAGCTTTTAGTCAATGGCCTAGAAAACTGTGAAAAAGTAGGTTGGTTATTTGTTTAAAAAACTTGGTGAATTGGTATTGTAATTTGGTTTTTGGCTATTTTTGTCTAGAAAAATTTGTCTATATAACATTATTGTAATAAAAAAGCATCAAAAGACGCAAACGTATCCTTTACGCGTATCCATACATAGCGAGCCGTATCCTGCATGTATCGGTATCCTTCCCGTATCTGCTACTTTTCTTTTTAAAAAAATAAATAAAAATTACAAGATACTTCCTGGAAACGGATCCTGCCGTATCAGATACGTGTCAGATACGGATATTTGGCCTATTTTGGAGTATCGGGGCTTCCCAGATTCTACTAGTACACTTATTGTAGTAGTTCTACTTAGGGGCGTTCGCGGTGCGGTTTGGTTCGATTTTGAGACAAAAAGTGAACCGAACCGCAAGCTAAAACTACATGCGGTTTGGTTTGTTTTGGTTGGCTTCCTAAAATAAAACCAAACCAATACGGTTTGGATTGGTTCGGTTGGTTCCAAAACAAAATATAATTTAAAACGGAGTTCAAATTAACTAACATAAAAAATGACTTACATAAATCTTTTAAAAAATATCTGTTCTAATATATGTAGTATATAAATTACTCCCTTTTAATTCTTTTTAAGATAGCTACAACCATGTTTAAAAGAATTTGAATTAAATTTTTTATCATAATTTTTAAATATAGCATAACAAAATGGATTGTTTGTAAGTAAGTCAAATAATTAATTAAATTTGGGCTAGTGAGTGAGTGATAGTTGGGTTTTAGTTGGAGTTGGGCTAGTAAGTTAGTAAGGAAGATTGTAAGTCAATAAGTCTTAGTGTTACTTGCGGTTTGGTTGGTGGAACAAAAACCGCGGTCCAAACAGAAATGTGCGGTTGATTGAAAAACAAAACCGAATAGATTTTGCGGTTTTCGGTTTGGGTTGGTTCGGTTTGCAGTTTTCTATTGGGTTGGTTCGGTTTTGAACACCCCTAGTTCTACTAGTACTTGAATAATAAACAAAACATCATTATGGTATTTTCGTAACTGAGAAAAAAATAAATAACAAACCAAAAATAAAAGAAGAAAAGCTGACGCAGTGAGTGACGAGCCGCTGACGCACGCGCAGTCAGTCGAAGGGTGGGACAGCTGGCCCAAGGATTTAAACCTGCTCCATACTCAAGGCGAGGATCGAACCCTCGACACTTGGTTAAGGGAAGATGAGCTCCAACCGCCATACCACACCCCTTGGGTTACTTTGGTTAAGGGAAGATGAGCTCCAACCGCTATACCACACCCCTTGGGTTACTTTTTTTTTTTTCGTTTGCTATTCTTTACTAAAATCAATCAATTTAACCACTGACAATTGTCAACAAAACTAAACGATAACAAAAAATTCAAAATAACTTTTTTAAGTAATTTCATATGTTTATTAAAATGATTAATTTAATATTAAATGATCTAGAATGATAAATATTAATTTTTCCTATTTACTATAATCTACCAAAATTACTAAAATCAGTCAATTTAACCACTAACAATTGTCGATAACAATTCACTATAATCTACTAAAACCAATCAATTCAAAATAACTTTTTTGAATATTTTGATAAATTAATTAAAATAGTTCAATTAATATTAAATGATCTAACATTTACTATTTACTATAAACTGTGTATTAAAACTACTAAAATCATTAGGTTTAACCACTAACAATTGTCAAAAAATTAACCACTATTCTAACAGCAGCGCGACAGATGCAACGGGATCACCAACGGAAGATGCAACAGGAGCGCCAATGGGAGATGCAACATGAGAGGCAACGGAACCACCAACGAGAGAGTCAACGGGAGAGCAGCAGGAGCGCCAATTTCAAATTAAACTCATACATTTTTGGATATTGTTTACATCTTATGAATAACTTACAATTTTAAACTATCTATCCTTATTTAGACTAATAAGAGACAAAATGACATGTATAGATTACTAAACTTATTATAATTTCAATACTATTATGATATCATAGAAATATATAAACTTTACAGTGTCCCCCATGCGGATGCACGGGCAAAATACTAGTGTGTATGAAGGGAACAAAATTCAACATACATTCTCCTAATGGGCCTTATTAGGATAATTAGCGATATAGCTATAAGTCTATAATAAGATGTATTTGATATCATTAGTTTGTACTGCACGGGTATACATATTCTTTTTTGTATTTAAATTGAAATTATTCTGTTGATAAAATATTACATATATATGTATATTGTTTACCGTGGTTTTTGGTAAACACCGCTAGTTTGAAATTTCTTCTGCTTGCAGGATCAACTAGTAAATCCTAAGACCATTTGTGTTAAAGTGTTTCCAGAAATTATGAATGTTTTTACGGTTTTAAAGAAAAGAAGGAAGATAACTGGCAGTTTCGCGCGAAACCGTCGAAGTTACTTCAGACAGAGACGAAGAGAACAAATAAAAATGCAGAAAATTGTTTAAAGAAACAAAGTAAAATGCATTAATTGAAAAGAGAGTTGGTACACATGATCATACATTCTTCTCTGACTCGTTTTCTCTGTGATGTTGGAAGTTAGAGCGTGAGAATCTGTATATGAGTTTGTGACCTGTTTTTCCTATGAAAAACTACTATTTATAGAAATAGAAAATAACTGTACAAAGTTTAAAAAATGTAACTGCTACGTGCTTTGGGCAACGGTTGCTTGATTCTACTTCCTTCAACTTCTTCTTGTCGAAATCTCTACCTTCAGCCTTTTCGACTTTGCCAAATCTAAGGTTGAAATCTGCTTGATGCAACCTGATAACTTAATTCATTTCAGTGTCGAAATTGATACTTGTCTCTTGAAATACAAGGTCAAACTTTAAAAATAAGTCAAACCTTGTTGACTGCATTTAATTGAGTCTGTCGAAAATGCAGGCTAACATATATATAACATATATATATATATATATTAGATTATAGATGTTTATAATTGTTCTTTTCAGGAAAAAAGAATACACACTTGTTGATTGAATTATTAGAATACAAAACACTACCTATAATTTGGTAATCCTTTACTTAGTTAGATGAAATATAAAAAGTACATGTTGGATATGAACTTAATTTATTAATAAAAAATAGATGAGTCTTATTTTTTTGATAGGCAAAGTGGTTAGAAGTTAGTGTGTTAGTTGTTAGAGGGGAGGGTGAGCGGGGTTCGAACCTTGTACGCCTATGTTTCCACCAGCGATGTCCCTTTCAGGGTCGTCCCAAGCAATTTGGAGGCCCTGTTCAAATTTTTAAAATTGGGCCCCTAAATATATTTTTGGCCTTTTTTATCAAACACCCCCACTACTCTCTGACACACGTTTGACAAATTTTGAATGTGTATTCAAACATGTTGCTTGTAATATATTCAACAACGAAACACAAAAAAGAAATAAAAAAACATAAATTTTAAATTTTAAAAATAGTAGATTTACTAACAAACTAAATTTTTGGAAAAGATTATTTTTATTTGAAAATAAAAACTCGATTATAAATTCAAAATATCACATTGCTCTTACAATATGATCGTAGATTTAATTGATTTTAATTTAGATAGCTTTTGGTCACACAAAAATTAGATAGCTTTTTTTTACTAAAAAGAAAATTTAGATAGCTGAATTTAATATATGAGCAATTATTAAATATCTACTCATAATTTCAAACGAAGGATAGTTAATGTTATTTTTTTGAATGGATGTATAGGCTATTGAATATGCTGTGAAGAAAAAGGTTGAGTCAACAATAAAAAACCTATATAGAAAATTTCCCAGAGGTCCTGATAATGTTATTTTAGAAGTTCAACCGCTGGGCTGAATGATTTACTTAGAAAATTACTGAACGCATATATATATATATATATATCTAAGAAATGTATGCGGCTTGTCACAGCGTGCCAAATGCAATTTTTTTTTTGCTTCCAAAAAAGTCTCTCTTCTACACATGTTGCTTCATTACATTTCATCTTTTCCTTTCTCTAATTTATATTCTTTTCCTCCCTTCTCTCCTCTCTACAACTTTCACTCTCTCATCTGCTCCCTCCTTACACAGAAACAAAAGATGGGATTTGGAATCCAAATCCCTAAAACTGTAACGAAAATACATCACAAGAGAGATAAGAGAAGAAATGCGACGAGAGAAAGAGAAACGAGGAGACAAAGGGAACGGCAAGGAGAGGGAGAAGAGAGGATGCGATGGTGAGAGAGATCGTGGCGGTGGTCTCTGGTGGTGTCATCTTCTTCACGCTGCCCATATGTATGTGTGTTTCTCACTTCATCTTCATTCTTCTTTTATCTTTCTATTCCTCTCCTTTATCGGTTCCATTTTCTTCTCATTTCAACTGTTTTTTGTTAATTTCCCGCTTCATTTCATCTTCTCAGTACTTCTCCTTGAGCTTTCATAAATCTTTGCATGCACTCTCTTGCTATACCCTCTCGCTTCAATTCACTCATCCATTTTCTCAATTACTTATTATTTTTATATTCTTCCCCTGTATTTCAGATATCACTCAAAAATTATAGGATAAATTTGTGGATGAGGATAATGTTTTGGGGATGATGAAGAACAAAAATTGAAGTCTTAAGAAAATCGATCCTCTACGGATCATCGATCTTTGGGTTGGTGTTTCTTTCTCGACAAACTAAAATGATCTCCTGTTGAAGACATCCTTACTGATCACAAACACATTTATGAAGTACTTCAAGATGATATTCTAGAAAGCCCATTGATTTGTTTAACTACCATATGCAACATTTTCTACTGGTATTCCTATTTTTCAAGTATTTCTCCATTTTTGTTTATCCTTTCATTTAAATTGATTTATTATGTAATTTAACGGACTTGAAAGATAGAAAATGTGTATATTTTTTCCAATTAAGTTGAGAATATGGGTAATATACAAGACTTTTGTTGTTTCGCTTGACTACTATGTTGTCCTATTCTTTTGGTGACCATGTTTTAACATTTTACATTTCTGGGGAGTTATAATTGAATCTACAAGAATTTGTTCTTTTTGGAAAATTTGCATTTTGGGGAGAGGAGCTACACCACATTTTGTGTTTGTTGGCATATCTTTAATTGGTTTTATATAAATTGTAAGAGGTTGACTATGTACATGTCTCAAAGATCATTTGTGTTTGATTTCTTCATTCCTTATGCCTTGATGAGGTAAAGCAGCATAAAATTGAGGCATATAACAAAAGTTTAATACTTCTCTGTGGTTCTTTGCTTTTTATCATTTTGCTTTCTCTGTCGTGGATCTGCATATTTTTTGGCATACAATCCATCTTTAGATTTATGTCATTAATAATATTAGACTTTACTTATTCTTGCACTTCATTAGACTTTTTTTCCATATGATTTAACTGTGTTCTTAAAGTTGTTCCAATGTTATTTTGTTTATTTTTTTTAAGCTATGATATCTGAACAACTCACTAGAATGTTTACTTTTTTAGTTTCTTTTAGCTATTGAATATCTGCTGATTCAGATATGAATTTTCTATAAAGTGTTCTTAGCATAGAAGAAATGCATTCTAATTTCTAATGTTTGATGAAAATACCTTCTAATTTCTTCTGTTTGTATCAGATACATTCTAATTTCAATAAAGATTAGGATCATTTTGTCTTTTCATGATTAGGATCATGCCATCTTTTTAAATTTCAGTTAATTCGGATTGCTAATTATGACCACTTCATCTCTACAGTTACTTGCATTACTCTTCTTTAGGATGGATTTGCTTTGTCTCCTCTTATCAATAATTCTCTCTTCTGGGATTGTCATTGCAATCCACTGCCCGTGTTTTCCCCTTTGAAAAATTCCTTTTGTTTCTGGTCACTTCATTGAATTCTATTTTGAACATGAAAGCTATTTTACATATCTTATTAATCAGATTTCTTTTTGTTTGATTTTATCAGCCATGCATGAAAAAATTGGTGTAGTTGATTCGTAGTAGTCATCAAGTAGTTCTTGCCATTTTAAGTAGATATATCTGACTTTGTCAACCAAAATATTAATGCTCAAAATAAGTTGATTTGATTAGATACACATTATGCGGTAACGTATTTTTAATTTGCTATCAATATTTCCTTTCTTATGATATCCCTGTAGGTAATGATCTGCTGCAAGTTGCAGGAGAAGGCAATGCAATGGTCTAATTGCTGTTTTTGCAGTTGGTTGAATCAAGAATTCACTTCTTTTCTTCTGCAATACAAAATCTGTTTGCATATTTTCTACTGCAATTAAATATATTGTCTTTTAGAAATGGGGTTCTACATGAATGATGAGTCGATGTCTCTCAAGTGTAATTTCTGTTTAATTTGCTATTGGTTATTATCTTCACGAGTCCGGTTGATGAATGTTTGATGCAATATGGTGAAAATATGTCTTAGAAAGGTCTTTACACATTTTATACTTTTGTTTGATAATAATCCATACTTCTTCAGCTGCCCACCAAGTCCATAAGCACTTTGTTGAATCAATCCATATCAGTTGCATTAGTTGGAACCCACAAAAGTTACGTATAGTCAGCTTCCAAAGCACTAAATATTGAGGTGTTTGATATCTTCGTATGGTTTTTTGTGTTCATGCATCTGTACTTGGTCCAAGTTCAAGTTCACTATCCTTAGAATGATCTTCTTGGACAAAATCTTGAGAAACCAATTATGGTTAATTTGGACAATTAACTCATACTTCAATAAAGAACAGATGTTGTTTGTAATATTATATATTAATCTGTTCTTTCAAAATCATGCCTTGGACTCTTTATTGTACTCTTCTAATATCTATAACTTCTTAATGTACTCTATTTGAATTGGATTTGAATTCTTAAATATGCCCCATCAAAAAAGTCTTGAATATGCTTATCTATCTTCTTTATTTCCTCAATTTGTAATTTTTTTCCTTTGTAATGTTACTACTACATGTCCATCGTGGTCTGTTGTTGCTGTTGGGCTTTCCGTTGTTATACAAATCTGAAAAAGACTCGACCCATATAAAGAATATCTGATTATGGGTCTTTACGAAATTTAGTTCCAACCTACCTAACTGAGGGTAGATACAACACAAACCAATCTAGCTAACAAAACGTCCTAAAGTCAGTGATACACATATATTTCAACCAACTATGTCATTAACAAAATAAACAAAATAAAACAGCCCGTGCGTAGCACGGGTGGTGAAGCTAGTATATAGAAACTTACTATACGAATTTTTTTGGGCCCTAAATAAATTGGCCTGTGCTGAGGCCCTGTGCTATTGCACAGGCCTGCACTGCCTTATGGCCGGGCCTAGTCCCTTTCACTCAACCATGTGAGCTACTCTTCTGGAACAAATGAGTCTTATTCGATGATGGTGAAATTTTGATGAAATAAATAGCCATCATAAAATTACTAAAGAAAATAATTACACAATAAATTACTTTTGAAGATGATTAACTATGATTAACATGTGTGTTTATGCTTAATATCCAATTTAGTATCTGACTTTTCAAAAATGTTCAATTTGGTCATTGACTTTTCACATGTGTCAATTTAGTCCTCAACATTTACAAATGTGTGTCAATTTGGTCCTTGAGTCAACCATGATTAGTTACAAAGCTGATGTGGCAAATGTCAGGGACCAAATTGATACTATTAAAAAAAATAAAAAATTCATATCAGCATGCCACGTCACACAAATGTTGGGGACTAAATTGATATTTTCTCATTCAACCATGCATATATTACATTAAAACAGAAACTTCAAATTGAGCAAAATAACGTGCATTACATAAACTTTCCAAATAAACAATACAAAGTGCAATTACACAAATTCGTTACATGAAACACTTGGTCCAAAAAAACAAAACCGTAATGTATAATTAACGGTTAGATAAACCATAAATTCGTTACGTGAAACACTAAATCCAAAACGGTACTAAAGTTTCTGTTTCAATATAATATATGCATGATTGAATGTAGAAATAGAATCATAAACAAGGTTGAATATTGAAACAATACCATATATGACTTAAAAAAAGTAGTAGCACTTTGGTCATTTTTTTTACTAGATATCAATTAGGTCCCTAACTTATGTAACTTAGAATCAATTAAGTTCCTGACTTATGTAACTTAGTATCAATTTGGTCCCTGACTTATATAACTTAGTATCAATTTGGTCCTCGTAACAAACTAATTTTTTTTAGAAAAAAAGTATCAATTTAGTCCCCAACATTTGTGTGACGTGGCATGCTGACATTGATTTTTTATTTTTTTTGGTTGTGTCAATTTGGTTCCTGACATTTGACACATCAGTTTTGTAACTAACCATGGTTGACACAAGGACAAAATTGACACACATTTGTAAATGTTGAGGACTAAATTGACACAGGTGAAAAGTCAGTAACCAAATTAAACATTTTTGAAAAGCCAGGGACTAAATTGGGTATAACCTGACAACAAAATATGTCAAATTTTTAATCGAATGTTTAGAGATCATTTTTAATGATATTGTGTTTTCCTATTAATGGTGCCTAGTAACAAAAATCATAAAGATAATACGATTTTAAAAATTGATCTAAACAGATTATCAAAAAAAAAAATTGATCTAAACATCTTGCAATCGGCTAAATCATTTTCCATCAGTTAGATGCATGCGTTTGAGATTGTGCGATTGGCGACGCTGGCCGATCTCCGACTTTTTCAAAAGGCACCATTCATGCTGTTCGGATCACTCAAACATGTTATTCCAAAGTATTTCTTCACATCTTTTCTTATTAAATACCGGTTGATATTTAGCTTATTATCGAATTACTTCTTCCTGCAATTAGCTTTTCAACATTATTTTCATTCAATTAGCTTTTCGTTTGTTTATAAATAATTAAAAACCGCCCATGATTTGAGTGGCTACTCCTTTGAAGTTTTAATCCAAGACCAGATATTCATGCATGACCCCTTTTTCTTACGTTATAATTTTGTTTTTCGAAACGCTACTTGAAATAGCGTTTAAACTTATAATTTATTTTAATAATATTTCTTACAGATGCCTGTTTACGTAATTTTGTTACTTATAAGTTACTTCAACTGCTAATTTTACTAAACACTTTAAATTCAATCTACTAGCTTATCCGCTATCCACTACCTTATTCGCTATAAGTTAGGTTATCTGTCATCTACTATTTTTTGCTAAACAGAGCCTTAATGAAGTTAGAAGGAATGAAACCATTGGTGTGGTTCTTTTGGGGTGGGCAAATAGCTTAATTTACCCCTCCAAGAAAAATGGGGTGGCCTACATGCTCAGGAAAAAAAATGTTATCACTTAACACCTTGTATAATTTTTATTTCTATCTCCCGAGTTAATATTTTGCATTAAGACTCTAGCTCTTTCAATTTTGACGGATAATTAAATGAAGAATGAACTGACGACACTCTCTTGTGTTTGATCCTTAACGTATACAAACTAATAAGTAATCTCTAAAGTTTGTGCTCTGTCAAATTTGTCTCAATAATTTTAAGAAATTTGTCTTATTCATCTCCCTAATGAATTGCCTATAAAATGTTAGGAATTAATTTGATTAATGTCACATATTTTAGGCACAACTTCAGCTTGGAAACTAAATTCAGAATTTACTCTAAATTTTACTGCACCCCCGACCCAGTCCGATCGACACCGATGAGTAGGATAAGAACCTACACAATTAATGAGCATAAGTTCGGCTATGGGTAATAACTGCAACTTTGCATGCAGAGGCAGATTTAGATGGTGTTCCTGGTGTCCCAGGAACACCCAAACATTCTGACCTTAGTGGTAATACCTCATATTTATACAATAGGTCCTGGGTTCGAATCCTAGGGAACACACTATCAGTTTTATAACCTCATTTTTTAGATTCTTTGGCAAACACTGATAAATCCCTTTTGAAGGGATAAGGGTCCCTGTGACTTCGGAAGTCGATTATGCGTGGGGAAAGTATTAACATCCCACGACATCTTTTCTAAGAAATGTTAACTTTTAATTAATAGTGCAAAAAAAATGCTAACTTGGAAATATATTTATTTTATCTTATTATTAAGAATTAAGAAAAAAATTAGAACGAACTTAATAAAGATTTTTTATTAGTGCAATTGACAGAGGTGAACTCCTCTCCGCTCCTACGTATCTCCTGGTAGAGAATCAAATGCTAGGTAGTTCTTAGGGTGGAAAATATTTGTGTTTCACTGTCTTTTTAATTTTTTGAATTAAAATTTTGTTTTTGAAATTTGAGGCATTTTAAAAATGAAAGTTCTTGCAATGTTCAAAGTGGTTAAACGGACAATCAGTGACAACTTATCTTTGAATATTTATTTTGAAGACGATTTATCGTTGATTTTTTTGGAACATTATTTTATCGTTTTTTTTTTTGTAAAATCGTACAATTCTTAAATCGTTAAAGAAAAAAGAACACCCTAATTTAAAATCTTAGATCTGCAACTCTTTGCATGGCATGGGTTTGGAATTTGAATACAACTAGCTAGGGGTGAAACTAGGTTATATGAAAAAGGGGAGGTCGTCACCCTCATTTTAAAAAAGTGAAAGTATATATACTTAATAGTACACGTTCGGCCCTATAAATAATTATTTTTTATGGAAAATAAAACAATTATCTACCCAAGAACACTTGGATAAGATGGTTCGAGTCTCTTCCAACTTAACCAATGTCTAGGTTCGAATCCAGGCTTGGAAATACGTTAAAACTTTTGAGGGAGAACTTTACCGTCCATTGTGATTCTACCCGGCTTAAGGGATTACCGCAGTTGTGTGTAGAGAGTACCAAATTTAAAAAAAGTTATCTTTACTACACTTTTTTTTTGAAACTATTTTACTGCACAATTACTTAAAATACTAACATTAAAATTTGCTTAACAATACACTTAATTTTAGCGTATTAGAAAATAGTATTGAAGAATATGGTATCCATAGAAGATAAGAGAGAAAGGATTAAAAGACTTTAGTAAAGGGAATTGATACAAATGATGAGAGTTGTTTCTAAAATGATTACATGAAGCCTATTTATAGGTATATACCAACTAACAACTAATTCACTTATAATTAACAACCATCTCTCTAACTACTAACTAACTATCTTTCTAACTATATTTCTAATAGTCCCCGCAAGCTAGAAGTTATTCGCACACTTCTAGCTTGACATGAACAATAGAAAGGTACATCAAAACAAAAGAAAATTACAATGAGAGATGCCGGAAATACATTGGCAAAAAATCAAAACTATCAACAAGGCAATTGAAGACATAAAAAAGCCAAAGAAAGCCATGAAGGCCACAAAGAGAACAATCTTGACACTTCTCCATCTCCTCAATAATCAATTTAATCTCAGAGAATATGCTTCTAGGATCCAAACAATTCATCAAGAAATTTACCATTTGAATGGCAGAAAGACTCTTTTGAGAATTCCCTTCAGCATGACCAGCATTCAATATTATTAGTCCAGATTATATGAGCAAGCTTGAATCGCATAGGCATCAGAAGAATTAGGAGCCATTGAAGAGGCTAAAGGAAATCAGAGAGAAAAACAAAGACGTTGCGGAAACAAAAACAGAAACTGGATCAAGAATCGATCCAAGAAGAGACATCAATTTCAGAAAATCGAAATTGCAAAGAGAAAAGTAATATCACGATCCAAAATGAAATTGAAACTCGGCTTCAGATCACAATCATCAGAAATCAAAATGAAGGAGGACAATGAAGCAGAATGCAAGACGGCGATGTGAAAGAACGCCAAAACGCGATGTGTGGAAATGCGGAACACACAACGGAGAAATTGAAATCGAAGCTCAAGAAATGGGGAATCGAAATCAAGAAAGTGAAGGTTGAAGTCGCAAATCAACCGAGAAGACGAAAATGCAAATCAAGAAATGAAATTGCAAATCGCACATGAGGAAATGGAGTTGCAAATCGCGAAATCAAAAATGATAAAGAAATGCGATGCAACAACACTAATCCAGAAGAATGACAAAAGCAAAATTAAATTGCGAAACAGAATCACACGAGAAGAGTGCGTGAAGAAGATGAAGAATAGAATCAAAATGGATTCAAGAATAAAAAAAAGACAAATAGTAAAAAGAAAAAGATCCGAAAACTAAATCGTAATGTAATCTTGAATTGATTGAATGTGAAACTAAAACAAGATTAAACATAGCGATTCAGAATCAAGATCTGAATCAGGAATCAAAACCAGAGTTCACAATCAAGAACCATATGAAGATCGATTCTTGCGTGAAGAAGAAAACTTCGCAAGAAAGATAAAATTGAAACCACAATTTGTAGATTCAAACCAGAAGCTCTTAAAGAAGCGAGAGGAAACAGAAACACACATGCACAATTGCAATTTTGCAGAATGGCATTCTAGTTCAAGAATGGCAGATGACAACTTACATCAAGAAAACGATGCAAGAATCTGATGATGAAGAAATCAGAATCGCAAATGGGAGAAATCGGAAACGCGATATCGAATTCAAGAACGAAACATAGAACACGAAGCAAAAAGAAAACAACGCGGATAAGAAAGGTAGAGAAGGAAACGAGTGAGAAGAAAACTAATAAAACGAAAAAGAACTTGCAGCGGCATTCAGATTCAAGGTGGATACCATGTTTGCTCTGATACCAGATTGAAGAATATATATGGTATCCATAGAAGATAAGAGAGAAAGGATTAAAAGACTTTAGTATTCATCAAAGGAAATTGATACAAATGATGAGAGTTGTTTCTAAAATGATTACATGAAGCCTATTTATAGGTATATACCAATTAACAACTAATTCACTTATAACTAACAATCATCTCTCTAACTACTAACTAACTATCTTTCTAACTATATTTCTAATAAATAGTTGTTTATAGTTTTTTAATACAACTTGAATTATATTTAATTCATTTTCTCAACTTAAAATATCAAACATACGTGTTAAACAATTTATCTGTTTGCAGTCAAAAAAAAAAAAAATAATTAAACCACTAAAATTATAAAATAGCTAATTTCCAATTTAAGTGTCAAACTGTGTTGTCAAAAAAAATGTCAAATGGTTAAGATTAAAAAAGGAAGTGGTAGAAAACTAGTTCCATGTCACGTTATATATATATATATATATATATATATATATATATATAAAAAGAAATATAGGATTTTTGTTTACCTATCTACAAGGAATTTATAGCAATTAAGCGCTGTGTGGCTTAAAAAGTGTGTAATAGGTTGCAAACAGCTTGCCCTTCAAAAATCAGAACTATTGAATATAAAACTATTAAATCCATGGTTATAAGTGCATTTGCCTAGTGGTCAACACGATACAACGTCAATCGCGTTGTCAATTTCATTATTGAACAATTTTACAACCGTATTTGATGGTAAAAGCTATGAAGGTGTGTAGAAGCTCAATTGTGATGGCTCTTTGTTCAATAATGGCAGATCAGCAGCTTGTGGAGGTATCCTTCGTAATTGTTATGGGAAATTGGAATTTGCCTTCATGGACAAAATTGATCAATGTTCTACGGTGGAGGCTGAATTGTGGGGAATCTATCACGGTTTAAGCGTTGTGTGGAACAGAGGTTTTAGAAATTTGATTATTGAGTTTGATTCGTTGGAAGCCATTGAAGCTCTTGTCAGAACAATATGTTGGGGAAGATGCTGCTGCAACAATACATGTCTTTTGTGAAAGGAAAAATCTCAATGTGCGAGTCCCAGTCAAATTAAACGGATATATACCGTTAAAGTTCACACCCTTTGACAATCAAGTGCGCTGGTTCAGTGGCAACTACTCCTTTACGTCGTTTCAGGGATTCAGATTCGATTCCAAGTGGACGCATCGTTTGGATTTAATTTTCGGCAACAAAATGAATAATAAAACTGTTTTCTTTCATAGAAGTGGCAAAGCAAGGAATCAAAAAAAGATTCACAAAGTCATTGAAGAGCCCAACAACCACTGCACCATAAATTTCTTTGTAACATCAAATAGATGTCATATTTACTTGACCTTTAGCACAGAACTATCCAACCATATATTTTGGAAAGATCTCCAACAGCTCTGAGTAATGGTTATGGCAGAATGACGTTTCGTAACCCGATCGTGAGAAGCATCTTGGAGATTGGTAAATGTGAGCTTCAAGTCAACTGGAAGTGGATTGGTCGTGGAATCAATGATGTTGCTGACATGTTGGCGAAGAACAGTTATGAGATAAGGGACTCATTTGTAACTTTTGATTATGTGCTGGACTTTTTAGTCAATTTGCACTCTATGGACAATCTCGGGTTAGCTGACCCATCTATGAGTTATTGAATTTGTTTGGGCCTCTGGCCCTATATTTCACAAAAAAAAAGCTAGGAAGGTTGGGTTTGGCAATGTATGAAGCACCTAAAAAGCAAAACACAGGGGGAATACAATGTTACAGTAATGGTACTCTTGAGTAGTTAATCAAGATCAACCTGCAAAATTAATACACAAATCGAGAGAAATAGTAAAATCAACCAATAATTTAAAGTTTCCTCTTGCATATTATTTAGTCGATTTAAAGATCTACAGAAAGGGTAGAACTAGAATGTCACAATCTTGAAATTTTTTGATTTAGCATCATAAATGGCAATATATATCCTTAAGTTGATCTATTAGAGTATCCTTAACCAATGCCTCAAAAAGTGAATGACTTTCAAGCAAACGTGATGGCTTGTCATATTCCTTTGCAAAGCCTGCCAAAAACATCAAATGTCCCACAACTCATTATTCTTCAAATCTAACTATCAATATCAACTATATATATATATATATATATATATATATATATATATATATATATATACATACTAGTATGTTTGACCCGTGCCAGTACGGGTCGACATTTACCTGTAACGCAAAAGTTGACAATTTTGCTAGGAATGACAATCGCCAGAAATGTACATTTTGGTGCGTTGTGTGTCCCAGTATTTTTCTCATTTGCTCAATCTTAAGCTAATACGCGGTATACCAAAGTTAGCCAAACAACACATCACGAGAAAAAGTGGATGGTGATATTTGAATTAATTTTAATTACAGAGTTAATCTATTTTTCTGGGGTTCATAGCCTATTGTTATCAACTTATCAGCGTGTGAAACAAATGACTCAATATATTAAATTTTGACAAATATTAGAGCGAAGTTATATCCATACATATATATATATATATATATACATGCTTTAGGAAAAAATATATATTTATAGATATCTATATCTATATCTATATCTATTCTATATATAATACATTTGTGAATTTGCTTGGAAAGGTAATAAACTAATAACTAACTCCTATTGGTCCACCTAGGTTAATTATTGACGTGTTCACTCTATGATGGCACATTTAAATCTGACCTGTTATTATCATCTTAATTTATAATTGGCATAACAAAATAACCGGAAAAAAAAACAACCATTTAACTTCCTGTGCAAGCTGTGATAAATAATAAACATTCTTTTACACGGTTGACTTCACCAACATGGAAATACATTCAATCTTCATTGTCCTAATCCACGTTTCGCTCCATTTTACAATTAGAATTAGAATTAAATACAAAAAATAAACTGATATAGCTATTACTACTATTGTTCCCCACCTTTTTGGGAAAACAGTGAACCAAACAGCATCATTTTTGGTAACAACGTGTATTCAAATATTCAACCTTCTGGCTTCACCTAAAACCGCGCCTAATCAGTGCCTGCACGAAAAAATTAGCAGAATTAACAGGCTATATCAAAAACAGATTCTGCTTAACAAAATAAAAGAATCCCTTATTTTTTGGCCAAATATCATTCCCCTCATAAATCTAATTTAATACCCTTGATTTTGATTTCGTTCACTCCTATAAAAACAACTTCACTGAGCTTCCTATAGTCCTATCAAAAGACCTATTGAATTACCCTACTATATCCCCCGTTTTCTGCAAAATGTCTTCAATTCCCCCCACCTCCGCCGAATTGCTTTCGAAGATCAACGAAACTAGGGAGAACTGGAATGTTCTCGTCCGTGTTGTGAGGTTGTGGCGTGTAGCTGATCGTGACCCCAACAAACCTCCTTGCTTCATCGAAATGCTTGTGATTGACTCAGAGGTAAATATTTCAAATAACAATGACTCTTTTCCTGCATTAAAATACGTGTCTTGGTTTCCACTTTATCAAAATGTTTTTAAAAAATTTAGTTCGAAATTCATTTGCAGTTGGTTTAGGTGGAGTACTTATTTAGCTACGTTATTCTTCCATAATATTCAGGTTATAATTCAACAGCCTTCATGGGTATAATGTAAACTTAAATTAGATTATGAACTAATGTATTTTTAGGATTACTAATAGCTAGGTTATTTGTTCAGTCAGTACGATTGAAGAGGAATGGTTACTTTTTTGGAGTTTACTGGGTTAATCTTTGTGTACAAATACTATTATATATATTAATGTGTTTCATTTGATATTTGATACTCTTCGACTTATTAATATATTGTGTGTTAATGGGCTGCAGACACAAACCTATATTCCTACTCTGTATTCGTACACTGTGTAGTGTTATTTTCCTTTATATTGTATCAAACAAGATATCTGACATGATATATTAAATTAATTCTCTAGGGCACAAAAATCAGTTTGGTGCTCAAAAGACAACTCTTCTACAAGTACGAGGTTGATTTGTTCGAAGGTGTAGTGTACAACATTTTCAACTTGACCAGTTCCGCCAATCTAGGCGAGTTTCGGGCAACACAGCATGCTTGGAAACTCAACTTCCAACGAGGATCCGTCATCCGGAGAGCGGATATCAAACTTGTGCATCAACCGTACAATTACACTTTCACATCTCCATCAACTATATGGCTGCCCAGTTTTGATGCAAACTATTTAGTGGGTGCGTACTATGTCTCTAATATGTATTGAGCAGATGTAATTGGTGTTCTGACTGGTGTCAACGAGCAGCGCACGTACATGAAGAATGGCGGCAAACATCCACTGTTACAAATTGAGCTGACCAACCAAGGGTTTAAACTCAAAGCTACTAACTACCACAATCATATTAAAATTAAAATTATATTACTTTCATATTATAATTTTGTCTTTATTTATGGACACTTTAGGTATCGGTTTGATGTCACTCTTTTTGGGGAACTGGTTGATGAACTTACATCCTATATAGCATCGGCTGATAAACCGAATGTCGTTGTCGTTTTGACCTTTGCGAAGCTTAGAGATTTTCAGGGTATGTCAAATCTTTAATGGATCAAATTGATTGTATAATATAGTCTTAAAAGTCTTCATATATTATTATTATTATTATTATTATTATTATATAAAATGACGCTTTCTAATGCTGTAGGTCGCATGCTTCTACAAAGCAGCATGGGAAGTTCACAGCTGTTGTTGAATCCTGATATAACAGAAGCTGCAAACGTCAGAAACAGGTGTTTATTTCTAGAATTTTTGTTTTCTATTTAAAAATCACAGCACTACAAGTGTGTATTTCTTGGTTTTTTGTTTTCTATTTAAAAATCACAGCACTACAAGTGTTTATTTATTGATTTATTCTGTTCTATTTAATAATCACAGCATGGTGCAACCCATTGAGTCTCCCAGTACTTTACTAAGCAATGTAAAAACCCCAAAGGCATCGCCGGTCGATGATGCTTTCTTTAACAACGCAAAACCTGCTATCGTTGATGAATTGAAGAGCTGTAGGAAGGTATCATTTAATCACATTTTGTATTTCACCAATTTTCTTTTGAGCCCTTTATTTGGCTAGTCAACTATATATGTATTTTGATCATAAATCAGGAAGCTACATTCATTGTGTACTCCACCGTCAATAATATAGCTGGGGAAGGGGACTGGTGGTATGCTGACGAAGGCGTGTACTTTTGTGATAAGTGCAACAAGCATGTGGTGAATGTAACCCCAAGGTGTGTTGTTTGTAAAATTATTTGGGATTATTTAATGTGTTAATTAGAATTGGATTATATATATAATTCTTTTCCTCATAAGTATCTGCTGAGGCTACGTATTGTGGACGACACTGATTCCGCTGTCTTTGTCCTATTTGACCGAGAGGCTGGCACACTTTTGGGACACTCATGCGCAGACCTTATTGAATCAGCAGAGGTATCTCCTTAATCTGTTCTTATGTGTTTAATACAGTGCCTAAAACCGACTGTAATTGCTTCTAAATTCTACATTATAATTTCTAATTATAAACATTATTTTTATGCTAATTAATCCTATCTGCAGAGTGCAAACCAGTTTGGCTTCCCTAATCAGATCACAGATCTTATTGGGAAATCTTTCCTCTTCAAGGTTCAATGCGATGCACCAAGTGATGCTAGATGGGAACGAACTTATCGTGTCCGAGGAGTTGGCAGTGATGAGGGGTTGCTCACCAAATTCAAAGAAAAGACTAACACCCCAGCTGATACCCCTAATGAACAAATCCCTTCCACCGGGGTTGCTACAACTCAGTTGAGGGAAGATTTATCCAAGGTGTCATTCTCATTCCAATCACTATGTGATTAGCATCTATAACTACCAATATCAGTTTTGCTGCAACTGATTTTTAATTACTTCGTATCTAAAGTAATACTTCAAGTTTCGAGTTATATTCAATTTATTTTTTCTGCAATTAAACTATTTATGTTGGACATGACTGAACAGAATACCACTGGTGATGTCCCTAATACACAGAATACTTCCATTGTAATTCAAGATCGGAATATCGCAGAGGTGTCTAAGGTGTTTACCACTCCCTTTTTGATTTACATGTACTCTTCCAATTCCATGTCCAGAACTATTTATAATTATAATTATCATTATAATAACATAGTCATTAACTAACAAAAAAGTTAACACAAACAACTGACGCTGAAAGAGTACACAATTAATATTAAATCTATTTGCCACCAACATGCTCCAGGATCTCCTACCAAAGTTTACTGAATCTGATGATGGGGCTGATGTTTCTAAGGACGGCATAGAAATTGTTGACCTGAGCAACGATAGTGACCACACTCCTATACTCAAGAGGAATTCCCCATCTGTCATCGACCCATCTCACTCTAATGGAATTGTCCTCAAGAAGATAAAGATCGAGAAAGACTGATTACAATGATTTCATTTTGTTTTTAAATGTTTATTGAGTATGGTTACTCAGTTTTTGTTTTAGATGGATTAAATTTCCGGCATTTACTTAATGTTAGTTTGGCTTTCAGACAATGCGTTTTATCAAATGGTAAATCAGCATGACAGTAAAGCTTTTGGTTTGGCTGTTTTAAATGTTTTAAATTTTATGGTTATATTCAGTAATCCTAAAAATATAAGTATCTGTGTTGTAAACATGCGTATATTTCAAATGGTGCGCCAGATCCTCAAGCACATGTTTTACAGATCATTATTTGTGATTAAGTTCAGTATGTTAACTAACATACACACTGTTAGTATATTATTGGAAAACTTTTTTAAACATGCAAATATTATATAAAAAGCAACCTTGGCTGGCTACAATGTGAATATATAGACTTTTTCTATTAGCAACAACATGTCGTATCAAGAAACCCAAAAAAAATATAGACTTCTCTTTTAATACCACTTTATCACGCAGCCTATATTTTGGATCTTTTGGGTAACATATATAGTAACATATTATTGATAAATACCTACAGCATGATAAACGAGAGTTATCATAATTGCTAATAAGATAAATGATACTATCTACATCTTAATATGCTGATACGCACTGACCTTTTTGAAGAGCATTTGGAAGAATAGAACAATAATTGTTGCCTCATCATTTTGCAATTGTGTTTGTTGTTCTTCTAGCCTCAAACATAAGCTGCAGATCATTGTATTTTACTTGGTGATTGTTACGGTAGTATAATAAACAATACCAACATTAGCCAATATCATTCTTTAGTAAAATTGTTCTAATTTTAGAATAAACAGGTTATATGAAAAATAAATGAGCTTGTGACATATAGCCATTTATAAATTATAATTAATACCTTCGTAATCTGGTGTTTACAATGCTCTGCCTCCCTATAAAGGGTTACTTAATTGTTCTCGAAGTGTGAAAGAGGGATTAGGTAATTGGTCTTGAATACTGGTAAATTAGTACTCTCTCTGGTCTCACTTATGAGTAAACAATATATTTTTAGGGAATTACCAGAATGATTGATCAGCATGAGTTATCCTTTGTCAGCAGTTGTAGAAGCATAATTCTCTTTGCAGAACCCAAAGCAACTAATGATCCTTGATCCGCAATGTGTTTCAATATAAACTGATAAAGTATTGCAAGACATATCAATAAGAGCATCCAGATATGACATATACAAATCCATTTGCACTAAAGAAAATCAAATGATCAATTAATGAGAAAAAAATCAGTCACGTAATAGAATCAATAATGTTTCTCATTGCAATGGAAAAAGGGTAGACTGATACATGATTATATCAGAAAGAATTATTATAAAATAAACAAAATTCTCTCCCATATTATAAAAATGCTAATGGTATTCAGAAGTTTTTGTTTATAAAATAAACAAAATTCTCTCCCACATGTAGCCATTTATACTTGGAGATATAAATGAGCTGTATCAAAGGCTAATTCTCATGTAAATCATCCTAAACATTGGCTTAGACATGTCAACACTTCATGCCCATAATTAGCTTATTATATGTTTTATGATATTATTACCTCAACCTAAAAATGTGCACGTTACAAACCTGGCTAGGTAAAAAAGTATCACACATTTAATTCCTATAATTCCTCCTTTCTCAATTGCCAAAGAAACCTGTTTTGGAATAGAATTATTTTAGTCAATAGGCATTGAAATCTGCCTAATTACTAACGAAATCAGAATCACTAGACTTTTCTCTCCAACCATAGAACAAAAAATTGCCACTGCCATCAGTCAAGTCAAATTTATATCATTCCTCTTAAAACACCCTGTACCACTGTAGATGCACGTGAATTAGTCTAACAAATGGAGAGTGATCAGAAAAAACCTAACCATTCTAAGAGGAAACATGAATCATCAAAGAACATGAAATCCAAACGACGCATACCAGGTTTTGACGACATTTTGTCATTCATTTATGTATTAAAGCTTGAATCTTTGATGTTTAATTTTTTTTAAAAAAATACTTATTTTCGTTTGTTTTTTGTATCAGATGAGAACCAGCATCCGCAATTTCCACCCGGCAGTGTGCAGCCATGCAGTCAACATCCATACACACGGTCTCCATTGTCAAACTTAACTCTGTAAGTTTGTATATATAAAATTTACATTGTACCATAACGAATTCTTCAAGGTTCTTAATAAAAAAGTATTTGTTTCTATATGCTTCGATACCCATGTAAATACAAAAAGATGCAAACACATAAATTAGTTAAATATTATTATATAAAATTATATAACTAATATGTAAAATGTATATAAAGTAAATGAATGGTATATGCAGCCCACTTAAATTCAGCAGTCAATAGGGTCGAGTCAGGTGCCGTTATAATGCCACACATGAACTACATGGGAGTCATGCAAACCCCGATCGTCTTCTCTTCAATAAATCCTATTTCCCAACATTACTACCACTCCCCAAATCCAACAGGTACTCTAATTTATTATTGTCGTTGTATACAATGTTTATGTTTATTAGAATTAGAATATGAAGTTATGCAACACACATCGTGCAGGCCATCATGAAGCGATGCTCATGTTCCATCCTAACAGTATGGACCATATGTCCGAACAGTACCCCACTCAAAGGACCCCCCCAATGTCAACTATAACACAAGGTCAGTCTTCACCTCACATTTTGACAAGTTTGGAAAATTGTTTTTGACCTACCACATATAAAACATACTGCATACCAATTAAACAGAATTATAACATTTACCACTATTAACTAAGCATGTCAATATATATATATATATATATATATATATATATATATATTTACAGCATATTCCAAAGAAGTTACAGCTAAAATGAGTGCCAAAGGTAAACAAAAGATTGACGTTGGTGTCCACCACAAAGGTAACCTATTAACTTTAACACTAATTCAACCAAATCTACTACTTTGACATAGGTCCTGTGTCCAACAATTATTTGTTTAAAAATGTATGACTGATCCTTATATAATCAAGAGATTTTCATAACAGGTATACAAATCACTCCTCTGGACATCATCCGTAAGCCGGCTTGGCAAACACCACATAGTATCTTAACACGTCAACCATACATGGCAAATATTCCTAGAGGTTTGTTTTAACATCCCATTCTATTATACAAAGTTGTACTTTATTTACTGACTAACCATAATTCACGCATAAAATGTGATTTTTTGTCATTACTGTCATGTTTGTTATACTAAGTTTAACTCTCTGCGCAACATCAAAATGTAGGATTTGTGAATAGAGATTTCGGGAACCAAACACCGACTCATGACAGAAATCATAGTCAGTCATTGACATCGGACAAAAGAAGCAGCTCTAATGGTATAAGTAAACATTTGTTAAATATTGTAAGCATCTAATCATCAGATATCACTAAGATATATGAAGTGTTTCGTTTGAAATACTCATACTGACAATTCTTCTTTTGTTTATCACATTTCCCATCTAATTGACTCACCTGTGAAGTGAATGTAGATGGCCAGTCAGTTTGGAGCATTCCCAACCACAATTTGCACCACAATCCAAATCATAGCAACATCAATCAACGCAGGCAGAAGTTCTCAACGAACATCTCAGGAATATCACCTATCACACTGAGTTTTGATGAAGAGGATTTTACAGAGGATATGGCTCATCACAAGCCAATGTGTTACTATGTGATGAACAATGGTTGTGTCGAAGACCAAATGGCTACCTTCGAGAAGCCAGATATGAGTATGCAAAACCACTTGAAACCTGGTCCTCCTTATACTTGTAAAGTATTAAGGCCTGCAAATGGGAATAACCCTGTAGAGCCTAAGAATGATAGATTTATGCCTAAGACTTATACTTTTGACGTTACGAAATGTGATGAAATTTTTGATCTTTTAGTAACTGATGGTCAAATATTAGTGCCTAAAGGCCTTAAAGTACCAACTCTTGACCAAAGAAAGAAAAAGGGTTATTGTAAGTTCCATAATTTTTTGGGACATAACACTGACCGTTGTGTGCTTTTCAGGGATATTGTGCAAAAAGCAGTTGACGAAGGAAGACTCAAATTTGCTGATAAGAAAATGAAAGCTCCTATGCAGATTTATGTTGATCCATTGCCTAAGGCTGAAGCTATGTATTCTGAACCTGTCGAAGCTGATGTAGGCATGGTGGATGCTCAAATGGCAGACCCTCCTAAGTATGTCAAGACTGCCACCGAAAAATTAAAAGGTTTTCTGTATGCTGAAGGTAAGAAACACGAAGTGACCCTAAAAGAATATGATGGGAAGATACATGCTGTGTATCCAAAGGCTGAGGAAGAATTGATAGATTTCCTCAATCGGTGTAAGTGGAATAACTCTGAAGTTATGCTTTGCCCAAGATGCAGCGCTGTCTTCGACAAAGAAGCAGCCAAAGCTGTCGAAGGTTATCAGGATCAACAACAACGTAAAAGAAAATGGCTTGATAACAGGCCGAAATTTGACTTTGCAAAAGGAGATCTTCCTGGCTATAAGGCTAATGTGTCAACAAAGCCTTCAACAAGCAAACGACAATTTGCTAAGGAGAAGTCCTCAGCGAAAGGGTATTTGAAGCTGTCAACAAATAAATCCTTTGTCCCAAGTGCTAGTGCTCCTGTCGAAGCGTGGGTGCCCAATAATCAACGTGCTAAAGCTGTCAAGCCAGGTACTGATGCTGCTAAGTTTAATTATAAGAATAACTATAAGGGTAAGAACCCCATGACTAAAACACAGTGGCGTCGTTACCAAAGACAACAGAAGAAGAAGGCACACTTTGACATTAACAAGGTTCCAAGTCATTTGGCTAATAACCATGTTCCACGCAGTACGATTGACATTAATCAAGTTCCACGCAGCATAATAGTGGCGAAGAGTGAGGTTCACAAAGCTGAAGTTGCCACAAAGAAGAATGCTGATGTTGCTAGTCATGTGTGTGCAGCAAATAAGGCCAAAGGCAAGGCTGTGGTAACAGAAAAGCCAAGAAGGCCTGCTCTTGAAAGAATATTTCCTCCATTGTCAACAGTGAAAGAAAAGAATGCTGATTTCGACATGGATGAAGACATGGAGTCTGACTTTGATGATTCTGAAGATGATTTCGACGTTGTTTGCAATGTGGTATCAATACTGCCTCTTGAGTACGATGTTATCACAGTACCAAATGATATTGAAGAGGATTTTACAGAGGATATGGCTCATCACAAGCCAATGTGTTACTATGTGATGAACAATGGTTGTGTCGAAGACCAAATGGCTACCTTCGAGAAGCCAGATATGAGTATGCAAAACCACTTGAAACCCCTGTATGTCCAAGCCAAAGTCAATGGTGTTGGAATTAACAAAGTGTTAGTGGATGGTGGAGCTGCAGTGAATTTAATGCCACATGGTCTTTTGAAGAAGATTGGTAAATTCGACACTGACCTCAGGCCACATAACATTGTCTTAAGCAACTATGAAGGCAAAACTGGCCATTCTTTGGGGGCCATTGAGGTGGACTTAATCGTTGGTTCCCTAAAGAGGACTACATTGTTCTTAGTGATAGCCTCTAAAGCGAATTTCAATTTACTCCTTGGTAGAGAGTGGATCCATGGAGTTGGTGCTGTCCCTTCAACTTTGCATCAACGTTTAGTAATGTGGAAGGAAGATGGTTTGGTAGAGTATGTCGAAGCAAATCAGAGCTACTTCCGTGCTGATGTCAACCAAATTACCAAGGAAAATTTTGAGAAACAAATGGCGAAGATTGCGCCATGTTCATCTTCTAATGAGGCATATGTTCCTGCGGATAATGTTCTTGCCTCAGTTCATCTTGACCCAAATTATGGTTTTGTTTGGGAAAGAGAAATAATGGGAGATGATAGTGTCTATCCTGATGGTGTTCTTCGACCAACAGGGTGGAACACTGGTTCTTGAAAGAGTTCTTATGTCAGTGCCCAATGCATGGGACAAAATTACGGCTTATATGGCCGAAAACAAGTTTAAAGCGGCTATAGAGGCCGAAATTATTCAACAAACAATGGCTGTCGAAGCCAGTGAGTTACATGAAGAAAATGGCATAGTCATAGATGAAAGACTTGACTGCATTTATGATGATGATCCATTAGGTTTTGAAAAGGATCCTAGAGATTCGACAAAGCATATGCAAGCTCAAGACCCGTTAGAAGAAGTTGATTTGGGAAATGGCTCGATAAAAAGGCCAACTTATATTAGTGCAAATATTGATGCTTCTCTAAAAACCCAAGTCATCACATTGCTAAGGGAGTTCAAAGACTGCTTTGCTTGGGATTATGACGAAATGCCTGGGTTAAGTCGAGAAGTGGTGGAAATGCAATTACCAATTCGACCAGGGAAGAAACCAGTGAAGCAAGTGCAAAGAAGATTTGCTCCTCAAGTGTTGGCTAAGATCAAAGAGGAAATCGAAAGGCTATTCAGAAACAAATTCATCAGAACTGCCAGGTATGTCGAATGGTTAGCCAATATAGTTCCTGTAATAAAGAAAAATGGGACTCTTAGAGTTTGCATAGACTTTAGGGATTTAAATAATGCAACTCCCAAGGATGAATACGCAATGCCTGTGGCAGAAATGCTAATAGATTCAGCAGCAGGATTTGATTATCTTAGTATGCTCGATGGTTATTCTGGGTATAATCAAATCTTCATTGCTGAAGAGGACGTGTCGAAAACTGCTTTTAGATGTCCAGGGGCATTGGGTGTTTATGAATGGGTAGTAATGCCCTTTGGCTTAAAGAATGCTGGTGCTACATATCAGAGGGCCATGAATTCTATGTTTCATGATTTTATTGATGATTTCATGCAAGTATACATAGATGATGTGGTGGTTAAATCTTCCTCAGAAAGTGGTCATTTAGACCATCTTCGCCGTTCTTTTGAAAGAATGAGGAAATATGGATTGAAAATAAATCCATTGAAATGTGCCTTTTGTGTACGTGCAGGTGATTTCTTGGGTTTTATCGTGCACAAAAAAGGCATTGAAATCAATCAAAATAAGACTAAGGCAATTATGGAAACGAAGGCCCCTTCGACCAAAAAGGAGCTTCAGTCGTTGCTGGGAAAAATCATTTTCCTTCGAAGATTTATATCAAATCTAAGTGGCAAAACACAAGTTTTTTCGCCATTGTTAAGACTGAAGAAGGCAGAAGAATTCAAATGGGAACCAATGCATCAAGCAGCCTTCGACGAAATCAAGTCTTATTTGATGAAACCACCAATTTTGTTGCCTGTTATTAAACACAAAGTGCTCAAATTGTATATAGCAGCTTCTGATAGAACAATAGGTAGCATGTTAGCACAAGAGGATGATAGTGGTGTCGAAAGAGCCATTTATTACCTCAGTAGGGTCTTAATTGATGCCGAAACGAGGTACACTCCTATAGAAAAGTTGTGCCTTTGTTTGTATTTCTCGTGTACAAAGTTAAAGCAATATATAAAACCAGCTGATGTTTCTGTTTATTCGCATTTTGATGTTATTAAGCATATGCTGTCGAAACCAATAATGCATAGCCGAATTGGTAAATGGGCTTTGGCTTTGTCAGAATACAACTTAACTTATCAACCTCTAAAATCAATTAAAGGACAAGTGGTTGCTGATTTTATAGTAGACCATTCTGTTGTCGAAGAAACATTAAGTTTTGTAGACGTATATCCTTGGAGGTTGTACTTTGATGGTTCAAGCCATAAACATGGAGTTGGGATTGGTATTTTAATAATATCTCCTACTAACATTCCAACGAAGTATAAGTTTAAAATTCGAGATGTTTGCTCCAATAATGAAGCTGAGTATGAGGCTTTAATAGTAGGCCTTGAAATTTTACTTGAGCTGGGGGCAAGTCATGTCGAAATAAAAGGTGACTCTGAGTTGGTTGTCAAACAATTGACAAAAGAGTACAAATGCATTAAAGAGCACCTTATCAGATACTTTGTTGTTGCCAATGCTTTGTTAAAAAGATTTGAGTCTGTTCACTTAGAACATTTACCACGAATTGATAATCAAGTGGCAAATGAATTGGCACAAATTGCTTCAGGCTATAAAGTTTCAAAACAAAGCCTGGAAGAGTTAATTGAAATAAAGGATAAGATCATTTCTAATGACTATTCTTCGTCACTATTGTCAACACCAACAACTGGGGGGGCAACAGATACAAACGCAAACGAGGAACTAGTCGTTGTCGAAAAACGTCAATTTTTTGGTGACTTTGACTTAGCAGAAATTTTTGCTCTTGACAATATGACCAATAATGATTGGCGAAGGCCTATTGTGGAATATTTGCAAAATCCCACAAGAAATACCAATAAAAAGGTAAAATACAGAGCTTTGAGCTATGTGATAATTGGAAACGAATTGTTTAAAAAGACTCCTGAAGGAGTACTATTAAAATGTCTTAGTGAAAATGAGGCATATTTAGCAGTTTCTGATACACATAGTGGAGCATGTGGTTCACACCAAGTAGGCCACAAAATGAAGTGGTTATTATTTCGACAAGGAATGTATTGGCCAACTATGCTGAAAGATTGCATAGAATTTGCTAAGGGATGCCAAGAGTGTCAAAAGCATGCTGGGATACAACATGTACCTGCAAATGAATTGCATGCCATAGTCAAACCTTGGCCATTTAGAGGTTGGGCTCTAGATGTGATTGGAGAGATAAAGCCAACTTCGTCGAAGGGCCATAGATATATCCTTGTGGGAATTGATTACTTCACCAAATGGGTTGAAGCTATACCTTTAGCCAATGTTGGTCAAGAAGCAGTGATAAGGTTTATTCAAAATCATATCATTTATAGGTTTGGAATTCCAGAAACCATTACTACAGATCAGGGATCAGTTTTCACTGGTAGAAAAATGGTAGAGTTTGCTTCTGAAATTGGTTTTAAGTTATTAACTTCGACACCATATTATGCGCAAGCCAATGGTCAAGTAGAAGCTGCCAATAAAGTTATTATTAATTTGATTAAAAAGCATGTTGGGCAGAAACCCAAAAATTGGCATAATACCCTTGATCAAGCATTATGGGCTTGTCGAAATTCACCCAAAGAATCTATCAACACTACTCCTTATAGGCTAACATTTGGACACGATGCAGTGTTGCCTGTTGAAATTTGTCTACAATCAACAAGAATTCAAAGACAGTGGGAGATTCCCTCTGATTATTATTGGAATATGATGCTTGATGAATTGGTTGATTTAGACGAAGAAAGGTTATTAGCTTTAGACATGCTTATTCGACAGAAAGAGAGGGTAGCTAAAACTTATAACAAAAAGGTTAAGTTTAAAGCCTTTGATTCAGGTGATCTAGTGTGGAAGGTCCTATTGCCTATGGATAAAAAAGATAGAGTCTTTGGTAAATGGTCCCCAAGTTGGGAAGGACCATTTAAAATTTTACAAGTTTATTCAAACGGCGCATATGAGGTCAAAGAGATTGGCGCTGATGAAAGAATTTTGCGTATAAATGGCAAATACTTGAAAAAGTATAAGCCAACGTTGCAAGAAGTTAAAATAACGCTAGAATAAAGATAAAGAAAGCGTAAGTACGTGGCATTCAAAAGAAGTTGTGATTGCCATATGAGCATTGTCAGAATTATAAGCAGAACGTTGAAGGCCACGTAATACACCAATATAGGAGTAACGTCAACAACACTTAACAGTGGTGACATCAGGTATACAGCTATTTTACTCAAGTGCAAAGTCTATTTCGATGGTGGATTCAAAAATGTTCTTTCTCTTCTTCCTCCTCAAGTTCAGTCGAAAAAGACATTTTTGGGGGGCAATTTGTTAGCCTGTAATTTCGACAGGCTTCATTGAAAATGGTCAACAAGGCCTGACTTATATTTCGACAAAGACCAAATTGTTTCGACAGAGAAAATGGTCATGCGCAAGGTAAATTCGACAAGCTTCCGGGGAAGCGAAAGCAAGAGAGAGGAAAATGGACACAAGCTTTCGACAGACAGAAAACAGAGCAGTTATGCGCTGAAGAACTAGCAGTTGGTCGAAGCGTGATGAAGCGGTTCTTGTCGAAAGTAGGAGTAGCAGTTATTAATTTTCAAATTTCTAGGCAGTTACTTAGTTCAGTTTTTCCCCCTCTTTTCCTTTGTATAAATAGTAGTTTCTGAGAAGAAACAAGGGTCACAAATCACAATACACAATCCGATTCCTGAAACTCTAACTTCCAAGCCAGACCGAAAAACGAGTGGAAGAATCATTGTACGTGATCGTGTACCACTTTTACAATTCAATGCAATTTATTTGTCTTTTCTTTACAATTCACGCACCATTTACTGCTTCTTTTCTTTTCAATTCTGTTAATCATTGCAAATCGTCCCCTTTTCTACATTTTCTGAAACAAAAACTACGCGCAATTCAAAGGCAATTGCTTTGAGATTTTTCTAGTTTGATCTCACAAACCTTCTAATAAAACTAGTGATTGTTTGCTAAAAACACCAGCAAACACATACATTAGGGCTAACCAATCTGTCATTAGGTGCGATATTTTACATGGTTTACAAGATGCTATTTCAAGGGGTGAAAATGACCCTAATGCTATTGGCAGACGTGTTATACTTCCGTCCTCATTCACAGGGGGGGGGGGGGGGGCAGATACATGTTCAACAACTGCCAGGATGCAATGGCAATATGTAAGCGATTTGGGTACCCTGATCTTTTCATGACACTTACATGTAATTCAAACTGGGATGAAATGCGTGAATTTCTAGGGGACTTGCACCTGAAGCCATATGATAGACCAGACATTGTGTCAAGGGTATTCAAAATGAAATTTGATCAGCTACTTGATGAACTGAAGAAGGATGAATTGTTCGGAAAAGTTGATGCAGGTGAATATCACTTATACAAACATCATTTATCGCTATTAATACTTAACATCATTTATAACAATATTCTAATGTTTAGAGATTTGTAGTTTTGAAGACAACAAATTATAAGTACCCTGACAAATTTATGCACTACCTTGGCAGGCATGTACACAATTGAATTTCAAAAGAGAGGTCTCCCTCATGCACACATGTTGTTCTGGCTCAGTGGTCCAAACAAGATGAAGACTACAACAGACATTGACCGTATCATATCGGCCGAGTTGCATGATCCTACACTTTACCCAAAACTTTACAAGAATGTCACAAGCTACATGATCCATGGACCGTGTGGTAGGGCTAACCCTAAGTGTCCTTGCACGAAAGATTACAAGTGTACAAAGTTTTATCCTAAACAATTCAGAGACACAACTGGCATAGACGACGATGGATATCCTTTGTATAAACGCAGGGACACTGGTATAACGGTGCGTAAAGGTGACATCACACTTGACAACAGAAGCGTTGTTCCATACAATCCCCATCTTTTATTGAAATATTCTGGTCACCTGAATGTTGAGTATTGTAACAAATCGAACTCAATAAAATACTTATTCAAGTATGTCAACAAGGGACCTGATCGCGCCTCTCTGCAGATTATGCGTAATCAAGAAGATGGTAACAACGAAAGACCAGTTGATGAGATCAAGCAATATTATGACTGCAGGTATGTGTCACCATGTGAAGCTACTTGGAGAATTTTTGCGTTTGACATACTTCAACACTGGCCTCCGGTACAACGGTTAACATTTCACCTTCCCAATGAACAAATGGTTGGTTGGAACCAAAACTCTAATCTACAAACAGTCGTTGAAAGAAATGAATCTATTGACACAATGTTCATTGCATGGTTCACTGCAAACAGAAAATACACTGAAGGCAAGGATTTGACTTATTCTGAATTCCCATCACGATTTGTATATGACAGCAAAATCAGAGAATGGAGACTCAGGAAAAAGGGCCAATCAATAGGAAGACTAAATTACGTACCCCCATGCGCCGGTGAACTGTATTACATGCGCATACTCCTTACTGTACAAAGGGGTTGCACTAGCTTTGCAAGCATCAGGACGGTAAATGATCATGTACACGATGATTTCAAGTCTGCATGTGTTGCATTGGGTTTACTCGATGATGACAAAGAATTCATCAATGCAATAACAGAGGCCGCTGACCTTGCATCTGGACACCAATTGCGTCGATTATTCACCACCCTTCTAGCGATGAATACAATGAACAACCCAGAAGTTGTATGGGAGGCAACATGGAAGTTACTCGCTGACGGCATTGTGTACGATCGGAGAAGACACTTAAATTTACCAGGTATGTTGTATTTTTATTAATATTAATTATTGAGACCCATGAATACTATTAAATTTATTAAACTAAAAGCATAAATTTCATGTAAATTTTCCAGGCCTACAGATAACAGAAGATGCATTGAAGAACCTATGTCTTAGTGAGATTGAGAATCTCCTCCGATCTAATGCAAGGTCTCTTGCTGACTACACCATGCCATTCCCAAATTTATCTGATGGTTTTGACTTTGAGAACAAGTTAATTGCTGATGAACTCAACTACGATAAGGAAGAAATGGAAAAACTTCATCAAAGACTATTAAAGGGGTTGACACCTGAGCAAAGGAAGGCATATGATGACATTATGGATGCCGTATTGTCTGGACGAGGGGATTTCTTTTTTTTTAAATGGATACGGAGGGACAGGTAAGACTTACTTATGGAACACAATATCTGCAGCACTTCGTGCCAAAGGATTTATCATCCTCAATGTTGCATCAAGTGGAATTGCTTCCTTACTACTTCCCGGTGGCCGGACCGCACATTCAACATTCTCAATACCTCTCCAACCACGTGAAGATTCTACTTGCAGCATTAATTAGGGAAGTGCCCGAGCCAAACTCCTTATCCAAGCCAAACTAATTATATGGGACGAAGCCCCTATGATGAGTAGATTTTGTTTTGAGGCTTTTGACCGTACTCTACGCGACCTGATGTCTAGCCAAGATATAAACAACCTAAAAAGGCCCTTTGGAGGAAAGGCTGTTGTACTTGGTGGTGACTTTAGACAAATACTACCCATCGTCCGAGGGGCGTCCCGGGAAGCTATTGTTGGGCAAGCTGTTAATGCATCAAGCATTTGGCATTTCTGTCAAGTACGTAGTCTAACTCATAACATGAGACTTAGAGGATCTAATGTTGAGTCGGAAAAGGTGGAAATTAAGCAATTTGCAGATTGGATATTAAGCATTGGTGATGGTGACCCTAATGCAAATGAGTTTGGAGAGTACCCAATTGACATCCCCCCGACATACTCATAGATGATCAACAAAATCCACTACAATCATTGATTGACTTCACGTACCCCGATCTTCTTAACAACATTCAAAGTGAACACTTCTTTGAAGAGAGGGCCATACTTACACCAACACTTGAATCGGTCGCTGAGGTGAATGAATTTATGATTTCACAGATCCCTGGCACCGAGACTGAATACCTTAGCTATGACTCGGTTTGTCAATCTGATGAAGATAGTGATATTGGAAGTGAATGGTTCACAACTGAATTCCTAAATGACATCAAATGCTCTGGAGTCCCTAACCACAAATTAAAGCTCAAAGTAGGAGTTCCTGTTATGCTGATGAGAAACATAGACTAGTCCCATGGTCTATGTAATGGAACAAGACTTATGGTTAATGACCTTTCTAAGAACGTTATCGGAGCAACAGTGCTTACCGGTAAGAATGTAGGTGATAAAATCTTCATACCAAGAATGAATATGGTGCCAAGTGACGCCGGCCTTCCATTTAGGTTTCAGCGGAGACAGTTTCCAATTGCTCTATGCTTTGCAATGACGATAAACAAGAGCCAAGGACAGTCACTATCACATGTTGGTGTCTATTTGTCGCGGCCTGTGTTCACACATGGACAGTTGTACGTTTCCTTATCACGTGTCAAATCGAGGGTCTCAAAATTCTTATTCTTGACGAGGACAAAACACTAAGCACTCAAACCCGGAACGTTGTCTACCGAGAAGTTTTTGAGAATGTCAGAGGTAGTAACGTGCCAAACAATTGATATAAATTTTGTTTTTCATATTATACCATATGCCTAACAATACACTTCTATTTTATATGTTTTGCAGGTCATCTAAATACAAACGCAGATGTTCATCACATGGATGATTGATTTTTTTTGTATGAACAGTTACTAATTGATTTTGTTGGTACAAACAGTTACTAATCTTTGTTTGTCCATGCACACAAGTGATCTTGAGTTGGTTATACCTTAATTAGCTATCAAACATGTTATAATGTGTTGATTAAGACTGAATATATAGAACTGTGTGCATATAACAGTGTATATATTTCTACATAACTTTTTATATATATATATATAATCCCTGACTATACTTATGTGTGGCAATAGTTATACAACCACATAGTATTTTCCAATTTAGCACACAACAATATATCAATATATACTTACCAAAACACATTGTTATTTGCATTGTTATTTGCAGGTGCTGTAGGTGAAGTATGTGAATTCAGTTGTGTCAATATCTATCAGCGACATCACACTTGGGATTTACCTGTATTTAACAAAGATTTGATGTTCAGGGGTGAATTTTCATGTCACGTCCACTTCATTATTATATATTGCAATGTTCTAAGTTATAAAGAACTTAACTTCCAATGGTATTTACACGCAACAGGTCCTTTTGTTATTTAAATAACAAATTCATAGGAAGCTACTATTGATACGCCGCCGAAACACCAAGCCCCAAACTTCTTTTATAAGATTATCTTGAAATTCCCCCTTATACCTCACCCGACATCAACCACACTCTTTGGCCATCTCCTTCGTTCATCTGGAAAATATAGTATAAAACTAATAGTTAGAAAAATAGCAACCAAACTATTTTTGCGCACTAAATTAGATGATTTCGAAAGACTAATAGATTTATAAATCATACAACGAATTAGATGATTTCGAGAGACAGATATAGTTTTACTAATACATAGATTAGAAACTATGTAAAGAACAAGACTACAATTTACGTAAAGAGTGTTGTCAGAATCTGCAGCAGCCATTGAAAATTGATAAAAGAACAAAACTAGCATTTGCGTAAAGCGGAAAAGGCAAAAGAGAGCACCGTGTAATTTCTGGTTGTTGTTTCAGCGATGTGACGAAATACGAAGGGATCTCACGAAGCTGGTGTTTTGAGTTTCGCTGCCAACGTATTCATACTTGGGATCGAAAGAAGATCAATTCATAAATTTGGGGATTAAACAATATAAATTCTGAGGTGTAGATTGTGCAAATAAAAGGAAAAAAAACCTGATGCAACCACCATTGAAGACAGATTCGTGCGATGGAAGAGGAAACGAAGTTTGTAGCAGCTAGCCGCAGGTTCCCGGCGATGTATCGCGAGTGGCTGAGAGTGAGAGCACCGTGTGGCCCATTTGGATAGATGAAGACCTAATTTTGGAAAGTAAAATTAATTAAACCCTCTCTTTACATTTTGGAAAGTGATTTTTTATTTTAATATTAATAATATCCGAATCATATTGTTGTTTGAAGCAATATGCGAACAGTATTTTTTTTACCAAACACTATTGTTAATCTATTGTTAATTTTTAAATTCATTATATTACCATTAAAATAAATTAAATTACATCTTTAAAATAGTTTATAAATAGAATATTGGTAAATATTCTTTCATCAGTTAAAAAAATTAGTTAAACTGCTATAGATAAATAATATAATTTTATTAATAATAATCTAAAAAATATGTAAATACTTAAGTGTAATAAAGTAGTTATAAAAAATATAATGCTTTAATATGAACTGTGGTTGTCAACTTGGAAGCATAAATTACCATTTATTTTACTAAATTGCTAAAATAGATAACTCTAAATATACATAAAATTCCTTAAATTTTATTTGATTGATATATAATTATTTATATAAATTATACTTATATATTACCTTTAATTTTTCAAGTTTTTTTAACAAGAAAATATATACCCGTGCATCGCACGGGTCATACGCACTAGTATATATATACATATAGTGATACAGTTTTTGATGTCATATTATTGAATTTTGTTAATTGATTTTTTGATGATAGGCCGACGTGGGAAGCGAAAATAATAAAGTTAGATGTCAAAATTGAATTTTATGGGATATTATAAGAATTTTGCGTCACATAATTACCTCGTGTTTACGTAACAAACATAATTGTATAGGAAGGCCTTTTTTTTATTTTCTCATTTTAATCAAACAAAATACAATTAAAACATAGATAGGGTTATTTTCGGATTTGCTGGAATAGGTGGGGGTAATTTCGTAAAAATCGTTTAAGTTGAACTCTACTTTCCTTTCTCAAAACCCTTGTCATCCGTTTACCCACACAGTACTTCTTCCTCTTCCTTCTTCCTTCTTCCTTCTTCCACCGTTAACGAATCGCAGCTTCCATGAACAATGGCCAGCGAGGGTGGGTCTTCTTCATCACGCCGTATGCAACGACAATCACCAACTCTTTTGAACGCAAATCCATCCAGGCAACAAACTCAGGTACGTTGTATTCTGAACAAATCTACCTGGTATCGAAAATAGGGTAACCGAACTGTGTTTGTTATTTTCATGAATAAATCGAGTAAGGTTGTTCTTAGCGTTGTAGCATAGAAATTCCCCATGTTAATTTCGTCCTTGTTAAATTAGAGTTACCAATCGCATCTTCCTTTGAATGTCGCATGGGTTTTAACGTTTGGTCTGACTTACGGTAATGGCACATGAAAAGGTCACTAAAATGAATAAATGAGGTGTTAGGTAGGGTCTGGGGTTCTTTCCATATTAATATCGTTATCAAGTCTTGATTTCCTTCCCTTACCCTTGTATAGATTGCCTGTTTCTATGCTGTTCTGTTTTCTATCGTAACTGCATGTATACCCTGTGTTCTTGGATTTGTCTTGCAGCATAAATTTTAGTTCATTTAGGCTGTCATAAGCATCGGAAACCATATTTTGATAATGTTAATGTTGACCTGTTATAACATCAATTATATCTTTGCAAAGGAGTATCACAGTAATCCCACATTATAGCCACCAAAGTTTTGGCATATGTACAGAACATGGTTTCAAGATTTAAGTCAAAGTCCAGAGGTTTCAAACCTCAAAGATGTCCTCTCAAACATTATCATGAACATCATCGTTGCAATTGTTAAATTGTTTGCCTTAAAGGACAATGATTTGCGGACCTTCGTTGTTACGTATTCACTTCGAAGTGGGGATAAAATTGTAAGTGACACTATGCTCATATCGAAGATCAGTGGCACCTGCAATATGTGTACACCTAGTAAGTACAATCCTGTGTTTTAGGTTATTGTTTTTGCTTAACTGTGGCGCTCTTTACTTGGGTATATATGCAGCCCTGGTAGGAATTTTCGTTTCCAAATAGTCAATAACCATAAATAATTGTCTTCTGACACTGTGAAAGCAAAAAGGTATTTTATTCAAACCTTGCAATGGGCTATTTAAGATTTCAGTACAAACTAACACAATTAGAAGCAAAAAGAACTTATCAGCAAGCTAAGAATTTAGATTTCAGTAGGTATTTTACCCATTCTTTTGTGATGTACAAACTGACACAATTGAAAGCAAAAAGAACTTATCAGCACAAATTAAGAATTTAGATTTCAGTAGGTATTTTATTCAACGAAAGTACATCACAATAGGTATTTTATTCTTATATCTGGTAAATATATTTTCATCTTTATCCAAAGCATGTACTTCACATTAAACACCATTCAAAAGTCATCCCTTTATGAGTAACTTCATACATTCTGATTTCATACAACAAACATCATTATTGGGCATCTGTAACCTGTTTCATGGGTTTTTATGAGCATCATGTTTTCAACCATGTATTTATATTAGTATTTCAGATATCTTTATGCAGAAACTCACCATTTCATGGTTTTTTATGAGCATCATGTTTAAATCAATATATGTTTAAGCACTTTTACTATAATGTGATCATGCAACTATAATAATATAGTAATGAATGTCAAATCCAGTAAAGGTTTTGATGTATCATTACAATAGAAGTTCTTTTTCATTCTCTTTTCATGATCTGAAGAAAGTAACAATACGTGCTTAGATATAGCAGAACGTAATTAACAAGACTTTTACTATAATGTGATCATGCAACTATAATAATATAGTAATGAATGTTAAATCCAGTCAAGGTTTTGATGTATCAGTACAATTGAGATTCTTTTTCATTCTCTTTTCATGATCTGAAGAAAGTAACAATACATGCTTAGATATAGCAGAACATAATTAACAGCTACTTAGATCACAATATATGTAGACTTGGAGAATCAATGTGGTACTAACTGTAAAAGTATTTCATTGTTTTAATGATATGCTTTGTTTTATACTGATCATAAATTATGCGTCGTATGAAGTTAAAGATAAACCTCAGAGTCGATTAACACCATCTACAGCGTCATGGGAGATTTTCCTCCATGCTTAGAGAAGACATGCCATATGCGTAGCACCTTCACCATCACAGTTGAGCTTTGATTTCCTGGTTCAATGTTTGCCAAAGCGACGAACCTTTTTGAGCAGCAGCAACAGGAATTTTTGACGCAGAGGCCGCCATTGTTTTCTGTATAATTTGATTTCAGGTACGCTCTCTCACTCTGGCTGAAAAGATGAATGTTGCTTTCAGCAAACATACATGATAGTTATAGCTTTAGAAATTCATCCACACTTAAAGTTGTATATTCATGCTGTAGAATAAAAGACTTAATAGAATAAAACTGAGTTTGTAAAACACCCAAATAGAGTCAGAATCATTGTCCATATGCTGACTATTTATAATTGCTTAAGTACTAAAATGGTAAACCCATTAAACTTTCCATACAGTCTCACTTAGAATAACATCCCACCAATACTATAAGGTGCGTATATACGCTTTCTTAACCCTCCAGCAAGGCCAGCACCACCTGGGATATAAGCGACAATATTAGTCTCAGCATTTAGGTAACCGGTTGACAACGGTATAACAGCTGATCTTGTGTCACAATGGCAATGATATTCCTGAATGTTTTGGCAAAAAATGTATTAGTTCCATTTGGGTAGCAAACAAATTATGCCTATTTTATAACAAATAGGTAAGATATACATAATAATATTGTAAGTAGCTGTGGTGGATCTGCCGTTTGCAAAACTCCAAGATTGACATATTCATAGCGAGTAAGAAAATCATAAAAATATGAGTCTGGTAAATCCATTGGGCTTCTTTCTGCTGCAACGTATTAACCTTATCTGGGAGAGAGTTTTTGGTCCAGATATTCGCAGTATGATCGTTTTTATTTTATGTTGATTCGCAGTGGTTTGTTTGTGTCTGTGTTGCAGGGCTGACTTTGCAACTTTGTTGGTAGTATCACAGAGAAGAATGTGAATTAATGAGTATTAACTCTGGATCCAACAAATTAGGAGATGTGTGGATATGATTTGTTTGGCTTGCCAGAGAAGACATTTAAATAAAGAGGATTTAATTCAGATCCTTATTTTTTGCGTTTTGAATTTGCAGCATAACTATTTGACATTAATTGTGATCCTTTTTTTCGTTTTTGACATTAATTGTGAAATCATATCCGTCCATTTTGGCAGCCGCAATTTTAAGGAGTTGCAGCCGTTGATCCAATCCATGTGTGTTGATTGCGTAATGACCACCGTCGGATACCTTAGGCTTGCTGACTCGTGTGCCTAATTGTCATTTTTAGCTTACGTGGATTAGTGTAAATCTGATGTCATTTCTGATGAATATCTGACATGGACGCCACTGTGGACCTATCCATGGTTTAGTATAATAAATATAAATATAAATATATATATATATATATATATATATATATATATATATATATCATAATCATAAGTAATATAAATCATGAGTTTTTACACATCATCATTTCACATAACCAATCAAAAAAAGCCACACACATTTCTAAATAAATATGTGGCATGTCCAACTGTACAAGGCCACAACTCAGCGCACAGGATCAATGGCTATAAACGCCCATATCAATCAAATGCTTACAACCGACGGTCATGATAGTATATTGTATATGTCTCCAATGATGACATTGAGTAACGATAACTGAACGAATTTTAAAACGAAAAAGTAGGTGGTCAATGATCACTAAGGCCCGAAATTGAAACAAGCCCATAACTTCAGGGATTCTCTGCTGGCCGAAATTAATGTGATGAAATCGCATAAATGGTGATTTAAGAGGATCCGTTTTAGTGGATGAATTTTGAATTAGCATTTAAATATCAAAACCAAATTAACGATTCATTTAATTATAACATTAATGAGATTTGGTCAAAAAAAACATTAATGAGAGACTGTTCAACACAGCCAGAAACGTGAAACTGAAGGAAAAAAACATCAGCTACAACCCATAAATTTCGTTGAATAGAAATCAATTAGCCAATAACACTCCTTCCAATTCCTCTGTTCTTCTTCTTCTTCTTCTTCTTCAACAAAGACCCTTATCTTTCTATTTTCATCTTTTTCTCCAAATTCAAAAACAACTCTCCATTCATCCGCACCTCTATCTTCTTCACCACCTTTCCATTTGTTTTTCCCCTTTCTCTATTTCTCTTCAATTATTTATCGTATTCCTTCCTACCTCTTCGTAGATGCATATGAAACCTTATTGTATTCTTACTTCTCAGTTTGCTTTATGTGTCTTTTGGTTTTAATGTTTTCTTTAGATTAGATGTTCTTTTTTCTGCTTCTCTTCTTTGTTCTGACCTGATTTTTTTTTCCCAGTTAATTATACATCTGAGTTTCAAATATGATGTGCAACAAAAGGTAAAAAAATAACAGATCCTTATACTATGTTTCCACCAACATTTGACCGGTTTAGATTTTTCTTTATTTTCTGACTTTATATTTTTTTTTTGCTGGATTTTATTCAGTTTTATCCTTCTTCTGCATCTTCATTTTTTAATTTTTTAGGGAATCAGAAATTATAAAGGCTATCTCTTAGTTTGAATGTAACTCTTCAAGGTTCCTCAGACTCTCTAAAATAACTTGCATTTTGCTATATTATTTACTTGTGATAACTGAATCTTTATTATTATTATTATTATTATTATTATTATTATTATTATTATTATTTTCTTTGAATTGAAATTTAAACGAACAGTTATGATTTACTTTCAGGATAGATAGACTATGGGAGAATGTTAATGCAGAATGGATAGATTGTTTGCATGGAGAGCCAGTTCAATGTCTTCTCTTAATACCTTGTGGAGTAGCGCAGGTTACTTTACTTCCTCCTTTTATTTTCTCTGATTTTTTATCAAATTTTTCCATTTTTTTGATTGTTTGCAATCTAGATTTAGTCTTTAGTTATTTGCTAAAACGTCTCCCCTGTTGGTTTGAATTGGTTAATAATTGTAGTATGAAATGTGAGTAGCTAAATGGGGTTTGTGGGAATTTATAGTTTCCTTGCTTAGGTTCTGAAGAGCTCTGAGATTGGTAGCCGATTACTGCATGAGCTAAAAAGATTGTGCATTGGGATATATGGTTTATGCTATACACATCATGTTAAATCTCATCTATCCAACATTAATCTATAATTGTTTTTAAAAATGTAACAACATTATAATAAATTTTGTCTAAAAAATAGTATACCCGTGCTGACACGGGTGATACAAACTAGTATATATATATATATATATATATATATATATATATATATATATAGAGAGAGAGAGAGAGAGAGAGACAGAGAGAATAATATCACATAATTTAACGGTACGATTGCTAAATTTATATATATATATATAGAGAATAATATCACATAATTTAACGGTACGATTGCTAAATTTATGAGTATATAATTGATATGTATCGTTAGTGTAAAGATTTTTTATACAGTAAATCAATAATAATTCATGATATTCTTTTTGGTAAAATAAGAACTCATGCTATGCGTGACTTTTAAGATAATTATGACTAGATAAAAATCCGTCATTTTTATGATGTATCAATTTCTAATTCTAATTGATTGTCAATGTAAAATATTTTTACACTAATTAAATTCAAATTTTGTTTCCTACATAGAAGTTATTAATAGCTGTAAGAAATTTTATTGTTATTAAGTTTCTTATGTACAAATACAACATAAAACATACTTGCATCTATGACTAAAACCTTGTCACAGTCAGCCACGGATCCACCTTGAGCACTGTGGTCAGCTGACCCCACTCTTTGCTCTTTTTTTCAACTAATAATAGGGTATTTTAATATGTCGACCCCACTTTATTTTTTATGTTGACCTCACATGACTCAACTAATACATTAGAGACAAACTAAATACATGTATGTAAACTAATATTATATTATATTTATTAAAATAGTACTATTTGTTATACTGTATTGAAATTGGATCAACACTTACTTTATTAAAGTACAAAATTTACCTTTTTAGCTATGTACTTTGTAGAAATGTAGGTATTTTGAGACTTTTCTGTAATGAAATAATGTATTTTTAAAAAAATTCACATTATTTATTTGAAAAAATATTATAGGCTGTTTTTTTGCCCCACAAGTAAAAATTTCTGGATCGGTCACTGGTTACGGTCCATAATTGTTGGTATTATGTGGGCAATGCTAATAATTGTACGATCTGCAAAGTCCTCTCTAATGATCTTCTGTATCATAGCATCCGTTTGTGAATCAACGGATGCTGTTGCCTCATCCGTGAATAATATTTTGCTACCTTTTAACATGATCCTTCCCAAGCACAGAAGTTGCCTTTGCCCCACACTCCAATTGTCTCCACCATCAACCACTATGAAAATTGTATAGTAAATTGCTATTAGCTCACATTTACATACACAGAAGGAATAAAAACATTACATAGAATTAGAAATAATAGTATCTAGTGTTATTAAACTCAGACCGGCCTAGTTTGTTGCATTGAGACCTCCTAATGCTATGACCAGCTCAAGGGTCTCTTTGAGTCAAACGGGCATCAATTTTGTACCTAACTCGGTGACCCATCCAATCTACATGACTCGGAGCTGGTTGTGTAGTTTTTTTTAGAGGAAACATTCAAATTGGTTTGTTAACTTTTATCTAATCTTCAATTTAGTCTCAAAACTATAAAAATAAAATAAATAGTCCTTAAAAAAATAAAATCATCAATTTATTTACCTTAAAAAAATAAATAGTTGTTAAGCTATTCTAAATTCTAAATTTATCAATTTAGTCCTTGAACTATCCATCATCTTAGGGGTGTTCACAAATTGGATTGGATTGGATCGGTTTTGAGAGAAATTAAAAACCATCCAATCCAATCCTTGCGGTTTTTTATTTTTACCAACCAATCGGTTTGGTTTGAAAATCAAATCCAATCTGATCTGATCCGATTTTACTTTGGTTTGGATTGGATTGGATTTCAATTTTTTAATATCCAACATTGAGAAATGCTAATTGCAGTCACACTCTCTCTTGAACATTCGCTACACCATTGGGCCATGTCACTTAGTTTTCTTAATTTCTTACCTGTTAACCGGCTATGCTGGTTTAAAAAAACTTACTTATTTTGTTTTTGATAAGAACATAAAATTCCGCACTTGTCATCCACCAACCTTCACCAAAATATCTTCTGCATAATACCAGACCTGGAAAATCTAAAACAATGGCGTGTTTTTTTTTTTTTACGAAGTTCTACTATTTTTTTTGTTTAATAAAAAAAATGGCATAGTTGATGGCCACACCAAACCAAGCAATAAGCCACTATGACCCTTCCTGATGAGGACATGGAATGCCAAGATACCCTTCAAAGCTTAGGAGGTCCAGTGACTAGGGCAAGGGCAAGGAGAATCCAAGAAAGTTTAGTCCAATTCATAACCAAGGCAATGTCAAATGACAGCAAAAATGTAATTGCACCAAAAACCATGCTTGTCATTCAAGCTATGGAGGAGGCGCAAGTTGCATGATCAAAAAGGCATCTGAGTCGTTTTATTTTAATTGAATAAAATTGCATGTGACCAATTGATATTTGGAAACGATGCACTATAGTTAATTTTTGGTGTGTTTAATCCACTTTAAGTGGTGTAGTGAGTCACATATTGCATATGTGATGATGGAGTCAATAATTGTTGCAATCAATGGAAGACATTCATGACAATCAAAGCTATATGGAGTTACAAGACGAAGGGATAAATATAATCAATATAATCAAATGAAGACATTCATGACAATCAAAGCCAAAGAGTTACAAGACAAAGGAATAAATGCTACAACAACTCATTATTGCAGCATTATGGAGTGTAATTCCCATTAAGTTGTGTTTGTGTAACATTTCCTAGTCTTGAATTGTTTGTAACTGATTTTAATTACACTAGCTTAGGATTCCTTGCAAAATCTGAATTACTAAGCCTAGGATACATGTAATTTTCGAAATTTAGCTTTATGTCTTCCATATTTGTAACAACAAACACCTTTCTTATTACAAATAGGAGGTGTAAGAGTCAATAAAAAGTTAACAAAGATTTTATCCATATTTTGAGCTCATACTCTCTAGGTTCTGGATTGGACCATTTTATTTGATCTTTATCAAGAAATCCTTTTCTTGTGGTGATCTTCGCATTCATAGGCTTATCCTAGTCTTGGATTAGACAAGGTGGCGCCCCTTATCTTCATTCCATTTTTCTTCACAAAAATCACAAAAGAATACTATCTATTGTTGATCATATTGTTCATTTCCCTAAACCCACAAAATTCCCTTTCATTTCCTTTCCCATAATTCATCTTTGACCAAAAAATACAAAAAGTACAAGTTACAACCAGAATCCCAAATTGAAAAGCAAAGAATTGGCCAAATTTCACACAAAGTGGCCATCATTTGGTAATCAAAGCAAGGTTCTACTTTGTTAAACAATTTTAGCTTTTGTTTTCATTGCTTTTTGAGTTCCAAAAACAAAACAAAAAAATCGAAAAAAAAATATATGAAAAAAAAAAAATTCTGATTGTTTTTTCTTCCTTACCCTAAATTTTATCATTTCTTGTTCTAATCCCTAAATTTTTCTTCCTTACCCTAAATATTCTGGTTTCTTTAAAGAACTGTGAGAGTCATGGATCCTCAAAATAAATTACTTTTAGAAGCCCTCACGGCAAAAATGAAAGAACTTTTGAAAGAGGAAGTGGAAGGTATACATCAGAGAATTGATCAGTTAGAAGATAGACAAAATAGTAGTGACGAGGAGGGTCGGAGGAGAAGACGTAATGAAGCTAGGGAAGATAGGTTGGGTGGTATAAAAATTAAAGTACCACAATTTGTTGGGAAAAATGATGCGGATGTGTATTTGGAATGGGAAACTAAAATTGAACAAATTTTTTCCTGTAACAATTACACTGATATTCAAAAAGTGCAAGTTGCTTCCATTGAATTTACAGATTATGCTTTGGTGTGGTGGGATCAATTGACAAAGGAGAGGAGAAGGCACAATGCGCCAGCCATTGCCACATGGGAGGAGATGAAGAGGCTCATGAGGAAGAGGTTATTTCCATCATACTACAATAGAGAGTTGCACAACAAATTACAGCGACTCACCCAAGGTAACAAAAGTGTTGATGAGTACTATAAAGAGATGGAGGTGGCAAAAATTAGAGCAAATGTGGAGGAGGATGAAAAAGCAACCATGGCCAGATTCTTGCATGGTCTAAATCGTGATATAAGTGACATAGTTGAACTACAACACTATGTTCAAATAGACGATTTGGTTCATCAAGCCACAAAGATAGAACAACAATTCAAGAGGAAGGGCCAACTAAGAAAAAGCACAACCATTTCCAATCCTCAAACTTGGAAGAGCAATGTTAAGAGCGAAGGAAGTTCATCATCTAAAGAAACCGCGGCTGACCCAAAAGGTAAAAACACTACAACTAGTCCTTCTCAAGTTGTTTCAACTAACCGGGCTGTTAAGTGTTTCAAGTGCCAAGGTTTAGGACACATGGCATCTCAATGTCCTACCAAAAGAGTTATGCTTGTAGAGGAGGTTGAGGAGGAGGACGAAGGGGTTGAAGAAGGGGATATTGATGAGGAGGAGACCCAAATACCTAGTGGAGAGTTACTTATGATGAAAAGGTTGTTGGAGGCTGTGGTAAAGGAGGAAGATACAACACAAAGGGAGAACATATTTCACTCAAGGTGCCTTGTACAAGGCAAGGTATGTTCCCTTATTATTGATGGTGGGAGTTGTACCAATGTTGCTAGCACAAGGTTAGTTTCTAAACTTCAACTAGAAACTAAACCACATCCCAAACCATATAAACTTCAATGGTTTGTCAATGATATTGAAATGATTGTTGATAAGTTAGTAGAAATTTCTTTTTCAATTGGTATGTATGAGGATGTGGCTGTTTGTGATGTTGTTCCCATGGAGGCTAGCCATCTCTTGTTGGGAAAGCGTTGGCAATTTGATAAAAATGCCAATCATGAAGGGCGTACCAACAAGTACTCTTTTGTTCATCATGGAAAACGTATTGTATTGGCTCCTTTGAGTCCAAGTGAGGTGAGAGATGATCAAAAAATATTGAGAGAAAAATGTGAAAAAGAAAAAGAAAAAGAAGAAAAGATCGCCAAAGAAAAAGAGAGAAAAAAGAGTGACAAAAAAAAAAGATGGATGAAAAAAGGAAAGAAAATTTGATGGCGACAAAAGGGGAGGTTAAAAATGCTATTTTTGCAAGTCAGCCGCTATATTTGCTTTTTAGCAAAGAGGTGGCTTTGCTGGAAAATTTACCAAACACTCAAGAAATGCCTAGTTGCATAAATTTTCTTTTGCAGGAATTTGAGGAATTGTTTCCTAAGGACGTACCAAGTGGGCTACCACCTTTGAGAGGGATTGAGCACCATATTGACCTCGTCCCAGGGGCCGCTTTGCCTAATAGGCCAGCCTATCGGACCAATCCACAACAAACACAAGAGAATAAAAAACAAGTGGCTGAGTTGGTAAGTAAAGGTTGGGTAAGAGAAAGTTTAAGTCCATGTGCTGTCCCTGTTATTTTAGTTCCTAAGAAAGATGGTAGTTGGAGAATGTGCACTGATTGTAGGGCTGTTAATAATATCACTGTCAAGTATAGGCATCCAATACCTAGGTTAGATGACTTGCTTGATGAATTGTTTGGTGCATGTTTATTTTCAAAAATTGATTTGAAAAGTGGATATCATCAAATTAGGATAAGGGAAGGGGATGAGTGGAAAACTGCTTTCAAAACTACATATGGTTTATATGAGTGGTTAGTTATGCATTTTGGATTAACTAATGCACCCAGCACTTTCATGAGATTAATGAACCATGTTTTGAGGGAATTTTTGGGAAAATTTGTTGTTGTATATTTTGATGATATCTTGATATATAGCAAAAATTTAGAGGACCATTGTATTCATCTAAGGGCTGTTTTAAATGTGCTAAGAAAAGAAAGTTTATATGCAAACTTGGAAAAATGTGTTTTTTGCACGGATCAAGTTATTTTTCTAGGTTTTGTCATAAGCTCTCAAGGAGTACATGTGGATGAAGCAAAGGTGAAGGCAATCCAAGAATGGCCAACTCCCAAAAGTATGACTGAGGTAAGAAGTTTTCATGGTTTAGCAAGTTTCTATTGGAGGTTTGTCAAGGATTTTAGTACTATTGCTGCACCTCTTAACGAAATTGTTAAAAAAGAAATTGGTTTTAAATGGGGTGAGAAACAAGAACAAGCTTTTTCTATCCTTAAAGAAAAGCTCACCCAAGCACCAATTCTAGCGTTGCCTAATTTTTCAAAATCTTTTGAAATTGAATGTGATGCTTCCAATGTTGGAATTGGAGCTGTTTTGATGCAAGAAGGTCATCCAATTGCTTATTTTAGTGAGAAATTAAAAGGTGCTACCCTAAATTACTCAACTTATGATAAGGAATTGTATGCCTTAGTAAGGGCATTGCAAACATGGCAACATTATTTGCTGCCCAAAGAATTTGTCATTCATAGTGATCATGAGTCCTTGAAGTATCTAAAAGGACAAGGTAAGTTGAACAAGAGGCATGCTAAATGGGTTGAATTTTTGGAGCAATTTCCTTATGTGATTAAGCATAAGAAGGGTAAAGCCAATGTTGTGGCTGATGCATTGTCAAGAAGGTACGCCTTACTCTCTACCCTTGAAACTAAAATTTTTGGTCTTGAACACATTAAGGAATTGTAATAGCATGATCTTGACTTTTCTGTTAAATATGCTGAATGTGTGCATGCTGCCCATAATGGATTTTTTAGGCACAATGATTATTTGTTTAAAGAAAAAAGGTTGTGTGTACCAAAAGGATCCATTAGAGAACTCTTAGTCAAAGAGGGGCATGAAGGGAGTTTAATGGGACATTTTGGTGTTCCTAAAACTTTGGGAATTTTAAAAGAACATATTTATTTGCCTCACATGAAAGTTGATGTGCAAAAATATTGTGAAAGATGCATTGTTTGCAAGAAGGCCAAATCCAAAGTTATGCCCCATGGTTTATATACTCCATTGCCTGTTCCCGAATATTCTTGGATTGACCTTTCCATGGACTTTGTCTTAGGGTTACTGATAACAATCAAATATGATTGTTATTACCTCTTATTTCAAGCTTAAATCATTGTTAATTCTTAAGCAATTGAGTGAATTATGTTGTAAATATGTTAGTTTAGAATAATTTAAGGTGCAAGCTTTATTTTGTTATAATGGGCACTTTGGTGCCCAATTGTGGTCTAATGTGTTTGATCTATTGCTGCAGCACCTAATGCGGTCGCAATTGTTTATTGCGCAACATGAGAGAGAAGGCAAGGGAAAACACGGAAATATTGGAAAGGACACCTGTCAGCTGTCACCCATCATCAGTGTGCGTGCCAATCATTGAAGATTCCTTGGTGACCTAGGGAATTGGGTAGAAAGGACATTTTGCCCTCACAAAGGACAAAATGCGCCTCCACAATTAGGGTTGTTCTCTACCCAAGGGATCTCCTATAAATAGACACACTTTCCCAGAATTAGGTTAAGCCGAATTTCAGAGGTATAGGAATAGCCTCTTGATTTCGTGCCTCCATTGTTACTTAGAATCAGTTGCGGGAATATTGATTGCTGCAGCAAAATTGGAACTACTTCAATTTCGAAGGAGCTGCATTTTAAGAGCTGGAATCGCTTGGTGGATCACCATTGAAGCTGTCTCAGTATCAAGACTTGTAGTTGAACTTCTCTTCTCGGGTTTTAGTATGAAATTCCTACTTCCCTTGATGTTTAGTTTAGTTGTAATGTTGTGTACGCTCAATATGAGCTAAACCTCTGTAGTTGGGATGCTATTATGAATTTAATGAAGTTAATTTGTTCTTGATGCTTATGTTATTGTGTTGAGCACTTTATCTTGTGTGTTTTACTACATCCATCTTAGCTTAGGGTTGACCGTCTAATCTAAGTAGAAATACATTCACAGGAATGGTTTGTATTTTTATCTCACAAGATGACATGGTATGTTGCACTATAGGAATATAGTTGTTCCTTGCTTGAGTCCTAGGAATAGGAGAGGCATAAGCCATGAGGTACAACACTTAGGTGTAAAGCTGCTTGTTCTCCAGTAGCCTAGGGAAATAATCCTTTCTGAATTAGGAATAATTTGGGAGGACTATAGCCTAGTGTTAAGCATTAGGAATAATGCACAATTGCGGCAGCACCTAGTGCTGCAGCACTTAGCATAGCATTTTGAGCATTTTAATGGATTTATTGAAGTATTGCATCTCAACTTCTCCCAAATCTGATTTTCATTACCCTGATACTTTTTACCTTTATTGTTTGTTACCCAAAATTGTGTGTCATTTACTTTTTACCCCAAATCACTATTTGTTACATTGATTAAACATTTGTTTACAACTTAATCCTCGTGGGAACGATCTCACTTATTCACTGTATTACTTATTGCGATTGTGTACACTTGCACAAGAAACAATCACACGTTTCTACGCAACAAGTTTTTGGCGCCGTTGCCGGGGATTAATTAGTTAAACACTGTTTAATTAATTGGCAAATTAGTGATTCTTTTGTAGCTAATTCTGGTGCTCTGTTTTTGGTTGTTTCAGTAAGTTAATTGCTGCAGCAACTGTTGCTGCAGCAACTGTTGCTGCAGCATATGTACAGACGCAGATCACCAGAATATCAACTTCATCCTGAGATAGAAAGACTGTTTAGAGCTTTGAGAAGGGGACACAACCATTCTGGTTTGATTTCTTTGGGAAGAGCCGTCAATATGGCTACACCACCACCCTCTAATCATGGGGGAACACCACCTCCTAGCAACCATGGTTCTGACAGACATACTATAGCTGCCACTGAGCAACCTGAACATGTGAGACAAGTTTTGAATGAAACAGTCATAGGCATGGCTAATGACAGGGACAGACCTATGAGAGATTATGCAATTTTTGACCCTCACACTATGCAAACTAGCATAGTAAGGCCTGAACTTGCCACAAATCATTTTGAATTTAAGCCTATGATGTTTCAAATGCTTCAAACAATAGGGCAATTTGGTGGAGGACATACCGAGGACCCACATTTGCATTTAAAACAATTTGTAGAAGTTTGTAGTAATTTCATTCTCCCTAGTGTAAGTGATGATGCTTTTAAACTTAAACTTTTCCCTTATTCCTTGAAGGATAGAGCTAAGGTTTGGTTAAATTCTTTGGAACCTAACTCTATCACTACTTGGAATGAGATGGCTGAAAAATTTATGACAAAATACTTTCCACCTATCAAGAATGCCAGGATGAGAACTGAAATTACATCTTTAGACAAACTGAATTTGAAACATTGTTTGAAGCATGGGAAAGATTCAAAGAACTGTTAAGAAAATGTCCACATAATGGGTTGCCTGTGGTTGTTCAAATGGACACTTTTTACAATGATTTGGAACCTCAAACTAGACTGATGCTTGATGCTTCTTCTGGAGGAGTCTTGCTGAATGGCTCTTACCAAGATGCTTATGATCTTATTGAAACTATTGATGCAAATAGCTATCAATGGCCAACAGCCAGGGTTAGTGCTCAAAAGAAAGTTGCTGGTATGCATGAAGTGAGTGAAGTTACTGCTTTATCTGCTCAGGTTGCATCCTTGTCCAACATGATCAAAAATATGAGTGCAACATCTGCTGCAGCAACACCTGCTGCAGCAACTGAATCTGTACCAGAAACTAAAGTGGCAGCAATTAAACAAGTACCAGTGGGTTCTGCTAGTTGTGTGTACTGTGGAGGAGGCCATTTGTATGAGGAATGCCCTGCAAACCCTATTTCAGTCAACTATGTGGGATATGACAAGAACAATAATCCATATTCTCGTACCTACAATCCTGGGTGGAAGAACCATCCTAATTTCAAATGGAGCAACAATGCAACACCTGCTACAGCTCCTGCAACACCACCGGGAACACCTGCTCCATCCAAGGCAAAAGAAGAAAGCTCTATGGAAACTATGTTGAAAGCTTTCATGAATGAAACTAAAACTCAGTATCAAACCCAAGGAGCTGCAATCAAGAACTTGGAGAATCAACTTGGTCAAATAGCCACTGCCCTGACCCAAAGACCTAGTGGAGCATTGCCTTCTACTACTGAACCAACATCTTCTAAGGGAAAGGAACAAGTCAAGGCTATATCTTTAAGGAGTGGGAAGGACTTGAAAGGACCATCTACTGATTCTAGTGATGGAAATGCAATAAAAGAAAAAGATAAAAAAGAGAAACAAAAAGCACCAGATGCTGTCACAGTTGATGCTGCAGCATCTGATGCTGCAGTAATTCCATCAAAGATTGCTGATCAAGTTTTGCCTGATCCACCTTATCCTCAAAGGTTGAAAAAGGCACAACAAGATAAGCAATTTGGCAAATTTCTGGAGGTGCTAAAACAACTTCACATCAATGTTCCTTTGGTAGAAGCACTTCAACAAATGCCCAATTATGCAAAGTTTATGAAAGATGTGCTTTCCAAAAGGAAGAGACTTGGGGAGTTTGAAACAGTAGCTATGTCAGAAGAGTGTAGTATGATCATGCAGAACAAGCTTCCAAGCAAGTTGAAGGATCCTGGCAGTTTCACTATCCCATTCTCGATTGGTGAAAACTATACTGGCAGAGCTCTTTGTGACTTAGGTGCAAGCATCAATTTGATGCCTAAGTCTATCTTTGATCAGCTTGGTATAGGTGTTGCCAGACCTACAACTGTTACCCTACAGCTTACTGATAGATCTGTTGCTCATCCAGAAGGAATTATTGAGGATGTTCTGATAAAGGTTGATAAATTTGTATTTCCTGCTGACTTTGTAATTTTAGATTTTGTTGCAGATAAGGAAGTACCTATAATTCTTGGAATACCTTTCTTGGCTACTAGAAAGACTCTAATTGATGTGCAAAAAGGAGAATTGACTATGAGAGTCAATGATCAAGAGATTAAGTTTAATGTGTTGAATGCTCTCAAGTTCCCTGACCAAGGAACTGATGAGTGCTCTTTTGTGATGTCTCTTGATTTTGTGGTTCAACAACACTTCCACAAGCAAAGTGATCATCTGGTGAAGGCTCTTTCTGAGATTGATAAGAGTGAACTTGTGGAAGAAGGTATTGTGCACAAGGAGGCTGAGGTGAAGGAATTATGGAGTAGGCATTATGAATCTCTTGATCTAGGGGATTCCAATCTCAAACAGAATGTGCCTTCTATTGAAAAACCTCCTATGCTTGAATTAAAAGAGTTACCCAAGCACCTGAAATATGCCTATTTAGGGGAAGGTGATACATCGCCTGTGATCATTGCTTCTGACCTATCCAGTAGTCAAGAGCATGATCTCATTAATACCCTAAAGAGGCATAAGAAGGCAATTGGGTGGCAAATGGCTGACATAAAGGGGATTAGTCCTACCATCTGCATGCATAGGATCATTCTTGATGAAAATGCTAAAAATAGCATTGAGGGGCAGAGGAGACTAAATCCTATCATGAAAGAAGTGGTGAAAAAGGAGATTATCAAATGGTTAGATGCTGACATTGTGTATCCTATCACTGATAGTGCATGGGTGAGTCCTGTGCAATGTGTTCCAAAGAAAGGAGGGGTCACAGTGGTAGCCAATGAGAAGAATGAACTTATTCCCACAAGAACAATTACTGGTTGGAGGATTTGCATGGATTATAGAAAACTCAACAAGGCTACAAGAAAAGATCATTTCCCTCTACCATTCATAGACCAAATGCTTGATAGACTTGCTGGCAAGGAATTCTATTGCTTTTTGGATGGTTACTCTGGCTATAATCAAATAGCCATAGTGCCTGAAGATCAACAAAAGACTACTTTCACTTGCCCTTATGGTACTTTTGCTTTTAGAAGAATGCCATTTGGGTTGTGCAATGCCCCAGCAACATTTCAAAGGTGTATGATGTCAATCTTCTCTGATTTTATTGAAAAATCCATGGAGGTATTTATGGATGATTTCTCTGTCTTTGGGGAAACATTCCAAATGTGCCTTGACAACTTAGAAAAGATTCTGGATAGATGTGAAGAAACCAACTTGGTCTTGAATTGGGAAAAATGCCACTTCATGGTCCAAGAAGGTATTGTGTTGGGACACAAAATTTCAAAGAAGGGAATTGAGGTTGACAAAGCCAAGGTTGAAGTGATTGAGAAGATGCACCTTCCAACAAATGTCAAGGGTGTTAGAAGTTTCTTGGGACATGCAGGATTCTATAGGAGGTTCATCAAGGACTTCTCAAAAATTTCAAAGCCACTTTGTCAGTTGCTGCAGCATGACACTCCATTCGTGTTTGATGACTCGTGTGCTGGAGCATTCCAGAAACTTCAAAATGCTCTAGTTACTGCCCCAGTGATAGTGACTCCTGATTGGAGCAAGCCTTTTGAGCTCATGTGTGATGCTAGTGATTATGCCATAGGTGCTGTCCTTGGCCAAAGGTATGATAAAGTCTTTCATTCTATTTATTATGCTAGCAAAACACTTGTTGAAGCTCAATTAAATTACACTACCACTGAAAAAGAATTATTAGCTGTGGTTTTTGCATTTGATAAATTTAGATCATACTTAGTTGGCACAAAAAGTAATTGTTTTCACTGATCACTCTGCCATTAAGTATTTGATTGCTAAGAAAGATGCAAAACCTAGGCTGATAAGATGGGTTCTCCTCCTCCAAGAGTTTGATTTGGAAATAAAAGATAAAAAGGGGGTGGAGAACCAAGTTGCTGACCATTTGTCTAGATTGGAAGGTGATAGTGCAGGTAATCATTTTGGAGAAATCAAGGAAAGCTTCCCTGATGAGCAATTGTTAGCCGTTGCTGCTGCAGCACCTGATGCTGCAGCACCTTGTATGCAGACATTGTCAATTTCCTAGTAAGCAAAGTGGTGCCATGTGATTTGAATTATCAGCAAAAGAAGAGGTTTTTCCACACAATCAAGCAGTATTTTTGGGATGAACCTTATCTGTATAAGAAGTACCCTGATCAGTTACTAAGAAGATGTGTGGCTGATGAAGAACAACAAGGAGTGCTGCAGCAATGCCATTCTGCAGCATATGGAGGACACTTTGGAGGTTTAAGAACAGCAGCAAAAGTGTTTCAATCTGGTTATTTTTGGCCTACAATTTTCAAGGATGCTCATGAGTTTGTTAAGAAATGTGATAATTGCCAGAGGAGTGGGAATATATCACATAAAAATGAAATGCCATTGTCAAACATCTTAGAGGTTGAACTCTTTGATGTTTGGGGGATGGACTTCATGGGACCTTTTCCTCCCTCTTTTGGCAACTCTTACATCCTTGTTGCTGTAGATTATGTATCAAAGTGGGTTGAAGCAGTTGCTTTACCTAACAATGATGCAAAATCTGTTAGCAAGTTCTTATTGAGAAACATTTTTACAAGGTTTGGAACTCCAAGAGCAATAATCAGTGATGAAGGTTCTCATTTTTGCAACAAATTGATTGAAAATCTCTTGGCCAAGTATGGGGTTAAGCACAAGATTGCAACAGCATATCATCCTCAAACAAGTGGTCAAGCAGAGTTGTCTAATAGAGAGATCAAGAGAATGTTGGAGAAAATGGTAGGGCCTACCAGAAAGGAATGGTCAAATCATCTTGATGATGATTTATGGGCCTATAGGACTGCTTACAAAACTCCTTTGGGAATGTCACCCTACAGACTTGTGTATGGCAAGGCTTGCCATCTGCCTTTGGAGCTTCAATACAAATCACATTGGGCTATCAAAAAGCTCAATTTTGATCATACAAAGGCAGGGGAAGCTAGGCTATTACAATTGAATGAATTGGAAGAGATGAGGCACTTTGCCTATGAGAACTCAGCATTGTACAAGGCCAAGACCAAGGCATGGCATGATAAAAAGATTCAAAAAAAGGAATTAGTGGAAGGTAACCAAGTGTTATTGTTTAACTCAAGACTTAAACTATTCCCTGGAAAACTCAAGTCTAGGTGGTCTGGGCCATTCAAATTGGCAAAGGTGTACCCTCATGGAGCTGTGGATTTGTATAATGAGTCAAGTGGAAATACATTCAAGGTTAATGGGCAAAGAGTAAAAGAGTAAAGAAATACCATGGTGAACCAGTGGTGAGATGCAGTTTCATCACCATGATCCAAGACCCATGATCTAAGAAAGAAGTCTGACTGAGGACTCTTAAACCAAGCGCTACTGGGAGGCAGCCCAGGGTTTTAAATTTAATAAATTAGTTGTTTTGTTTGTTTTGGTGTTTGTTGCAGGAATTAAATTTCAGCAAGTTGAAGTTTGAGGGTGTGACAGCAATTGGTGCTGCAGCATTGCTTCCAGCAACGTTGCTGCAGCAATAGAGGGCAGTTAAGGGAAATAAAATAAAATAATGGCAGTTATTCACCCAAGTCTGATTGCGGTGACAGTGTGTTGTCCAATCAGTCATGTAACCGTCCACTCAACCAGCATCCACCATACACCTCTCTTCTAAATCTAACGGCTATCTCATTAATGAGATATGCCATTACCCAAAACCGTCGCATCCACCATTTATGTAACCACCCACTCTCTCCAATCTTCCCACAATTCCCTCTTCAATTGCGATCAAGAAGTTGAAACCCTCCAAACAGTAAACCCTTTATTCTCAAGCCAACCCAAAAATCCCACTCACCTTCGTAATTGAACCCTCAATCCTGTGATCAACAATGGTTAGAACCAAGGCCAGTGCTTCAGAATCATCTGGAAAGCGCCAATCCACATCTGGGCGAGGAGAATCCAGCCAAATCAGGTGAAAGAGCATGAAGAATCAAGAAGTCACTACTGTGGAGAAGTTCTCTGCCATGAACTTCTGGGCAGAGAGAGGTTTCGTGTTGCTAGATGCACCTGATGCGTTCACAACCATTGTGAAATCACTTGGGTGGGAGCGGTTGGTGCAGCACCTGCCTACTTTTATCCCTCTGTTGTCCGTGAGTTTTATACGGGGATTGCACCAGAAAAAGATGGAAAGCCACAATTCTTTTCAGAAGTCAGAGGAGTGATCATTAAGTTCGATTCAATGATGATCAATGAATGTCTAGGTTTGAGTTACCATGGCCTCACCTTTGCCAAATTTTTTGAAAAATGGGGCAAGAAAGAGATGGAAGTTGTGAAGAAAAATATCACCATCCCTGGTACTCCATGGGAACCCTGCAGTGCGAATGAATTTAAAGTCAAGAGGAGCAATCTCAACCATGAAGCTATGGTATGGTTCAACTTTGTCAAGCACACTCTGTTGCCCACTTCCCACACAACAAATGTAGAAAAAGAAAGGATGATGCTGTTGGATGCAATTTTGGGAGCAAAGGACGTTGATGTTGGAAGATTGATCTCAAGAGAGATTCTCATATGCCACTCCAAAACTGCTGGGTATCTTTTCTTTCCTTGTTTAATTACCGATCTTTGCATTAAAGCTGGTGTGGAAATGAAGGGGGAGAAAAAAGGATTCCCTCTTGCTGCCTTCCCTACTATTCTAAAATCAAAGCCTAAGGTTGCTGCAGCATATGGTGATCCCACCATGCTACCGCAGTTCATGCTACAGCAACGCTTTGTCTGGGAGTTTATGAGGAAGCAGCAGGAGTGGTTGAAGGCAATTTGCAAGTTGATATTGGAGTTGACGCACCTTCTTTTCCTGAGTGGGTGCTTGATGAAGAGGTAATTGATAAAGACCTGTTTGAAGATGCTGGAGTTGATGATGATGCGCAAGAGCAAGCAGTTGAGAAAAAGAGAAAGAGGAAGGAAGTGAAAAAGGGAAAGAAGAAGGTGGGTGAAGAAGAAGAAGAGCTTCTTAATTCTGAGACTGAGGAAACATTGAGTGAAAGGGAAAAAGAAGAAAACAGAGAGATAATGAAAGAATTGAATAGGAAGGATAATAGTGAAGAGGATGACTCACTGGTGGGAGAAGGATCTGAAGATAACAGTTCAGATGAGTTTGCAGATGCAATTAATCTTGAAATGGACCCACCCCCTAACAGCAAAACTGCCAAGTTAGCCACCCCATCTACCATTCCACCACCATCAACCCCCATCACCACTCCACTCCCAGAAAATCAACCACCACAACCCATAAATCCACCCCAAGAAAGACAACAAGAAAAAGTGCCTGAAGCTGCTGATGTATCTGTTGCTGCAGCAATTGAAGTTGCTAATGTTGATGCTGAAAGCCCTGTGTTCTCACCCTCTAAGAGAACAAGAACCAAGCATGCCCCCAAAAGGAGGAAGATGTCTGTCGTGCCTGAAGATGTTGAGCTGAATGTTGAAGATGTAACTGCTGAGGAAGACGCTGCTGTTACTGCTGCTGTGGAATCAGTGCTGAAGGGAATTGAAGATGCTGCAGCAATTGAAGCTGAGAAAATGGCCGAGTATGAAAAGAGATCAAAGGCTGCTCTGGACCTTGTGATTTCCCAAAAGAAGGCAAGTGTTTCTGGTGCTGGCCCTGCTGTTGCAGATGCAGGTCCAGTGCTGCAGCAACAGAAACCCCAACGGCACCAGAAGCCCCTGTGATTAAATCACCTAGAGTCAAGAGGCCAGTAAGAAGAGGAACAGCAACAAGGCAGAGCCCAAGAACTAAATGAGGAGTTCCTGCACCTTTATCTTTTAAATTCTGTCTTTTAAATTCTGTCTTGTTAGTCTTTCAAGTTGAATAAAATTGTTGAATGTGTTATGTTTGTGTTTCCAGTCAATAGTTGTGTTTGTTTGTTTTTACTTCTGTTTTGCTTTTAAATAGGTCTCTCCCTTATATTTCATGAGCAGTGGGGACACTGCAAGGTCTTAAGTAGGGGGGAGGACCTATGGTCTATGTACTGTAATAGCATGTTTATTAGTTAGTTGAATGAAAATTTTAAATTTTAGAAGTTAAGTTGAGCAAAAGTTAGTGATGAAATGGTGAGAAATGTGTGATTAGTGCCCCTGTTTGTGAGTGAACTCTATTGCTCCTGTTCCTACACTTTTGCATGAAACTTAGAAAGGACTTAGTGAATTAGAAATGATCTGAAGCTAAGCTAGTTGTTGGTAGACCTAGAGAATTGCTAAATTTTTACTAAAAACTTAGGGTAGCATAAAAAACTAAGTTTGGGGGTTCTTTGAGCTATATTAAGGCAAAGCATGAAAGAATGGAATTAGGCCAAGTGCACATAGTTTAGAAAGTAATCAAATTAAGTGCATTATGTATTGTGCTGTGTTATAAAGCACCAAAGTTGTAAATATGTGTAATTGTTGTCATTGCCCATTGAAAAAAAAAAAGAAGAGAGCAAGCAAAATGCTGAGAAAAAGAAATGTAAAGAATAAGGGCAATGCAACACATGTGTCAAGTATTGTTTGTTTTTGAATTCTGTTTTAGTTGTATTGCTGCAGCAACTGTTGCTGCAGCACCTCAGTCAAGTTGTAATAAGTGCACTGGCCTAGAGTTCTGAATTGCTAAATCAAAGCCCTTTGTCATGCTTATCCCCTCTTTCTGTGCTGAATTGTTAGTCTACCCTTAGTTTTGAAACATCTTTGGCAATCTCAAAAGAAAGCCTCTCTAGTTTTAGCTAAGTGAAATTTTGAACCTTGCTATGTTCTGAACTGAGTTAAGTGTCACACACACACTTTTGAGCAGGAGTAATTTAGGGAACTTACTATTCAGTGGGCTTGCAAGTTGAGTGGCCAATCTGAAAGTTTTATGCTCATCTTAATATTCTGTTGTGTGCCTTTATGAATAATTCAACTATCTGGTTTGTTTGTTGGTATAGTGCTTGTCTTTGTCAAGTGTCATTGCTTGAGGACAAGCAATGGTTCAAGTTTGCGGGTGTGATAACAATCAAATATGATTGTTATGACCTCTTATTTCAAGCTTAAATCATTGATTATTCGCAAGCAATTTAGTGATTAAATGTTGTAAATATGTTAGTTTAGAATAATTTAAGGTGCAAGCTTTATTTTGTTATAATGGGCACTTTGGTGCCCAATTGTGGTCTAATGTGTTTGATCTATTGCTGCAGCACCTAATGCGGTTGCAATTGTTTATTGCGCAACATGAGAGAGAAGGCAAGGGAAAACACGGAAATATTGGAAAGGACACCTGTCAGCTGTCACCCATCATCAGTGTGCGTGCCAATCATTGAAGCCGAATTTCAGAGGTATAGGAATAGCCTCTTGATTTCGTGCCTCCATTGTTACTTAGAATCAGTTGCTGGAATATTGATTGCTGCAGCAATATTAGAACTACTTCAATTTCGAAGGAGCTGCATTTTGAGAGCTGGAATCGCTTGGTGGATCACCATTGAAGCTGTCTCAGTATCAAGACTTGTAGTTGAACTTCTCTTCTCGGGTTTTAGTATGAAATTCCTACTTCCCTTGATGTTTAGTTTAGTTGTAATGTTGTGTACGCTCAATATGAGCTAAACCTCTGTAGTTGGGATGCTATTATGAATTTAATGAAGTTAATTTGTTCTTGATGCTTATGTTATTGTGTTGAGCACTTTATCTTGTGTGTTTTACTACATCCATCTTAGCTTAGGGTTGGCCGTCTAATCTAAGTAGAAATACATTCACAGGAATGGTTTGTATTTATATCTCACAAGATGACATGGTATGTTGCACTATAGGAATATAGTTGTTCCTTGCTTGAGTCCTAGGAATAGGAGAGGCATAAGCCATGAGGTACAACACTTAGGTGTAAAGCTACTTGTTCTCCAGTAGCCTAGGGAAATAATCCTTTCTGAATTAGGAATAATTTGGGAGGACTAAAGCCTAGTGTTAAGCATTAGGAATAATGCATAATTGCGGCAGCACCTAGTGCTGCAGCACTTAGCATAGCATTTTGAGCATTTTAATGGATTTATTGAAGTATTGCATCTCAACTTCTCCCAAATCTGATTTTCATTACCCTGATACTTTTTACCTTTATTGTTTGTTACCCAAAATTGTGTGTCATTTACTTTTTACCCCAAATCACTATTTGTCATCCCCAAACTGATGGGCAAACTAAGGTGGTAAACCGAACTCTCTCTACTTTTTTAAGGGCTGTGCTTTCAAAGAATTTGAAAATGTGGGAAACATGGCTGCCACATGTTGAGTTTGCTTATAATAGGGCTGTCCATAGTACCACAAATCACTCCCCGTTTGAGATTGTGTATGGTTATAATCCTTTAACTCCTCTTGATCTTTTACCATTACCTAACACATCTCCCTTGAAGCATAAAGATGGCAAAGCCAAAGCTGAATTTGTCAAAAGTTTGCATGAGAAAATAAAAATGCAAATTGAAAAGAAAAATGAAGGCTATGCCAAAAGTGCCAATAAAGGGCGCAAACAAGTCATTTTTGAACCCGGTGATTGGGTTTGGGTTCATATGAGGAAAGAAAGGTTTCCAACACAAAGGAAATCGAAATTAGTGCCTAGGGGTGATGGTCCTTTTCAAGTAGTTGCAAAAGTCAATGATAATGCTTATAAAGTGGACCTTCCTGGTGAGTATGGTGTTAGTGCCACTTTTAATGTTGCTGACTTGTCTCTTTTTGATGTAGGTGATGAGGATTTCAATTCGAGGTCAAATTCTTCTCAAGAGGGGGGGAATGATGAGGACATGGAATGCCAAGATACACTTCAAAGCTTAGGAGGTCCAGTGATTAGGGCAAGGGCAAGGAGAATCCAAGAAAGTTTAGTCCAATTCATAACCAAGGCAATGTCAAATGACAGCAAAAATGTAATTGCACCAAAAACCATGCTTGTCATTCAAGCTATGGAGGAGGCGCAAGTTGCATGATCAAAAAGGCATCTGAGTCGTTTTATTTTAATTGAATAAAATTGCATGTGACCAATTGATATTTGGAAACAATGCACTATAGTTAATTTTTGGTGTGTTTAATCCACTTTAAGTGGTGTAGTGAGTCACATATTGCATATGTGATGATGGAATCAATAATTGTTGCAATCAATGGAAGACATTCATGACAATCAAAGCTATGGAGTTACAAGACGAAGGGATAAATATAATCAAATGAAGACATTCATGACAATCAAAGCCAAAGAGTTACAAGACAAAGGAATAAATGCTACAACAACTCATTATTGCAGCATTATGGAGTGTAATTCCCATTAAGTTGTGTTTGTGTAACATTTCCTAGTCTTGAATTGTTTGTAACTGATTTTTATTACACTAGCTTAGGATTCCTTGCAAAATCTGAATTACTAAGCCTAGGATACATGTAATTTTCGAAATTTAGCTTTATGTCTTCCATATTTGTAACAACAAACACCTTTCTTATTACAAATAGGAGGTGTAAGAGTCAATAAAAAGTTAACAAAGATTTTATCCATATTTTGAGCTCATACTCTCTAGGTTCTGGATTGGACCATTTTATTTGATCTTTATCAAGAAATCCTTTTCTTGTGGTAATCTTCACATTCATAGGCTTATCCTAGTCTTGGATTAGAGAAGGTGGCGCCCCTTATCTTCATTCCATTTTTCTTCACAAAAATCACAAAAGAATACTATCTATTGTTGATCATATTGTTCATTTCCCTAAACCCACGAAATTCCCTTTCATTTCCTTTCCCATAATTCATCTTTGACCAAAAAATACAAAAAGTACAAGTTACAACCAGAATCCCAAATTGAAAAGCAAAGAATTGGCCAAATTTCACACAAAGTGGCCATCACTTACGATTCTGAGTTCTTCTCCCCCTCCCTCAACGTGTCTGCAACATTAGCACCACATAGTTTTTCACTGACTAACGCCTCTGCAATGCACTCATTTCCTACCAATACATAAATACTTCTTGAACCGCGATACATTTCCCACGATGACGTTTGTAACACCCCGGAAATAATTTAATTAAAATAGTTGATTGAATTATTAAAATAATTTGGAGGCGGGATATAGATAAATTAAAAGGTTAATATTTTATATGCGTAGGAGGTGAAACGAGTAAAGGAGGTGGTGACGTAGAGAGCCCAGTGTTTACTGAGCCCTCAACTTAAACCCTGGGGGTTTAAGCCAAACCCTCATTCGCAGCAAGCAAAAGAAAAACGAAAGTGAGAGTGAGAGAGAGAGCACGCGGCGCAAAGAGGGAGAGAAGAGGAGGGTTTCGCGAAGAATTTCAAAAGGAGATCGTTCGTGTTGCTGTGGTTTTGTTCGTGTCTCGTTCGTCGTGTTCCGGAGCTTACGTTATTCGAGGTAAGGGTGGGCTTAACCTTGATAATGGGTTGATGATAATTATGTGTGGGTAGTCTAGGGCTTTGTTGAATTGTTCGTGTTGTTGCATATCGTGTTTTCGTTGAGATTGGTGCTTTGATGATTATTGCACGTTATTGTGATTTGTTTCGTTATTTGTTGTTGCGTGATTGTTGTATCACGATGATGGTGTTGTTATTGTTCGTGTTTTTGTTGTTGCTGTGCGTGGTTGATTGTTGTTGTCGCGTTGTCGAATTGTCGTTTTTGTTGTGGTGGTTGCGGTGTCGTTGCCGTTAGGGTTTGGTGTTTGGCAATTTAGCGATTCTGGACACAGGTTCGGTTTTTCTAAAACTGGCGCTGTTTGGTTGATCCAAAAATTATGAGGTTGATTGTTTTTGAAAATAGACTTAACGCCGGTCGTTTTGGCACTGGTTTCGTTAAATTCGGAGTTGTATAGCTCGAGTTATAGGCGATACAAGTTAGGTTAAAATTCTGGAAACGATTTGGGTATAGATTCGGTATTTCGGTGACTGGGAACGTTGTATTGACCGAAAAATTATGTGGTTTATTTTTCTGGAAAATAGACTTAATTCTTGTTAATTTGGCACTGGTTTGGTTGCGTTTAGAGTTGTGTAGCTCGAGATATGAATTCCACAAGTTAGAGTAAGATTCTGGAAACAATCTGGACACAGGGTCAGTGTTTTGGTTACCACGTTTTCAAAAGAACTCCTTTTCGAACGAATCCAATTTCTTTGAAAACTAGACAAAATTTTCCCCAGTTTATGCACAAGTTTCATGCAATTTGATTGAGTTTTGGTCACTTTGGAATTGCTTGAATTTGAAGGACAGAAACTGTCCTCTTTTGCAACTAGCCTGTGTGCTTTTCGAAAACTGTACCTATTGGACACTCTCCTTCAAAAACTGAACTTAGGGATGATAACCAGACCCATAGGGCTTTCCAACAAGTATTTATTTGTTGAAATCCGATGTCGTTTGCTATTTTAATTAATTCGCTGAAGTAGGTGCGATGTGCCTAGGCGCTGTGCGCCAGTCTTGTGCGTGGTGTGCGTGCGTTATGTCCGCGTTGTGGAGCCGTCTGGTGTTAATATTTCAGGTGCGGTGCTGGTATGCTCAGGAGAGTTTGGTGGTAGCTGTGATGCTACAACTTGGTGCTATTTTTGGTGAATCATTCGTTTTGATTCTGGTGATATAGTATTTATTTTAAATACTTGTTATGGTGAGTTGGTGCATAATCATGGTGTCGCATTGTCATATGCATGTTTTGGTGATATAGGCTCTGCCTCTGGTGTTTATTGGTGATATGCCCGTCGTGGCTCATTTTGGTGATCGGTACCGCATGCATATGCCCACTGGAGGGGTTGCATATCATCCCATTGTCTATGAATGTTATAATTTTGGTGGTTCACTGTCAAATGGATTTTTCCTTTGGTATCTGGTGCTGTGATATGGTGTAATTGTATTGTGTTGCTGTAGTTACCTGATGCTAGGATATTTTTATCATCTGCTTATTACCTCTGTTAGACTCACCCCTTCTGCTTGGAATGTTGCTCTCATGCGGCAACGCTGCAGGTGATCGCTAGTGCTCGTGGAGGAATTGCTAGGTTTTGCTTCCTCTCTCGTTTGGGTCTGTGTCAGCTCTGATATGTAGCACCGGGGAGTCGTTAGTTATCGTTTTGAACTATTATTTTAGTTATTGGAAATTGTTTTAATTAATTTTGGAGATGTCTTTAATTGTTAATTCTGGAGATGTTTAAACTGGTTAGTATTTCCGCTGCTTGGTGATTTCTTTTATATAAATTATTTTGGAGATTTTTTTTGGAATAAATGGTTTTTTTTTAAAAATGGTGAAAAATGTAGCGCCCTTCGAGGTGACTCTGATAATTGTCTATTTAATTGTAATAGTAAAAGGGGGGTGTTACAATAGTGGTATCAGAGCAGTTCGGTCTGTCCGGCCAAGTTGTCGAGTCGTCGAGTCGAGTAACACTTGAGTAATTGTTACTCGTTTCTGATTATAGTTTCTGTTGCAGTGTTAGGTTGAGATGGCAGGACAGAACGATGCTGCACTCGCTGCTGCTTTGCAGGCTGTGGCTCAAGCTGTGGAGAATAACCCAGGTGCTGCTGGTGATGCTGGGTCGCGCAGTTTGGCTACGTTTCAGAGGGAGAATCCTCCTACCTTTAAGGGCAAGTATAACCCTGATGGTGCTTTGGCGTGGCTGAAAGAGATGGAGAGAATATTTCGTGTTATGGATTGCGCTGAGGCGCAGAAAGTCAGGTATGGTACTCATATGCTGGCAGAGGAGGCTGATGACTGGTGGTTGGAGGTGAGGCAGAGGTTGGCGACTGTGAATGAAGAGGTCACTTGGGCTGTGTTCAGCAGAGAATTTCTGAGAAAGTATTATCCTGAAGATGTCCGTGGGAAGAAAGAGATTGAGTTTCTGGAGCTGAAGCAGGGTAATATGTCGGTGACTGAGTATGCTGCCAAGTTCATTGAATTGGCGAAGTTCTATCCACATTATGGTGAGGCTGGTGCTGAATTCTCCAAATGCATCAAGTTTGAAAATGGGTTGCGGGCTGATATCAAGAAGGCGATAGGGTATCAGAAAATTCGGGTGTTCTCGGAGTTGATTGACAGCTGCAGAATCTTCGAGGAAGACAGTAATGCTCATTCTAGAGTCATGAGGGATAGGCAGAAGAATTTCTCGAGTCGTGGGAAGCCGTATGAGGTTCCAGCTGGTAAGGGCAATCAGAGAACTGCTGTGGGTAAGAGACCTAGTGGGGGAGATGCTACTACTAGTGTGGTATGTTACAAGTGTGGTAAACCCGGTCATAAGCGTCCTGACTGTCCAGGTGATGTGAAGAAGTGCTACAAGTGTGGTAAAGAGGGTCATATGGCGTCTAGCTGTGATCGAAAGGATGTGTTATGCTACAACTGTGGTGAGGGTGGTCATATCAGCACTCAGTGTCCTAAACCGAAGAAAGAAAGGTCAGTTGGGAAGGTGTTCGCTCTGGCGGGGTCAGATGTAGTGAATGAGATCAGAGGTACATGCTATATTAATAATTCTCCTCTTATTGCTATTATTGATACTGGTGCTACCCATTGTTTTATTGCTACTGCATGTGTTGAGAAATTAGATCTTGTTTTATCTTCTATGTTGAGGGAGATGGTTATCGATACTCCGGCTAAGGGTTCGGTGACTACCTCGGTTGTTTGTGCTAAATGCTCTTTATCGATATTCGGTAATAATTTTCTCGTTGACTTGATTTGTTTGCCGCTGAGCGGAATGGATGTTATTCTAGGTATGGACTGGTTAGTTGATAACCATGTTCATATCAACTGTCATGAAAGGTCTGTGAGTTTCTTTCCTCCTGAAGAGGAAGAGTCTGGTTTGTTGTCTGCTGGTCAGTTGCATAGGGTAATGAGGGAAGACGTCCAGTTGTTTTCATTAATGGCGTCATTGTCTGCTGAGAGCCAAGCGAAGGTTGATGAGTTGCAGGTGGTGCGAGAGTTTTCTGAGGTTTTTTCCCGACGAGATTCCGGATGTACCACCAGAGAGAGAGGTTGACTTTGCTATTGATCTGGTACCTGATACTAAACCTGTGTCTATGGCACCGTATAGAATGTCTGCATCTGAATTGTCAGAACTGAAGAAGCAACTCGAGGATCTGCTTGAAAAGAAATTTGTGAGGCCAAGTGTGTCGCCGTGGGGAGCTCCAGTGTTGTTGGTGAAAAAGAAAGATGGTAGTATGAGGTTGTGCGTAGACTATCGGCAGCTGAATAAGGTGACTATTAAGAACAAGTATCCGCTTCCGAGGATTGATGACTTAATGGATCAGTTGGTGGGTGCTCAGGTGTTCAGTAAAATAGATTTGAGATCGGGTTATCATCAGATCAAGGTGAAAGACGAAGACATTCAGAAGACAGCTTTCAGAACCCGTTATGGGCATTATGAGTATTCCGTGATGCCTTTCGGTGTGACTAATGCGCCGGGAGTGTTCATGGAGTACATAAATCGTATCTTTCGTGAGTATCTGGATCGGTTTGTGGTGGTATTCATTGACGACATCCTAATTTATTCTAAGTCAGAAGAGGAGCATGCAGAACATCTGAGATTGGTATTGGAAATTCTGAGGGACAGGAAATTATATGCGAAGCTGTCTAAGTGTGAGTTTTGGTTGAAAGAGGTTAGCTTTCTGGGTCATGTTATTTCGGGGAATGGAATTGCCGTGGATCCGTCTAAGGTTGATGCCGTGTTACAATGGGAGTCTCCGAAGTCAGTTACTGAGATTAGAAGTTTTCTGGGTCTGGCAGGTTACTATAGGAGGTTTATAGAAGGATTTTCGAAGTTGGCACTTCCGTTGACTCAGTTGACTTGCAAGGGTAGAGCTTTCATCTGGGATGACTGTTGTGAAGAGAGCTTCAAAGAATTGAAGAAGAGGTTGACGACGTCTCCTGTTCTAACGTTGCCTAATCCGGAAGAGTCGTTTGTGGTGTATTGTGATGCTTCCAAGATGGGGTTGGGAGGTGTGCTTATGCAGAATGGTAAGGTAGTTGCCTATGCGTCGAGACAGTTGAGGACTCATGAGAAGAACTACCCTACCCATGATTTAGAACTTGCTGCAGTTGTGTTCGCGTTGAAAATTTGGAGACATTATCTGTATGGTTCGAGGTTTGAGGTGTTCAGTGATCATAAGGGTTTGCAGTATCTGTTTGATCAGAAAGAGTTGAATATGAGACAGCGCAGATGGTTGGAGTTGCTGAAAGACTATGACTTTAGCTTGAACTATCATCCGGGAAAGGCTAATGTGGTAGCTGACGCTTTAAGTCGAAAGACGTTGCATATGTCAGCAATGATGGTTAGAGAACTCGAATTAATTGAGCAGTTCAGGGATATGAGTTTGGTTTGTGAAGTGACGCCTCAGAGTGTCAGATTGGGGATGTTGAAGATTGATAATGAATTCATGGCTAGCATTCGAGAAGCTCAGAAGTTAGATGTTAAATTAGTTGACCTGATGGTTGGGATTGATCAATCCGAGAATAAAGACTTTGAGTTGGATGCGCAGAATGTATTGAAGTACCGTGGGAGAATCTGCATTCCTGATGATGAGGAGATGAAAAGAGCAATTTTAGAAGAAGGTCATAGGAGTAAGTTGAGTATCCATCCGGGAGCTACAAAGATGTATCAGGATCTGAAGAAGATGTTTTGGTGGCCTGGTATGAAGCGTGATGTGGCGCAGTTTGTGTATTCCTGCTTGACTTGTCAGAAATCGAAGGTTGAGCATCAGAAGCCTGCTGGGTTGATGCAACCGTTGGAGATTCCGGAATGGAAGTGGGATAGTATTTCTATGGATTTCGTGATAGGGTTACCTAATACTGTGAGGAGGCACGATTCGATTTGGGTGATTGTGGATAGATTGACGAAGTTTGCTCATTTTATTCCTATCAATATCACGTATCCGGTGTCGAGATTGGCAGAGATTTATATTCAGGTGATTGTGAAGTTGCATGGTGTTCCTTTGTGCATTGTGTCTGACAGAGATCCTAGGTTCACTTCTGACAGAGATCCTTTGTGCATGGTCCTACCAATACATAAATACTTCTTGAACCGCGATACATTTCCCACGATGACGTTTGTAACACCCCGGAAATAATTTAATTAAAATAGTTGATTGAATTATTAAAATAATTTGGAGGCGGGATATAGATAAATTAAAAGGTTAATATTTTATATGCGTAGGAGGTGAAACGAGTAAAGGAGGTGGTGACGTAGAGAGCCCAGTGTTTACTGAGCCCTCAACTTAAACCCTGGGGGTTTAAGCCAAACCCTCATTCGCAGCAAGCAAAAGAAAAACGAAAGTGAGAGTGAGAGAGAGAGCACGCGGCGCAAAGAGGGAGAGAAGAGGAGGGTTTCGCGAAGAATTTCAAAAGGAGATCGTTCGTGTTGCTGTGGTTTTGTTCGTGTCTCGTTCGTCGTGTTCCGGAGCTTACGTTATTCGAGGTAAGGGTGGGCTTAACCTTGATAATGGGTTGATGATAATTATGTGTGGGTAGTCTAGGGCTTTGTTGAATTGTTCGTGTTGTTGCATATCGTGTTTTCGTTGAGATTGGTGCTTTGATGATTATTGCACGTTATTGTGATTTGTTTCGTTATTTGTTGTTGCGTGATTGTTGTATCACGATGATGGTGTTGTTATTGTTCGTGTTTTTGTTGTTGCTGTGCGTGGTTGATTGTTGTTGTCGCGTTGTCGAATTGTCGTTTTTGTTGTGGTGGTTGCGGTGTCGTTGCCGTTAGGGTTTGGTGTTTGGCAATTTAGCGATTCTGGACACAGGTTCGGTTTTTCTAAAACTGGCGCTGTTTGGTTGATCCAAAAATTATGAGGTTGATTGTTTTTGAAAATAGACTTAACGCCGGTCGTTTTGGCACTGGTTTCGTTAAATTCGGAGTTGTATAGCTCGAGTTATAGGCGATACAAGTTAGGTTAAAATTCTGGAAACGATTTGGGTATAGATTCGGTATTTCGGTGACTGGGAACGTTGTATTGACCGAAAAATTATGTGGTTTATTTTTCTGGAAAATAGACTTAATTCTTGTTAATTTGGCACTGGTTTGGTTGCGTTTAGAGTTGTGTAGCTCGAGATATGAATTCCACAAGTTAGAGTAAGATTCTGGAAACAATCTGGACACAGGGTCAGTGTTTTGGTTACCACGTTTTCAAAAGAACTCCTTTTCGAACGAATCCAATTTCTTTGAAAACTAGACAAAATTTTCCCCAGTTTATGCACAAGTTTCATGCAATTTGATTGAGTTTTGGTCACTTTGGAATTGCTTGAATTTGAAGGACAGAAACTGTCCTCTTTTGCAACTAGCCTGTGTGCTTTTCGAAAACTGTACCTATTGGACACTCTCCTTCAAAAACTGAACTTAGGGATGATAACCAGACCCATAGGGCTTTCCAACAAGTATTTATTTGTTGAAATCCGATGTCGTTTGCTATTTTAATTAATTCGCTGAAGTAGGTGCGATGTGCCTAGGCGCTGTGCGCCAGTCTTGTGCGTGGTGTGCGTGCGTTATGTCCGCGTTGTGGAGCCGTCTGGTGTTAATATTTCAGGTGCGGTGCTGGTATGCTCAGGAGAGTTTGGTGGTAGCTGTGATGCTACAACTTGGTGCTATTTTTGGTGAAATCATTCGTTTTGATTCTGGTGATATAGTATTTATTTTAAATACTTGTTATGGTGAGTTGGTGCATAATCATGGTGTCGCATTGTCATATGCATGTTTTGGTGATATAGGCTCTGCCTCTGGTGTTTATTGGTGATATGCCCGTCGTGGCTCATTTTGGTGATCGGTACCGCATGCATATGCCCACTGGAGGGGTTGCATATCATCCCATTGTCTATGAATGTTATAATTTTGGTGGTTCACTGTCAAATGGATTTTTCCTTTGGTATCTGGTGCTGTGATATGGTGTAATTGTATTGTGTTGCTGTAGTTACCTGATGCTAGCATATTTTTATCATCTGCTTATTACCTTTGTTAGACTCACCCCTTCTGCTTGGAATGTTGCTCTCATGCGGCAACGCTGCAGGTGATCGCTAGTGCTCGTGGAGGAATTGCTAGGTTTTGCTTCCTCTCTCGTTTGGGTCTGTGTCAGCTCTGATATGTAGCACCGGGGAGTCGTTAGTTATCGTTTTGAACTATTATTTTAGTTATTGGAAATTGTTTTAATTAATTTTGGAGATGTCTTTAATTGTTAATTCTGGAGATGTTTAAACTGGTTAATATTTCCGCTGCTTGGTGATTTCTTTTATATAAATTATTTTGGAGATTTTTTTTGGAATAAATGGTTTTTTTTTAAAAATGGTGAAAAATGTAGCGCCCTTCGAGGTGACTCTGATAATTGTCTATTTAATTGTAATAGTAAAAGGGGGGTGTTACAACGTTGCCGCCGAGCCCCGAGACGATGATGTCGGTGCGGTATTCGGTGATAAGATACACTAGAACAGGGTGCTACTGATATTATTCATCAATGGCAATATGTTGCTGATATTAGAGTGGTTATTAGTTCTGTGAAGAGAAAGGATCGGAAGACAATAAAGTCTAACTTCAATGCTTTATTTCATGAAGTGCATACAAGGTGCTTGATATAATGAATAAGAGTTTCTCTCCACTGAGTTTGATTCGTGATAGGGGTGTTAAAAGGATCCATTTGTCATTTGGATATCCTATCCATCCATAGTAAAATCTGAACCATACCTTCGGGTCTTCTGCGTGGATGATCGAGGGACGGATCGTCTGCTACTGTAGGCTGAGAATGACCTGAACGCAGGGGGGATACCTGCAAGGACATTCCGACGCCCAAGTCAGCTACATCGAGCTACAGTACAATCTAGTGAATATTCAAATGAATTGCGTACCTGAAACCTGGTGACTGACGTTATTTATAGAGATAGTAGGCGAGTGGACTGATCTGGATAATCCAATTATACTGGGGGCCCAAAACACGGTTGATTTTATCCTCAATACGCAGCTGATCTTATCCTCCTCTTGCTGGGTTGGATGACCACTACTAGGTTGTGCCCAGTTGGACTGATCCCCCCCTTGCCGGGTTGGACGACCACTACTGGGTAGGGCGTGACGACCGGCCCAGTCCAGAACAGTTGCCCCCCAAGCCAAGGTCGATCGTTGAGTGGGCGTAGGCTTGATGTGTAATCCGGGTGGTCGTGCCCCCAGTCGTTACTTGCGAAGTTTTTCGGCGATCTTGATCGTAACGGATCGTTCGCTCATTGACAGGTATTTTTAGCGTCGTCTTGTCTTCACTGAATCGTGAATATTTTTAATGTTTATTTGGGCTATTCTCTTGGGCCTATATCTATATGGATGTGAGGGGCTTTTCTTTCCCTTCATTCTCAACACACTCAAATTCCACTTCACCTAAAGTTGGCTCTGGCAGACTCGTGGCACTTATTGGGCGACCCGAAGCTTCTTCTTCTTCACGCGACCAGCGCCTCGGCGGGTCAGTTTCTTCGTGCGGCGATCGCCTCTTCCTGGCCGACCTGCTCCTTCACCCAACGTGAGCGACCTGATCGCGAGGACGACCTGCTCTGCTTCGTGGGTGTCGCGCTCCGTTTTCTCCTCGCGCTGTTCCACACCAAGAGCAAGCGAGGGCGACCCGTTTTCTCCTCCTTGTGCCGATCGGTTTGCAACCCTTAGGCTACCTACTTCACGGGCGATCTGGTTCCAACGGCGCAGGTGACCTGCGCGTCGCTCAAGAGGTGCGACCCGATCTGCTTCTGTTTCTTACAAAGGTGAGCGCGGCTAGACGACCCGATCTTCTAAGTCATTCTCGATCTGCTTGTTGCGCACACTCGGAAAGGAAGATCCGATCTTCTTCAGTGGGAGCTGCTCTCCCTTGCCGATCTGCCCACGGGCGACCCGTGAGGTCGACCCCTTCTTTGGCGTGGCTCGATCGTTTTGTGTGGTGTTGGTGTGCTCCAAATTCAAAGTTCTCTTCTTTGGTGTGAATCGTAAGTTCTTTTCCTATTTTACCTTGATGTGTGTTTGATCTGGTCCTCTTGATTTTTATCACTTAGTAATTTTGCCACTATTATTATCTGCGTGTTCTGATTTGCAGTCGTTGAGATTGAGCATTCATCGTGTCACTTGGGTGACCCTTTGCTAGCATTTTCCTGTCTGGTTTGAGACGTACTGCCGGGTATCCACCTCTTCCCCTTTTCAAATAAGGTGTCATAATTGCGATGTGTTCCAAAGTATAATTCCTCGCTATTAACTTTGTTAAAATTGTTCGGTTGTGAGCTTAATCGTGCTCTTATTTCTATATTCAGTGTTTGCTTTCAATTGTGGGGGCACTTGATCTTCGCAGTTGGCGACCTGGTCTTCTTTGTCATCTGTCGCACATTCCTCGGGTGATAGGTCATCTGGTTCTACCACGGAGAGCACTGAGTCGTCGCGACCTGCTAAGATTAAGTCATATCTTTTGGGTGTCAACCTGGCACTGATTATTCTTGGGTTTCTTCTGTCGTTCTGCAAGAGCATACAACCGTGACACGGAGGGATTTAAATGTGGCGGTCAACTGTGTGGGTACGGCCGGCCAGGAGTGGCAAGTCAAGACCATGGGGACGGATGAGCACGTTGCTACCTATCCGACCGAGCTAAAGTTCACCATGTACTTGCTGGTTCTTTCCACTATGCAGGTGCGACCCCCCTTTTCTTCCTTTGAGCGTCAAGTCCTTCATTTCTTGGGTGTCGCCCCTTCTCAGTTATCCCAACTCTTGGGCCTTCGTCAGGACCTTCGAGGTGCTGTTAGGCGGTCAATTTCTCTCAGGCTTTTCTTTACTATCTTTGATACCAACCGGCGGGGGGAGAAAGATAGTGGCAAGACTAGGTGGGAGTATCTCAATTTGAAGGCTATCATAGGTTATAAACTCTTTAGGCCTTTTATAGACTCTTTGAAGCAGTGGAAGAACAAATTTTTTTGGGTTGCCCCTACTAGTCGTAATGCTCAAGACTTGGTGGCATTTCTGAATGATGAGGGAGAGGCGGTCAGTTACAAGTTTCCTATTGCTTGGTCACAGCAACATTACCATAAGGAGCCACATACCTATCGGTTCATGCCCAAGCAATTGAATGCCGCTGACCGAGAGACTTTGCGACTGCTGAGGAACTTGGCCTCCCATTTACCTTCCAAAGAGAAGATGTTTCCCTGTAAATCGATCGTTCTGGCCAAATCTCCTGACGGGTTGGCAATGGTCTTAGGTTTGCCGACTTTCTTATTTATATCTTAGTTTCTATCAATATGCGTGATGATTTGTTCGTTCTCTATTGACTGCCTTCTTACCGATTATTTGCTGCCAAAATTGTTATCTAACAATTTTCCATTTGTTTTCTCGTAGACAGGATGGCGGGCAAGCACATGTCTTTTGCCGATATGGTTGATGCGGCCATACACGGGCCCCCGAAGCCTTCGAAACGTTCGTCCCCTGCTCATGCTAAGGGGTCGGCCCCTAATCCTTCACCGCCGCGTCAAGAGATGAACCCACATATTCCTTTAGTTGATCCGATTCCCGTGGGTGATCTTGAAGGCCCTCGTCAGAACACTAAGAGGAGGTGGGCTGATGCTGGTGCGTCTGACGGGGTGGTCAACCTTTCTGACAGGGTGTCTGGTCAGTCGAAGAAGAAGAGGCCTGGGAAAGATAGTCATGGCAGGTCTCCCAAGTTGAGGTTGGAGAAATTATGTGTTCCTGACTATGATCGTTACCGGGAGGACCCTCTCGAGGCCGTTGCCGATGTTTGTAAGGCTGCTTCGAAATTGCTGAAAAAGTTTAAGAGAGAGGAGGAGGAACGATTTGCAGGTAAAGTCTCTTGGCCCATATTGACTTGCAGAAACAGCTTAATGGGTCGCCCCTCTTGCTGGAGGAGGGGTCGTCCCTGGCAGGGTGGTCGTCTGACGTGCCCGGTCGTCCCTTCCTATCGGGTCGCCCCTTCCTATTTGGTCGCCCCTTTCCTTTTCTATTGTTAGTTACCAAGTTTACTTTGGTTTATTACTAAATTGTTTCATCCCTTTTTTTTCAGGGCTAAAGGTGGAGAGAGACGAGGCGTTGGGCCAAGCTAAGGAGGCCAGGGACGCTTTGGAGGAAGCTGAGGTGAAGGTCAACATCTTGAGGTCTTCAGATGCTAAGATCAAGAAAGAGCTGGAGGAAATGAAGTTAGCCAAAGAGGCTGCTGAGACTAAGATGAAGGAAGAGTTGCAGGAAGTGAAGACCGCCAAAGAGGCTGCTGATCGTAGGCTTGAAGAGTTTGAGGGATCGGTCTCAAGACTCGAGGGAGAGGTTGAGGACTTAAAGCAGGTGAGCGAGGCTGCCGAGAAGGCCAAGGAAGATGCATAAGATTATGTGAAGACAATTGCTGCTGAAGGGGTTCAGATTGCAAAGGAGCAGTTTACTAACGCTCTTGAGCAGGTCCAGTTCCTTAACTCTGGGTTGGTGGTCGACAAGACCATCGTGGATGTTAACCATATTATTCTAGGTGACCAAATTGTGAGGCCTAGAGGTAGGCCCGACGGGACCAGCTTGGTTATCTACCAGCGACCATGAGGGTTAGGTCGGGTCATTCCACTAGGTCATTCTCTCGTACTGATGTATCACGTTGACTTGTGTTTTTACTTCTCATTTTTGGATTTGGTTCGATTTGGTTGTAATCCATACTTTTGATCGTTCATGCTTTCCGTACTTGTTGCATGATTTACTTCGCCCAAGTCTATTTGCTCATGTTTGATATTTCGTTCGTATGATTCCCGGGTCGTCCTTGTTGTGTCAGGTCGTCCTCCCAATATCGGGTCGTCCTGGGCAGACATGGTCACCAGGTCACCCCTTTTCGTAAAGGATGACTACTAAGTTCGTTTATTTAATCGTGTTATTTTATTGCCTTATTCGTTTGGCTTGTTAACTCGTGTGCTGTCCTACCCGTTCTTTCGAGTGGGATCGTGAGCGCCCGTGGGCAGTTTACCAGGTTCCTACCCAGATTTAACTCACCCTTGGGGGTGCGTCCGTCTGTTAGGTCGCTTAGTTTTAACTTAAATTCGTTTAAGCGTTTTTCCCTCACTTCGCAGTTTATCAAACTCGGTTTGATTCTAACTCGCGTAGTGGGGCGAACCATTTTGATTCATTCGTAAGAGAGCGCTCGTAAGTAAAGAGACAAATAAACAGATATATAAAAAATGGCCTGTCTTTATTGACGGATGGGAGGGCCTCGATAAAAAACCCAGTGGGAAAAAGAGCGTCCCGCCCGTTAGTACTTCATACATTGAGTCCAACATGACATTCTTTCATTGTTTACAAATTGACCGATCAAATAAAATATCTCCTAAGGTTGATGGAGTTCCAAGTCTTAGGAATCACTCCACCACTCATAGTCTGCAGCGTGTAGGCGCCCTTGCCCGTTTTAGAGACGACACAGTAGGGTCCTTCCCAGTTTGGGGCGAGCTTGCCCATGGCTGCATTCTTCTGTCCGATGTCTGCCATTCTTAACACCAACTGTCTGATACTGAAGTCTCTGGGGACAACCTTGGCATTGTGCCTCATGGTCATCCCTTGCTTGATCAACGTTTCTCTTAGGGCTGCCTTGCTGCGAAGCTCTTCAATCAGATCCAGCTCCTCCCTGATGGCATGGTCGTTTTTTTGAGGTGGTTTGGGGTTGCTCTTCCTCCAGCTTAATTCGCCAATTTCAACAGGAGTGAGGGCTTCTGTTCCGTAGACCATCTTGAAAGGAGATTCCCCAGTCGTGGAGTGTGGGGTTGTTCGATACGCCCACATCACATATGGGAGCTCTTTAGCCCATCTTCCTTTCGCCTCATCCAATCGCCTTCTAAGGCCACGCAATATCACTCGGTTCGCCGCCTCTGCCTGTCCGTTTATGTGTGAGTGTTCAACTGAAGTGAAGCGTTGCTTCACTCCAAATTCGACTAGGGCTTCTTGAAACTTTTTGTCCGTGAACTGAGTGCCATTATCGGACACGACCACCTCCGGGATCCCAAAGGGGACCAAGATATTTTTCTTGAAGAACCTAAGGCAGTTCTTTGAAGTTATAGTTGCTAGAGGCTCTGCTTCGATCCACTTAGAAAAGTAGTCTACTGCTACTACCAGGTATTTCAGCTGTCCAGGAGTGACTGTGAACGGTCCAAGCAGGTCGATCCCCCACCAGGCAAACGGCCATGGAGAGGTCAGACTGTTGAGTTCAACCGGGGGAGCGATGTGTATATCTCCATGTCTCTGACATTTATCACACTTTTTCACCAAAGTCTTTGCATCTTCTTCCATGGTAGGCCAATAGTATCCTGCCCTTAATGCCTTTTTTGCCAGGGCTCGTCCTCCTAAATGATTTCCACAAATCCCTTCGTGAATTTCTCTAAGTATGTAATCAGCTTCTTCAGGAGGTAGGCATTTTAACAGTGGCATGGAGAAACCCCTTCGATAGAGTTGTCCTTTGATGACGGAGTAGGAGGATGCTCGTCTGCGTACTAGAGCGGCTTTCTTGGGATCTTCTGGCTCTTCCCCTTCCCTGATGTATTTGAGGATGGGGTCGATCCAACTTTCTTCTAGATCGATCGTGCAGACGTCTGGATCCAAAATTGTCTGGTCAAGTCGCACACTAGGTAGTGTGAGGACCTTTTGTATTACGCTCATGTGATTTCCCGGGTTCTTCGTACTTGCAAGCTTCGACAAGACATCTGCTCTAACATTCTCTGCCCTTGGGATGTGCTTGACCTCTGCATGCTCAAACCGCTCCAATAGCTCTTTTACCTTTGTCAAATACCTTTGAAGAATTTCATCCTTTGCACCAAAGACGTCTTTGATCTAAGACACCACTAGTAGAGAGTTTGAGTACAACTCCACTCGTTTGACATTAAACTCGATGGCAAGCAGCAGCCCGGCAATGCAAGCTTCATACTCTATTTGATTGTTAGAGGTGGAAAACGAAAATGCTAAAGAGACCTCTATCGTAGTCCCCTCTTCACTTTCCAAGATCAGACCTGCTCCACTGCCTTTGCAGTTTGAGGAGCCATCCACATGCAATATCCAAAGAGGATGCATGGGGTGTTCAGGAATGAGAGTCATTTCATCTACGTAGTCAGCCAACACTTGGGCTTTTGTGGCTGACCTTGCCTCATACTTTATCCCAAATTCTGACAGTTCAACTACCCACTTGATCATCCTGCCGGCAAGGTCCAGTCTGTGCAGGAACTGCCTGATAGGCTGGTCAGTCCGCAGGACGACCTGATGTGCCACAAAATACGGTCTCAGTCTTCGAGGAGCCACCACGAGCGCCAATGCCAGCTTCTCGATCTTCTGATATCTTAGCTCAGGTCCCTGGAATGTTTTACTAACGAAGTATACTGGATTTTGCTTGGATCACGTCTCTCGTACCAACACTGCTGACAATGCCTCGTCAGTGATGGAGAGGTATAGATAGAGTGTTTCTCCTGGCTCCGGAGTGGTGAGTATTGGAGGTTGCAACAGAGCTGCTTTTAACTGATCCAGCGCCTGCTCACACTCAGGCGTCCACTGGAACTTAACTTCTTTCTTTAATAATTTGAACAAGGGTAGGGACTTGTTTGCTGCTTTGGCTATGAAACGTGAGAGTGCGGCCACCATCCCATTTAACTTTTGTATTTCTTTTTTAGTGGTAGGTGACCTCATCTCTGTTACAGCCTTGCATTTGTCTGGGTTGGCCTCGATCCCCCTCTCGGTGAGATAGAAACCGAGGAACTTCCCTGCTCTCACCCCGAAGGTGCACTTTTCGGGGTTGAGCCTAAGTGAATTCTTTCTTGCTTCGGTGAATACTTCTCTTAGGTCGTTTATGTGTCCGGCATCTTCTTTGCTCTTGACTATCATGTCATCCAGATAGACCTCGGCCACTCTGCCGATCTGTGCATTGAAAACCTTGTTCATCATCCGCTGGTAGGTTGCCCCTGCGTTCTTCAGGCCAAAGGGCATGACGCGGTAACAGTAATTCCCCTTCTCAGTCGTGAAGGCGGTCTTCTCTTGATCGGGCGGATGCATGGCAATTTGGTTGTATCCTGAGTAGGTGTCTAAGAATGAGAGCAATTTGTATCCGCTTGTGCTGTCTACCAGTCTGTCCACGCTGGGTACTAGTGATAAGTCCAAAAATAGAGTGTTTTTAATGTTTATTTTGAATAAATATTGTGGGAATTTAGTTCCATTATTGAACTATTTTACTACAAGTTATTAATTTTATTTTTAGGGATTACAAATTGAAGAAAGAATGAACATTGCATGAAGAATAGGCCAAGAATCAGAAGAGAATAAAAAAGGGTGCAAAGCAAGGAAGAATAGTGCAAAGCAAGGAGAAAAAGAGTGCAATGATACAAGGGATATAGCATGGACCGTGCCACAACTCGTGCTCAACCGAAAAGCCAAGGAATTTTAGCCAGAAATGTTGCACGCCCCGTGCAGAAGCAGCACGATCCGTGCTGGTCAAGTTGGTTGCTGAAAAGTCACTTTTAAAGTGCATCTGAAACATTGCACGACCCGTGCAGACCTTAAAATCTCCAGTTTCGCTTGTATTCTCACTTAGCACGACCCGTGCGAATGTTGCACGGACCGTGCAACTCTTCAGGACCCAGAAAACAGTTTCAAAACTGTTTTCTTTCTCTCTTTATGGTCTTTATTGTATTTGATGCGAATTGATCAGCTTGTCTACTGATCCTAGCCTATAAATAGGACCTTATTTCAGTTGTAATCTCACCTTTGCATACTTGAAATTTACACTCAAAGTTTATCTAAGTTTTTGCTCTCATTTTAGTTCTTGTTTACTTGTTTTCTTTTACTTTCTTGTTCTTTATTTTTCTGCCATTTATCTTCTAGCACTTTTACATTTCAGTTCTCTATTGCTTTCTTTACATTCTTGTCATTTACATTCTGTTATTTATTTTTATGTCATTTTCTTTTATGTCATTCTCTTCTACTCCCTTGTCTACTATGATCATGTGTGAGTAGACTTCTTTAGTCTTGGGATTGTGGGACACAATCCAATGATGGGTCCCTAAACAAATCCAAGACTAAACTCTATCTTATTTAGAACTTGAATTTTAATCTAATTCCATAGAACTGAATTTTATAAAACAAATATCAAACGAAGTACCGAGAGGTGAAGTTTGATATTGGAACAAATGGAATTAGACAAGGCAAAGCAAAGCATGAGAATAGCATTGCTAGCTTTGGGACAATAAGGTTGTGCTTAATGGGTCTCTGCGATGATCAACCATGAGAATAGGTTTGATCATTGTTTCGAGACACGTTCTTGCATTCCGAGAGGAAGCTTGAATTACACCAAAAGAATACCTTGTCCTTAAAACAATTTCAAAATAAGATAGAGAATAGTTAAAGGGTTGTTTATTTCCATCATTGTGATCTAACCATGATCCCAAGGCGTCTTTTATTCCTGAATTTCAATTAATCAAAAATCTCTTCTACAAATCATTCTTTTAGCTAATCACAATCGAAAACAAAATCGGTAATTACAAAGTCTCTGTGGGATCGATATTTTTACTACGCGATAGAACCGTGCACTTGCGGCCTATCAAGTTTTTGGCGCCGTTGCCGGGGACTTTGTGATATTGATTGAATTTTCGGTATCGGTTAGACTAAATGTTTTTTTTTCTTTCTTTTTACTATGAGTAAGAGTGAATTTACATTCTCCAAGGAGGAATGGGAATTCTTTTAGTTATCTTTGCTACCATCTCCACCTTGCTTGCAAGGAATTTTCAAAAATGAAATTACAATCTCAAAGGAGGAATGGGAGTCTTTTGAGGCATCTTTGCCACCACCACCACCTTGCTTACAAGGAATTTTCAAAAAACAACATGAAATAGAAATTGAGAAAAATATTGTTGTTGAGATAGATCAAAATAATGGTAATGTGGTAGTGCAAGATGATTCAAAAGAGATATGCCATCAAATGGAGAGCATAAGGGAAACCGAAATTTCTTCCATGGATAAGTATAATGGTTTAAATTCATGTGTGGATGTCATAATCTTGTGCCCTTTATCTTACTTCTCACCATCCTTTGTGAAAATAACATTTGATCTAGGAGGAATGCAAAATAGGATCTTATTGCTTACACAACTTCCTTTTTACAAGCCATGGGATCCAGGAATATGCTTTCCTTCTTCATGTGTCACTTGGTCTTTATGCTTCAAGCAATGGGACCCAGGAATAAGTCTATAGAAGGCAAAGGTCAAGCTAATGACCATAAAGGAGCGCTGCGTGGGAGGCAACCCATGGGTTAACGTTGTTTGTCTTTTTGTAGGAAAAATAATCATCACAATGTCTCAAGAAATTCTGGGCCGCCACAGTACTTGTGAGCTTTCTTACCCCTTTCATGTTGTTTTTATTGCAAATCATTAAGGACAATGCTTAGTCTAAGCATGGGGGGTATTTACCTTGTTTTATTTCTTTTCCCTTTAAATATTTTTCGTTTTTTTTCTGCTATATTTTGTTTTTGCTGTTTTAAGATAGTGAGTCTTGATTTCTCCCATGTCTTGAGTTGTTGTTGTTGTTTTCTTGCAAGTTGAATGTGAAAACTTTTTAGCACTTGTTAATAATTGCATTTGAAAAAGAAAAAAAAAATATAGAGCTTAGTCTTTTCTGGGACCACAAATTGATTTGTATGATAGACTTGTGCTAAATGTAAATGTGAGGTTGTCATGATTGGAAGCTGAGAATTAGCATGTCTGAATTGTACTCTGTGTGAACCAGCTACTAAAATGTGAGATATAGAGCCTTCACAAGGGGATGTTATTGAAATTATATATTTTATCCCCTTTTCTTTGCTGAGTGTATGTTTCTCAAATTGTATCATTCCAGAATTTGTTTGTTGACCGTTTTGAAGCGAAAAATGATTTGCAACATGCGAAAGAATCAGGGGATTTTAGGAATTTTTCTTCAGGCCTCAGAGTTAGTGTTTACTAAAAATTTCCCTCTAGTTGCCCCTTTGTGCCTATATTTTTATTCTTTTAGCACCCAGAAATGAATTTCTTTTTGTTTTTGGTAAACTTTGGAATCGGATTGGAGCAACTATTGAATTTGCAGGTTTTTGTCCTACATGCCATGTCATATATCTCATGGACATAAGCTGGTTGTATTGCCATTTTTCCTCAAAGAAAGAAAAGAAAAATCAATCAAAGAAAAAAAAATATAGAAGTGAAAAAGAAAAGAAAACGAAAACAAAAAGGGGGGAAATGGCAAAATCAAGGGAAATCAAAAAGAAATGAGTTCACTCAAATCTCAAAGACAAAAATCAAGTCAAAAAGAGTGGACTCAAGTGAATGAAATGAAGAAGAATGGAAGTGGAAGCAAACTTGGAGTCTTAGACAAAAAAGTGCAAAATTGGTAGAAGCTCCATTTTGATTTCAAAGTTTGCTATCATTGATTTTATTTTTTTAGCCATTTGTTTTTCCTTCTTTCTTATTCCCTACCTAACGCTAATACCCCAAGGCCCCGTTACAACCAAATGGATCCCATCTTTCGCGTGTTTGTGAACTTTTTAGTAGAGATATTGGTCAACTTACAAACCTATGGCAATGAACATTTGTTGAAACTTGAGCGAAATATTTCCCAAGTCCCTAAAACACTCAGAGATTGTGAGCGAGGGCCTATGTTCGCACAGTTGTACTTTTCAGGTCATAAGCCTCTAATTGGGCAAACATCTGGCATCTCACTTGTGATATTGTATTTTGTCTATCATATGCCTCTGTTTTTGGTCCCTCATTTGGCTAACTTTGTTGATTGAACTTTTTGAAAATGCAGTTACTAACATGTGCTTGCTAGTTTTGATTGTTCTTGCTTGAGGACAAGCAAAGATTCAAGCATGGGGGAGTTTGATAAGTCCAAAAATAGAGTGTTTTTAATGTTTAATTTGAATAAATATTGTGGGAATTTAGTTCCATTATTGAACTATTTTACTACAAGTTATTAATTTTATTTTTAGGGATTACAAATTGAAGAAAGAATGAACATTGCATGAAGAATAGGCCAAGAATCAGAAGAGAATAAAAAAGGGTACAAAGCAAGGAAGAATAGTGCAAAGCAAGGAGAAAAATAGTGCAAAGATACAAGGGATATAGCATGGACCGTGCCACAACTCGTGCTCAACCGAAAAGCCAAGGAATTTTAGCCAGAAATGTTGCACGCCCCGTGCAGAAGCAGCACGATCCGTGCTGGTCAAGTTGGTTGCTGAAAAGTCACTTTTAAAGTGCATCTGAAACATTGCACGACCCGTGCAGACCTTAAAATCTCCAGTTTCGCTTGTATTCTCACTTAGCACGACCCGTGCGAATGTTGCACGGACCGTGCAACTCTTCAGGACCCAGAAAACAGTTTCAAAACTGTTTTCTTTCTCTCTTTATGGTCTTTATTGTATTTGATGCGAATTGATCAGCTTGTCTACTGATCCTAGCCTATAAATAGGACCTTATTTCAGTTGTAATCTCACCTTTGCATACTTGAAATTTACACTCAAAGTTTATCTAAGTTTTTGCTCTCATTTTAGTTCTTGTTTACTTGTTTTCTTTTACTTTCTTGTTCTTTATTTTTCTGCCATTTATCTTCTAGCACTTTTACATTTCAGTTCTCTATTGCTTTCTTTACATTCTTGTCATTTACATTCTGTTATTTATTTTTATGTCATTTTCTTTTATGTCATTCTCTTCTACTCCCTTGTCTACTATGATCATGTGTGAGTAGACTTCTTTAGTCTTGGGATTGTGGGACACAATCCAATGATGGGTCCCTAAACAAATCCAAGACTAAACTCTATCTTATTTAGAACTTGAATTTTAATCTAATTCCATAGAACTGAATTTTATAATACAAATATCAAACGAAGTACCGAGAGGTGAAGTTTGATATTGGAACAAATGGAATTAGACAAGGCAAAGCAAAGCATGAGAATAGCATTGCTAGCTTTGGGACAATAAGGTTGTGCTTAATGGGTCTCTGCGATGATCAACCATGAGAATAGGTTTGATCATTGTTTTGAGACACGTTCTTGCATTCCGAGAAGAAGCTTGAATTACACCAAAAGAATACCTTGTCCTTAAAACAATTTCAAAATAAGATAGAGAATAGTTAAAGGGTTGTTTATTTCCATCATTGTGATCTAACCATGATCCCAAGGCGTCTTTTATTCCTGAATTTCAATTAATCAAAAATCTCTTCTACAAATCATTCTTTTAGCTAATCACAATCGAAAACAAAATCGGTAATTACAAAGTCTCTGTGGGATCGATATTTTTACTACGCGATAGAACCGTGCAGTTGCGGCCTATCAACTAGGAACACGTACTTCGGGCAGACTCTATTGAGGTCAGTGTAGTGTACGCACATTCGCCATTTTCCGTTTTGTTTTTTCACCAAGACCACGTTGGACAGCCAAGTCGTATATTTGATCTCCTTGATGAAGCCTGCTTCGATGAGGTCTTCCACTGCTTTGATTGTTGCCTGCGCCTTTTCCTCCTTCTGCACCCGTCTTCGCTAACGACCCATCTAGCTTCAGGGTCTACAACTAAGTGGTGGCAGGCTACCTCTTGTGGAATCCCGGGCATGTCTGCTGCGCTCCATGCAAACAAGTCGGCATACTCTTTTAGGCATTGTATCAGTTGACCTTGTACGTTGATAGGGAGATCGTTCCCAATCTTGACCGTCCTTTCAGGGTCGTCCCCCAACTGGACTTGTACGAATTCTCCATCAGGTTCTGGCCTCTTGACCCTCTTCTTGAGTTCTCTGGTTAGGAGGTCGTCCCCCTCTTCTTCCTCACTGTCTGGATCGTACCGTGCGTCCAGGTCGGCCATATTAACATGTTCTCCTTTCATTGCGTCTTCTATCTCCTTCCTGACTTGCTCACCTTGTTCTTTAAAACTTAAGAAAAAGGCTCGTTTTGCTGAAAGCAGGTCGGCCAGTACTGTTGCTATCTCCCCTTCCTTCGTATAAAACTTCATTTTGAGATGGACCGTAGACGGGACGGTCTCTAGACGCGCCAGTGTGGGACGACCAATATCGGGTCGTCCTTGGCAGGCATGGTCACCAGATTGCCCCTTTTCGTAAAGGATGACTACTAAGTTCGTTTATTTAATCGTGTTATTTTATTGCCTTATTCGTTTGGCTTGTTAACTCATGTGCTGTCCTACCCGTTCGTTCGAGTGGGATCGCGAGCGCCCGCGGGCAGTTTACCAGGTTCCTACCCAGATTTAACTCACCCTCGGGGGTGCGTCCGCTGTTAGGTCGCTTCGTTTTAACTTAAATTCGTTTAAGCTTTTTTCCCTCACTTCGCAGTTTATCAAACTCGGTTTGATTCTAACTAGCGTAGTGGGGTGAACCATTTTGATTCATTCGTAAGAAAGCGCTCGTAAGTAAAGAGACAAATACACAGATATATAAAAAATGCCTCGTCTTTATTGACGGACGGGCGGGCCTCGATAAAAAACCCAGTGGGAAACAGAGTGTCCCGCCCGTTAGTACTTCATACATTGAGTCCAACATAACATTCTTTCATTGTTTACAAATTGACCGATCAAATAAAATATCTCCTAAGGTTGATGGCGTTCCAAGTCTTAGGAATCACTCCACCACTCATAGTCAGCAGCGTGTAGGCGCCCTTGCCCGTTTTAGAGACGACACGGTAGGGTCCTTCCCAGTTTGGGGCGAGCTTGCCCATGGCTGCGTTCTTCTGTCCGATGTCTGCCCTTCTCAACACCAACTGTCCGATACTGAAGTCTCTGGGGACGACCTTGGCATTGTGCCTCGTGGTCATCCCTTGCTTGATCAACGTTTCTCTTAGGGGTGCCTTGCTGCGAAGCTCTTCAATCAGATCCAGATCCTGGGCGGAGTTGGTCCTCCTCCTCGTCCCCTTCTGCGGGGTGGAGATCTGTGGACGAGCTGTCTCTTGGTGGGCGAACGATGTCTCCTGGGGGGCTAACGATGTCTCCTGGACAGGTCGGCCCGTGGACCGAACGACCTGCGATGGCGTAGTTCGGGTGCTGTGTTTGCTCGCCTGGACGTCGCCTGATCCTCTAACTGGGTGAGGAGGTCGTTCTGCCAGGCGATCTGCAGGTCTCGATTTCGAAGTTGTTCCTGGAGCTCTTGAACCAAGTTGGCCGGAAGGGTGATGTCGACCTGCTGGGTCGTGCCTGGCTGGGCACCGGGGGCAACGACCTCAGCGTTAGTCATCGTTCCTTCGAGTGCTAGGGGTGGACAGACTGGTATCTCTGCCACGATCGACCGCGGTCTGCCTCTCTTTGCTGGTGCTTTTGGAGGCATTGGGAATGTTGGTGGGATAGTGTGCTCCCACTGTGGTCGCCAATGAACCTTACCTTCGGGTCTTCCGCGTGGATGATCGAGCGACGGATCGTCTGCTACTGTAGGCTGAGGATGACCTGAATGCGCGGGGGGTGTACCTGCAAGGACACTCCGACACCCAAGTCAGCTATATCGAGCTACAGTACAATCTAGTGAATATTTGAATGAATTGCGTACCTGAAACCTGGTGATTGACGTTATTTATAGAGATAGTAGGCGAGTGGACTGATCTGGATAGCCCAGTTATACTGGGGCCCAAAACACGGTTGATCTTATCCTCAATACGCAGCTGATCTTATCCTCCTCTTGCTGGGTTGGATGACCACTACTAGGTTGTGCCCAGTTGGACTGATCCTCCCCTTGACTGGTTGGACGACCACTACTGGGTAGGGCTTGACGACCGACCCAGTCCAGAACAAAATTCATCCAATCCATCCATTACAAAAATATATAATTTAATGGATTATTTTTTTAAATCAAATGGATTACAATATCTATAAAATGAAAATCTAATGGATTATTATAAAAAATATTTTTTGATCAAAAACAATTATGAAGAATACTTTTCAGTTTTTATTTTCAAAAAAATTCCAAAAAAAAAACTTTCTTTTTTGAAGCTTAAAAAAAACTTAAAACTTATAATTTTATATATATATTATATAATATTCTCACCGGAGCACCACTATCCACCACCATCGGCCGCCGGAAGACCACCATTGACCACTGTGTCGGTCGCCGGAGCACCACCGTGACGGCCGCCGGAGCTCCGCCTTCAGCCACCGTGACGGCTGCCGGCAGCCACTTCCACCACCACAATATATAAATATTTTATAAATATACTTTATTTATAATCTATAACTATTAATAAAGGGGATTCTAAAAAAAACTGTCATTTGAGTGTCAAATTTTTCTGACAAAAATGCCCTTATTGTAATGATAACTACCAATTAACACCCAACACATTTCTATTTGTAATTCTAATAATAATAATAACCTTCCACTAACACACACACATATATATACATATATATATATATATATATAAATATATATATATATATAATTATAATATCTATATATATTTGTAAATATAATATAAATTTTTTTATTTACATAGAATTATGACTTATTTTATTTTATTTTTTGACTAATACAAAGCTTTTTTATTAGATCATTATTAATGGATGGATTGGATATCCATCCATAAAAAAGTTGTTAATGGATGGATTGGATAGAATTTTTTTGGTCAATGGATGGATTGGATTGGATTTGTTTGGTACAATCCTAATGGATATAAATTTTTAGATGGATTTCTCCAATCCATCCATTACAATCCAAATCCATATCCATCCAATCCATCCATTTTGACACCTCTAATTCGTGAGCACTGAGCAGTGCATTGGGGATCAAAACACAATATGAAGTAAATTATTTGTAGAATGAAGCATTAGAGTTCACAACTACTAGAGCAAGGGATCTTCTGTAGTTGCGTGATTGTCTCTAGAGCTGTCAAAACGGCCGATACTTCGTCCAACCCCCCTCTACTCAGTGGACACCCCCAATTTTCGTTTATCCCCAAATTGCCCTCACGTGGCAATTAGGTGGCTGTTAAAAATGCATGGTTCGGCGCACGAGTGCCCGAACCCGTTCGGGTGGACCTCCACCGAGTATTAAAAAAATACGGTTCAGTCGTGGGAAATCTGAACCGGTTCGATTGTCACACAACCGAACCCGTTAGCTGAACTGGTTCGGCCTTGCCTGGTCCGAACCTGTCTGTTACTAGACAGAAACATTAAGTTTCTGGACAGCAACTTGTTGGACAACTTTTACCCAAAATTATTGTAATTCTACCTGTAAAATAACTACTTCAATTGAACTTAAATTCAACAAATAGCATAAAACATGATATTGTATTGATAGAATTGTCTTAACCAAACTCAAAAGTCACGAACAAATTGAAATAAACATCAAAATCTAAGGTTAAACATCAATCTTTATCTAAGTCAATACAAGGAGGACCGCCTAAATATAAGGTTAAAGCTTTCCATTGTTGCAAGCGTCCTGTGAATGGCTTGGGCCAATCCTTTGCTATGTCTTTTCTGAATTTTGTCCAATAGGTACTTACTCTTGGCATCGGGCAACCTCTCTTCATAATCACGTATACAAAGTGGTTCCCCGTGAAGCATAGCTGGTACACCGGTGCATTCTTGATTGGTGCAATTTGAAATGGATAAACCGAAAAGGAAAGATGATGAGACCAGCAAACCAACACAACCTTGTACGCATTTGCAACCAAATAAGCACATTCTGGCAGAGTCATCCAATTCTCATTTCCTTTTTTTCAACATGTTGTTTCATCAAAGCCTTCATAACATAGGTAACTTTGCCCATTCCATTAAACAAGTTGGAGTACAAGTCGCAGTCTCGCTGAACCTCTGCAAATAAGTCTTTCCTCACACTGAACCAATCTTCCTCACCCCTTCCAAGAAGTGCAGCAACACACTAAAACCCACAGTTACCGTCACCTTCCACATAACAGGTTCGGCACACGGTTGGCCGAACTGGTTCGGCGCACGGTTGGCCGAACCGGTTCTGCTGCTGTGCTTCCGAACCAAGCTCGATTTCAAAACATCCAGAAAACGAAAAACAATGAAATGCGCCAAAAATAACCTAAATGATGGGAAGATAAGCTGCATACCGTAATATTGATGACAATAGGAGCAAGAGTTCAGCTAGATAGGTTAGATTGATGTGAGAGTGTGGATTGAGAGTGATGAGAGCGAGAGTAGTGAGGTTTAGGGGGTGTTTTGGAGAAGGGGTGTGAAAGATGAATAAGATTGGAATTTTAGAATTTCAGTGAGGGTATTTTCGTCATTTCATAAGGGGAAGGGGTGTCCACCGAGTAGAGGGCGAGTTGTACGAAGTATCGGCCGTCAAAACAACCCTAGCACCCTTGCCCACCCCACTAGCCCACCTGCTTAACCCCTAAATTTTAAGCCCCAAATTATATGGACCTTTTTAAATCCCAGCCCATATTTTAAAAATTATTGTGGGTTGGGGCCATAGTTGTGTGGGTCAGCCCACTAATCCATCCCCTTTCGTTTTTGCCGAAGATCCATCGCTGAGTGCAGCCTAACCTTATTGAGACAATGCTCAATAAGACTAACCTTATTGAGTATTCATACATTCCAGACGATGCTCAAATTGCTGAAACTGTTCCACCTCTCCTAAGCCCTTACAATATTTTTAAGAGACAAAGATCATTTACCAGATCCATTAGAAATTTAATCTTCACAAATCACCCTCACATAAAAGAATATGTTCAATCATCCCGATTGGACCAATGTAGCCTTAGAGCCACAAACCAAGAACAATATGTTGACTTAGAGATTCCCCAAAATCTCATAAATCACTGGAAATCGGAAGGATATACGGCTTTGCATTTTGGAGCCGTCAGGCTCATTCTCTCTCTTCATGGAAGAAAAAATATGTCGGTTTTCTGTAAAATTGCTCTCTTGGATTCCAGCTATCTTCATTATTAAAATGAAGTAATCGGAATTGTTCTGACCACACTTCATGCTGGTAGTGTTGTCCTTACCATTTTCCCAAATTATAATGTGAGTCTTAATGACAGTACCTTATCTAAAAGACTGAAAGTCCAAGTCCAAATCACTGGATCTGATCAAGTCCCAGAAGCCTTGTCTGCAAGCCTTCACCACCAAATTATCTATCTCCTTCAAAACTACTCGATAGATTTGCCACTCTCAAGCTGTTCCTCTGATTCATTATTAGTTGTCTCCAACAAAGAAGAAGAAGTGTCTTCCATAGTCAAGATCCCAAGAAAAATATCAAGAGACGAATTAACTCAATTAATTCCTCTTGAATGGATAACCAAATATGAAAAGCTCCATTTTGACAAAAGACCAATACAATCTCAGGAAGTCACTTTCAAAAGATCTACAGATAGGGCAGTCAAGACAATCTTTAAAAAACCAGATGAAGGGTCAAGCTCGACCTCTTCCTCCATTTTCCAAACCATGATGATCCAACCCGTACTGGTAGAAGATTGGTGTCCTATTCATGCTATCACAACTGATGGAAAGCCTATCTATACTGACAAGATAGATGGTCATTTTATTTGGGATGTAAATCCAAATATGTGCGATCCAGATTGTGACTGTTGGCTCGACAACGACGATGACGATGATGATAGAGAAAGAAAAATCATTTTTTCAAAAAAGAAAAAGAAAGGAGCGTGCAAGCCAACTCCTCCACCAAGAAGAAAAAATGATCCTGATGATGGTTGTAACAGCCCACTTTTTATAAATAATTATTAGGAACTATTTTAGAAATTGTTTTATTTTAATTGTGTGTTTTCGGAACATAAAAAGAGGTCTAGGTGTAACACCCCAAAAAATTTTAGATTAATTGTGTATGGATTTAATCAATAGACTCCCCTTGTATAGTTAAATAATTTTTTTTATATGGATATATACTAGTTAAATAGATAATTGAATTGATGAACCTTAGTAGAAGCCACGGATGCCTTCTACTTCACCATCACATTTTCCTTTATGAATAAGCAAGTAATTAAAATATGCCACCTCCTCTTTCTAGCTTTTAGGTTAGAGTTATAGGAAAGAAACACCTAAACAAATATATCATGACTCACCTTGGAGATGTTAGATTCATGACACCAAAAAAGTGAAAATAACACACCTCATGATTGTGTTTTTGTATAAGTAAATACCCATTCCCACTTCTTCCCCCATCATAAACTTTCATCCATTTCTTTCTTCTTTTAAAACCTTCGGCCATAACCATATACACCCAATCTTGTACTATTTTTTTATTTAGCACCTCAAAAACACTTAAGTCCAGCCGGTCATACCGTTAAGTTCGTAATTTCGTAGCAGTGTTGGTGTTCGAGTACGTGTCGGTGGTTTTGGAGCAAGTGCTACGTTTGTGCTATATTTCAGGTGGGGGTAAGATACTGTATTCGTCGGGACGGTTAGCGTAAAGTTTTAATTTAAAAATGTGTAGAGTGACCCAAGCTCTACTAGAGTTAAATAGTCAGCGATACCTAAAGATCATTTAACTACTTTTCGGAGTTAAGATTAAATGAAGTTTAGGCATACAGGTTAAGGAGTAATCAAACAGAATCATATAGATTGCATATGTGTTGTAAGTCCACAGCCGTGTGGTATGGGACACACATGGTCGAGTACCGGGTCGGGTCTTTAGTAGGACATATTTATATTCATGCCGGCCAGGTGGAGTAATGATAGGATTAGATTACTCTGACCAGTTTCCGATAGGGAAAGACTTATAACATCTGGACTCCGTGGCGACAGTCGGATGGCGTGCTTGGCGGATGCGGGACGTTGTGGCATCAGGATATGGCCAGAGTCAGCATATAGTATTGACACATACTCATAGACAGAGTCTGGGAAATAGGATGTTAATAAAGTATGGAAAATAAGAAATAATATTATTTGATGTGCTTGTGGCATATTTAAATTGAGCTTTACCTTATCTTCCCATTTTTCTGACTTGTACATGTATCTTAGGCCTACGTGTTTTCCTTTTGTATATTTGTTGTATTGCTTAGATTCAGTTGAAGAGCCACATGTAGCAGAGGAATCAACTATGGACGTCGAAGGCACCAAGGATGCCGGTGCGATATAATGGACCAGACATGTGTCTCATTGTGAGAACCTGAGTTTGGTTTTAGCCAGTGTGTCAGTCTTTTGAGTCTTGTTATGTTAGTTGGCTTGATATGTGTTCTTGTTTTCCGTTGTTTTGAAACACTCTGGTATATGTTCGAGTGGCTTTAGTATTGCCACATGTTTTGTAAAATTATGAACATGATGTATTTATCTGTGTGATGCATATTTAGTCATATATGTGGTAAGATTTAAATTTATCTATGTTTTTGAGATTAAGAGATTAAGTATAAGGGTTACTATGATGAGGACGAGGGTCGTCTCAATGGTCCCTGGATAGGGATTCATGAGCAGAAGAAACCTCTTTGTATCTATGAAAAAACCCTTAAAATCCTCAGAAAGGAAAATCTCTTACCACCTAATGACCCTAATCTTGTTACATGGTCTCCATCTGACCATTATAAACCATTACCTAAACCAATCCCTTGTTTTATGTTCTCAACTTCACCTTCAAATTATGACCAACATTTTCCTGCTCTAGAAAGAAAAATAGATCCAGTCAGTAACAGATCCTCCAAACCTTTTATACAACCAAATGAGGTCCAACCCGATGGGAAGCTTAAACCTTTAACCCAAGCCGAAAAAGTTCTCAACTGGCAATCAGAAAATATGGTGGCTCAAAATGATATGCTTCAGAATCTTGATAAAAAAATGGACAAGATTGCAGAAAAAATAGATGAAACAGATGAAAATCTCAAGGTTTTGTCTCAAAAAATGCAAAAACACTACAAAAGTTTAAAAGCACAGGTCTCCCAATTAGACCTTGACTTAAGAAGGATGTTAGAAGAAAGAAACTTTGGCAAAGATTTTGATCACAAAGAAAGAGAAATCAGAAAACTACAAGGGCAAGTGAAAGAAATTGATGATTTCTTAAGAGCTTCCAAAGAAATAAAACCCAAACCAGTTGAAGATTCTTTTCTCAACACTCCATCTTTTCCTACCTATTTTACTCAGCCAGAAATACCTTTTCCTTTTTACCCTTCATATGCCTCATCACCACCAGATTATCTCAAATACATTCCTTCAGCATATAGACCCAAATCTACCTGAGCTAATACTTCAACCTCCAGATCAAAAGGAAAAACTGCCCGATTGAGCGTATCATCCTCTAATTCCCACTATGTACCAGAAACACCTCCACCAAAATTTCAAAAAGAAGAAATTCCAGATAAAAATTTCCAAGCCATGGCCATCACAGAAAATTATGATTCCCTTGTAGAAACTTCCAGGGAAAGTGGTGAAAACTCCTCCGGATCTTCTTCCTCTGATGAAAACAATACCTCAGAAAGCACATCAACTGAAGAAACATCAGAATCTCGTCCATCTTCTGAATCCTTCTCATCAGAATCAGAAGAAAATTACATGGATGTTTCTAGGCTCTTCATGGTAAATATAAAGGAAGAAGAATCGTTCTATGAAGAATCATTTGAGGATGAAGACTCTCCAGTCATAGAAAAGGCTAAAGTAAGCAATGGTCCTTGGTTCACGCTCGATGATGTTCCACCGAGTCGCTGGAGAAAAAAGCTTATTGAATTCGGTGCTTGGCTAGATACTCAATTAATGAAAACAGATGCAGACCCTTACAAAATCATTGAAGAATTCTGTTGTAGAATGACGGGCACTTTGAAGGAGTGGTATCACAATCTTGGTGCTTTCAAACAAGATGAATTTCACAGACTAGAAAAGGCTGTTGCAGTTCTCGGAGTTCTCCACAGTGAATTTATTGGTGATATGGGAATATTTGATAGAAAAAGTAGGCAAGAGTTCTTTGAAATGAAGTGTTGTTCACTAAAAGTTAAAGACCTGGAGAAGCATTATCAAAGAATGTCATAGAGGTATTATCTTCTTAATGGGTTTAATGACCCCAGTCTCAAAAATACCTATGTTTCCTCATTACCCAAGAACTTCAGTCAGAAATTCACAAGATGACAGCAACAGCCCAAAAAGATATCAAGACTATGAGTCTTAGCCAGATCCACCAAATGTCGTTAGAAGCCCTGGAGAAGTTTTGCAGGCTCCATCAACATTTTTCAGAAATTGTAGAACAAAAATCCAAGTTCACCAAAGCCTGCAAAAAACCTTACCTGGAGATCAAATGTAAAGATAAAAGATGCAATTGCACTACAAAGAAGAAAAATCATCGGCAGAAGTTCTCAAAACCGTACAGATTTACAAAACGAGGGAAAAACAAGAAGGCTTTAAAGTTCTTTAAAAGAAATCGATTTAGATGGAAAAGGAAAAAATCAAAGATGTTTTGTTTGTGGAGAAAAAGGACATTTCTCAAAAAATTGTCCTAACAAAACTCATAAAGCAACCAAATTGATCAACTCTCTTCAACCTTTAGAAGGCAACTTAGAATCCTTGTATTCTGAACAAAGCTCTGCTGATGAGGAAACAATTTTTGCCTTGCAAAATTCCTCTTCTGCTGAAGAATCATTTACTGAATCAGGAGATGATGGAAATTTTCCTATTTATTCATTCAAAGAAATAGGAAGTACTCTACCAACTCCTTCTCTCCCTTGTGTTGAAATCCATGTCCTTGCATCCAAATTTTCTCATCCTATGAAGGCTATAGACTACATGGATACTGGTGCCCAGATAACTATGATGAATCCAAGCATACTCCCTTCAGAAGCATGGGTGAAACATGCCGCATACTTCGTAGCAGCAGATGGAAAAGTTTTCAGGACTGATCTAATGACAAGAGAAAAAATAGGAATCGGATTCTTCTCAGACTGCATAGTTTGGACCAAAGTCATTGGTAGCAGTCTTCCTAATAAAGATATTGTTGTAGGAATGGATGTATATTCAGCAGCAAACAGGTTACAAATCCTTCCTACAGGAATCAAATTCAAGAGAGAATTTAAGCCTTATTCTGGAATATTAAAATTGTATTCCCTCTCAGAAGTTCCTGTTGGCTATGAAGAAATTAAGTCCAATTTACTCAAGCTTTGTGCTGACAGCCATGAAAAATTCTCTCATCCAAACCCTCTATGGAAAAATGAAGACTTCTTTGTCCAGCTTCCTTTTAAGCTCAATGAAGACATTAATCCAACAAAGGTAACTCATCCCGGAATGAGTCCATCTGACTTAGCCTTAGCTAGAGAAGAATGCAACCAGCTACTCAAACAAGGACTGATAGAACCTACTAAATCTGAATGGGCATGTCAAGCATTTTATGTAGAAAAAAGATCTGAAAAAATAAGGGGGAAAAAGAGCCTAGTAATTGATTATAAACCTCTTAATCATTTTCTTAAAGATGACAAGTTTCCTATTCCAAAGGCCTCCTCACTTAACATCTTCATCAAAGTTGCTCAGATTTATTCCAAGTTCGATATGAAGTCAGGATTTTAGCAGCTGGGTGTTGATCCTAAAGACCGCTACAAGACAGCTTTCTGTATTCCTAATGCTCAGTATCAATGGACAGTCCTACCATTTGGGCTTAAAGTGGCTCCATCACTATTCCAAAAGGCCATGACCCGAATTTTTGAGCCCATCCTCAATAGTACCCTTATATATTGATGATGTGCTTCTGTTCTCAAAAGATGAAAAGTCTCACAAACAATTGTTGGGCCAATTTTTCCGAATTGCTCATAAGCATGGAATGATGCTCTCTGAGAAGAAAAGTCAATTAGCCCAAACAGAAATTGATTTTCTGGGAATGCATTTCTCTCAAGGAAAATACCAACCTCAACCTCACATTGCTGAAGAATTGCCGAATTTTCCTGATGAAAATCTCACAGTAAAGCAAATCCAACAGTTTCTTGGTATTGTCAATTATATCAGAGAATTTATCCCTAAGCTTGCTAAATACACAAGTCCACTGTTAGAGTTATTAAAGAAGAATCCTCCACCATGGGGGAAAAAGCAGACTGGAGCAGTCAAAGCCTTGAAGAAAATTACACAGACTCCACCTACCTTAAAAATTCTGGGAGATGGAAAAAGGATCTTACAAACTGGTGCCAGTGATCAATATTGGGGTGATGTCCTAATAGAAGAAATTAATGGAGTAAAACATTATTGCGGCCATGCTAGTGGACAATTCAAATAAGCTGACATGCACTACCACACCACTTATAAAGAAGCTCTTGCTGTGAAATTCGGAATTCAAAAATTTGATTTTCACTTAAGAGGATTCCATTTTGAAGTCCAAATCGATAACTCTTCTTTCCCCAGAATTCTTGAATTTAAGAATAAGATGCCACCAGATCCTCAAACTCTCAGACTCAAAGATTGGTTCTCTAGATATGATTTTACTGTAAAACATATCAAGGGAAATCAAAATCTGATTCCTGATTAGCTTTCTAGACCAATGAAACCCATCTAGATCATCACTAATACCCACACTTTTCATTTGATCCTAATGGTCAAGCCTCTACCAGATCATGCCTCGACAATTAGGATTCTTCTTCCCGGAGTTAGCTCTTCTTCCTCACCAACCCAACTTAAAAAGTTTGCCAGGAATAATCTTTTCTATTTCATGGCCAAAGTTATAAAAAACACAAAAAGTTTTCCTGATCATACCATCTTCCTACCAGACACTCCTTTTTATTTACCATTCATGATAGACCCAAATTCTCGTTCACTAAAGACCATTTATGGTATATCTGGTGTGCAGCTTGCTTATATGTCATGCCTATACTTATTCCAACTGAAAGCATGTATTATCACCTTATGGATCCCAAGAAACATAAGTCTTTGATTTGGACTGTACTCGAATGGTACTCTCCATTGGATTGGCGGAGAAATCAATTAGAACCAGTCTTAAGCAAAGTCAAAGAAAGAGGACTAGCACCTGAAGCTATCAGCAAGCTTAAATAAGTTTTTACTTTTTACAGGCCATACCAAACAGATCCCAGGACTAAATTCCTTATCTCATGGAATTATGCAGATTTATGGGAAACTTTAGATGATTATCCTCCATGCCCAAGAGTTACTAAAGAATTAATGAATTATGTGTCTTTTATAAATCTTCATGAGCAAAGGAAAGATCAGGCTAATACTACTTGTATAAGTCATGGGAATCTCCAAAATATGTCTCAATGGCAACCGGTCAGTTCGCAAGAAATTAATAAGGATCCGGGATTAAGTTGTGTAAGCCAAGGACATTTTAGTGAAGCTCAATGGCAGAGTATTATGCCGGAAAATCCAGGAAGTTCCAGTCAAGTTGTCAATGAAGAAAGTTCTAGTCGAGCTCCTCAATCAGAACGAGAACTCCAGATGATTATTGAAAGATAGCTGGCAAGAATGAATTTTGGTAAAAAAACCGATGGAAATCGAATTTCCAGAAAGTCCTAATGAAGAAACAATAGAGGAAATGTTAGAAGACATGTGGTAGTATGAGGTACATCGATCTCTAGGCAACTGTTCTGAAGGACACCTGTCGGATCAGAATTGTCTCCAAGTCATAAGCCTATCTTTAAAGACTGAGTTGGCGTGTATCTCCACAAGAGTCCAATAAGTCACTACTAATGTGACACATGAGTCAAAAGCCTAAGACAATTTAGTCAAAAGGCTAGTTTGTAGAATGGTGAGTCATTGGCCTATTAAACATGTGAAAAATAAGTATGGCCATGTGTTATCAAGTCTTGGTCAAAAGTTAACATTATTATGAAGATAAGGGTCTGTGTTGCAGTACCATCACCAGATGCGCAGGCGTTGAAATCCTTCACCTCTCATTTTATATTTATTATTTTTATTTTTTTAATATTTTTTTGTGCTTGATGATAATCGATCTTGTTATGTATGCTACTACATACATCTTTTTTTTATTACAATGAAAAGAAAAGACGGAGCCACAGAAAAAAACTAAGTTCTAATCCTAGTCATGCCCAAGGCATCAATTAGGAGTGTGGTATGAATAGCTGTAGGACACTGAATCCAATTGTGATAATCTTGTCCCATAGAAGAGCCATATTTAGCAAGCCAATCAGCACAAGAATTCCCTTCCCTTAATGAATGAGTAAAGGATAGCTGCCAATCCCGATTCAACAAGGATCTAATGTAGTCAATAATTGGAGCATAGGGGTGAGATTGGGACACTCCTGCTTCAATAAGAGAAATGGCAGTGGTAGAATCAGAATCACAAATAATATGTCGAAAGCCGTTATTCCAAGCAATCATAAGACCCCTAGCAATAGCCTGAAGTTCAGCATTCATTATAGTTGTCATGCCGCAGCCACCAGAGAAGCCAAGAATCCATTGACCCAGGTTGTTCCTAAAAAGGCCTTCATAACCCGAACGACCAAGATTACCCAAAGAGCTTCTATCTACATTTAATTTGAGCCACTGATCAGGAGGGGGACTCCAAGATACTAGTCGTTGTTGCCTATTTTTTGAGTCTGAAGCAAAGACATTGTGAGCAATATCCAAAAGAGAACAAATTCTACTAATAATTTTCCAATTTTCCCACCGAGAGTCAGAGAAGACTTCATCATTGCAGGCTCTCCATAACATCCAGCAAGTTACAGTGAACAGAGGACCAGAATTACCTGTTGCATTTGTCATGAACCAAAGGATGGGATCATCCAAATCTAAGTCCTGCAAATTATGAAATCCAAAAATAGATCAGATTTGTAAAACCGTTAGACAATCACATAATGTGTGCAATAGAGATTCAGTATGAAATCCACATCTATGGCAGGATTGGTCCTGTGTGATATGTCTAGCAAACATGTAAGAATTAGTAGGGAGACTGTTGAAGGGAATGTGGGTCTCGCAGACAAAAAACAATGATGGTTTGTGTTTTTTTACTAAGTCACGAGCATGTCTTCTAGCATTACGACTAAAAGCCCCACGAATGTTCCAAGAAAGAATAGAGAAATTCTGGAAGCAATCCATCAGAAATTGAATAATCAATATGCCAATATAAACAACAATCTCTCAGAGAAATTCTGGAAACCAATAATGCCAAGTGATTAAGCAAAAAAATTGAATAACCGATTACCAATATAAGCAACACACCAACGTAACCACACCACAACAATCTCACAGAGGAGAATTGTGGATATCTTGTGTTGCAGGTTAAGTTTTGATGATGAAGTGATATAAGACAAAGTGACAAATGGAACTCCAAGGCACAACCAACTCAAGAAGTAAGTCCGTGTTATGGGTAGTCGCTAGGAAGTTGGGTCGTGTCTTAGAAATGAATTGTAAACCGCTTTTGAAGATCGGCTCAAATCACTAAACACACTAGCACTCACACAAATGGACCCAGCATATGTTTTCAATTGATAAATAGGTTAGGCACTTGTTGTTTTTAAAAGAAAAAGATTCATGGCTTAGTATTTTTAAAAGAAATTGTTTTTGAAGTAAAGAAATCGATTTCATTCATATTGTTTAAGCCAAAAATCGATTTCCTCCTTATGCTTAAAGCCATCAATCGATTAAATTGTTAAAGGACTTGATTTTGGAAGCAATGAATCGATTCTTGACTTGTTTTCTAAAGCAAAGAATCGATTGTTAGCTTTAAAGCTAGCAATCGATTATGGTGTTTAGTTTTTAAAGAAAAAAATCGATTATCTTCTTAATTTTGTGAAACTTCATTTTGTAAAGCAAACAATCGATTGTCTAGTTGCCTTATTAAAGCTCCAAATCGATTTAGGCTTCTTCTTGGAAGCACATAATCGATTCTTTCCTCTTTTGCATTAAGCAAATAATCGATCCTTATTCTTCTTTCATTCAAGCACAAAATCGATTATCTACTTGCTTTAATAAAGCACAAAATCGATTTCTCACTTGTTCCCACAAGCAAGAAATCGATTTCTCACTTATTACTTTAACGTTAAAAATTATTTCAACGGTCATATTTTCACAAACTCTATAAATAGGGCTTAGGATCTCACGATCAAACAACAACCTAAAATTCTAAAGAGAAGAACGCAAACTCTCTCACTGTCACACTCATTCTTCACGTTCTTCATCACTTTGAGCTGATCTCTCTCAAGGGTTAGGTTGGGATTCTTCAAGTTGTTGTATTCGCCTTCTTAGAGGTATTTCTGTTTATTGTAATTTCTTCAATTCCTGTTATTTGGTTTTACTAGAGAGTGGGGAATCTCTCTAGGGTTTTGACTGTAACAAGGGTGGGGTATCTCTTGTATGTCAATTGGTTGTACTAGGGAGTGAGGTATCTCTCTGGGGTTTTTGATTGTAACAAGGGTGGGTATCTCTTGTTGTAATTGTTGTTGAGGGCTCTTGCACAAGGTGGGGTATCCTAGGTGAAGAGCGCCTGAGTTTGTAAGGGTTTTAAAGCACCCAGTTGAAAGCTTTGATTTGATAGTGAAAAATCTCACAAAGGGTTGTGAGGACTGGACGTAGGTCACTGGGAGGTGACCGAACCAGTATAAATCTCGTGCGTGCTTTACTGATCTATATTCTAATTCGTTCATTTCATAAACCTGCGCGAAAATTAATCTAAGTCGTTAAAAAGGGGAAAAGTTTTTTAAAGTCTCAATTCACCCCCTCTTGAGACTGAAGCCACTTGGTAACAAGAAGAAACACTCTCACATAGACGAAAATCAGAAGCTCTCACAGAGGAGAGAAAACATAGCCATCTCACAGAGGAGAGAAAGCATAATCGCAGATCGGAAGATGCAGTACACAATCAAGACCAGAACAGTGAGAGACGACGAGCAAAGCCTCCGTCGTCGGCGGCGGTAGTCACCATGTAGTTTTCTCATTGTTTTGCTTTTCTGGTTACAGAATCACATCGCAAGCAATTCTCAAAACTTAAAAAACACCAAATTCATGAAACCAACAAATCCTGTGATTGAAATTGATCTAGGTAGAAATGGAGATAACCAATCGTGAACTGTAGATGGAATTGTCAGGATCTAAAGATGGGTTTGAGATTTAGATGAGGACTTGCATTTGGGCATAAATCTTAGCAATATCTTCTTCAGCCTCCTGAAAGAGCAAACATGCCACAAACGACGTAGCAAATTTGTGAGGGAAATTTAATTGCTGCTTGCATTTTTATTATTGTAATTTAATTAAATTTTAGGTACACATATTATTATTCATTCTTATTTGGTTGAGAATATTATTGATATTCTTTTTCTGTTATTGAGTCTCGTTGATTTCTGCTTGTGCTTCTATTCTTGCACACTTTTTTTTTTAATATTGTTTTTTGGAAAGTGGAAATTTGTGATTTTTTGTTACCGTGTTTATGGTACGCAGTTTCCACCAATTTTGCTGGTGACTAATCTATGCCGGGGAACCTAACTAGTTTTTTATTTTTTATAAAAATGTTGAAATTCAGGGCCCATGGGCTGGCCCAGACCCATGTGGGCTTAATGGGCTTTGAGAAAAGTGGGTTTGTGGGCCTTTTGGCCCTAGGCCCACATGGACTTGTGGTGGGCTGGCCCACATGGGACAAACTGACGGCTCTAGGCACCGTCTCTGCTATTGGAAATCACTTTACCGTGCTGCGTGCAAAAGAAAATGTTGATATTCCGATATAAAAAGAGAAATAAAATAATAACAATATAACTAAACCGGAGGAGACGGTAAACGGTTGCAGAGCTAATAAAAAAATCTGACGTGGCTGTTTAATTGAAAGAGTATCCAAAAGCGACTGTGTGAGTGACTGCAATTACCAATTCTCATCCAACATTACTTACAATACAAAATAAAAAACAAACCTCTTTTATAACCTCAAAAGACCATAAAAAAAAGGGTTTGACTTTTCCCACATCCCCTCCTACTCACCACACACTCTTTGACCCTATGAAATTACAAAATTAACCTTACCACTCAAAAAAATTCCAACCATATCCTTCATCCATCTTCTTCTCCTCCATCTCCTACACACTCCCCCAAACACCCCAAACCTCTCATCTCTCCACTCCTCTCCCCTATCCACCATTCCTACACCATTACCCATCTAATCATCTTCTCAACATTGGCAAACATCATAAGGTATTATCCCTAATAAACATTTTTCGTTTTAATCTCATATAGTTGCTATTTTTAGCTTGTTTTTTTTTCCTGAAATCCCGCTCGGTTCGGTTGACCTCAACCGAAAGGTTTCGGTTATGCCCAACCGAATGCACTAAAAATAACATTTGGGGGCGTTTTTCAATTGGTCACTCGGTCAAGGGGAACCGAACACATTCGGTCAAGGGGAACCGAATGTGTTCCGTTTAGGGCAGCCGAATAGCCGTATTCCAGTAACTCCAGTAGCTTCTGTTTGAAATTTTGTTTTTATTACAGGATCATATAAATGGAAGGAAATGATGTGTTGATGGTACTAGACTTTACGAGTTCGTTCACAACGGATAAGGTACAGAACATTCATTCTTCCAATTATGTTTAATTTTCCTAAGCAAGACAATGACATTTAATTTTCCATTTTCAGTTGTGTTCAAACCGTGAAGAGTTGTTGACATGGGTACGTAGCGTCGGCAGGTCTCTTAGCATGGTGATTGTGATATCTAGATCCGACACCGGGAAACGATCACGTAAAGAATTCCGCACGTTGGTTTGTGAAAAAGGTGGAAACTATAGGACTAGTGTAGTTTAGGGAACAAACACTAGGAAATGTTGATGTCAGTTTAGATTGAAAGGAAAATTTATCAAGAAGCGTGGAGGATGGATATTGAGGGTTATGTGTGGAACACATAACCATGCAGTGATATCTTATGATGAAGGTCATCCGTACAGTGATAGATTAACTGAGGAAGAGAAGAAAGTGGTGGATAGAATGACTAAGAATCATATTGCGCCTAATCTCATCCTTAATAAAATCAAGACAATGAAGCCTAAAGATAGTTGTACCACTCTAAAGCAAATATACAACTGTCGTTCAAGGCAACGATCGACTATGCGTGAGGGTAGGACTGAGCTCCAATATTTGATGAAGTTGATGGAGCGTGATCAATATGTTTATTGGTCTCGAGTTGCAGATGGCACTAATGTTGTCAAAGACATGTTTTGGGCACATCTGGAGGATTCCATTGAGCTTGTCAACACATTACCAATTGTATTGTTGATTGATTCCACGTATAAGACCAACCGGTATAGGTATCCGTTGGTTGAGATCGTTGGTGTAACCTCAACCGAGAAGACTTTTTCGGTTGCATTTGTTTATGTGAATTTTGATAGGTTGGCTAACTATGTATGGGTTTGTGAGAAATTAAAGGCTTTATTTAGAAGACAGGATGAATTGCCACAAGTTATACTTATTGATAATGAGGAAGATCTGATGAATGCTCTGTCAGCTGTATTTCCATCATTTACAAATTTGTTGTGTCAATTTCACATTAAAAAAAAATGTGAGGACCAAAGCTAGGTTTATCATCAAGGCACGACTATAGTTGAGGATGTGGTGAAGGCATTTCTTAGAGTTGTCCATGAAAAAATCTATTGATGCGTATGATATGGAATTGGATGACAAAGCGAGCAAGGTCATTTTGGGAACATGTGGATGACAAATTTGACTCCCAAGAAGATACCTTATCTTTTGCTCAGTCTCAAAAACGTCCTACTCTTACCCAGAGTAAGAGTTCCACTGGCACTCCACCTATACCTTATCTTTTGCTTAGGAAATGATGTGTTGATGGTACTTGATAAACTCTAAATAAGTGCATTTTCAGAGAGCAAGTGTACTTGATAAACTCAAAAACTTGTTGCGTTAAAACCACACATGAGAGCAAGTGTACTCTCTTGCAGAAGTAGTATAAAAAGTATCGTCTCCACAGGGATTAATTAATAAGTACCAAACTACTTAAAATTAATTATTATTTAGACTAACGAATATTGGTGATTGTAGAAACTAAATTGCGAAGAAATAAATAGCAAGAATTTAAATGGAAAAGTTCGATCAATGGAAAGAAGCCTAGGGTCTCGGTTTCACTTGCTAGCTTCGATTCCTTTATGTCTAACTCTACCTGAATTCCCTTATTTTATTCAATTACCAATCCCTTTACTAAACCTATTAATCCGTTTGGTCATTCGTGATTAATATTCTTTTCCCTAAATTAATCCTAGTTTGGTCATGCTAGAATTTAAATTTAAGAAAAGGATGAAGTACAAAAAGGTTGAATGATTGGAAGACTAAATTAAAGTTTGGCCATTCATTAATTATAGTCTCAATTATCCTATAGGTCCACCAACTAGTTGTAGTACGGTCGCTAATCAACTAATTGATTATAAACATGTAATGAGTTGTTAATCCTAATTATGTAATAAAGCAATAGGATAATATTAATTGAAATAAAAATTGGGAATTCAAAATATAAATTAAAACATAAAAGGTCTCTAATCAAGCAAGATCCACCTAAGACCCTAGAAGAGGATTTAGCTATCCATAGTGTTCAGAAACATTAGATTAAAATAAAAAGTCATGAATTACAGAATATAAAAATAACCCGGAGATTGAGTAAATTCTGATCCTGTATTCGGTCTCTGTGTTCTGCTCCAAAGCTCTGTCACAGTGTCAAAAAGGGGTACCAAGTTCCTTCTCTTCTCTCCTCAGCGTCACTGTGTTGTGTGCTTCTTCTCTCTCGGTTTCCGTGCACTTCCCTTTTTTAATTCTCAGCCGTCCTCCACCTCTCTCAATTCCCGTCCCTTTTAAAATAAAAAACCAGGGTTGTGTTGCTCATTCCAATCCAAAATCACGTTTCCTCCTTCCCAAGTTAAGTGTGGACCCCTTTCTCATAATTTCTTTTCAAAACTCACGGCCTATCTCTCTCTCTCTCCAATGTGTTGTTGACCAATTTAATATAGGCTATTGGGCTTCACTTCAATATCATTCCTTGTGGCAAGCACATATAATATATATGTATATAAACTGCAATCAGCATTCCTTCTTTTTTTTCAAATGGCCATGAGCCAATTTAATCCATTTCTTCTTTTCTACAAAAGAGAGCAAAAACAAATTAGTAATTTATATTATTGTGAGCAATTGCTCTAAAAATAGCCCAAATTTATCTCTAAAAATGCACTTATTTAGAGTTTATCAGTACTAGACTTTACGAGTTTGTTCACAACGGATAAGGTGCGGAACATTCATTCTTCCAATTATGTTTAATTTTCCTAAGCAAGACAATGACATTTAATTTTCCATTTTCAGTTGTGTCCAAACTGTGAAGAGTTGTTGACATGGGTACGTAGCGTCGGCAGGTCTCTTAGTGTGGTGATTGTGATATCTAGATCCGACACCGGGAAGCGATCAGGTAAAGAATTCTGCACGTTGGTTTGTGAAAAAGGTGGAAACTATAGGACTAGTGTAGTTTAGGGAACAAACACTAGGAAATGTTGATGTCAGTTTAGATTGAAAGGAAAATTTATCAAGAAGTGTGGAGGATGGATATTGAGGGTTATGTGTGGAACACATAACCATGCAGTGATATCTTATGATGAAGGTCATCCGTACAGTGATAGATTAACTGAGGATGAGAAGAAAGTGGTGGATAGAATGACTAAGAATCATATTGCGCCTAATCTCAATACTTAATAAAATCAAGACAATGAAGCCTAAAGATAGTTGTACCATTCTAAAGCAAATATACAACTATCGTTCAAGGCAACGATCGACTATGCGTGAGGGTAGGACTGAGCTCCAATATTTGATGAAGTTGATGGAGCATGATCAATATGTTTATTGGTCTCGAGTTGCAGATGGCACTAATGTTGTCAAAGACATGTTTTGGGCACATCCGGAGGATTCCATTGAGCTTGTCAACACATTCCCAATTGTATTGTTGATTGATTCCACGTATAAGACCAACCGGTATAGGTATCCGTTGGTTGAGATCGTTGGTGTAACCTCAATCGAGAAGACTTTTTCGGTTGCATTTGTTTATGTGAATTTTGATAGGTTGGCTAACTATGCGTGGGTTTGTGAGAAATTAAAGGCTTTATTTAGAAGACAGGATGAATTGCCACAGGTTATACTTATTGATAATGAGGAAGATCTGATGAATGCTCTGTCAGCTGTATTTCCATCATCTACAAATTTGTTGTGTCAATTTCACATTAAAAAAAAATGTGAGGGCCAAAGCTAGGTTTATCATCAAGACACGACTATAGTTGAGGATGTGGTGAAGGCATTTCTTAGAGTTGTCCATGCAAAATCTATTGATGCGTATGATATGGAATTGGATGACAAAGCGAGCAAGGTCATGTTGGGAACATGTGGATGACAAATTTGACTCCCAAGAAGATACCTTATCTTTTGCTCAGTCTCAAAAACGTCCTACTCTTACCCAGAGTAAGAGTTCCACTGGCAATCCACCTATATCAAAGTCAAAGTGTCCGACACCTAATTCATCACTAAGCAAAAAGAGAACTCAAGCTGACAGTTCAACTACTACACCTACTCCTCCACCTCTACCTAAGAGGCAAACACCCACACCAGCTCTTACTCTTACTGTTACACCAGCTCCTACTCCTACTGTTACACCAACTCCTACTCCAAACCTGACTCTTCTAGCAGCTCCTGTTACTCATACGAAAGATTATTATAATTACATAAAGGGCTTGCCATCCATCATTCATCCTTATGTTGAGGGTGATGGGAACTGTGGACTCCTGTGTATTGCAACATTACTTGAACTGGGTGAGGATGCTTGGCTTTCTGTGAGAAACGATCTTTTGGATGAGATCAGAGAATGCATTGACTTCTACCTTTGCGTATATGGTGGTATGGGAAAAGTCACATTTCTGATGAAATTGTTGATGCAGTCAAACAATGTTGAAGACAATTGGATGGCTGTACCAAATATAGGGTATCTAATCGTTAACAAATATCATGTCGTACTGACTTGTTGGTCTGTTAACGGGTCTTTCACCATTGTCAAACATTAATTAACATTATGTTGTTTTTGTCTTTGTAAGGTTTTTTTTGAAGAATGGAAGTCCAATTCCTCCGCCCGATTCGCTTTGGAATGCAAAGGGTTGGGAGTTGCTGTTTACGGGTCGTGTGCAAAAATGGAAGGCCTTGGTCTTTGAGGACCAACCACCGACTTATGTAGATTTAAGTAGAGATAGTGATTAGTTGCTTAATTGTTGTTTTCCAAATTGTATTAAGACAACAAATCTCCCACATATGATTGTTATGACTTCTATATGTTATGTACTTGTTTTACACCTTTTTTTGTAACAGTCTGGGCCCTTAACTTTTTTTTGTAACGCATAAGTCACTTAACTTATTTATTTGTAACGCATAGGTCCCTTAACTTATTTATTTGTAACGAATAGTTCCCTTAACTTATTTATTTGTAACGCATAGGTCCCTTAACTTTTAACACTACAAAAAAATCAGGGATTAGCGAGGGAAATTTCCCTCGCAAACTGACCAAAATCCCTCGCTAATGGTCATTTGCGAGGGAATTAGCGAGGGACTGGTTCCCTCGCTAATACCTTCCTCGCTAATGAAATTAGCGAGGGAATTTGAATCCCTCGCTAATTAGCGAGGGACATTTCCCTCGCTAATTCCCTCGCTAATGTTGCCTCAAAATTTGTGCAAATTTTCAAATTCTGACTGACACGTGTCTTAATTTAAATGGTTTGTTTTTTATATTTATTATTATATTATTTTTAAAATCAGTTTTTTATTATATTATATTATTAATTTTGTGGTTGTTGTTGTGGTGGTGGTGGTGGTGGTGGTGGTGGTGGTGAAAGGTGGAGAGAAAGAGGAAAGAAATTCGTAGGTGGTGGTGGTCTCGTGGGTGGTGGTGGGTGGTGGTGGTGTGGTGGTGGTGGAAGAAGGTGGAGAGAAGAAGAGTGAAAGTGGAAATTGTGTGTGTGTGAGAGAGAGAGAGAGAGAGAGAGAGAGAGAAGAGAGGAAGAGGAAAGAAGGTGGTGGTGGTGGTGGTGGTGTCGCGAGTGGTGGTTGTTGTGTGGTGGTGGTTGTTGTGTGGTGGTTGTGTGGTGGTGGTTGTTGTTGTGTGGTGGTGGGTTAGGGTTTATAGGTGAGAGAGATAGAGTAGAGGAAGAGGAAGGGAAGGGTGAAGAGGAGAGAAGAAGAGTGAGGGTGGTTTGTTGGTTGTGTGGTGGTGATGGTGGTGGTGGTGGAGAGTAGAGGAAGGGAAGAGGAAGGGTGAAGAGGAGAGAAGAAGAGTGAGAAAGAAGAGTGAGTGAGTGAGTGAGTGAGTGAGTGGCAGATTTAAGTAAAAAAAATTAAAAAAATTAGCGAGGGAACTCAAATTCCGTCGCTAAAACCACTTTAATTAGCGAGGGAATTAAAATCCCTCGCTAATTAAAGTGGTTTTAGCGACGGAATTTGAGTTCCCTCGCTAATTAAAGTGGTTTTAGCGAGGGAACTCAAATTCCGTCGCTAAAACCACTTTAATTAGCGAGGGATTTTAATTCCCTCGCTAATTCCGTCGCTAATTTCCTTGATTCGCGTGAATTTGACTGAATTTTCCCTCCAAACAATTAGCGACGGAAATTTTTCAAATTCCCTCGCTAAATCCCTCGCTAACGGTCAAATTTTCAAATTCCCTCGCTAATTCCCTCGCTAATGTCAGTTTTAGCGAGGGAATCACATTCCCTCGCTAATTCCCTCGCTAAAGTCAGTTTTAGCGAGGGAATGTTATTCCCTCGCTAATGTCCCTCGCAAATAAGCGTTTTTTTTGTAGTGTAAAAACGTAACACTGTTGCCCCTTTTGACTTATTTAAGAGAGAGATTTTAAGGGACAACGGTGTTATGTTTTTAAAAGTTAAGGGACCCATACGTTACAAAAAAAAGTTAAGGGACCTAATCGTAACAAATAACTAAGTTAAGGGACCTAATCGTAACAAATAACTAAGTTAAGGGACCTATACGTTACCAAAAAAAGTTAAGAGACCTATTCGTTACAAATAAATAAGTTAAGGGACCCAGATTTTATATTTTGCCTTATATTTACTACATTTTTATAGTTTAGGGAACACATTAGAGAGAGGGTGATAGTTGTAGGACATATTGAAGATTTACTATTTTTTAAATGAGCATTGCTATATACTACGAATGGTAGTTTTGGTAGAATCCACGACTCTTTAATTTATCTGTTATTTAAATACTCCCTCTGTCTCATAATAATAGTCACTTTAGTAAAGAAAAGTTATCCCAAAATAATTATCGTTTACGATGTTCAATACAATATTAATTGTTTTTTCCAATTGTACCATCTAATTAAAGTAATATTCATCACTCCGAATATTTGATAAGGACAATTAGGTAAAATTACTATTCTCTCTCCTCATTTTATGTTCTTTTCTTAATATGTGTGAAATGAGCTAAAACGACCATTATTTTGAGACGGATGGAGTAATAAAAAAACTCACACAACATAGGGAGGTTAGTAGGTAAAGAGGTTAGCATAAAAATAGGGTTGACCGACCAATCACATCACTTCGTGGGACTTCTTCGTGAGATTTAGGGTTTTCCTTTTTAAATGAAGCAAGAAACGTCGCCCTTTTTGGAGTTTCGCTCCTAAATTAAAAACTTTTTGAAAAATAGAAAACCCCACGGCGACGAAGCTCCGCAGCTCCGGTCGCCGTTTCCCGTCGCAGCTCCGGTCGCCGTTTCCCGTCGCAGCTCCGGTCGCCGTTTCCCGTCGCAGCTCCGGTCGCCGTTCCACGTCATAGCGCGGTTCCCATCGCAGCTCTTTGCTGTGTTCCATTCCCGTGCTCCATCGCAGATTTGTGCAGGTCAGCTTATGTTTCATTTCTTCACGTTTTTTCTTGTTTAACAGATTTGTGCAAAGTCCAAACACTATTCTTTAATTTTTAGTTTTTAGTTTTTAGTTTATGGTTTAGTTACTGATTGCTAATTTATGGTCTTGTTTGCAAACACTAATTGTTTAGTTACTGATTTATGTAACAAATTTCTTCAAATTTTTAATTTTACTTTAGTTACTGATTCATGTTCTATAATTTTTAATTTTTAGTTTAGTTACTGATCTGTTTAATTTGTTAAGTTACGATTCATTTGATAGCTTTGTGATATATGGATTTATACATGTCCTACCAATTTTTATTAGTAGTTTTTAGTAGTGTCACAGTTTTTAGCATTGTCACGGATCATGCGGTCCGGCTAGTGACCCGACGCTCCTACTATTGACCTGGTACCCGTGCCGGGTTGGTTTTAATAACTATGATAGTTCTAAAGCAATTCTTTTTAACCACATTAGATTAAAGTATTGGAAAAGTAGATTTATGAGAAGAGTTTAGTTAAGACCTAGAGCTTCAAGTTTGTCAGGCTTTGCAGTCACCACGTCTTTCAATTGGCAGCGCTCAAGACTCTGCAGCAACAAAAATACACATTGAGTTATTAGATATGGAAAGCATAAATTATTAATTGAGTTGCACTTATTGATGCAACATATTCTTCTCCCCTTTCCCTTTTCCTGTGCACAGACATAAATGAGCAATTCTTGCATGAGCACTGTTTAGTTGAGTTTATCTTACTAATTGAGTATTTGTATAAGTCTTTGAGAGAGTTTATGAAATTATCACATATATATATATATATATATATATATATATATATATATAAGTTGTTTTTTTACTTATTTTCATAAGTTATGAAACACCGAAATAGACATTGACATTGGAAATGATATAAACACATACATAAACACCGATAAAAATTTGAATAAATAGAAGTGATTGAAGTGTCGGACACATGACACGTCTTCTATTTGAAGTATCGATGCTACATAGTCATGAGTGGGCCAATTCTGAGGAGGAAACGTATCAGGTATTTTCCTCGGAGCTTCTGATGGAAGGTTGGTAAACTGCTTTATTCTCTCAACTGAAACCATTTTGTTCTCAACAGAGCAAGACATACTTATGGTAAATGACAATAGACCACTGAGAGACAGGCCATAGGATAGAGATAAACCAATATATTCTACAAAAGCAAAGGTTATATCCATGTAGAATAATTCTTAGTCAGTAACATAACTTTAATATTTATCTACAATGTTATACTTATTCATGTTGATGCTTGTTAAATAAAAAGATCATGAAGGGTTATAAACTTTTGGTACCTGGCTTCATAACAGAACTTGGCAGGAAGATCATCAAAACAGTGGCAATGCAAAGGAAAATCACTCCCATATAGTCAAGGCGAAAACCAAGCCATTCATTTGCTCCATTGTTGTGGAAATCCATTCTCACACTTGCATTAACCCTGTCAATATTTTCTTGAGAAAATGCATCCTGTTTTCTGAAGCTACGGATTGTCATAGCAAAAGAAATGGTCTCTGAAAAGTGATGAATCACAAGAGCTTTTGTGATCGAATCAAGGCGAGTCAATTCGCGAGATGTTGCAAGGTAATGTTTCTGCAAACCATAATAACCAAGCAAGTTTCAATTCAAAACGCACTTACTAAGTGCACACAAAGATCAAAAGATTCATATTCATATTCTGTACCAAAATCCAAATCTATATTCTTGGTTGAACTAATTATATATTCTTTAATGTTCAAGATTACTAGGAACAAGGACGCACCAGAATAATTCTACAAAAATTAATCATCAGGTTTTATATCCTAACCTTGTAGAGACTAGAGACTAAATTTAAGGAAAATGTGTCGCATAAAATTCACATAATAGAATATTACTAAGTGAGTGTAATCAGCTACTTCCAATTCCAAAATAACTTATATATGGAGTCCACATATATTTTGTTGAAAGTTTAAATAGGAGTTGGTATATCATATTCATACCCGATAAGAGTTGTTAAGCCAAATCAGTGGAATTAAAAGGAAGACTGTCGGCCAAGAATTCTGGCATGTGACAACCAGGATGATGATTAATGATAAGATTGGACTTATTGCGAAGTTTAGTAACATTGGAATTGTTATATCAACCCAAAGTATATCAGTAGATACCTAAACAATTCATAAGAAGAGTAAAGTTAGCAAGTCCAATAACACTACTACATAGCTAAGAGCAAAGAGTAAAGATTCGAAATGAAAAATAACAATTTAGTCTTCAAAGCTCTCGAATAGATATTTTTCATTTATGAAGACCTAATAAGTCTACATGTGTTTTTCTCATGGACAGGTTTGGTTCTTTACTTTATATTTAAAGAAAATATACTAGTGTACTTGAAGAAACTCACACGACTCAAAATTCTGCCAGAAGGAGTGGTATCAAAGAATGACATTGGTGCATGGAGGATACTCTGAAGCAATCCAATGAAGAAGCTTTGAGATGTCTTTAAACCCCAATATGTAAATAACAAACTTCTTACCATCACCACTATGCATAAAACAACTGCTATAATAGCATAGACAACAATGAAAGTGACAGAAGGAATGCTAGAATCTTCTGCAGTTGCAATTGCTAGCCAATAGTCACCAGCCAAAGCAGACGCCATCCAAGCCACTGACGATGCCACCATGAGTACTATTCCCCACCATCCAAATGCTTCAGTGAAATAGTGTTTGTATACTTTAAGGTTCACACGACCAGTTTCTCTTTCCTCATCTTCAATGAGCTTTGATGCACCCTTATCATCAGACTTGGATTGATTTTCTCTGCTTTCTTTTTCTTTTGAAGGGATGCGAGCTAGTTTTGGAGATTGAGAAGAATCATCACCACCTTTATCACTTGTTTCTGCAATCTCCATTGAAGATTCATGAGCAGCCACAAGTGCACCAAAATCCAGGCCAGCTTTACTAAGTTCATCATACTTTCCAGTTTGCACTATTCTCCCTTCTAGCATCACCTTTAAAATTGGCCATAGGTAATCAGAGCTTGGATATGGAAACTTCGCTAGAGTGAATAACCAATTTAATCGTTAAAGTTAAAAGGATAATGTAATTTGGTCCTTAGAATTAACAAAATTTCAAAATGATTAAGATGAAAAAGCCTCCGTATATTTCAGGGACAATTTTCTAAAATCATGAAAATAAATCTCCTAATAACAGGTATATATGTATTAGATAGGAGTAAAATATGTATATGTATAATTCAATTTGGTTTCTTTCCTTTCTTGATGAAAGCCTGATAGAGTGCATATATACTCCTTTTGAATAAGATCTACTACATCGTGAGTACTATAATTATTAGTAAGCCAACTTGGGCGAAATTGAACCATCATTAACAGAAATCTCAAACATATTTTTAGGGACTTGTGAGCATAGACGTACCATTATAGTGTGAACATTATCGGGCAAGGTATCCCGTTCGAGTGTCTTGGTCCTGTTGTTCTTGTAAGGCATTATCGGGCAACTTATCCGGGTCCTCAAAGTCCTCGTGCTGCTGTTCTTCGTAGGGCGTTATCGAGCAAGGTATCTCGGTCCTATTGATGTTGTTCTTTGTAGGGCATTATCGGGCAAGGTATCCCATTCAGGCAAGGTATCCTGGTCCTATAGTTGTTTTTTTTTGTAGGGCATTATCGGGCAAGGTATCCCGTTCAGGCAAGGTATCCTGGTCCTATAGTTGTTGTTGTTGTTGTTGTTGATGATTGTCAGGCAGTATCTGGCAAGGTATCCCAATCCGGTTGTTATTGTTGTTGCTTGTAGTCTTAGGACCATACGTGAGGTTGTGACACTAGTATTAGATGAAGAGTAATTAAGGATTATCGTTACATGCGTGTTATGAAAGTTGTAACTGTTATTGTTGATTGTTTCCTCTTTTTTTTTTGACAAGAGTGATTGTTTCCTCTTTATGTGATAGTCTTTGCTGTTTTAGTTTCGGTCCTATGTTCCTTATATGGTTTGGATGCTCTTTCTCACCCGTGCACCACTTTTTAGATTGAATTCCAGGTGCCGTTGGAGTGATCTTCTAGGATCATGTAGCAGGAGAGATCTGATTCTGCGCGCCGATGTCACTCCAGTTTTAGTTCATTGAATTAAATGTTAATTGCTCTGATCATATTTAAAATAAATATTAGTACTGTATTGAAGAAATGCTTCAAAGTTTTAGTCTCTAATATTATTATAATCGTTTATATATGATTTAAAGAGTTGGACGACATCATGCCTCACAGAGGTGTAGCTGCTCAAGCCAATATTTCAAAGGGGCCAAAGCAGCTACACCTTTAAAGTGTTTGAGTTGGGAGACATGAAATACAAAGTGTACGGATTCATCAGAGCCGTTGATCCAGCGTTTTCCCTCTCTTACCCATTCTCGTTGGGCCGTTCCTTATTCTTAATAGCTATAATGGGCTTCGGCCCACTCTAGAACAGGAACGGAGCAGCTTTAAATCCCCGGGCCAGCTGTCCCACCCTTCGAGGTACCTCCAATCCAACAAGGGGATTAGTCACTGCGTTCGGCAGTGGATATCCTGGTTTCGACCAAAAAAAAGATTCAACATTTTAAGTAATTCAGTAATGAATATACAAATAAATTGTAAATCCATGAGAAATGAATCTAAACATTTATTTTGACAAAAATGACTCTAAACATTAACCAATATTCTTTTTTTACTATTTAATGTTGTTTCTTATAGAATAATCAATAATTAAATATTGTTATTTATCATAATAAATAAGAATTTTGCTTAAATAATATACATATGTGTCTAATTAAATTATCCAGTCATTGTATGAGAGAGTTTATAATATTCAAAAGAGAAGCATATACAGTTTCTAATGGAATTTTGTTAATTGTAGTAGGAGCAATTAATTTGGATGAGATCAATCAGCTGCAGGAGTGTTATTTATTTCCAACATGTCCCGGTTCGCACTTTTTGTGTTCTTCTTTTTGTGCCACCCGGTTCGCTCAGGGCGTTTGTAGAAAACATAAATGTTGCTGCCTTCGGTAGCTCTATCTTGGATTGATTTACTCAATTTGCTCAATAATAAATATGATTTCAATTTGAAATAATATTGTTAATTGTTATGATTTCTTATTTTGAATTTTTGTGCAAATTTATCCTCAACAAAGGGTCAAGCAAGGTGAAAAGGGGCGCGAGTGTTGGATTACTACGGCTAATGCATAAAAAAAAGAAAGTAAAAGCAGGAAATGTGATAAAGAAGATAAATGAAATAAACATAGAGTTTGATTTGATTGATGTGTGTCCTTTACAATTCACTCTAATGCTATATATATACACAGGCCCTCGTCGGCCACTAAACTAGCCAACATTTGCCTGCCGTTGGATTGATCTAAGATCAACAGTTCTCATTACTTCCTAGGCCTTCTACACAACGAAGTAACTGCCCATGATCCCCATTGGCACGGTTAGTGGGGTGAGTGCTCGTCGCTCCAGGTTTTCCGGCCTCGCTCTCCTGTTTGAACTTCAACCGTTCCCACGTTCTTCCTTCGTGCTATGTCCTGCCTTCCAAGTAACCCTCCATCCTGCCTCGGCCGTATGGTGGCTCGGCTATCCTGGCCCTTCCCTAGGTAATGGTTCGAGCATCCGAGCCCCCAAGGCCTAGGCACTCAATGAAATGGGGTGGTCACTCTCCCTCGGCTTAGCTTGTTGGTCCTCGGGCATAATCCTCCCTCGGGGATTCCTTTCGTTTAATACACCCCGAGGACCCTCTTAGGTTCACTCTCTTTTGATGAAATACCTTTTCTGCCCCTTGTCATACGACTTGGCTACACGCCATACTCCCTTTTCTTTTCTTTTGGTCCTCGGCCTACGACCTATTTATTTTTGGGCGTTAACAATAGTACAAGGAAGTTAACCTTTGCCATCTCACAAGGACCTCTAAATACTGAAATTATCAAAGTCAAGAACCAAAATAAACAATAAAAAAAGGGGGGTTTTTAAAAAAAGAGTTTGATATTTAATGAAGAAAAACACTTAAAGATAGACCATCAATCCATTGGTTTCAGGTGCGTTTCTTTGATTTCTCATTGGTCCTAAAATAAAGATTCGTCCAAGGTTTGATAATTCTTGATTGATCATAAACTAACTAAAGAAGCGTTAATCATTTCATACGAATTCGCACCATTTGTAACAAGCGTCAAAACAGTGTGTTCAATCAATCGTGATAGTGAACAAGCGCCAGTAACACAATTAACATCATAACTGAATTCTATCAATCCTATAAACAAGTGTCATAGACTCTATCAACTCCTATCCAAACTAGATTAAACAAGCGATAAAATAGTTTGAATAATGAAAGTTGCAAAACAGAATCATGATTAAGTGATTAAGCAAAACTGAATCATAAAACGACTCACATAAGCAAATCACAGAGTTTGAGTAATTAAGCAAATCACAAACCGAATTTGCAACAAGAATTCCGAAGATGGAATTGATAGAGAAATAATTAAAACCATAAAAATGAAATAAACATTAAGCACCGAACCTCAAAATCCTTACAAGCAGCACCCTTCACCAATTGATTGATATAGGACTTAAGCTTCCATTGAGGTTAGAGCTCCAAGACGTAAAATTGAAAGTAGGAATGCGTAAGTGAGCCCAGACGGCTCTGAAATGTGTATTTAACTAGGACAAAATGAAAACCCTAATCCACTAATTGGGTTTTATGACAAAAGCCCGTTAACAAACTGAAGTTCGGCCCAAAACCCGTTTTACACGGTACTGCTTCAGTAATTCGCAGTTTCAATTTATAAGCCAATATTAATACATTGCTTTGGCTTGAGGAAGAATAACAAACACTTTAAAGGTGTAGCTGCAAACTAATTAATACATTTTTCTGCCACCGGAAAAATTAATACTTATTTGTTACCCTTTTAAAAATGTTACATAAAACCCATAATAATAAATATTTTAATATTCTAAATGATTATTATCTTCACGTATTTCTTTCTTTAATTTTTTTTCTTTCTAATAGCCTCAAGATGTCATATTTTACTTTAAAAAACATGTTAAAAGATGATGCATGGAAGGCTTTTTTGTGTATATAAAAGTGAAAATTAGCATAATAACAATTGCTTGTCGAACCTCTCGTTTCAACTCTTCTTAAAGTTGTAGAAAATTAATTAACATAATTAACCTCTCGTCACGTATTATCAATATTTTTTTTGATCAGTAGGAAAATAAAGGCAGAAAAAGCAAAAACTACTCTCTACTATGTTGCATTCCCACAGAATCTGCTAAAAGAGTCATAGATAAATCAGGTGGGCAATGCTGCCAAATAACTTGGTCCGGACTGGAGGAAGCTCTGTGTTTGGCCAACTAATCAGCAATCTGGTTTCCTTCCCGGATAGTGGGGACGAAGGAAAGAGACCAATTGTAGTTCTTGAACTCACGTATGAAGGAGACAAGATAAGCAACAGATGTGTATGGGGGACACCCTCATTGATTAAAGACAAAGTTATCTGGCAATCAGATTCACAAATAACGTTCTTGTAGCCATTCTCCCAAAATAAAAGGAGACCTTTAACAATAGCTAGAAGCTCGACATTAATATTGGAGGTAATGCCACAGTTACCAGAAAAGCCTAAAAGTCAACCGCCATTAGAATCCCTAAGAACACCACCAAAACCTGATTTTCCTGGATTACCAAAGCTGCTACCATCAGTGTTAAGTTTCACAAAGCTATCTGGAGGAGGAAGCCAAGAGACAACACGTTTTTGGGGGATTTTGTTTTTGGGAACCATCGTTGCTTGCAAGGCTTGTAAGTCAGATGCAATAGTATTCTACAATTTCCAAATAGGATCTTTGGTATCATTGAAAACCTCATTATTGCGGGACTTCCAAATATGCCAACAAGAAGTGAGAAACAATTGACCTGAATTATCTTTAGTAAAGGGTGTGAACCAAGGAAGAAGCTCATGTTGAAAGAAGTCTGTTTTGGAGCTGAAGGAGAAAAACTGCCAGATATTGGAAATTGAAGGGCAATCTCTAATTGCATGAAGAATAGATTCATTATGGGCCCCAGACTGTGACAAGAAGGATCATCAGTGATATGTCTTTGGTGGGGAAACTGGTTTGTAGGCAAGCTATTGGGGAGCATCATCCACGCGAAGAACTTAACATTTTCAAAAACAAGCAATTTCCAAATCCAAGACCAGTGAGAGACATCATGGGAGATACGCAAAACACTACCATCCTGTTGGTCAGAGGGAATGGAATAATGTCTGCGGCGTTTCCAAGACCAAATTGTATAGAATAAATTTGTGATATCAATATTCATTTGGTGTTGTTATCAAACATAATTTTAACTACAAATTTTTGAATGAAAGATAAATCTGTAAGTTAAAATATTTTATCATTTCAGATTTACATTCAAGTATTCAACATGTTAACGTTTTGGATTGCAAGGGAGGGAGCTCTCCGGAACAACAGTGAGAGATTCAACCTAGGGACTCCAACAGAATTGGAATGGTGCCCTAAGGGAGAATCCAAGTAAATCTGGTATAGGGAATATTTGGAGAAAGAAGATATTGTGTGATAATGATTGGTACTTCATTCAATTCGATAACAGTATTTATGAGTACAATCATTAGGAGAATATTCCTCTAGCTATAGCTAGTACACCTTCTAGAAAACTAAGTGACTAACAAATAGTACACTAAGTAAAAGTAAATATGCAGAGTAAAAACTAAGTGACACACTGTCACACAACATACAAATTTGTAGCACAATTTTTTTACCTGATTTATCTTTTGAGATAAATTTGTAATTAATTTTTAAAACTCTTTATATCTTAAAAGATAAATCCGATATAAAAAAATTGTTCTACGAATTTATGTCAATTAGGTAAAATTCAGAAACCATTTTACACGGACATACTTTTAGCTAGTTACGAATGTATGTGGAGTGTGTATGTGTAATTGGCTATTTGTTTGTGCTTAGGGATATAATGGGTACTAGTGCGTATGACCCGTGCGATGCACAGGTGATACATTTTCTTGTTGAAAAAACTTGAAAAATTAGGGGTTTTATATAAGTATATAAAGTATTTAAACAATTTTATATCAAATAAAATTCAATTTAAGGAATTTATAGTTTATATATCTTTGTGGATATACATGCTATATTAGCATTTCAGAAAAATGCAAATGAATTATTGTTTGGTAAAGTAAAATATGTGATTTCATTGTATAGCTAGACAATAATAATATTCAATTTTAGATATTATATATGATCAATTTAAAATTATATCACATAAGAATTTAAACTTCACTTGTCTGATGGATTTCTAATGTGAGATGTATATTTAGAGCTATCTATTTAAGCAGTTTAGTAAAATAAATAGTAATATATGCATCCAATATGAAAATCACGTTTCATGTTAAGCATTTTATTTTTTTTAAAACTAATTTATTATACATAAATATATAGATATTGTTTAGATTATCATTAATAAAAATATATTATTTAGCTATATCATTTTATCTAATTTCAGTATATGTCAAAAAATTATTACCAATATTCTCTTTAAAAACTATTTTAAAGATTTAATTTAAATACTTTAATGGTAATAAAATTAGTATGCTAAAAGACATTGAATTATATATTAACTTCTATAGAAACTATTGACACTAAAATAATTTGTTAGGTGCGATAAAGTGAATGTCGGAAGGAAAGTATCGAGAAGAAGGTTTCTTTTTTTGACGTGAAGTAGCGAGAAGAAGGTTAGTAGCACTTCTCTTGAAACATATCAATGAACGAACCAAAATAGTGTTAACTACTAAATAAGTTTTTTGGCAAGATTACTCAATAAGACATTAATGATTTATTTGGTATTTTATCAAAATAAATAAAAATAAGAGATTATTGCCCAACATATAAACCACCGATGGACATTTTCTGTACTTGGAAAACAAAGGCACACCAATTGGCACTGCTTGTGGATAACTGATTAGAACATTATTTTATTAAAATTTAAGAAAATAATGAAATATCAGAATATGAAAGGAAAGTGTTATTAAATTAAAAGTTAAAAGAAAGGAAAGTGAAAGAAAAAGCGGTGGTTTCAATTAATTTTGGTGAAGCTTGAGATACGGTGATGCTATTCACTTCCCAAATTAGGTTTCAATTAAGAAAGCAGCGAACAACAATTTGTCCCCTTCGCGAGCTGATATTGATATTCCGACGACGACGTCTCTGAAACAACAATGTGAAGCGATGGTCTCGATTGGCAGCAATCTTGAGGTAAGTTCTTTTGAATTTCGAAATCATATCAGTCAATCTCGATTTCGAAATCTTGAGCCGAACTTGTAATGCATAAATTTTCCTAAATGGCCTGATTTAAGAGTTTCCCAAACCGCTTCTTCTGTGTTCTTTTTGATTTCTTTTTTACAATTGTATTTCTGTATATGAAACCAGATAATGATATATGATGTTTTTGTTAAAATTATAATTCAAGAGTCTCCATGATGTGGTTAAGAAGCATTTTAGTAGATCATGGTATATTCTTTCCTTTATAACATTTTTATGGTTAAAGTAATTATCAATCCCAAATTATAGGACTGTTGATTGTTTCCGGCTGGGTTGGCCTATGCGTGTTAACTCTGAGTTCTTCTCTGCGCCTTTGCCTTCTGACATGCGTCGTATTAACAAATATGAGGTACTAAATGTTTTATCACTTACATGATATCTTCTTAATTAACAAATGATTGGAAGAAAAGAATAAAGGAAAATAGTAAAGGAAAATAGGCCCTGAGAATTTAACAATATTGATAACCCAAATTAGTATTTTTTTTATCAAAATTTGATGCATGATCAGTAAAACTGTTTTGGTCGTTAATGAAAAGTTGTGTTGTATGTTATTGAATGCACGACAAAAGGTTTTGTGTTTCATACCATCTGGAATGAACGGGCCTGTGCCTTGGTTGAAGTCAGACAAAACATTAGGTTTCATTGGAAACAATAGATGTTGGTTCTCTTCTGAAACATATAACAAACTCGTTTAAGAACACTTTATTTTATTTAATCAGCAAACATTTTGGATTTAGTACTAAATTAAAAGAAGGGTCGGTACTCGGTAACACCTGATGCACGTCGTTTGGATTTGCTCATTGCCTTTGATGGTTTCTGCTTTCTCTTAGAATTGTTGGAATTTTTCTTTAATGCTATTCAGTGGAAGAGTAAGCTCTACAGTTTGTGTTGCTAATTGGTGTTCATTGTATGATAATATCAATTATGAGGTATACATAATGAAATTTAATAATTTCGTTTTCTGTGGGTAATTCAAATGTTGATGCAGGTTCTGATAAGGCGGGAGATATTTTAAAAGTTCAGGAATTTGTTATGTGAATAATACAGGCTATGATATGCCATTAAATGGTTGATTATGTTGATTCATATTGCTAAAGGCATGTAACTGATTGTGATTGGCTTAATATGGAAATATCTAATGTCAATTTGATTTTGAATTATAGTGAAGATCTACATGTTACACCTATTTAATGTGTTTTTGAATTATTATTATTAATTTATTATTATTATTATTTATGAAGGAGGAATATGTGGATGTAAAATCTGGAAGGTAATCAATGTACCATGATCACGTTACTTTTAGTAAGGCAGCGTGATAATATTACCATGTATATAACGTTGATTTGAGGCACAAATTATTTTCGGTATTAATTGTTCGTTTAATTTTTTATTTATTCAAATTACAGGTCATATAATTATGTGGCATGCTGATGAGTCCAATTAGGATTAATGAGATGAAGTTGACCAATAGGAATAAATGTTTTATTTGTTTTCTTTCCGATCATATTCGTAATTGTATTATATATATAGATAGATAGATATAGATTCCAGTGGCTGGGGGGGGGGGGGGGGGGGGGGGGGGGGTGTAAAATCAACATCCTTGGATAAATAGGGGAAAGCGTCGTAGTTAGAGGTAAAAGGAGGGCCAAAAAAGTTAGTCGAAATCATCAAAAGGGCATCAGCTCTAATTTGATTCATGAAGGAGTTAATTTCATGATAGAACATGGTAGCATTGTTTGATTTCTCTACAGCGGTCTACTTAGTGAGCAAAAGGCTTTTGGTGGTGGTTAAAATGAACATTGTTATTCATGTTTTTATTGCTTGCGTTGTGAATTCTATTTTATGCATGTGTCCAAGCATCAAGCTGAAATAGAAGCTTGTAGAAAACCTTAGTATGACGAGTTCACAAGGAAATCCAACCTTATTTGCAGAATTGATGTACCCATTGTTTTAAAACTCGGGCCGGTGGCCGACTCGGTGAAGGTACCGGGTCACTGGGTCAAGGGTCGGACCGAGGGGTCGACAGTTGAATCACATGACCAAGACCGGAAAAAACCGAAACCGCATGACTCGGACCCGGTTTAAATATTCTGTACTTGTATAGTCTATATAAAAAAAATTCCATACCTGTAAAAATTAATTTCCTAAAATTACACATCCTGCTTAGAAAAATCTAACAAAAATTCACCAAATCCATCTAATTTCATAGCATAGTCATTTTCTTAGCATAGTCACAAATCAACAAAGTCGGAAAATCAAGAGACTATAAACATAAGCATAAAAAATATGAATCGGGGAAGATGATGATGTGGCTTCTTTTTTAATTAAAAAATATGAATCATCAGCCACTTAAGCAGCCCAAACAGCCACTTAAGCATTTTTGTAATAGTGTTAATCCCCATCTTATTTTTCCGTTTCCATATTTAGTCCCTCACATTAAATAGTGCTGATTGGGTTAACGGAATGTTGACGTGTCATTTACGAGTGGTTTTTTTAATGACGTGGCTTTTCTTTTTTATTTTATCCTGTTTTATTAAATTTTTGTTTTTTTAAAAATATAATGGGTCTTCTTCTACCTCTCTCGTCGCTTTCTCTTTCTCAAAATCAGCAACCACCATAGGAGCAGCAATAAGGAGTACAACCATCATCACCAACCACACTCACTCAAATGCAACGACTCATCTAACATCATCTATATTTAGGTCATCTTCCCCAAATCATACTCCCCTCACACCCCATCAAAATTGTCCATTTTTTTCTCCGCCGGAACAAGAGAAAGAGAGCGAAACAGAACAAGATTGAACACACACACAGAGAGAGAGAGAGAGAGAGAGAGAGAGAGAGAGAGAGAGAGACGAAGCAGAAGAAGAGATAAAAACGAAACAAATCGATTTTCTGGGTTTTCAAATTGAAATCCCTAAAATCCAAATTGAAATCGAAATCCCTAAAATCCAAATCGATTTGCTGGGTTGTCTAGTTTGCTGGGTATGATGTTGAAATCCCTAAAATCTAGATGATGGCGAAGCTAGATAAGGTTATCCTCAATAGGAATGGTGTAAAATATGTCACTAACTTATGAAGATGCGCTTTCTAGTTTTCAAACAGTGTGGTTCCAGCTTTTGTTGTAGTGAATTGATTTGTTTTCGTATTAAACGTTTGATGTTAACACTATCAGAAAACAGTAAAGTACAAGTTCATCTTGTTAGTTTTTTATCTCAGGCCATTGTTCTCTGGTTAAATATTATCAGTTTGGGGAATTTGGATTAGGATTAGCAAGGGTGAAATGGGGATGGTTGAGGAGAAAAAGAAAGAATGGATCATGGATTGTAGTTCTGTAGGGGAGGAAGTTGATAGTTCGCTGGAGTGACTGTGGGTTGGTGATGGTGGTTCTAGAGAAGATAGGAACCAGGGAGAAAGATGGTGATAGACTTGAAAAAGAAGAGGAAGCCACAACAGAGTAATTTTTTTTTTTTTAAGAAAAGCTACATGGATAAAAAAGGCCACATGGACAGCTAATGGTGCCACATCAATTAAAATGCCACCTAGGCGATGCCACTTCAGCATTCCGTTTGTCCACTCAGCAGCAATTAACGCCGGGGACTAATATTGAAAACGGAAAAATAAGTTAGGGACGAAAATGCCTATTTCGATAATGTAGGGACTAAACTTAGAAGGTCCCGATTTTGTAAGGACCAAAAACACATTTTACCCTTAATCTCAAATATCTACTTTTTTGCCCAAAAACTTTTTTTAATATATAAACGAGAATTTCATGATATATATAAACGAGAATTAATCTCACATCATCGTAAGATTTTCATGACATATATAAACGAGAGTTTCATGACATATATAAACGAATACTCTCATCTCCTCATAAGATTTTCATGACATATGAACCGTACCTTGGGATGGTCTGCGGAGACGGTCAAGGGACGAGTCGTCTGATACTGTAGGCTGAGGAAGACCTGAACGCGCAGGGGGGTGTACCTGCAAGGACACTCCGACGCCCAAGTCAGCTATATCGAGCTACAGTAATATCTAGTGAATATTCGAATGAATTGCGTACCTGACATCTGGTGACTGGAGGTATTTATAGTGAATAGTCTGGATCGTTGGCGTCGGATAGCCCATTTGCGATGGGGGCCCAAGTATCAGTGGAACTGACCACTTCGTTATTGGGCTGGTTGGTTAGTTGTTGGATCAGGCCCAGCGAAGCTGGCCCTTCCCTTGCTGGGTTGGATCGTTGCTACTGGATTGGGCCTGACGATTGGCACAGTCCAGAACAACATATAAACGAAAATTAAATGCTATGCATTTGGTATCAATATTCATTAAGTATTCGTGATAATATGTTATTTAAACATTTGGTTGGTTGTTTTGTAAAAAAAATAAATTTTAGTTGTTACATTTGTTCAACAATTTTTTCTTTTATTTCACCTAATCATATTATATAATTGACTTATTGACTACTATGTATTAATAACTCAACTAAACTTTTTTTTAATATATTCTAAGTTCCATTTTTTAATAAAAATTTACATAATTATTTTAATTAATTTAATAAACTACTAATTCAATTTGATATAATTTTTTTATATTGTATATGTTAATCATTTAATCTATAAAATCTATGTCAAATATGGTTACCACTTGTCTTGTATTATTGTCTCATATCTGCTTATAAGATTTCCATCGATAGAGGGTTAGTATTTAAAACAATATGTTATTTAAATTTTCAATTTGTTACATACGTATACTCTACACGCAAGTGCATACATAATTGATTGACTGAATATCTATTAAGAAAGTCTTGATAGATTTGCTTTTGTCTATCACAGTCTCACTACCTACTTCAAGACGATCAATTTGTTTAGGATCAATTTCATAATTCTCAAGAAGGCAAGAAACCACCGTCAAACTTGAGAGGTAATTCAAGAGATGAGATTAGGAAAGTTATTAGTGAAAGATAGAACAAAAGCGGATCTAATGAAAACTAAAGTAGAAACCTCATTTGAGATGACATCATATTCCATCTCACTACAGAATGACATGCAATCTTGTCCAAGTCTAATTGTATATTTCCCCATCATGAGCCTCGAATGCTTCCTGCATGTAACCATACGTCGAAGAAATGAATACATTCATCTAATCAAAGTGTCATTAGGGTTGCATCACTAGAAAAATGATTTAATAAACATCTAAGTATCAACTCTTGATAGCTTAAGCATGTTCAAACAATTTTATTGTGCCTGAATCTTCAACCATGTGATGTGACGTGGTATTAAAATAAACGGCCACATTTCATTACCTAAAGATGTGGTGTGTTTGTTAAGGAAACAAATAAGCTAAACTAATCCCTAATGACCAATACTTTATTAACAGAACGTCAACTAAAGTGTGATAAAGTCAGATTGACTTGTTACCAACAATCATAACAATTTCACGGAAGAAATGGAATGGTCAAGAGAAAAGCAGGAACTTACCAAGAATTATACCGTCTTGACTCGTAAGTGAGAATGTTAATTCATTGTTTAGAGAACACCTTACGAGTCCGAAAGCTGTCAAATAAGGAAAAGAGTTAACATATCAGCAAAACAAAATTTAGTTCATGTGTCTTTTTTTTTCTATTCAACTCTCAAAACAAAAAAAGAAAAGCAACATGTACATTCACCAATCAGGTGTGTGAGCTAAGTGATATAATCCCAACTAAACTCCAGAGTACCCTAAATTCCCAGTTTCCCACTAATGAAAATGTGCTGAGTGATATAATCCGCCCTCCAAACAAAAGAAAAGCAATATGAACATTTAAGCTCCTTAGACTAGAAAAGGACGCAACATGAATGAGAGAGTAAGTAATATTCAGCTTCACAGTTTCAATTGTTAGTTTGCATTACATCAAAATCACAGTCCATTGCCAAAACAAAAAAAAAAAATTATCAACGAAAAAACAAACAAACTCAGCATCATCGTTTGAGGAGCAAAATTTCACGCATCATGAAGCATTTAACATTTATGGATGTTTTAGTGATCAATCAAACACTAACTAAATGCAAGGACAAGTAAAAAAGCCAAACTCACTAAGCTATTAAAATTAATAAAACTGAGAAATAAATTGCTAAACTCAGATAGATTTTAGGGGAATAAACGAAACGAAGAGAGAGATCCCTGACCTTCAGCAACTATATCCGGTGTTTTAAAAACTGGCTCGGCCCGGCCGGTTGGACCGGGCTAACCGGGTTGGTAACCGAGTCGGTTAACCCTGCGGATCGGAAATGCATCAATCCGGTGGAAACCGGTCAAACCCGGCCGGGTTTTGGCAAACTCGGTGACCCGGTGGGTTTGTGTAAACCGAACCGGGTTATGTATGTTTTTAAAAAAAACTTTTTTTTTTACCAAAACGACGTCGTTTTGCTGTCATTCAAAAAAAAAATTTAAAAACTGAAATAGAAAGGGAGAAAAACAGAGAGCATCGTGTCTCACTCTCTCAAAGTCTCAACCCCAAATCAACCCTAGTCTCTCTAATCCACCCACCCACCCCACCTCGTCGTTGACTCATTGTCGCTGTCGCCTCGCCGACGCGTCGTCGTTCTTCCACTACGTTCCACCGTTCGTTTGTCAGTTTCAGCACAGCAGGTTAGTTCCCACTTCCCAGTATAACTACTCCATGAACTCTTCATAATATTAGCAATTAGCATATTTAATTTTGTGTTTATTTCATTATTCTATGTTGTCCCTAGTTTCTCTATGATGTTTTTATAGAGTTATCTTTGACCTTGATGCTATTACCTTGAAATTTCCTTCCGAGAAAAAGGGTTATTATTTAAATTGGGAATATTTTTGCTTTCTGCTCTTATGGAAAGAGTTTTTCTAAAGTCTGTAATTGATTGTTATGAAAACATTTTAATTTCTTAAGTTTTTGTTGATTTTGTAATCATTTCTAGTTTGCTCCTACCTATGACTTTGGTTCTTTGTTGTGTAGTGAATTAGTGATTATGTGTTTTGATTTTGTGTAGTGATTATGTTTCTGTGTTGTGTAGTGATATGTGTTACGTTTTTAGTCTCTTGATTTTCTGACTTTGTTGATTTGGACTCTGTTGATTTATGACTATGTTAAGAAAATGACTATGCTATGAAATTAGATGGATTTGGTGAATTTTTGTTAGATTTTTCTAAGCATGATGTGTAATTTTTGGAAATTAATTTTTACAGGTACGGAATTTTTTTTATATAGACTATACAGGTACAAAATATTTAGACCGTCATGCGGTTCCGATTTTTTCCGGTTTTGGTCATGCGGTTCAACTGTCGACCCCTCGGTCCGACCCTTGACACAGTGACCCGGTACCTTCACCGAGTCGGCCACCGGTCCGAGTTTTAAAATATTAATCCTTGTAAACAAAGTGCAGCCCCCTCCATCTCCTCGTTCTCTAATCATCGTAATAATAATCATAATAGTTACATCATAATGCAAAATCAGAATTTAATTCATAAACAGCTTGTGAATGCCAATTCCCTCCCAAGTCCCAAACTAACTCGCTTGTCTATGTGAACTCAAGGAATCTCCATAAACTTGACTCATAAAGTCGTTAGAGTTTACTTAACACAAATAATTTCAAAACATCTTAAGAATATAAATCTTAGGGAGTCTCCAACTCCCCTTTTCCTCCAAAACTCCCACCTCCCTCCCCTTTCCCCTCATTTTCTTTATTTTCATAATGAAAAGTATATTCAAATTTAGGAAAAAAAATGGATCTATAAATACTTGAGTTTGTTCACCGATAATCGAATTGGTGAAAAATGAAAATTAATTCCGTGATAAATTATCTAAAGTGTAATGCTAGCATGTGTGTTTTGAGGTACTTTAGAGTCTCGAAAAAATGTAGTTGTTCATATACCCAAAGTTTGTTCCTCAACAAATGGTTTGTTGCTAAAAAAATAGTAATTTTATAATAAAATACGTAAAGTGCAATGCAAAACAGTGTGTTTTGGGGGTACTTAAGCGGTCGAAAAAAAATTAACTATTCAAATACGCATAGTTTGTTCCTTAGTACCTGTTTGCTGAAGAGAAAAATTTCATGACAAAAGTGTGTTTTGGATGCTTTAGTGATAGCAATAGTGTGTGTTTTGATGCTTTAGTGTTTGCAAAAAAAAAAACTAGTATTCAAATATGCAAAATTCGTGCCTCAAATAACCGGTTTTGTGAAAAATATATAATTTCGTGACAAAATATGTAAAGTGTGATACTAAACAACATGTTTTTAACCGTTTACATACTCCGAGTTTATTCCTCAATAACCGATAACCAATATGGTGAAAAATAATAATTTCGTGACAAATATGTACACACTCTATTTTTGTTTTAAGTTTGGAATCGAATTTTTTATTACACTATTTTTAATTCATACTTACCTTCATTTTAAACAATGTTTTATCATGTTGCAATTTAAGAAACAAATTTTACCCTGCAACAATTTTATATTAACTAGAGTTTTTACCCCGTGCAGCGCTTGCGCGGGTAGGTGCGCTAGTTTGTGATAGTATCTAAGCACAATTTAATACTACGTGCATTATAAGTATTCAATATTCTTAAGTGAGCAACCAGATCAGACTTGACAAGAGCATACCCGGGACCAGACCAAATTGTAGTAAATACTCAACATTGTGACTCAATAATAAACCAAACCACAATAACACATTTAAATATTCTGTAAACAACCAAAATACTCAAATTACATGTCCCTATTATATACTTTCAGCCTTAATATATGCTCTGCCTTCTCAAATTAACCAAAAAAAATTGTCATGTTAATAATAGATTCATGAATCCAACAATGTAATGCCTAATTGTTCTAGATGCATGTTAATAATAGATTCTTAAAACGATATAATGCAAGTCTACGGAGATTCATAAAACGAAATAAATTACATAATATCATTGGTGCTTAAAATACACACCTCGCTCACATCATTAGCTCCTGCACGCTGAAAGTAAGATTTCGTTTGTATTAGTATATCAATATAATGAAATGAAGAAAATCAAGCATGCAATTGATAAGAAGCTTGGAACAACTGCATAATTTCCTTTCAATTTTAATTATATACTTTCAGCCTTAGTATATGCTCTGCCTTCTCAAATTAACGCAAAAAAAATTGTCTAAATCTTACGATCATCATAAACATCATCATATAATAATATAACCTTGATTATCAAAAACAATAAACAATATGATCTACATGTATAAATTAACAAAGATGAATGTAAAGTTTAGAATGCATGAATCCAACAAGTCTACAATTATAGATAATGCATGTTAATAATAGTTGCCAGTGTGTGTGAGTGAGTGAAGAAAATCGGAAAATGTAAAGTGAAAGATAGAACAAAAGCGGATCTAATGAAAACTAAAGTAGAAACCTCATTTGAGATGACATCATATTCCATCTCACTACAGAATGACATGCAATCTTGTCCAAGTCTAATTGTATATTTCCCCATCATGAGCCTCGAATGCTTCCTGCATGTAACCATACGTCGAAGAAATGAATACATTCATCTAATCAAAGTGTCATTAGGGTTGCATCACTAGAAAAATGATTTAATAAACATCTAAGTATCAACTCTTGATAGCTTAAGCATGTTCAAACAATTTTATTGTGCCTGAATCTTCAACCATGTGATGTGACGTGGTATTAAAATAAACGGCCACATTTCATTACCTAAAGATGTGGTGTGTTTGTTAAGGAAACAAATAAGCTAAACTAATCCCTAATGACCAATACTTTATTAACAGAACGTCAACTAAAGTGTGATAAAGTCAGATTGACTTGTTACCAACAATCATAACAATTTCACGGAAGAAATGGAATGGTCAAGAGAAAAGCAGGAACTTACCAAGAATTATACCGTCTTGACTCGTAAGTGAGAATGTTAATTCATTGTTTAGAGAACACCTTACGAGTCCGAAAGCTGTCAAATAAGGAAAAGAGTTAACATATCAGCAAAACAAAATTTAGTTCATGTGTCTTTTTTTTCTATTCAACTCTCAAAACAAAAAAAGAAAAGCAACATGTACATTCACCAATCAGGTGTGTGAGCTAAGTGATATAATCCCAACTAAACTCCAGAGTACCCTAAATTCCCAGTTTCCCACTAATGAAAATGTGCTGAGTGATATAATCCGCCCTCCAAACAAAAGAAAAGCAATATGAACATTTAAGCTCCTTAGACTAGAAAAGGACGCAACATGAATGAGAGAGTAAGTAATATTCAGCTTCACAGTTTCAATTGTTAGTTTGCATTACATCAAAATCACAGTCCATTGCCAAAACAAAAAAAAAAAATTATCAACGAAAAAACAAACAAACTCAGCATCATCGTTTGAGGAGCAAAATTTCACGCATCATGAAGCATTTAACATTTATGGATGTTTTAGTGATCAATCAAACACTAACTAAATGCAAGGACAAGTAAAAAAGCCAAACTCACTAAGCTATTAAAATTAATAAAACTGAGAAATAAATTGCTAAACTCAGATAGATTTTAGGGGAATAAACGAAACGAAGAGAGAGATCCCTGACCTTCAGCAACTATATCCGGTGTTTTAAAAACTGGCTCGGCCCGGCCGGTTGGACCGGGCTAACCGGGTTGGTAACCGAGTCGGTTAACCCTGCGGATCGGAAATGCATCAATCCGGTGGAAACCGGTCAAACCCGGCCGGGTTTTGGCAAACTCGGTGACCCGGTGGGTTTGTGTAAACCGAACCGGGTTATGTATGTTTTTAAAAAAAACTTTTTTTTTTACCAAAACGACGTCGTTTTGCTGTCATTCAAAAAAAAAATTTAAAAACTGAAATAGAAAGGGAGAAAAACAGAGAGCATCGTGTCTCACTCTCTCAAAGTCTCAACCCCAAATCAACCCTAGTCTCTCTAATCCACCCACCCACCCCACCTCGTCGTTGACTCATTGTCGCTGTCGCCTCGCCGACGCGTCGTCGTTCTTCCACTACGTTCCACCGTTCGTTTGTCAGTTTCAGCACAGCAGGTTAGTTCCCACTTCCCAGTATAACTACTCCATGAACTCTTCATAATATTAGCAATTAGCATATTTAATTTTGTGTTTATTTCATTATTCTATGTTGTCCCTAGTTTCTCTATGATGTTTTTATAGAGTTATCTTTGACCTTGATGCTATTACCTTGAAATTTCCTTCCGAGAAAAAGGGTTATTATTTAAATTGGGAATATTTTTGCTTTCTGCTCTTATGGAAAGAGTTTTTCTAAAGTCTGTAATTGATTGTTATGAAAACATTTTAATTTCTTAAGTTTTTGTTGATTTTGTAATCATTTCTAGTTTGCTCCTACCTATGACTTTGGTTCTTTGTTGTGTAGTGAATTAGTGATTATGTGTTTTGATTTTGTGTAGTGATTATGTTTCTGTGTTGTGTAGTGATATGTGTTACGTTTTTAGTCTCTTGATTTTCTGACTTTGTTGATTTGGACTCTGTTGATTTATGACTATGTTAAGAAAATGACTATGCTATGAAATTAGATGGATTTGGTGAATTTTTGTTAGATTTTTCTAAGCATGATGTGTAATTTTTGGAAATTAATTTTTACAGGTACGGAATTTTTTTTATATAGACTATACAGGTACAAAATATTTAGACCGTCATGCGGTTCCGATTTTTTCCGGTTTTGGTCATGCGGTTCAACTGTCGACCCCTCGGTCCGACCCTTGACACAGTGACTCGGTACCTTCACCGAGTCGGCCACCGGTCCGAGTTTTAAAATATTAATCCTTGTAAACAAAGTGCAGCCCCCTCCATCTCCTCGTTCTCTAATCATCGTAATAATAATCATAATAGTTACATCATAATGCAAAATCAGAATTTAATTCATAAACAGCTTGTGAATGCCAATTCCCTCCCAAGTCCCAAACTAACTCGCTTGTCTATGTGAACTCAAGGAATCTCCATAAACTTGACTCATAAAGTCGTTAGAGTTTACTTAACACAAATAATTTCAAAACATCTTAAGAATATAAATCTTAGGGAGTCTCCAACTCCCCTTTTCCTCCAAAACTCCCACCTCCCTCCCCTTTCCCCTCATTTTCTTTATTTTCATAATGAAAAGTATATTCAAATTTAGGAAAAAAAATGGATCTATAAATACTTGAGTTTGTTCACCGATAATCGAATTGGTGAAAAATGAAAATTAATTCCGTGATAAATTATCTAAAGTGTAATGCTAGCATGTGTGTTTTGAGGTACTTTAGAGTCTCGAAAAAATGTAGTTGTTCATATACCCAAAGTTTGTTCCTCAACAAATGGTTTGTTGCTAAAAAAATAGTAATTTTATAATAAAATACGTAAAGTGCAATGCAAAACAGTGTGTTTTGGGGGTACTTAAGCGGTCGAAAAAAAATTAACTATTCAAATACGCATAGTTTGTTCCTTAGTACCTGTTTGCTGAAGAGAAAAATTTCATGACAAAAGTGTGTTTTGGATGCTTTAGTGATAGCAATAGTGTGTGTTTTGATGCTTTAGTGTTTGCAAAAAAAAAAACTAGTATTCAAATATGCAAAATTCGTGCCTCAAATAACCGGTTTTGTGAAAAATATATAATTTCGTGACAAAATATGTAAAGTGTGATACTAAACAACATGTTTTTAACCGTTTACATACTCCGAGTTTATTCCTCAATAACCGATAACCAATATGGTGAAAAATAATAATTTCGTGACAAATATGTACACACTCTATTTTTGTTTTAAGTTTGGAATCGAATTTTTTATTACACTATTTTTAATTCATACTTACCTTCATTTTAAACAATGTTTTATCATGTTGCAATTTAAGAAACAAATTTTACCCTGCAACAATTTTATATTAACTAGAGTTTTTACCCCGTGCAGCGCTTGCGCGGGTAGGTGCGCTAGTTTGTGATAGTATCTAAGCACAATTTAATACTACGTGCATTATAAGTATTCAATATTCTTAAGTGAGCAACCAGATCAGACTTGACAAGAGCATACCCGGGACCAGACCAAATTGTAGTAAATACTCAACATTGTGACTCAATAATAAACCAAACCACAATAACACATTTAAATATTCTGTAAACAACCAAAATACTCAAATTACATGTCCCTATTATATACTTTCAGCCTTAATATATGCTCTGCCTTCTCAAATTAACCAAAAAAAATTGTCATGTTAATAATAGATTCATGAATCCAACAATGTAATGCCTAATTGTTCTAGATGCATGTTAATAATAGATTCTTAAAACGATATAATGCAAGTCTACGGAGATTCATAAAACGAAATAAATTACATAATATCATTGGTGCTTAAAATACACACCTCGCTCACATCATTAGCTCCTGCACGCTGAAAGTAAGATTTCGTTTGTATTAGTATATCAATATAATGAAATGAAGAAAATCAAGCATGCAATTGATAAGAAGCTTGGAACAACTGCATAATTTCCTTTCAATTTTAATTATATACTTTCAGCCTTAGTATATGCTCTGCCTTCTCAAATTAACGCAAAAAAAATTGTCTAAATCTTACGATCATCATAAACATCATCATATAATAATATAACCTTGATTATCAAAAACAATAAACAATATGATCTACATGTATAAATTAACAAAGATGAATGTAAAGTTTAGAATGCATGAATCCAACAAGTCTACAATTATAGATAATGCATGTTAATAATAGTTGCCAGTGTGTGTGAGTGAGTGAAGAAAATCGGAAAATGTAAAGTGAAAGCGAGATTCATAAAGATAAAGATAACAAGTCTACATTGTTCTAGATGCATGTTAATATGGATTTTAGTAGTGAGTGTTAGATTAAATAGATAATAGAAATTTGATCAAAAAAATAGATAATAGAAGTGGATTGGTCAAATACGATGTAAGATGATTAGTTAGATTTCAAAGCATATTAATATGAAGTATTTGTATTCCGATAACTTTTAATTTTTCGCCATCAAGAATCAAAAGCAAGGAAATTTAACAGGTAACGTTTTCCTATAGAAAGTCAAAGGCAAGATAAAAAACAATTAATTTAGCAACGTCTAATGTTTTTTTGTATAGACTCCAAAGCAAAATTTTCATTTTAAAAAATAAAAATATTCATGAAAGCAAAATATAAAAAAGGTTTATAGCCATCAAACAATACTAAATATAAACGTCTAATCCATATACATAAGTTAGAAAACAATATTCTATATACATGCAATACACGAGTCACACACAAATTTTAATATAAAATGGAAGATAGTGGGAATAGAAAAAAGAGAGAGACTAAGAAAGTTAACGAGGGAGAAGAGGTGAATGAATAGTATTTTATAAGGTAAAGTGGCTTTATTATCATGTATGAATGTCACATGACAATCTGTTTACTATCAAGCAATACTATTTTGTTTTTCTGTTTAAAATTTGTTACTAGTTTTCATGTAAACAAGCAATTCTAATGTGATATTTTTTAAAGTAAAAAAATGAAGACATAAAGTGACTTGCAAGACATTTTAACTAATACAAAATCCGTTAACTTTTTTTATTATTTTAGTAGCCTTTTAAAAGATACATACTTTGGAAAATATCTTCTGATTCAGGTTGTATAGTGTTATCATTGATGTGTATCACAATTGATGAATCTTATTCGTTTTTATGTGCAAGAAAACGTATTATCAGGCTTCGGCGCTTGCTTTCTAATCCTTTTACTAAAAGATAATAGAAAGCAAGAAAATGTACCTAGAATTAGTTCGTGCAGAAACCCAAAATGTGTCGGTCAGTGCACAAGAATGTTAAATTATTTTCTGCCCATTCGTCCATGCTTTCCATAATACATGCATCGACCGATTTCCATAACACATGAATGAACACATACATCAAAAACAAATACATCATCTGCTTTGAAATAGTCTGAAAAATAGAAGTCAAAGTTGCTAATGTTAATATCAATCTATTTATGCTAGTCACTTAAAATAAATTTCATGAAGCCCAATCAAATGAGTAATTTAAATAAAATATACAATTATGCATGTGTTTTTGTCTCAACTTTGAATGGATATTATATTTTCAAATAAAAATAATACATTGAGAAACCATCATATATGTTTTCTTGAGAAACCATCATATTCATGTGCCACTGTAACCATAAAATATTAAAAAAAAATCTCAAAAAAATAAATATTAAAATGTATCGAGTGAGTGTTGTGCAAGCATAAAATATTACAATGAGTAAATAGTTTATTTTTAGTGCTGTTTTGGCATGGTTGGAAACACTAGTGCGCGGGTCCAAGAGAAAGAAAATGAAAAAATATAAATTAAAATATATACAAAATAAGAAATAGGATCAAAACCACTAGAAACAAGAAAGAAACACAAAGACCGAGAGGTTTAGAAAGAGAGAAAAGTGTTACCGGATCGGGGGAGAGGGTGAAACAACACCTCCCTGGAGAGAGGGATCAACTTAGAAGAGGCAAGAGAGGGAGAACACACGGGGAAATGCTTGCGGATGTGAGGTGAAGCAGAAGGAAAATAACATATCTTAGAAATAGTTAAGTCGAGAGAGTGAGCTCAATAGAGGCTATGAAGTTGAAAGGTAGAGAGTTAGAGACAGACGACCCAATTTCATTCTTTTAACTAATTAAGGAAGAATTTGCAAATTGATAAAACCTGCCGGACGAATTTTGCGCAGCTGTGGTGACGGACGCGATATGAGGACATGCTGGAGGGCCGAGCAACTTTAGCTATTGCTCAAAAAGATATTAAGAAAATTTTGGCCTAATCTACAATGTCTAGGAGGGCAGCGCGCTTTGGGATGCAGAGGAGCGAAGCAGCTCGAACGAATGTGAGAGGAGCGAAAAAAGCAAGAATATCTTTCACATATCCACCTAATTTATCTACTTTTCTTAAAATCATGGAAAAAAAATTGATTGTGGGACTGAGTGAGAAGAAAAGACAATTATATATATATATATATGGGAGGGATAGGGAATAGTGGGTGTTGATTGGTTGAAATATGTGCCGCATGGATCAGTGATGTTCTTAGTTTTGCTTTGCCTCTGATAGCTGCTCTCATATCTCTTATATAGATAATTTATTGCATATAGGTTAGTGTCTGGTGTAGAGGTGTAGAGGTGTGGAGAAAGGTTGGTGCCTGGGAGCATAGGCTTGCTTCTTGTGTTTGCAAAATATAGAAAAAGCATGAAATCGTGTAGAAAGGTAGTTTGACTCTAAACTCGAAAATGTAAGGAGAGACATGCCTGAGTGTAAGGGGACCACGTACTATTCACAATGTAGTAGTTGGAGCAACAGCGGCATGCCTGCCTATTGTTTGCTTTTTTTATTCATTCAAACCCAACTGACTCCACTCACCCAATCACTCATCTTTTTCACCCCTTATACACATTTACCAATTTGTCCTTTTTTATCTGCTCTCTCTCCCTCCTTATACAATTTTCAAATGTCATATTAGTATCAAAATAAATAAATAAATGTCATATTGAAAGGTAGAAATTCTGCGTATAAAAAATGTCAAATAATTTCAAAATAAATAAATAAATAAATAAATGTCATATTAAATGGTAGAAATATAGATAAACCACTAAAAAACTATCAAACTAAGTGTGTGTTCGTAAGGCAACTTGGCTCTATTTTGATCACTTTTCTTGTTTTGTTTTTCATTTGGAATTTTAAATTCTCATGCTAACAAAAATTAAGAAGGTGTATTGATTTAGGATTTCAGACGACTTTTTTTGGATGAAAAAGTCTGCAGGTGTTTAGTCAAAAAATTTTATCACTTAAAAACAACCACTGGTGTCCAATCAAAAATCTCAAGATTTTTTAAAGAGTTTATCAAAGATTCAAAATCATATGGGGGTGTGGACGGTGTTGAAGTATCAATTACATATAAGTCTATCAAAATCATACGAGGGTGTGGACAGTGTTTAAGGAATATCAGGTCAGTCTATTTACTTAAATATTATTATCTTTTGTATTACTGCTATTATTCAATTAAATTTAAGGAAAGAATGAAGAAAAAGAAAGTTAAGATGATGAAGACTCTCACTCTGTTTCCTGCTAAAAACATAACATAGATGCAGGGAAAGGAAAGAACGAAGAAGAAGAAGAAAAAGAAAGTAAAGATGATGAAGACTCACTTTGTGTTCTGCCATTGATGAATCTTCTCTGCTTTTCACTCGCTTTTCCAAATTCTTACTCTTATGTGTAAATTGTAATCTTTCTAATGAAATATAGTTGAGGAAGTTGAGAAGCGGGACGTGCACCGGATTTCAAAAAAAAAATTACGGATCCCAAATCTTTTATTACTGAATATCAAAATTTTTATTGCCGAATTTGAAATAGTAACCGACTATTTTATCTCTTGCTCTTCAAACTTTCAAAATGAAAAACTCGTGGTTTTTTTTTGTAGAGATCAGGGTATCCACAGCCGAACACAGTGACTAGGAGGGCAGCTGTGGTGACGGACGCGATATGAGGACATGCTGGAGGGCCGAGCAACTTTAGCTATTGCTCAAAAAAGATATTAAGAAAATTTTGGCCTAATCTACAATGTCTAGGGCAGCGCGCTTTGGGATGCAGAGGAGCGAAGCAGCTCGAACGAATGTGAGAGAAGCGAAAAAAGCAAGAATATCTTTCACGTATCCACCTAATTTATCTACTTTTCTTAAAATCATGGAAAAAAATTGATTGTGGAACTGAGTGAGAAGAAAAGACAATTATATATATATATATGGGAGGGATAGGGGAACAGTGGGTGTTGATTGGTTGAAATATGTGCCGCATGGATCAGTGATGTTCTTAGTTTTGCTTTGCCTCTGATAGTTGCTCTCATATCTCTTATATAGATAATTTATTGCATATAGGTTAGTGTCTGGTGTAGAGGTGTGGAGAAAGGTTGGTGCCTGAGTGTAAGGGGACCACGTACTATTCACAATGTAGTAGTTGGAGCAACAGAGGCTTGCTTCTTGTGTTTGCAAAATATAGAAAAAGCATGAAACCGTGTAGAAAGGTAGTTTGACTCTAAACTCGAAAATGTAAGGAGAGACGTGCCTGAGTGTAAGGGGACCACGTACTATTCACAATGTAGTAGTTGGAGCAACAGAGGCTTGCTTCTTGTGTTTGCAAAATATAGAAAAAGCATGAAACCGTGTAGAAAGGTAGTTTGACTCTAAACTCGAAAATGTAAGGAGAGACGTGCCTGAGTGTAAGGGGACCACGTACTATTCACAATGTAGTAGTTGGAGCAACAGAGGCTTGCTTCTTGTGTTTGCAAAATATAGAAAAAGCATGAAACCGTGTAGAAAGGTAGTTTGACTCTAAACTTGAAAATGTAAGGAGAGACGTGCCTGAGTGTAAGGGGACCACGTACTATTCCCAATGTAGTAGTTGGAGCAACAGAGGCATGCCTGCCTATTGTTTGCTTTTTTTATTCATTCAAACCCAACTGACTCCACTCACCCAATCACTCATCTTTTTCACCCCCTTATACACATTTACCAATTTGTCCTTTTTTATCTGCTCTCTCTCCCTCCTTATACAATTTTCAAATGTCATATTAGTATCAAAATAAATAAATAAATGTCATATTGAAAGGTAGAAATTCTGCGTATAAAAAATGTCAAATAATTTCAAAATAAATAAATGTCATATTAAATGGTAGAAATATAGATAAACCACTAAAAAACTATCAAACTAAGTGTGTGTTCGAAAGGCAACTTGGCTCTATTTTGATCACTTTTCTTGTTTTGTTTTTCATTTGGAATTTTAAATTCTCATGCTAACAAAAATTAAGGTGTATTGATTTAGGATTTCAGACGACTTTTTTTGGATGAAAAAGTCTGCGGGTGTTTAGTCAAAAAATTTTATCACTTAAAAACAACCACTGGTGTCCAATCAAAAATCTCAAGATTTTTTAAAGAGTCTGTCAAAGATTCAAAATCATATGGGGGTGTGGACGGTGTTGAAGTATCAATTACATATAAGTCTATCAAAATCATACGAGGGTGTGTACAGTGTTTAAAGAATATCAGGCCAGTCTATTTACTTAAATATTATTATCTTTTGTATTACTGCTATTATTCAATTAAATTTAAGGAAAGAATGAAGAAAAAGAAAGTTAAGATGATGAAGACTCTCACTCTGTTTCCTGCTAAAAACATAACATAGATGCAGGGAAAGGAAAGAACGAAGAAGAAGAAAAAGAAAGTAAAGATGATGAAGACTCACTCTGTGTTCTATGAATCTTCTCTGCTTTTCACTCGCTTTTCCAATTTCTTACTCTTATATGTAAATTGTAATCTTTCTAATGAAATATAGTTGAGGAAGTTGAGAAGCGGGACGTGCACCGGATTTCAAAAAAAAAATTACGGATCCCAAATCTTTTATTACCGAATTTCAAAATTTTTATTGCCGAATTTGAAATAGTAACTGACTATTTTATCTCTTGCTCTTCAAACTTCCAAAATGAAAAACTCGTGGTTTTTTTTGGTAAAGATCAGGGTATCCACAGCCGAACACAGTGACTAATCTCCTCACTGGATTGGAGACACACCGAAGGGTGGGACAGCTGGGCAAGGATTTAAAGCTGCTCCATACCCAAGGCAATGATCGAACCCTCGACACTTAGTTAAGGGAGAATGAGCCCTAACCGCTCAACCACACTCCCTCGGTTTCATGTGGTTAAAACAACGAAACAACGAAAGTTATTAAAATATTAGTCCAAATGATTTAAATCCTTAAATGATTCATAGTGTATAAACCATACTAGCCTCATTTCCCGTGCGATTGCACGGGTGAGCTAAGTATCGATGAATGTAAATACATTAAATCAACTCATTAATGTTGTGAAAAAGTGACTATTTATTAGGGATAGTTTAGTAAAAAAAATAATTTTATGAATCCAAAAAAATTAAATGCATAAAACTACTATTCTTAATTCTTAATATGTGTAAAGGTATATTTGCTTATAATTAAGTCCGAAGGGAGTACATCAATACATCATGCAGGGTTGAATAAAAACCACCATTAAAATAAAAGCACCTATACAAAGTTGAAATAAAATATCGGGGAGTTCTATTGTTAATGAGGCCGAAGTTCTCACGAAAAATGTTAAATTATAAATATAAATTAAATAACAACATTATAAAATAAAAAATAAACTTTGGCTCAGACATTGGAATTAAACATCCATAGATAATAAAAAGAAAAAGTCTGGAAAGTGAAACACATACATAGGTATCATATGCTGAGTTTGATTTAAAACTGAACACCAATTTAAGTATGCTTCTAATACTCGTTGGTGCAAAATTATCAAAATAAAGAAGAAACACCAACTTGGCCATGTAAAATTTTTTCTGGATCCTAAAATACTCAAAACACAATGCCTAGCATCTCACTTTATGTATTTTGTCAAAAAAAATTGTTTTTCATCAAACACGCTATTGAGGAACGAACTTTGCAGATTTGAACATCTAATTTTTTTTGGAACGCGAAAGTACCACAAAATACACTGTAAGCATCACACTCTACCTATTTTGTCACAAACTTATCATTGTCTTTTACCAAACTGGTTATTTAGGAAGAAATTTCTGATTTTTGGAGAGTTAAATTTTTTTCTGAATCCTAAAGTACCACAAAAAGTACCACTTAACATTTCACTTTACGTATTTTATTACAAAATAATATTTTTTCACCATCAATTACACCAAAATACATTGTTTAGCATCTCACTTAACGTATTTTATTATGAAATTAAATTTTACACCGAATCGATTACTTAACAACAAAATTTGCTTATTTAAACATCTAAAATTATTCGAGATTGTGAAGTATCCATTAAAATATAAAAAAGAAAAAATGGAAAACCTTAAAATAAAAAATAAAACAAACTAAAGCAAAAAACAAAAATATAAAAAAATAACAGAAGAAAAAAGGGATAGATAAAAAGAAATGTGAATAATATAAAAGAAGAAAAAAACCAAAAAAAATAGTGAAGTTGGCGGCAAAGTGACAAGCCGCTTATAATTTATAGATATAAAGTGTGATATATAGGTAAACATTCAGTGAATATTTTAATTTTTAAATTAAATGGATTTAAAACCATCAATTTTTTTTTTTTGTGAAATGTGGTTAAAACAACGAAAGTTATTAAAATATTAGTCCAAATTTATTTTGATTTCTATTGAATTTCATAATTAATATTTTAAGTCCCAAACAGCTAAGGAATATACACTGACCATGATTATATTTATCACAGCTTCCCGTTTTTTTCATCCAAGTCTCTTTTGTGGTCAAATTTTATTTTTGTTATGTGTTACTATCTTTCTTTGTTAATGCACCGTAAATGCAACGTAAGAGTTTGAAGGCTCTGTTTGGCGATGCTCATCCGTTAGCTTATAGCGGATGCCGAATAGTTTATAGCAAATCCGTTAGTTGTAAGTGTTTGATACAACCAGCTTTTAGCGTTTTTTCACTAGTTTATAGCGTTTTTTGAAACGCTACTTGAAGTAGCGTTTGAGCTTATAGCTTATAGCGTTTCATTTTTTCTCCCAACTTTACCTCATTACTTTAATTAAATTCCTCACTTATCCTCCATTAAATGAATTTCTCTCTCATTTGTAAGCATTATTTACAAATGTCTATTTACGTAATTTTATTTTTATGAGCTACTTCAACCGCTAATTTTACCAAACACTTTAAATTCAATCTGCTACCCCATCCGCTATAAGCTAGCTTATCCGCTAGCTTATTTGCTATCCGCTATCTTTTGCCAAACAGAGCCTAAATATTTTGGTATCCGTAACTCTACTACCCTCCGCCCTTGAAAATATGGATTTTAGTAGTGAGTGTTAGATTAAATAGATAATAGAAATTTGATCAAAAAAATAGATAATAGAAGTAGATTGGTCAAATACGGTGTAAGATGATTAGTTAGATTTCAAAGCATATTAACATGAAGTATTTGTATTCCGATAACTTTTAATTTTTCGCCATCAAGAATCAAAAGCAAGGAAATTTACCATGTAACGTTTTCCCGTAGGAAGTCCAAGGCAAGATAAAAACAATTAATTTGACAACGTCTAATGTTTTTTTGTATAGACTCCAAAGCAAAATTTTCATTTTAAAAAATAAAAATATTCATGAAAGCAAAATATAAAAAAGGTTTATAGCCATAGCGTAATAAGTTTTCCTGTATGAAATCAAAAGTCGTAATACAAAACAATCATAGCAATAACGTGTAATTGTTAACCGTCGAGACTCCAAAGCAAAAATATAAACATGTAAAATAGAGATTTTGGTATTAGGTGTTTTGATTAAATAGATTGTTGAAGTCCATTTATTAGAATTTTTTTGTTGAGTCTTGACAAAAACTAACATTTTCTTGTCGAGACTCCTAAGATATTATTAAAAAATAAAAGTATTCATGAAAGCAAAACATTAAAAGTGATTATCAAAAGTCATAAAACAAAAGATCAAAAGTTATAAAACAAAAATATTTATAGCAATAATATGTAATTTTTAACCGTCAAGACATAAAAACAAAAGTATATATTGGTAAATTAGTGATTTTAATATTGAGTGTTTTGATGAAATGAGAATAAATTAATAAAGTTAAATCTGTATGAAAAAACTCATAAAAATTAATTTGAAAGAAAATATTTCACAAAAAGAAAAAACAGATGGAGAAAAATAAAGATAAATAGAGAGAGAATACAAAGGAATAAAAAATGAAAGAAATGAGAGAGGAGAAAAAATGGAGTAAATAGAGAGAGAAAATAAAAGAAAGAAAAAAGATAGAGGAGAGAGAGAGAGAGGAAAGTAAAATACATAAAAGGAAAAAGTTGTCACATTTTGTCTTTTTTGTCTTTTAGTGGTAAAACTACAATTTTACCCTCAATTATTTGAAGTGTCAATTTTCTCAAATATTTTAATTGGTAATTTTATATGTGTTGTATTTGTATTTTAATTGGTAATTTTATATGTGTTGTATTTGTATAAATCTATATTTAGATTAGATAGATAAATATCAGACACTTGAGGTGCTAGCTCAGTGGTAAGAGGTAGTCTTATATCCTCAAGGTGTTGAGTATGAATCCCCTCAGAAATAGTTGTAAAATGGTCATTAGTACCACTTTGATTAATAAAATTTCCCGGAAATTCACAATTGTTTAAAAAAAATAAAAATATCAGAATAATGTTAAATCAAGGGGGCATCTCTCAAACGGATCTATTCACGTCAAAACGGATCACAATAAGACACTAGAATTATTTTTGTTATTATTCTCTAAACTAAAATAACATGACTACAGGTTTTTCACCTTTACTCTCATAGGTCACTGATGAGATTATTCTTTACCATATAGGAATTGCTGTGAAAATAAATTTTCACAATATCAATATCAGAATGTTTTAACACTATTCTTTTTAGTATATTTTTTGTGCCGTAATTTAGCAATTTTCTTTCATCTACTATAATAATAAATTATTCTCTAAACAAAAATAACACGAGTACAGGTTTTTCACCTTTACTTTCATAGGTCACTGATGAGATTATTCTTTACCATATAGGAATTGTTGTGAAAATAAACTTTCACAATATCAATATCAGAATGTTTTAACATTATTCTTTTTAGTATATTTTTTGTGCCGCGCAATTTAGCAATATTCTTTAATCTACTATAATAATAAATAATAAATATAATAATAAATAATAAATAAATAAATAAATAAATAAAAAGATGTAACTTAATCACCACCAAAATTACTTTTTTGGTGGTGATTAACTTAATCACCACCAAACTTAATGTTAGATTAAATAGATAATAGAAATTTGATAAAAAAATTGATAATAGAAGTAGATTAGTAAAATATGGTGTAAGATGATTAGACTATTAAATCATTGGTTATAAGTGCATTTGCCTAGTGGTCAACACGATACAACTTCAATCGCGTTGTCAATTTCATTATTGAACAATTTTACAACCTATTTGATGGTAAAAGCTATGAAGGTGTGTGGAAGCTCAACTGTGATGGCTCTTTATTCAACAATGGCAGATCAACAGCTTGTGGAGGTATCCTTTGTAATTGTTATGGGAAATTGGAATTTGCGTTCATGCACAAACTTGATCAGTGTTCTACGGTGGAGGCTGAATTGTGGGGAATATATCACGGTTTAAGCATTGCGTGGAACAGAGGTTTTAGAAATTTGATTATTGAATCTGATTCGTTGGAAGCCATTAAAGCTCTTGGGAGAACAATATGTTGGGAAGATGCTGCAACACTCGAACAACGATGAAGATGATGAGACTGCACTTGATTCTAAAGCGTGTTTAATACACTAACCTTTAGGTTCGATTCGCCCCCACCAATTCTAATCAAATGGATGCAATAATTAAGGTGTTCAGCGAATCCCCTTCAAGATACTTTAGAAACCTTGATGTGTCTTGCACAACCACACCAAACCTATCTTTCAATAATACTTTACAGAATAAAGTCTCCGTACTCACTCTTGTGCACCAGAGAAGCAAAGAGACGATTTAGACTAAGAAAATGGTGGAATTTGCATTTTGGAGAAAATAATTCCGCGTGTCATCTTCTGAAGGAAGAGTGTCTATTCTTATAGAACAGGACATGTCTTTTGTGAAAGGAAAAATCTCAATGTGTGAGTCCCAGTCAAATTAAATGGATATATACCGTTAAAGTTCACGCCCTTTCACAATCAGGCGCGCTGGTTCAGTGGCAACTACTCTTTTACTTCGTTTCAAGGATGCGGGTTTGATCCCTAGTGGACGCATCGTTTGGCTGTAATTTTCGGCAACAAAATGAATAATAAAACTGTTTTTTTCTTCATAAAAGTGTCAAAGCAAGGAATCGAACCAGATCCACAAAATCAATGAAGAGCCCAACAACCACTGCGCCATAAATTTATTTGTAACATCAAACAGAGTCAATATTAGGGGTGTTCAAAATCGAACCAACCCAATAAAAAACCGCAAACCGAACCAACCCAAAACGAAAACCGCAAAATCTATTTGGTTTATTTTTTCAATCAACCGCACGGACCAACCGAACCAAACTAAACCAAATCGAACCGCAAGCAACACTAAGGCTTATTGACTTACAATATTTCTTACTAACTTACTAGCCCAACTCCAACTAAAACTCAACTCTCACTCACTTAATAGCCCAAATCCAATTAATTCTTTGACTCACTTACAAACAATCCATTTTGTTATGCTATATTTAAAAATTACAATAAAACATTTAATTCAAATTCTTTTAAACATGATCATAGCTATCTTAAAAAAATTAAAAGAGAGTAATTTATATGCTACATATATTTGAGCAGATATTTCCTTAAAGATTTATGTTAGCCGTTTTTTATGTTAGTTAATTTACTCCGTTTTAAATTTAGTTTTGTCTTGAAAAACTGAACCAACCGAACCGATCCAAACCGCATTGGTTTGGTTTGGTTTGGTTTTATTTTAGGAAGCCAACCGAACCAAACCAAATCGCATGTAGTTTTACCTTGCGGTTCGGTTCACTTTTTGTCTCAAAATCGAACCAAACCGCACCGCGAACATCCCTAAGAGTCATATTTACTTGACCTTTAGCACAGAACTATCCAACCATATATTTTGGAAATATTTCCAACAGCTCTGAGTAATGGTTATGGCGGAATGGCGCTCCGTAACCCGATTGTGAGAAGCATCTTGGAGATTGGTAAATGTGAGCTTCAAGTCAATTGGAAGTGGATTGGTCGTGGAATCAATGTTATTGCTGACACGTTGGCAAAGAACAGTTATGAGATAAGGGACTCATTTGTAATTTTTGATTATGTGCCGGACTTTTTAGTCAATTTGTACTCTGTGGACAATCTCGGGTTAGCTAACCCATCTATTAGTTATTGAATTCGTTTGGGCTGTAGCCCTATATTTCACAAAAAAAAAAAGAGCTATGAAGGTTGGGTTTGGGAATGTATCAAACACCTAAAAAGCAAAATACAAGGGGGAAGACAATGTTACAGTAATGGAGTTAATAAAGATCAACCTGCAAAATTAATACACAAATCGAGAGAAATAATAAAATCAACCAATAATTTAAAGTTTCCTCTTGCATATTATTTAGTCGAATTAAAGAACTACAGAAAGGGTAGAACTAGAATGTCGCAATCTTGAAATTTTTTGATAGTTTAATTACTCTGTAGGTCCCTAAACTATTTGAGAATTTTTAAATAGGTCTCTAAACTAAAAAAAGTTGTAATTAGGTCCCTGAACTAATATAGTATTTTTAATTAGGTCCTTCCGTTATATGACCGCTAGTCAATGGTTAGTCAATGCTACCATGTAGTGCGACATGTATCCACTTACTTTCCATGTCCTTATTATTTTAAATATTATATTCTATTGAAAATAAATAGAAACAATTTCCGAATTTCATTGCTTCACGTCAAACCTATAAGTCTATAACTCATGTTCCTTCCCCTTTACTGCCTGCCGCTTCATTTCCCTGTTCGCGTCGCCAACCGAAACAGGACCAAGATAACCTGCTTGCTGCTAATCAGAAGAAACCTAGTGATATCATCCGATACTTGTTGCAAACAAAAGCTCTTAAAACGTGACATTAAAGAAGATGAACAATTCATATTGCACCATTTTAACTACCTATTGCTAAAATGGAAGGCATGTTGCAGAAGTAGTATATGGTTTTTCGTGTGTACAAAGCTTCGTCTAAAAAAATCATTGGGTACAGGTGTTGTTCCAGAGTAGTGTTGTATCCGTTGGATTTTAAGAAAAACACATTGGTGCCGTTTGAGAGTTACGTATCAGCTGGAAATTTGAGAAATATCAATTAGAAATTAAGGACCAAGGGTTATGATGATAAACAACAAAGCATTTATGAAAGGTTGGAGGTTGATGGTGGGTCTCCTTCAATTTTCACAAGAAGGAACAAGGTTTTTGTGGTGCCGTTTTGGTTGGCAAGACGAAGGAGGGAAGGAACAGAGGTGATCGGTTTGATCGTGGGAGCAGTGAAATTGAGAATTTAGTTCCTATTTTTTTTTTGTCAAATAGGATATAAGATATAATATTTAAAATAATAATAATGATGTGGAAACTAAGTGGATGACATGTCACACTACACATCAGCATTGACTAACCATTGACTAACAGTCATGTAAAGGAAGGACCTAATTAAAAATACTATATTAGTTTAGGGACCTAATTACAACTTTTTTTAGTTTAAGGACCTATTTAAAAATTCCCAAATAATTTAGGGACCTACAGAGTAATTAAACTTTTTTGATTTAGCATCATAAGTAGCAATATATATCCTTAAGTTGATCTATTAGAATACTCCTTACCCGATGCCTCAAAAAGTGAATGACTTTCAAGCAAACGTGATGGCTTGTCATATATTCCTTTGCAAAGCCTGCCAAAAACATCAAATGTCCCACAACTCATTATTCTTCAAATCTAACTATGAATATTAACTATATATATATATATATATATATATATATATATATATATATAATATCACATAATTTAACGGTACGATTGCTAAATTTATGAGTATATAATTGATATTTATTGTTAGTGTAAAGATTTTTAATACAGTAAATCAATAATAATTCATGGTATTCTTTTTGGTAAAATAAGAACTCATGCTATGCGTGACTTTTAAGATAACTATGACTAGATAAAAGTCCGTCATTTTTATGATGTATCAATTTCTAATTAATTGTTAATGTAAAATATTTTTACACTAATTAAATTCAAATTTTGTTTCCTACATAGAAGTTATTAATAGCTGTAAGAAATTTTATTGTTATTAAGTTTTTTATGAACAAATATAACATAAAACATACCTGCATCTATGACTAAAACCTTGTCACAGTCCATAACTGTTGGTATTCTGTGGGCAATGCTAATAATTGTACGATCTGCAAAGTCCTCTCTAATGATCTTCTGTATCATAGCATCCGTTTGTGAATCAACGGATGCTGTTGCCTCATCCGTGAATAATATTTTGCTACCTTTTAACATGATCCTTCCCAAGCACAGAAGTTGCCTTATGGTCCAATTGTCTCCACCATCAACCACTATGAAAATTGTATAGTAAATTGCTATTAGCTCACATTTACATACACAGAAGGAATAAAAACATTACATAGAATTAGAAATAATAGTATCTAGTGTTATTAAACTCAGACCGACCTAGTTTGTCTCATTGAGACCTGATGCTATGACCAGTTCAAGCGTCTCTTTAAATCAAACGGGCATCAAATCCGATGGAATATAATCGATTTTGTACCTAACTCGGTGACCCACCCAGTCTACCTGACTCGGAGCTGGTTGTGTAGTTTTGTTTAGAGGAAACTTTCAAATTGGTCCGTCAACTATTATCTAATCTTCAATTTAGTCTCTAAACTATAAAAATAAAATAAATAGTCCTTAAAAAATATAAATTCATCTATTTATTAACCTTAAAAAAATAAATAGTTGTTAAGCTACTCTAAATTTATCAATTTAGTCCCTGAACTATCCATCATCTTAGGGGTGTTTTCACAGATTGGATCGGTTTTGGGGGAAATAAAAAATCATCCAATCCAATCCAATCCAATCATTGCAGTTTTGTATTTCTATCATCCAATCGGTTTGGTTTGAAAATCAAATCCGATCCGATCCGATCTGATCTGATTTTACTTTGGTTTGAATTGGATTTGATTGGATTTCAATTTTTTATTCTCTAAAATCACTTACGATGCAAAATAAAAAATAAACATCTTTCATAACATCAAAAGATCACACATCATCAAAATAGCTATGTTTTAGAAAAATAACTAAATCATTACAAAAACTGTAAAATACATAGCCAAATCATCGAAGTAATAAAAATAAAATGTAAACAATAAGCGAGAAAAACATATAAAATGTGGGCAATATTGTAATAACATTTATATTATTAATTACATAACTTATATAGATTGGATCGATTTGGATTGGATCGATTCCATGTGATGGAACCAAAAACTGATCAAATCCAAAATTTCGATTTTTTGTGGATTTGTTTTTTCGATTTGCTGTTTTTTAGGTTGGCCGCTACAGTTTCAAATGGATTGGATTAGTTATGAATACCCTACTTTATCTCTCTTATTTAGAAAGTAATTAAGAGACTAAATTACTACATTACAAGTAATTAAGAGACTAAATTAGAGAGACGAATAAATTAGAGAGTGATGGTTGAAGCACACTTGTTGAAGATTTAGGGCTCGTTTGGATGAACTTATTTTTGAGCTTATGGAAAACAACTTACGAAGATAAATAAGTTTTGATGTTAGCCCATAAGTTCTCACTAACAAAAGTTATATCTCCATAAGTTGCTTTTCCATAAACTACATTGACAAACTTATAAATAATACAAAAAAACTTATTTATTTGCGTAAGCTGTTTTTTATAAGCTCAAAATAAGCTCTATCCATACGGGCTTACTCTTTTTTAAATGAAGCAGAAAACGTCACCCTTTTTGAAGTTTCGCTCCCTAAACTGGAAACTTTTTTGAAAAAAAAACGATGGCCACGAAGCTCCGCAGCACCGCTCGCAGTTGCCCGTCGCCGCTCCACGTCACAGCATCGCAGCTCTGTGCTGTTGTTCCATTCCCGTGCTCCATCGCAGATTTGTGCAGGTCAGCTTATGTTTCATTTCTTCACGTTTTTTCTTGTTTAACAGATTTGTGCAAAGTCCAAACACTATTTTTTAATTTGTAGTTTTTAGTTTTTAGTTTATGGTTTAGTTACTGATTACTGATTTATGATCTTGTTTGCAAACACTAATTTCTTCACGTTCTTGTTTAGTTACTGGTTTGTATAACAAATTTCTTCAAGTTTCTAATTTTCGTTTAGTTACTGATTTATGTTCTTTAATTTTTAGTTTAGTTACTGATCTGTTTAATTCGTTAAGTTACGATTAATTTGATAGCTTTGTGATATATGGATTTATACATGTCATGCCGATTTTTATCAGTTTTTAATAGTGTCACGGATCATGCGGTTCAGCCGGTGACCCGACGCTCCGACTATTGACCTAGTACCCGGGCCGGGTTGGTTTTTAATAACTATGATAGTTCTAAAGCAATTCTTTTTAACCACATTAGATTAAAGTATTGGAAAAGTAGATTTATGAGAAGAGTTTAGTTAAGACCTAGAGCTTCAAGTTTCTCAGGCTTTGCAGCCACCACCACGTCTTTCAATTGGCAGCGCTCAAGACTCTGCACCAACAAAAATACACATTGAGTTATTAGATATGGAAAGCATAAATTATTAATTGAATTGCACTTATTGATGCAACATATTCTTCTCCCTTTTCCCTTTTCCCTTTTCCGTTGTCCTGTGCACAAACATAGGCATAAATGAGCAATTCCTGCATGAGCACTGTTTAGTTGAGTTTATCTTACTAATTGAGTATTTGTATAAGTCTTTGAGAGAGTTTATGAAATACCGAAATAGACATAAGTTGTTTTTTTTACTTATTTTCATAAGTTATGAAACACCGAAATAGACATGGACATTGGAAATGATACAGACACATACATAAACACCGATAATAATTTGAATAAATAGAAGTGATTGAAGTGTCGGACACATGACACGTCTTCAATTTGAAGTATCGGTGCTACATAGTCATAAGTTCCCAACGATAGCTTTTAATTATAACCTATATTTGGCTTATTCCAGAGTTTTGCCTCATTTCCTTAGATTATAGAGCCAAATGGTAACCAACTTAAATATAAGCACTTTATTGAATAAGTAATTCCAATTTTGTTCAAACAACCCCCATAATATATCTTAAACTTATGACTAGTTGTGTTAATAGGCTACATGCTCGTGCAGGGATTTCTAAACCAAAAAATACAAAGGATTTTGACTCAAAATAAAACAAACTAGATAATGGAGTGTATACCTTCCAAATTTCTTCTTCTGAATATAATCCAAGGGGATCAATGTTGCTTCTTATTGTTCCTTGAAAGAGAACAGGTTCTTGTGGAATAATTCCAAAACGAGACCTCAAATCATGAAGGCCAACAGTAGAAATGTTGATACCATCAATGATTATTTTCGCAACTGAAGGCTCAATCAACCTAAATAGCACTTGGATGAGGGTTGATTTTCCACTCCCGTACGCCCAACAACACCAACCTTTTCTCCTCCTTGAATGTTAAGAGAGATTCCCTTAATAACTAGAGGTGTATTTGGCCTATACCGAACCTGCTCACACCATTTAATAACCAAGCCACTGACGATGTCACCATGAGTACTATTCCCCACCATCCAAATGCTTCAGTGAAATAGTGTTTGTATACTTTAAGGTTCACACGACCAGTTTCTCTTTCCTCATCTTCAATGAGCTTTGATGCACCCTTATCATCAGACTTGGATTGATTTTCTGTGCTTTCTTTTTCTTTTGAAGGGATGCGAGCTAGTTTTGGAGATTGAGAAGAATCATCACCACCTTTATCACTTGTTTCTGCAATCTCCATTGAAGATTCATGAGCAGCCACAAGTGCACCAAAATCCAGGCCAGCTTTACTAAGTTCATCATACTTTCCAGTTTGCACTATTCTCCCTTCTCACATCACCTTTAAAATTGGCCATAGGTAATCAGAGCTTGGATATGGAAACTTCGCTAGAGTGAATAACCAATTTAATCGTTAAAGTTAAAAGGATAATGTAATTTGGTCCTTAGAATTAACAAAATTTCAAAATGATTAAGATGAAAAAGCCTCCTTATATTTCAGGGACAATTTTCTAAAATCATGAAAATAAATCTCCTAATAACAGGTATATGTATTAGATAGGAGTAAAATATGTATATGTATAATTCAATTTGGTTTCTTTCCTTTCTTGATGAAAGCCTGATAGAGTGCATATATACTCCTTTTGAATAAGATCTACTACAGCGTGAGTACTATAATTATTAGTACGCTAACTTGGGCGAAATTGAACCATCATTAACAGAAATCTCAAACATTTTTTTAGGGACTTGTGAGCATAGACGTACCATTATAGTGTGAACATTATGCAAGAAGTCAATTTGGTGGGTTACAAGTAAAACAGTCTTATCTTTGAGAGTTCCCATGATACATTCCTGCAATGAAACAGAAAATCAGGAACGCCATCATTTGTGATTGTATTAGAAATTTAGAGGTAAAAATTCATTTAAATTCTGCTCTGTTAAACAGTTTTTTTTATCTTACAAGAAACTTGAAAATGGAGCTATAGTATTCAGCAATGCATGTAAGTTAGTTACCTTAAAAATAAATGATCCTGTTTGGGCATCAACAGCACTGAATACATCATCAAGGAGATAGATGTCACAGTCCTGATATACAGCTCTAGCGAGTTGTATCCGTTGCTTCTGGCCACCACTGAGGTTAATACCGCGCTCTCCAATCTCAGTTTGGTCTCCATGTTCCATCATTTCTAGATCATTTTCCAGGCAGCACACCCTTATAGCTTCCATGTACTTCTCCCTGTTCATTGGTAAACCAAACAATATATTTTCTTGGATGGTTTCATTCTGAATTCATGATGTCTGTGCTACATAAGCTGTTCTCCCGCAAACTCTTACCTGTAATATCTTACAAGTAATGGTAAGATAAAGTAAATTTTCACCGCAGACATTCACAAATCAATAAAATATCTTCAAATACACTTGAAAAGCATAATGATGAATTCTTGTAACCAAAAAGTTTCACAACTGAGAGCTTACTAATAGATATATTTGGTACTAATTTGGTCTCTCCCGTTCAAGAGAATAGGTGATGAATGATTAACAGTTTATAATTATTATGTTAACATGGGAAAAAATTCAAGTGTCTAGCATTATGCAATGTCAAGGTTTAAAATTGTGGTTGTAATTGCAGCTGCAGCTAAAGCAAATGCGCCCTTAAAATGTAGGTGAGTCCCAAGCAAACATACCTTTCCTGAGATATTGAACATTTAACCTAACACAGAAGCCAGCAATGAAGACTTTCCTGACCCAACACAGTTCCAACAACTGCAGCATGTTCCCCTTTCTTAATTTCCAACTCCTCAACTCTCAGGTCTTCATTCTCTTCCTTATCATCCTAAGAGAATTTCCCATCTTTTATCTCTATAGCTATATCACCCTCACAATTTTCCTCTCTTTCCACTGCATTCTCATCCATTTCTTTACTCATCATGAACTCATCCAACCTCCCCAGAGAAATCACTGCTTGAGAAATCTGGATAAGAGTCTGTGGGAAAGCTCTCACAGGCTCTTGAAGTATCTTGATCACTGAAGTTATTGTGAACACAGTGCCAGCATTCAATGGAATCCCCAAAAATGTTGCAGTTCCAAAGGTAAGAACAGTTATTGCCAATGGACCAGTAGCCAAAACTCCCATGTTAACAGCAAAGTAGTACAATAACTTTCCAATCCAACCATGTTCAGCTTCGCGAAACTGTCGAATTTTGTTGCCGAAATATTCCTCCCATGCTTGGAACTTAATCACGCGCATGTTGTTCAGCAACTCATTTGTTGCCTTCATCCTCAAGTCATGGCTCATCATTATCTTAAACTGAAAACTGTTGGTGCTCTTGGTGCGATAGAGAGCGAAGATTAACAGAAAGGAAATTCCAAGCAGTGATGCAACTACAGATAAACTAACATAGTAATACATGAGGGCCACTGCTGCAGCAACTTGTAATGGCATCATCCATATTGGATGAAACTGCATCATCATATCTGAGAGTTGTTGCGCATCAACAGCCATGTGGTTCACAATCTGACCGGTCCCATGAGCTTGCCTCGAAGAACTCGACAACCTCAAGCCCTTCTTGTACACAGAAGTGATGATGCTGGAACGAATAAGCATGCCGAGTTTCTGAGAGTGGAAATTGAATTGATGCACAGATAGGACTTCAACTGATTTTGCTGCAAAAAGGATCAATATCAAAACAATACCTTCATTAGTAGTGCTGTCTTTCCTTGATGTGAAGTCAACAAAACTCTGAATCAGGATTGGACCAATGAACATAACTAGCAGCCTAATGATTGTAAGGAAGCCGGTGAATGTTATGTGTTTCCAAAAGCACCTAAATAAGGTAATTCCAACTGGGTGCTTGCTGCTTTCCTCTGGTTTTGGCCAGTTGCTTTGAAACAGCTCTGACATCTTTTCTGCTTTGAATTCTATAGGGAGTTAGGGAACATCTTCAAGTTCAAGGGGTTTTTTGTACCCTTTATTAATCAAAGGGTTCATCCAAAACCACACTGTTTTAGATAAAAATGAAGCATTAGCATAAGGACTCAAAGTCCTATCAATCAACTGATATGTTGCTACCACATCAGATATTCTGATCACATGAATCCCTGATGACCCTTTAATGGCTATAACAAAAAAGAACAAAGATAATGGAAGATTAACCAGTGAGAATATATCATCTATTCTCAAACTAAGCTCCAACCAAGCTTCATCAGCAGTTACAAAGCGAAAAATAGCTGAAGCAGCAAGCAAGCAAGCAACCACAAAGTTTGCTATCCAGTAGATTCTTATCGACAAAGGGTGTTTTGTAGCTTTGAACTTCTTCTTATGTACCATTAGAATCACTATCACTATGTTGACTATTGCTTGAAACAACCGAAACAGTGCCTCTATTTGTTTCCATGAAGCAAAGTTGGTTTGAGTGAAAGCCAAGATTCCTAGAACAGTATAAACTATAGCCAATAAAAAGGTTACCAACAAGGGTAGTTTGAACCAGAAGGTAACTCTATAGTCCGAGTCCTTCTCCTGCAAAAGGGGTTTGGTGATGGAGGGAGTAGAGTTGGTATTAGAAGTGAACCGGCAGTAGAGTTTGTGAGCTGCAAAGGCTACGAGGGAGAGCAAAAATAAGAAATCAATAGCAGAAAGAAGAAGTCTCTGAGGACATGGAGATAAGAAGATAAACTTTAACCACTGAACTATGAGTTGTGGTGTAGGGGAAGATGAATCTATAGTCAACAGGGTACATGAAGGTGAGGTAAGCCAAGAAGAAAAAGAAGACATGTTGAAAAGATTATGGTGTTTGTGTTGCACTTGCACCTAGAAAAAATGTAATAACTTATCAGGAATTGGTGTAACTGTAACCTGCTAAGGAGATTTCATACATGATTATGATGAAGGAAGAGAATAGATGCTATTGTTCTCATGATATGAACAAAAGAAAGAAGTACTATTGACATGGAGATATTAGTATGGGTTCTCATGATGAAGGAAGAGAATAGATGCTATTGTTTCCACCAACGACTATATCTCTCCTTTGGAAGTCTTCTTATTCTTAATGTAAGCTTATTTTCCCCGTTGGTTATTGTACTTTACATCTCTCTCTCCCTCTCCCTCTCTCTCTCGCCCTCCCCCTTAGTCTCTAACCAAGCCCTTAGTCTTTCAACGTCTCTTTTGTTAGTAATTTCATGGACAAAATTGACTATCAATAAATACATCTGGAGATATATTTATAATTTGATTTGAAAGACTATAATAACGACACCTCACACATTTAGAGACTAAAAGAGTTCAACTCAAAGGGTTGGTATAGTGGAGCATGACAGGAGTTGTATCCGAGAAGTCTCGAGTTCAACTCCCAACTAGTCCCCTTGGGGTGAGGTAAATGTAATTACTTTTGTAAGGTACCTTAGACTGAGGCACCATCCCCTCACCCTAAATTTTTTGTAACAAAAAAAGAGACTAAAAAGACTTCTTTACCCTTAAAATTGTGAGTGGGTTCCATAACTTCCACTCCTTTACCATATGTCCATACTCCTATTGATTTAAGGGTCGTACTTCGTCCAACCCCCCTCTACTCGGTGGACACTCCCAAAATACCCTCACGGGGAAAAACCCCCCACACTGCATTTTAACTGGTTCGGCGCACGGTTGGCCGAACTGGTTCGAACGTGGTGCCGCCGAACCAGTTAAAAAGGGGGGTGTATGTGTGTTTGTGTATGGTTTGGTGGCACCATGTCCGAACCGGTTCGGACGACCGTGCGCCGAACCATTGTTGGATCACAGGACTCATTAATGGTATTTTGGTCTTTTCATACGTATTAAGGGTGTCTACTGAGTAGCTAGGGGGTTGGACGAAGTATGGGCCTTGATTTAAAATTGCCCAGCCCACGTGCTTAGTGCAGTGAAACAAAACATCACCACCACATATGAAAACATTTAATATTTATTACATTATTCTAACAATTCAAGTTGCAGAAAATAAGCTACTTGATATATAATTGTTTTAAAATATAAACTCAACTGAAATTATCTAAAACTGTGTTAACATATGATAAATTGATTTTGATTATTGATAATTCATTTATGCATTCTTTAGGAGTGATATAATGGTTAAACTTAAGAAAGTTTGTGCATTTTTCAAGACGAATTAGCTTCCAAAAAATACAAAAATTGTATAGCTTCAACATTGACAAATTGTATATTCATTGTATATAGCTTCAATAAAGATGAATTTCTTGGTGGCAATATGATGGTTTATGTAGAAAAAGAAGTAGTTGAACGTTTTAGCTCTGATTCAATTATTAATGATTTCAGATCTTTAAGAACAATGAGCAACACTTTAGTTCTAGGTACATCTCCTTTTATATATTATATTTTTTTTGCATTGATGTTATTTTGAATTGTATAAAATTATATTTTGCTTTTACGAATTGCAATTATAATATTTTTGTTAGTAGTTATCACTCTCCTTGATATTTTGAGTAAGCTTCGCCATTGGACGAAAAGGCAAACACCACCCATAAATTCAAACGCACAGAGGTCGGCACAACCCGTAAATGCACACGCACAGAGACCAACACACATACATTTTTTTTGGTTTAAAACTATTGATACCTTTTTTCTACTTTCAAAAAAACCTATTGATAAATTTTACCTTTAAAGAAGCTATTGCAATTTTTCATTTTCCAGTGTCAAAATAATTAGGTTTAAATATTCGTTCGGTCCCTGTAAATACACACACAATCCAAATAGGCCCCTGTAAAAAAAACTTTAAAAAGACCCTTGCAAATATAAATTTGTTTACGGTCAAGCCCCTCGGTCAGTTTTCCATCCAAAAAAAACTTTAAAATAATAATAATAAATGCCACGTATCATCATCTCATTGGACCATTATGCCACGTGTCATAGGATGCCACGTCATCATCACATGTCACCATGTGCCACGTCAGCAACCAATGGATGGTTTCCACGTGGCACCTCACATGGCAATGAAAAGAATAGTGAGTTACCTAAAAAATTAAAGATTTTGGCACAAGTGGGGATTGAACCCAATCCTTGATGTGGCGTACAACAAGAAGTACCACCAGGCTACATGATACTTTTTGTAAACATTGCCAAGAACTAGTATTTAATATGAATCAAAACATTGGGTAATAAAAAAAGTATTGTTTATCTTCCTCACCCAGCAACTCAAAACGGGTCACGATAAACCAGGTTTTGACCCAACTTGATCTCTCACTTTAAGCAAATATAATCCACGATTTTAAGCAACTAGAATTCGTATGGCATAATTGATCTGTTCCTTAGATGTCCTTGCTTGCTGTTTTCCAGGTCTCAGATCTCTGTATGCCTTGGTCGTTCAGCTAGCTCTGCTCCAGCGGGCGGGTGTACCTGCGATAACACTCCGACGCCCAAGTCAGGAATGGACGAGCAAAAAGATAGGTATTGATGAACAGTGTGTACCTGACAACTGACGCAATGAATGCTTAAATAGTGAGCGTGAGTCGTGCTCGGCCGTTGGATGGACGTACGGACAGATCAGGGCCGTTGATGCGGTTCCTTGCTTTGTGCCCCACGGTTGGGCCGATCTAGCGCCAGAGCACTGGATAGTGGGCTTCGGCCCACTCCAGAACAGTTGCCCCCCAAGCCAAGGTCGCTCATGTGGCGGGCGTAGGCTTGTTTTATGATCGTTTCTGATTCGCGGTGGGCTTCGCTTACGCTCGCATGATACGTGGCTCCTGTCAGGAAGTGACGTTTCGATTTTCCGTAGGGATCATTAATGGTGTCTCGAATTCTGAAAAAGGTGGCGCTTTGTCATGATGGCGGTCTGGTTTTCAAGACGTGTGCAAGTGAGGGGTCGTGTCGTTTGGCTTGCTTGCTTTCCAATCCTTATAAATATGTTGCCCCCTCTCCTTCTCAGTTTCCACTTTTGTTGTCGGAGCTCAAAAAACGGTCACAAACTCTTAGACCGATCAAAAAGCTTGCTTCTTTATTCTGGCCAGGTGTTTACCCGTGCATGAGTTTCAACTCAGGCGGTCTTATTCTTCTGGTCGATTGATTTTATTCATCAAGGAGTATACCACCCTTAGACCGAACTTCTCTCCCACTCCAGGTATGCCCTTTTCGTCTTGTTTATTTTGGCTAATTTTGCTTGCATAGGGCGAGGAGGGGGCGTCAGGCTCGGGGTCGATCTTGTCGCCCCCTTCGGCAACTCATCGTTTAGGGTGAGCCTGACTTTCCTTCTCCTCACAGGTCAACGCAGTGGCGCGAACAAAGAAAACTGCGAGAATTTCTGGTCGTCTACCTGCGAGTATGGCTGAGCATGCTCACTCCGGAGATGTCGGCCCGAGCGGGTTCCCATCTGAGACCTTTTCTTCTACCGATTTTTCTTCTTCATCGTCCTCCGGACGCTCGTCAAACACGGTTGATACCGTCCAGTCTCCTCGAATGAATCCTTCGCCCCCTCCGGTTCCAGTCAACGAGGTACTGCCCGAAGAGCACGATTGGAGGGGTAGGGTTGATGTCGACCGCTCCTGGATATCCTCCGCTATAATCAACGAACGCTCTGTCTTCCCCCCTGGTGATGAGGTGTTACCTCTCTTCACCAAGTTGATAGGTTACGGTGATCAGGAATGGCGAGCGGAGGGCGTAAGACCTGACGAGCATGCTGCCGTAATCCCGAATTCTTTAAAATTTATCATGTATTCCAACGTTCTCCGTGATTTGAGGGTGCGACCTCCCTTTACATTTTTCCAGAGGCGCGTCTTAAGGACTCTTGGTGTTGCCCCTTCTCAACTTCATTTTAATGCTTGGGCGCTGGTTAAGTCGTTCGAGGTAATAATGGCCGCTCTTGATCGGGAGGTAAATTGCCGTCTTTTCTTCTCCTTGTTTGACGTTAGTCGCACAGTGGAGATGAGGAGCGAACCCAGGCGATGGGAGCAAGTTTCCTTGAAGGGACGGAAGAACATGATCAGGCTCTTTAAGCCATTTTGCGAATCGGTAAAAACTTGGAGGCACGCTTTCCTCTGGGTCGTTCCTGTTAATGATCGTGCTAAGGCAATGGTGGGAACCGTGGATGACGAAGGCCGCGTTTCCTCAATGAAGTTTCCTCTAGGTTGGTCGCACTCACACTACGATCGCGACACAATCCATTATCGGCATCAAAGGAGGCTGAGCGACTATGATCTTGAGAGTATTCAGATGTTAGAGACCTTGGTTACTTGGCTGCCAGAAGGAGTCATCCCCTGCAATAAATTCGCTTGTCTCCGGACATCCGAGCAAGCGGAAAACAAACTTGGTGTGCCTTTATTTTCGTTTTTACTTTAATCGTGCTTTATTTGCCCTGCCTCATAACTCATCTTTTTGCTTTTTCAGCTGAAATGACGGGCATTGGTTTTGAAGCTCTTTTGGCGAAGACAAAGTCAAGGAAGCAGAAGAAGGTGTCCTTTGCCTCTTCGTCCCAACCATCTCGTGCTGAAGGCGATCATAGACCTACTGGGGGCGATCAAGGAACACACTTATCTTCCAAAAAGAGAGATCGGGCTCAAGGTCCTCTGGACGCTATTCCGATCGACCTTGATCCTTCTCAAAAAAGAAGAGAGGTATCAAGAAGGTCGTCTTTGGATTTGGACGATCTCAAGGATGTGGATTTTGAACGTTTGAAGGCCGATCCCCTCCTCTTCGTAGCCGACATTGCCCAAGCAGCTTCTCAAAAGCTTGCTCGTTACAAATCTGAGGAGGCCGGCCGCCAAGCAGGTATGCGCTTACTTCACAGAAACTTGTGGTTGGAGGGTGATCTTCTGGATAAAACTGACAAGTATAAGTCCGCTCTTGGACATATTACAGATTTGCGAGGAGAACTCGAGAGCACCAAAAAGAAACTAGAGGATGCTGAGGTCGCCCTCCAACCCACGAAGGATGCACTTGGCGCAGTTACTGCCGAGCGTGATGCGGCCATGACAGCCAAGGTAGATGCTGAGGTCAAACTTGCCAACGCTACTGCCGGTTTGGCCGAGCAGTCTACCAAGGTTATACAGCTGGAGGAGCGGGTGGTCGGTCTTGAGGAGAGTCTGAAGGCCGTCGAAGGCGAGCGTGATCAGGCGAGGGGCGACCTGGAGGCCCTGGAAGACATGACCATCTCTATTGCTAGCGGGCGTTTCGAAGAGGCCGTAGCTCAGATTCGGTATTGTTACCCATCGCTGGAGATTAACACAGAGATAGTGAACAACGACCACTTCCTGAAAAACGGGCAAATCGTTCGCCTCGCGGAGAAAGACGACGATGGGAACGTCATCCAAGAGGAGACGATCGTCTATCGTCGCCCTGAATGAGCTACTCCCTTTGTACTCGTCCGTTTGGACTTTGATTGTCTTTGTCTTCCTTTTTCAAGAATGTATCGTTTTTTGCTTTGGGGGTCTCGTGGCCGTCCTTTACTTGTAATCACCAAATACCCCGGTTTTCTCCGGGTAACTTTTAATGTTTAAACCTCTTTGTCATAATCGTTTATTTAGATTTCTGCTTTATCTAACTATTGAATTCTTCATGTTCGTATGGGTCGGTCTAAGCTCGCGAAGCTACCTGCAAACAGCTTACCAAGTTTCTACTTTAGATTTAGCTCGTTTGCAAGCGAATTCAGACTTAAGGTCGCTTAAGTTCGACCCTTGGCAGTTTATCAAACTCGGTTTGAACTTAACTCGCCTTCGGGTTTGTTCGTTATTGGATGGATCAATCACCATAATCAAGAATTTAAGAAATTCCTCGTCATTCTATTGACGGACGAGCGGGCCTCAATAAAAAACCCCGTAGGGAAAAAGAGTGTCCCGCCCGTTTTGATTTTTATTCATCATTTAACTGGAAACATGACATTCTTTTATCTATTACATGGCATCAAGTGAAATATCTTCTAAGGTTTGTTGCATTCCAAGTGTTTGCAATCATCCCTCCACCCATGGTTTTTAAGATATATGCTCCTTTGCCCGTCTTGGCAGCTACTCTGTAGGGTCCTTCCCAAGTTGGGGCTAGCTTGCCCTGGCCAGCATTCTTCTGACCGATATCTGCCTTTCTTAGGACGAGCTGTCCCACTTCAAACGATCTAGGAACGACCTTGGCGTTGTGTCTTGTGGCCATGTTCTGTTTGACCAACGTCTCTTTGAGTGCTGCTTTGTGCCGCAGTTCTTCCACTAGGTCAAGCTCTTCTCTCGTTGCCTGCTCGTTTTCGGACGGCTGTAGAGGGTTAGCCGTTCTCCAAGTCAACTCTCCCATTTCCACAGGGATCAGTGCGTCTGTTCCATAGACCATCCTGAAAGGGGGCTCTCCCGTGGTTGAGTGTGGCGTGGTTCTATACGCCCATAGCACAGAGGGAAGCTCTTCTGCCCACCTTCCCTTGGCTTCATCCAGTCTTCTCTTTAGCCCCCTTAGGATGACTCTGTTGGCCGCCTCCACCTGCCCGTTTGTTTGCGGGTGTTCGACCGACGTAAAACGCTGTTTTACGCCTAGTTCGATTAGAGTTTCTTGGAAATGTCGGTCCGTGAATTGCGTGCCGTTGTCTGACACGATGACTTCGGGAATCCCAAACCGTACCAAGATGTTTCTTTTGACGAACTTTAGACAATTCTTCGAAGTGATTTTGGCTAAGGGCTCGGCCTCGATCCATTTTGTGAAGTAGTCCACTGCGACGATCAGAAATTTAAACTGACCAGGGGCGAGGGAAAAGGGTCCTAACAGGTCGATTCCCCACCATGAAAACGGCCATGGAGAAGTCAAACAGTTGAGCTCGGTTGGAGGTGCAACGTGGGTATCTGCGTGCCTCTGGCACTTGTCACATTTCTTGACTAGGTCTTTCGCGTCTGCCTCCATCGTGGGCCAGAAGTAGCCCGCTCTTAAAGCCTTCTTTGCCAAAGCTCGTGAACCCAAGTGGTTCCCGCAGATTCCTTCATGAATCTCCTTCAACACATAGGCCGCTTCTGCTGGGAGGAGGCACTTGAGCAGGGGCATGGTGAACCCTCTCCTATAGAGTTGCTCGTTAATTATTGAGTACGACGATGCTCGCCTGCGAACGAGAGCTGCTTCTTTTGGGTCGCTGGGTTCCTCCCCGTTCTTTATGTAGTTAAAGATGGGGGCGATCCAGGAAGGCGTTGATTCGATCGTACATATCTCTGCTCCTAAGGCCGTATCTAACCTCACACTTGGTTGAGATAGGACTTTTTGTATTACGCTTCTATGGTTACCATTTTTCTTGGTGCTCGCTAGTTTGGACAAGATGTCCGCCCTAGCGTTTTCTGACCTTGGGACGTGCTTGACTTCAGCATGCTCGAACTTCTTCATCAACTCTTTGACCTTCGCTAAATATTTCTGGAGTGTCTCGTCTTTGGCTAAAAAGACGTCTTTGATCTGGGAGACCGCTAGAAGTGAGTCTGATCGAAGCTCCACCCTTTTGACTTGCATCTCTAAAGCGAGCAAAAGCCCAGCGATGCAGGCCTCGTATTCGGCCTGATTGTTAGAAGTTGGGAACGAGAAGGCCAAGGAGACTTCAATGGTCGTCCCTTCTTCATTTTCAAGAATTAAGCCCGCTCCGCTGCCTTTACCATTGGACGATCCGTCAACGTGCAAAGTCCATGAGTTCTGAACTGGGTTTTCTGACCCTGGGGTTAATTCTGCGATAAAATCGGCTAAGACTTGTGCTTTTGCAGACGATCTAGGTTCATACTTTATTCCGAATTCTGATAATTCTACAGCCCATTTGATCATTCTGCCCGCTAGATCTGGGCTATGCAAGATTTGCCTAATGGGTTGGTCGGTGCGTAAGGTGATCTGGTGGGCCACAAAGTATGGTCTCAACCTTCGGGCTGAGACAATCAATGCCAGAGCCAATTTCTCAATCCTCTGATATCTTAGCTCGGGTCCTTGCATAACTTTGCTGACAAAGTAGATTGGATTCTGTTTCGCTCCTTCTTCTCGTACCAAGACGGCAGCCAAAGCCTCGTCCGTGATGGACAAGTACAAATAAAGAGTTTCCCCAGGTTCGGGAGTCGTCAAAATTGGAGGTTCTGCCAGAGATGTCTTCAATTGTTCGAGGGCCTGGTCGCACTCGGGCGTCCATTCAAATGTGGTCTCTTTTTTCAACAATTTAAACAAGGGCAAAGACTTGCTTGCTGCCTTTGAGATAAAACGAGAGAGAGCGGCCACCATACCATTGAGTTTCTGTATTTCTTTTTTGGTCGTCGGTGGTCTCATCTCAGTCACTGCTCTACATTTGTCTGGGTTGGCTTCAATTCCTCTTTCTGTGAGATGGAAACCAAGGAATTTGCCCGCTCTAACCCCAAAAGTGCATTTTTCTGGGTTGAACCTTAACGAATTCTTTCTGGCTTCTTTGAATACTTCTTTCAAGTCGTTTACATGGGTTTGGTCCTGCTTGGTTTTGACAATCATATCGTCCAAATACACTTCCACCGTTTGCCCTATCTGATCCTGAAAGACATGGTTCATCATGCGCTGGTAGGTCGCTCCAGCGTTCTTCAATCCAAATGGCATGACCGTGTAACAGAAGTTCCCCTTGTCCGTCATAAATGCGGTCTTCTCTTGATCTGGTGGGTGCATGGCAATCTGATTGTACCCGGAATAGGCGTCCAAGAAAGACAGGATCTTGTATCCACTTGCATTATCGACAAGACGATCGACACTTGGGACGGGAAAAGCATCCTTCGGGCATGCTCGGTTGAGATCGGTGTAGTCCACGCACATCCTCCACTTTCCATTCGCCTTCTTGACCAAGACGACATTGGATAACCACGTGGTGTATTTTATTTCTTTAATGAACCCTGCTTCGAGCAGGTCTTCAACGGCTTTGCATGCTGCTCGAGCTTTTTCTTCCTTCTGAACTCTTCTTTTTTGAGCCACCCATTTTACTCCCGGGTCCACAGCTAAGTGGTGGCAGGCTACTTGGGGTGGGATACCGGGCATGTCGGCCGTACTCCAAGCGAACAGGTCCGCATGATCCTTCAGACATTGAACGAGCTCATCCCGAACCTCAGGGGGAAGGTTTTTCCCTATTTTGATCGTTTTCCCCGGGTCGTCACCTAGCATGATGCGATAGAATTCCCCGTCTGGTTCAGGTCGCTTGATTCGTTTCTTTAGCTCTTTAGTCAGAAGATCGTCCTCTTCTTCTTCTTCGCTATCAGGGTCATAGCGGGCATCTAGGTCGGCCAGGTTAACTTGCCCGCTGCTTTTCATTTCTTTCTCTATTTCTAACGCTACGCTTTTCCCTTTTTCTTTAAGCCCCAAAAGAAAAACTCGCTTGGCGGACAACAAGTCTGCCTGGATGGTGGAAACTTCCCCAGCTTTGGTGTAGAATTTCATTTTCAAGTGGACGGTGGAGGGCACTGCTTCCAAACGGGCAAGGGTTGGTCTACCAATGATGCATTGATACACGGACTTACAGGGTAACACAATGAAATCCGTCCTGACAGTCCTACAGAGGGGATTCTCTATCGTGTCGTCCCCAAAAGTTACCATCAGCTCTATCCGTCCTATAGGAGTTGTTGAGGCTCCATTAAACCCGGTCAAGACCGTTCCTCTATACGGCCTCAGATCATCCTTTGAAATTTTTAGGACGTCCAAAAGGTCTTCAAATATTATGTCTGCTGAACTCCCTTGGTCCACCAATATTCTCCTAACCTCCGTGTTTGCCATTACTGCTACTATGACTAAGGGAACCTCGTAGTTGGGGGTTCCATCAATGAGATCCTTGTCTCCAAAGGAGATGGCTGGCCGCCCACTAAGTGGTCGTGGGGCCGAGGTCGAGGCAACGCTCATGATTTCGTCCCATCTCCTTTTGATCGATCTGTTGGTCGAGGCGTTGGTGGGGACTCCTCCCGAGATTACCATGGCGACTGGCCTCCCTCTTGACCTTCTCGTATCTACTGGGTCTTCATCATCGTCGCCCTCTTCTACGACTTTGATCGTTTCATTTGGCTCTGCTTTCCCTCTCTTAGGTGAACGTGCCACTTGCCTTTCTCGCGTTTCGCCGTTATCTCTTTTCACATATTGAGTCAATTTTCCTCTTCTGATTAGGGCCTCCACATCATCTTTAAGAGCCATGCAATTGTTGGTATCATGCCCGTTGCTCTTGTGGTATCTACAGTATTTTTTTGATGGGCGCTGCCCGTCTTTAAGCACGAGAGGTTCTGGTGGTTTAATATCCCTGAATTCGGTGTTCGCACATTCCGCCAATATGTTCGCGTACGAAGTGTTCAACTTGGTGCGCTCAGTGAACCTTTTGGCCTTATTTTCCTTGCTCGGGCGACTGCCGTTATACTCTTCCCTAATCCTTTGATCTTTTTCTGGTCGCGGGCGCTGACTCATGCCCGCCTCGGCGGCTTCTATGGCGGTCGTTCTTTCCTCGTAATTCATGAACCTTTGAGATCGCCTGAGGAACGTTTCCAGGTCCCTGGGAACGTGGAGTCCCACTTCTACTTCAAAACGAGTTCCTCTTAAGAGGCCTGTCCTTAGGAAAAACAACCTCTGGTTGTCGTCTAAGTTCCTGACTTGGTCGGCTTCTCGGTTGAACCTTTCCACATAACTCCTCAAAGACTCCTCCGGACCCTGTCTGATGGCGATCAGAACATCTTGGGACTTTGGTTTGACTCTAGAAGTTGTAAACCGAGCGGTGAACACCCTTGCCATCTGTTCCCAGGATGAAATGGTATTGGGTTTAAGCTCGGTGAACCAATCCAACGCTGACCCCTCTAAAGTAAGGGGAAAGATCTTGCATTTGACCGGCCCGGGCGCTCCTCGATACTTCATCATAATATCAAAGTGCTTTAAATGAGCGTCCGGGTCTTTCATGCCGTTGTACATCTTAAGGTCGGTTGGAGGCTTTTGCAAAGAGCGCGGGATGCGGAATTCGTCTATCTCTCTAGTATACGGTCCAAGTCCGGCGTCCCGCCTATCTTGACCGTAGTGTTTGGCGTAAGCTTTCGATCGATACGAGCACCGTTCGACAGATCGGCTTCGAGAACGGGCGGGCGAAACAGTCGAACCGTGGGAGGAACCTTCGTGCGACGATTCTTCGGGCCAGTAAGTATAATCAGTCGTGGACGGGGTTTTCCTTGGTGGGGTGGTCGCTCCTCCTCGTCCCCTCCTCGGGGGTGGAGATCGATGGACCAGCTGCCTTCGCGGAGGCGATCGATGGGCCCTTGAAGGGCATGCCCGCACGGTTGAAGCTCCCTCATGGTGAGGTCGTTGCTCTGGTGCAGTGTGCGCTCTCCTTGAGGCGATCTGATCTTCTAGGTATGTGAGGCGGTCATCATTGCGATTCAGAGCCTGATTACGGTCGCGCAGTAGTTCTCGGAGCTCTTGGACCAGGTCGGCGGGGAGTTCCACGGTAACTTGTTGTGCGGGGGTGGCGCTGATGCCTTCAACACCTGCCGGAGGTGGTCGAGTGGGGATTTCAGCCACACTTTGTAGACGAGCGGTGGCCCTTGGTCGGCCCCGAGCTGCCTTTGGTGGCATCCGTACGAGTGGTGGAAAGCGCGCGGGCTCCCACTGTGGTCGCCAATTGATCTGTTCCTTAGATGTCCTTGCTTGCTGTTTTCCAGGTCTCAGATCTCTGTATGCCTTGGTCGTTCAGCTAGCTCTGCTCCAGCGGGCGGGTGTACCTGCGATAACACTCCGACGCCCAAGTCAGGAATGGACGAGCAAAAAGATAGGTATTGATGAACAGTGTGTACCTGACAACTGACGCAATGAATGCTTAAATAGTGAGCGTGAGTCGTGCTCGGCCGTTGGATGGACGTACGGACAGATCAGGGCCGTTGATGCGGTTCCTTGCTTTGTGCCCCACGGTTGGGCCGATCTAGCGCCAGAGCACTGGATAGTGGGCTTCGGCCCACTCCAGAACAATAATCAAACAAAAGCCCTAAAGAAAATTACGAATTTTTTATTGAAAACGCAAGTGCAGATCTTTTGATAAAATTGTGTTTGTGTTTCATTCTCCATAGACCCATATTCGTTTTTTATTTGAATTAAACAAAACTGGAATCAAACGAAATTCACCATTTGAGGTTTAAGATACGTTTCGTTTTCGATTTGAATTAAAGGAAACTGGAATTAAACGAAATCTCCATTTGAGATTTCAGAATTCAGATCCGTTTTCGTGGAATGCATATGAACAAGTTGTGAATCTGGAATGAAAACAAAATACAAATAGAAATGCGGGAATCTGGTTTAATTTGCACATGTTGTGATGTAGTCTAGTGGTAAATTGTAAGTGTAAAACTTTAATTTTTTTAGTAACACACTATTCTTTTCATTGCCATGTGAGGTGCCACGTGGCAACCATCCATTGGTTGCTGACGTGACACATGGTGACATGTGATGATGACATGACATCCTATGACACGTGGCATAATGGTCCAATGAGATGATGACACGTGGCATTTATTATTATTTTTAAAAAAAATTGGATGGAAAACTGACCGAGGGGCTTGACCGTAAACAAATTTATATTTGCAAGGATTTTTTAAAGTTTTTTTTTTATAGGAGCCTATTTGGATTGTGTGTGTATTTGCAAGGGCCGAACGAATATTTAAACCAAATAATTATTACTAATTATTACTAATTAGTATTAGTATTCCTATTGAGTAATTCTTAGGTGGTTACAAATATTTAGTCACAACATTTGGTCACACACACAAAACAAAAATAAATGCACTTAGGGAATCACACAACTATTATTTTAATAGTGCATTTATTTATGTTTTGTGTGTGTGACCAATTGTTGTGACTAAATATTTGTGATCACCTAAGAATTACTCCCTATTGTACTTTTTACGTATATTAAGAAAAATTGTTAGTGCAATTAATATGTCTATTTCATGCATAACTATGACTATTTTACTCTTTGTGTATAGGAACATTCAATGTTAACTTTTCATATACCAAAATAATTAACGACATTAATAAGGGATATACTTGAAAAAAGAATAATAAATGAAATCTTATATTTTGAGAGAAGAAAAAATGTCAAAAGGGCTTTATATTTTAAGATGGAGGGAGTATATTATATTGGCCTCATATTTTGGTCAATGGGTTTTTTTGTACCCCCACTACATGCCTCTATACCCCCACAAAATTTGATATTCCCAAAATACCCTTATAAATTTCTTCACGTGGATTTTTCTAATTTAAAGATAAATCCGTTTTTGGTTTTTTCCAAAACGAGTTTATCTTTAAATTAGATAAATCTGTTTAGAAGAAAAATTATTTACCTAATTTTGTTTTTTATATTTTTGCAAACCGGATTTACCTAAGCAATACAAAATTCTGTTTTGGTAAATTTATAATAACGGATTTATCTACTTATTAGATAAATTCATTTTGAAAATATTCAAAACGGATTTATCTAATAAATAGGTAAATCTGTTGTGAATTACAAAAAAAAAAAAAATTATTTAAATTTTTTAAAAAAGATTATAAAAACACTTCTAAAAATTCGTTAAAAAGTCAAAATTAATATAAAAATTATAAAAAACACCACTAAAAATCTAATAAGATCAAAATAAGGTTATGCAATTTTTTTAGATTTTTTGGAGATTATGAAATATTAAAAATTAATAAAAAATAGTAAACGGTGGAATTTGGGATTTTGAGCCCCGCAGCCCCGATAGAAGTCCCTTCTTGGGGAGTCTTGATCCCTGATTTTTTTTTGATTTAATGGTTGTGATGTCATCACAATCGGAGCAGGTTGCCCAAAAATCGTTTTTTTAGGCTAAATTACTCACTGATGTACAATAGTGTCACATGTTAACGAACTACACGCTAAACGAAACCAATAGACGGCTGATATTCATATCTATTTTATTTTTTATTTTTTTGACAAAAAAATAATTTAATTTTGTAACTGATTTATCATTTTTATGTATTAATTATTTTACAACCGTTTTTTTTAAAATAACAAAAACAGATTTAAGTATTTTTTAGGTAAAATTTAACTAAAAGACAAATCCATTTTTGGTTTTTTCTCCAAAACGGATTTATCTAATTAAAAGATAATTCCTTTTTGAAAAATAAAAAAAAAACCGATTTATCTTTTAATTAGATAAATCCGTTAAGTGGCTTTACTAAGGGGCATTCTGGGAATAAAAAAATTGTGGATGTATAGAGGGATCTAGTGGGGGTAAAAAAAAAACCCTTGCTCAACTGATTGATTCATTGAAACTGACAGGCCCAAGGCCATCGTGCTACAAATAAAATGAGTCTTGCAAGCTTAACAACATAACAACCACAAAGCTAGCATTAACTATCTAATAAGGGTTTTTTTTACCCCCACCATCTTCCCATATACCCCCACCATACACTTTTTGACGAAAATACACCTGGAAAATTTGACGAAAATCGTATATATCTCACCATAGATATATACGACTTTGAAAATATTAAATCGTATGTACCTATGGTGGGGGTATATACGATTAGATTTTAAAAATCTCATCGTATATACCTATGGTGGGGGTATATACAATTTGTTAAAATACAAATCGTATATACCTAGGTGTGGGGGTACATACGACTTGTAATGTAACAAATCGTATATACCCCCACCCATAGGTATATACGATTTGTAATAAAAAAAAATTATTATTTTTTTTAAATTAAGATTTCTATTAATTTTAACGGTTAGGATTTGACTTCCAATGTTGATCAACGGTGTAGATTGCACCGACAATATCAACGGTTGATATTCATTCACGAATCCTATAAATACCCACTCCCACCCTCACTCTTTTCACACAAAAATTTCACACTCAGTTACTTATTTCACACATCCAGAATGCAGATCTGCCTAACACAACGGTCTGACGAGAATAGGCTCTACGGTATACATTATGGGGACAACATCACCATGAGAGAAGATGGTGTCTACTTTTGGAGTCCGAAGTCGGTGTTATGCAGAATCCACCGCGCCATGGGGTTTGAAGGTTTGAAGGATAAAATGTGGTCAAAAGTTCAAGTGACGTCACTTGAATCACTTATCGTAAACCCGATCGTGGAGATGATGGCCGCATTTCCTTCTAGTCCATGTCTATCAAGACCGACGAAGACGTGGCGAACATGTTCAACATTCATGACACGCTTCTGGGGTATAAGCCGTTGGAGCTGTACGTGGAAACACAACGGAGCGTGAATGAGATTTTAGTCGTCTGCGAGCACCAGAATATTAGGGTTTAGTATCTGTCTATTTTTATTGTAGTTAGTTGTGTTTTATATTTTATGTAACTTTGTTTTATCGAATCAATGAAATTGAAATTTTAAGGAAACTCGCAAGAAATAGTAATATTCAACTGCTATGAAAATAGTTCAAACATAGAATCCAGAAAAGTACAAACATAAAAGTACAAATACAAAATGCCCTAGTCACGCTCGGGTAGCATGTCCAACAACTGCGTGAGGCGAATATACGTTTCAGTGCCCATACGAATATGTCCGCGACGAAGCCCCCTTAACCACATCTGTCATAGTCTGCCCCAACTCCTGTGCTGGCTGAGTAGTCTGCAGAACATCCCGCACAATCGGCATATACTGGCCAATCTGAAATATGCAGTCTGCATGGCTCGGACGACCAGTAAGAGGGGCATGTGGGATGACCTGCACATACCCAAACTGTCGCAGGCACCTATCAGGCATGTAGGGAACTCTAATGTAGGAAAATACCATAAAATCCAACTCTGAAATGCTAAAATAAACAAACAAAATGGTTAAATAAAAACTATTCAACCAAACTCCGAAAAAATGAAAAAATTAATTTAAAATTTGTACCTGTAGTAGGCTCGCATACCCTCCTAACTGCTGTGAAGAGTCCAAACAGAAGTAGTTCAATGCGTCATACATGTAAGCTAGTCCTCCTGCCCCATGCATACCCTCCAACAACATCATCACCGGTCTCAGCAAGTAGGAGCAGCCACTTAGTCTCAGCCCTGTTTCCAGTCTTGCAAGTGAAGATGGAGTTGCTCAGAAGCAAAAGGATATACGCCCTGACAGCAGCATCCATGTCGCCCCCCTGTATGGAATATACAGCAATTATCTGAAGCAGCCAGTCATAACGGAAGTATGGACCAGTAGTCCTCCCACACGCCCTACGAGCCACATCGATATCTACACCCAGATAAACATGTGCTAGGTGGATGGCCTGCTCCGTGGTCACAGAAGTGGGTAGAGCTCTGAAATAATTTCCCTGGATGGGAAGATGCAGCAAGCAAGACACATCGTCCAGAGTAATCGTCATTTCACCAAATGGTAAGTGAAATGACGACGTCTTTGAGTGTCATCTCTCAACGAATGCGAAAATCAACTCATGGTCCACCGTGGAATGTCCGGTGTAGACAATGGGGGATAATCTGGAACCCCTGACATAGCTGAACATATGCTCGTTTTGAATGTACTTAAATAGTCTCGAACTAATCTTGTTACCATGGTTCCATACTTTCAGAGTACGCTGATATGTCTGAATTAAAAATAAATAAACAAAAGGCAAAATTACACTAGAGGACCTTTAAGTTATTTATTTGTAACAAGTTGGACCTTTAAGTTCTTTTTGTAACAAATAGGCCCTTTTAATGATTTCTATAGCTTATATGTTTTGATGTAATGCTACTTTATATATTGTGACTACTCTAGCTTATGTATTTTGATGCAAACAAACATATTTTAGTGTATTTTGATGTAATGAACGATATTACATTTTACTAAAAGGGCCAACGGTGTCAACGTCGGGTAACTTAAAGGGCCTATTTGTTACAAAAGAAACTTAAAGGGCCAACTTGTTACAAATAAATAAGTTAAAGGTCCCCTGGTGTAATTTTGCCATAAACAAAATAAGGCTATATAAAGGAATAAATTAAACTAACAACACTATGTAAATAAATTCAACTTACCGGGTTTGCCAGTACACGAGAACAGACATGAGCTGCTAAACCAGTAAAGAGAGACTCCTGATCCTCCTGATGCTGCTGCTGATGATGCTGCTCCTAATGATGCTGATGGTCGTGGTAGTACTGAGGCTGATGGTGCTGCTCATAATGCTGCTGATGGTCATGGTAGTACTGAGGCTGATGGTGCTCAGACATAGACTGGTCTGAGGACATAGACTGCTGCTGGTCATCATAGTATGGGTGCGGCTACTGGCCCTCCTCATACTCAAACTCCGGGACCGGGACCTCCTCGACCGGCTGCTGTCTCTCTGTGCGTCTACGCCTCGTGGACGCATGTCCCGCAATCCTGTGGCGGGTGCGTGTAGACGGAGCAGAGGACTGCTCCTGATTCGGCCGAGCCGACGATGCCGAAGACTCCCCTCGATACCTATGCAACACTATAAAAAAATAAAACAAAAGTTAAAAAATAAAAATAAAAATATAAATCATATTTACGTATATACGAATTCCAATCGTATATAGGTAAATTCGATTTCCAATCATATTTATCTCAGGAGGAGGTATATACGACTTACTTTTTTTCCAAAGTCGTATATATCTCTGGGTGGATGTATATGCGATGCAATTTTTTTGAGCAAATCGCATATATGTGTGCTGAGGTATATACGATTTTCTCGGAAATTTGTGGTGGTCAAACATAGGTAAGTTACAAATGGTATATGTTTTGTAATTTTGTAAAATTTTTAAGGGTATTTTGGTATTTTCGCAAGGGACGTGGGGGTATATATATAGGAAGATGGTGGGGGTACAAAAAAAACCCATCTAATAAATACGTGGGACAACTAGTTGTTTGGCATCATAAAGCACAACAAAATGATTGGGCCATGGGTAACGGGTAGAGTCAATTATTACAATTTCATGTTCGAAAGTGTTAGGCCTGAGCCTGGCCTGTGGCCTGTCGTGGGCTTATTTTTTAGGTCTGGCCTGGCCTTATTGAAAGTCTGCTAAGACCTGAAAGTGTTTAAAAGCCTATTTCACCATTTTTTATAAAAAACCTACGCCCTTTCACTGATGTATGCTTTTGTAAATAGACTAAGAAGCTAATATGTCAATGAAATTAAGTTCTATTTTATATGACATCCAATTTAAATTATATTTTATATTGTAACTGTAAATGTGTCAAAAAATTTATATATGTTGATATGTTTAAGTTAATAGAAAATATCTGAAAATTTATGATTTAATATAATAACAATAATATTAATAAAAGTATTTTTTATATTTACTTAAATAGGCCGGCTTTGTAGGCTTAAAAGACTTTTTCGATGGCCCGTGGCCTGGCCTTTTTAGCTAAATAGGCTTTTTAAAAAGCCTTAGTCTGATCTATTTAAAAAAAGTCTGGTCTGACCCAGACCTGACGTAGGCCCCTGTCGAACGGTCTGGCGTATTCCTACCCTTACCAGAAACCAACGTAACTTCTGCATAAATTTATGATCTTTTTCAGAAATCAGAACCTGTATTCTATTCACATGGCAGAGATCTTGACAATCGAAACCATGAAAAATGAAAATAAAAAATTACCTACAATGAGCGCAGCCTTGATATTTTTGATGGTCTGGAGGGACGATTCTAAGGGGAGATTTTCATGAAACTCTATAACCCTTTTTTTTTTGCTAAAAAAAATAGTCAATTTTCGATACAAATTAAAGTAATATTATTTAATCTATATTGTTGTAGATCACAAATAAAATTTTAGGAATTTGCATTCAGGAAGACTTCTCTCACATAGTAAAGAAAGGAATGAAAAATAAACATAATTGATTGACAGAGGTTTTGTATGAGAATTATTTGGATAAGTGATCCAACACCAAGTGAAGTGAACACAGAGATATTAGCAGTGATCCAACACAGTGTATTTTTTTAGAGTTTAATTTCTATACCTATATTATGTATAAGATCTTACGACCACCACCAATTACAATACATGGAGTGGTTGGTTACTAATTGACAAATTGGTGGTTACCAATTGACTAATTCCTTTTTGATAATGTGTCAACCTCTAATCCTTAGATAGTGTAAAAAAGCCTATACACCTATTATGTATATAAACTAAATTTCTTTTAAGGTTTTTGCTTATAAAGGAAATAGTTTATATAAGCAATTTAGTTTATATACCTATTATGGATATAAACTAAATTTCTTCTAAGTGACATATTTGTTATATTCTGATTCTGGTATTTATTAATATACTTTTTTATCTTCTTCCAAACTAAATTAATTTGTGTGCCCCCCTCATTTATCTTTTTTTAGGCAAATGGTTAATTAACTTTTTGATTACTTTTGCTTATAGGCTGTACCCACCAAGAACTACATACGAAATGCTTACTCCATCTCAACTTTTAATATTGGACTTTCAATTTAAATTTACAAATAGTATGGTTCAATTGTGATATTGACAATGATTTGTGGATTTTAAAATATTTGTGTAACAATGAATACAATAAGAACATCAATTAAATTAAAAGAAGGACTACACAACAAACTATAATTACTTGAGGATATATTGTATCGCAATAGGAAAAGCGGACTTTCCGCTAGTATATAGGGTATGTTTGGATGAGCTTATTTTTGAGCTTATGGAAAACAACTTATGAAGATAAATAAGTTTTTATGTTAACCCATAAGTTCTCACTAACAAAAGTTATATCTCCATATGTTGTCTTTTCATAAACTACATTGACAAACTTATGAATAATACATAAAAGCTTATTTATTTGCATAAGTTGTTTTTCATAAGCTCAAAATAAGCTCTATCCAAACGGGCCCATAATACTAAAAATTAATAGTTTTAGTGCCCCTTTAGGTATGGGCCCTGGGCGCAGTGGGGAACCTCTGAAAGATATTCTACTTACCCTCTTATATATAAAAAAAATTGAAATTACTGAAATTTTAAATTGTACTAGTACTCCTAAATTTGCACCTAATTTTTGATAAATTTGTCTTATTAATATCTGTAAGAGACTATTTATAAAATTTTAGGAAGTAATTTTACCGATATCACATACATTTTCGGACTACTTCTTATTTTCATGTACTTTAGGACCCAAATAAGAGAGGACTGTAAACTTAGAGACTAATTTGGCGATTTACTCTTAAGTAAATTTGGATTTAGATAACTTGATTCTTTAATTTTTGTAAATTAAGTGAGGATATTTGGAAAAAAAATTAAAACAATCCTATGAACCAACAATTTTGATAACGAAATTGTTTTGCACCTCTTAATCCAGAGTCTTGGATCCGCCACTACCTGGGTGGTTGTCCTTCCGCTCATGCTTGGGGCCACCAATTTGGTCTATAAGAGAAATTATGAAGAGATAAATAGGTGAAAGAAAGTGAGAAAAGAGAGAAAGAGAGTAGATTTTGGGATATTGTTTGAAACAAAAGAAGAATGAGAGAAATAGAGAAGAGAGAAATGCTCATATTTTTAACAAGACAAAATTGTCCTTAACTAAGAACACCAAATTTGCAACTTTTTTAATTAATAATTGTGTTTAATTTTCATTAAATAATGAAATTAATTTCAATAACAACAAAATTAAATTAACTTAATTACTTTGATTTAATTTTATTTTATTTAATTTAATTTTTATTACTACTTCTCTGCTTCCTATATACTTGTCGTTTTTTTGGTTTTTTGCACACACCAATGAGATCAATAAATTTTGTTATTTTTTAATACAATTAATTCTCTTTTACCTATAATATCTTTAATGATTTATTATTTCATTTTATCTATTTCTCTCTGTAAAAAATACTTGAAGATATTTTTGACAAAACAATAACAAATGTTGCATTGAACTTTAAAAATGATATGTAAATAGAAACAAACTTTTTCTGGCGGCAAATAATAAGTAACAGAGAGATCAACAATATACAATCATTGATCAAATAATGAAATTTAAGTCTTACACCCACACGGTCCTTACAACTACAAGCATTTGCAATTATTTGCAACATGTCCTGGCCAATGTGTGCGGTCCCCCGTTTCAACCACATTTGCAACTTGCAAATGTTGTAGCATCATGAAATAAATGTCCACGTTTTTTGTCATAAATGTCCACGTTTTTTGTTGTGTTATTGATTCGTAATAATATCTCTCTGCTTTGTTGTGACTAATTTACGTTGGAGAACTTAGTTGGTCAGGTGTACTCGGCTTTACCAATTAGTGTGGTTCTTCCTTCTCAATAGAATTTTCGCCACACACAAAACTCAAACATAAGACATTAGAGTGAGATCCAAACCCAATTATCACTGAGATCAGGCCCCGCCTTTTACCACTGCAGCCCAGTGCAACTGCACAGGGCCTTGGCCCAAAAAAAATTTATAGGGCCCCAAAATTTTATATCAGCCCATCCCCAAATCAAGCCTTTCTTGGACAAAAAAGAAACCCCCTAATCTCTTCTTTCCCCACTTCATCTTGAAATCGCCAAACCCCTACGCAACACTGTTACGCTGTGGCGCCACTCTCCTACTGTTGGCCGCCTCCTCTTTGTGATTGCGTCTCATTCTTTATTTCTGAGATTACATCTCGTTCTCTCTAGCGCCCTCCAGTTCAGTCACTGCACAACCGATTGAGCAACCAATTCCACCGAGTCGCACAAGTGATTTGAATAAGGTGCTGATTCAAGTGGATTGATGTTGTTGAGAAGGTGCTGAATCGATTTTAATTGAATATTGATTGAAACGGTGTTGTTGTCTCTTAATATTGAATATTGATTTTCACTGAAAGTTAAATTATAGTGATTGGGGACATATTGGTGAAAGACTTAGAGAGCATGAGACTGGTATGGAGCATGTTAAGAATATGACTACTTGGTATAAGTTGCGTCAAAGGCTGCAAAAGAATCAAACTATAGATGAAGCGGTTCAAAGACTATTTCGGGAAGAAAAGGATCACTCGAAAAATGTTTTAAAAAGAATTATTTCAATAGTGAAATACCTTGCTAAGCATAGTCTGGCCTTTCGTGGTTCTAATGAGAGATTGTATGGAAATAGCAATGGCAATTTTTTGGGCTTAATTGAAATGTTAGCAGAATTTGACCCAATTGTCCAAGAACATGTTAGACGTATTACAAATGAAGATGTTCACTTTCATTATCTTGGACATAGGATCCAAAACGAGTTAATACTTTTGCTTGCTTCTACAATTAAAACTGAAATCATCAAAAAAATCAAACAAGCAAAGTATTTCTTAGTGATACTTGATTGTAATCCCGATGCTAGTCATCAAGAGAAAATGTCTTTGATAATAAGATATGTGGATGTTTCTCCAAATTCGGTTAGCATTAAGGAATTTTTTTGAGGCTTTTTGAATGTGAATGATACAACTGGTCAAGGGCTTTTTGAAGTTCTACAAGATGAATCTAAGAGCCTTTTATACTCCTTGTGGTTGTCATAGTCTTAATTTGGCTTTGTGTGATATGGCTAACTCTTGTTGTAAAGCTCGAGATTTTTTTGGAGTTGTTCAACGTATTTACACAATTTTTGCTAATTCTACTAAGAGATGGAAAATTTTGAAAGAAAATATAAAAGGGTTGACTCCAAAGTCATTGTCATCCACTCGTTGGGAAAGTCGTATAGATAGTATCAAAGCTATAAGAGCTCAAATGTCAGATTTTAGAGAAGCTTTACTTGAGGTATCGGAAAAGGATGGAGATTCTAAAATAATAAGCGAAGCTAAATCCTTAGCAACAAATGAGCTTGGTGATTTTGAGTTTTTAATGACTATAAATATTTGGTTTGAAATATTATCTGCAATTAATTTGGTTAGCAAGCTTTTACAATCAAAGATATGCTTATTGATGTTGCTATGGAAAAAATAAAGGAGTTGATTTCATTTTTTGAGAGATATAGAGATAGTGGTTTTTCCAAATCCTTGGATCTAAGGAAATTGCAGCAAAGTTGAATATTGATCCGATATTTTCTCAAAGGCGTATAATTCGAAGGAAAAAACAGTTTGATGAGAATTTGAATACTCCATCAGTTGAACTATCTGAAGAGGAATCTTTTAGGATTAATTATTTTATTTACCTTATTGATCAAGCAATTGTTTCTCTTAATAAGAGATTTGAGCAATACCTGGAGTATGAAACAGTTTTTGGTTTCTTGTTTACTTCTCACAAGTTACAATCATTGGACAATACAACTTTGAAGTCTTGTTGCATTCATTTGGAACAAGCATTGAAACATAACGAGCAATATGATATTGTTGGGAATGACTTATATGTGGAGTTAAAGTTATTGAGAGAAAGGTTGCCTGAAGAGAAAAGAGGAGCTATTGATATATTAAAATTTTTGAAAGGCATGGATTGTTTTCCTAACACAGTTATTGCATATAGAATTTTATTGACTATTTCTGTGACAGTTGCTTCTGCAGAAAGAAGTTTTTCGAAATTGAAGTTATTGAAGTCTTACTTGCGATCTACCATGTAACAAAACATGCTTAATGGATTAGCATTGATAGCCGTTGAGAATGATATTTTAGAGACAATACAATATGAAGATTTGATTGATGAATTTGCTTCAAAAAATGCTAGAAGGATAGCTCCTTTTAAGTAACTAGAAGGTTGATATTATATAAAATTGTATTGAGATGTTATTTACAATTTAAGTAACAAAATTTAAGTTTTTGGTGATTGATTTGAAAAATGTATAATTAGGGCCAAATTTTTAAGATTTGCACAGACTAACTTATATTGGTGCCCACATTTAATATCAACACTCCACAAGAAAGGAATGGGTAAATATGGAAAATGGATATGAATTCCCTTCATCTACATTTCTTCTCACCAAAGCGAAGAAACAAAAAGTATGTGGGGCTAGCTATTTTTTTCTCTCTTCTAGAAGTTTATCATTTATCATCAAACTCTCTCGCTCCTATCTCTCTCGTCCCAAAATCACTAAAAACAAACATGCGCTAAAAGGGTTGTACGTGCTCGTAGAGCATGCGATAAATTGCGAGTGATAATTGGCTAATATATATCCGCATAAGCAATTTATCAGTCTTTTGGCTAATATATTGCTTATGTGGATATATATTAGCCAAAAGACTAATAAGCAACCTCCCACCAACGAAGAGCATGCAATTTATATTAGCCAAAAGACTAATGTTGCTTTTTTTTGGGTGCAATAGGAGAAAGTAAACGAAAAAAGAAAAAGTTATCTAGAGAAGAAAATCCCACTAGTGTCGGCTAACAGGAGGTTATGAATTCCTACAGGAGGGTCCATAATAGGGTGGAAAGCGTCTGGACTTCCAGCACCAAGCTTTGCTAAGTAGTCAGCATAAGCATTACCCTCCCTCAACGTGTGAGTGATTTGGACTTGCCAATCCCTTGATAAGAGCTCCTTAATGTTGTGTATTATTGCTGCATAATGATGCCAATCATTTGCTGGTTCATAGATCAATTTAATCGCTGACTGTGAGTCAGAATAGCACGTTAACTCCTTGTAACCATAATTCCACGCCATAGTCAAACCATGATATAAAGCTAACAACTCAGCATGAAGAATATTTGAATTACCGATATTGCCAGCAAAACCAACGATCCAAACGCCATCTAAGTTCCCGCCATCTAAGTTCCTAATGAGGCCTCCAAAGCCAGAAACACCCAGATTGCCATTGCTACTACCATCTACATTCAGGATCATGTCGTTCCTCTTAGCTGTGTTCCATGTTACCTATCTTATAGAGGAAGAAGTATTCTGGTATGGAAAACAATTACAAAGTAGGTTAGCATAATTTATCGTCAGAAGTCTTAACGTGTAAGCGGACACCAACTAGTTTGCAAGGCATAGTTTGTTCCTAGCCCGCCACAACCACCAGCAAGCCGCCAAGAAAAGAAAGCCACGGTCTCCATCTAGGCATAGACGCAACCAATCATAGATGCAGAGAATCCGATGGACCTCCAAAGACCTTGAGCGAAACCACAGTCTCTAAGGCAATGCATAATTGATTTAGTAGCCAGATTGCATCTTGGACAAATGTTTTTCAAGAGCATGCCATGCTGACACAGCAAGGATCTAGTAGGAAGAGAGTTTTGTAATGCTGTCCACAAAAAGAATTTCAATTTTTTCGGAGCAGAAATATGCCAAAGCCAGTTCCAAGAGATCGTATCTGAGACATCTCTAACAAAGTGATCTCTATTAAGCCAGTAGTAACCGTCCCTCGCCGTATATATGCCATCCAAGTTACCTTACCAAGTGACGCTATCCTGGACCAGAGAATAAGACACATAGGGATCGCTCTAAGGCGATCAGTAATATCAAGAGGAATGTTTGTGTATAATAGATTAAAGTTCCAGCCCCTATCGATGTAGACCTCACTCACCTTCAAATCAATATCATGGATATCCACGTAGAAGACATGCTCAGCTAGTTTACCCAAAGATGGCCAACTAGAGAACCAGAAAGACGAGTTACCGTCACCAACCTAAAACCAAATATGTCCCTCAGAGCATCTCTTGCTTTCATAATTGCATTCCACGTAACTGAGCCAGACTTCTTTTTCATGTCAATGAATGACTCTTCAGATACATACCTGTGAAGCAAAATTTGAGTCCAAAGCGCGTTTGAGTTCTTATGGAGATCCCAAACCAGGTTCCCCAACATCGCCGTATTAGCTTCCCTAGCCTTCCTAATTCCAAGACCACCCAGTTTTTGGGCTTGGTAATTTTATTCCACCCAACAAGATGGACACCTGTCGTTGTATTACCCTTCCAAATGAAGTTGCGAGACATTCTATCAATAAAGTCACAAGTTGGCGTAGGTAACCAGGCCAATTGCATATAATAATTTTGGATAGAATTCAAGAGGGTGGTGATAGGCTAGTTGCTAGTGTTGGTGAAGGTTTATCATGAATTCTCCAAGGTTTCTTGAAATGAGAACCTTGAGCATACAACCTTGACGCTAGGAGAGCTCAAGGATAGTGTTGTCTTTATCATTTTCCCAATGAAGAAGTGGTGGACTTCATTATCCACTTCCATTTCAAGTCTTTTCCATCTTTGATCTTTCTTCCTCTTCCATGAAAGTGTTTGTGTCTTTCTTTTGTGTTGTTGAATATGTATTTTTGTGAGAAAACATTTTAGTTGATATATTAACCTTTAGATATCATGTTAGATCTTATCATAACGTCAATAGAATAAACCAATGACTCATTATCTACACCACTCTTTGGCCCACTTGGACAATTCTCTTCCATCATAATATGTTAAACATAAAAAAAAAAAAAGCTATTAAAACACACGTCGGGTGCCAAAGTATTCAAATTGTCTGGTACTCATGAGTGTACAAATGGAGGTGTTTCTAGTGTCACACATGATAACTCTATTTATATATAGAGTTATTTATACTCTTAAATGCAAACTATTGTAAGTATCTTAGTAAGTAAGTTGTGTTAAATAAAGAAAAACAAGAGAAAAGCATGAAGAAGAGCTTTGAGATACATCATCACTATTTTACATGACTTGTGGTATTTTTAATGTGTTTGTTCAATTGTCGTAGCAATCGTTGCCCCTGCAATAGGCACAACAATCATTGCCCCAACAATGGTTGCTCCAACAATGATCATTCTAGTAGAAGGCAGACACATTGCACCTGCAATACAAGGAGCACCCATTGCACCAGCAATCATTGCCCCAGCAATGCTCACAACATAAGATGCGCGCTCCAGCATTCTGATGATGATGTCAGCAAGTCAAGTTGTAAGTGCAAGTTGCACAAGTAGAAGGATGCAGCGCCAAGTTCATGCCCATTGGACAACAAGTGGTAACTTTTGAGAGACACTTGTCCTCACACCATTGGACCCCTCTTCATAGTTGGTGGGCATCAAATCAAGCTTTTTGAAGACAAGTGGAAGAAACCCTAAAAACCACCTTGGCGCCCAAGACTTCAACACTTTATGGAGCTTATAAATACATCCCCTCTTCCTCATTCAAATCATCTCACAACTTTCATTTCTCAAGTTCATTGGATAGTTTCATTTTATTTTGTGTATTAGAGTTAGATGTACTCAACTATTTTCGAAGGAAGGAAAGAAAGTGACAACTTCTCCCTTCTCTTCTCATTCAATTTTTGTTGCTGTTTCTATTGCTAAGAGGTGATTGCCCCAGCATTGCTAGGCAGAATATGCAAAGGATCTCCAATTGTATAATTTGTATCTTATCTTTGTTCCTTTGTATTTTCCTTTTTATGACCATGTTTCATTCAGTTTATATGTGCCTAGTTATGTCAAGCATGAACTAAATATCCTTGGTTGGGATGCCTTACTTTGTAATGAAGCTTTGAATTGTTATTATGTTATAATGATGCTTGCAATTTAGTTCTTGTGCTATAATTCTTTCAAACTTATTTTGAGGTTGATCACTTAGAATAAGTAGGGTCATAAATACAGACATGGTTTATGATTTGAACTTAAGAACTAATATGGATAAGTGTTTTAATAAAAGGAAACTTTATTAAATCCATGCTAAAACCTAGACATAGGATAGCATAGTCCATAGGGTGATACTGATGGAGCTTAAATATACAAGGGTGAACTTATTTAGGGCTTAGACATAAGACTTGTAATGAAACCCTGAAGTTAGTTGCTAAAAAGCACATATCTATTGCATCAGAATCCATTGCTGGTGCAATGATTGCAGGAGGCTACTTTTGCAATTTACATGGGTTAGAGAGAGTGGGGAAAGAAAAGGGCAACTTGTAACCCACAAGTTGTAGATAATTTTCGGCATTGACTTATCCCACACCCCACCCTACTCACCCCACACCCCCAAAGCCCCCAAATCTCCAAAATACCCTCAAATCAAAAACACTCCATCTCCCTCCCAAACACCCCCACACCCCCTCTCACACCCACTCAACACCCACAACCAAAACCTAAACCCCTCTCCCAAACCCTCTCAATCACACATTTCAAGTTGCAATACTCATCATCTACGCATCAGGTACACGATTTCTCACTATCTTCTCTTTACATTTCAATGGTTTTGCTGTGTTTATCACGTTTTACATTCTGCTGGATTCGCGAACTATTCGGTTGAGGTCAACCGAATGGCTCTGGGGAAGACGAAGAACGAAAGCATTCGGTTGAGAGCTACCGAAAACTTTCAGTTGAGGTCAACCGAATACTATTCGGTTGGGGTCAACCGAATGACATTCGATTGGGGTCAACCAAATGACATTCGGGTACCCCCAACCGAATAGGTGTTACTGTTTCGCAAAAAATTGTATTTTCATTTTTAAATTGTTTTATAATGTGTTTGTGTTTTTTTCCAGTTATGGCCAAACCTAGAGGTGCTCATTCTCAGTCACAGCCCGAGCCTTGGGGAGTCAGGCCACCTATGACAGTTTCAAAATGTAAAAGAAAGGAGGAAGCACGTGTTGCTGCTGCTGGGCCTAGCAGAGTTATGGGTAGGGGTAGGCGTGCTGAGTAGGCCCCACCTGTACATGAGGAGGACATAGGGCAAGATATTGAACGTGACGCTTACCATCCGGCAGCTGACCTGGCTGGTCCTGCTGAGGACTTGAGTCCTGCTCCTGCTGAGGAGGCTGCTCCTGTTGAGGATCCTACAGCTCCTTCCACTTCTACTGCTCCTTCCACTTTTACTGCTCCTTCCACCGTTGCTTCTCCTCGTGCCACATTCCCTTTTCCTGCTGGCCCGGAGGATAGAAGAGTGTTACCCACTTACGGGTCTCACTTTGCTAGATCCCTATGGGATGGCACTGTAAGTTACTTACTTCCTTACTTACTTCTATTAATAATTTCATCATTACTTTATTTCAATACTTTGGTTTAATATAACATTCCATAATATAGGATCGTGAACCATTGAAGCTTGTTTCACACGAAGCTCCACAAATAGCCCCTCATGCAAACATCATTGAGTTTGTGGAGCGTTCTAGACTACTACCTCTGAGGGATATTGGCTTTCCGGCTATCATTGGTGGGCTCGCCAATGCATTCATAGAGAGATGGCAGCCAGATACATCATCATTTCACCTCCCTATAGGTGAAATGACCATCACTCTCGACATTGCTGGTTCTTACACATGGGGAGGGATGGCCCTGGCCCATCTATATGACCAGCTTCGGGGGGCAAACAAGCCCAAAAATAAGCAGATGGGTGGCTACATTGCTCTACTTCAGGTATGTTGTATATTTAATTTGTTAAGTTGTTTTTGATGTGTCTGATTATGTGCAGTCTAATTATGTGCAGCTCGAGGATGAGTCTACATTGCTCACACCCTTTCCTTATGCAGTCTAATTATGTGCAGCTCGAGGATGAGCCTGATACTCGACAGGTAATTGTCTTTTAGATTTTTTCTCTTTTAATAGTTTATAAAATATGTACTTAATTTAATTTTTTGGTCTCACAAATGGTGCCAGACTTCGTTCAGATGGTGGATGAGATGGAGCGTGCCTTGGATGGTCACGTTCCACGAGAGACCAAGCCATGGAGAGTACTCGACGGCTTGAAGACTCTCGTGAAGCCATTCCGTAGGCTTCGGAAGTATGGATGTGGGTATAGCCGGAGGAGCCGCAACACATAGTAGGATCTTTTTTTGTATGGATGTTAGTACTCTTGTTTTTGTACCCACTATTTGTATGCACTTTTATTTTTATTTAGTAATGAGTAATTTATATTTCGGTTGTATCTAAATTAAACAACAACTTTATTATTAGATCGCGTAATCGTACATCAAACACGAAACGAAAGACATCAAAACGATAAAAAATAACATAACAAAACAACTAAGAATCTAGTGATTATTTGGGAAGTCCCTATTCCAGAAGATAAATGACCTCTTCCGGAGTGCGCATTGTTTCGACAAACAGCTCCGGGATTTGACGTCCCATTGGAACATTAGCATGATGTTCCATCATTGCGCGAACAACATCGTCGCTCCGGATCTCCATAGCTGAATAGCAGAGATTCCGGTCATCTCCATAATAGCACTTGCGGTAACGTAAACGACTTATGTCTTTACGCCACTCTCCCTCTGGGCGAACCTTCCTCTCCGCCTTTTTCTTCAACTGCTTGAATGTTATATTCTTATCCAACCTACAGAAGATTGGATTGCGAGAACGAAAAAACACACCATTGTGCCTTTTGGTGACCATTCCAGGGCGATGTAGGATGAATAGGAATTTGTCACTTGATATGTGGGTTGGGCATAACTGCCATTGCATTAGGTCTACCATTACAGCAGGTGTGGTTGGGGTTTTTGTGAAGAAGTAGAGAAGGGGTGTTGGTGGAGAAGAAGAAGCAGAGAAGGGGTTATGGTTTTTGTGAAATAGGAGGGAAAGCTGAAACCCAATTTATAATAGGCGTGGTGAAATATGAGTCGTTGATCAAAATTTTAGATCACAAATCTGAGCCGTTTAATTTCTATCCGTTGGGGCAAAATTCCCAAAGGAATTGTCATCCACTCCTTTTCTGACATGTTTGACTGTTTGTGATCCGTTGATCAAAAGTGTCGGTGGAATCTGAACCATTGAAATTTTTTTCAAAAAAATAACACCTATTCGGCTGCCCTAGTCCGAATAAATTCGGTTGGGGGTTAGTCATACCCTTGAAAAATTGAAAAAGGGGTGTGTCTCAAAAAAATACCCGTTAGATTGACCCAAACCAAAAGTTTTCGGTTGACCATAATAATATACCCGTTATTGGTCATTTCGCAGGGTTTGGGGGTGTGTGGTGGGTAGGAGGGGATGTGGGAAAAGCCTGGGCCTAATTTTCCATCCATAATAATATGGGTAATTCACCTAGCACCCCACTTCCCCCTACACCCCATCTTTCCCAAACCCACCGAAACATCCCACCAATCCCACCAACACCCCATCCCACCCCATCCCACCCCACCCACTCCACCCCCATAGGTAACCACCCAACTCCACCACTTTCATGGCATCACCGCCACACTACCGCCGTAGCACTGCCACCCCACCTAAAAATAAGCAACGACATCATCTCTCCCCTCCCCCACCTCACCCCCCCACATGTAACTATCCAATCCTATCCCTCTCAAGGCATCACCGCCATCCATCGCCTCACCACCGCCGTAACACTACTACCCCACCTGAAAGACCATTGTGCCACCGGCTCTCCGCTCCACAACCACCGCGCGTACACCATTACCCAGCAGAGCTCCAAAATAACAGGCAACATTGTTTTTAGAAAATCAGTTTCCGAAATACCTGTTGGCGTCGTAGATGATTAACATGTACACGTCCAAAAATTAAGTTTCTGAACGTGTATTTGAGTTAGACATTCAGATATTCAAGTTAAATTAAATAGTTGTCCGGAAACTTAAATTACATAAATTCAATTTTCGTAACATTTTGAAACTAAATTGTGCATCTATAAATTAAGCATATGAAAACTAAATTACGAGATGTGTAATTGATTTACACTTCCAAATTCTTAATTTCCAAACGTTTAATGTGACAAAAAGCAAAATAATCATATTGCATCCCATAAAAAAATCATATTGCATTAAAAAAAACTCATAAATAATTAAAGCTTAAATATGTATTCTGCCCCTGCAAATATCACCATAATCCAGTTATACCCCTGTAAAAATAAAAACTTTAAAATTACCCTTGCAAATATAAATCGCTTACGGTTATGCCCCTCGGTCAGCTTCCCATCTAAAAAAATAATTTAAATAAGGTTTAAATATATGTTCTGCCCCTGCAAACATCACCATAATCCAGTTATGCCCCTGCAAATATCAGCATAATAGAAAAGTTAAAGATTTTGACAGGGCATAACTGGATTATAGTGATATTTGCAGGGGCATAACTGGATTATGGTGATATTTGCGGGGGTAAAACATATATTTAAACCTTATTTAAATTATTTTTTTGATGAGAAACTGACCGAGGGGCATAACCGTAAGCGATTTATATTTGCAAGGGTAATTTTAAATTTTTATTTTTACAGAGATATAACTGAATTATGGTGATATTTGCAGGGGCAAAACATATATTTAAGCTAATAATTAATTGTACTATTTTCACTTTGATTCACTTTGATATGCGGCTATCCAAAGATCAAAAAGTCAGCCAATCATCATTATTTTGTTTACTTTTGAAAAGCTAATACTTACAACCCAAAAAGTAATCTTTTTACGAAACACTCAATGATAAAATTAAGATTTATGTCCATAAGGCCTAACATACTTGTTAGGCTGGACATTTTTAGTTTAGTTGAGTTTAAATTTGGAATCTTTACTTTACATGTATAAGTTTATTGATAGTGCAGACAACAAAAAGTTAAGATTTAATTTCAAAGGGTAAAATGCATTTAAAGTCTTTTAAGTTATTTTAAATGTATACATTCATCATTTAAGTTTATTTCCTACATAGATCCTCGTTATTTTAAATTGGTGACACATGAATCCAATTTTAAATGTTCACGTTTTCTCAGCACACCACCACCACTACAATTACGTGCTGCCAGCCTATATTTTATATATATATATATATATATATATATATATATATATATATAGTGTTTATATTAAAAGCGTGGATCGCATGGAGCTTACTTTATTTCCCATTCCCACTTTCTATATTCAGACCGCACGTTAATATGTCCTTATTTCCTTGACTTCTTTCGTTCCCATTGTCATTCACAACCATTTAGCCTAAACCACAGAAAGTTCAATAGTACTTCTTTCTTTTGTCTACTTCACGAGAATAATAGTTTCGATTCTCTTCCTTCATCACAATCATGTATGAAATCTCCTCAGCAGGTTACTATTACACCAATTCCTGATATGTTATTACATATCTTCTAGCTGCAACATAAACACCGTAATCTTTTCAACATGTCTTCTTCTTCTTCTGATTGGCTTACCTCACCTTCATGTACCCTTTTGGCTATAGATTCATCTTCCTCTACACCACAACTCATAGTTCAGTGGTTAAGGTTTATTTTCTTATCTCCATGTCCTCAGAGACTTCTTCTTTCTGCTGTTGACTTTTTGTTTTTGCTTTCCCTCTTAGCCTTTGCAGCTCACAAACTCTATAGTCGGTTAACTTCTAATACCAATTCTACTCCTTCCATCACCAAGCCCCTTCTGCAGGAGAAGGATTCTGACTATAGAGTTACCATCTGGTTCAAACTACCCTTGTTGGTAACCTTTCTATTGGCTATAGCTTACACTGTTCTAGGAATCTTGGCTTTCACTCAAACCAACTTTGCTTCATGGAAACAAATAGAAGCACTGTTTCGGTTGTTTCAAGCAGTAGTCAACATAGTGATAGTGATTCTAATGGTACATGAGAAGAAGTTCAAAGCTACAAAACATCCTTTGTCATTAAGAATCTATTGGGTAGCTAACTTTGTGGTTGCTTGTTTGTTTGCTGCTTCAGCTATTTTTCGCTTTGTAACTGTTGATGAACCTTGGTTGGAGCTTAGTTTGAGGATAGATGACATATTCTCATTGGTTAATCTTCCATTATCTTTGTTATTTTTTGTTATAGCCATTAAAGAGTCATCAGGGATTCAAGTGATTAGAATATCTGATGTGGTAGCACCATATCAGTTGATTGACAGGACTTTGAGTCCTTATGCTAATGCTTCCTTTTTATCCAAAACAGTGTGGTATTGGATGAACCCTTTGATCAATAAAGGGTATAAAGAACCCCTTAAACTTGAAGATGTTCCTTCCCTTCCTATAGATTTCAAAGCAGAAAAGATGTCAGAGATATTTCAAAGCAACTGGCCAAAACCAGAGGAAAGTAGCAAGCATCCAGTAGGAACTACCTTATTTAGGTGCTTCTGGAAACACATAGCATTCACTGGCTTCCTTGCAGTCATTAGGCTTGGTGTTATGTACATTGGTCCAATCCTGATTCAGAGTTTTGTTGACTTCACATCAAGGAAAGACAGCACTACTACTGAAGGTATTGTTTTGATATTGATCCTTTTTGCAGCAAAATCAGTTGAAGTCCTATCTGTGCATCAATTCAATTTCCACTCTCAGAAACTCGGCATGCTTATTCGTTCCAGCCTCATCACTTCTGTGTACAAGAAGGGCTTGAGGTTGTCAAGTTCTTCGAGGCAAACTCACGGGACCGGTCAGATTGTGAACCACATGGCTGTTGATGCGCAACAACTCTCAGATATGATGATGCAGTTTCATCCTATATGGATGATGCCATTACAAGTTGCTGCAGCATTGGCTCTCATGTATTACTATATTGGTTTATCTGTAATAGCAGCAGTGCTTGGAACTGCTTTAGTGTTTATCTTCACTCTCTATCGCACCAAGAGCACCAACAGTTTTCAGTTTAAGATAATGATGAGCCGTGACTTGAGGATGAAGGCAACAAATGAGTTGCTGAACAACATGCGTGTGATTAAGTTCCAAGCATGGGAGGAGTATTTCGGCAACAAAATTCGACAGTTTCGCGAAGCTGAACATGGTTGGATCGGCAAGTTCTTGTACTATTTTGCTATTAACATGGGAGTTTTGTCTACTGGTCCATTGGCAATAACTGTTCTTACCTTTGGAACTGCAACATTTTTGGGGATTCCATTGAATGCTGGCACTGTTTTCACAATAACTTCAGTGATCAAGATACTTCAAGAGCCTGTGAGGACTTTCCCACAGGCTCTTATGCAGATTTCGCAAGCAGTGATTTCTCTGGGGAGGTTGGATGAGTTTATGATGAGTAAAGAAATGGATGAGAATGCTGTGGAAAGAAAGGAAAATTGTGAGAGTGATATAGCTATAGAGATAAAAGATGGGAAATTCTCTTGGGATGATAAGGAAGAGAATGAAGAACTGATAGTTGAGGAATTGGAAATTAAGAAAGGGGAACATGCTGCAGTTGTTGGAACTGTTGGATCAGGCAAGTCTTCATTATTGGCTTCTATGTTAGGTGAAATGTTCAAGATCTCAGGAAAGGTATGCTTTCTTGTAACTCATCTACATTTTTTTTTGGTGCACTTTAAATTAGTTTCTTCTTCTTGCAAAGAATATTAGTATTGCTAATAATCAAAGTTCTGAATTGTGCTCTAAACATCAAAGTTTTAGAGTTACCTGCAATTGCAAGTGCTTTAGCTGCATTTGTCCACTCAATCGATAGTTTTTTCTTTTCCCTTTTGTTTTCTCCTCTTTATCAAAAACTCAACACCTAATGCATCAACAAGAAGAAGATTAACTAGCTCTGTAGGAGGAGTAGACAAAACCCAATGGAAAGTATTCCCATGAGCTCTTAGCTTAACCAAGATATCTACACAAGCATTACCCTCTCATAGTATGTAACAACTGACAATCCCAATGGCCAATCTCTCTTAAGGAAGTCTCTGATTAAAACTATCTCACTACCAAATTTGTGAAATAGGTGATTCCCCTCTTTAATCAAATTTAATACGTGAAGAGAATCCAAGAAACAGACCACCTTCTTCTTCTTCTGTAGCTTCATATCCCAACACATTTCCAAGTCATGCAAAATAGCCATAATCTCTGCATGAGTGATATTAGTCTCCTAAGAAACTATAGAAACCACGAAGTAATAGACCGTGAGAGTTCCTCAAAAGACCACCGAAGCCTGACGAGCCAGGATTGGAAATCCCACTTCCATCTACGTTCAAGCGACTCAATCCTTGCTTTGTGTCATTCGTTCACTAATTTCTCTTTTCTCCTCCAAATCTCTCTCCGGTTTCGCTCCCCTGCGGTTACAAACATATGTATATACTACATTTCAACACCAGAACCCGATTTGATTTTATTTCTGGCAATTTAACAGCGTTGAGAAAAATCAGTCTTGCACAATTTAACCACCCCGCACTACGCCATCTCGTTTTCACCGTACTCAATATTCCCAAGGTCGGCGAGGTCAACACGGAGGCTGAGTCTCTTGCTGACGAGGTATCCGTCGTCATTGATCGCTGTAGAGAACGTGAATTAGGGTTGATGGAGATCAAATCCCTATTGCAAAGTTCAAAGTTCGCTATTGAAGATGAAGGACGGGCCAAAGCGTTTTGAAATCATGTGAATCTAATTCGCGGTGCATTCGTTATGTTTATTCTCGTGAGATTTAGCATTTTCCAATAACTATTATACATTGTTAATCATTCATCACATATGCTCTCAATTGTGAAACTTTTTGGTTACAAGAATTCATCATTATGCTTTTCAAGTGCATTTGAAGATATTTTATTGATTTGTGAATGTTTGCTGTGAAAATTTACTTTATCTTACCATTATTACTTGTAAAATATTACAGGTAAGAGTTTGCGGGAGAACAGCTTATGTAGCACAGACATCATGGATTCAGAATGAAACCATCCAAGAAAATATATTGTTTGGTTTACCAATGAACAGAGAGAAGTACATGGAAGCTATAAGGGTGTGCTGCCTGGAAAAGGATCTAGAAATGATGGAACATGGAGACCAAACTGAGATTGGAGAGCGCGGTATTAACCTCAGTGGTGGCCAGAAGCAACGGATACAACTCGCTCGAGCTGTATATCAGGACTGTGACATCTATCTCCTTGATGATGTTTTCAGTGCTGTTGATGCCCAAACAGGATCATTTATTTTTAAGGTAACTAACTTACATGCATTGCTGAATACTATAGCTCCATTTCCTAAATTTTTCAGATATAATGATGTTTCTCAGAGCAGAATATATAAATGAATTGTCAATTCTAAATTTCTAATACAGTTATAAAGAATGAAGTTCCTAATTTTCTGTCTTATTGCAGGAATGTATCATGGGAACTCTCAAAGATAAGACTGTTTTACTTGTAACACACCAAATTGACTTCTTGCATAATGTTCAGACTATAATGGTATGTCTATGCTCACAAGTCCCTAAAATGTTGAGATTTCTGTTAATGATGGTTCAATTTCACTCAAGTTAAGTTGAAAATTTGTGATCACTTAAGTACTTTTGAGTCGGTCAATTTAGTCCATGAAATTATCGACGGGGACTAATTTGATCGAAATTTTTGATCATTTTGAAATTTTGTTAATCTTAAGGATCAAATTAAACTAACCCTCTAGCTTTAAGGATTAAATTGGTTATTCACTCGAGCGAAGCTTCCATGTCCAAAATCTGATTACTTCCCTGCAATAAATAATCTTAAACAGTCAAAAGTTCTTTCAATTAAGAACCTGTGGCTTGTTTTGATACCATTATTACCAATTTTAAAGGTGATGCGAGAAGGGAGAATAGTGCAAACTGGAAAGTATGATGAACTTATGAAAGCTGGCCTGGATTTTGGTGCACTTGTGGCTGCTCATGAATCTTCAATGGAGATTGCAGAAACAAGTGATGAAGGTGGTGATGATTCTTCTCAGTCTCCAAAACTAGCTCGCATCCCTTCAAAAGAAAAAGAAAGCATAGAAAATCAATCCAAGTCTGATGATAAGGGTACAGCAAAGATCACTGAAGATGAGGAAAGAGAAGTTGGTCGTGTGAACCTTAAAGTATACAAACACTATTTCACTGAAGCATTTGGATGGTGGGGAATAGTACTCATGGTGGCAATGTCATTGGCTTGGATGGTGTCTTTTTTGGCTGGTGATTATTGGCTAGCAATGTCAACTGCAGAAGATTCTAGCATTCCTTCTTTCACTTTCATTGTTGTTTATGCTATCATAGCAGTTGTTGCATGCATAGTGGTGATGGTAAGAGCTGTGTTATTTACATATTGGGGTTTAAAGACATCTCAAAGCTTCTTCATTGGATTGCTTCAGAGTATCCTCCATGCACCAATGTCATTCTTTGATACCACTCCTTCTGGCAGAATTTTGAGTCGTGTGAGTTTCTTTCAGTGTCCCTTCTAATGTTGATTTCTGCTAGTAAACAACATACACTAGCATTCTCTGAATCTAGAGTAAAGGACCAAACTTGGCTATGAGAAAAAACGTAGACATGAAAAGTATCAATGTGGTCCTAAAAAGTTTTAAATAGTCTTTCATGGGGACTAAAATGTTCCTAAAAGATATCCTAAAAAAGCTTAATTTAATTTTCATTGAGATATTTTCAAAAGCAATTTGTTACTTTTCATTTCTCAGGACAAATAGCTCTCCGGATTTTTTCTCAAGTACTTGCTAACTTTACTCTTTTTTTTTTTTTTTGACAATAACTTTACTCTTAAATATATATAAATATGTAGTAATCTTTTTGGACTTGCTAACTTTACTCTTCTTATGAATTGTTTAGGTATCTACCGATATACTTTGGGTTGATATAACAATTCCAATGTTAGTAAGCTTCGTAATGATTGCATACTTATCATTACTCAGCATCCTGGTTGTCACATGCCAGAATTCTTGGCCGACAGTCTTCCTCTTAATTCCACTGATTTGGCTGGACAACTCATATCGGGTATGAATATGATATACCTGAGTAAAATTCAAGAATCGTTTGATCTTTGTGTGCACCTAGTAAGTGCATTTTGACATTTACTTTGTTATGGTTTGCAGAAACACTACCTTGCAACATCTCGCGAATTGACTCGCCTTGATTCCATCACAAAAGCTCCTGTGATTCATCACTTTTCAGAGACCATTGCTGGTGCTATGACAATCCGTAGCTTCAGAAAACAGGTGGCATTTTCTCAGGAAAATATTGACAGGGTTAATGCAAGTGTGAGAATGGATTTCCACAACAATGGAGCAAATGAATGGCTTGGTTTTCGCCTTGACTATACGGGAGTGATTTTCCTTTGCCTTGCCACTGTTTTTATGATCTTCCTGCCAAGTTCTATTGTTAAGCCTGGTACTACCTTCATGACCTTTTTATTCAACAGGCATCACAGTCAATCACTATTTCAAACATTTTAAACATGAATAAGTATAATATTGTAGATGAATATTTAAGTTATTTTACTGACCAAGAATTATTCTACTTGGATATAATCTTTGCTTTTGCAGAATACATTGGTTTATCTCTATCCTATGGCTTGTCTCTCAGTGGTCTATTGTCATTTACCATAACTATGACCTGCTCTGTTGAGAACAAAATGGTTTCAGTTGAGAGAATAAAGCAGTTTACCAACCTTCCATCAGAAGCTCCATGGAAAATACCTGATATGTCTCCTCCTCAGAATTGGCCCACTCATGGCAATATTGAGTTAAATAATTTACAGGTATACTGTAGTCACAATGGCTAAATACACAATGCTTTCTAAATTAGATATAAACCAAAATTAGAGCATACCATTTAAAATCAATCATGTGTTAATTTGAGTGGAAAAGCCGGACTTGGATTAGATGCAATGCAATCAAATTGCAACAGATTGCCTTGCAGTGAACAGATCCCGGCCATTGGATCAATATCAGAAAGTTATTGTTCCAAATTTGTATTTGAAATTTGACATGGTGAAGTCAAAATATGAGTCGTCTGATCTTGGTCAAATGGTCGTGATCTCTAACTAAAGCGACTGCAGGGTATTCTTTCTTAGCAATAGGATGGGAGGAAACTTTGAGTTGAGAAAAAAAAGAAGTATATCACATTCTGAAATTTTCAACAAATTGTTCAAAATGTATGTTACAAAACTGAGGATACTAAGTAGCATGAGCAGTTGAAAGTAAAATAAGAGAAGGAATTTGCATATATCAATATTTTATACATAAAAATGTAGGCATATAATGGAATGATTAGTAGAAACTTGGTACTTTAATTAATGGCACTGATGATGAATTTCTCATATCAACAACATGCATTCAGAGACTAACACTAACACATACCTTTTTGGTTATTAAATGGTGAGAGCAGGTTCGATATAGGCCAAATACTCCTTTAGTTATTAAGGGAATCTCTCTCAACATTCAAGGAGGAGAAAAGGTTGGTGTTGTTGGGCGTACAGGGAGTGGAAAATCAACCCTCATCCAAGTGCTATTTAGGTTGATTGAGCCTTCAGCTGGGAAAATAATCATTGATGGTATCAACATTTCTACTGTTGGCCTGCATGATTTGAGGTCTCGTTTTGGAATTATTCCCCAAGAACCTGTTCTCTTTCAAGGAACAGTAAGAAGCAACATTGATCCCCTTGGATTATATTCAGAAGAAGAAATTTGGAAGGTATATATATACTCCATTATCTTGTTTGTTTTATTTTGATTCAAAATCCTTTGTGTTTTTTGAGTGAGAAACTCTTACATGAGCATGTAGCCTATAAATACAACTAGTCATAGGTTTGGAGAAACAACAAAATGATTTATTCAAGAAGTGTTTGTGTATAAGATGGTTCTATAATCCAAGAGGAAATGAGGATAAGCCAAATATAAGTTATTTTTAAAAGCTGTTGTTGGGAACTTATGAACTATGTAGCACCGACATTTCAGAGTGAAGACGTGTCCAGTGTCCGACACTTCAATCACTTCTGTTTTTTTCAAATTACTATTGATGCTTACGTTAAGTTTCATTGTTAGTGTCATTTTCATGTCCATGTCTATGTCGGTGCTTCATAGCTTATGAAAATAAGTAAAAGAACAGCACTTATATATATAAAGATACTTTCATAAATTCTCTCAAACACTTATATAAATGGTTATATGGTAAGATAAATTCAAGTAAACGGGGCTCGCACAAGAATTGCTCATTTATGCCAATGTATGTGCACAGGAAAAATGAAAAAGTAAAAAGGAGAAGAATATGTAGCATGAATGAGTGCAATTCAGTTAATAACTTATGCTTTCCATATCTACTAACTCAATGTTTATTTTTGTTGTTACAGAGTCTTGAGCGCTGCCAATTGAAAGACGTGGTGGCTGCAAAGCCTGAGAAACTTGAAGCTTCAGGTTTGAACTAAACTCTTCTCATAAATCTCCTTTTTTAATAGTTTAATCCATTTGTCAAAAAAAAAATAGTTTAATCCAATGTGGTTAAAAGCATTGCTCAATATACTATTTTTTCTATAAGTGTTTATTATTCTTTCTTTACATGTAAATATGAGCTAACATCAGTTTACTATACAATTTTCGTAGTGGTTGATGGTGGAGACAATTGGAGTGTGGGGCAAAGGCAACTTCTCTGTTTGGGAAGGATCATGCTAAAACGTAGCAAAATATTGTTCATGGATGAGGCAACAGCATCGGTTGATTCACAAACGGATGCTGTGATACAAAAGATCATCAGAGAGGACTTTGCAGATCGTACAATTATTAGCATTGCCCACAGAATACCAACAGTTATGGACTGTGACAAGGTTTTAGTAATAGATGCAGGTATGTTTTATATTATATTTCTTCAAAAGAAACTTCAGAACAACAATAAAAGCCATATAATGTTGGTTTCTATCATTTTCTTATACCTATTAATAACTTCTATGTAGGAAATAAAGTTTGGATTTAATTAGCACGCAATGACAGTGTAGATATTTTTTTAAACTAACAACCAATTAGAAATTGACATATCATAAAAATGATTGACTTCTATCTAATCATCTTAAGAGCCACGCACGCACAACATGAATTCTTATTTTACCAAAAAACAATACCATTTATTGGTTTACAGTGAAAAAAATCTTTACACAAGCGATGCATATCAATTGAACTCAAACTTGCCAATTGGACTGTTAAATTACGTGATATTATCTTTATATATATATATATATATATATATATATATATGATTGCATCAAAGATATTCATAGATTTAGATTTGAAGATTAATGAGCTGTGGGGGATTTGATATTTTTGGCAGGCTTTGCAAAGGAATATGACAAGCCATCACGTTTGCTTGAAAGGCATTCACTTTTTGCAGCATTGGTTAAGGAGTACTCTAATAGATCAACTTAACGATATATAGCTATTTCCCACTTATGAGGATTGATCAAAATTTTCCAAGATTTTGACGTCCCACCCTTTCTGTAGTTCTTTAATTTGACTAGGATAAGTATGGAAGAGAAAATTTTAAGTTATTGAGCTACCCAAATCAAGTTTGGCTGAATTTATTATTTCTCTTGATTTGTGTATTATCCTTGCCTTCTATTGCTACGAGAAGCTGTTTAAGCATTTTACATTTAAAAGAGGAATTTGGATCCTCTCAAGTAGGGATGAGCAAGGGATGGGTTGAGAAAAGTTATACTTGTCCCTAACTCGGCCCTAAATTCTTATAGGGTCATTTTTTAGACCTTAACTCGTTCTTAGACTCGAACAAACCCGATGTTCTTTGGGTCAAACAAAGATTGTGTCTATTTAGGACGAGATCGGGTTGGCCCGGGGAGTGATCACTCAAATATAAGTGAAAAGTGAAAGATTGAATTTTTTTAAAAGTATTTTACTATGTATTCAAACTCAAAACATGACTTTTACAATAGTACTTTAGAACTAGATTTCTACTTAAACTGACAGATTTTGAATTAAATATTTTATTATATAGAAGTCTCATTACCAATGTAATAGAGCTAACAATTAGGGGTGAGGAGTGAGTAAGGTATGGGTACGGGTTAGGATAGGTTTGGTTGGGCCAATTCTATAGACCATAACTCGTCTTTAGACCTGAACAAACCAATGTATTGCGAGATAAATGGGACGAAGACGAGACGAGTCTTAGAGTTTGGATGGGTCTTGCTCACCCTTGCTCTCAAGTACTTGTTGTGTCAGCCAGAAGAGAGTGACACATAGAATAAACTAATAAATGCAATAAATGTTATATATTTTTTGTATTGATTGTTTTATCGTGTGTGTCGTCGTCTCTCCTTGACACAACAAGTATTTGAGAGGATCCAAACTCAAAAATAGATAAAAGACGTGAACGAACAATTTAAAAAGATAAAGAGCGGCAACGGAAAAAGGTTTTGGTGAAGAGGAAAAGACAATGAATTCTAGAAATGGGAAGAAGAAGGGGCGAAGGGCTAAGATGGTAATAGAAAACCCTAATTTGACTTAGTCAGTAATTTAAAATTAATTAAAATAAAAAGGAGTGACACGGCAGTCCCAGTCAGCATTTAAAAAAATTAGAAAAAAATGACAACTCAAATATTTGTTTGCCATATAGGCGTTTTTTGTAACGTCTGATTAACAGGACTTTTTTAAAAAAGTTGCCTTTAGTAGGACTTATTTAAAAAAATTTAGAGAGACAAAAACCAAAACATCCATATTTGCATGGACCAAAAACATATTTAACCCTAAAAAGTGAGTGTAATTTAGTCTTTTTTTTCTTTTTTTATTTATTTTTCCACTTAGAAATGTTACCGTTACAAAAGAGCCCTAACGTCTCTTTACATTTCTGTCGCCTTCAAATCAAAGATTTCAAAACTTGAAGAGTAATCAATTCCCACAAGACGAAAACATTCATTCACCATAATTGCATCGATTGATCAATCCACCTTCTCAATCTCCTCTTCTTCTTCAACAACAACTTCAACATGGCACTTAGACCCATTGGTAACGCTCTTCCAACAACCCCAGATAGACCCAAAAAACACCCCAAAATCGCTGTCACAACACAAAAACAACAACTTCGTCCTCCCAATGACGAAAATCAAGTTCCAATGGAAGCCGCTATTGATTACATCTCCTCTGACAACCTTAAACCCTTGTCAGATCCTGAAACCAAGATTCAAGTAAGCATAAAAATTCAATCTTTTTTCTTTTCTTTTTTGTTTTCCTCAAATTAATGTTTTGAGATTTTGAGATTGGGTCTAATTTTCTTTGAAAATGTAGGGTTTAATTGAAGATTTAGATTCAAAAAACTGGATCAAAGTTTGTGAGTCGTTAAACGATGTTCGGCGATTTGCTTTGTTCCAGTCTTCTCTTCTATTCCCCATCTTGTAAGGAATTTTCGTTTTGTTCATATTATTGAAAAGTTTTGAACTTTTTATTTTGGGTTCAATTGGGTTTTGAGGAATTCATGATTTGGGGTTGTGAACAGGGAAAAAATCGTGTTGGTGATAACCAAGACAATGAAGAACCCTAGAAGTGCTCTGTGCAAAACCTCTATTATGGCTTCTGCTGATATTTTCAATGCTTTTGGGGACAAATTGCTTGATCCTTCTATCTCTGATGCATTTGATGGCTTGGTACTGTTGATTTCAATTTCCTCTGGTGTATTTTGGGGTATTGTTCTAGTGTTTCTATTGATGTTTTGGTCCATCTGATTGTGTTGTTTTGGTTAAAAATTTTAACAGCTGTATCAGCTGCTGCTAAAAGCATCACAGGATAAAAAGTTTGTGTGTGAAGAAGCTGAGAGAACACTTAGTTCAATGGTGAATTCCATGACCCCTCTTCCTTTACTTCAGAAACTAAGGATATGTGTGAGTCACACCAATCTCAGGATCAGGGCTAAAGCTGCTGTTTCTCTCTCCAAATGTGTCTCCAAGATGGTAAAATTTGCCACTTATATCGAACTGTGATACTTGCTACGATTTCATTTATAAGCAAAAAAAAATGCACTTTCTAGATTTATTGAATAACTATTGTATCTAGTCTATAATGTATCTGGTGTTTGTGTTTATGAAAAGTGATTTTATGTGTACTTGGTAGCAGGGATTTGAAGAAATGGAGGAGTTTGGGATGGAAAAGTTGATTGAAGTGGCAGCAGATTTACTGAATGATAGACTTCCAGAAGCAAGAGATGCAGCAAGAAGTATTGCAACTTCAGTGTATGAGGCACTAATTAAGGATGTGGAAGTGGAACAAAAGATGGAGGTGTGGCAGAACTTCTGCCAATCTAAGCTATCACCAATTCATGCACTTTCAATTTTGAAGATAGTTAAAGCTTAGAATTGGAGTGTTTTGTTGTATGCTTTACTCATTCTCAATGCACGGTTTAGAAAACAAACTTTATTTATTTGTAGAAATGCTCATGATTCTCTCTCTACATGAGCAGCAATTAGCAAATAACATTTCATAGTTTGCTGTCGATCTAGTTGGAAATGTTCAAAGTTACCTTGTTATTTATATTCAATACTTACTAGTTCTAAAAGAGGTATGAAGCACCAATGCAGTGCTAGAAGTACGATCAATAAAATGTTTGATTAAGAATGACCAAGTTATTTTTTGATGTTATAGTGATTGTCATCTTTGTCATCAAAATAACTTGACTGAAAATAAATATAGTGATTGTCATCTTTGTCATCATCCTTATGTTATGTTATCGGTCATTGTTAGAAAATATGATCTGTCCTTGTCAAAAAAAGAAAATATGATCTGTTATTTCCTATTTTCATAATACAATCACACGAATTTAGGAAAAACGTTATTATATTCACTGTAAAATACATATGACAACAGTTTGTGTGGTTAAATAATAAGCTTTAAAAACACTTTTAATTTTTTTTTTTTTACTTTTTTAAAGAAAAAACTACTCACTACCATAATAAATATCTAATTTACGATACTAAGGCTCTGTTTGGCAAGTCAGATCCGCTAGCTTATAGCGGATGGAAAAAATTAGAGGTGTTTGGCAAGCAGTAGCGAATAGCGTTTCTGAGGTAGCTTATAGCGTTTCATCTTTTTAGACATTTTTACCCTCATTAATTTTAGAATATTCCTTCTTTGTCCTTAGTAAATTAAAATATGATTTTCAATATCTCTAATTTGAGCTGTACTCGTTTATATTTTTTTTGCTCCGCCTACTCATTTTGCCTTTGTAGCCCAGGTACGTAACGTTTTTTTTGTTGTATTATTCTTTTTTTTGGTGTGAGTGTTGTATTATTCAATTATTCAATTCTTAACTTCTTATCATTTTACGTTACTAGTATGTAACCCGTGCGATGCACGGGAAGCAATTTTCGTGAAAGATATTAAATTTTAATAATTTTGTGGAGAAACTAATGTAATTAAAAAATAAAATAAGTAAAGAAAAATGCATTTAATTTGGTAATGTTTGATAACAATAAGTCATTTTTAATGACTTAAATTTAGCATATATGTATTTAATGGTTATGAAAAGTAAATATAAATATAAGTTACAATTAGTGCAAATTAATAATGTAAGGTGCTGTCAAAAAAAGTAATCTAAGGTATAAGTCAAAATAAAAACTTAAGTTATCTATTTGAAAAATCAGGTTGAATCTAATATATGAAAAGGCAATCTAAATAAATAACTACTTTGAATTTATATTTGGATTGGAAAAGAAATTTAATTTACATTGTCGTAACGAAAAATAGTAATTTGAATGTGAAGCAATTATTTTTTAATTTGTTAGCAACTTAACATAGTTATTGGTAGTCATTATCAACGATTTTCATTTTTGTTAAGGTAAGTTTGTATTTTGTTAGCCATAAGTATATATTATAGACAAAACAAATTACTATTGATAAAAAAAACAAATTAATTGTTTAAGTAAATTTTGATACTGTTGCCAAATTCTTATATTTCCTAACAACTTTATTGAGCTATACTCACTCTAGACCTATTTATAAGCAAAACTACATTTTTTAGATTCGTTGGAAAATTAATGTATTTAGACTATTATGTAGTCCAGATACATTAGTTGTCCAATGAACCTAAATAGTGGCTTTTTACTTATAAATAGGTTCGAAGGGAGTATATAAGATGAGGATAAAAGAGAAATTTGATATAATTCCACAAATTAAGTGCCAGCAACCAAAAAAAGGTATTAATTGGTACTCGTCTATTAAAAAAATAAGTGGTTCAATCAAATGGCAATTAAGAAGTGTCACAACTATAGTCAATAAATAAGTAATTTAATATCAGAATAAGGTTTATAGTAAAAGATATTGAAGAAGTCATATCATGAGAACGTGACACACCTAAAAACTTTCCCTAGGTTTAGACCGGCTTTATTATGATATTTGTTTTTTTAATTAACTGAATATTTGGGTGTGTTTGTCAAAAAAAAGTAAAATTTTCTGGTGCTATCTAAATTGTTAAAATTGATTGCTCATTTAAGGTCTGAACTTTGATGATAGGCCATTGTTTTTTATGCCTTTTGATATGATCACTTTTCATCCATTTCAATAATACTCCAACCGAAGAGCATAACTCGTTAAGCCTGTTCATTCTATAAATTATGTTTGATAGTACTGGATTAAATTCATCATCAATTGACATTCATAGAATAGTTAAAATAAAACAAATTAACAACAAATAAGGCAAATTCATCAAGAAACGGTTAGGAAAATTCAAGTGATTCTCATAACAGATTAATCGCTATAAACGCATTTCTCAACAGCAAAACAGAAACACAACAACACAGTTATAAAAACCATAAAACACTAAAACATATAAACTAACTTCGAAGTATTAAAGAACCTAAAACTAAAACATTGTGGAGAAAACAAACATTGTAGAAAAAGAAGTTGAACAACTTAGTCCAACTTTAGTAAAAAACCCAATCCTTCTCGAGCTTTATATCCTTCCTCAACCTACTTGAATAGGAGAATCCCTTTTAAGTGGATCAAAGTCCTTAAAATCTGTTGACCAATCAATTCCCACTTTTTGACCACATTTTTAGCAGCAATACAATAATACTTTGCATAGAAAAAGACACTATAATTTATCCATACATTCTCAACAAAGGGGTGAAAGGTAGGAAACGACTACAGAACTAAACTTCCTCTTCCAAGCCATGTTTGCATCTAGCTTCAATTATATCAAAAGTAAAAGAAGTTTCCACATATAAATTTTTCCATAAATTGGATATGGCTTCATATTTAAAAAAAAATGGTTTTGCATGCACAATCAGTTATTTTAATTTTTTGTTTATCTTTTTTAGTATTTTTATAGATGCCAATTAGGATGTCAATTATGATTTGCATTAAATAATTTTTGGTGAAATTCACCTATGATTGACACCTAGGATTATGAGCCTATAGAGGCATTTTACTTTATATGTTTATAGATAGATATACCATAAATATTATATTGAAATATGTTTAATTATATTTTTCTTGTGCAATTAGAACCTCCGCAAAATAACCTACACAATATTACTGTTTTTTGTAGTGTACATAATAGAAGCACATTATTTTTTTTACTGGAACAACGCATTTTTTTAGGTAAATGCATTATTTTAAATATATACAACTTTTAACAACAAAATATTGACAAATAGATACATTGTCAACATCCTCATTTTAAATCTCAAGGATTTTTTTTTATACATATGAGGAACAAATTAATCTCAATCAAAACGCAACCCCGGAAAAGAATAGCTAAGAAAAACCTAAAACAAATAAAAATAAAATGCAATACCATTGATTATTTCTATCTCAATAACTTGGTTGATGGTGTACAATTATTCATTCCACCATAAATTATTTCTATCTCAATCTCTCAGGGACAAATAGTATCTCTCAGTGCAAGGTTTGCATAAGGCGCACAGTCTTTCTCCTTGAGATTTTATCGTTGGGCGGCGCCTTCCAAATAAATCAGTGACAAATTCCCTCCAACGCTAATCATCTATAGTGCCTCGCTCACCTATCATATCCATTTCGTCTGTTCTAATATGCAAAAAAAAAGAGAATAAAACTGAAGAAGATGCACTCATGAGAAAATTTTGAGATGAACTTCATATATCAGCTAAGGATGAAAAAGTAAAGTTATAAATAACAAAAAAAGATGGACACTTTCCAACTTCATATTATTTCTCGATGAAAATATAAGATGCAAATATAAATTAGAAAGAACAAAAGAAAAGTGTACATGGACTTCGAGCATTATCATACTCTCATCGCAAATGCTAGATAGGATCGGAATATGAGACACACTTGATTTATGCTTTGAATTGAGTTGAACGACATTCACAAATTTTATAATAATATTTTTCATATTTTATTATAATTAATTTTTTATTCAAGCAGCATTCATAAAAAAAATAAATAATTCAATTAAAATATTGTGAAGTGTATGGAAATGAATTAGAATAGGGGTATTAATTGTTAAGTTGCTTATAAGATGACATTTGGCAAATAATTTAATGAGATTATTTTCAATTGTAATAGATATAGAATATAGAATAGATATAGATATAAATGTGATAAAATTGAAAATTGAAAATTTAGCTAAATTTTAAAAAATTGGCGCCATAATAAAATATGTTAATTTCAAAAAGATAAAAAGAAAAAATAAATGATATTTGAATACCGATTTTAAATATAATTAATGCATATTATGATTTCCGATTTTTTGTTGTATTAGTTTTTTTATGATAATGTTTGGGAAAAAATACCATCTAATTCAAAGTCTCATTACATGAAACGTTTATTTGGTGCAATACCATTGCAATTTTAAATGAAACGAGCGTTTTTGTTTTTTCATTTGAGTGCTTTCTTGTGTGAGTCATCTTTTCAAGATTGGTTTTTTTTTTGACAATAAGATTGGTTTTATATACAAAATAAATTGTAGTTATTGGTAATAAATGAGGTGTTGACCAAATAAGAATGGGCTAAGTCAGAAGAGAAATGACAACATGGCTGTCCAAGTAAGCAATATTATCTGGCCATTAGGATTTGCATTAATTATATTTTGCTCAAATACTTGTATGAGCGACACATAGGAAAAGGAGCCTTGAGAGGCATTTTCTTTTGTATTTTTATAGATTCTGGTTGTTGTTTTTTATTTATTTTATTATTATTTGTTCAATTGACCATGCACTGAGCTACATGTATGCCTACTTGTATCAAAAAACATGTATGCCGCGTGTTGTCTAACCATTACTTATTATTGTTATACATTATTATTTTTATTTTAATTGTATTTTAAATTAGACTTTCAAATAAATATATAAATTAGACTATTAAAATATATATTTAACAAATTCATTTCCTAAATTTTTTAATAATTGGTTTAATTATCATGAATTTATAACAATAATTTAACCATATTTTAATATATTTTCTTTTGATTAAATAAATTTAACTATTAAATAAACATGTCCTTTTATGTCATTTTACATTAATCAGCTAGTTCAACCGCTAATTTTACCAAACACTTTATTAGCTATTAACTAGCTTATCCGCTATCAGCTAGCGGAGCTTATCCGCTATCCGCTATAAGCTCATCCGCTATCCGCTAATTTTTGCCAAACAGAACTTAAATAGAAATTTATATACGGTAAATAACTTATTTTCGGAAGATGGAAAGATGATTGAATGTAAGATAAATATCTTGGGGTTTTGGATTTTTCATTATTGATGGGTGTCCCTTAAAATTGGGGGGAAAAACATAATCAAAACAAGGACGAGGTGAGATGCCAATACAAATATGATAAGTTCTTTATAAATCTCATGTTATGAATGAAATTATATATAAAGATAGAAGTAGTGAACTAGTAAAACGCTTCACTTCTCCTAAAAGGGTTGTAGGTTCAATTCATATAGGGGGAAGTGGGTAACCACTATTGATTCTCAAAAGGCTGTGGATTCGAGTCATATTGGGAGAAATGAAGAACAACTATTCATCCCTTTAAAAAAATATGCATGAGAATTGTATCTACAACGTATTTTGATATCGATTTTTTGTTCACAAACAATAGATTGAATAACCCTCAATTTGGTCCTTATACTATCACTCTTTACAGTTTGCTTCTTGAACTATAGAAATACAATAAATAGTCCCTAATGTTAGTCAATGAACCATCACTCTCTCCTATTTTAAGAGTATTTGAGGGGCTATACTTTCTCGTTATCATATTTATACAATTCATGCACCAAATAGGAAATAGAATGATAGTATAAGGACTAAGGCTCTATTTGGTAAAAAATAGCAGATAGTGATAAGATAGCGTATAACGGATAGCAGAAAAGTAGCTGATTGAATTCAAAATGTTCTAGTGAAATTAGAGACTGAATTAACTTAAAAATATAAAATTACATAAGTAGACAATTATCATAAATGCTTAAAAATGAGAGAGATATTCATTTAATGAAGGATAAATGAAGAATGTAATTAAACTAATAAGGGTAAAAATGAAATATTAATTAACGCTACTTCAAATAGTGTTTCGAAAAACAGTATATACTAGTGAAAAAACGCTATAAACTAGTGGTACCAAACACTTACCATGAACTTATCCGCTATACGTTAGCAGTTTGACTTTGCCAAACATAGCCTAAATTGAGGGTTTGTTCTAACACATCTTAAAAGTCTTAAATATTGTTATTTTGATATTTAACAATGAAATAGGAATACATATTTCTACTAGAGTATTATCTAACTCATTAAGATCATTTACACCATCTTCAATATTCAAATCAAGCACTCCGAATACCTCCTTATTTCAACTTTTCAATCTAGTTTTAAGCAACCTGAACTTCTCCTTCAACACATAAGCCTTGTTGCCTTGAATATCAAAATCAGCCTAACAAAACTCACAAGAGCGAAAATCAGAATGATCAAACCAGCTATTACTATTTAAGAAGTTGAGTGAAATTAAAATTATAAATTTAATTTCATCATTTTTTATTTAATAAACATAACTTTATCGCGTTATTGATGCGCATTTACCTAATATTCGAACTTGAGACTTTGGGGTCGAATCCGAACCCAGTTACCACTTGGATCAACTCTTGTCGATAACGAAAATATTTTTTGCATGTAATAATTCATAAATTTGAATAAAACTAATTTGTTTTTTTGACAAACTACTGATTAGTTTTTTTATATTAGTTTTTTTATATAAACTAATTTTTTTAAAGCAAATAAAACATTTGTTTTTTTGACAATAACTAATTTGTTAAAAGGGTGGGCTAGGTGTATGTTCGGTTTATCCGAATGATGTTCTGTTTTTCCCTCGCAGGTTCGCTTCTGCAGAGGACAGGCTGCAAATGAGTGGAGAGTAGATGCCCTCTCCGGAATCCTTGACTCTCAGATTCTTCTCTTCTGTAACTCAATTCAATGGAATCCACCATCGCTCACTTCATGCAAGCCTCTTCTTACAGGGTATCTCTCCTTCTATTCTATTCAACATTCATTTTTCACTTCTTCAAAGCGACAAAGCACGCTCTTCCATTCTACCGCTGTTAAAATTCAAATTTTAGCTCGTATTTACTTTGGATAATTAGCTCTTTTTATCATAATGGGTTGGCTTGCTTTGTGCGGAGGCTGCTGTTTAGGCTTTAACTTGTCGTAGATGATGTGCTCGATAAATTGTCAAACAGAAAATTTTCTTTTTGGCATGTATCTAAGTGTTATTTATTGTGTTTTGTATATGACATTCTGCCATGTACCTTTCAGTTTCGCAACAAAAATGCACAGAATTAATAATGAAGATAAAGGAACTTTGGTTGTGTTTGTTTTGGTCTACTCTTGTTGGGAGACTGCTTTTGTTTTGCGTTTTCAATTAAGCTTTTAAGTACTTAGTGAAAAGGACTTAAAAGCTTTCAATTAAACTTCGATGAAAAGGACTTTGATTCATGCAACCAAAAAGCTTGCTAGCTACTGTCTAAAGAATGTGTTAGTAAAAATATTTTAGTGTAAACCCCAAGGGGTTGGCCTAGTGGAGCATGACAGGATTTGTATCCGGGAGGTCCCGGGTTCAAATCCCCAGTAGTCCCCTTGGGGTGAGGTAAATGTAATTACGTTCGTAGATGTCTAAAAATTTTATAATAAAGAAAATGACAGTGCGGAATTGGGCGACTGATTCATCGTTATACACTTTGTTAGTTTGTTTCACTTTCTGTCCTTCATCTTTTTTTATTGACAGTTGAAGTCCTGTATATACCAAGTAGACAAGGGCGGATCTTGGTAGGAGCTGGGGGATGCCACAGTATCCCCGAGATTTTTCTCAAATCGATTCATATACTTAGTATAAAGTTTATGTTAGATGTTATATAATAACTATTTCGCTAAAGATGCATACAAATGCGGTAGTAAAGTCGTAAAGTGCTAAGCTAATGAGCTTGTGTTCGGCAGTTCGACTCTCTCTGAAGGCATTTTGGTAGTTTTTTTTTGTATTTTACGATATTAAGTGTGTTTTTTCTCACAAAAGTGCTGAAACCAAGATTTGAACCATGTACATTTATATTGTGGTAAATGATAAAAACCAGTTCAACTCCATAGATAACTGTTAAAATATTAGTGAAAAATTTTATATGTATTATTTAACCTAGAAGCTCATGTCTAGAAGCTCTAGGTTGGCATGGGCTTAATGCTTTATATATGATGGTTTGGCGGGTTATTCTCTCTCTCTCTCTCTCCCCCATCTGTATTGTTTACCTGGAATACAATACTACTTTTCTACTTTTGGTTGATATATGCTTTTTTAATATATCCAGGTGCTCTCGCGAAATGCTTGTTCATCCTCCAGGAGAACTAATTCCATTGGCTTGTTTTATTCCCGGGGAATTGCATCAACTAAAGTAGTATCTCTCCCAAACATATCAAGCTACTGTACTCACTCAAGGGATGATATCTGTTCTTCAAAGCGAAGATCGCGGGGGCCTGTTATGGCAGGAAAAAAGGCCGCAGAAGGTAGTGTATTGCTAGCTCACATGTATTTTCATTTATTTTTTAAACAGCAGTGATTGATGGTACGGTATATTTTTGAAGAATTGTAAGAAGTAGACTGTACCAAGTGTTTTTCATAACAATACACACTCGGCTGTGGTTGATGAAACCCAATGTTAGACTATCCCGTAGGTTTCGTTTCGCACCAAAAAACATTTCACTGTTTTAAAACGTTATTGCGTGTTATTTTATGTTAATTAAAGAGAGTAAACATGCATCTCTGATGGTAGTTACATAACCATCCTCAACTTCAGGAGTCAAACAAGATGACGGTAAATACAAGCACACGGTTGATCTTCCTAAGACAACGTTTGGTATGAGAGCAAATTCTTCGGTAAGGGAGCCTGAAATTCAGAAAATATGGGAGGAGAACCAAGTATTTAAAAGAGTTGCTGACAAAAACAGCCGAGTAAGTTTTGGGCTTTTCAAATTCCCCCTAGTAGTTATTTGGACTTGCTCATATGCTTTAACAACTTGATCAGGGAAATTTCATTCTTCATGATGGTCCACCATATGCCAATGGTGATCTTCACATTGGTCATGCCTTAAATAAAATTTTGAAGGATATTATAAATCGTTATAAGGTATCTTTTCCTTCTATTAGCCTTTGGCAAATGCATACTCTAATGATATACTTTTTATGCTAATGGACTGACTTAAAAGAACTAATATTTCGCTGATTTTTTCAGCTCCTTCAAAACTACGAAGTTCATTTTGTGCCTGGATGGGATTGTCATGGCCTACCAATTGAATTAAAAGGTAACAATTGTTCTTCTTAGTAGTGCTTTGATGATGGCTTAATTTTTGGTTGCGTTCAACAACAGTATTGCACTATGTTTGCCACATATCAAACATGAAGTATGTAGATAGTTCACGGTGTAATATTTATTAGTAAATATATTTTAAGGAGACATAACTATTGGTGCTTTTGAAGTGAACCACTTCACAATTTTTTGTTTTAAATTTTCATAATTTATGCTGAATCAAATTTTTTTTCCGGAAAACCTTCCTTTCGAAAAAATTATCAATAAGGAAAAAGAAGTAAAAACCCTTCTGATGTGAACCTTAAGAATCAATTAATGTGTACATATAATTGAAATATATGCACACAAATTCTTATGTGCCTATTATCTCTTAGGGAGGGGTTGGGGATGGTCTGTTACCTACGTATCAAGGTTAACTTAATATGCACTGAGCTTTATGTCATGGTGTTTAAGAAAAAGGACGGTGCACCTCGTCCTGGCGTGCCTGTTATTTGTTTATTTGAAAACAAAAATAGGAATAAATTGCATAGACCACTTGAGAGTAAGAAATAATGTACACTCCTATATTTCAAAAGTACCACTAATTTTAATCTAAATAATTTGGCATAAATTAGGGGCTCTAGAAAGGTTTTGTGGATTGCTTTAGAGAATAATAAAGAAGTTCATATTGCTTACATTCGAGCAATCAAAACTATTTACGAGGGGGTCGCTGCTAGCATAAGAGCACATGGTGGGGACACTTATGATTCTCTATTAAAATAAGTGTATTCCAAGCCCTTACCTTTTTATCTTTGTTATAGATGTGCTGACTGAACATATCTTAGTTCTAGATGTGCTTACTGAACTTATCCTTAGGATATAAAACCTTTTATCTGAAAAAACACCTTGTATAACTTAGCTACTTGGTTTTTTAAAGGTGAATAAATAAATTTTAATTCTAAATTTAGATTTTTATCATTTTGATCATATATGTGTTTCTGTTTATTGATTTAGTTATCTTTATAATAACTTACATATATGTGGTGTCTCAGTGTTCTATATTTTGGACATTAGCTGTGTCTTAGTGTGTGTCATGTACGGTGTCCGTGTCAGAGTTTGTGCTTCATAGCTAATTATAGATCATTTAAAAGTTTAGGGACCTAATTACAAGTTATTTAAAAGTTAAGCGATTTGATTAAACTAAGAGACCTAATTGCAAGTTTTTAAGTTCAGGGACCTATTTAGAAATTCCCAAATTGTTCAGAGACCCATGGAGTAATTAAACCTAAAAATTAAGAGGCACATATTCTCTCTCCCCTTACAGTTGTCACCATGTTTGAATAGTGGTTCAAAATGATGAGTTAATTTCATGCTTCCATATAGTGAGGGATTTATTTCGTGTTGATTAGGCATAATAGATATAATGATGAAAATTGAAAATTCTCAACTTACCTTAAGCTTTACTGTTAGTGTATATTCTAAATGATAGTTAGTTTCCTTTCAGTATGTAAAAGGTCTAAACTGTTCTAACAGTTAAGTCTAGAAGCTAGGAACTACTATAAATGTATCTTACCTCTCATTCACCGTCAATAACAGTAATACAAAAACAGAATTCTGTTACTCTGAATCTCTCTCTCTCTCTCTCTCTCTTTCTCCCCTTCTCTTTCTCTCTCCTCTGGTTGCAATCTCTTCTTCACGAGCTTCAAGTTCCCATTGCTGTTCCAGCCATCTTCTGTACTAATAAGAGCACTGTTGCTCTGAGCCACAACCCAGTTCTGCATTCAAGAACCAAGCACGTAAAACTTGACATCTTCTTTCTTAGAGAAAAGGTCCTTAGCAAGTTTTTAATTGCTGTCTATGTGCTAGCCTCTGAACAAACTGCAGACATACTTACAAATCCCTTGCCAAAGTCTTGTTTTTGTGCTCTACGTGACAAGCTCAAGGTGTTCAGCAGTGCTTCACCTCCTTGAGCTTGGGGGGGAATATTAGTGTATATGCTAAATGATAGTTAGTTTCCTTTCAGTATTGAAAAAGTCTAAACTGTTGTAATAGTTAAGTCTAGAAGCTAGGAACTACTATAAATGTATCTTCCCTCTCATTTCCTGTCAATAACAGAAATACAAAAGCAGAATTTTGTTACTCTGAATCTCTCTCTCTCTCTCTCTCTCCCCTTTAACTTCTACATTCACTAATTTACTCCTTTTTTTTAGTTGCTTAAACTATAAGATCACAACACATGTATATTGCATTTCAGCTTGTATCTATTATTGCATTCTTTGAGCAGTATGGTTGTTTGAATTTTTTCAGTTTTGCAGTCACTGGATCAGGAGGCTAGAAACAATCTTACACCATTAAAATTGAGAGCAAAGGCTGCTAAATTTGCCAAAGATACTGTTAAAACTCAGATGTCGTCTTTTAAGGTTCCTTCTTTGTTTGTACTTTTGCTCTGTGATTTCTAGGTCTGTTTTAGTTTTTGAACTATTATAGATCTCTTACAATGTACAATCGACTTTCCATTCTGATTGCTGGGAAAACGTCTTTATCTCATGCATATTTTTTTTGGTGAAACGCACCTTAATCATGTTAATAAATGTTTGCAGCGCTTTGGAGTATGGGCAGATTGGAAAAATCCCTATCTTACTCTAGATCCGCAATATGAAGCTGCCCAGGTAGCTGGTACATCCATTCTCGTTTACCCTTTCATATGTGTTAATGATAAGAACTTAACAATTGGTGAGAAAATGGGAATCAATTCCTTTGTATTATATGATCACAGACTGATGATCAACCAGTCAGTGATGAGAAAACAATTACAAGAAGAATAAAAGATGCAAAATACCACGCACAGCTCACCTGCACACTCTCTTCTGCCAGCTAGGCAGAGTTAGTTACTGAATTCCCTCCTCCCAGGATATCACCCGGTGTCCTCCCCTTTTTGTGCTTTCTAGCATACACTCCAGCGCTTGGGTTCACATCAGTTAACTAAACAGAGGATTTAGCAGTCTGGATGTCCTATTCATGATGTATTATAGATATGAGAATTTATGGCCTTATGTTTACAATTTGGATTATTGTGTTATGAGAACTTTAATGGCATGGAACAGACGGACCTCTAAAGTCAGGCAAGACGTAGCTAGATTGTGGAGACTGCTTTAGGAATGAAAAGTTTAATTTGCACTTGACTTCAATCCATGCTAGTTGCTATTATATATTTCTCATAATTTTCATTTTATAACTTGGTAGATTGAAGTATTTGGCCAGATGGCCTTGAAAGGCTATATCTACAGAGGCAGGAAACCCGTCCACTGGAGTCCCTCATCACGGACAGCACTTGCTGAGGCTGAGTTAGAGGTAAATTGATTTATCATCATGATGAAGCCTTGTCTAATGTCTAGCTTAAGCACACTATGTAACCCGAAAGCAAACACTACCAATATGGTGTTGTATAGCGTGGGTGGCAGCCACATAATTCTTGGTCACAAGCATGGCACACAAATTTGTGTTTCTTTGCATGTGAATCCTTACAGTTTTCTCCCTTGTAGAATATATATGTAAAGGGTTTTATAATGTCTTGATTGTATCTTAATGTACTTTAGGGCAATTTAAAATATCTCTGGTTTCCAATTTAATTTTACTCCCTCCGGACCTAATTATAAGAAAAAAATGCCTAACTTTGGCGGACTCAAATATAAGCAAACCTTAACTAATCCACTCATATTTAATGCTATTTTTCCACAACTACCCTTAAAATAGCTCATTAATATTGTGAGAAGATGACTATTAATTAGGGATAGTTTAGTAAATCTATTTGTTTTTTCCATGAATTCAAGGAAATTAAATGTACAAAACCACTTTTCTTAATATGTGTGAAAGTAGTTATTTTTGCTTATAATTAGGTCCAGAGGGAGTATATCACAATTTTATTTCCTTATATATTTAGGATTAAGAGCTCAGTATTATCATATATAAGGTTCCATGCCTTGTGTTTTGTAATGACAGCTAAAATATTAATAAATTATTGTTGTTTATTATTGCTTTTCCTCCCCCATTACCCAAAAGAACTAACCCTATTACTGGCAGTTAAAAAAAACCCATAACTTAAAAACATTTCTAAAACCTGATTTAGTGAGTATTTATTTACTACCTAATTGGTTTCTATGTAGTACCCTGAAGGGCATGTTTCAAGAAGCATATATGCCATTTTCAGAGTTGCAAGTGCTCCTCTCATGCCAAGTGCCCTACTACAAGAATTTCCAAATTTGTGCTTGGCCATTTGGACTACAACTCCGTGGACTATTCCTGCCAATGCCGGTAGGTTTTTCATTTTGTTGCATTTGCCATGTTGGCTTGTGAGTTAAAGATATCTTTCGGATTGCCCTTGCTAGTCATAGTAGATTTTTATTCATGTTAAAAGGAGCCACTAATATGGAGATTTTTTTAGGCCACTATTTTTGTTTATCCTTACAAATTTGGTACGCGACTCTAAGATACGTTATACATTATACATTAGTTTTTACAATTACGAGTTTACTGAGGCAAGGTGGTTCTCCTTTTTACTAGAAATATTGATACTAATTTTGGTCCGAGAGTACCTGTTTAAAACAAAGTTGAAACAAAAAAGAGAACAAATTTTTTCTCTTCAGAAATATCGCATCTTTTTGTGGATATTAGTGTTGGAAAACATTCTGCCAAAGTTAATTTCTTTAGTAATTAAAATGTTTTAATTTATATATGCCACTCTTTCTCCTCTTTATATCTTCTTTCTACTGTTTTGTGCTCAGCCGTTGCAGTAAATCCCAAGCTTGAATATGATGTTGTTGAAGTACAATCACTAAATGGAAATGCCTCTTCATCCGCTGAAACTAGAAAGAAAAGGCTTGGAATTGTTTTAAAGGATGAGAAAAAGCTGTTTCTTGTCGTAGCTTCAGAACTTGTGCCAAAGTTAGAGGAAAAATGGGGTGTGCAACTTGTTGTCAAGAGAAGACAGTTGGGTTCTGACTTGGAAAACTACAGGTAATTGGCAGTACCAAAATAAAAATTTGCTTTCTGCTTTTTGATTTTGCCACTGCTATTTGTTTCAGTAAATTAGTGTGTTTAAGATTCTTATTATCATCTATGGTAAATGAGAAAAGTTGTTCCCTAAGGATAATTAATAATTATTACTCTCAGATACATCCATCCAGTAGATAATAGGGAATGTCCAGTTGTTCTTGGGGGAGATTATATTACAACAGAAACTGGAACAGGATTGGTCCATACAGCTCCTGGACATGGTCAAGAAGATTATGTGACTGGTCAGAAGTACGGGCTCCCCATACTATCTCCAGTAGATGATAGTGGAATGTTCACTGAAGAAGCTGGGCAGTTTAGCGGGCTTGATGTTCTTGGTGAAGGTAACACTGCTGTTGTCAAATATTTGGATGAAAATTTGTCACTCGTCATGGAAGAATCATACCGTAAGTTCTTTCAGTCTCTCCTCATGAAATTCTCTTAATGTTCAACCTATAATTATAGACTCTATTTTCATCATGGGTCTTTTGTCTTTTTTTTCTGATTTAGAACACAAGTATCCATATGATTGGCGGACAAAAAAACCAACATTATTTAGAGCAACCGAGCAGTGGTTTGCATCGGTTGAGGGATTTCGCCAAGCTGCTATGGATGCTATTGCCCACGTAAAATGGGTTCCACCTCAGGTATTGTATTTAAAGTTTTTGTTGCTACATCGTTCTGTTTATTTGTAAATTTTTGTCCTCTTAGAGGTGTACCACTAATCATATTTGGTGTTGCCTTTTGCTGATACATGCTAATTGCTTAGGGAGAAAACAGAATCTCTGCAATGACCTCCAGCCGCTCTGACTGGTGCATATCACGACAAAGGACATGGGGTGTCCCTATTCCAGTTTTTTATCATCTGCAGTCTAGAGAACCTCTTATGAATGAAGAGACAATTGATCATATAAAGTGTAAGTGAAAAAATAGTAACTTCACGTTCTCTTATTTCACAGAGCTCAAGTTTTGAATATTTTTGTTAAGCTTGGTAGAATTATTTTTTCTATCATTTGTAGATAAAAAACAAATATTACTGTCCATATTTGAGTATGTAATGGTAAATATTCCAAAGTTGCTTAATTGCTTATCCTCTTTTAAAGCATGTTGGTCCTATGAAATCAGTACAACCTAATATTGATGCTTTTCTTTCTGAGATTGTCAGCCATTATAGCCCAAAAGGGTAGTGATGCATGGTGGTACATGAAAGTAGAGGAACTTCTCCCAGCTAAATATCGTGACAAAGCAGCAGAGTATGAAAAGGGAACTGACACAATGGATGTGTGGTTTGATTCAGGTACAATAGTATTTTGATGCCAGATAACTTTTGATTTTCACTGGTACGTGGTTTCACAAGTTCCTCACCTACTCTTTTCACCACTTTCCTGCAAGGGGACAGTTATGTGGTAATAATTTTCAGCGACAACTGACAACTAACACACATATTACAATTGTGATCTTACTCGAATACGTGCCTATAATGGTGTAGTGCATTTTTTGTGTCGGAAATATCCATTTCTCTCATTACTCTTTGGACCTCATTGGCTTGAACCTAGGACCTTAGCCATCTTACTAACCGCCAGATACCCGTGTTCATAGTTAGTTGTCCGTAATTTTATTTCATTGGTTACTTTCTTTGAATTTGGTTTCATTGTTGTTTATTTTTCCTCCAGGTTCTTCCTGGGCTGCAGTCTTGGGAAAGAGAGATTCCCTTAGCTTTCCTGCAGACTTGTATCTTGAAGGAACAGATCAGCATCGAGGGTGGTTCCAGAGTTCATTGCTAACTAGTATAGCTACTACAGGTAATGATTTTTTTGACATCTCCACTATCATGATTATCTTTAATACAATCAACGAAAAATGTTTTTTGTTCCTCAAATTAGTAAGGAAAATATTCTTTTTACCAAATTTATATTTTCATATCCCAATGTTAAAACCTAGAGAAGAAAAGACAACAAGAAGAGGCCGTGTTAAAACCTAGAGCATGTATCATATTACATATTGCAAGAGTCTTTATTCTTTTCGTTCTCCTTATTTATCTAAAACCTCATAACTTCAACAGCCATTATTTAAATTTTTTATTTATTTATTGTCCTTAAAAAATACAAAAATCACAAGCTTTTAGTCCCTATTGAGGGACTAAACATACTACTTTTTGTTAATATAGGGACTAAAATGTAACAGCAACCACCAAAGCCTTTTCCAACTGGGCGGGCACATCTATATGAATGAAAAAATGCCATAATGTGCTATCATGGACTATATCTATGCGTAGATCATTTAATTCTCTCTCTTGATGGTTTTGCATATAATTTCCTTTGGTCTCCCTTTTCCCCTACCTATTTTACTATCGTTTGTCTAGTCTATCCTCCTTACTAGTGCTTTTACGAATCTTCTACGCATGGTTTTGGACCATATTACAATTAGAGCTATCCCGACTTTCTCAGTAACAACTAATGACTCAATTCCTAACCCTCTCTAATGACTTTCTCAAGGCTGTTTGTGTGAGACTCTTCAAATATTTTTAGTTTTGCTAGTCAGAGACTATAATTATGTCTTTTTTGTCTAAATACAGGAAAGGCTCCGTATTCTTCTGTTCTAACTCATGGATTTGTATTGGATGAGAAAGGCTTCAAGATGAGCAAGTCTTTGGGTAATGTTGTGGATCCACGTAGTGTGATTGAAGGGGGAAAAAATCAGAAGGTAAGTTACATATATTTTTTTTGACAAGAGTAAGTTACATATATGTACTGTATAAAACATTAGTTCTGGTACTGCATCAAACCCTATCAATTCACTTTATCAAAATCATGGTTTAAGGTCTTTCTCCTTACCATATTCTCAGGAAGCACCTGCATATGGAGCTGATGTCCTCCGACTCTGGGTTTCTAGTGTAGATTATACCGGTGATGTGATGATTGGCCCTCAGATTCTTCGTCAAATATCTGAAATATACCGGAAGTTACGGGGAACTTTGAGATACCTCTTGGCAAACCTTCATGATTGGAAAGTAAGTTTAAGTGGCTAAAGTTAAATCCCTTTTCATTTACCTAGAATTACTGCCTATTTTTAAATATTGCCAAATTTATCAATATCTGTCAGGGGATATCTTTTTCCACCCTATCCTACTTCTAAGTATGTAATTGTTTTATTGGCAGACAGATTATACTGTTAAATACGATGAACTTCCCCGGATTGATCAGCATGCGCTATTCCAGCTTGAAAATGTTGTAAAAGGCATTCAAGGGAACTATGATAACTACCAGTTTTTCAAAATATTCCAAGTAAGTTGTTGCAGAAAAAATTTCTATGTATACCAAAAATGTTCATATTTTAATTCTTAATGCATGTGTGGGTATGAAATGTGCATGGCAGATTTTCGTACTTTATCATGGTGACACTGGAATATTTCAAGAGCTACAATTGTGAATCTGTTTGACTGTATTTGGATTTAGTACAATTGAAAAAAATCTTTGGAGTAAAAAGGGTTTATCTAAGGCATATAATTCCGCCCTCAAGTTTTTGTCTTTATATTTATTGAAAGTAAGGAAACAGAAATGAAACTAAAATGAACCCATTGAATAACAGAATAGTACAGAAGGTTATTTATACAAGGTACTGCCTGCACTAACTAACTTCATCTATTCAGTTAGAGAGCAACCAACTGATCTAACTAAACTTGCTAGAAACTAACTCTGGTTCATATTTTAACCAGTTACATGAGTTGTACTATTACTATTGTTTTTGTTCTCTATCAATATTAAACTTGAATTCTGTTCTCTTAGCATGATAGTTCATGTAACTTAGCTGAAACTTTCTCGTCTAATTGTTTGTGTCAAAATTTACATTGTGTTTTACCCCCATTTTCAGACTTTACAGAGGTTTGTCATTGTTGACCTTTCTAGTTTCTATTTTGATGTTGCCAAAGATCGACTTTATGTTGGGTACGTTGCTTTCTTGTTTCTCCACTTGTTGTATCCTTATACACTCCATTGGGCCTTTGCAAACACAATTATGGGCAGATATTTTGGTTTTGATATGCACAACAGCACAACTTGGCACTTATATGGCAGCACAAGATATAAATCTTTTGTTTAACATTTTATTCTATGTTTCTCTCTGGTACCAATAATCTTCTCTTTATGTTGACTATCTGCAGTGGATCGACAAGTTATACAAGGAGGACTTGCCAAACAGTTCTTGCAGCTCACCTCCTTTCCATTGTGAGAGTAATTGCACCAATATTACCTCATTTAGCTGAGGATGTATGGCAAAATCTTCCTTTTCAGTATACAAATGAATATGGTTCCTTTGCTGAATATGTATTTGAATCAAGGTGGCCAACCTTGAATGAAAGATGGCTTGCTCTTCCCGATGAAGAAATTGAATTCTGGCAAAAGATTCTCGAGGTACACTCATTCTTGAATTGATTATAAGCAGCATTTTTCTAACGAAAATTTAGTCCTTAAGCTAATGATCTATCTTCTATTTGGTCTCTAAACTATATAAAAATAATAAGTTATCCCTAAAGTTTGCGACATATGTCTCATTAGTCCCTAAAATTTTGTGAAATCCGTCACATTAGTCCTGTAAGGGACTACTTATAAAACTCAAAGGACTACTTTGAGGGATTTCACGATTGTTAGGAAGTACTTATTATTTTCATATACATTAGGGACCAACTAAGAAAGAGATGGTTAGTTTAGGGACTAAATCGAGGGTTTATTTTTTTAATAACGATGAGTATTAGGCAACAGAATTCTTGGTTTCATAGCAGGTAATTTATTTTAGTAACCAAAATTTAGCATCATTTTTTCGGTTGAACATTATAAAATGATAAAATAAGCTAATGGGTACATAATCACTTAAAAATGATCAAAATATGAACTGCAATAATCTCTTTCAAAGTCAGTATTTCCGTTTTACATCACCAAAAGTCAACTCTCCTAAAAGCTTAAACTACTTGATGGAGACTCATGTATAATTTTATATCTAATACGCATGTGAAGTGCCTCTGGAATTTGATGTGTGGATAACAAATAACTTAACTATCTTATTTTATATTGTTCTGAAATCAACTTTGTCATGACAATGGGTCTTCAAGGATTTAAAACTCCTGAATCATTTGTTAAAACAAGATCTACTATAATATCAAGAACCAACTCTTCGAGAAGGTTAGGTAGTTAAGCCTTTAGGTGAAAGCCTGGAAAGGTTTTATGGCAGTATGTTCGCGGCATTAGCATTTTGCTTTGTCTATATGTATAAATGATTAATTATTTAGCGAGTCATTGCCCTTCTTAATTTGGAAATTTAAGAATTTTGTGTGTACAAGTGACGTATAATGATTAAGGATGTAAAGATGTTGGACAGAAAATGAAAAAAAATAAATTGTTTTGTTATAATTGTAAAATTAATTAAATGCTTTGGTTCTCCTGTTATCTTCATGATTTTCCCATTTTTAATTTTTAATCGGTTACCTCAAGGGTTATGCTTCTCACTTTCACTTTCTTGAGGCCTTCTTAGAATTTGGGTTGGGCCTAACTCAACCCTACAAAACCGGCTTGTAGAGTGAGGAATGTCTCTCACTTATAAAGTCATTTTCAAGCCATATCACATGCAATGTGGGACTCATAACACATCCCTCTCACGCTCAGGGCTGAACAACTAGAGCGTGATTCGATTGACCCGTTAGCCGGGGGGGAGGGGGCAGATCTTGGATTGGCTCTGATACCATCTTAGAATTTGGGTTTGGGCCTAACTCAACCCTACAAAACCGACTTGTAGAGTGAGGAATGCCTCCGACTTATAAAGTGCCATATCACATATTAGATCTTTGTTTTATGTATGTTACTAAATGAATTCATTTATTGCCAGCTGAGAACAGAGGTGAATAAAGTATTGGAGGTTGCTCGAACTGGTAAATTAGTTGGTGCCAGTTTAGATGCCAAGGTTTACATTTATACATCTGATCCAGTCATGGCATCCCAACTCTCTGAACTATGTACAACCAAAATTGATGCTGATACATTGAATCGGTTATTCATAACGTCTCAGGTATGTCTACAACTACAATACTTTCAGAGACTAAAAGCTAATGACCAAAGTTTTGATAGTTGTATTTTGCTTCCCAACCTAAAGTTCCTTACGGTATCGAAAAGAAAAAGATCACATAAAAATGCCAATAATGTGCTATTGGAACTATTCTTTACTAGTGGAAAGAAGAGCACTATCGCCCCGTCTTTCTGCTTTTGTTATTGCGCTAACAGTCCAGATTAATAAGTTTTTTTAAGTGATTATTTAAACTGTTCTTTCTTGTTTTATTGGTAATATTCAGGCTGAGATTATTCCTTCATTGGAAGATGAACAAGTTGCAAATATACCATATAGTGGTGAATGCCTAATTCAGGGGAAGAGTAAAGTGTGGATTGGGGTATCTCGTGCTAGTGGTTCAAAATGTGAAAGATGCTGGAATTATTCACACCAGGTTGGTTCATTTTCGGACCATCCTACTCTCTGCAGCCGCTGCTATGATGTTGTTGCTGTTCAGATACCCCCTGAAGTAGCTGCAGTCAGTTAAGATTTCAGGACAAACAACTTTGTTTAAATTCCAACTTCAATTATTTTCTAATTAAAATTATTTGGTTTATTTTTTAAATTGTGTTGAAATAAATTGTGGATGTAAAATTTATTTGTATTCTACAAATCACACGTTATTTTATGTAAAAAGTGAGACGGTTAGATTCTGTTTCATATACCCTTAATAATAGCAATTCATTGAAATTCAATAATGAGATAATATTTATTAGGTAAGAAGGTTGAATGATATGATAGTGTCAACAATGAGTCAAACGTAGATTATTTCTTCTTGTATCTCGCAAATCAATGTGTACTTGGCTTTTTGGGTACAACAATGGAGGGCGTGCCGCCCGACAGAAACAAAATCTAGCTAACTAGACAAAGATGCCCTAGATAAATCATTAAAAAGGAGTTGTAATTCCCTGGGGAATGTCCAGCGCACGAAGCTCCAAAGATCTCTTAGATGGGACGAAAGTAGCTAATCAATCTGCACAACGATTTCTCTGAGAGAATTCAAATTTCCAATGCACTAGGTTGTGAATACTCTTCATTAAAAGGTGGATATCTCTCTTGTTTTTGTCATATCTGATTATCATGTTAATCAGAACTTTGGAATGACTATCCATGCCTAGGAACATGGCCCATATCTCAGCATGCAAGGTGACCATCTTCTTTCTTTCGCACAAAGCCTCTGACCCATCTTTTGATTATGCCCCGAATTTAGGTCTCTATACCTCGTGGTTCTCGTCTCCGTCTTGCAGGCTCCAACAAAATTTCGCTCAAGCCAGCTGCTACTAAAAGATAAGCATCATTTTGGTCAAAAAAAAAAATAGAAGCATCATAGTGAAGATAAGAGAAGAGCTCTCAATCCCCTACACCATATTGCTAATTGTTGAGACACGGTCATTTGTTCTCTAAAAGTCCTCAAAAATGGCCTAGTTGCGCTGCGTCCAAAGATACCAGCTATAGACCATGAAGAAAGCTTTCCGATCCACCAAATTCCAAATTCTTCTGCTCATGAATATTGGTGAAGATCAATAGCTATGAAAAGAAAATATCAATGCATACAGAAGAAACAATTTTAAGTTAGATTTGTGTTGCATATGGGTAATCACACAACACATGGGTGGATGGTCTCCTCTTTATGATTGCAATATGGGCATTCAACTGAAATTATGGTGTTCCATCCCTGTCTTCACACATTGGTTAGAAGCCTCACATGTGTATGTGTTGCTAGCCAGGTAAATCTTCCAATTCCACATCTTCCAATCACCATTCACAGGTATTCATTATGTCCCATCCCACTTAGTCAAGGTCATCAGAGTCCTAACCTTAGGAATGTTGTACCCTTCACTCTTTTGCCATACGCTCCTTTTCCAATTTTCTAAATTTTTAACTAAAATAGGCATCTCAAAAAATAGTTTTCAGAACCCCTCCCCTATTGCAATGCCTCCTCCCCCAAGCAACCATGTTTTCCAAAGAAGTTGTCATCTGAGGAACTGCATTTTCCAAAATTGATTTGATCCTCTGGAAAAACATTATAGTTACCAATTGCGGCAAAAATGGGAAGGTATATTAACTTCTGTTGACCAATTTTTGCTTATGTTCTGTAACAGATGGAGTACAATACAACACCATTAAGGTGTGTTCTTGGACATGGTTTAACCCTCTTTGTAGTGGCTCGGTTGCTCATACTCAAATTGGTGTGTGACTCGACGACTTTGTCTTCATTCCGCTTAAAACTCATTTGGTAATTTAATTTTTTAGCTCACCAAACGACTTACTTGAAATCTGTGATTGCCATTAAATGCAATCAATTTACGTCACTTGATATTAGTGTTGTTGAAGTCGCAAGTGCCATATTTATGCTCACATCTTTGTTCTAGAAATGGGAGCTTCTTTGTTTTAGGTTCTTTTGCTTGATTTTTTTAGACAAGCTAAATTCCATATGTCCCGTTAAATTTGACTAATCTGGATTAAGTTGAACACGTTTATGCAAAGAAAGCTTTTCCAACACCTATTTTTTCACTAAGCACATTCAGATTCAAAACCCTTATCTGTGTTGGTGTCTTTATCTCAAAATTAAAAGGAGCATCATTTGAATAGGCAACCTTCACATACACTTTTCTGATCGTCTGAAAAACTATTTTGACCAAGAAAGACAAGTAGTATAAGAAGCATCATAGAAAACATATTTAGAAATTTAAAAAAATGTTCTCATTATTTCTGAAAATGTCCTCTCTAAATCACTCTTCCATCTTCCCTATATCATAATCATCGACTACAAGAGTCTTCCATCTTGCCACCAATTTAAAATGAGTACAAGTTTTAAAAAATAAAAACAAAAATTGTTTTTAGAAAGTAAACAATCTCTTAATTTTCGGCCATTCCCTTGATGAAATATCTTTTTAAAAACCACTTCCGAAAATACAATCTTTAGCTTGAATGAAGTTAACAAAATTGATATTGCCCACTCACACTAATAAAATTCTGTGTTCCCTCTATTCTATAATATCCTCACAAAAGCAGATTTAGGAATTTTACAGCAGCACTCATTTTTCCCAGGCATAAGGATTCAATATATTGCTGGTTAAAATATGATGCAATCAAATACAAGACCTGCAGCACAAGCACTCACAATACACAACGGATGTAATGTTGTCCGTGGATGAATTTACAGGCAAGGGATATGTCCAAATAAAGACGGACACATTTCCCCAACTAGCTGATTCATATTACAAACGAGCACAAATTGGTATTCATCAACTTATGCATTTTTCATGAATGGGTCAATCTGAGCACGTGAATTAGGAGAAGGCTTGTTGCATCATCTCAGCTTCATCTAAATCCTGAGAATTGATGTTGACATCCTGTCAAGGAAAGTAACCATCACTGACAACAACACACACAGTAAAAGAAGCGAAAATTTCTAACACCACCCTTCTTTTCAGGAGTGAAAATGGATTCTTACCACCTATTTCCAGTTTCAAGTTTTTTTTTTTTTTGGTCAATCAGTTTCAAGTTTTGAAAAGAATTTAAACACAACTAAGCATAGAAAGAGAAATGGATGATTAAAAATTCAATACCTGCGTCTGTAAAAATGGTTGATTTTGCTGATCTTGGGTTAATGGATAAGCTTGCGGTTGAGACATTCTATAATATGGTTCTTTCAGATCAAGTTTACAGGATGATGTCTGAAGAATTCCACCTTGTTCAGCGCCAGGCCCCCACATTTTAGCTATATACAAATTTATATTTATTCATCCACTACTTGGTGCAACATGTATTGAAATAAGAAAACAAAAAAAGACCAACCTGACAATGTTAAATAGATTGTGTAACTCTGTGCACTGTGGGCAATCAAGTGCAGTCTACCAGTAATTTCTTGTCCTGCCATGACATAAATGGGCTGGGAGAGAACACAACGTAACTGATACCAGTGAGTTATCGGCGAACCAGGGGCAGTGGTAAGCCACCTTTGCACGGTACTGTCGATTTGGAATAATTTCATGATAAGCTAACTGATAGGAACGGTGACAAAACCTTGACCAAAAGAAAAGTAGACAAAACTGTACTAATTGAATAACGGTTACCTTCCATTGAACAGTACATCAAACCAACATGCCAACCCATGTACTCTGGCACCCACTGTTGCTTTGAATCTGAGAGGAATGTCAATTTCATATAGCTCTTCTTCCTGTATAATAATAAATGATTTCATTACACATTCCAAAGCAACTTCGTTTCAAGCAATAAAAGAATATAACACCAAAATGAATACACAGCTTAGCAAGTAAAGGTCTCAGAATTTTCATTCGAATGGACAACTCAAGAAAAATGTAGAATACCATGTCAGCCTTCAATTAGAAAGGTTTCAAAATGGAAACTCGATGTTATAGAAATTTTATTAGATGGACTACTAGCATGAAAATGATACCAAAACCGATCATCTTGTTTCATGAAAAAGGAGAAATTCATCATAGCCAATGAGACCTCAAAAAAATCTCAGAAAATAAAAGAGATATCTTGAAGAAATAGTTAATGCCTACCTTTATTTTGGTAAAGTCTAGTACATGGAACATAGAAGGAGCTATTAACAACCTTGGATCAAAAGCATCAACTACAGGCTGCATGGAGAAGAGAGAGAAAAAATGCATGGAATAAATATATCATAAATTTCACCACATCAATAATTTACTAATGACAACTGTCAAATATTACTCCAGCAACAAAAAGACTAAACCAAGATGACAAACTGGGGTGAAATCCCAGATGTAGACAGCAAATAATGGCTACTAAACATTTTCATATTTCCCCTAATTTCTGATCTGTCCACAGGATTATTTAAAAGGATTCAGAAAACTAAGTAGATCATATAAAAGAATTCTAAGAATAAACTCAGGAAGAAAGATACCAACTCATGGTGATAAGGCACCATCAATTTTCATAAACTAATTTCAACCTTCCTTTCATAATTTTTACTAGTGGGGTACATAGAACTCATACAACGAGACACAAATGAGTAGTACTTTTCTATCACAAATGACGTTCTCCAAAGCATTCCCCTCATTTTATTCACTGTACTAGGATCATATAGTGGACAACTGGACATCTCCCTTTCTTGTATTTTCATATGATGAACACACAATACTTTTAAACACAAGACTTGTATACTGTAGAAACGTGTAAGCATTAATAAAGTAAGAACATGCAAACTTTAGTTGAAAAGTACAGTGAAAAATGGAAATCACATATAACGTTTTGCTTGCACAAGGGGATCCCAAACAAACATTTTATACAGATAGTTCAGTAAACACACACACAGATATATATATATATATATATATATATATATATATATATATAAAGTAAATTAGAAATTTTCATTTATTTTCTGAAACTGTGCTAGTATGATACCTGAGAAAAGTATCCTTGAAAGGCAGTCTTGTGTAAGGGCGTCAAATCAACACCAAAATAGTTTTGCTGCTGCCAGAACAGGCCCTGAACAGATAGAATACTGATAATTATTAGTCTTATTAGCAATTTCAACAAACATATTTATGACATATACACACATCCTCTCAATATCTTATCTCATTCTCCACATATGATTGCGCACCTTATTAGCAATTTCAACAAACAAATATTCATCACTGAAAGGAGCCATGTGAATCCTACAGCAGTAATAAGTCCAAGGTCAATACTGATGAAGGGTGACACAGACATGCAAAAAAGAGGATGCTTTAAAGTTCAAATATACCTTCCTGATGAAGGAAACATTTTTCCATTAGGGGAAAGAAACCTATCTCTGGCAATAATGTAAGACTCCAGCATTCTTTCATTAACTAACAAGGTTCCTGCACAAGCAAAACAGAAATTTCACCGAGTTATATTATATAAGTACTAAAAACATGGTAAAAAGATAATGCTAATACCCAAAATACACTAGCATTTCCAATTTTTCACAACACAACTTATCTTGACACCACAAGACAGCAGTGGAACAATTTAGTGACAAAACAGTAACATTACTAATGCATGGAATACCATCATTCATTTATTGGTTGACAGCAAGTAGAATAGGAACTTACCCATGGGCTCAGAGATCAAAATATCTGCTTTCTCTGGCAATTCAACATCCTCAACTCTGCCTTTAATAACCTGTATATATAAAAAAAATTACATGATATAATTCCCCGGCTGATCAGATAACTAAAGAATAATGACTTGAAAAAATATCTCACTGTAATTCGCTGACCCAGTAGTGGGTTCCCGGCTATAAGCTTCCTTGCACATTCTGCCATTTCAGATGCTTCTACAGCATATACATGTTTTGCACCTGCCTGCAAAGAAATGACAGAATGTCGAAGAATCATAACAAAGCTTTGGAAGGAGGAGGCAGGGGAACACCCAGATTTTCATAATGAGAACCAACAACACTTTACATTTGCTATAAAATAGACTTAGCCAACTATGGTGCTAAGTTACCTGAGCAGCAAATAATGACAAAATACCACTACCAGCACCAACATCGACTACTACACGACCGAAGAAATCAGTGCGATTCTCCATAACAGCGGCATAATATGTTCCTAAAAATGGATTATCAAGTATTTGTCAAAATAAATATATAGGTATAATTAAATAAATAAATGAAAGACCACTAGCATACAATTAGATATAACCTGTCCTCACATAGTCCTGCATCATATTTTGCTGATGCAGAAGTTGTCCATAATAATGAAAATACAATTTTGAAGATGATGACTCTATCTTTTCATCAAATTTGCTTTTAGAAGTCACTACACTAGTTCCATTTGGTATGTCTCCTCCTGAATTTAAACAATCAAATATGTAAATAAACTAAAGTTTATCTTGCCGACAAATAATGTTGTGTAACAACTAACAATGCATGGAATGAAAAGAAACTTGTCGGAGCAAGCAATGTACAAACTGAAAATTATAATTAGCACATAAATGTAGATTTGATTAAGAATAGTGTTGAAAATGAAAACTTCTAACTAAAATTTATTTTGCGAGAGTTTGTCTGAAAACACAAATTCAGGTGCTAGCCAGATAAAGAAACATAAAACCGGGTTATATCATTAAACACCAACTCTATCTGGAAAATAATTAATATTACAATGTTCCAATACAACATCCAAAGTATTATTATAATAACCAAGAATTCAAAAATCACAAAATGTCTTAAATTCCTCATTACACATTGATATCTGTCAAGCAACATTCTACCAGTATCGACTAGCACTACAAATTGTATAAACAACAACTGACCATACCAATAATGTAAAAATATGTTGAATGATAAAAATAAATAATAATAATAATAATATGTTATAGGACAACTATTGCACTCTTTATATCCTATGAATTTTCTGCATCTAATCTAATGATTAACATTCCTTTGGTTTATAAAAGTCCCTTCACGAACCAGAGATAACCAGAAGCAATCAATCAACAAAGTTTGCCAAAAGCGATTTTACAACAAGGTTTACACACATATTTTCCTAAGAAGCACCTTGAACATTGAATTCCTTCTTCCATTGTTGGAATACACAATGGAAGGTCTCACTATCTTCCTCATTTCTAAACTGTATAGCCACTCCCCTGGAATATGATGTCTGGTTCAAAAATAGCACAGTTAAAAAGGCATAACTATTTGGCAGTGCATAATATAAGCAAAAATGGGTCGACGAAAGTTGATGTATTTGATTACTATTCATAATATTTTATATTATATATTACTATTCATAACATTTTATATTATATATTATGGTAAATTTGGCTGGTACAAAGGTGAGGGACTTAGTTGATCTCCCACCCTAAAAGCCAACAAATTAAATATCATAAAACAAAGCAAAGAGAGAAAACAAGATAGAAAGCAGTAAGACCATAACATCAATTCCTTTTTGTCACAAACCCAAATTTTTAAAAATCTAAAATAAAAATAGAGGATTTCTAATGTAGTGTGCCAAGGGGGCATATCTAGTGAGAGTCTAATTTATGTGAGAGTTAAAGGAGTAAATCTAGGTCATCCAAACCATATATGGATGTCGCTCAAGATTAAAACCATTTGAAAAGCTTAAAAAGTCACATGTCAACTTAAAAAGTTTAAATAGTCACATGCCAACTTAAAAAATCAGGTATGACTTTTTGTTTTAATCTTAGTCAATTTATATAGTTTGATGTATTTTTTCTAAAATTTACCGTTTATAGTTTAATATGCACGCAAGCAAATAAAAACAATACTACTAATTGAGGTAATAATAATGATGAAGATGCATTTGTACCTGTTTGCCAGCATCAGAACCTTCAACCATGCAAACCGAATGAACAGGACCTAACCTAAAAACCTGCAAAACATAAATGCGCAACAATCTTTTAATATATCCAATCAAAACAGAATCATTTAATTACCACTAACTTCATCATTAATAACTGAACCCAATTTTTATTTTCCAAAAATAAAACTTCAATTTTCTCCAGCTGTTTTTCTCACACCTACTTAATAAACATTACAAAATCGAACCTGAATATCTGGAAGATTAACACTGAGAGAAATCTGGTGAGAATGGTTCCGAATTTGAAGTGTGTCGGCGGTGAAGCAAAGAACTCCCGGCGAAGCAGAAGAAGGAGCCGAAGACAACTCACCCACCCATGCCAAAGGAAACTCTCGCTGCTTCGGCTTTTGCACCGCTGAATCCTCCATTATCCCCCAAAAATAAATATTAATTACTATTATAAATTAGAAATATGATGAACGAAAGTCTACTAAGTAGGTAAATTGGGGAAAAAGAGAGAATGGAATTAGGGTTTGTAGGAATAGAGAGCCGTCAAAAGAGGGGGAAGGAGTTTTATAGTGTGTGAGGTGGTTTCATGGTTTGGTGTTTTGTGTTGGAGGAGGTGACAGAGAAAGTAATGAAATGAGTCACTAACTAAGTGTGTTGGTTGCGTGTGTCGTACTCAATGAATGGGGTGAGTGGTGTTTGTATGATTGTATCTAGTGTTTCGCAAAGTAATCTTATTTTGGTCACATGTGCCCTTCTTTTGGATTTTTGTGGGGCCATGGAGAATGAATGGTAACTTGGACTCATTCTCACCAAATCTTACTTAAACATTGGATTCAAATCATGTGTAGTCGGGAATTTTTGTGCATTCGTGGATTCATTGGATTTGGATCCTCAAACATTGCATCTTATTTGGCACTAATTTCTCACCTTTTACTAACATAACTTGGATTTATGGCTCGTGGGATCTCTGGTGTTTGGAAGCTTATAACCCTTCTGATATTGTCTTGAGAATTCATGTTTTACTACCTCCAAAATTGGATTATGGTAATGATTTGAGTTTGTGGTCGGGTAACAGTAGAGGTGAGTTTACTATTGTTAGTGGCTTTTATCTTATTTTGAATTACGATGTGACTCAAATTAATTATCTTTGGGCTAAAGTTCGGAAGATGCAAGCTCCTGAAAGAGTTAGAGTCTTTGTTTGGTTTCTAGTGCATGATAGACTTTTGACTAACTCAAGAAAGAATGCTATGGGATTGGGCAATTCCTTTTGTTTGCATTGCGGTACTATTACAAAATCAACTCTGCATGCGATATGTGATTGTCCATGTGCTTTGAATTTGTCGTTGGCTTTAATTAAAGTTGAAGATCGAAGTGCTTTCTTTGGTGGTGATTTGATGCCATGGCTTCACTTTAATTTGATGTAAGCCAGTTGGAATAGAGATGGTATTGAGTGGACAACTTGTTGGGTTGTGGGATGTCATTTTCTTTGGAGCTGGAGGAATAAAGAACATGATTTGTCATATATTCGCCATTTTAGACCTTGGGCCGTTGTCACTAACTGTGTGAAGGATTATCATGCTGCAATGGTTGCTTTTGATAGATGCAAGATCGTGTCATAGAGCATGTTAGTGTTAAGTGGGATCCCCTTGATGATGATTGGTTGTCTCAATTGTGATGGTGCGTGAAAGCCTCTACTAAGGTTGTTGGTTGTGGTGGTCTAGTGAGAAACTCTAATGGTGGCTCATTGGTTTCTCCAAATATATTAGTTTTTGTGACCCTTTCGTTGTCGAACTTTGGGGTGTTTTCATTGGCTTACAGCTTGTTCTAAGGGCTGGAGTAGGGTGGTGGTACAAGTAGATGCCAAGGTGGCTTGTCATGTAATCCTGGATGTTGAGAGTGGACACATTTATGGGTGGAGCATTGTTAGAGAGATTCACAAGCTCTTGGAGTTGCCTCGGAAGGTTTGTTTTGTTAGCATCTTCAGAGAGGCTAACATTTGTGCGGATGCATTGGCAAATATTGGGTGTGGTCAAACTGATGATTTGATTTTTTATGAGACGTGTGCTACTTTCGAGGACTGTTATTGTTTTCACATATTGTAGGGAATTATGTTTCCAGACTTGTTCTTATTTAGTGTTGAATTTTGTTTGGGGCTTAGCCCCTGTTTTATACCCAAAAAAACATGACATGGCACAAGTGGTAGATACTTGAGTCCCTTAAACATTTAGTTCTGGGCTCGATCCCTGACTGGTGCATATGGAAAAACATTTGTTGGGAGAGGTCAACCCCTTAAATGCATCTCTACTATCTCGAAGGATTAATCTCCATAGTCGTCGTGGATATCTTAGGTTACCAAAAAAAACATAACTTGGTCTCCCTTTACGGATCTAACTGGGATTGAGTGTAGTCAAGCATATTGTGCACTCACGTAGTCATTAGAATAGAAGTTATTAGATTTAGTTTTGATACACTTTCTAACCTTTGATTGCTTTGTCAAAAAAAATGTTGAAAAAAATACAAGTTAAATGGACATAGGGAGTGGTGACGACACCCAATCCAAATATATTATATTTGAGTTAAGAGAGAAAGTCTTTATAGAAAGACTCGGTATATGGAGAGAGGAGAAGAAGAGTAGAAAATGAGATGATTGTTTAACGATTTTGGTTTGAGAAAAAAAAATAGAAGGAAAAGCCGAGAGGAAAGAAAGAAGTAGCTTTTTTAAAATTATAAATATCTTTAAAATTCACATATTCAAAGTCTAAACTAACTGTTTACTGATCTATAAAAATAACCCTAGAGTCTAGACCAATAAGAAAAAGTTGAAAATACCTTAAACGTATGTCTGGCAGCCATAAAGCTACTGAGAAAAGAATCATAAGCTTAAAAAACACAAAAGTTAGCATGACTTTCTTCTTATGTTAATTTACCTTTAACGGTTTTGGTCATTGTAGGCGTTTTTACTTTTTTATCAAATTTAACATAAGAAGAAAGTCATGGTAACTTTTGTGTTTTTTAAGCTTTATGGCTGCCAGACATACGTTTAAGGTATTTTCAACTTTTTATTATTGGTCTAGACTCTAGAGTTATTTTTATAGATCGGTAAACAGTTAGTTTAGTCTTTGAATATGTGAATTCTTTTACTATATTTTTTTGAATATATCGAAATTAAATAGACATCCATAAATATTTTTGTTATTCAGTTTGATCTCTCACGCCAACTAGTCAATTAACTATGCCAAAGGCTTGTAGTTATGATGTTATCTACCACATGTAATGTTTATTTGTCACGTTTAGTAACAAGGGTCTCTACCTATCATGCCATATGTACAAGGACCATTAAACAACCACATAAGTCTCAAAAGGCGTGAGGCGTTGTCATTTTAGTCCATGTTCATTACTCATTTTAGTCCTTATGTCAACCTAATTAACTAAATCTTTTTTTGATAAGTTAATTAACTAAATCTATTATGTATTGTGTTTGGCACATTATATGCAACTATGGTCGCTTTACAAGTTTTAATTCTTCTTTTTTTTACCCTCTCTCGCTCTCGCTCTCGCTCTCGCTCTCGTCCCATGTTTCCCCCTTTCACTAGGAGACAAAAAGCAACTACCAGCCCAAATTTGAGGTATCCAAAGATATTATTATTGTCCCGGGTGGATTCCATTGGATGTCAGGTCCTCGGGTGACAAAAATATATAGTTAGGAATGGGTATGTTAGGGTGGGTTTGGTTTCATAAAATTAAATCTAGCGATATCCAAACCCGCATCCCGCATGAATTTAATTGTCAGGTCTCTTACAGTATCCCACATATCACAACATATATATAGTATCGTTGGCACTTCAGCCACAACCACACACACGATTTCAAAAAGAAAGATAAATACACGACAACTTGTCCCCCCACAATACGCAACGTTCAGATCAAGTTTACGTGTTGGACTTTTAAAATATGACAGTAAAATACATAATGGATGAGCTAAAAAACCAATAAATTATTGTTGGACTTTTAAGCAAAAAACCACACTTGTTTTTTGTTAACTTTTATTCAACCAAGAGTGTCATAGTCTGCAACTTCTATCATTGTCACCTCCCTCTCCATCCATGCATTTTCTCTATAATCTTCCTTTTCTCCATTCGCTGAACAACTGCTAGAAGATTCAAACTGAGCAAATCCACCCACTGAAATTGCCATCCGCCGAAATCGCTTCTTAAAACGGACCACACTAGGTGCTTTATCTACTTGCTGGTTTTCTTTTGGATGAGGCATTTTTAGATCGAGTCTGATTGTGTTTGACCGGTATCCACTCGTCCCCTACCTTCCACTATTATTTTCGACTTTTGATTCACGACCGCCAATTATGTTTCATACTCTCTGTAACTTGATTCCTTCTTTCAGATTCATGTTTTGTGCTATCCCTAATGAGGTAAAAATGACATGCAAGTGGGTAGAGAAGCGTTAGTAATAGCATATGAAGGAAGTCCATTAGAATTACGTCATATCTCACTTCCCCTAAACACTAAGTACTTTGCTTGATTGTTTATTTGTGTGTGGTTATGTGTTAAATAGTTTAAGGGTATGATTAGGATCATAATAGAATGGGTGGCTTTTTGTCATTCTTCGCAAGAGCGATTTCATATTTCACGATGTTAAATATGTAAGACAGTGATGCATTGCTGTCTTTTCAGGTCTTCATTAACACATATATGTTCTCAGGCATTCTAGGCAATGTGGCGAATCAAAACTTTGCTATGCGAAACCTTGAGTTTTGAAAAACTATTGTTATCCCCCAATTTTATTTTATTTTTTAATTATTTCTGCCATTTAATATGAAATAAGTTGATTGTTGGGATTGTTCCTTTTTACAAAGTTTTAATTCTTCTTAGCTCAACTAATTAATCAAAAAAAATGCAAAGAAAGGGAAAGGAGCCTCATTAAAACTTTCTTCTAGAAGGAAGAGTAAAAAAAGAAAAAAGAAAGAGAACAGAAGAGAGTCCAAGGGGGACCAGACCAATCCCTTGGCAAGAGTAGAAATTGTCGTTGAAAATACAATATCCTCAAACCAAAAGAAGATTGATGTGGAACTTGCCCCGTAATGGGTATTATAGCCTCCAAATTTCTGAACTAGTTTTTTTTGTCGAAGTTTCACCTTTTGAGGCTTGGAAAAAATTGGATCTAATTAAATGATCATCCTACGCAACATTGCCTTAGGTATCGGTAGTTATAGGATCGGCAACATCATCCATCTCATCACCCCCAAAAATTTTCTAATATTCTTATGTCAGATGCAATCACTAGATTTGAAGTTGCATCAGACCCGGGTGCATTTAGCGAATCTAGCCTGGCAGTGGGAGGTTGTGGGGATGATGAATCTAGATCATGTAAATGTTGGTTCAATGAATTATTTGTTGATGAAGGTGTCACCAAATCACTCAAGTTATGACTATTGATGTTCTGGATTTGTTAAAAGCCAATCAAATAAATAGCCATTTTACACTGAACGAATACTGGAGATTTAGTCTCCCCTCATCCAACGATCCAGACCCCAACTGCGCCTTCAGGTGCTCCTACCTATAAACACGCGACCACATTAATGCAGCAAGTACGCATTTATTACCATACACCACCTTTTCCTTAGGCTGACTTAAGCATCAGAGTGTGTGCAGGTATCGCACCCCCCGTCGGATCAACGCGAGGAAGAGCATCTCAGCACTGCACTTGGAGTACTCTAGCTTATCATCTTGGTGAGCATCTCGGACTACAACTCGACCGAGACATGCATCCAGTATAGTTCAGTTCACAAGGGACAAATGTCGAGCCGAGAGAGTTACCTCAAGAGAGGTTCCACAATGAGTAGTAGACCGAGACGGAGAATCCTTTTGCACAACATTACCTGCAACAATATTTTTTACCAGACCAAGAATAGGATTTGGGTTTTCTTTCATTTCTTTAGGAGACAGTACACTGCTATTAATACCCTTGAAATGATTAGAATCATTATCTTTCCTGCACTGAAATAATCAAACCAATACCATGTTGAGCTTTGAATTGGGACATTTTGGAGGGTTCAACATCCAATAGGAACTAAATAATCAAAGATTAACAAATGTAAAAATATAAGTCAAGGTCACATGCCAGATGATAAGCCCGCAAAATTGGGGGGAAAAACAAACTAAAGATTACAAAATAGATAGAAAAAACACAAAAATATAATATTACTAAAAATTAAAAAAATTACAACATTAGAAAAAATTACACAAACTAATTCATCAACTGAACTCTAGGATTTTTCTAAAGTCCATGAGTTGAAGCAATGATTCATTAGGACAATGTGGGTCTATAAACTAAGGGAGGTTAGAACAAAAGGTGAAGATCTCAAACACTTTGTGTTAGCGGTCTGGTTGTGGTGAACTGACCGTGGCAGAGGTGCATCATCAAAGTTATTGAGAGGCAAGACTTTCATTTTACTTCGGGGCCCTTTAAATTTGTTTTGAAGTTATATTGGAACTCGATTTATAACATCTTGTTAACACCCAAAAATAATTAAGTTGTGGGTCGAGGGCTGAGAAGAAAATGTGAGAAAAGACTAGGGCGCCGAGGCAGTCTACTAGACAAATCCCAGAAGATATTTGCTGAAAGGGTAAACTCAAGGGAAAACTTCGAGGCAAATCATGATGTAAATTCCCCGAGGAGGGGGTAAGTTTGAGGGGCAGTGAACGAGACCGAGGGAGAGCAAGTCTCGACTTATAGAGTACCACGACCATGATGACTCGGTAGCCTAGGTTTATGGCTGCAGGCCGAGGACAGCCGAGGAATCGAAGTACGGCAGACTTATTTGGAAGGCAAGGAAAAGGAAGCACGTGTACGGAACGTGGGAGCAGTTGAAGATCAAGCGAAGAAGTGAAGCCTTGTGGAGTGGAGCGAAGAAGTTTTTCCCCACTAACCGTGCTAGTGGGATCATGGGTAGTGGCTCCGATTTCTTAGGACTTAGGAGCGGTATTAGACGTTGATCTACGATTTATCTAACGGTAGGTAAATGTTGGCTTGCATAGTGGCCGATGAGGGCCTGTGTATGTGTGTGTGTGTGTATAGAAAGAGAGAGAGAGAAACAATTGTACAGAACACACATCAATCAATACAAATTTATTTTTCTCAGTTTTTATCTTCCTTTATTGCACTTTACTTTGTTCTTATGCATTAGGCCAATAGATAATTCAACCCTCATGTCCCCTTCACTCAACCTGACCCTTTCTAGAGGAGTCAGGAAACCCACAGTTGAGGAGCAGAGTTCCCTCATCGACGCAATTGCTTGAAGAATAGAGAAATCAAAGACTATCCAAACTTCTGACCAATTCCACGACTAAGACCTAAGAGTTTGACGACAACACATCCTATTTATCGAGTACCTCAAATCCTCTCACTCATAGTGTGGTCATGAGGATTCAACGAAGGGGGCTTATAATGAACCAAATTCACACTAGAATTAGGGGGATCCTAAGATCGTGCAGGTATGAAATTTTGTAGTTGAAGGAAAGCTAAAAAAATTATTAATACTACGAATATATGCATTATCTTTTTTGGGAGCCAAGAACATATGAACTCCTAATTATGTGTGTTTGGCTTCGACAACTTGTGGGATGGATGAATTTATGAAGAGTTTCTCGGAAGTGTGTGAGTAACGATAAAACACACCGAAAAGATTTATGTTGGTTTGCACGGGCAACCAACAATCCTAAAAGCATTCTAGTCATTACACTTCATGGTTACACCATATCACTATTTTGATCATAATTTGAGATATAGTTTACTAGTACTATTATCGATCTTAACTTTTTCTACTCTATATCAAATAACGTCAACATCACATTATTAGTTGTGAATATTCAAAAATTCAAGTGTGTATATATATATATATATATATATTATTTTTCTTATATTTGTATATTTATAATAATGTCAACGTCATGGTAACTACAAATATTATAAAATCATTGTATGTGTTTGTAATATTTTATGTTCTCACATAAATTTTTGTATATATATGTTAATTTTTATTATATTGTTTGTATCTTTCTATCAATATTTTATGTATTTGTAATTGGCTTGTAATATTAATCTATATTACTTCACCTAGTCTACCCTTCATATCTAAATATTGCAATGTGACGGGCTAGAAGGATGCTGATAAATTGGATATATACAGATAGTTCACCAATGCTTTGGCATTAGCTGCGAAAATGCTTTGGCAGTTGCTGTTACGCAGCCACAAGGAAAATCAATTAGCAATGCCTAAAACATCAAAAAACTAATAGCATCTAAAGTTCTATTTTCTAAGATTCTTTTTGCTAAGATAACATCTAAAAAAATTAGCAACAGTGCAATAGTCAAAGAAGCATTCTATCGTAATCTTTGCCTCTATTATTTGTAACTTGCGGGTTACTCGTGGCCCTGGCGGGCTAGCCCGATTTAGGCTCGAGCTTTTATGGGATGGGCTAAAAAAACCCGAATATAAAAATAGGCTCAATTTGATCGGCCCAAGGCCTATGCTTTTTTGGGCTAGCCCAGACCGACCCGACCCACTTTGCCAGCTCTAGTTATTGCAAATGTTGCACACAAGACCAAAACTGTCAAGGTGTGGATTGTCATATATATTTCCACTACAAAAAAAAGTAGGATTGACGACGAATTTTAGCGAGGGAAACTAAATCCGTCGCTAAAAAATAGTTTGCTAGGGATTTGTAGTGTTTGTGCCCATGACATGTTTCACAGATATTGCGCATGTGCCTTCAATACCATAATGGATAATATTTTTAGCCGTACACAATCAATTGCCAATTAGGTATTGCATCAAAATTGTAATGTGGTTAACATGAATGGGTGAGAATAATATATAAAAGATGAAAACAGGGAAGAATATTATGTATTCATACAATATCTTATAGAAGATAAGCATATAATGATTTTAATATTTTCATTTATCTTTCTTGATTGACTTAAACAAAATAAATTGCTAAGACAGACTATCGTTCATTATTCCTCATTCAAAACTACGATTTGATTTGAAACAATACAATTTTAAAGACAAATTGGAATTATAATTTTAGACAACTTTTGGCATGACAAACAATTTTAAACACAAAATTATGTCGATATAGATAACTAACCAAACATTAGGCAAACACACATAACTCGGAGGATATGTATACCAATTAGAATTATTATCAAGTATTTTTAAATAGATTTCACTCGCTAAACTAATGTCTTTGATCTACCATTGTATACAATAAGGTGGTTCTGAATAAAGGGTTCAACCATTCTTGAAGAAAAACAAAGAGAGCTTTTGTTTGCTTAGACAAATCCACCAATTTCTTTAAATGAAGGATTTGTTATTATAGTTTACCTTTTACTTGCTATCATATTTTGGTTTGTGGGTTATCTACATTCCTGCAAACAACTCATCTAGCCCAGAACCAAACATTATCTATTGTACCCTTGTCTCTGCAACCATTGAGAAAGATAGCGTTGTGAGGGATCTTCATTTGAACCACAAGGAAAAAGATTCTCGTCTTATAGAAACAAAGATGGGATCATTTTGGTTATGACCATTTGAAAATGATGAATGTCATGTTAGAAGCTGTGATTGACAAGCTGGTCAAGCAAGACAAACAAAAGAAACCAAGAGCTATTAAGAGGAACATTGACTTTTTGGTTGATCATGCTCCCACTCAAAAGGATTACAAGGCAAAGGACAAATGTTAGTGCATCTTCTACTTCTTCAAATCCTAGACCTATCAGCACAATTCAAACTTCTGCTCCTCATCATCGTGTACATTATGAAGAGGAAAGTGATAACTAAACCTCTATCAAAGTTGTAAGAGATAAGAATTTTATTGATGATCATGTCAAGAATTTTATTGATGATCATCATGTACATTAAAAATAACGTTACTGCTATAGACTTCTATAAAATTCTAACATTCGATAAAACTTCTATAAAATTCTAACATTGTTGTTTCCAACCTTGTTAAAGATACATTAATTTAGGTAGTTTTACTTTTTTTTGCAAAATATAAGTATACTTTCAATTGTGATTGCTACTACTATTAAATTAAAGTAGTGATGCCACTGTTATGAAATTAGGTTTCAGGCAATTAAGTTTTTTTTGACACATTCAGACAATTGAGTTTTAATAACAATATACTTGCATTGAATTTTAACGTAGGTTCTCAACCATTCAAAGTAAATTTGTTTCATCTCTTCGTATCTCTATGATGCATAGCCATGTTGCTTGGAATTCAAAAACATTAATAAATTATCACAATTCAATATATGTATTGTATCTTAGGGATGAGGTGGGTAATCTGAGAGGGTCAACCTGAATCCATTCTAATCTAAAACTGACTTACTACTAAGGATTGTCTTGTTTGTCCATTTCCGCGTGGGATGAGATTGGATTCAACCAAAAACTATTGGGTTGAAACAAGTCTGTAGGTTGGGATGAGTCTTACACGCCCTTAATGCATACTGTGAATAACAAAGTATGCACCAGTGAAAATCCAAAATATTTTTCTCACTGTTATAGGAAGAGAGAAGAGTTAAAGTTATGAAAGTAACATAAAATCAACTATAAAAAAAAAAAGTAACATAAAATCAAAGAAAGGAATAAAATTAAGAGATGTATGGGATAAAATGTAGATATCAATATGTTAACATAGCTAAAAACATACATTTTTCTCTTCCTCAAACATACCCACTATGGTAACCTATGATATATAGGAATTAATTTCTCATCACATTTACAACTACAAAACCAAAATAATCAAAGAAAAGTTAACTTGAAGCTAACAAGAGTAAGATATGTCGTCCACAAGAGACACGGTTTGGCAAGATCTTTAGCAAAAGGATTCACCTTGCTAAACCTCAAATAACACAATAAGAGGGTCCCAAAATTCACAACACAAGAAACCGAGGCAAGCCAATATACACTCAAAACAAGAACAAGAGGGTGCCACACAATGCTAAGGAAGATATGAGCTATGTAGTAAGACAATGCATCTGTTTCACCTTGAAATCCACCATCAGCCCAAACTAACCAAGCCGCAAGGCCCATGAAGAACGATGACCCCAATGTGGCTAAGTGAATGAACCAAAGTGGTGCGAACCAAAAGGGTTTGACCATGCCATGGTATTTTCGGCCAGAACCAAAAAGGATGATTATGGTCAATGTGAGAGTTAAAGGAATTGCAATTCCTATAGCAAGAGAACGTAGTGCTCGCTTGGCTTTCGATTTCTTTGTTTCAGGCAAGGATTGAGAAGCCATGAAATTTTTCTCTCTATTGTTTTCCTAGGGGGGAGGGAGGATGAAAGTAGAGAAGAGTCAATACCATTAGAATAAGAGATTAAATCGGTAAATGAGTGTTTTGGAGTAAAATTAGGATAATGTTAAATTAAGAAGATGGTATTGATCATTAGATACATAGGAAGTGATTGTAGGATAGTTCCAAATAGCAACCACTAATGACTAATATTGATGGTTAATTATCTACTTTATTTTCTTCATTTATTCTCTATTTAGCGAATCTTAAAGAAAGCAATATATTTTTTGTGTTTAAGTTATTAGAGTAACTTTATAGGGAAATTATTCGTAAATTGTTTACACATGGGTCGCGTTGTGTAGTTTATAACATATGTTTTTGAAATTGAATTTGTATGTTAAAAGTATTTGTATACATGCAAAAAAATACCTAATATTCTGTTTCAAATATAGATATTTACTTATCAAAATACAATGTACATGATACACAAAAATATGTTGTCAAACGCATGCATAACAAATATAAAAATAAAAAATACACACCATACTATGAGGTTAAATAAATGGTTATAGTCATAGGCTATTGTTAAGTTACTCTATTGTTAAGTTATTAGAGTAACTTAACAATAGCATATACATGGGTCGTGCCGCGTAATTTATAGCATATTGGCTTTGAAGTTGAATTTGACAATTTGTATGCTAAAAGTACTGTTTAGTATGTAAGAAAAAATTACAGAATTTTCTATATCAATTACATATTTACTTTTCAATATAAAACGTATATGATACGCAAAAAAAAAAGTTACTAAACATATGCATAATCAAGGATCCGGATTGAGTGCATTTGATTGTGGTGCAGTAATGTGCAGTCGCTGCCATGTCACACATTAAAATCTTTTATTTCAACAATTAGAGACCCTGCACAATGCACAAGATCCACTTGCATGCATTTTCCTTCCACTTTTTCCTTATAATATTAGATACTAATTATGGTTTTATTTTACCTTATTTATCAATTCAGTTTACTTATAAGGTGTTCAATTAAAATAAAATTTAAAAACTTACTCTATTATAAAAAATTAAGCTAAAATACACTAAGTCATTTCCGTTCATTTGACTTAACGGTTGATGGTGTGTCTATTATGTGCTGGTGTGGCACCTGCCACAACTAGTTTGACGTGTCAATTACTTATCTGACTGGATTATATTTAATGACATGTCATTTTTATATTTTATAGTTATTTTGTTCCCTCTAAAAAAATAAATTAATGACGTGGCAATTATATATTCTTAGTCGTTTTGTTTTGATCCTGTAAGTTTTTATTTACTTTCAAATAATTTCTCTAAGTTTTTAAAGCTTCATTGTAGTTAATTAAATGATTGATCTGTTTTTTGTATTGTTGACCTTTAATTTAGGGTATTTAAAGTTTCAATTGTAACTTTAACCAAACTTAGAGGACCTATTTGAAACTAAATAAAAATATAGGAGACTTGTTTAATATTAAGTAAAAACTTAGAGGACCAAAATGAAATGACTAAAAATAATTGTCACGTCATTAATTTGTCTTTTAGAGAGAAAAGAATAAAAATGATACACCATTAAATATAATCCACCTCGGATAAGTAATTGCCACGTCAAACTAGCTGTGGCAGGTGCCACATCAGCACATAATGGACAAGTTATCAACTGTTAAGTCAAATGGACGGAAACTAATTATGTGTAACAAATTTGAAATTTGAGGGACCAACTGAGAAAAAAAAACTTAAAAAATCGAAACAGAGCAAATAAATAACTTAAATGACTAAAAGTGTTATGAATATTTGGTGGATCTCCATCTCCCTAAGTCCTTTCATATACCATATGATGCTCTATAACTCTCATGTCATTACACATTGGTATTGGTCTTTACCATTCATATGCTTGTAAGTTACAAGAGTTGTTCCTATAAATAGGACTTATGTAACATTGTAAAAGGAACCTTCAAGAGTAGAAATAATGAAAATTCTCTCTTCTTCTCCCATTCTCTTCTTCATCTATAGTATATTATAATGTTTATATCTTACTCTTGTTTTGGTCAATTTCATAACACATTATCAGCACAAACCTTCCAAAATGATGGCTTAATAAGCTTGGAGGCTATTTGGCAAATATATGTTTTCTTCTACTATCTTATAGTTAACTAACTCATGTAATCATGTTTTGTTTTCTTATAACTTTTATTTTAACATGTTAATATTTTATATTTGTTGTATAGAAGTTTTATTGAGAATTTAATTTAGCTACCATGGTTATCATTTTATATTCTTGATGAATTCCTGAAGAATTCAACATTCAAGCATCCTTGTTGGATTGCATAAAGACAATTACCATGCTTTTCTATTATTGATGAATTTCCGAAGAATTCAATATTCAAGCATCCATGTTGGATTCCATAAGGACAACTATCATATTTATCTATTCTTGATAAATTCTAGAATAATTCATCATTTATGCATCCTAAAAGGATTGCACAAAGAACTTAATATTGAACCATGTCGTGTTTGTCTATATTCTTGATGAATTCCAGAAGAATTCATCATTCAAGCATCCTAGAAGGATTGCACAAATAACTGAATATTGAAGGATCCTATAGGATTGCCCAAAGTATGAAAGTTTGTGATATAGTTCTTGAAGAACTGGAAAAAAAAAGTTCAAGAATCCCTGTAGGATTGCTTATAGAATTTTTTGTCCTGATTTGTTATATAGTTCTCGAAGAACTGGAAAAAAAAAATATCTGAGTATCCTTGTACTTGTAGGATTAAAATGTGAAGATTTGTGATAGTTCTTGAAGAACTTAAAAAAAACCTTAATATTTAACCATCCATGGAGGACTGTTCAAAGAATTATGGTAATCATATAAACTCGTGGTATAATTCTTGGAGAACAAATAGTTAAGTATGATTTTTCTTGATCATCACTAATGAAATATTTGTGGTCAAGTTCTTGAAGAACAAAATCTTTAGACCATGATTGTAATCCGAATGATTTATTTGATCTTAGTATAATTGAATCAAATGAGAAAATATTTTCAAGAATATTTTGAATCAAGATTATGTGATATTGTGATTGATAGAATAATCGCAAACCACTCAATGGATTGAACTTCATTCCTTAAAGAGAATGAATCAAATTAAAAGTTTCGGTTACAACAAAAGTTGTGGTTATTATGATCATTGGCGTAGTAAAGGTTACTACTATCCTTTATGAAAGGTTTCTTTGAATTTCTTTGACCACAAAAATATGAAAGATTTGTGGTCGAGTTCCTGAAGAAATAGACTTTTAGACCGTGATCAAAATTTGTAAAATATATTTGATCTTAGTATACTTTGAAACAAGGAAAATTTAGAAAATGCGTTCAAGAATATTTTGAAAGCTTTTAGACATAATTTGATTGAACAAAAGAGTGGTTGTTGATTAAAATGTGAAATGTCACATAACAATTGAAATTTATTCCCAGAATTGAATGGTTTATACTAAAATTTTAGAGTGCGACAAATATTGTGGTAATGACCATTCATATTGTAGAATATCATCATCATAATTTGTGTTTATATCATTTACTACTCCTAATAATGGTGTTGCGGTTCTCTTTCAAGAATATACTGATGTAGTAACGAATAATTGGCACAAAGTTAATTTCTTTAATATTTTTAATAAATGTGTTGTGGTTTTCTTTTAACTAGTATGATTTGTAGTTATGACCTTTGGTGTTTTTTTTTTTGAATTGCAAGAGGGCTCAAAAGCCCAAAAAAAGAGAACTACAACGAACTACACAAGGTGAGAGACACCTTTCAAATCCTCACTATAAGCCTTTGACAAGCCCAAAGGCATAGCATCATAAGTAAGTAAATCTTCCAACTGGTGACTTCCCGTTTTTGCCAAGAGGTGAGCGCAAATGTTTGTTTCTTTATGACTATGCTTGAACTTAACAACCCATTGGTGGCCCTGAATAAGAGTCCTTATGCGACGCATGATGCTCCAACCCTCACACTTGCCCAACTTATTGTGCTGCAAAGAGGTGGCTATAGTTTCAGCATCTAATTCCACAATCAGCTTACTATAATTTCTGCTACTCGCCAGCAGAAGGCCCTGATAGACTCCCCAAAGCTCTGCTACATAAGCATTACAATAGCCAAGAGATTTGGAGAATCCAAGAAGCCACGAGCCCTTTGATTCCCTAAAAATTCCCCCACATCCAGCCAAGCCATAATCACTAAAACAGGATCCGTCAGTGTTCAGCTTAATGTAACCCTTGTCAGGAGGGTACCATTGGGTTTGTCTTGTGCTTCTAGGCTGCCCAGGGGTCTGGATCTGCTTTTTAGAGATCTCACTATAGTCTTTTGCTTCCTTAATAGCAAGCTGCCAAGGTTGCCAAGGCATTACAAAAGAAGGATCATGAGTTAGCTTGTTTCTCCAGGTCCAAACTAGGTGGCAGGTATTTGCCCAAATTGAAGACCAAGCAATGTCAAAGCTGCTGCCCAACTCAGACATAAAATTTAAGTCCAACCACTCCTGTAAATTGCTGTTAAAGAACCTATTTCTATGCACAGGACTCACCAAGTGCATCCAAATAGCCATAGTTGTAGGACAATCCCTAAGAACATGCATTGTAGTCTCTGAAGTACCTGCACACTGGTGACAATCAGCAAGCCCCAGATGCATTCTAGCCTTTCTTTCATTTGTCAACAGCCTATCATGAGAGATGAGCCACATGTGGTGTCTCACTCTCTCCTTGGTGCAAGATTCCAAATTGCCTTCCATCTATTCGAAACACCTGAAAAGTTAAAATTACACAGCAATTTATAACCAGCAGCAACTTTGTAAGATCCATCTGCACTGCCTGGCCAGGAACACACATCAGCAGAGTTGATATCAGTAGGAGGTGGAATAGCATGAAGCCTAGTGAGCAGTTCGCCAGGCAGCCAATCATTCAAGAGATCATAATTCCAAGTGCCATTTGAGGTTACTAGATCAGCAACACAATAATTTTGGAGGTGATGAGGCACAGGAATGTTCAGACCACTAATTGAGGATTCACAAGTTAGCCATTTTTGGTTCCAGGCATTAACACTTTGACCATTTCCAAGAACCCAAAATTCATGAGTTCTGAGAAATTCTTCAAGAGGAGCTAGAGTTCTCCACAAACTCGAATCAGAGTTTTTATGGATCCACAATCTGTCATCCACAGCAGGTCTATGATATTTACCAATCATAACTTGGCACCAGAGGTTGTTCTTGTTACTCCTAAGGTCCCAGCCAAGCTTTAGAAGGCAAGCAGTATTCATAGTTGAGAGTCTTCTAAAGCCAAGCCCTCCCAACCTCTTGGGTTTAGTGATCACATCCCAGCTAACCGCATGCATTTTCCTATGACCTTCTTCATCCCCCCATATTAATTGTCGTTGAATCCTCTCAATATCATGAATCACCCCCTTAGGGATGTTTGCAGCCATCATGGGGTAGATGGGTAAAGCTTCAAGCACCGTTTTTGCTAAAGTGACTCGTCCTGCCTTGGAGAGTTGTCTAGCTTTCCAACCCGCCAGCTTTGATTGCATTTGCTCTATGAGATAGTGATAGTCAGCACTCGTAGGAGTTCTACTAGTGAGCGGAATTCCAAGATATTTTCCCAACGTATGCACAATCTTGAAACCAGAGAGGCAAGCTATTTGATGCCTCTCATTAACAGAGACATTGTTGGAGAACATAATGGTAGTCTTACTTAGGTTTACCTGCTGTCCAGACATCTTACAGAAGGTTTCCAACACAGAGTTCACACATTTTATTTGCTCCACAGTTGCTTGACCAAACAAGAGAATTTCATCAGTAAACATTAGGTGGGATATTGTAGGACCATTCCTACCCGCTTTCAAGCCAACCCAGTTGCCATTCAACACCATTTCGGAAATCATGTGAGACAGCTTATAAATACACATCACAAATAAGTACGGTGACATCGGGTTCCCCTGTCTGATCCCTTTCTGAGGTTGAAAGAGATCACTCCTCTGGCCATTCCAGTTAACATTAGTCTTCACACTGGTAATGGAACACATAATTATCTGAACTATATTACTAGGTAAGCCAATTTCATTCATAGTTCTTTAAATGAAACTCCATTTAAGCATATCATATGCCTTAGAGAGATCCACTTTGATGGCAAAGTAACCCACTTTACCTTTCAGCTTGTTCATACTGTGGACCATTTCCTGGGCAATGACAATGTTTTTCTGTATCTTGCGCCCCGGGACAAATCCTGACTGAAAAGGGCTAATGATAGTAGGAACTATAGGCTTCAATCTGTTTACTAATATTTTGCTCACCACCTCATACAAATAATTGCACAAGGATATTGGTATGAACTGGTCCACAAACTCAGGCTTTTCCACTTTTGGAATGAGACAAATGTCTGTTTGATTGACATTTCCAATTTCCATAGGATTGACCCAAACTCTTCTTACAAACTCACAAACTTGCTGACCAACAGTATCCCAAGAGTGCTGATAAAAACCAGCGGGGAAGCCATCCTGCCTTGGCGCTTTCCAGGGAGCCATGAGGAACATAGCATGCTTAACTTCAACATCAGTTATAGGGGCCGCAATCATCTGAATATTAATATCATCAATGGTAGGATAAGTCATCAGAGTTTGGGCCCTGTACTCACTGCTTCCAATGTAACTAAACAACGTTTTGTAGTGATCATTCATCATAGCCTTAATGTTTGCTTCTTCAAACTCCCAGCTACCGACATTTTTTCTTAAAGCCAGAATCTGGTTTCTTTTCTTCCTTGCCGTGGCCTTGAGATGATAGTACCTAGTGTTCCTATCCCCACCAATGAGCCAGTTATCTCTAGACCTCTGGAACCATAATAGCTCCTCCTGATAATTTACCATGTTTAATTCAGTCTAAAGTTTACAGTCCAGTTTAGAGAGATAAACTCTTTCCCTCCCACTACTCTGCTTATTCTGAATCCCTGCAATACGTGCAAGAAGTTCTTTTTTCTGACAGCTCCAAAAGTATTGTACTTCCACCCATGCAATCTGGTTTCCAAGTGTTGTAAGTTCTGATCAATTCGCCAATCCTTTTTCCAACAATCACTGACAAGGGTTTTGTAGGAGTTGTCTGTGAGCCACATGTTCTCAAATCTAAATTTATAATTAGTTCCAGCAGATTGTCTTCCTGCAGTAACAATTAATAACGGGTGGTGATCAGAGTAATCAATTTTAGCTAGCACCTTGACATAGGCCTCATGAAACCGAAGGCACCAGCTATCATTGCTTAAAGCTCTATCTAGCCTTTTGAAGATGTGTTTCCCATCATGAAACAAAGGACCCTTCCAAGTGAATCTAGAACCCACAGCACCTAAATCCAGCAGCTGGCACTTATTGATATTGTCCACGAAGTTGGTTATCTTGGCATAAGGGGGAGGGCCTCCACCCTTCTTCTCGCTTGCACTAGCAATGTCATTGAAGTCACCAGCTAGCATCCAATCACCTTGAATACGGTTTGCCATAATAGCCAGATCTCCCCACATATCCTTTCTGGTAGACTCATAAGGACTAGCATAGACAGCAGTGAAGAACCAAGCAGGGGCGCCATTATTGCTGATCTCAGTATGAATAAATTGAGACGTTATCTGCAAGATCTTCACATCCACAGCAGGTTGCCTCCAGGTCAAGATTATGCCACCAGCAAAGCCCTGCACAGGAGAGAAACAAAAGCCAGAGTATCCAAGCATACGAAAAGTATTTTGAAGTCTGCTAGGGTCAACCCTAGGCTCAACAATAACTAAAATATCAGGTTTATAGACATCCGTGAATTGTTTTATGTTGCGAAACAATTCAGGATTTCCACCTCCACAAATATTCCAAACTAAAATATTTCCTGGAACAATCATAAAAACTAAAAAATATTTAATGAGAAACCAAACAACCTGACTAATCCTCAGCTTGGGCAGAGGGTTCATTCAGATGTTCCATAATAGAGTCTCCTCTAGCTCCAAATTCAAACTCAACACTATTATCCATCACAGAATTTTGGTGAGTAACATCCTGCTCATGAATAAGGTGTTGCTGCCAGGAATTATCCGCATACTCAGGAGGTCTAGGTGAATGCCCTTGGATGTCCTCCATCATGTTCTGAGTAGAGTCTCCCGAATCTCCATCACTTCCTCTCTTGGTAGTCTCCTTTTGAGCCTCATGTGAGTGCACTTGAACCTCCCCATTTGCATCCACATTAATCCCATCCTCATAGCGCACATTACTAGTCATATTCTCAAGCTGCACCTGATTGTTATCATTATTCAAGCCTTGGGGATCCAGATCCATTGATGTACCTTTTTCCACGCTAACCTTATCCATTCCTAGAGTCTGTCTTGTTGTATCATCATCTCTCCCTACAGAGGGCTCAACTATTGTGTTCTTCTTCATAGTCTCCTTTGGTGTCCTAGATGAACCACTTTGCTTAACATGTTTCCCTACTAAGTTAGGAGTTCCACCATTCCTATGTTGTCTTTCAATGTCCACACCGGCTTCCTTTTGAGTTTCCTTATTTTGTCCAAGATTATTGGTCACACTTTCCGTTAATTCAGTTTCGTCATTAAGGGTTGTGTATCTTGATCCACTTTTACTGCTTCCATTGATCCCATTGTCCTGCTTAGTTGCTGGTTGTTTTTTCCTTGAATTGCCACGATTCTTTTGAACCACAGTCCATAGGGAATTTGTTTCTTCCTTTCCCTTGTCTTGGGTTTCCTTGCCTTGAGCTTCTTCAGACACTTCATCAACCACAGTACAGCCCTCTTTGTAGTGTCCAAATCTCCCACCATTCAAGCACAGTAAGTGTAATCCTTCATATTCAACCTTGTATTGCTTGCCTTTAACTTCAAACACAGCAAGAAGAGGTTTATGTAAATCTACTTCTACACAAAGGCGAGCATACTTACCTCTGTCATGCTGAAGGGTCGTCCTATCTACCTTCACCGTTCGCCCAATGCGATTTCCCACGAAGTGCAGGAATGCAGGATCGTAATACTCAATCGGTAATCCAGAAAATCTCACCCAAACCGCCACTCTATCGATGCTTGCTCTATCGGGATCGAAATTAGGGCTCCATTCCCTGACTATCAGATAATGATCAAAGATTAGCCAAGGACCTTGCTCTAATGCGAAGTCTCGATCCTTTTCACACGTGAAGGTGACAAGATAAAAATCTTCGCCCAAATCAATGATTGTTATTGTTCCTGTAGTTACCCACAGTTGGTTAAGCCTATTTTCGAGCGCCTTGAACCCGTTCTTTCTTCCCAGAAGCTTCACAATTAAACCTTTTCTCCATGGTTTCTGAATCCTTGCCTCTTCCCATTTTGACAAGGTGAACACTAGGCATTCGTGCTTGCCTAGCAATTTTTCCTCAATCACTATCCTGCCATCAAACATTTCCTTCGTGTATTCAATATTGGTTTCATCGAAGGGAAGATCGCCATCTTCTTTCTCTGCCGTCGTACCATCTTTTCCCAAAACTGTGTCTCTGAACGATCTTTTTGTGCCTGGCTTCCTTTTATCCCCGTCATCGTCAATGAGATCGCCACCGGAGGTGGGCCTTGACGAGTCATTAGAGAAGTGGTGATCTCCGCCTTTCACCTTTTTCCATTTGCGAGTTCTCTTCGTATCCGTGGTTGGCAACAGGACGGCCGCCGGCGCCGTCTCCATTGCCTCTTGAGGTTCCAAAGACGGAACTCCGATGGTGTTCTTGGTGAAATCTTGGAGCTCAAAGTATTGCAATTTTAGTCACGTGTTTTTGTTTCTTCACAAATTATGACCTTTGGTGTTACTAATAATGGTTTACTATTTTGGCATTATGGAATATGTAACTTATTTTCGTTCTCATGCTTCGAAATCCATATAAATATATAGGAAAAAGAAATGTGTGTGCCTAATTCTTTGTTTGTAAATAGTAATTTTGTTATATGCATTAGGTAGTATTTTTATATTTTGTTATTTGAATGGTGAGAGTTAAATACATTATTATTATTCATTGTCAATTCATATATATATATAATAGCAATTTAAATTAAGCTAAAGTAAACCAGAAGTTTGCTATGCACTTATAGAAAAAAAGTATTTTAAACCTGAAGTTTAATAGTCTATATAGTTTTACCATTTACAAGTCATATGGGTAGCTTGTGTTCTTATTTCCAACTTGGAACCAGAAGTTTGCATAATAGAGCTATTGTATTGTTACTTAAAAGAACAAAATTACACATCTATCTATATATGTAAAGCAAACCCTTATGAAGTCTCCACAATGAATCTTGAGTTTTTAAATTTATATTTGTCTTTTATTACCTCCCTTTTATAATTAAAAGCCAATTAACAGATATACAATTATACAACTTATAAAAGCCAATTAACCCATGAGCAATGATTATAAAATAGTTTTATCATATTACATGTTTATGGTTGTCAACTAAATCGACCCTTTCTAAATAAATAAAAACAGCAATTTTGTTATTTAGTTATATTATATATTATATATTTTCCTGACTAAAAAAATAGTTATTAATTCAAATTAATACATTTAAGTGAAAATTTTATGAAATACCACACGAAAACTTCACTTTTACCTATACACTAAAAGAAACCTACCTTCTTCACCTTTACCTATACACTAATAAAAAATAGTTTTAAAATATAGTTAATTTAAAATAAAAAGAGCTAAGCTAATTTAATTTATATATATAAAACAAACCTCAAGGAGCCTCCACAATGAATCTTATTATTTTTGTCTATTATAATATTTTTTTATAATTTACACATATAGAGGACTTTAATTTTAATGATAGCAAATGATGCTCTTTGGGGAATATAAAAAAAAAAAATTAAACTAATTAATTTTCATAACTTTAATTTCAAATAATAAAATACATGTAAATTTATTCCTAAATTTAATTAAATTGATGATTTATTCAAATTAAAAAAATAAAAATAACAAACATTTCAAATTTACACGTTAATTTATTTCTTTAACAAATAATTGTCATTAACTTATTAAACTATGGTCTTTGTGAAATATTAACAAATTAAATAGTAAACTTATTGATTTTAATAAGTTTAATTTTAATTAATAAAATACATGTTAATTTATTGCTGAATTTAAATAGACTATTATTTTTTTCAAAGTAGATTATTGGTTTCTACTATTTAAAGGATTTTGAATTTTTTTTTCACCACCAAAAAAATTTAAAGGCTTTCGATATTGCGCAACTTAACGTTACTATGAATTGAATTACAATTATCAAGAAATAAATATTAGACAATTAATTTATTTTCAATACTACGTAAATACCAACCTTTCCTATTCACTACAAACAGTCAAATATAACTTTTTTTAAATAATACTCATAGTGGAATATTATTTAACTCTTTTTATATTATTATCAAAATGATATTCTCTAATAAAAATACTGAAACTATAATAACAATTAACAATATTTACGAATAATATAACATAATATAAAATTTTTATATATTTATTTACAAAGAAATTATGTTATTATTAGAATTGGTAAAAATCTAAATTAGTTGACTTATAAAATTATTTTTTATGTAACAATTATGCATTGAAAGGGAGGGGTTTCACATTCATATGAATTATTCCTTTAATTGGCAATAAACTCGAGTTATTAGAATATGAGTGGAATAGGAATAGTTTTAGTCAATTATAGCAAAAAATGACTATTTATATGAGACAATTTTGGATGGTGAGGGAAGAGGTTTTGACAAAAAAATTCATAATTAAAAACAATGAGTAGAAGAAATGAGCAAGTTTTGTGAGAAGAGGTACAAGGTACAAAAAGGGTAAAGGGTAGGCAAAGAGGCAATAAGATAAATCTGGATCTGTAAGTGAGTCATGCAAAGGAGACAACAATTTTTTGTATAGTTATAGGCATTAAGAAATCATGAATATTTTAATACAACTCTTTCGAAAAATGTTTAGTTTTAATAGTTTTGGTGAAATTGTATGATTCCCTCGGTCTAAATATTTTGCTTATGTTCCTTCAATGTTCATCGATTTCTTCACCAAAATAAAATGTTCAGCAATTTATGTTCATGACTAAAAGAATACATTTTTTTGTCTTCTAATAGATAGTGTATTTGTTTGTCTTTAAACGGAGTGCACAAATCAAAGAGTATGTATATAACATCATTTTGTAAAAGCATATGCTAAAATTCACAAGAGACATAACCTTTGGTGTCACTTTTAGGAAGCTCCCCTTCTAACTTTCATGTTAAATCTATATACTCTATTATCTCTTTTAATTTTAATTTTAATTTTTGTTTTAATTAATATTTAAGAATTATTAAATGGTGAAGAAATAAAGCAATAGAGAGTAGTGAGTTTCTAAATTTTATGATTTATATTTTATCATACACAATCATTAACATATTTTATTAAAATTCATCCAAATTTCATGTAAACAATTATTTATATTAAACTCATAAGAATATTGACAATTATTTATATTAAAAAGTGCATACACTATATATATAAATATTGCTTAAAATAAGTAATTTTTTAATATAAAAAATGAAAAATATATTTTTATATTATACTATATTTTAAAATACATAATTTATATCAAAAGTTTTTTAAAATATATAACTTATATATATATATATATATATATATATATATATATATAAAACTCCATAAAAGTTTTTTAAAAAATACTATATAACAAACCGTGCAACGCACGGGCATTCCCCTAGTTGATATTGTATTAGATTCTCTCAAGTCTCCTAGAAACTAATTAAGTTTCAAGAATACTCATCTAAGTGGATATACCAAATTGAATAATAAATGAAGAAAATATTCAAAGTTTGTATATCATGAGACTTACCTTAAACCAGAAGTTAATGGATCATAATAGGTTTGTTGTTGGCAAGACCGGTTGGCCATCCCGGGTCTATTATGATGCTAGAAAAAATAGTTAAATTTTTTATATAAACATGTATTGAAGATCCCGTCCATTCTTCAATCCATTAATCTTTGTTATTACTAATTCCCAAAGGAAGTTGACAATTTGAGGGAATGAGTATCATACATCTCTAAAATATATATATATATATATATATATATATAAGGTGATATTTGTAAATTAATAATCACCTGGACCATTTAGTTATTTTATTATTTTAATTGATGCATCAACTAAATGACTACATATATATAATTGTCGTCAACTCACAACCAGAAGTTTGTGAGATTGTTTGCTCAACTAATTCGGGTAAGAGCTCATTATGTGATTATCTTGTAAGCATCTGATAAGTATTTTATGACTATTAGAATTTATATTGAACAACAGTTCATTCATAAAATGGTCTTGAAGAACCATTCATATTATACATCTAAAGTTAAATTATATGACCAATACTTATGAGATGGAACTTTCAATTTCTACTTAGGAGTAGGGATGGCAAAACGGACTTAGCCCATCGGGCCGGCCCGCCAAAAAATGGCGGGTTGGGTTGGTGATTTCACCCCGCCAACCCATTGTGGCCCGCCACTCCTAACCGGCCAATTCGGCCGGCCACAAGCAGGGCGGGCCGCCAATTTTTTTATTTTTTATTTTCCCTTGTTTTTAACAATTCCAAAATATTTTTTAATGTTTTTTTGGCGGGTTGTAGTGGGCCGACCTGCCATTTTTACTTTGTTTTTTGCAGGTTTGAGCGGACTAACCCGCTAATCCGCCTATTTTAAGCCCAAAAGTATGTTTTAAATACATTTTTTATTTGTTAATCTCAATTTATCAACCCAATATCTTTTGGCGGCCGCCCTGCCTCGCCTAATTTTTGGGGGGCTCATGGCGAGGCGGGGCGGGCTGACCCATTTTGCCATCTTGGGAGCATGCAATCTTGCAGGTTGAGACATTTATACCATCAAGCCAATAAGTTAACATATATATGTAAGTTCTCCCCTTTACAATTGATTTTTGGTCAATGACCTTATAATATTCTCTATCTAAGATATTTTTGATGTGTTGTGCATACTATGATGAATCCATCACAACGTAATAAGATGGATCCTTAAAGAATGTTGGGAATATATGAGTATATGAATCTCCATCCATCATAAAGTATTGAGCCAATAACCAGAGATGTATTTATAACTTAGTTAGCTAATTATCATTTTGATGAATTTGTTTTTACAACAATAGGGGGAGAGATAAGTAGTTGGAAATTAACATTTTTTTAAATAAATTATTATTATTTTATCTTGATCCTCTTATAAACCAATGTGAACCAGGAGTTCAAAGAATAATTCATTTGCAAAACTATGTAAATTATTCACAAGTTGCAATACACAAATAAAAATTGATGTCCCTGTTGGACACTCAAACATTGCAAATAAATCTTAACCGCGCATGAAGCGTGTAGTTTAGTCGATTCCAATGAATAAAAATCCTCAAACAAGGAAATTAGCTTAAAAGCAAGATGGCCCAAAAGAGGATATGGAACTCCAAACGAGTGATTGGACATAATTATTTTTCAAGTTCCAGAAGAACTGATCATGTACCTGAAATTTGTGGAAATGAGATTTCAATAAGTTATGTCAAAAATGAAATGCGATAGATAGAACCGAAACAAAGTCAACGTTGACAATTTTATGTGTATATAATATAGCGCTAAATGTGATAAGTGATGAAGAGGATCATGAACCAAAATCTAATAAAAATTTAGACAAAACAATGATTGGCCAAAATAGAAAAACACGAGTGAAATTAAGCTCACTTTGTAAAGCAAAAGGTTTTTTGACTTGTAGTCTGTACACCTGAAGATGTAAAGCTAGTTAGGCTTGTTGTTCAAGAGTATTCACCCAAACCTAACACTGATTTTGAAGATAAATTCACATGTAGTGAATGAAAGTAATTTTTAATACTTATTTAGTCTGTTGAGTAATACGCAGCAAAAACACCAGCAAAACACGCACAGCAACACAAGAACACAGGAATTGTTCTTGTCAATTTTGGACGAATTGCAAAATCAAAAGAATTGACGAATGAATGAAATTGAAAACTTAATTCTATGAATGCACAAGAAATTGATTACCCAGTTCATTACATCTGGGGGTTCAAGCAAAAGCTTGAATCCATCTATTGAATCTGTGAATTTGAAGAAGAATTACACAATTGTTTCGTTTTCCCAATTGAATTCCCCCTCACTTCCCTGTTCCCAAGTTTCCCTGTGTTTCACTCATCACACACCCTAATTGATCATGATGTTTTTAAATTTGGCTACCCTGAAACTTATATATTCTAGTGTGTAGATTTACAAGATCAGAGTTAACCTCCTAACTGCCGTAACTAACTGATAACAGCATTTCAGTTATCACAACAGAAAATAATGAGTTTTCCAACAGAAGAAGAAAAAAGCAAGTCTTTGAGTGGCACTTGTTGACTTTGCCACATCACTCAGTTGACTTCCACCTTGGCACTTATCTGTATGCCACAACAGCAACAATCTCCACCTTGGCATACATTTACCCAGATTCAATTTATGGACCCAAGACACTTGCTTAATCCAAGTGATGCTCTAACCTTTCTCAACATTCAACAAGTTCAAGCAATGCTTGAACTTGGCTAGAGGCACAACTTTGGTGATGAAATCAGCAGGATTTTGAGAAGTGTGAACTTTTTGAATCTCCACTTTTCCGTCAGCAATAATGTCCTTTATCCAATGCAATCTAGTGTCTATGTGCTTGGTCCTTTCATGGAAGGACTGATTCTTGCATAGATGTATTGCACTTTGATTGTCACAATATACCTTCACAGTGTCTTGAATCACACCAAGTTCACTTACAAGCCCTTTTAACCATAGAGCTTCCTTTACAGCTTCAGTGCACCTATATATTCAGCCTCAGTAGTTGACAAGGCAACCACATGTTGCAGTGATGCCTTCCAACTAACAGTGCTGCCATATAATGTAAAAACATAGCCTGTAAGGGATCTTCTTTTGTCCCTGTCTCCACCAAAGTCTGAATCTACATATCCAATTACTCCACCTGAATTATGATCATCCATTTTGTAATTGATCCCAAGTTTTGTGCTTCCTTTCAGATACCTCATTATCTGTTTTGCTGCTAGCCAATGCTGTTGGCCATGATTGGCAAGGTATCTGCTTACAAGACTTAAAGCATATGCAAGGTCAGGTCTAGTACATACCATAGCATACATAAGGCTTCCAACAGCACTAGCATATGGTACTTTGTCCATCTGCTTCTGTTCTTCATCAGTTTCTAGGCAATCAGCTTTGGATAGCTTGAACTGAGTGCCAATAGGTATGCTGGCAGGTTTGGCTTCAACCATGTTGAACCTTTCTAACACTTTCTTAGAATAACCTTCTTGAGTAACAATCAGACTCTGTGTGTCTAAGTTTCTCTTAATCTCCATACCAAGAATTTTCCTAGCTTGTCCCATGTCTTTCATCTCAAATTCCCTCTTCAAAAGCTCCTTTACTTTGTCAATCTCATGATGACTTTTGCTTGCTATAAGCATGTCATCTACATACAGTAATAGATAGATGTAACTCTTGTCATCTAACTGTTTGTAGTAGACACATGCATCATTGTTACTTCTCTTGAATTTGATTGTCATCATGTAGTTGTCAAACCGTTTGTACCATTGTCTTGGAGATTGTTTTAAGCCATATAGGGATTTTTGAAGCAGACATACCAAATTCTCTTTTCCTTTCTCCTCAAAACCCTTAGGTTGAGTCATGTAAATCTTTTCTTCCAATACTCCATGAAGAAAAGCTGTCTTCACATCCATTTGTTCTAGATGTAGGTTAAACTGAGCAACCAAGGCTAGAAGGACTCTGATTGAGGTATGCTTGACTACAGGAGAGAAGATTTCATTGTAGTCAACTCCTTCTCTTTGAGTATATCCTTTTGCAACTAGCCTTGCTTTAAACCTAGGTGGATCAGTCTCATTGTTTCCTTCCTTTCTTTTGTATATCCACTTGCAGCCAACAAGTTTTACTCCAGTAGGTTTCTTCACCAACTTCCAGGTTTGGTTCTTGTTCAAAGCATCCATCTCTTCCATCATGGCATTTTGCCACTCAATGTGCTGCTTACTGCTCAGAGCCTCTTGGTAAGTATTAGGCTCTTCATTAATTAGGCTCTCAACAGTATTCAAAGCATAAACAGTGTTGGATTCATAACCAAACCTGTTAGGAGCCCTGGTTTCCCTTCTTTCCCTGTCTCTGCATAATAGGTATTCTTCTTCAGACTCACTATTATCAGTATCAGTGTCACTATTTCCTCCACCAGCTTGTGCATCAGGATTGCCATTGGCATCTTCATCTGCAGGATTTTGCACAGTTGATTTGTGGTGGTCTAACTCCACCTCAAGCTGTATCTCATCATTGGGATTCCTCTTATCAAGTGTCTCAGTATTATTGTTGTTCTCTGTCAACTTTGTCTCTTGAAAAATTACATCTCTGCTAATGATGCATTTTTTCTCATCAATTGACCAAATCCTATACCCTTTTACTCCATCAGGGTATCCCATGAATAGACCTCTTTTTGACCTTGGTTCCAACTTTCCTTCATTCACATGAAAGTATGCAGGGCAACCAAACACTCTTAGGTTCTTGTAGTCTGGTGCTTTACCTGTCCAAATCTCTTGTGGAGTTTTGAAATTTAAGGCAGTGGAGGGACTCCTGTTTATGAGGTAGCATGCTGTATGTACAGCTTCACCCCAGAATGTCTTTGGAAGCTTTGCACATGACAGCATGCATCTTACTTTCTCGAGTAAAGTCCTGTTTAACCTCTCAGCTAGACCATTTTGTTGGGGGGTACCTCTCACTGTCAAGTTTCTATAGATACCATGTTCCTTGCAAAAGTTATTAAACTCTTCATTGCAAAATTCCAACCCATTGTCTGTTCTAAGAGCCTTTACCTTCAGTCCACACTGAGTTTCAACTTTGTTTTTCCATTCTACAAAAGTTTTCAGTGCCTCATCTTTTGTTTTAAGTAAATATATCCAAACCTTCCTACTGAAATCATCAGTGAAGGTTATGAAATACCTCTTTCCACCATGTGTTGGTGTTTGAGTTGGTCCCCAAAGATCTGAGTGTATATATCCTAGCTTCTCCTCTGTCTTGTGTACTCCAGTGGCAAACCTTACTCTTGTTTGCTTGCCAAAAACACAATGCTCACAGAATCCTAACTGAGAGATTCTGTCTCCACAGAGCAATCCTTGTTTGTCTAATTCTTTCAGACCTTTCTCACTCATATGGGCTAATCTCTGATGCCATATGAGTGTTTTGTCACCTGAACTGCTAGCCACATTTGCTTCACTTGTCACAGTGCTTCCTAGCAATGCATACAAATTGTTTTTCCTCCTGACACCCTTCATTACCACTCTTGATGCTTTCATGATCTTCAGGGTTGAGTCTTCACCCTTGAATGAGAAGCCAGCAGCCTCTAGAGTCCCCAGGGATCTTCATATAATTAGCACTATCAAGTGAGCCACACAAAAAAATAGTAACACATCCATAATATGCAAATTGAGCCATTCATGTGTTAATAGACTATGTTGCTGTTGTGGCATACAGATAAGTGCCAAGGTGGAAGTCAACTGAGTGATGTGGCAAAGTCAACAAGTGCCACTCAAAGACTTGCTTTATTTATCTTTTACCTATTTTAACTACAAATTTATCTTTTAAAAAGATAAATCCGTATAATGTAAAATCAATTACGGATTTATCTATTTAATAGATGAATCAGTAGTTATATTAAATTTTAAAAAAAATTATAATTACTTTATTTAATTGATTATTTTTATTTTTTGTCACTCTTCATTAACATCATAATTTTGAAGCTCAAGATTCCACCGACAATTTTGATCAACGATCCACTTTAATTTGTTTAATGATCTAGGCAAAAAAATCGATTTTCGGACAACCTTTTCCAATTGTCCTGAAACCACAACCATTAAATCTGGAAAAAAAATCAGGGACCATAACTCCCCAAGAACAGACTTCTATTGGAAGTACGGAACTCAAAATCCCAAATTCATTCGTTTATCATTTTTTACTAATTTTTTGAAGGGTTAAATATGTTTTTAGTCCCTACAAAATTTCACTATTTTGTTTTTAGTCCCTATAAAAAATTTTGTCAACTTTTAGTCCCTATAAAATTTCACAATTTTGTTTTAAGTCCCTATAAAATTTCACAATTTTGTTTTAAGTCCCTATAAAATGTAAACTCGTGTATACCTTTAGAATTTTTGAATGATATTTTCCATACACGTTAAAGATATTAAAAATATCTCCCTCACAAAAAATAAACTCAAAATTTGATTTCTAGGTTAGTATTTCCTTTAATTTGTTTATCGAATCTTTTGCACTTAAAAAATTTAGATTTAATTTAAGCGTTGTTAAAAAATTCAAATTTTTTCTGGAAGAGATGTTTATAATGTCCTCAACATGTATGCAAAACATCACTAAAAAATTCAATGGATATACACTAGTTGGCATTTATAGGGCTAAAAACGAAATTTTGAAATTTTATAGGGACTAAAAGTCGATGAAAAATTTTATAAGGACTAAAAACAAAATAGTGAAATTTTGTAGGGACTAAAAACATATTTAACCCTTTTTTGAATTATTCATAATCTACAAAATATCAAAAACAATTTATATAACATTCTTTTGGTTTATTAGATTTTTAGTAATGTTTTTTATAATTTTTAAATTAGTTTTGATTCGTTTATAGATTTTTGTGGTCCTTTTATAACCTTTTTTTGATTTTTTGTTGCTGTTCTCCTTTTATCTGATGTTCTGGTGTAGACTTGTAGTGAATGCATCTGATAGCCAAAAGATCACATGTATCTATATCTATTTCTTTTAAAAAAAATTAATATTAATTCTTTAACCGATTAGAAATAATTTCAGATTTATCTACTTAATAGATAAATCTATAACTTCGTTTTTAATTTTGGGATTTATTCTTTAACCAATTGTATAGTGTCAAATTAACAAAGGTAGCCAATGAAGGTTGACTTAGTTTATAAGGAGTTGGCTCATTCCCCACAAGGTTTGCCCTGATCTTGATGAGCCCCCGGAGCCCAACTCACTTAAACTTTTAATCACCAAGAAATTAACAAACGTAAAATGGAGATTAGTTTTTTTTGGTGGGGTATAAAAATCAACATCCTTTTTTTGTTGCAAACGAGCAGAGTTTTCGGCTCTCTGTGAAGCCATCATTGGGCCGCTAAATACAACGGGAGCCAGGCCCAAAGCAACTAGGGTTTGGGATTTATAATAATCGCCGTTGTCTCTCCCAGACTCTCTGCCTCTCATAGCCTTTGTTTCGCTCACTCTCTCAAGGTAACAATTCCTATGCGCTCTGGTTTTTCCTTTTCTCTTTTGTGTTTTTTCGAAACTGAAACCTGTATTCATAGATCCTTTATCATATTCTAATTTAGATTTATTGGATTTATAGATCAGTGTGAAGAAGATTTACAACACAACAAAAGATGCAGAACGAAGAAGGACAGATCACCGAGCTTTACATTCCAAGGAAATGGTAAGCACTTCAGTAATCTCGCTACATTATTTTCTTTTTGTTTTGTAATTGATAATTATTGCTAGGTTTTTGTTAAGTTTTTGACCTAATTTTGTGAAATTGGTTTAGTTCTGCTACAAATAGATTGATTACTGCTAAGGACCATGCCTCAGTTCAGATAAACATTGGACATTTGGATGAGAGCGGTGTTTACAATGGCAATTTCTCCACTTTCGCCCTCTGCGGCTTCACTCGCGCACAGGTATCCATAACTATTATTTCTTCGTTTTATTTTCTGTTTTGGATTATTATTATTATTATTATTATTATTATTATTTATTATTACTTGATTACTTGATTTTTGTGGATTTAGGTGAGTTTAACATTATTTTGCATGTTGCCCTATTTTTTGATTATGTAGATTTTGTCGTTTAATAATAGTATAGTATGCAGAACTAAATGTTTATTTAGACTTTAGAATGAAGTTAAATTTCTAATTCAATGAGTGCTTTGCAAAGAAAATTAACATTGTCTTTGATATATAAGTAATATGTGTGTGTGTGTGTGTATATATATATATATCTATTGAAGTACAATTTCGGATTAAATTGCTTTGGAATACACACTATGCCTGTTTTAGTTGATTAAAATTGGACTGTGCTTTTGTCATGGGTTGGTGTTAAATTGCTGTTGGGTTAGTTTTATTTTATGGTTATGTAGCATTGGCACTGTTGGAATCAGCATAGCATCAGTCAGTGATTTGGTGAAAGTTTAATCTTTAATTAACCTGCATTTGTAATTAGTTTGCTCATGAACATTGTGGCCTCTTGGGAAAATTGATGGCTGTTTCAAAGATGCACTTGCTATTGCTAGTTGCTAGTACTAGTGCTTCTGAGAATTCTTGTTTGATTCGTTTAGTAGCCCTGGATTGTTGGACACAGATGTATGCTGAACCTAATTGAAATTTAGTTGAAGTGATTTCATGTTTTAATAATATTTTTTCTTTAGCAGTTAATTTGGTATAAAAACTACTGTCAATTAAATTGAAAAAATTATTTTTTCTAGTCAAATTGATGTTCAGAAGGTTGAGTTGAGTATGTTTATATTGCATTAAATTCTTTATTTTAAAATGCCTTGTATTCTTTCTTTAGGGCTTTTGGTATGTTAGTTTATAATTTTATTGGAATGACTATGGTATTGTGATTTGATTCATGCTAGTAAGATTTCCATTTCTCGGGCGATGATTTTGTGTTCACTATATTTATTTGCAGGGTGATGCTGACAGTGGACTGGATCGCCTGTGGGCGAAAAAGAAAGCTGAATTAAAACAATAGATGGTATCATAGTTTGTTGGAGTGTTTTGATCTATGTATTGCAAAACTTATTTTGAATTTCCTGTTTCTTCAAGAAAGTTGCTTCTCAAATGTTAGACTTGCATTGAAAAATATTTAGTTTTCTTCACATTTGAAGGGTTGATTTATGCTACAGTCGGATCATTTGTAAGCTGTAGTGTAGTTTCATATCCTTATGTCTTTTCTTGTTTTTCTCCCTCTTGTTCTTTGGTTTTATAAAAAATGGCAAATCTACCTAATCTTTTCTAATTTTAATTTAACGAGTAGGCTTTTGGATCGTGGCTTGCATCACTCTATTATAGCGCCGTTTACGCAATTCATTCTTGTTAAAAAACAATGCAATGAATTAAAACACACTTTTTTACTTGTTCAGGTTTCCTTTTAGAACTACTGCTATGCTATTGGTTATGAAATGAATGACAAGAATTGGTATGTGGCAGAAACAAGGTAATCAAAACCGGACCGGACATTGAATCGGAAGAGGTAGCGGTTCAGGGGTTCTTGGGTTCAACCGGTTGAATCGGGGGTTGAATCGGATTTAATTAAATAAATTATTTTATGTTTTTATTACAATACCTAAAGGATAAAAAACAAAGAAGACCACAATATTCTTAATTTTATACCACAAATTAAATTAGCCTTAATTTAAGTTTAACAATACAACAATATAATTAAGTTATTACTTAAAGTTACAATATATTCTCTTCCACCTTGACACATATAAACAATAAACAATATTTATACATATCATTCATGGTAAAAACAATACAAGCAGCCAATTCTCCAAAGACTGAGGTTATCCAGATTGACTCCCCATCGTAGTGTCGAAGGTAAATCACATATAGTGTTTCAATAAGTTCATTCATCATTTTTATTTTTAACTCTGTATGTTCATCTCTCTATCGCATATTTATTTCTGCATGCATGCTTCTAAAACATAATCGAGTGGAAGATAATGAAATGATGGAAATTGAATTAACGAATCGAAGAGAAGGAGGGTGTGAACTGTGAACGAATTCCATGCCAAATTAAAGGCAGAGTGTTGAACGTGAGTGTTAATTGTTATTTTTTGGGTTGTATTGTTTGTCCCACATCGAATACCCAAAGGCAAAAGAGTAGGAAGTGGATGCTATAAAATAGGTTGAGAGGCCTTGCTCTCTTTAAGGTTAGCGTTGGGTTTGCTTTGTACGGACAGAGTGTGTCCACTAAGAAAGGCTGATATGCTTTTCTTTTGCTCAAAAAAGTTAAAAGTTTTAAATATTTTTTATAACCGGATAAATCGGATCACGACCGGTTATTGCGGTTTTAGCGGTTTTGCACCGGTTATCCGGTTCTCAATCCGGTTTTGTGTTCAAGCGGTTTTAGGCCTGTTTCGAACCGGGAAACTATCCGGTTTACGGTTTAACCGGTTCAACTGGCCGGTCTGATCCGATTTTGATTACCGTGCAGAAATGTAAACATTTGTTGGAAGAAAAAAGGAGAAACTATCCTGTCACAGGAGGTCGTATATTTGGTTATTTGTGCTGTGAAGCATTTCTCTTTATAAAATTAAATAGATCAGTGGGCTTTTAGATTGATTCTATGTATTGATCATTTGTTTGCTTTGAAATTCTGGATCACGTAGCTAAACGCACATGACTAGTTTAATTAAGTGTTGAATAGGATAAGTTCCCCAAACCATCTTTTTTCTACAATTTGGGATTTTGTAAATGAAGAAATATTAATATCCTCTTTTTTTATTTTTATTTTTTAAAATATTTATTCATTTCAAATTGCTGATTAGAAGATTCTTACATTGGGTACGGAGTAGCTTTAAATCCCTAGGCTAGTTGTCCCACCCTTTTGAGGTGCCTCCAATTCAGCGAGAGGATTAGTCTCTGCGTTTGGCGGTCAATACCTTGGTGTCGACTAGATATATACACAAAAAGGCGAATTAGGTCAATTATTGATTACTATTATTTTTTTAATTTGTCAAAAAAAAACTATTATTTTATTAAACTTGTGTAAGCAATTGTAATGAGAATGAGAAACCGTGAGCAAGAGGTGGGAGGGTTAGAGGAGATGGCGGTACGTAGGAAATGGTTATTGCGGGAGACACATGGGTATAGTAACTTCAAGTCGAGTCATGGTTCGAAGTTGGGGCGATGTGAGAGTAGGAAAGGAGAAAAAAATGACATAAGAGATCTAAAGAAGCGGGCTACCAAGAATCACCATAGTCATAAGTTCAATCAACATGAACGAGCGAAGTGTGAGGATGGCAAACAGTAAGAAGGCGCATGTGAGGTCGACAAGGGTGAGGCACAACGAAATGTTCGAGTGGACATAGCAGTTGCGTAAAATAGAAGTGTGGACATAGGAGGGGGTGTGAGAAAAGGATGAGCCGAGAAGTAATTCATCCAAGTAAAAATACTATAAAAATACTAAAATACCCCTAATACTCCAAACAAATTCCCTTCCTCTCCTTTCTTCTTCCCCTCATTCTCCTACACACTCCCCCCATAAACCTCACACCTCCCACATCCTCACTCAAACCCCTCCAAACCCTCTTCTTCTCACCCACCTCATTCACCTTCTACTCATTTTTGAACGTGAATTTGTCCATGCATTAATATATTTTTCTGCGCTCGTGCTTATTCAGTATTGTAGTACCGAACCAATTCGGTAACATACTATTATTGTACTTGTTAAAATGTGTACAGGGGGTGTTTTGTGAATTATTAGCCACAATATTATAGTTTCGAACCAGTTTACTATCTATGATACTGTACATGTATTAAAATCTCAGAATACAAGTCCAATATCATAGTACAGAGCCCGTTCGGAACTATAATACCATACATGTATCAGATTGTACGGAATCTGTTTTTAACATCTGTTTTCTGTTTTTCAAAGTAGAGAAAAAATTAATTAAAAAAACTGTAATCAAATAACATACGAATACAGTGTAAATGTAAGATTCATTTGTCAAAAAATAATATCTAATCTAATAATATAACTATAATCAATTCTTAAGCTAGCACAATGTTCAAAATGTAAGATTCATCTTTTTTTACTCCGTTTTTAAGATTTGAAGAAGATATTGACTTTTTTTTTTAAACTTTCTCCATCACAAATTTTTTAAGCAACTTGAAATATAATCTTTTTTATCAGCTTCTGACGTTTTCTTTTATTAAATTTTGCAGTTTTCAAAGTATTTATGGGTTCATAGTAAATTATAATAAATACAGTATCACTTTTGTCAAAAAAAAATATAGTATCACCAGTGGAAGATCTCATGGCCTTGTTCCAGGTGTTGGGATTGTAGTTATTTTTATTATTTTGATAATCAAGAGAGAAAATGAAAGTATTGGGATTATATATGGTTTGTTGTGTCATACTCATATCTACAAATGTAAATGGAATGTGAAATTCCAATTCCTTTCATTTTCTTATAATTATAACTAATTCATTTTTTGTTTTTATTTACTAATTAGAAACAAGCAAGGAAACTTGGTACCCAAGAGCGATTGAATGAGATAGTAAGGGTCTATTCCAGCTTAACCAGAGTCTTGAGTTAGAAAGTTTTACCTCCTATTGTAGTCCTACCCAGCTCGAAGAACTAGTCTCTACAATTGCACGTAGAAATTAATCGATTTAAACCGAAAAGCAAAGATGGCGGGATGTGTAAGGTTTCATGTGAATTGGAAGGCGTTTTATATTACAATGTCCATCATCATAGGCATCTTTTATATATACCTTTTAATCATTCATTTATATTTTTGTATTAGAAGTTATAGGATTCGTCAAGGGTTTTATCGATCTTTGCAAGAAGAGTGAATAGTTGAGTTTCCTTATGATTCAACTATTCCTCTTCCATTTGATCAAATAGAGTGTAGTATAGTTATGAAGATAATGTAAGTCTGTATAAGTTAGCAAGTCAACATATATTTCATAGTCATTGCGTTTCCAGGTGGTTAGTAAAAAAGGGAACCTGTCCTACTTGTAGAGCAAAATATTATAATGAAAATCTTATGTATTGTGTGTACATCAATTTTGTCTATCCTTCTTATTTTTATTTTATTTTCTCTTAATGGATTTTTGAAAAAAATGGGAAAAAAAGACAGTAATAAAATGAAGTGTACATATAATAATAATAATAATAATAATAATAATAATAATAATAATAATAATAATAAATAGAAGACACCATATATAACAATAAGGAGACAAGTATTTCTTTGAGTTGCCATCCTCCGGTTTTGAGCTTTGTTGCACCATGATAAAATCAAAGTAATGGCAGTCTTGTAGGAACAAGTAGCCTCTGCAAAAAGACACAAGATTAATGAGGAGAGATATAGTGTTCAAAAGCAACAACTTAATAGTAGAACTAATGAGAGGAAATATTTTTTATCATTACGATCAATGGGTGACTTAGCTTAGGGCCTCTATTGAAGTCAAGTTAACATCACAATTTGTTAACTAGACTTGGAGTCCACATTATATGCCATGTTAAATGACTTTCTTGTATTAGCACTTTGTTCTAAGTGTAGATGTGTGGTCCCTCTCCTCTGGTACTACTAGTTTTGTTATTCGTTTTTTTTATCAAAGAAGTAAGAATTCATTGAAACTGGGCAAGGCCCAAACTCATACAACCATAGTTTGCATTAAGCCCAGGGGAGAGGATGCTAGTTGGGTCGCAGCCCATACACCGGTTCAATACTAGACCCGATTTATAATACCTGGTTAGCATCAAAAGGGTAAGGGTACCAACTACTATTCAACATAATTGAAAGGAAACCCTAACTAGGCAAAGAAGGGCACATCTTTTCATCTACCACGATCTACCATGATTCGCAACATCGTCAATTGCATCATCGCCAGAGATTCTTCATATCTTCAACAATCAATCTTCAAAGCTCTTCAGAAGGGTTTCTGATCTAGTCTCCACTTAATCTTCCATCAGAAGCGAGCGAAGCTGTTGCATGTGCCAATTTGTTTCCATCTCTACCAACCCAGATAAATCCACAATGCTCAAATTCAGCTTTCAAATTGTTAATATCTGCAAGGATTCCTCTGATCTCACCTTTTGATTGTTTCCCTCTACATGCTTCAACGAGAGTTTGGCAATCTGACTCGAAAACGACTTTGGAAATACTCAGAGATTGCGCATGAAGGAGAGCTTCACGAAGACCCAGAGATTCTGCCATTAATGGTGGGTATGTAAAAATACCGTTTACGAGCGCCGTAAGAACTTTACCCTCTTCATCTCTATAAACTACACCAATAGAACCTTTGCCTGTAACATTGTCAAAGCATGCATCTGAATTAAACTTAACATGTGCAACTGGTGGAGGTCTCCAATAACAAGGGAGATTCTTCAAATTGGGTGGGTTTATAGTTATGGTGGGTAACCCCCTATTAGAGGAGGGTTGAGATAAATTTAGATACTCTAGGCAGGGGATTTAAATTTTTGCAGGGTTTCAGAAGGGTTAGGGGGTTTCTAACTGAAGCATAAATCATTTCTCGCTTTCCAAATTTGACACAACGGATAGAAAAGCCAAGATGAGAATTGAGGGTTGTGATTTGAGTAGCTGTTGATAGAGTCATAGATCCATTGATCAATTGTGGTAAGGCCTATTCTCGTGGGAGGGGGAATGAGCTGTAGTCCAAACCATAATGGGTAGTCCAAGGGCAAAAATGAATAAATGTTCTAGTGTCTCAGGTTCTAGGTTGCAAATTGGGCATAGTGGAGACTGGTTTAGCTTCTTTTTAAAAAGGGCAGCTTTAGTGGGGACGATATTTTAGCAGGTTTTCCAGATAAAATGTTTGATTTTGCAAGGGATATTGGCTGGCCAAATAGAGTTCCATAGATCTATGGGTTTGGTATTGGAAGTGGAGGGGTTGGTGTTAGGATTGTCATTTGAGGTAGATAAGTGTATATATTCTGACTTAACTGAATAGTTGCCATCTTTGGTTAGGGGCCAGTAGATAATGTCTGAGGTTGAGGTCAAAGAAATGGGGGTACAGATAGCTTCAATGGCACTAGCAAGAGTTAGGTTTTGCCTGAGGAGATTTGGATCCCAGCAATGATTGCTATCCATTAAATCTGCTACCTTAGTTGTAGTGGCACATGATATAGTTGTTGCTTGAGTTCCTGTATTCTAGGGGCTAGTTATGAACTTGAATCCAGAATGGATTAACATCAAATTACACTTCATGTGGTGACACTTCTGGAATCCAGTATTCCACACTCATTAAACGGTTCATGGTGAACCAAGGAGCTTTCTTCATAATCTCTTTCGTATACTCTTCCTCATCAAATGTAAATAGAAACTTGTTTTTGCCCAAATATGATATTTGCACGTTGCCATAAGCTGGCCAGGCTTTGGCTATTCTTTCACTAATCTATTTTTTTCTGTGAATACCGTGCATCAATAACTGAGTTTGAATCTCACCTTAAGATCTTAAGTTTGAATCTTGTGTGTGGTTAAAACTCGGGAAGGGAGAGAAACTCACAGGGAGCTGATTGCACGTGGCCGGCCAGGTTCCCCAGCATAGATTAGTCACCGACCCATTAGCAAAATCAATATATACTGCACACCAATAACACAATAAAAATAATATAATTATATAAATAAAGGCCGAATTAAAGGTAGCCTCTGCAAAAAGGCACAAATGGCACGAAACAAAGTCAAATAAGGATTACAAAATTAATGAGGAGATATCAAGTGTTAAAAAGCAACAACTTAATATAACTAATGAGAAGAAATGATGTGTATCATCAAGATTCAAGAGGCAACTTAGCTTAGGGTCCCTTGTAAAATGACTTTCTGATATTAGCATTTTTTTTCTAAGTATAGCTGTGTGGTCCGCCCTCTCCTTTGGTACTACTAGTTGTGTTGTTCTTACTCTCATGTTTTATTAAAACCAAATAAGCAAATAACACCATATATAACTAAAAATAAAGTAGCCTCATAGAGACTTATATAAGGCGACGTTTAACAATGGGAAATTGCCATTTCCCAAGCAACTTGTTTAGTTTTGTGTAAATTGAACATTTTTTTTTTTAAGAAAGAGACTTTTTTTTGGTATCGGACCCTCGCGAGCGATCCACGCAGTGTTCAAACGCTGTCAACGAAGGACTAATTTGCGCTCGCTACTTGGGACTCTTAATCATTTCGCTGGCCAACACTCTATTTGACGTAGGCGGGAATCGAACCCGAGAGCAAACCGGATCGACCCCCACCACGTCCCAGCAGGAGCCTGAACCACTGGGCCAGAAGTGTTGGTTTTTTAAGAAAGAGACCCACGCAATGTTAAATATATAATTTTTTTATTATATGAAGTTAATTGTTACTGGAAAGAGAGGAATATGCATTTTTCATTGTCGTAGAGTATGAACGAGTTCCTGTAATTTGGTTATAATTTTGGAATAATAATTGGTTGGCCCCTCCAAAGTGTGTCCATTCAAGGCTTCACATGATATTAATTTGGTTATTTCAGTGAAGGAAGATAATGTCCCCATCGTTTCAAAGGTGTGAATAATATTGTTTAATCCTCAAATGAGGTTGAAGAAAACCCAAATCCTTTGATTGGTATGACAAAATATACTGTTACTGCAGGTAAAGCTGGACAAAATGATTCTTCCCCTCTGCTTGCTTCTACATGTGAATCCCCTCTTGGAAAATCCCTCTCTGTTCGCAATTTGGGTGATTTGGTGTTACCATCTTCAACAAATTAACAACTCATTGCACCAATATTTGCAAGATGTTGATTCATCCTCCGGTCAATCTCCCACTACCAAACTTGATTCGCTAAATGTCTCAAAGTCTGATGCTACTTCAAACCTAGTGGTTGCATTTGACATGAGAATATTGGGAAGACTTTGGGGGTGATGTGTTAGATGATATATTTAACCTTATGGCTATTGGTACCTAACGAACAATTACACTGGATGATAATTTTGAACCAGCTCTTTTCAAGACTCAAAGAAGAAATTTTGGCAAAAAAAGAAATTAATCCAGAAAATTGTAGGCTATAATACTCGTTCCAAAAGAAGTTCTGTCTCTGTTTCTTTTAGACCTAACTAATGTCGTTTATCTTTTCGAATTTTATATTGTCTTAGGGGTCTTTCGCCTTAACAAGCTAGGGGGTCCTTATTACAAAACACTCCCACCCAACGGAACCGTTTTGTAATTTTTTTTTTGACAAGTCTCGTTTATGTTCATTGATTATTTTTTGATTAATTAGATCCCTTTCAGCTACTACCCCAGTCTCTTTTATAAGTAAAAGTTGATCAATATAAGTTGATGTATGTGGTCCAACTAAATTTATCAGCTTTGTTAACTAACTTTTACTTATAAAAGATACCGGAGGAGTATTACATTGTATATTAGGTATTTTTAATTATATAACAAGAGATTTAGGATTTTGAAATGAGAGTAGTATAATGTTAATTATTGATCGTGAGGCGGTACAAAAAATTAAATACTATCACTATTTACTGGGACACAACTAGTCCTCATTAAATAAGGAAGTCGGGAGACAAATACTTAGTAATTATTTCTACAATATAGAGGTGGAAAAATGAGCTACTCACATCGCATTGGGCCGCCCAACATTAGATAATTTGGGCTTCATTAGTTGAGTAAAAGGGCATACTTCCAAAATATCCTCACATGAAACGCGCTTCCAAACCCTCCATGATGCATTTTAACAGGTACGGAACTAAACTTCTAAACTAGTTCAGAAGTAACTTCTGAACTGACTCGAAAGTTTAGTTCTGTACCTGTTAAAAATATTGTAAAAGGGGGGTGTCTGCCAGTGGGGACTTGGTATGGAAGTAAACTTCTGAACCTCCGTAATCCCAGCAAGAAAAGGGGAGCGCACGTTTCATTAATGTCATTTTTGGTCTTTTCTTATGGTTTGGGGTGTCCAGTGCAATGGGGGATCCAAGATTAGAAAATAGGGTGTTCCTTCAATGACACTAAGGCCGGATGTATTACCACCAAGGCAGGATGGTGTTCCTTCAGTGACACTAAGGCTAGATGTATTACCACCAAGGCAGGATGGTATTCTTTCAATGACACTAACGCATGATATATTACCACCAAGCTAGGCAGGATGTTTGAGGTGTATTACCACTAAGACATGATGTTTGAGTGTTCATGGGAACACGGGGAACACCACCTGAATCCGCCTCTGATCCAGTGAATAGCTGGGGGTTGTAAAAAGTATGTGCCGAGTAAAAACTTAGGCTAGAATTCTAGCTCATACTATATATCTCAAACCCGACTCTATGTGGGCTGCATATATTTCGGGCTAGGCTGCACATCTTCAAATTCTTTTGTCCCAAAGATGTTGGCCCACATTTTTAAAAAGGCCTAGTAATAAAAAGAATTTTATGAATAATGGACCTGATATCTATTTTTTTGGCCGAGAGCATTATAAAACAAAAAAAAGAATAACAATTATGCTTTTCCAACGTGTTTTCACTTTGCAAGATTAGGAGGAACTTTTTTATTTTATAATCAATAAGGTTACTGAATTTAATTAATAATCATATTGAAAATACAACTGCCAGCCAAGTTTTCCGGCATAGATTAGTACACGGCAAAGCCGGTGGAAACTGCTAACCAATAACACGATAACCAAAAAGAAAATTGAAAATACAATTGGGAATTACATCAAAAGTTTGAGAACAAACACTATTAAAGGCGACCGTTGCTGGTCCGTTTGATTCACAAATAGGTAAGTACTGGACTGGATATTGCAGTATTGGATAACTATTCAGTGAACACTAGATAACACAATCAAAAAACTGTAAAATTTACTATAAATCTCTTTATGCGGTTTATAATGATTTTATATAACATTTATTATAATATAATTAAAAAATTATAGTGAAAATAGTTTGAGAGAGAGAATAGGAGAGAGAGAGAGAGAGAGAGAGGGAGAGGGAGAGGGAGAGGGAAAGAGAAATCATGATATGACAAGATATATAGAAAAGAGAAGGGAGGTAGACGGAGGGAGAGAGAAAATGAGAGATAAGAATCAGATAGGAGAGAGGGCGGAGAGGGAGAGAGAGGATGGATGAGAGAGAGATAGAGAGAGAGAGAGAGAGGTAATGATATGAGAAAATATATAGAAGAGAGATGGAATGTAGAGAGAGAGAGAGGAGAGGAGAATGAGATATGAGAGAGGATAGAGGAGAGAGAGGGATAGAGGGGAGAGAGAGAAGGAAAGAGGAGAAAGAGAATATAGGAGAGAGAAGATAGAGAAGAGAGATAGGAGAGAAAAAAATTATTGAGTACATAAAAATAGTATTTTTGTAATTTTTGTGTTGGACAGGACGTTGTACTGTGGGACAGAAAGTTGTACCGTGGTTTTCTGAGGGACATGAATTTGGGGTTTTGTCCAGTCAGTCCCTTGCCCCCTCTGCTGTCCAGTACCATGAACAGTTTTTCAAATCAAACAAGGTACAACTGAAGTTGTCTAGTCTAGTCCCTTGCATTTTAGCAAATCAAAAAGTATAAGCAACCTCATTCGCTTGTCTCCTAAAAAACTCTACCCTCGGGTTATTTGGAGGAACATAATAATTTATAAGTGGTAAGAGAAAATGGGTTTCGGGGTCATTTTGGTTAATCTTCTCCATCGTCGATCCATGAGGCTTCTGTTGTAAATTCTAAATTTCCCGAAAGGCTCGTTGTCAATAGAACCGAACAACCGAGAGGCTTCATCTGTAAATTCTAAAATTTCTAAAGATTAACTGTCGATAAAATTGTCGCCTAATTGTCCCATGACCAGCCTCAACATTTTGCTACAAATGATGTTGGGTTGTACAAGCTTGAAATTGTGATCTGAAGTGTGTTGTTGTTGGTTAAATCGACCTGGAGGCTTGGAATGGACGTTGTAGAAATCACCACAAAGATTGAAACCCATATATTTCTCACAAATGACATTCAAGAGTTTCAACTTACAATAAACACTCAATTGTCAAAGTAAAAAACATTCAATAATAGTAGAATTCGAATACAAAGAAAATGACCCAAACATACATTTTTCACCACAATTTGTCAGAAACCTTGTGTGAGCGGATGTATTTTGGCGTGTATGAGTTACTGAATGTTATGAATGTCGCCCTTAGCACTACTTACAATCCGCTATGTATAGAAACTATAAGTGGTAACTAGTAGTAGCGGAGCTTGCCCAAAATGTTGGGGGGAGCCGCCAATACTAACTAAATTATTATGATTGAATTCATTAGTCATATATGAGAATATATAAAATAAGTGATGTAACTAAAAATGCACAAGTTATTTGTCAATAATATTAAGCACCAAAAATTAAAACAAACAATCATCACGTAAAGATTTTTCTAAACAACGGGACTAAATTGAGACGCAAAGAGTTACGCAGTATATTATTTACTACTATTAACATTTTTTTTTAACAAATAAAAATCATGTACTTAATAAAATTGTCAAAAAAAAAAATAAAAATTAAGCAACTTACTCAGGAGCATCCAAAACGCAAGTTCCACTTATTTTCTTATCAGTACGCAGATTGAGTACTTATAATATTAAGCCACTTAATGGGGTGTTCTCCCTATTTCTCACCAAAAAAAAGAATTAAGCCACTTAAAAAGAAAAAAAACATGTACTTAATAAAATAAAAAACGCATGTTTGTGCTAAAAATAAAGGAAACGGCCACCGAAGGATTTGAACATCGGACCTTAAATCAATAACTAAAACTCTTCACCGCTCAGCCACAGGGTAATTATTTTGTTCTGGTTCATTCAATTATATATAATTTAATTTTGAGTATAAAATATATGTGTATATATTAATTTTTTTAAAAAATTTGGGGGGTACCGTGGTACTCTCTCCGGACCTAAATATAAGCAAAAAAGTGTCTAGTTTTGGTGGACTCAAATATAAGCAAATTTCAACTAACCGACCCATATTTAATGCTATTTTTCCACAATTACCCTTAAAGTAGCTCATTAATATTGTGAGAAGATGACTATTAATTAGGGATAATTTAGTAAATCTATTTGTTTTTTCCATGAATTCACGAAAATTAAATGCACAAAACCACAATTCTTAATATGTGTGAAAGTAGTTATTTTTGCTTATAATTAGGTCCGGAGGGAGTAACAATTAACTAACTAATGGTCATCAACCACATACAGCCACGTAAACTCTAGATCTTTGGATGTTGTACACCTATCTTTGCACCTAAAAGTCCTTCAAAAATCTCATAAATCTACCGGAAACCTTTGTCAACCTCCACTCGTTTCGGATGCATATTCGAATCTGATTCACAATTGCCTCAGAAACCGCTATGTACTATGAAGCCTTCTCATGTCTCGAAATTTCTCTAATTACTGACGTGTCCACATAGCTGATTTCAAATTCGAAATTTGGTTGTAACACTAAGGAAACAAGGTTGTGTGCATCAGAGTTGTGCTCCTTCAAACATGACCGGCAGAACTATTAAGCAAGCTTTCCATTAGTGGCGAATAAGTAAATATGGTCATCAATTAGTTAAAAATATTATGTATTGTCTAAAAATAATACTTGGTGATCAAGTTTATAAATTTAATTAAATCTTCTCATGTAGTTTATTGGCATACGTAGAATCCAATCAAATGCAAACAAACAAAATAACTCACACCCTACCTCTTTCTTTTTTTTTTATTTATTTATAAATCGGGTAGGACGCAAAGCTCTCCCTCAAGAAATTTAACACTGCTACATGTCCAAGACTGGATTCGTACCGAGTACTTTGATTAAGTTGGAAGACACCCCTCCTTTCAAAAATGAGAAGTATTTCTTTTTAGTGTGAGTGGAATTCAGAAATGGGAAAACAAATTATCCTTCATTCCTTCAGTTGTTTAAAAAACATTTCTCCTTATCTTCGGACTCTTGCTTATTACCATTTATCCTTCCTTCTTTTTTCAAGGATCTCATCTCACAAAAGTTAGACAGTAATTAACCAACTACCCTATTCTTCATTTAATTCTGCTGACATACACCAACAGCTCTAATTAATAATTCTAATCTTTTTTTGGGTGAGTTACTAATATGGTATTGAATACGGCTATACACCAAATACTGCAATTATACTATATTTAGTTCATCAAAAGGACTGGGAATGGGAACAAAAGCTCATGTATGTTAGTTTTTTTTTTAATAAAAACATACTAGTAGTAGATCAGTCTATATATATAACTTACTATGAGTAAAAGGCTTCTTCAACAGCATTTCCTTTCTTCATTTTTTCAAGGATCTCATCTCACTAATGTTGGTTAGTAAATTAATCAATCCTTTTCGTATTCTCTTCGTTCCATACATTATCTTACACCTAGTGTTTAAGATTCTTATTTGGTAATTTCATTTTCATATGTTGTTTTATCAAGGAACATTTTATATGCTTATTCCCTGTTATTTGTTTCTGTTATCATCACATTTCTGTTTGGAAGCTGACATCTTTTGCTTAGCTAATCTAGTTTTTCTTAACAAAAAAAGCTAATCTAGTTTGTGTTATGTCTAAATGGAACGTGCAATTCCAATTCCTTTCATTGGAACTTTTGTTTAGTTTCCAGTTTATTTTTATTATTATTATTATTATAACTAATTCATTTTGTTTTTATTTACTAATTAGAAACAAGCAAGGAAACATGGTACCCAAGAGCTAGAGCTTGAATGAGAGTTTTTGAGCCTCTTTCAGCTTAATTAGAGGTTTTGTGGTCAATTGTTTTTCTGTTTATTGCCGTCTTACTCAATTCGAGGGACTAATCTGCAATTGTGCGTAAAAGATACCAGATTTCAACAAAAAAGCAAGGAAACATGGCCGGCGGTAGGAGCCTATATGCTTCTAGTGACCCCAGTTCGGATGTGTTGGAGTGGAATAAGATGGGGGTGATTATTATGATATCCTTCTACACAGGAACTTTTATTATAGTCTTTTTAATGAGATATTTATATTTGTGTATTAGACGTTACAGGATTCGTCAAGAGTTTTATCGATCTTTGCAAGAAGAGAGAATAGTTGAGTTTCCTTATGATTTAACTATTCCTCTTCCATTTGATCAAATAGAGTGTAGTATGTGTTTATACAGTTTTGAAAATAATGTAAGTTTATATAGGTTAGCATGTCAACATATATTTCATAGTCATTGTGTATCCCGATGGTTAGTAAAAAAGGGAACTTGTCCTATTTGTAGAGCAAAATGTTATAATAAAAATCTTCTGTATTGTGTGTACATCAATTTTGTCTATCCTTCTTATTTTTATTTTATTTCCTTTTAGTCGATTTTTGAAAAAAATGGGGAAAAAAGACAGCAACCAAATGAAGCGTACAGATGATGATGATGATGATGATAGTAAAAATGATAATAGTAATAATAATAAATAGAAGACATCTTACATAACAATAAGGAGACAAGTATTGCTTTGAGTTGCTCCAACCAGAGCTTGTTGCAACATGATAAAATCAAAGTAATGGCAATCTTGTAGGAACAAGTAGTCGATGCGAAAAGACACAAGAAGACTAATGAGGAGAGATATAGTGTTCAAAAGCAACAACTTAATAATAGAACTAATCAGAGGTAGTTGAGTTGGCGATTTAAGGGATATGAAGGAGTTGTAAGAAGGAGGTCCAAGGTTCAAATCCTAGGAAATAATTTTTATCATCACAATTTGCTAGACTTGGAATCCACATTAAATGCCATGTTAAATGTCTTTCTAGTATTAGCACTTTGTTCTAAGTGTAGATGTGTGGTCCCTCTCCTCTGGTACTACTAGTTTTGTTGTCCTTATTCTGGGAGGGATTGAGTGTCTTTAGGGAGAGAAATACACTCATACCTTTAGCATTCTATATCTATCTATCTATCTCTCTCTACTCAAATATTTTCTCTCTCATCTTATCTTATTTTCTCTCACATTTTTCCCTCTAAAATAAGGCTAAAGTTACCAAAGATACCTAATACTAAAGTCACTAAATCCAAATCCCCTTACTCTTATGTTTCGTTAAAACCGAAAAAGCAAATAAGATATAAGTAAAAATAAAGTTTAGCATCAGAGATACTTGTAATGCCCAAAGCCATCTCGGCTTCTTTCCTCGCTCTTATCCCCAATTAAGAAGGAGAAACTTCAAGATCTTAAGGAGTATCGCCCGATTTGCCTCATTGAGTGCATATATAAACTTTTGGCCAAAGTGCTAGGCAGCATATTTAAAAAGTTTTGCCTGAGGTCATTTCTCCTTGTCAATCGGCGTTTCTTTCCGGTCGACAGATTTTCGATGGGGTGTTGGTGGTCAATGAACTCATAGATCTGGCGAAGAGAAGAAAAGAAGAATGTATGTTGTTTAAAGTTGATTTTGGAAAAGCTTATGATTCTACTTCTTGGGTCTGATGGGCTTTGGTTCTTTGTGGATTAGTTGGATCAGATCTTCTCTTCACAACTCTACGATGTCTGTTCACATCAACGAGAATCCAACCAAGGATTTTCAAATGCATAAAGGTTTAAAGCAAGGGGAACCTTTAACTCCTTTTATTTTTCTCATTGTCGCCGAGGGCTTAACCGAGATGGTTAAGAAAGCTTTGCCTGAAGGTCAGTTTTAGGAGTTTCAGGTCGACACTAGTCTCAGCTTTTCACTGCTCCAATTTGCGGATGCCACTATTTTGGTTGGCTAGGGCTCTTGGGATAAAGATATTTTTAGAATTTTTGAACTCGTCTCGGGGTTGAAGGTGAATTTCCGCAAGAGTTGTCTTTATGACATTAATTTGAAAGATGATTTTTGGGAGGCGGCTGCTACTTTCTCGTCTTGCAACATCGCTGCTATCCCATTTAAATTTTTGGGTATTCTTGTGGGAGCTAATTCGAGAAGAATACATACTTGGGTCCCTAATATAGACAAGGTGAGAAAGAGACTTTCGTCGTAGAGCGGACGTTTCTTGTCTATTGGAGGTAGAGCGACTCTCATTAACTCGGTTCTTAATGGTATTCTGCTCTATATGTTCCATTTCTTTAACGTTCCAAAGATTGTTATCCAAGAGCTCATTAAGATTCAAAGGGATTTCTTGTGGAAGGGTAATAGAGAGGGTCGCCCCGTTTATTGGCTTTCTTGGGACAAAGTGTACAAATCTAAGAAGGACAGTGGCTTGGGGGTGAAGAACCTGGAAGCTTTCAATTTGGCTATTCTAAGCAAGTGGAGGTGGAGATGCATTAATGACAATAATGCTATTTGGTGGAAGCTTCTCTCACACCGTTATGGAGTTCTAAGAAATTTTTTCACGGGGTTATTTCATCTAGAGGAGGTACAAAGGACTCATTATGGTGGATGGATTTATTATTATTGGAAGATGGAAAACTTTCTTGTTAGGGAGCTTTTGAATCTCTGCTTAGGCCTGTGTTGGTGAAAGGGAATTTAATTTCATTTTGGACACACAAGTGGGCCATCAATGAGACGACCATCAATGAGACCTTTAAAAACTTATTCCCTAGTCTCTTCAATGCGTCAAAGCTTAGACATGGCAGCACATTGGAGCACGAGTAGTGGCTTGATAATTTTTGTTAACCATGTTAAGTCTATAACATTGAGTAAGTTCTTCAGCATAGAAGGACAAATTCTGGTTCAACGATTTTTGATTGGTGGGAAAATCTTATTGTTTGCATGAACTCAGTGTAATAGGATTTTTGTCTCATTCTTCCTAAGGTACTTTTTTCCCTAGAAGGTTTTGACCTAGGGAGATTTTGATGAAGTCTCTTGTATATGTAAAGGTTGGAGTGCTCCTAGTACTCCATTTTATATATATTTTGCTTATAAAAAAATATAAACCAAGAAATGTTAATTCGAGTGGTAACTGAGTTCGATCCCTCTAAGGTCTCAAGTTCGAATTTTGGGTGTTGCGAAAATTTTATTGGGAGGGGAGAACCACAAAAACCTGTAGAGTCAATACCCGATCAATCAGGTGCACCGACCTAAACTAGTCATCGACAAAGCCGGTAGATATTACATACCAATAATATGGTAACAGATAAAAAAGACCTATAGGTTGCTTTTAACAATGGTAAATTGCCATTTTCCTAGCAACTTGTTTGATAGTTTTGAGTAAATTGAAACAATGGTAAAAGTGCAATATTTAACTGTTTAAATTTCTTGTAAAAGACAAATCAAGTTTACTAAATTGGCCTTCATAATATATTTAATAGAAAAAGTCTTTCTATTTCACTTTATCGCCAACAACTCAATTACATAAAGTGTTTATTTGGAATAATAACATTAAAGGTGACAGAGGTAGTTAAGTTTTGGTTATAATAGTGTTCGGGAATTATTGAAGTTTCTTTTTTTACTTATAGTAGTGATTAGAGAGTACATCTCTCTCAATATAAGTCATTAGACAATCATTCATCCAAATCAATTGAGTGATCGGAGCAAATTTTTCTCAATATAAGTCACCAGAGAATCATTCATCCATATCAATTGAGTGATACAAAATTCTGTGTCAAACAAATTGAGTGATATAGTGCAACAGTGTCATAGTAAAATATGTTTAGGGATATAGTTGCAAACTTTAAAATTGAGGCAGGTCAAAAAATAAATTTTTGTAAGGAGGTAAGTGCATTTATTTATTTTTTAGGGTGTGCAAATGATCCCCTTAGAATCAATGTAGAGATCCATCTATGCCCACAACGGTATATCTCGAATGCCCATCTAATTGGAAGCAACCAAAGTATTAGCTTCCATGTTGATAAAGCTTTCACCATTATTTTAGAGTGTGTTTGATTCGCTAAAAGCAGATGATTGGACTGGACAACTCGAATTGTACCCTGTTTGATTTGGAAACTGTTCATGGTATAGGACAAAAGTGGGGGGCAAGAGACTAGACAAACCCAAATTCTTGTCCCTCACAAAACTACAGTACAAATTTCTGATCACCCAATAAAATACCAAAATATTATTTTTATTTTGAAATAAAAAAACTATTTTTATTTCATTCTTAATAATCTCTCTCTCTCTCTCTCTCTCTCTCTCTCTCTCTATCTATCTCTCTTCTCTTTTCTATCATTTCCATCGCACATTTTTCTTTATAATTTTTTAATTATATTATATAATATAAATTATATAAAATCGTTGTATATATTAGAAAAGTAATTATAGTAAATTTTATATTTTTTGCTTGTGTTGTCCATTGTTCACTAAAAGTGTACGAGACAAAAAGTTGTCTTGTTCTGTACTCTTATGTCTAGTACTTACCTGTTTACAAATCAAACTGACCCTTATAGTGAAACCAAACCAAAACATGCAATAAGATGTGTATTTGGATGAGGAGATTGAAACTTCAAGGTGGATTTAAAATTATAGAATATTAAATTGCTTCAAATATTGAATTCCTTTCATTTATAATATTTGTTGTTTGAATAGAGTAATAAAATTTCTTCATTCTTAATTGTTTTTTTGACTATATATAAATAAAGCTCCTTAATGTTTCGCATAATAATGGGTTTGAATCCACTATAAGGTCTTGAGTTCGAATTTTGTGTCTGGAAAAAACTCTGTTGGGAGGGGAGAATCTCACTGACTGAAAAAGCTTATTACACGTGGCCAGTCAGGTTCCCCAGCATAGACTTTTCATTAACCCACTGGCAAAGCCAATGGATACTGCGCTCCAATAACACGATAACAAAAAAATATAAATAAATTAGGTCGTGAATAAAAATATTATTTCCATATTTTTATGATTATTTTTACAATTATTTTCTATATTATTTTAAACAAAAGTTGATCTAATTTTTAAAATTACTTAAATAACTATTTTTTACTAAATAATAATTTTTTGGGGCAACTCAAATTCCCTCTAAATTACATTGCCCTAATAAAAAAATTAAACAAATTGGTTTGGCTGATAGTATTGAGAATGTTATGCAAATCTAACACATTATTTTTAAATGTGTGTAGATCGATTTTAATCAATAAAATTGTAGTGGGGTGTGCGATAGGTTATTATTTCCAGAAAGAGCGAGTTTGAAAAATCTTTTGTATTTGTGGTTGAAAAGTTTATTATGGTAAAGAAGCGACATGATATGTTTAAACTTGAAGGGAGGGATTAGATGTCCATGTGTTGTTTGCGAGGGTATACCTATAAGGATCGAAGATGAAGTCATGCATCACTTGTATATATAATTTGGGGTTCAACCCTAATTGCTGGACTTGGGTTGACCATGGGGAAGAACTTCCGAGTTTTGACTTAGGGGCTTCAAGTAGTCCCAGTGTAGGTCGTCTTGCATCTAATGACGAATTTGAGTCATTGGAAAACATAATTTGTGATGCACTCAGGGTTAATGTTTCATTTGATGAGTCTCAAATGACAAAACTGATGAACTTCCGAATGAGCATAGAGATTTTACTATTTGTAAAAATAGAGACAAACAAACTGTTGTTTGAAGGCTCACCACATTCAAATTTTTCGATGTGTGTGAAGCTTTTAGTTCTCAAGCACTTCCAAGCTTTTTGAGGGGTTGCCAATGTACTATATCTCGGGTTTTAGTAATTTTTCTCCACGAAGACACACTTTCCAAGTTCTCAACAAGTTCACAAGGATTATATATATGGGCAATATGTCGTCCATCCTTCCATCCAAAATCCTAGTCTAAGTTTTAAATGGTATAGCTCTTGGTTCCAGTCCATTTTTTTCTTCTCAAACACTACGTTGTTCCTTATATTCCAAATGGACCAAAAGATCACGTAAAGCAAAGAGGTCAACAACTTATTGCAAAAGGCTCCCTCAAAAGGTGCACCCCATATCCTTTGAACCACTGTTTACAATCCGTGGAGATGGGGAGTTGGATGTTCCACAAATTCAGAATCCCTGTCCACATCCACCAAGAACAATGACAATGAAGGAAAAGGTGGTGTAAGGATTCTTCCTTAGCATTACAGAACGGGAAAGAGGCTTTGGTTGCAAATTTGTTTGTAAGCTTAATCTACCATGGGACATGGGGTCGACTCGGTGCTCTCGGCCGATTCCCGCAGTGTACAAATTCGGTGTTGGCCTGTGCGAAATTTGATCCTAAACACGAGCGGAGATTAGTCTTTCGTTGAAAGCGTTGAGACACTCCGATGTTTTAAAACAAAAAAAATACATACAATCCAAATAAGTGCAAACAAACAAAATAACTCACATGCACGCAAAATCAAATTTGATCAATATGAGAGTGACAACCCTCTCTTCCACACCCTTGACCCTACCCTCTCTCAGTTCATTCTATTTATTCCGACCCCTTGCTTCCTTCCTTCTCTTTTCAAGGATACATCTCTCTAAACTTTGATTAGTAAATTCATCAACTACCTTATCCTTCATTTATTTCAGCTGCCACACACACACACCCCAAAAGCTTTAATAATACTAATCTATTTTTTTGGTGAATTACTAAAATGGTAGTATTGATTACAGCTATACACTGAATACTGCAATTATATATACTATATTTAGTTCATCAAAAGGACCGGGAAGTTAAGAACTAATTCATTTTATTGTTTATTCATTTTATAAGAACTAATTCATTTTAGTCCACGGTTTTAGGTGTTTTAGAATAAATCTTTTATGCCGATAGTTAGACAAACGTGGTCTAACTATACAATTTTAAAGTGTGGCCTAACAATACGTTGATGTAACCGTGGCCGAATCTTCATCTCATTGCCCACATTTGTAAACCCGTGGCCTATTCTGTGTTCCAGCCACAGTTTTTTAGCCGTGGCAACGATTGACGTCGCCTAAAGTCAAAAATATTGTAGTGATCATTGGTACGAGCCTATATCCTCTTAGTCACCCCAGTCCGGATGCGTTGAAGTTGGGGGACATGGTGGCGATTATTATAACATCCAGCTACATAGGCATTATAATTATATTATTTTTAATGATTTATTTATATTATTCTTGCATTAGACCTTATAGGATTCGTCAAGGGTTTTATCGATCTTTGCAAGGGTTTTATCGATCTTTGCAAGAAGAGTGAATAGTTGAGTTTCCTTATGATTCAACTATTCCTCTTCCATTTGATCAAATAGAGTGTAGTATGTGTTTATATAGTTATGAAAATAATGTAAGTCTGTGTAAGTTAGCATGTTCAACATATATTTCATAGTCATTGTGTTTCCAGGTGGTTAGTAAAAAATGTCCTACTTGTATAGCAAAATATTATAATGAAAATCTTATGTATTGTGTTGTGTGTACGTATCCTTCTTATTTTTATTTTATTTTCTCTTAATGGATTTCTGAAAAAATGGGGAAAAAAGACAGTAATAAAATGAAGCGTACATAATAATAATAATAATAATAATAATAATAATAATAATAATAATAATCTATAACTTGTAACCAAAAAAAAATAATTTATAACCATAGAAAGGAAAATGACTCTATATGGGCTCTTTTTTCTTGGTGTCACTCATATGTGAATTTGATCAAAATCCATTTAATGTGTGTCCTGCTTGGCATTTCATGTTACTTATACTTGAACAATCTAAATTAATTATATAATAGATAATTGATAATTTATGTTCAAAACAATGATAGAAAAGGTTGTCTCAATTTATGAAAATAAAACAACCGCAGCATTTTAAATGATGAATTGCAACTCATCCAACTAAATAAAATATAACTGCCACCATAGTTTTGATAACATTCAAGGCTGAATTTTAAATATTGAAACCGAAGGAGAATTGGTGTTATGATTTGTTGAAGTTCATCAAAGAAAATTGACTCAAAGTTTTCAAAAAAAATTTTGGCGCAATTTTGAAAATTTTTGCAAACTTTTTAAATTTCAATTTCAAATCATTTTCATACCACTAACATCTATACTAACCAACTCCAAAAAAAAAACATCTATACTAACCATATAAATAGGCTCCATTGGTACCACAACATACCATCCAACCTATTTTATGCTATTCTCCTTTACACATTAGCTGTTTTTTTCAGTAATCCTGTTTACTTCTTAGAAAACAAATGGAACTCAGTGCTGAAGTGACCGTTTTTTATAGGCAAATCGGTTAGAGGGGAGGGGGGAGCGGGGTTCGAACCCCGTACGCCTACATTTTTACCAACGATGTCCCTTTCACTCAACCACGTGAGCTACCCTTCCGGGACGTGCTGAAATGACCATTGATTTCCTATTTCTGCATAATATCAACTTGAATGCACTACACCAAGTTGGCACAAATGTATGTTCAATTTATTTCCTTGCCTCTCCAATTTATATACTATTATGATTCTGTCACTATCTTGTCACTATGTTGGAACACACCATTCCTATTTTTTTTAACTAACTATTTTTTTTTGATCTCCCAAGTTATCAAACATATCTGATTTTTTTTACATTTAAATTTGTCTCAGGTCTCTCCTAACATAGTAGTCATGGCCCATATTGACGAAATCATTTATGTTCACAGGTGAATTACAATTTTTAAATTATGTTGTTCACAGAATCGTTTGCATTTAGTAACTTATTTTTTGGTTGTTTATAGATAACGCAATCATCTTAAAGTAGTCGATCACTCAAGTTCGGTTGTATTCATCTTAAAAGACTCTGTTGCTTTTCGTTTTTATGAAAAGCATCTGACGAATGAAAATGGAGCATTTTGTATGGCTGATTTTAGAAAAAAAAATCGTATCTTTTTAAAGTTTGTTGCCCCAAAACACAATCTAGTGTTTATGATAACACATATATGTTGTGAATAACATATGTATGGATAAGGATATAATCGATCAGTTTCAATACAAAATGAATACAGAGGTAACAATTTGCTAATTCATTTACGTAAAGCACTACATAATAAGCGAAACCGCTTCTATTGGAAGGTTATGGTATAAAACCAATTAATATATATCACAAAATTAAAACAAAAAACTCAAAAACTCTTTATGGCTTTAAATTCGTAACCTACGTTATTGGAAGGTTATGATATGATTTATTATTCCGTTTTGCTTAAATAATAGAGTCGATATATGCTATTCAATTGCATCCAGAATATGAACAAAAATTAATGGTATCCACAAATAATAATAGTACTTTTTGTAGAACAAAAAATCAAAATTAATAGTGGAAATTCTCCTTTGTTGACCACAAATTATAATTGTACATTTTGTACAGAATTATTTTGAAGAAGCGAGAAAAAATATGACAAGAGTGAAAACTATATTTACTTTTTGGTAATATAAATATTGTGTTATTTGTCCGAAGAAAATTTCATAATTGGGCATCATAGTCAAGTTGGTCAGATATTATATTAATATTTAAAACTAATAATTTTTTTGACAATATTTAAAACTAATAGAAAGGAACTACACATATTATATTTCAGATAATGGTATAATTAGTATAATTAATTATTAATACAAACTAATTCGAAATTCAAAATAATTGCATTAAAAAATTTCCTACTTAACAAATATGCATTGACTGCCAAAATTCAAAATTTAAATTTGCTGATCAATGGCATTAAGAGGTTTTTGTATTTAAGACCTCAACAAGTTGCCACTTTTTGGAAATGCTCAATACTGATTTGATGGATTCTCTATTCTATGTCATTAACCGTGTAGATTTTTAACAGTTTCTTTTGATTTCTTGAAATAAAAAATTTGAAGAATCCAGAATTTTCTTAACATTTTTGAGTCCATATCTAACAATTTCAATTTCCAACTTTACTTTATTTTACATTTTCTTCATCTGCCATTGTTGCAGATTTTGCGTCCAATGACCTTACTCTCATTGTATGCATAAATATTAAGAAAGCGCAAACGATGGATCCCAACAAGACTACACAAAAGCTCCTCCATTTGAGTTTCTTCTATTGGGGGTACTTTTTCTGTGTTTTTTTTTATATGTAGTTGTTACCTTCATTAAGACTGTTATTCTCTACTATAGATAATTTGTTTGCCTTAGATAACTATATTTATTTTAAAATCACTATTTAATTTCAGATGCTACCAGCTTACATATAATCAATATTACGCTTTTCATCCGTTAATTATATTTATTTTATTCAAAAATTTAATTTAATTTAATTTTTTTAAAATCAAAATTGTTTCTCGTGCATCGTACGGATTACATACTAGCAATAATAAATAGAAGACACCATAAATAACAATAAGGAGACAAGTATTGCTTTGAATTGTCATCATCCGGTTTTGAGCTTTGTTGCAACATGATAAAATCAAAGTAATGGCAATTGTAGGAACAAGTAGCCTCTGGAAAAAGACACAAGATTAATCAGGAGAGATATAGTGTTCAAAAGCAACAACTTAATAGTAGAACTAATGAGAGGAAATATTTTTTATCGTTACGACGAAGAGGTGACTTAGCTTAGGGCCCCTATTGAAGTCAAGTTAACATCACAATTTGTTAACTAGACTTGGAGTCCACATTATCTGCCATGTTAAATGACTTTCTTGTATTAGCACTTTGTTCTAAGTGTAGATGTGTGGTCCTTCTCCTCTGGTACTACTAGTTGTTATTCTTTTTTTTTTTTTATCAAAGAAGTATGAATTCATTGAAACTGGGCGAGGCCCAAACTCATGCAACCATAGTTTGCATGGCCTGAGCTTGACTTGCGTTGAAAGTGTTAGGCCTGAGCCTGACCTGTGGCCTGTTGTAGGCTCATTTTTTAGGCTTGGCCTGGCCATATTGAAAGCCTGTTTAAAAGCCTATTTCACCATTTTTATAAAAAGCCTACGCCCTTTGATTGATGTATGCTTTTGTAAATAGACTAAAAAGCTAATAAGTCAGTGAAATTAAGTTCTATTTTATATGACATCCAATTTAAATTATATTTTATAGGGTTAAATATGTTTTTGGTCCCTATAAATATAGTGAATTTTGTTTTTAGTCCCTATAAAAATTTTTGGGCACTTTTGGTCCCTACATTATTTTCCGTTAGCACTTTTAGTCCTTACCGTTAATTTTCACTAACGTTGCTGATGTGGCATAGATGATGTGGGAACTTTTTATGTGCTGGCAAGCTATGTAAGAGTCGACGTCATTTACTGCTTGCCACATAATTACACTCTGGAAAATTAAAAAACAACCCTAAAAACTAAAATTAAAAAAATCAAACCCAGATTCATTTTCTTCCTCTCACTCTCTTCTTTCATCTTCAATGTCAAATCCCAAACCCAGAGCAGATTCCACTCTTTTCTTCCATCTTCTTCCAAATGAATTTATCAAAATTAAAATCTAGTGAGAAGCTTCATCGATTAACATTTAAATGAGAAAAGTAACAAGTAAAAATCACTTTTTGAAGATAAAAGTAGATGAAGTTTGTGATGCTACTGGGAGATTTGAACGCAGATGAAGAAGAAAACAGAAACAAAGTTTGTCACTACTGGACCAGAAGATTGCAAATAGCGGCGACGAAGCAGGAAACGACATCGTGGCAGGTGAAGTTTGTGAGCGGTGGCGACGAAGTAGGAAGCGCATCGTGGGGAGATTCCAACGAACGAGAAGAGGAACAGAGTTTGCGACGAACGGAGATTTCGATTGGCCACACTGAGATGGCGATGCAAAAATTGAGAAAGAGAAGAGGATACGATTCTGATTCGATTTCTGAGAGAAGTGGATGCGATTTCTGATTTCATGATTTCAGATTTCTGATTTTTAGGGATTTCTAAAGGAGGAAAAAGGAAGAAGAGGATGCGATCTGGATGTTCATTCTTATCTTGAAGAAGGCGAGAGGAAGATGCGATATGACCTGGGTTTTCCATTTTTTGGCTATTCACTATCATCTTGAAGAAGGCTAGAGGAAGAAGATGCACCTGGGTTCCTTTTTCTGATTTTCAATATGTTGTTTATTTATTTTTTGTTTGTAACATTGTTTTACTTTTATTTTTTTTAATTTCCTACATGTCCGCTTACTTGGTGTTGCACCCCGAAAAGTCCTTTGGAGGGATTTCTCTTCGCACAACGTGAATTGGAGTCGCCACCAATATTTTTTTAGAGGTAAAACATTGAAAAAAACCTTTCTTGAAAGACAATGGTCCTTGGAACCACGAGATTTGAGTTCGGGGGTCGGTTATGCATGGGGAAGGTACGAGCACCCCACACATCCTTTCTACTGAAAGGGAACCTCGATTTGACGTGTGATTTAAAAGGTTGATTTAAGAAATGCTTTGTTTTTATCTCTCTTTATCTCTCCTTACTTTATGGAAAAACTTAAGGAAAATTTAATCTTTTGCGCTTGACGGGAGGGCACCGTGCCTACGTATCCTGGGGAGGGAATCAAAGCGACGTAGTTCTTGTTTTCGAAAATTGTTTTGTTTTTAGAAATTGCCTTGTTTTGGAAAAGGGTTTGTTTTTTTGAAAAGAAAATGGTTTTTATTTGTCGTGCTTGACGGGAATGTGACCCGCTCCTACGTATCTCCCAGTGCGATGGAGAATTCAAAGCTTACGTAGTTCTCGGTTGTCGAGAAAAGGTTTTTATTTTTTAGTTGTTTAATTGTGAAAATTGAATGTTCACAGTGATCAAACAACAAAGGTTTCGAGTGATCACCACTAGCATCCCATTATTGACGATCGTGCAAGCAAAGGCTTCGCATTATCCTCAACAAAGTTTTTAATTTGTGAAATGAGAGTTCTTTTGAAAAATGAGTGTTCATGATAATCAATTGAGCAAAGACTCCAAGTGATCACCACTAGCACCCCATTGTTGACAATCGTGCAAGCAAAGGCTTCGCATTATCCTCAACAAAGTTTGATTTGTGAAAAATAGTTTGAAATTGTTTTGAGAAGAAGTGAAGTTGTTTATCAATGATTATGTAAATGCAAAAAAAATGTTTTGAAGTTGGAACGTTACTAACGAGTAACAAGTTGTTCTTTGTATGCAACATGGTTTTGAAGTTTTGGAGAGTTACTAACGAGTAACAATTGGTGGAAATTAAAACAAGCAAATTGTGAACACCAATTCAACATTTTAATGCACCACAACAATTTAATGCATCAAGGCTCTAAGTGGCCTATCCTTTGCCAAAACTTCACAAGCTTCAAACAACAATTTACATTAAACTCAAAGAGCAAAGAAAGCATGATTAAACTTGAGGATGCATCAAGGTCATTGGAGACCAATCATGTGCGCAAATTCAATTGTTTATAGACCCCTTTTTGCTCACATTTCACAAGCACATCAAGTGGGAATTGAATTTTTAAATGCTTACAAGCATAGGCATCAAGGTTGAAGTAACCTATCTCTTGCCAACTTAGCATAACCCAAGATCATTTGTGGACCATAAATGAACCAAAACCCAAATTCATTTTCTCAAATCACAAATTAATCATCAATTTATTTCAACAAGTCAACCAAATCAAGCAAGCAAATGACACTAGCAAGACTTAGGAACATTTATTCACAAGATCCAAGCGATCAAACACCAAAACCAACAACTATTCATATTTTTTGATTTTTGTGAAAGTAAGAAGGCATGAAAAATGAATATTTGCAAAATCAAACAACATGTTTGGACATGGGAACTTCAAAATCAAGCCCCAATAACAAGATTGCATAAAGCAATGCATCAAAACTCGATTAAACCTATTTTTATACTAAAGGTGCGAAACATTCATAGCTTCCTAACACAATTTTATTTCACAAAATGCAACAAGCAAAATGATAACAACACAAATCAAATTGTATTCAAGGGTGAGAAGCAATCTCAAACACCCAAGCCTCCCTAAGTGCTTGTCAAAATGTTTGAGACACCTCTCACCAACAACAATCAACAAATCAACAATATAACAACACTAAAATGCATGAAGATGGTAGGATGAAAAATTAGAAACATGATATCTACATTTTGATGCAAAAAAGTTGAAGATGATGCTAGGTTTTAAGAAGTTTACCTCAAATCCAAGCTAAGGAATGACTAATATGAAGAACAAGACCACAAATCAACTTTAATCTTCACCAAACTTCAATGAAACCCACGAAATGCTGGCTTAAAAATGCCCTTTGATGATGCAAGTTTGAATTAAATTAGGAGAGAAGGAAGATATATGAAGTAGGAGTTAATATGAGATGGAAAATGGAAGTGAAATGAAGAAAAATGGAGGAGGGAGTGGTTGTTGGTGGTTTCGGCCAAAGGAGGAGAGGAGAGGAGAGGTTTGTGTGCTAGGGTTTTGTGAATGAATTGTGAGGCCAAAAGCTTTTTTTTTTTTTTGTGAGGTGAGGTTAATAGGGTATATATAGAAAGCAATTAGGTTTAAGGGTAGTTAGGTCATTGTGCACTAGTTGTGCTCTAGGATTTGATTTTAATTTTGAATCAAAGGCTAGGATTGAGGCTCACATGGATTGAGGACATTGAGAAAACACAAAATGAGAGAATAGAGAGGGATAGGCGCATAAATGGGAGGGGTCCTTGGTGACCAAGTTTTGCTAGTTGTCATCTTGTACTATTGTACTATTATATGACCATTCCATTATCCCTTCATTTTTGATTATTCTTCTTAGGATAATTGTACAAAAATACACCCAATTTAGGCCACATACTAGGAATCTTAGGAATATGCCATTTTATGTGATCACCATGACCAAAAATGTCATAAAAATCACATCTTGGAACTTTTTGTAGAATATTCCCTTCTGATCCTTTTTTTGGAATTTTGTGCACAATGTATGCATGCATGCGCATACATACATACATGACCAAAAATGTTTTGCCTCAAATAAATTTCTCTAAAATTGCACAAAGATTCTTGATGAGAAATTATCTTATTTTTGATAATGACCAAAATACCCTTTTGCCCTAAAAACCTTGTTTTTTAACAACAAATGCATTTCCACTCTAACAATGAATTTAAAAGCCCTAGAATGACTTTTAAAACCCAAAAATGCATGCACAATGCTCTTCACTCTTCAAAATAAAACCACACTTCTCAATTTATTTATTTTTGCGGAAAATTAGGGTTTTAAACCTAGGTGGACAAAATTAGGGTATGACAGCTGCCCCTCTTTATTTGGATTTTACCAAGGAATATGAATTGGCCGAAACATATTCCGAGGCAAAATAGAAATAAAGAATTCAGAAATAATACTAATTTTGTCTACTTAGAGAAACCCGAATTTTCCTTTTCTTTTTTCTCTTTTTTTTTGTTTCCTTTCTTTGATCTCTCTTCTTTTGAGAGAGAGAGAGTCAACACTTGTCGCGTCGACGAGAAAGCAGTAAATTGCGTAAAGCAGTAAATGAAAGCAGTAAATTGCGTAAAGCAGTAAATGAAAGCAGTAAATGGGAAGTGCCGTAAATTGGGGAACTCGGAGGTTGCCTAAAACCTTTTAACGGACTCTCGTCGAGTCCGAGCTCTGGGGGTGGCCTTTTCGAGCGGCCGATCAATATCAGGTCCGGAACTGATATGATGAATGGATCTACGCTATGCCTTAGGTTGACATAATTAATCCGATGGACTTAACGAAGTCTGTAGGATCTGCCGCGCGCTCGTACGCGACGTTGTGATCTGTGGAAGGAGTTCACTAACTCTGTGGGAGTTTACTAACTCTGTGCTGATGGAGTTCACTAACTCGGTGCTATGATGATTTTCTGAAAATGAGATTTCGGGGACCCATTGGTCCAAAGTAACTGACCTTTTGAAAATTTTGGGGACTAACGAGTCCAAAGTAACTGAGTTTCTTTTTGAAAATTGGGAAGCTTTGAATGATGCATGGAATGCAGGCTTTTGATGCTGGGATGCACATGGATGCAATGATTGATTTGGTGAGAGGTTTTTTCTGTTTGATTTTCCTTTTTCTTTTTCTTTTCTTCTGTTTCTTTTTCTTCTGTTTCTTTTCGCCCTTCTGGGATGCGAATATGAAAGTATAATGCTCTACTGTTTGATGACATGGATGATATAGGAATGATGAATGATATGAAAATGTGTGTGTGTTTTTTTTTTTTGCTGGTTAAATCAATCCGCGGGACTTGTGGCACTTGACACGAAGACCGTTCCAGGATGGTGATAACGCAAGGGTTGCGCGTTGGTTTGCAATGATCTTGTTATTTTTAAGGTGACAGTGCATGTGACTTTTTTTTTTTTTGCAGCTTTACCCATTTTAGGAAACCATTTTTTCCTTTTGTGATTTTCAAAGATTTCGTAATAACCTGTAATGCTCTGAATGTATGCACATGTTTTGCAATTCAATTTCATCAATCATAAAATCATTATCTTGAAAGAAACTGAATAAATGAAAGTAAAGACACGAAAAGCACACATATGAAAGAAAAGTTGGACTTTTGCTGATATGGAAACTGATCGTGCAGAAAGTCACGCCAGTTGAAAGTACAATTGCAATCTTTATTCTAAACTGATAAAATACAAGAAAAAGGAACAGATTCTGTGATTCTATCCTTGAAGTAACGGTGCCCACCGTTCATACTTGTGACCTTGATCAACCCCTTATCCAAATCTTCGGGAGTGCTGTATGCCCTTGTTTATTTTCATGCCCAAGTTTTCTGACCCTAATTTTTGCCTGGATCGCCCTTTGCGGGTTTTCAATCCACCGGGTCGCTCTGATTTTGCCTAGGCCGCCCTTTCGGGTTTTCAACCTAGCGAGCTAATTCTTACTTGGCTTATCTTTCTCTTTTTCTGTCTATTTCTTTAGGCATAGTACTTCTTTACCACATCTGAGTTTACTGGGTTTGGGATTTCATCTCCATCCATGTTTGCAAGAATTAATGCCCCTCCGGAGAATGCCTTCTTCACCACATAAGGTCCTTCGTATTTGGGAGCCCATTTGCCACGGGGATCCGTCTGGATTGGCAAGATCTGTTTGAGCACGAGGTCTCCTTCTTGGAATTCCCGAGGACGGATTTTCTTGTCAAAAGCCCTCATCATCCTCTGTTGGTACAGCTGACCATGGCACAAGGCGGCTACTCGCTTCTCTTCAATGAGATTCAATTGGTCAAAACGAGCCTGAACCCACTCTGCTTCTTCTAATTTGGTCTCCATCAATACCCGCAGCGAGGGTATTTCAACCTCAATGGGGAGAACAGCTTCTGACCCATAAACCAACGAGTAAGGGGTTGCCCCTGTAGATGTACGCACCGAGGTTCTGTACCCATGCAAGGCGAAGGGGAGCATCTCATGCCAGTCCTTGTAAGTTACTACCATTTTCTGTACTATCCTCTTAATATTCTTATTGGCTGCCTCAACTGCCCCATTCATCTTCGGACGGTAGGGAGAAGAGTTGTGATGTTGAATTTTGAAGTCCTTGCATAAGTCCCTCATCACCTTGCTGTTCAAATTACTGCCGTTGTCTGTGATGATTTTGTTCGGAAGGCCGTAGCGGCAAACCAAATCTTTCTTGATGAACTTAGCAATCACTGAACTTGTTACATTGGGATAAGAAGCAGCCTCTACCCACTTGGTGAAGTAGTCGATAGCAACCAGGACGAAACGATGACCATTTGAAGCTTTTGGTTCAATAGGACCAATGATGTCCATGCCCCACATTGAGAAAGGCCAAGGTGCACCCAGGACATTCAGAGAGGTTGGTGGTACATGGATGTGATCTGCATAAATTTGACATTTATGGCACTTTCTTGCAAAGCTATAACAGTCAGATTCCATTTGCAGCCAATAGTAACCTATTCTCAGGATCTTTCTAGCCATTGTGTGCCCACTGGAATGAATTCCAAATGAGCCCTCATGAACATCTTGCATGATCTTTATTGATTCCTCCCTTGTTACACATCTGAGGAGGACCAAGTCATGGTTTCTCTTGTAAAGGACGTCTCCACTCAAGAAGAAACCCATTGACAGCCTCCTGAGTGTTCTCTTATCATTTTCTGAAGCGCCGGGGGGATATTCTCTGCTGGTGATATACTGTTTGATGTCGTGGTACCAAGGTTTACTGCCTGATTCCTCTTCAACTGCCATGCAATGGTAATAAGCAGGTAGACCCCGGTGTTGGACTCTGACACACGTCAAGTTCCTGTCACAGTTGACGTTGAACATGGAAGACAAAGTGGCCAAGGCATCAGCCAGTTGATTCTCATTGCGAGGTATCTGCCGGAAGGTGATCTCTTCAAAGGGTTTGATTAGCTCTTGAATGTAGTCACGGTAAAGGATCAAATCAGGGTTTCTTGCTTCCCAATCACCTTTTACTTGGTGAACAACTAGAGCTGAATCCCCGAACACGTCGAGCCTTTTGACTTTCCAATCGAGGGCCGCTTGTATGCCTAAGATGCACGTCTCATACTCTGCAATATTATTTGGGACGTAGAAACTCAGCCTTGCCGTGAATGGTATGAAACGATTATCCGGGGAGATCAACACTGCTCCGACCCCGTGCCCCCACATGTTAGAGGCACCATCAAACAGTACTCTCCACCTTTCATCATCTTGGGATTTTCCTTCGTCGAACAATGCCATGATGTCTTCATCTGGGAATTCACATTGCATGGACTGGTAACCCTCAGCCGGTTGATGTGCCAGATACTCTGCCAATGTGCTGCCTTTAACCGCCTTTTGGGTGACATGCTGGAGGTCATACTCTGATAAAAGCATTTGCCAACGAGCAATTCTACCTGTGAGCGCAGGTTTCTCAAATATGTACTTGATTGGATCCATCTTGGACACCAACCAGGTAGTGTGACTCAACATGTACTGTCTCAATCGATGCGCTGCCCAGGCAAGGGCACAACAAGTCTTCTCCAATGGTGAATACCTGGTCTCGCAATCGGTGAATTTCTTGCTCAGGTAGTAGATTGCATGTTCTTTTTTCCCCGACTCATCGTGTTGCCCCAGTATGCAACCCATGGAATCGTCCAACACTGTAAGGTACAGAATAAGAGGCCTGCCGGACACAGGTGGCATTAGGACTGGCGGATTCTGAAGATACACCTTGATTTTCTCGAAGGCTTCTTGACATTGATCATCCCACTTCAACTCTTGGTTTTTGCACAACAGCTTGAAAATCGGCTCGCGGGTAGCGGTCAACTGGAAGATGAATCGGGAAATGTAATTCAGCCTTCCAAGAAAACCACGAACTTCTTTCTCTGTTTTTGGCGCCGGCATCTCGAGGATAGCACGCACTTTGTCCGGGTCTACCTCAATTCCCTTCTGGCTAACAATGAAGCCCAACAATTTTCCTGACCTCACTCCGAATGTACACTTGGCGGGATTCAGCCTGAGTTTGTACTTTCTGAGGCGCTCGAAAAGCTTTTGCAGGTTAACAACATGCTCTTCATCGGTCCTTGATTTGGCGATCATATCGTCCACATAAACTTCAATCTCTTTATGCATCATGTCGTGGAACAGAGTCACCATTGCTCTTTGATAAGTTGCCCCGGCATTCTTCAATCCGAAAGGCATGACCTTATAGCAGAAAGTTCCCCAAAGGGTTATGAAGGTGGTTTTCTCCATATCCTCTGGAGCCATCTTGATCTGGTTGTAACCTGAATACCCGTCCATGAAGGAGAACATTGAGTGTTGCGCTGTGCTATCCACCAGAACATCGATGTGAGGTAGAGGGAAATCATCTTTAGGACTTGCTCGGTTTAAATCACGGTAATCGACACACATCCGGACCCTTCCGTCTTTCTTGGGAACCGGGACGATGTTGGCTACCCACTCAGGATATTTTGCCACTGCTAAGAACCCTGCGTCAAACTGTTTCTTGACCTCATCCCTGATTTTCAAGGACATCTCTGGCCTCATTCGCCTCAATTTCTGTTTTACCGGAGGATATTCTGGTTTTACCGGCAATCTGTGCTCAACAATATCTGTATTCAATCCCGGCATGTCTTGGTAAGTCCATGCGAAAATGTCAACATAGTCAAACAGGAGCTGAATCAACTTCTTACGTTTACAATTCCCCATCGCGGTACCAACCTTGATCTCTTTTCTATCTTCCTCAGTACCCAAATTAACCATTTCTGTGGGCTCCCCATGGGGTTTGATGACCTTTTCTTCTTGTTCTACCATTCTCATAATTTCTGGAGGAGTATCCCAACCATCCTCAACATCTTCCTCGGTTTGGTTAACCGGGTAATCAAAGTCACAGTATGAGTTATGGGCATTATTACTTTCAAGAATTGTATTCGATCTGCATTAAAATGGAGTGGCGAATAAAAATAAAGAAAAGACACACAAATGAGAGATGAAGAAAGAGAATTTTATTGAAAATTCCAAAATAACGTTTTATTCATTAATGAAGTTTGACGAAAACATGCATGCCCGAATGAAATATCCCAAGGCCTTAGGCAGAGCCGAGGAATTTTGCTTCTCGAAGAAAAATTACTTTAAATTGAAAATCACAGGGAAATCTAGGGCCTCCCAGTTCTGGAGCTTTTCTTTCGCAGCACAACGGCGCACTAAGCCGACAGCACCGTCACCCGAGCCTGAATCTTCTTCAATCACATTGACCTGGTCAGGGTCCAGCATGCCTACACTTCGGAAGTTGTTCCTAAGATCACCGACGACCATCCTTCCCTGGTTGGGGGTCCTTCCTCTGAGCTTTGCCAACCATTTCTCTCTTCTATCAGCTGCTAGCCTCTCTCGGTCTGCAGGGCTTGGGATGTACCCAATACCGAACCTTTCAGTATTCCCTTTCAGCAGGACGGGTCCTACAATTCCTTGAGCAGCTTTTCCCAGGCCTTTTCCAACCTGATACCCATATCCTAGCATCACCTTTGCAACCATCATGTCCGCCTTGGACCACCTAGGCTTCAATTGGGGAGGCTCACTCCCAACAAAGATAGCATTTGAGATCTCCAATCCCTGAAAGGCAGTCTCAAAAGACTCCTCTGCTGCTTCAACGTAATATTCTGGTGGTGATCGGTTTATCATCATTTCCTCCTCCCCGAAGATTACTATCAACTTGCCCTCGGCCACAAACTTGAGTTTCTGATGGAGCGAAGATGGCACTGCCCCAGCGGCATGTATCCAAGGTCGTCCTAGCAGACAGCTATAAGAGGAAGCTATATCCATGACTTGGAATGTGACATAGAACACTTCAGGACCCACCTGCAAAGGCACCTCTACTTCTCCAAAAACTTCTTTCACAGACCCATCAAATGCTCTAACCAAGGTGGAGCTAGGCTTCAGATATGAGCAATCCACATCCAACTTATCCATTGTGGACTTGGGCAACACATTTAATGACGAGCCATTGTCGATGAGCACTCTGGCCAGCATGTAGTCCCCACAATTGACAGAGATGTGAAGGGCTTGATTGTGATTCTTCCCCGCCGGAGGTAACTCAGCGTCTGTGAAGGTCAAGTAGTTGGATGCCACTATGTTCCCAACAATACCATCAAGCTGGTTGACCGTAATGTCATGGGGTACGTGTGCTTCATTCAGGATTTTCAACAGTGCAGCTCGGTGTGCCTCGGAACTAAGCAACAACGAAAGCATTGAGATTTTGGCCGGGGTTTGATTTAACTGGTCCACCACCTGGTATTCACTTTGTCTCATTACTTTCAGAAATTCCTGAGCTTCTTTGTCTGATACTTCTCTAACTTCCACAGTTTCCTTATCTTTTCCCTTACGGGCCTTTTCTTCAGCTTCCTTTGATTGTTCCTTTCTAAGATTTTCAGGAACATACATCCTTCCACTCCTTGTAATTCCACTACTCCCAGCAATGTTTGTTATATCCAACACGCCCTGAGGGACCTCTGCTTGCATTTGCACGTTGCAGCTCCAGGGAATAACCCTAGTCTCTCTACTAAGGGTAGCAGCAGGTACCGGAATAACAACAGTCAGAGGTCTTGCCACAACCGAGCTTGAATTCGGACTGCAAGGGATTTCAACCGGTCTCCTGAAACCTCTGTTGTTTGATTGCAGAGTAGATACACTTTCTTCCTTTTCCTGAACCCCAACCTGGACCAGGTGTCTGTCTAACAGCTCTTGGAGGATGGGTTTGAAGCTCTCACAGGCCCCAACACAATAAGGGTCATTGCAGATGTCTCTTCTGGCACACCCTTCTTCGATGATACCACAACGGCATAGTGCAGCATGAATGATACTCAGGGGTGTACGAATGCACTCCACCTTCCTAATTAAGTAATGACCACCCTGATCATTAATGGCATTTGCAGTGGGCCCACCATGCCCCGGCAACGGGTTGGTGGTTACATTAGGTTGCTGAAATGATATACTCTTTGCATCAAGCAGGTCTTGCACAACGTACTTGAACGCCTTACAATCCTCCACCACATGACCTACTGCCCCAGAATGAAAGGCACAGGTAGCATTTGCATTATACCTTCTGGGATAGGGAGGCTGATATGGTTTCATCTGACGAGTGTTGATTAACTTGTTGGCAATGAGATAATTGAACAAATCTGTGTACGACATGGGGATAGGTTCAAAGACAACAGGCTTTTTTTCATTGTAGTTTCTGTACTAATTGTTGGACTGGAATGGCTGAGCAGGCGGCATCTGAGCAGGAATTGGAATGGCTTGTGGGGGATTATTGTGTGATGGACCGCTAGCTCCGATGATTGCATTAGTTTCTCCCTCCTTCTTCTTGTGGGAACCAGAAAAAGGCTTTTTCTGATGGGAAGGAGGCGTTGGGCCATGGGCTATTCTTCCGCTGCGCATGCCGTTCTCCACTCTTTCTCCAATGACAACCATCTCCGAGAAATTCGAAGCCACGCTGCCGACCAAACGATCATAGAACACTGGGGGAAGAGTTTCCATGAACATATGGACCATCTCTTTATCAAGCAGGGAGGGTTTTACTTGTGCAGCGAGGTTCCTCCACCTCTGGGCGTATTCCTTGAATGTCTCATTATCCTTCTTAGACATACATTGCAGCTGGGTCCTATCCGGGGCTAAATCACTGTTGTACTGGTATTGACGGATAAAGGCATCCGCCAGATCCTTCCAACAATGGATATTAGTTGGCTCCAATTGCATATACCATTCAAGGGGAGCTTCAGCTAAACTTTCCTGAAAGCAATGTATCATCAGGTTATCATCACGGGCGTGGGCAGTCATCTTCCGGCAATACATCGTCACATGGCTGCGCGGGCAGGTTGCTCCTTTGTACTTGTCGAAAAATGGCTCTTTGAACTTGGGTGGCAGGACTAGATTAGGGACCAAGCATAACTCATGGGCGTTCCTAGCCTGGGAACCTGTTCCTTCAACAGCTCTCAATCTTTCTTCTAACATCTGGTACTGACTTCTAGCTTCATCAGGGTAATTCGGCGGAAAACCACTCACACCGTAGTGAAGATTATTCATCGACACCATAGCTGGGGTCACGTGTGGGTCACGTGAGTGAGCGATAATCTGAGGAATTGGACCCTGAACTTGTGGATGGATTGTTGCTGGAGAATTGAAGCCAACCGGAGTTCCCGGGGTAATAGCAGGAGTAGGAATCTGAATTTGAACCTGAGGTGTCCCCGTTCCAACTTCATTCACAGCTGATTCAGGCTGGGCCTGTCTTGTGGTTCCCGAAGGACCACTTTCTGAGTTTGCACCGGCAGCAGGGGGTGTGTACCCTAATGGGAGACCATAAGGAGGCCATTGCACATTCTGGAGAGCCCGAGAGACTCTAGGAGGATCCACTCCTGCGGCAGCAGCACCTTCAGTTATGCCAGCATCCCTTAAGGCACTTAACACTCTTATGACCTCTGCCATTTTAGCTCTTATAACTTCCATCTCAGCCCTGATTGCTCGATTCTCTTGATTCTGATCATGCTGACCCTGACCATTTGGATTCGGACCTTCTGGAACTACATCATTCTGGATTGGTTGATGATTGCCCAGATTGGCGTCGTCTTGATTGTTGGCCATATTTCTTGCCTGTGATCGCGTCCAATACCGATGATTAACCAGCTTGTCTTACTTCTGTGGACGGAACATTTTTTTTATGAATACAAAGACAAATGATGCAAATGCAATGCAATATGCATGTTATTATGTTTATTGCCGGGAATCGCGGTGCAACTCGTCTTGTCATAGGTGTTAAGGTTCAGGTGTTTTTAGGATTTGCAACAAAGTTGGAAGCAACAAGGCAAAACAAACGTACTTCAATTAAATGGAATGCGAAGGAATATCATAAATGGAAAGCAAATCAAAGTACAATATTCCTTAAGAGTGCAATACAATGATTTTAAACAAAGTACTATTTTCCAAAGAAAGTTACAACTTCTTAAAGAAAATTACAATTTCCTAAGGATCGCTACAATACTCTAAAGGGAAACTTTAAAGGCATATGGCTTTCAACTCCTCGTTCCTTTTCCTCTTCTTGCTCTCAGCTGCCCCCCGGGCTTTCTCCAGGAGTTCTTCTGTGAGAATCTTGCAGTACTCAACAAACTCACACACCTTGACAGGGGTGTTGAAAGGATTCATTTCTGCATCCGCCTTTCTTAGCTTCTTGGGAATGTCTCTCACAGCCCGATTAGCTAACCAAACTAACTTGGAGAACTTGTCTTTCCAATGTAAGCCTTCCTTTTTCAATTCCTCAAAGACTTGTTGACTTTTTACCTTACTGAGCAATTCCGCAAATTGACTCTCCCAATAGTCACTCTTCTCCCTTAGCCGGAGGTAAGACCCTTCCAAGTACTGCACATGATTGGCCAAGCTTTCCGACTTCCCTTGTTCCCTTCTTAGTGCTTGCTGATAATCCCTCAGGATCCCTTCAATAGATTCCCGATCTTGCTTGACACTCTTTAATTGATCTTCCAATTCAAGCTTCATCATTCGAGAGTCTTTTCTTGACTTAACTAGTGCGTGCCTGACTGCTTTCTCTTCTTTCCATGTGTCCTCATATAGCCTCTTCCATTTAATTGCTTCCGCTACAGCCTCATTCATCTTGGTAGTGCACCTCTTCACTTCCTCTTTGGCACCCTTCAAGTGCTTTTGCATTTCCCTCTTGCTTTTCCCCTCTATTTCAAGTTTTCTATTGACTTCCTCAATAGCTGCAGCTTGGAAAGCATTTTCATTTTCTAGCTTTTTCTTGTCTTGCATCATCTTTCTCAATCTATCTTGCAGAGCCCTTTTCTCTTCTCCTACCTTTGACATGGCCAACCTAACCTCTTCCAATTCTTCAATGGTAGGAATGTGAGGTTCTTGTATCTTTTCCTCAGGCAGTGGTACTCCTTGGTTGGATGACCGAGTTTCACTAATCCTCCCTTCAAGCCATTGAGAAAAAGAGATAGCAGTGGTCCTCCTGGTTAACTCTTCTCTGTCCTTCCGCACTACGGTTTCCCAAGCTTGCAGGACTCGCCGAAGTAGACTCTCGTCTTTAGGGATCCCCGCGTGGAGGTAAAAACGAAACAGCATAGCTTCGGAGGGTGAATCCCGCATAGGGTATCCGAGCTGTCGCAAGGTCAAAGAGGGGTTATAGTTTATGCATCCTTGGGTTCCCATGAGAGGAACGTTCTGAAAACTCCCACACCGAAATACCACTGAAGGCTTGTCTACCCAACATTTAGGTGAGAACCAACGAATCTGGAGAGCATCTTGGTTCTTGAAAGCATGCACCCACTCTTGAGAGTTCATAGTCTTCGGATTACAACCCAAGGCATAGGAAAGCAAATCCTTCACATCACTTTTGTTGGTACACACATGACTGATCAACCAAGCATATAACCAGGGAAGGAGCAACACATCTTATTCTTTCGGAATTCATGGTGACAAGTGAAGGCACGGTATGTCTCTGCGAGGATTGCGGGAACCGGGTTGATAGGATTTTTTGCACATTTGAAGGCGAGGAAGACACCGATTGCAGTTTCACTCACACGCCTCTCTATCTGAGGGAAGAGCACAATGCCGAAGATGGTCAGAGCTAGCACTTGCTTGAAAGAATTCCAATCATCAGACACTACATAGCTGGTCATCAAACTCTCAAAGTATTCTTGAGGAAACCCAAATACCTTATTACGTTCTATCTTATGGGCCCGCACTTTCTCAGCACTGATTTGCAACAAGGCAGCAAGCTTTTCATCAGAATAATACTCCCCTTGGTATTGATAAGGCTTAAACTTGGATCGATCAAAGCCCAAAATCCTATCATACTCTTCTAGGGTAGGCGCCATTTGGAAATTCTTAAAAATGAAACAGCGAATCTCCGAGTCATAGAACCGACACAGGGCAGCAATGGCACTATCTTGCACTTCTAGTTGTAGCAGCTTGCGAATGTTCCCATAGGTTTTGTCAAAAGACCTGACTTCAATAGGACCTAGGAGGGATGCATACTCTTTCAGACTAGCCATATCGATCTCTTTCACAACAGGAAGCCTTGAATTGAAAACGGTTTTGCCTTTTGATTCCATTCCGTTTCTTACACACCTATGACAAGACTTTGTGTTACGTTGCGATCTCCGGCAAACAACTTTAATGCATGGAGGATGCAAAGAATGGAGGTTTTTTTTTTTCAAAATTTTTGTTAGATGCGAATGCAATGATGATGATGCAAAATGACGTAGATGTGATGATTATGACCTTTTATTTACATAGAAAAGAGAGAATAAAATGATGTTTATTGGTGGCGGTTCAAAACATTTTTGAAAATACCCGCTATATGCCACCTCATATAGGTGTTTATGAGGGAAAAAGGAAATTATTTTCTACATTTTTGGTAAAAGAGTTTCGAAAGAGGATGCCTAAGCTAATGCAACACACAATTTGCGTGCCCCCGTGTCCTACAAATGGGTAAAGATCGTAGGCTCTAAAGTCAACGACAAGGGTAATCCTCCCATGTGGGTTCTGGTCACTGCCTCACAATGGCAACCAAGAGCTAAAGTCTCTCTCATGAATACACCCACAATCGTAGAGAGCTACCGATTGTGAGGTATCATGAAGAAAGCGCACTCTTGGGCGAAACTTTCATGAGAGCCAGACAGACAACGGTCTACGAATGGCAATCACTACTCATTTCCACTCTCCTAGGGTTCTTTGCAGACCTTGGGTTTTAGGCCCCACTCAATGCTCACAAATATAAGGTGTGCAGTGTGTGATGAGGGCACAACACCTAAAAATCTACCCAAACCCCACCTGCAAAGGGAAACCAAAACAGTCCAGACAATATCAAGCAACAGCATGTCGTCTACCCTAGGGTTCAATATCATTTCAACATAAGTATACTAACCTAGGGTTCCAACAACAATCGCAAGCATTGCTTACCTTAAGAAAGGGAGCCTAGAGGAGGGGACATAATAGGATTAGGGGAAATGCATGAGCTTACCTCGAGAAAGGGAGCAAAGAAGAGGGGAACATGCTAGGATTGGGGAAATGTATGAGAAAAGCATATAAACGACGAAAGTAAGAGGAGAAGAAGAAGAAACTACTCTTATTTTACTCAAGAAGCAAATATAGAAGAGGAAGAAGGCTAACACACAATGCACGCAAGCACAACATCACAAGAATGCACACGACAATTCTAAGAATAATGCAAGCATGTTTTTAAAGGCAAAGGAAAAAAAGAAGAAAGGGAAAGGAGGAGAGATATAACAAAGCATTCAAATCAACGAAATAAATCACATGTCGAATCGATTGGCTCGACCCACTAAAGAAAGGTCCACAGCGGAGTCGCCAGCTGTTGCACCCCGAAAAGTCCTTTGGAGGGATTTCTCTTCGCACAACGTGAATTGGAGTCGCCACCAATATTTTTTTAGAGGTAAAACATTGAAAAAAACCTTTCTTGAAAGACAATGGTCCTTAGAACCACGAGATTTGAGTTCGGGGGTCGGTTATGCATGGGGAAGGTACGAGCACCCCACACATCCTTTCTACTGAAAGGGAACCTCGATTTGACGTGTGATTTAAAAGGTTGATTTAAGAAATGCTTTGTTTTTATCTCTCTTTATCTCTCCTTACTTTATGGAAAAACTTAAGGAAAATTTAATCTTTTGCGCTTGACGGGAGGGCACCGTGCCTACGTATCCTGGGGAGGGAATCAAAGCGACGTAGTTCTTGTTTTCGAAAATTGTTTTGTTTTTAGAAATTGCCTTGTTTTGGAAAAGGGTTTGTTTTTTTGAAAAGAAAATGGTTTTTATTTGTCGTGCTTGACGGGAATGTGACCCGCTCCTACGTATCTCCCAGTGCGATGGAGAATTCAAAGCTTACGTAGTTCTCGGTTGTCGAGAAAAGGTTTTTATTTTTTAGTTGTTTAATTGTGAAAATTGAATGTTCACAGTGATCAAACAACAAAGGTTTCGAGTGATCACCACTAGCATCCCATTATTGACGATCGTGCAAGCAAAGGCTTCGCATTATCCTCAACAAAGTTTTTAATTTGTGAAATGAGAGTTCTTTTGAAAAATGAGTGTTCATGATAATCAATTGAGCAAAGACTCCAAGTGATCACCACTAGCACCCCATTGTTGACAATCGTGCAAGCAAAGGCTTCGCATTATCCTCAACAAAGTTTGATTTGTGAAAAATAGTTTGAAATTGTTTTGAGAAGAAGTGAAGTTGTTTATCAATGATAATGTAAATGCAAAAAAAATGTTTTGAAGTTGGAACATTACTAACGAGTAACAAGTTGTTCTTTGTATGCAACATGGTTTTGAAGTTTTGGAGAGTTACTAACGAGTAACAATTGGTGGAAATCAAAACAAGCAAATTGTGAACACCAATTCAACATTTTAATGCACCACAACAATTTAATGCATCAAGGCTCTAAGTGGCCTATCCTTTGCCAAAACTTCACAAGCTTCAAACAACAATTTACATTAAACTCAAAGAGCAAAGAAAGCATGATTAAAATTGAGGATGCATCAAGGTCATTGGAGACCAATCATGTGCGCAAATTCAATTGTTTATAGACCCCTTTTTGCTCACATTTCACAAGCACATCAAGTGGGAATTGAATTTTTAAATGCTTACAAGCATAGGCATCAAGGTTGAAGTAACCTATCTCTTGCCAACTTAGCATAACCCAAGATCATTTGTGGACCATAAATGAACCAAAACCCAAATTCATTTTCTCAAATCACAAATTAATCATCAATTTATTTCAACAAGTCAACCAAATCAAGCAAGCAAATGACACTAGCAAGACTTAGGAACATTTATTCACAAGATCCAAGAGATCAAACACCAAAATCAACAACTATTCATATTTTTTGATTTTTGTGAAAGTAAGAAGGCATGAAAAATGAATATTTGCAAAATCAAACAACATGTTTGGACATGGGAACTTCAAAATCAAGCCCCAATAACAAGATTGCATAAAGAAATGCATCAAAACTCGATTAAACCTATTTTTATACTAAAGGTGCGAAACATTCATAGCTTCCTAATACAATTTTATTTCACAAAATGCAACAAGCAAAATGATAACAACACAAATCACAATTTATTCAAGGGTGAGAAGCAATCTCAAACACCCAAGCCTCCCTAAGTGCTTGTCAAAATGTTTGAGACACCTCTCACCAACAACAATCAACAAATCAACAATATAACAACACTAAAATGCATGAAGATGGTAGGATGAAAAATTAGAAACATGATATCTACATTTTGATGCAAAAAAGTTGAAGATGATGCTAGGTTTTAAGAAGTTTACCTCAAATCCAAGCTAAGGAATGACTAATATGAAGAACAAGACCACAAATTAACTTGAATCTTCACCAAACTTCAATGAAACCCACGAAATGCTTGCTTAAAAATGCCCTTTGATGATTCAAGTTTGAATTAAATTAGGAGAGAAGGAAGATATATGAAGTAGGAGTTAATATGAGATGGAAAATGGAAGTGAAATGAAGAAAAATGGAGGAGGGAGTGGTTGTTGGTGGTTTCGGCCAAAGGAGGAGAGGAGAGGAGAGGTTTGTGTGCTAGGGTTTTGTGAATGAATTGTGAGGCCAAAAGCTTTTTTTTTTGTGAGGTGAGGTTAATAGGGTATATATAGAAAGCAATTAGGTTTAAGGGTAGTTAGGTCATTGTGCACTAGTTGTGCTCTAGGATTTGATTTTAATTTTGAATCAAAGGCTAGGATTGAGGCTCACATGGATTGAGGACATTGAGAAAACACAAAATGAGAGAATAGAGAGGGATAGGCGCATAAATGGGAGGGGTCATTGGTGACCAAGTTTTGCTAGTTGTCATCTTGTACTATTGTACTATTATATGACCATTCCATTATCCCTTCATTTTTGATTATTCTTCTTAGGATAATTGTACAAAAATACACCCAATTTAGGCCACATACTAGGAATCTTAGGAATATGCCATTTTATGTGATCACCATGACCAAAAATGTCATAAAAATCACATCTTGGAACTTTTTGTAGAATATTCCCTTCTGATCCTTTTTTTGGAATTTTGTGCACAATGTATGCATGCATGCGCATACATACATACATGACCAAAAATGTTTTGCCTCAAATAAATTTCTCTAAAATTGCACAAAGATTCTTGATGAGAAATTATCTTATTTTTGATAATGACCAAAATACCCTTTTGCCCTAAAAACCTTGTTTTTTAACAACAAATGCATTTCCACTCTAACAATGAATTTAAAAGCCCTAGAATGACTTTTAAAACCCAAAAATGCATGCACAATGCTCTTCACTCTTCAAAATAAAACCACACTTCTCAATTTATTTATTTTTGCGGAAAATTAGGGTTTTAAACCTAGGTGGACAAAATTAGGGTATGACACTTGGCACGTTTAAATGACGTGGACTCCTACATAGCATACCAACACATAAATAATTGCCACATCATCTATGTCATGTCAGCACCGTTAGTGAAAATTAACGGCAGAGACTAAAAGTGCTAACGAAAAATAATGTAGGGACCAAAAGTGCCCAAAAAATTTTATAGGGACTAAAAGCAAAATCCGCTATATTTATAGGGACCAAAAATATATTTAACCCTATTTTATATTATAACTTTAAATGTGTCAAAAAAATTGATGTAGGTTGATATGTTTAAATTAATTGAAAATATTTGAAAATTTATGATTTAATTCAATATACTAAATTTAATATAACAACAATAATATTAATAAAGGGATTTTTTATATTTACTTAAATAGGTCGGCCTAGTAGGCCTAAAAGGCTTTTTCGATGGCCTGTGGCCTGGCCTTTTTAGCTAAATAGGCTTTTTAAAAAGCCTTAGCCTGGTCTATTTAAAAAAAGCCTGGCCTGGCCTGGGCCTGACGTAGGCTGGGCCGTAGGCCCTTGTCGGACGGCCTGGCCTATTCCCACCCCTATTTGCAATAAGCCCATGGGAGAGGACTCTAGTTGGATCGCAGCCCATACACCAGTTCAATACTAGACACGATTTATATTACCTGGTTAATAATAACAACTAGCATCAAAAGGGTAAGGGAACCAACAACTATTCAACATAATTGAAAGGAAATCCTAATTAGGCAAAGAAGGGAGCGCATCTTTTCATCTACCACGATCTACCATGCTTCGCAACATCCTCAATTGCATTAGCGCCAGAGATTCTTCATATCTTCAACAATCAATCTTCGAAGCTCTTCAGGAGGGTTTCTGATCTAGTCTCCACTCAATCTTCCATCAGAAGCGACCGAAGCTGTTGCGTGCACCGAAGCAGTTGCGTGCGCCAATTCATTTCCATCTCTAACAACCCAGATAAATCCACAATGCTCAAATTCAGCTTTCAAACTGTTAATATCTGCAAGGATTCCGCTGATCTCACCTTTTGATTGTTTCCCTCTACATGCTTCAACGAGAGTTTGGCAATCTGACTCGAAAACGACTTTGGAGACACCCAGAGATTGCACAAGGAGAGTGGAATAAGATGGGGATGATTATTATGATATCCATCTACACAGGAATTTTTATTATATTGCTTTTAATGAGATATTTGTATTTGTGTATTAGAAGTTATAGGATTCGTCAAGGGTTTTATCGATCTTTGCAAGAAAAGAGAATAATTGAGTTTCCTTATGATTCAACTATTCCTTTTCCATTTGATCAAATAGAGTGCAGTTTGTGTTTATATAGTTATGAAAATAATGTAAGTCTGTATAAGTTAGCATGTCAACATATATTTCATAGTCATTGTGTATCCCCATGGTTAGTAAAAAGGGGAACTTGTCCTATTTGTAGAGAAAAATATTATTAAGATAATGAAAATCTTATGCATGTATTGTTAATTTGTACCTCAAATTTGTCTATCCTTCTTATAAAACTTTTATTTTCTCTTAATCGAATTTTGAAAAAAACAACAACAAAGTGAAGTGGACAGTTGATATATATATAGTTTCTTTATATATTTGTGTCCCATTCACAATTCAAGAAAATAAGCTCTTCGGTATGATAGAAAATTACAAATTGGAAAGTGATTAATAATAATAATTATAATAATAATGACAGTAAAAAATAGAAGCCACCATATATGACAATAAGAAGAAGACAAATATTTTTTTGAGTTGATCCATCGATCCTTTGGTTTTGAGTTTTGGTTATGATAAATGGCAATCTTGTATAGAAACAAGTAGCTAGCGACTGCAAATAAGGAAAACAAAATTAATGATGAGAGATGAATGAGGTGTTAAAAGAAGCAACAAAAATAGAACTAATGAGAGGAAAGGATTTGTAGCATTACCAACAAGAGAGGCAACTTAAAGTTCACATTATAGGGATGGCAAAAAAACCCGGACCCGCGGATAAAACCTGCGACGGGTCCGGGGCGGGTAGTCAAATGGGTACCCATGGGTCCAATAAACGGATAGTCAAACTACCCGTTAGTAAACGGGGCGGAGGCGGGTAGCGAGGTACCCAGACCCGTGACAAAATATACCTAAATACCCTCATATATATATATATATATATATAGTAATAGAAACTCTAAAATTTTCCCTCACAGTCACTCACACCACTCAGCCGTCAAACACAACACGGTTATCAAACACAACACGGTTAGCATCGTTTGTTTTTATTCGTTCCTAAATTTGTTCCTAAACAAAACCACAATTATCAACTACAGCTACAGAGAGAGTGATTGATTTTCTTTCCCTTTTCCACTTGATTCTTTCACCAACTCAGCCTCTCACCAGCGACCAACCACAACCATTTCCTTAATTTAAAAAAATATTTTTATTAATAAACGGGTACCCACGGGTACCCGTTAAGAAACAGTACCCATTTAAGACCCGCTAAGCCTTGTCAAAAAAAAAAGACCCGCTAAGCAGTTACCCGTGCGGGTCCGGGTCCCATTTACACTAAACGGGGCGGGTAGCGGGTAGTTGCTACCCGTGCCCGCCCCGCCCCGCCCCGTTGACATCCCTAGTTCACATCACAATTTGCTAGGCTTGGAATCTACATAAATGGTTCTCTGATATATATTAACATTTGTTCTAAAGTGTATATATGTGTGGTCCCTCCTTTGGTACCACCAGATGTAACATGAGAGTAAACATGAGAGTAAGGACATACTAGTTACATATAGAGTACATCATTGAGTGAAAGGAACATTGTTGGTGGAAAAATGTCAGCGTATGGGGTTCGAACTCCGCTCCTCCCCTCTAACAACCTAACACACTAATTTCTAACCACTTTGCCTATAAAAAAAAGCAAATAACATCATATAACTAGAAATCAATTTTTATTTAGTTACGATTTTACTCAACATTTTGCAGGTTTTTTGGGCTGGCACACACATATCGTCATTCTTATACAGTAATTTTTTATTTTTGAAGTTGGCTCACATTCTAACAAAAAATTCTAATAACAATTAGGAGCATGTTCGAATTGAATTTTAAAAACTGTTTTCTGGTTTTTAAAATTTAACAAAGAACAAACTTGTTCATTAAAATTTTTAACTAGAAGTTGTTTTTAAAGAGAGATTTCAAACAGGATTAGAATTTTATGAAAAATGGGCGTGCTTATTATTTGTTGATCGAGAGCCTTATAAAACAAAAAACTAATTCAACATCAATTCCCATATAGAGGTATAACTCAGGCTTACATGATTACAAATATTTCTGATAGGCCACAAGTACACAGTTTTATCGCTTAATAAATTACAATGAGTATCGATCCACAAGGACTTGTGTGATTACCGATTTTAGTTTGGGTATGATTAGCTAAAAAGAATAATTAAGTGGAAATTGTTATTTGGTTTTAAATTCATAAATTAAAAACGTCTTAGGATTGTGGTTTCAGCTCAATGATAGAAACATTTCACAATCCCTCATCCATCCTCTATTTTATGTTTAGGTTCTTTTCTAAGGATAATGTATTCAATGGTAACTCAAGTTTCCTTTCAGAGTACAAGAGTGTGTCTCGAACCAATAATCAAACTTATTCTCATGGTTGATTATATTACCAAGACCCCTTAAGTACAAACCTTATTATACCAAGACTCTCAAAACTATTCTCATGTTTTCATTATCTTGTCTAACCTCATACTTTCAATATCAAACTTCACCTCTCGGTACATCGTTTGATATTTGAATTATGACTTTAAAAACGATGAAGTTAGATTAGAATAAAAACTTTAATAAAATAGAGTCTAGACTTGGAATTGTTTACGGATCTATCATTGGATTATTCCCACAAGATAAATGATCATTGTAGACAATAACTTAGAAGAAGAAGAAGACATAAAAGATAAATGACAAGAAATGTAAATGACAGAATTATAAATGACAGAAGAATAAAACTGCAGAAAAATAAAGACTAAAATGTAAAAGAGCAAAAAGAATAAAAGTTCAGAAAAATAAAGAACAAGAATATAAAGATGAAGTAGAGAATTCTTTAACTTTGAGCAAGGAATTACAAGTGTGGAATGGTGCCTCATACTCAGAATATAGTGCTATTTAAGCCTAGAATCATAAAGGGTCATAAACATTCAGATACAAAACAGTTACAGCAGTTACAGAATATGAAAGATGGAACGGTTTTGGACTTCTGCGCACCCGACACGGGCTGTGTCATTTGGACAAGGTTTCTCTTGTAAAAAGACAACAAAAACCCTCTAAATATGTGATTTATCCATTTCAAAATGAAGAAAATCGCTATGGGTCCCATCCTTTGCTTTGTTGCACAACTCTGCTGATAGAAAAACAGACAGTTTTTAAAGGCAATTTCCACTGGTGGAAAACAAGTGCAAAACACAATTGCTGCTATTTTAAGTGTAACTTCCACCGGTGAAAGTTTAGTGCAAAATGAGATCTCTGGTTTATAGTGCTATTTATAAGCCTAGAATCATAAAGGGTCATAACCATTCAAATACAACACAATTACAGCAGTTACAAAATATGTTTTGGACTTCTGCGCACCCGACACGGGTTGTGTCATTTGGACACGGTTTCTCTTGTAAAAAAACAACGTCTAAAAATGTGATTTATCCATTTCAAAATGAAGAAAATCGCTGTGGGTCCCGTCCTTTGCTTTGTTGCACAACTCTGTTGATTGAAAAACAGACAGTTTTTAAAGGCAACTTCCACTAGTGGAAAACCAGTGCAAAACGCAATTGCTGCTATTTTAAGTGCAACTTCCACTAGTGGAAGTTTAGTGCAAAATGAGATCTCTGGTGTTGCCAAAATTTTGCTTCAGAGCAGCTTGCCTTACTTCGCTCCAAACTGCACCTCTAGCCTTGGGACATCATCACCATGATTTTTACCTCTTAAATTCCTTCTCGTGCTCATGACTTGACCTGTAAATCAAAACATAACAAAATTTAGTAAAATAGATCTAAAATGAAACTTAAATACAAAATAACTTATTCAAAACAAATACTAAAAGTACAATTAAAATGGACTTATCAATTCCCTCTCTGTCTAAGGAAGCATTTGTTGCCTACCAGGAACACTCTTCATTCTGACACCATTAGCCCTAGATTAGGGCCGATCAAACATATGAATGAATTGCAATTGGTTCAAGAGGATATAGACTTAGCTAAGCCTATGATTACTAGAGACTACCCCATCCCCCCAGATGACAAAGTTAGATACGGTGGAACTGACATATCATTTCTGGAGGCAATAAGGATCCACGAGAAGTTAAGAGCTAGACAATGGAAAGAAAGGTAAAACTAATTTAGAAGACAAAGTGGGAGAAAATTTCGGCCCCAAATGGAAGAGGAATGACCCTAATTTACCATATTTCATTTCTAAATATATGGGACAATAGAGAGAATCTGCCAAACTTATTACTCCATCACCCTAATGTGAGCCAAGCCCCATCATGCGACTTATCACTAGAGGAAAGCTCAAGGCAATGGAACAATAAGTCAAGAGTCATGATTCATGGAAGGATCTTCCTCATTCAAATGGAATATATTTTAGTGTGTCCACTTTGATAATTGACAAAGACACACTAAAGGTGACCAAGGATACCTTAGGGAATTTCAAGAATACCCAAACTCTAGTGTTTCCTACTTCTTTGTATTTGTTTTCCAATATATTTAGGACTTCATTTTTATTTGTAATGAACATTTGGTTTTGAGCTTTGTTAGCCATTTAGAATATGCGAAGACTTCTAGTTACTTTGATGTGGTCATGGGCCTTATTTTCTTTTTCTTTAGTGGACTATATGTTGGGCTTAGGATCCATTAGACCCAACATACACTACAAGAAAAACTGGATTTTCCGGCGACCAAAATCCGCCGGAAATGACCAAAATCCGCCGAAAATGTGGACTTTCCGGCGGATTTTTGGCGCCGGAAAAACCCTCGTCGCAAACAGTTTCCGGCGGATTTTCCGCCGGTAATTTCCGGCGGATTTTTGGTAGTTTCCGGCGGATTTTTGGTAATTTCCGGCGGATTTTAATTTTTTTTTTTTTTTTTTTTTTGGAAAATCCGCCGGAAACTACCAAAAATCCGCCGGAAATATTTTTTTTTTTTTAAAAAAATTTCCGGCGGATTTTTGGTAATTTCCGGCGGATTTTCCAATTTTTTTTTTTTTTTTTAAAAATCCGAAATTTTTAAAATTTTTTTTGAATTTTATAACTTAATATATGTTTTAAATAAAAGTCAAAAAAACAAAAGTAAAATCAAATGTTGAATGGTATTGTTGAAAAAGGAAAGAATAAAAGAGAATATGAGAAGAAATGATATATGAGAGAATAAGAATGAGGAATTATGAAGAAATAAGAATAAAATAGTGAGATGAAGAAGGAACAAGAATAAAGAAGTGAGAATGAAGAAGAAACGAGAATTATAGAAGAGAGATATGTAGAGAAATTTTTGAAGATTAGAGAGTATGAGAAAGAAGAAAAAAGATAAGATAGAAAAAATGTAGAAGAGAATAAGAAGGAAAGAAAGAGATAAATGAGAGAATGAGATGAGTGTAGGAGAAAGTTGTATTTATAGACGAATTTTTTCCCCTCTGAATTTTTCCGGCGGATTTTTAAAATTTCCGGCGGATTTTTTTCCCTCCAAAATCTTTCCGGCGGATTTTTTGAAATTTCCGGCGGATTTTTGAAAAAAAAAAAAAAAAAAATTTGGAAAATCCGCCGGAAAGTCCAAAAAATCCGCCGGAAATTACCAAAAATCCGCCGGAAATTTCCGGCGGATTTTTGGTATTTTCCGGCGGATTTTTGAAAAAAAAAAAAAAAAAAATTCGAAAATCCGCCGGAAAGTCCAAAAATCCGCCGGAAATGACCAAAAATCCGCCGGAAATTTCCGGCGGATTTTTGGTATTTTGCGGCGGATTTTTGCAAAAAAAAAAAAAAAAATCCGCCGGAAAGTCCAAAAAATCCGCCGGAAATTACCAAAAATCCGCCGGAAATTTCCGGCGGATTTTTGCCAAAAAAAAAAAAATTTATAAATCCGCCGGAAAGTCCTAAAAATCCGCCGGAAAGTTTCTGTGGGATAAAAATCCGCCGGAAACTACCGTGGGATCAAATCCGCCGGAAATCTATCAAATCCGCCGGAAAGTTTCCGACGGATTTATATCCGCCGGAAAGTTTTCGACAGTAAATCCACTATTTCTTGTAGTGATACAAATGCTTTTACATTCATTGTAAACCCTAGAACTCTTATGTTGAATGAAATGACTTTTCTCATTTTAGCAAAGTTGAGAGCCAAGATACCTAGAGTGTGGTGAGGGCTAGTTCATGCTTGTGGGAGTGAGGTTCATCTAGAGGATTCTCATTGGTTCTTGAGACGAGAACCATAACTCACTTCCTTGAGGTTAGGAGAGCCTAGGATAGTGTGATCTTATCACTTTTCCAAGAAAAGTGTGGTGATCTTCAATCTCCAACACCATTTCCAACTCCTCCATATTTGCATTTTCTTCCCTTTTCAAGTAAGTGTTCATCTAGAGGATTCTCCATATTTGCCATATTTCTAGATCCTAAACCTTAAAGATCATGTTAGATCTTATCACACCCCCTATACTTTGTTAAGTTTCCACCAGATGAGCCTTCTATGATGTCTAGAAACACAAGTGCCTAATGAATGGGACACTAACAATGAAAGCAGAATCAAAAAACAGAAACTGTCAGGTATTAATGTGGACTCTAAACAACTATTTCATGGTGAATTTGGTGCTTTTAAAATTGGATACTACCTACTGAGGGCTGAGGAAGCGGGTCGAACCATTACCCTAACTTTAATTTAATGTATGTTATGCTTTATTAGTTTAGAGCGTAGGGGTCACATTAAATAGATTATGAGAAAGGTGAGCATTGATAGCACAATTGGGCCATATTGTAGGGGAATTTAATTGATAAATGGCCCCATTTGATGTGTGTTTGCGTGTTTAATTCAATTTAGAACTATTTGATTCAAAATTTGGTTACCAGCCACTTTCTCTATGCTCCTCTACTTATTTGCATGATATATATACCTTATTGGATCCAAAGCAGAATTGGGAAAACATTCCTTATGTATGTGACAACGGGTTTCCTTTCACCTATATGTGTAATTTGAAAATTAAGAAAAGCAAAACAATATTTCACATGTAGCCATTGAAAGCTAGAAATCAGTAACTAATAAAACAGTAACAAGGTGATGAAGATGAAATTCACTTAAATGGAGCCTGTTATATTCACACTATTACAAAAATTATGAAGTTCAGAAAACAAAAATATATAAAATGCAAAACTTATATAGGATATGATAGAGACAAGATATCACTTTCATATCATATGTTTCATGTACAACACCTGATAATAAATAAGATAATATATATTATTCATTTTTAAGTACAAAGATAACATACATTATTTACACTATCTACGAATTAGAGACTGACATATCATCAAAAGGAAATTGGTCAATTGGTAACTACCAATTAGTCAATTAGTAACCAACCACTCCATGTATTGTTATTGGTGGTGATTGTAAATGCTTATACACAATATGTGTATAGAAATTAAACTCAAAAATTAATTAAGTTTCTATTTTTAATAAAAGAAAATTTTATCACTTAAATCAATTCTTTTGAATTTTAGTAGATTTTTAATTTTTAAATTAAACAAAATTACCCTTTTCATAAAATCAAACATTATTTTTTAAATTGAGTTCTAATATTTGTTAATTTTTCAATTTAACATTAAGTTTTGTTTTTGTTTTTCAATATATATTTATTTTTTATTAGATTTCATATTTTTATACTTTAAAAGGGTAAATGAGTAAATTTTTTCTTTTCATATTCCTTGATTTCTAATCCAGCTCAAATTCAAGATAAAATTTTAACTACAAAGATTAGATAGGATAAGTGACGAGATTAAATTATCATATCATGCTGGTTCAACAAACATTAGACCGAAACGAAGTATAATAGACTTATCATATTCTAAGAATTTAATTGATCTCTCAACTTAGATGCCACATGTAGTTCATCCCAACTCAAAATTAAACATTTCTTTCCAACTATTATTTACAGGTCCACCGTTTCTTACCTGCGATTAGAAGGATAATCTATTCATAATATATTTAGCATTATATTTTTGGTTGGTGGCCTTTATTTCGGCCTAACTCTTCAGAAAGCAAATGGGCACACAATTTAAAGTCCAAAGTTGGAAAAAAAAAATCGTTTTTTGGATCTATTCAATTCATGGCAACTTCGACGCATGTTAGACAATAGTGCAGCTGCAAAACCATCCTTTTCCATGACGTTGTCAACAAGAAAAAAACAAAACAATGAAAGAGATTCATGTGATAATAACATATGCATACGATACCGTGATCTAGTTGTGATGCATGTTAACCATTTTTAAAAGATTGTATTGAATGAAATATCAAATATTAGTCAGAGATAGTCAAAAAGTATACTTCACTTTTTCTTTTTTACAAACAACTATATATACCACTTATCTTTGAAAACCTTAATATTTCTGTGTCACTTTTAAAATTTTCAGAAAACATTAAATATTATCTTATTTTATTTTATTTTCCTCATAAAAATTAAAGGGAAAAAGGAGGATTTTTTCACAAGCAAATTATAAATTTTTAAAAATAAATAGTGTTCTAAGTAAAAAAATAAATACTTTTTAATGATTTTCTTAATATTCATACAAAAACCTAAACACACTACCGTACCAACAAGGATTGGTCCAAGCAGTAACTAGGTTTGGATTCCACCTCAAGCCTCAAATTCGAATCTTAGGTGTGACAAACCAGTAGAAACACCACCAATAACACGATAACAAAAAAAACATAAACACACTAGGCAACAATTTCCCAATAAATTCAGTAAAAAAAAACTTCCCAATAAAAAAGTTTATCTTTCTGTTTTTTAAAAAACCAAAAAAAATAAAATAAAGGCTAATTAATTTTTTTTGACAGGAAAAACATAAAGGTTAATTAATTAATTTTTATGTCTTTCTATATAATTAGTAAGTTTGATCGTAATTCATTGTAAGTCCATGTCAAGAACCGGAGAATGCATTGTTTTTGAGTGGTTTTGCTCCTAGTTGAAAGCCTAAACTGCACTATTTTTATAAAATATAAAGATCGACTAAAAGACAATACAATTCTGTAAAAGACAATATAAAGATCATATGTTCCCTGGTTTTATTTAAAGGAGTCTTCAGTTTGTTTGTGTACTATAATTTTTAGCCCCAAGAAAACATAGCATAGCGTTAATTTACCTAATTCTTTACTAGGATTATTTGCTTTTTAGTCAAACTTTCTAGACTTAAAGAGTCTAAATTGTAATCTAATTTTGTTTATCACGCCACAATGTAATTTTATCGACTTTAAAGACAATTATAATTTAGATACCTCTCTACTATATTTATTTTGCTTTTTAGTTCCTACGGTACGGGGAGACATTCATGTTTTAGATGTAGTTTAAGTGTTTTGATCGCACTTCAAAATTATTAAAATTAAAAAATATTGAAATATTTATTTTCAGTTTTTTCCCAATATAACATTACATATTGCCTTATATTAATCTTAATAAAGGCATAATCTTATTGTCTTATATTATTTGAAAGAAAATAATTTTACTAGATCTAAAATTTAACTACATTCTAAATAAACATTTTATTTTATTTTGTATATATGTTCGCTTTAACACTTGGGTACAAATGAAATGACCCGTGCAAAAGCACGGGTATTCTGCTAGTTATAAAATATAAAGATCGACTAAAAGACAATACAATTCTGTATATATGAGATCAAAGTGCACGAAGCACATGTTTTGGTTAACCACGTGTTGGAGTATTTGGCTCTCTAGAAACAGTGTTATCTTTAAAGAAGAGGAGGCGAACGTTGAATCCACGGTAACTCGTATTAAAAGCTTAACTTGGAGTTGGAGTGTTTATAGATTGAGATGTAATTCATCTTTATCAATTTCAATGTGGTGGTCTAATCCACTACAAATCCTAAACAATTTGTAACTTTATTGTTTGGGTTTGAGCACCCCTAGTGCTCCATCAATGATATTTTTGCTTATAAAAAAAAACAATTCTGTATATATGGGCCAAAATCAATTGTTTTAATTTAATAGAAACTAAACATATACTACCTAATTTAAATTTTAAATTAGTTCTAACTTACTATTTACATTTTTTATAAGAAAATTTCTCTCCTTAAATAAAGATATTGCTATAAATAGATCATAAAAATCTTCTTCTAAATATATCACATCAGGGAGAGGACTTAGACAGGGTGACCCACTAAGGTGGCAGTTCTTCTAAAAAAAGAAGAGACTCGTGTGAAGACCTTCATGGTGTTAAGGTGTTGTTAGCCTGTAATTTCGACAGGCTTCATTGAAAATGGTCAACAAGGCCTGACTTATATTTCGACAAAGACCAAATTATTTCGACAGAGAAAATGGTCATGCGCAAGGTAAATTCGACAAGCTTCCGGGGAAGCAAAAGCAAGAGAGAGGAAAATGGACACAAGCTTTCGACAGACAGAAAACAGAGCAGTTATGCGCTGAAGAACTAGCAGTTGGTCGAAGCGTGATGAAGCGGTTCTTGTCGAAAGTAGGAGTAGCAGTTATTAATTTTCAAATTTCTAGGCAGTTACTTAGTTTATTTTTCCCCCTCTTTTCCTTTGTATAAATAGTAGTTTCTGAGAAGAAACAAGGGTCACAAAATCACAATACACAATCCGATTCCTGAAACTCTAACTTCCAAGCCAAAGCGAAAAACGAGTGGAAGAATCATTGTGCGTGATCGTGTACCACTTTTACAATTCAATGCAATTTATTTGTCTTTTCTTTACAATTCACGCACCATTTACTGCTTCTTTTCTTTTCAATTCTGTTAATCATTGCAAATCGTCCCCTTTTCTACATTTTCTGAAACAAAAACTACGCGCAATTCAAAGGCAATTGCTTTGAGATTTTTCTAGTTTGATCTCACAAACCTTCTAATAAAACTAGTGATTGTTTGCTAAAAACACCAGCAAACAAATTGGCACGCCCAGTGGGACCTTGCCTTTGATTTTGTTCATTTTCGTATTTTCTTATTTGTATTCGCTGTTGTATGCACTTAAGAAGTGGTAAAATGGTTCGTTCTAGTACGAATAATGCGTCTAGTTCCAACCTTGTGGTTTCACAAGGGCAAGGAACAACAATGGATTCTGCGAGCATTAGCGTAGGACCATCATCGTCAACAACTGTTCCTTCATTATCAATGACTAATGTTGGTTCAACGCAGTCAGAAATGGCATCTTTGCCTATGTCTTTGCCGTTAAGTGCAGGGCTTCATAGCCCTTACATGGCAATGGGGAACGGTTTAGACCCACGTTTGAATAACGTGCATCTACCCCCATTTCCTTTGGGAATGTATGGCATGCCTACTGGAATGCCACATATTTCGACCTTTTCCCCTACACATGTCTCTTCTGAGAGTGTATTTGGTCGGAATCCCCCAGCATTAACCAATACGTCTTTGTTGGCCTTAAGACAGCAAGTAGACGAGAGTAATCACGATATGGTTAATATGCTTACCCAACAAATTGGTACAGTTTTCAATCCATTGATTCAAAATACCAATAACAGTTACCAAATGTTGGCAAATCAGATGAGTAGGATTGCAGATTTCTTTGGGGCTCCAACGGTTAATAATAGGCAAGTTCCTATTATTGCGGGTAATGCGTCGCCAGTTAACCCCCAAGGAGCAGTTGCAGTCGAAGCGTCCACAATTGTAGGCGAACTACAAGGGGCAGTAAACCACGTCCCTGAAGTAGTTTTGGTAAATAGACACCAGAACGCTGATGAAGTTGTTCGACAAGTGCAACAACACAATGTTGGCGCTGAAAACAATATAGCTACTTTAGTCGAAACTATTTTGGCGCAAAATGGCCTTAACATAGGTTTACAAAGGCCTAACTTCGTATCACCATTATGTGAATACGTATTACAAAATGAGTTATCAAGGGGATGGAAAGTTCCCAAGTTTACTAAGTTTGGTGGTGATACAAATGAGTCCACAGTCGAACACATTGCTCGTTTCTTGACTGAGGCTGGGGACTTAGCACAAAATGAGAATTTGAAGATGAAATATTTTCCAAATTCTCTAACTAAAAATGCTTTCACTTGGTTCACGACCTTACCCCCTGGTTCTATGTTCACATGGGGGCAATTAGAAAAGGCATTCCATGCACAGTTTTACATGGGCCAGTCGAAAATTAGTCTTAAAGAATTGGCTAGTGTTCGGCGCAAAATGCCTGAAACTATTGATGATTACTTAAACAGATTTAGGCTGTTGAAATCTCGTTGCTTCACACAAGTCCCTGAACATGAGCTTGTCGAAATGGCTGCTGGTGGCCTTGATTACTCAATTAGAAAGAAATTAGACACATCTCATTTGAGAGATATGGCTCAATTGGCTGATAGAGTTCGACAAGTTGAAAGGCTTAGAGAAGAAAAATCTAGGTCGAATAGGTATCATAAAAAAGAAAAAGTGGCATATGTCGAAGAAGAATTCGACGTTACATGTGGTAATGTCGAAGAAGAGGAGATAGACGTGGCTGAACTTAAGCCTGGTCCTCCTTATACTTGTAAAGTATTAAGGCCTGCGAATGGGAATAACCCTGTAGAGCCTAAGAATGATAGATTTATGCCTAAGACTTATACTTTTGATGTTACGAAATGTGATGAAATTTTTGATCTTTTAGTAACTGATGGTCAAATATTAGTGCCTAAAGGCCTTAAAGTACCAACTCTTGACCAAAGAAAGAAAAAGGGTTATTGTAAGTTCCATAATTTTTTGGGACATAACACTGACCGTTGTGTGTTTTTCAGGGATATTGTGCAAAAAGCAGTTGACGAAGGAAGACTCAAATTTGCTGATAAGAAAATGAAAGCTCCTATGCAGATTGATGTTGATCCATTGCCTAAGGCTGAAGCTATGTATTCTGAACCTGTCGAAGCTGATGTAGGCATGGTGGATGCTCAAATGGCAGACCCTCCTAAGTATGTCAAGACTACCACCGAAAAATTAAAAGGTTTTCTGTATGCTGAAGGTAAGAAACACGAAGTGACCCTAAAAGAATATGATGGGAAGATACATGCTGTGTATCCAAAGGCTGAGGAAGAATTGATAGATTTCCTCAATCGGTGTAAGTGGAATAACTCTGAAGTTATGCTTTGCCCAAGATGCAGCGCTGTCTTCGACAAAGAAGCAGCCAAAGCTGTCGAAGGTTATCAGGATCAACAACAACGTAAAAGAAAATGGCTTGATAACAGGCCGAAATTTGACTTTGCAAAAGGAGATCTTCCTGGCTATAAGGCTAATGTGTCAACAAAGCTTTCAACAAGCAAACAACAATTTGCTAAGGAGAAGTCCTCAGCGAAAGGGTATTTGAGGCTGTCAACAAATAAATCCTTTGTCCCAAGTGCTAGTGCTCCTGTCGAAGCGTGGGTGCCCAATAATCAACGTGCTAAAGCTGTCAAGCCAGTACGATTGACATTAATCAAGTTCCACGCAGCATAATAGTGGCGAAGAGTGAGGTTCACAAAGCTGAAGTTGCCACAAAGAAGAATGCTGATGTTGCTAGTCATGGGTGTGCAGCAAATAAGGCCAAAGGCAAGGCTGTGGTAACAGAAAAGCCAAGAAGGCCTGCTCTTGAAAGAATATTTCCTCCATTGTCAACAGTGAAAGAAAAGAATGCTGATTTCGACATGGATGAAGACATGGAGTCTGATTTTGATGATTCTGAAGATGATTTTGACGTTGTTTGCAATGTGGTATCAATACTGCCTCTTGAGTACGATGTTATCACAGTACCAAATGATGTTGAAGAGGATTTTACAGAGGATATGGCTCATCACAAGCCAATGTGTTACTATGTGATGAACAATGGTTGTGTCGAAGACCAAATGGCTACCTTCGAGAAGCCAGATATGAGTATGCAAAACCACTTGAGACCCCTGTATGTCCAAGCCAAAGTCAATGGTGTTGGAATTAACAAAGTGTTAGTGGATGGTGGAGCTGCAGTGAATTTAATGCCACATGGTCTTTTGAAGAAGATTGGTAAATTCGACACTGACCTCAGGCCACATAACATTGTCTTAAGCAACTATGAAGGCAAAACTGGCCATTCTTTGGGGGCCATTGAGGTGGACTTAATCGTTGGTTCCATAAAGAGGACTACATTGTTCTTAGTGATAGCCTCTAAAGCGAATTTCAATTTACTCCTTGGTAGAGAGTGGATCCATGGAGTTGGTGCTGTCTCTTCAACTTTGCATCAACGTTTAGTAATGTGGAAGGAAGATGGTTTGGTAGAGTATGTCGAAGCAGATCAGAGCTACTTCCGTGCTGATGTCAACCAAATTACCAAGGAAAATTTTGAGAAACAAATGGCGAAGATTGCGCCATGTTCATCTTCTAATGAGGCATATGTTCCTGCGGATAATGTTCTTGCCTCAGTTCATCTTGACCCAAATTATGGTTTTGTTTGGGAAAGAGAAATAATGGGAGATGATAGTGTCTATCCTGATGGTGTTCTTCGACCAACGGGGTGGAACACTAGTTCTTGAAAGTGTTCTTATGTCAGTGCCCAATGCATGGGACAAAATTACGGCTTATATGGCCGAAAACAAGTTTAAAGCGGCTATGGAGGCCGAAATTATTCAACAAACAATGGCTGTCGAAGCCAGTGAGTTACATGAAGAAAATGGCATAGTCATAGATGAAAGACTTGACTGCATTTATGATGATGATCCATTAGGTTTTGAAAAGGATCCTAGAGATTCGACAAAGCATATGCAAGCTCAAGACCCGTTAGAAGAAGTTGATTTGGGAAATGGCTCAATAAAAAGGCCAACTTATATTAGTGCAAATATTAATGCTTCTCTAAAAACCCAAGTCATCACATTGCTAAGGGAGTTCAAAGACTGCTTTGCTTGGGATTATGACGAAATGCCTGGGTTAAGTCGAGAAGTGGTGGAAATGCAATTACCAATTCGACCAGGGAAGAAACCAGTGAAGCAAGTGCCAAGAAGATTTGCTCCTCAAGTGTTGGCTAAGATCAAAGAGGAAATCGAAAGGCTATTCAGAAACAAATTCATCAGAACTGCCAGGTATGTCGAATGGTTAGCCAATATAGTTCCTGTAATAAAGAAAAATGGGACTCTTAGAGTTTGCATAGACTTTAGGGATTTAAATAATGCAACTCCCAAGGATGAATACGCAATGCCTGTGGCAGAAATGCTAATAGATTCAGCAGCAGGATTTGATTATCTTAGTATGCTCGATGGTTATTCTGGGTATAATCAAATCTTCATTGCTGAAGAGGACGTGTCGAAAACTGCTTTTAGATGTCCAGGGGCATTGGGTGTTTATGAATGGGTAGTAATGCCCTTTGGCTTAAAGAATGCTGGTGCTACATATCAGAGGGCCATGAATTCTATGTTTCATGATTTTATTGATGATTTCATGCAAGTATACATAGATGATGTGGTGGTTAAATCTTCCTCAGAAAGTGGTCATTTAGACCATCTTCGCCGTTCTTTTGAAAGAATGAGGAAATATGGATTGAAAATAAATCCATTAAAATGTGCCTTTTGTGTACGTGCAGGTGATTTCTTGGGTTTTATAGTGCACAAAAAAGGCATTGAAATCAATCAAAATAAGACTAAGGCAATTATGGAAACGAAGGCCCCTTCGACCAAAAAGGAGCTTCAATCGTTGCTGGGAAAAATCAATTTCCTTCGAAGATTTATATCAAATCTAAGTGGCAAAACACAAGTTTTTTCGCCATTGTTAAGACTGAAGAAGGAAGAAGAATTCAAATGGGAACCAATGCATCAAGCAGCCTTCGACGAAATCAAGTCTTATTTGATGAAACCACCAATTTTGTTGCCTGTTATTAAACACAAAGTGCTCAAATTGTATATAGCAGCTTCTGATAGAACAATAGGTAGCATGTTAGCACAAGAGGATGATAGTGGTGTCGAAAGAGCCATTTACCTCAGTAGGGTCTTAATTGATGCCGAAACGAGGTACACTCCTATAGAAAAGTTGTGCCTTTGTTTGTATTTCTCGTGTACAAAGTTAAAGCAATATATAAAACCAGCTGATGTTTCTGTTTATTCGCATTTTGATGTTATTAAGCATATGCTGTCGAAACCAATAATGCATAGCCGAATTGGTAAATGGGCTTTGGCTTTGTCAGAATACAACTTAACTTATCAACCTCTAAAATCAATTAAAGGACAAGTGGTTGCTGATTTTATAGTAGACCATTCTGTTGTCGAAGAAACATTAAGTTTTGTAGACGTATATCCTTGGAGGTTGTACTTTGATGGTTCAAGCCATAAACATGGAGTTGGGATTGGTATTTTAATAATATCTCCTACTAACATTCCAACGAAGTATAAGTTTAAAATTTGAGATGTTTGCTCCAATAATGAAGCTGAGTATGAGGCTTTAATAGTAGGCCTTGAAATTTTACTTGAGCTGGGGGCAAGTCATGTCGAAATAAAAGGTGACTCTGAGTTGGTTGTCAAACAATTGACAAAAGAGTACAAATGCATTAAAGAGCACCTTATCAGATACTTTGTTGTTGCCAATGCTTTGTTAAAAAGATTTGAGTCTGTTCACTTAAAACATTTACCACGAATTGATAATCAAGTGGCAAATGAATTGGCACAAATTGCTTCAGGCTATAAAGTTTCAAAACAAAGCCTGGAAGAGTTAATTGAAATAAAGGATAAGATCATTTCTAATGACTATTCTTCGTCACTATTGTCAACACCAACAACTGGGGGGGCAACAGATACAAACGCAGACTTTGACTTAGCAGAAATTTTTGCTCTTGACAATATGACCAATAATGATTGGCGAAGGCCTATTGTGGAATATTTGCAAAATCCCACAAGAAATACCAATAAAAAGGTAAAATACAGAGCTTTGAGCTATGTGTTAATTGGAAACGAATTGTTTAAAAAGACTCCTGAAGGAGTACTATTAAAATGTCTTAGTGAAAATGAGGCATATTTAGCAGTTTCTGATACACATAGTGGAGCATGTGGTTCACACCAAGTAGGCCACAAAATGAAGTGGTTATTATTTCGACAAGGAATGTATTGGCCAACTATGCTGAAAGATTGCATAGAATTTGCTAAGGGATGCCAAGAGTGTCAAAAGCATGCTGGGATACAACATGTACCTGCAAATGAATTGCATGCCATAGTCAAACCTTGGCCATTTAGAGGTTGGGCTCTAGATGTGATTGGAGAGATAAAGCCAACTTCGTCGAAGGGCCATAGATATATCCTTGTGGGAATTGATTACTTCACCAAATGGGTTGAAGCTATACCTTTAGCCAATGTTGATCAAGAAGCAGTGATAAGGTTTATTCAAAATCATATCATTTATAGGTTTGGAATTCCAGAAACCATTACTACAGATCAGGGATCAGTTTTCACTGTGTTTGCTGGTGTTTTTAGCAAACAATCACTAGTTTTATTAGAAGGTTTGTGAGATAAAACTAGAAAAATCTCAAAGCAATTGCCTTCGAATTGCTCATAGTTTTTGTTTCAGAAAATGTAGAAAAGGGGACGATTTGCAATGATTAACAGAATTGAAAAGAAAAGAAGCAGTAAATGGTGCAGGAATTGTAAAGAAAAGACAAATAAATTGCATTGAATCATAAAAGTGGTACACGATCACGTACAGCGATTCTTCAACTCGTTTTTCGCTCTGGCTTGGAAGTTAGAGTTTCAGGAATCGGGTTGTGTATTGTGATTTGCGACCTCTGTTTCTTCTCAGAAACAGTTATTTAAACAAAGGAAAAGAGGGGGAAAAACTGAACTAAGTAACTGCCTAGAAATTTGAAAATTAATAACTGCTACTCCTACTTTCGACCAGAACCGCTCTATCACGCTTCAACCAACTGCTAGTCTTCAGCGCATAACTGCTCTGTTTTCTGTCTGTCGAAAGCTTGTGTCTATTTTCCTCTCTCTTGCTTTTGCTTCCCCGGAAGCTTGTCGAGTTTACCTTGCGCATGACCATTTTCTCTGTCGAAATAATTTGGTCTTCGTCGAAATATAAGTCAGGCCTTGTTGACCATTTTCAATGAAGCCTGTCGAAATTACAGGCTAACAAATTGCCCCCCAAAAATGTCTTTTTCGACTGAACTTGAGGAGGAAGAAGAGAAAGACATTTTTGAATTCACCATCGAAATAACTTTGCACTTGAGTAAAATAGCTGTATACCTAATGTCACCACTGTTAAGTGTTGTTGACGTTACTCCTATATTGGTGTATTACGTGGCCTTCAACGTTCTGCTTATAATTCTGACAATGCTCATATGGCAATCACAACTTCTTTTGAATGCCACGTACTTACGCTTTCTTTATCTTTATTCTAGCGTTATTTTAACTTCTTGCAACGTTGGCTTATACTTTTTCAAGTATTTACCATTTATACGCAAAATTCTTTCATCAGCGCCAATCTCTTCGACCTCATATGCGCCGTTTGAATAAACTTGTAAAATTTTAAATGGTCCTTCCCAACTTGGGGACCATTTACCAAAGACTCTATCTTTTTTATCCATAGGCAATAGGACCTTCCACACTAGATCACCTGAATTAAAGGCTTTAAACTTAACCTTTTTGTTATAAGTTTTAGCTACCCTCTCTTTCTGTCGAATAAGCATATCTAAAGCTAATAACCTTTCTTCGTCTAAATCAACCAATTCATCAAGCATCATATTCCAATAATAATCAGAGGGAATCTCCCACTGTCTTTGAATTCTTGTTGATTGTAGACAAATTTCAACAGGCAACACTGCATCGTGTCCAAATGTTAGCCTATAAGGAGTAGTGTTGATAGATTCTTTGGGTGAATTTCGACAAGCCCATAATGCTTGATCAAGGGTATTATGCCAATTTTTGGGTTTCTGCCCAACATGCTTTTTAATCAAATTAATAATAACTTTATTGGCAGCTTCTACTTGTCCATTGGCTTGCGCATAATATGGTGTCGAAGCTAATAACTTAAAACCAATTTCAGAAGCAAACTCTACTATTTTTCTACCAGTGAAAACTGATCCCTGATCTGTAGTAATGGTTTCTGGAATTCCAAACCTATAAATGATATGATTTTGAATAAACCTTATCACTGCTTCTTGATCAACATTGGCTAAAGGTATAGCTTCAACCCATTTGGTGAAGTAATCAATTCCCACAAGGATATATCTATGGCCCTTCGATGAAGTTGGCTTTATCTCTCCAATCACATCTAGAGCCCAACCTCTAAATGGCCAAGGTTTGACTATGGCATGCAATTCATTTGCAGGTACATGTTGTATCCCAGCATGCTTTTGACACTCTTGACATCCCTTAGCAAATTCTATGCAATCTTTCAGCATAGTTGGCCAATACATTCCTTGTCGAAATAATAACCACTTCATTTGGTGGCCTACTTGGTGTGAACCACATGCTCCACTATGTGTATCAGAAACTGCTAAATATGCCTCATTTTCACTAAGACATTTTAATAGCACTCCTTCAGGAGTCTTTTTAAACAATTCGTTTCCAATTATCACATAGCTCAAAGCTCTGTATTTTACCTTTTTATTGGTATTTCTTGTGGAATTTTGCAAATATTCCGCAATAGGCCTTCGCCAATCATTATTGGTCATATTGTTAAGAGCAAAAATTTCTGCTAAGTCAAAGTCACCAAAAAATTGACGTTTTTCGACAACGACTAGTTCCTCGTTTTTCGACACTGGTAGAAAAATGGTAGAGTTTGCTTCTGAAATTGGTTTTAAGTTATTAGCTTCGACACCATATTATGCGCAAGCCAATGGTCAAGTAGAAGCTGCCAATAAAGTTATTATTAATTTGATTAAAAAGCATGTTGGGCAGAAACCCAAAAATTGGCATAATACCCTTGATCAAGCATTATGGGCTTGTCGAAATTCACCCAAAGAATCTATCAACACTACTCCTTATAGGCTAACATTTGGACACGATGCAGTGTTGCCTGTTGAAATTTGTCTACAATCAACAAGAATTCAAAGACAGTGGGAGATTCCCTCTGATTATTATTGGAACATGATGCTTGATGAATTGGTTGATTTAGACGAGGAAAGGTTATTAGCTTTAGATATGCTTATTCGACAGAAAGAGAGGGTAGCAATAACTTATAACAAAAAGGTTAAGTTTAAAGCCTTTGATTCAGGTGATCTAGTGTGGAAGGTCCTATTGCCTATGGATAAAAAAGATAGAGTCTTTGGTAAATGGTCCCCAAGTTGGGAAGGACCATTTAAAATTTTACAAGTTTATTCAAACGGCGCATATGAGGTCAAAGAGATTGGCGCTGATGAAAGAATTTTGCGTATAAATGGCAAATACTTGAAAAAGTATAAGCCAACGTTGCAAGAAGTTAAAATAACGCTAGAATAAAGATAAAGAAAGCGTAAGTACGTGGCATTCAAAAGAAGTTGTGATTGCCATATGAGCATTGTCAGAATTATAAGGAGAACGTTGAAGGCCACGTAATACACCAATATAGGAGTAACGTCAACAGCACTTAACAGTGGTGACATCAGGTATACAGCTATTTTATTCAAGTGCAAAGTCTATTTCGATGGTGAATTCAAAAATGTTCTTTCTCTTCCTCCTCCTCAAGTTCAGTCGAAAAAGACATTTTTGGGGGGCAATTTGTTAGCCTGTAATTTCGATAGGCTTCATTGAAAATGGTCAACAAGGCCTGACTTATATTTCGACAAAGACCAAATTATTTCGACAGAGAAAATGGTCATGCGCAAGGTAAATTCGACAAGCTTCCGGGGAAGCAAAAGCAAGAGAGAGGAAAATGGACACAAGCTTTCGACAGACAGAAAACAGAGCAGTTATGCGCTGAAGAACTAGCAGTTGGTCGAAGCGTGATGAAGCGGTTCTTGTCGAAAGTAGGAGTAGCAGTTATTAATTTTCAAATTTCTAGGCAGTTACTTAGTTCAGTTTTTCCCCCTCTTTTCCTTTGTATAAATAGTAGTTTCTGAGAAGAAACAAGGCTCACAAAATCACAATACACAATCCGATTCCTGAAACTCTAACTTCCAAGCCAGAGCGAAAAACGAGTGGAAGAATCATTGTGCGTGATCGTGTACCACTTTTACAATTCAATGCAATTTATTTGTCTTTTCTTTACAATTCACGCATCATTTACTGCTTCTTTTCTTTTCAATTCTGTTAATCATTGCAAATCGTCCCCTTTTCTACATTTTCTGAAACAAAAACTACGCGCAATTCAAAGGCAATTGCTTTGAGATTTTTCTAGTTTGATCTCACAAACCTTCTAATAAAACTAGTGATTGTTTGCTAAAAACACCAGCAAACAGGTGTATAAAGGGGGACCAACTCTCACACACCTCCTTTTTGCTGATGATTATTTCCTTTTTTCAAGGGGGGCCAACTCTTACACACCTATGAGAGGGCTTCATAACAAGCCATTAACAGGCAGAAGTCGGAGATCTTCTTCAGCATAGACACAACCCAAGGCCACAAAGATGAGGTTACAAACATTCTAGGAGTAACTGAATGCCTAGGCACATGGAAGTACTCAGGCCTCCCATCTATGATTGGGAGAAACAAGAAGTCGATGTTTGAGTATCTCGAGTCAGGATTCGGAAGAGCGTTCAACATTGGTTGGGGAAGCATTTGTCAAAAGCAAGCAAAGAGGTTTTGGTGAAGTTGGTTGCTCAGGCCATTCCAACTTACTGCATGAGCACATTTATGCTCCCAACTACCTTTGGTGAAAAGTTGGAGAGGATAATCAACTCTTTTTGGTGGAGCTCAAACTGTGGAGCTCGACGTGGAATTAATTGGTTGAGTTGGGACAAGCTCACAATTAGGAAACACTATGGAAGTATGGGATTCAGACACTTTCACAACTTCAATTTGGCAATGTGAGGGAAGCAAGCATGGAACATTGCAACACACACAAATACTATAGCTGTCTTAGTTTTCAAAGGTAAATATTTTCCCAATACTGATTTAATGGAGGCTCGCTTGGGCCACAACCCCAGTTATGTTTGGAGAGTAGATATTTGTGTGGTATGATCCTTGGTTAAAAGGAAGAAATGACAGCTTTGTTAGATCACCAATTGTCGTAGGCACTAAGCACTTGAAAGTGAAGGAACTGTGGGACATAACAACTAAAGAGTGGAATGTAGTCTTGGTTGATCAGCTATTTAACACTCAGGAAGTTACTTTAATCAAATCTATGCCTCAGTTTAATATTCAGGAGGAGGACAAGCTCCCTTGTTGGAGAAGCGGGAACGACATTTTTTCAGTGAGGTCTACATATTATGCTATCATGGAAGACTTCATTGACAATTTAAATCTGCGAATTGAAGGGGCTTGGATGAGTTTATGGAAGATTAAAATTCCTCAAAAAATTAAGCTACTGTTGTGGCGTGCAACTAGAGGTATTTTTCAAAGTTGAAGAAAGTTACTGCGGAGAAATGTTATGTGTGAAAATCATTGTCCAATGTGTGAAAGGAACCCTGAAAATGAATGACATTCTTTCTTTGCGTGTACACAAGCAGAACGTGTTTGCGCTGCTTCATGAGATCAGGTACGCAATGGCAACAGCAAAAAGTTTTCGTGAATGTTTATTTAACCTTTCTGCAATCATTGGATGAAGCAAATGAGATGACATTTGGATGATGTTTTGGACACTATGGAGAGGTGAGAATGAAAAGGTTTGGGAAGGACCGCTGCAACCCGTATCCTTTCAACAAGGCACTAGAATACCTGCAGGAGTGGAGTATGGCTCGGTCTAGACCAGTTGTTGCAGAAAATCAAGGTGATCAGTAGCAGGTATTGGAGCATCAATGGCAGAAACCAAATAAGGTGACCTACAAATTCAATGTTGACGCACACTTTTCAACACAAACAACATGTATGGGATTGGCATGTGCATCCGAACACATACATGGAGCTTCTATAAAGACAATGTGGCTTAAAGGTTTTCCAATACCCCCCAAGAAGCTGAGGCAATGAGACTTTGACACGCTTTACTTAGGTTGGTTGAGATGGGGCTGACACCGATTTCCATAGAACTAAACTGCTTACCATTGTAAATGGAGGCACTACCAATACAAAGTTTGGTGTGTTGATTTCCTATTGTAATTTTTTTTTTATCTCATATCAAAACTTTTAGGTTAGCTATGTTAGGAGACAAGCAAATCTTGCAGTTCACACTCTTGCAAGGCCCTCAAAATTAGATGTTAGTTCGAAAGTTTTTGATTTGATTCAAACATTTCTTAAGACTATTTTTTTTTTGACGGAATTTATTAAAACTATTATTCATAATGAAATGATGAGTTTGTTCTGGTAAAAAAAGAAATAGAAAGGAATTTTAACTTTTAAATTTATACTTGTCAAAAAAAAACTTTTAAATTTATAGATATTAAAGGGAAATATAGAAAAGTATATTAGAAACCTGAAAAAACAGTTTTGCTTTTGTAAAAAAAAAAGTCTGGGTAGACCATTTTCTTTATATGTAATTAAAGATTTGGAAATATTTTTTTACAATTTGAAAAAAAAAAGCTATTATAAGCTAGATCTTGTGGGAAGATATAAAAACTTGCAAAGAAAAATCAAGCATACTATCAACTTTGTCTTACTTACTTTTTTATTAATTAATTAATTAATTGCAGCTAAATTCATTGGGATGGATAGTAAATTTTCAAAATTAACATACGATATGTAAAGGGAATAATGGGTTGATTGAGAATCAAATTTGGTGCCATATTTTTATTAAATTTTGTTTTATTTTTTAAATTTGTATTTGGGAGTAGATAATTTTTTTAAGGGTTCTTTGACACTGCTTTGTTGTCTAGGAGAAATGAGTCCTAAATAATCCAGAGTTCGGTTGGGATAATTCCAATTTATTTTATCATCACGGGATCGAATCCGTACTAGCCGAGTCCGCCCAGTGCATTATCAAAGATAGATAAATATAATATAAAATAGAATAGTTTTGTCAAAAAGAGTATAATAAAGGCTTAAATATTTGATCCCCTGCAAATATCTCAATTTTTCATTTACCCCTTGTAAAAAAAAGTTTTAAAATCAACCTTGCAAATAATAAGTGTTTCTAGTTATCCCCTGCAGGGGGGTAACTGTAAACTTTTTATATTTTGCGGGGGGTAACCGTACATGGTTTATACCCATTATACACTACATAATCTAATAGAGGGGGTGACCGAAAACTGTTTATATTTACAGGGGTAAGCGTAAACTTTTTTTTTATAGGAGGTAAATGGAAAATGGGTATATTTGGGGGATCAAATATTTAAACCTATAATAAAATAATAAAAATATAAACGTAAGAAAAGATAGAGGAATTGTGAGGCATGAAAAATTGTCTTCTTTGTTACAAAAAAGGGAGAGTCAGCTTGTGTTGTCTACCATCCGAATTTGCAACGACCACGCTTTTCGGGTCTCAATTCTACACTTATTCTCCACTAACAACAACCATTCTTCTTCTTCTTCCTCACTTCTTCTTCTTCTCTGCATTCTTCTCTCTCTCTTGCGTTCTTCACGATCTATATTGGTAAGTCCATTTTCCTTTTCTTTTGTTTTTCTCAAGCTTTCTTCCTTCTGGATTTTGGTTATTTTACGTTAAGATTCTGTTTTTCTGCTCTACAAACAAAGGCCCATTGGAGAATTTTACGAGTAAAAGTTTTGATTTTGTATTTTTAAAAATAGGTTACAAAATTACTGATTGGATTGGGATTGAATTTAATGCGCATTTTGTGTGATTTCACACAAAGTATTGTGAATTGTTAGTTTAATTAATTAGATTAATTGATGATTACTATTACTATTATGCTAAGTGTCAATCAATAGCTTTAAGTAATACAATAATGAGTGTTACTGTCAATGATTTTGGTGATCAATTGCTGCCATTTCTTCTTCTTCAATTCTTGCCTTGAAAGATTTTGGTTTATCTTTTTCGTTGAAAACAAATGCCTTAATTTTACAGCTAGAGATGTTTGGCATTCAGCTACTGTAAAATTGGATAAGGATTATCTGTTTGTTTGGCCTCTTTGTGAGGGGGTTTAAAACTTTACATAAAAAGTTGCCACATCAAAGACTGTGATGGTGTCATTTGTCTTGTATTCTTCTACAGATTGGAGTCTTGTTATGTTTGTTTAGGAGGATATCTGATTGCTTATGCATGCCTTTGTTACTAACCCTTCATCATACCCAATACCCATAAAATTAAGAAAGAAAGAAAGAAAGAGTTTTGGGTAAGAGCCTATTCATAAATTGTGTACCTTTGTTGAACTAGTCTAGATTTTCTAATAAGAATTTTGTGTCATGATATGCAAATATTAAGAGATAATCTATGAGGCTGTATATGTATAACCAACAAGAATTTGTTAGTTTTAGATTTCTTGTAAATAATGTGTGCTATCACCATGATCTAGGTTATGTCTCTCCCTCTGCTGCATCTTTTAGGAGCCTGCTTTTATTGTAAAAAATACACACAGATACTTTCATCTATTGATTAACTGACGTAATTGATCTTGTTATCATGATTTGTTACTAATTTGTTTTAGTATTGCCATTTCTTTATTTGTTGAGCTGATCGCTGCTACTTCTGTATGTCGTGTAGGTTCCATAATTTATTGAATGAGCACTTGTCAGTTGTTAGAGCACTATTTAGCATGAGTTGAGCCCCTCCACAATCTAGAAATTTTTCACTGAAGTTTTCTTTAAGATAAAAGGGATATTTTCTAGCGGATGCGATTTATATGTCAAATTTATCTTTTAAAGATATATACCAGTGGTGTTGATAATTTTGAGAATGGATTTCTTAGACCAGGGGAGAAGCATGCTTAGTCCTGAAAGTGAACTTAAAATAAGTTTTGGCTATCAATGCAATAGCGACAGAGGTATCCCTTGCAAGGGTCCCAATGGCTGCAAATTCCTTCCTGAAATCCGCAGAACAAGCAGCTTCTCTTGCTTTTCCGGTGCTGCTTTAAGTGCAAATGCCACACTAGCCAACACAAACATCTGCAATGGTGTGATAGGAGAAGAAATCCTTCCAAGTTTGGACTCTCCTAATTCATTTCGGAAGGTACCCTCTTCGCCAAGTCTTACAAAGTTGGAGGTGCTATCATCTTCTCTCCCTAGTAGTTTGTCAAACCTGAGTTGCAGCCCATCCACTCCAAGTAATATGTTTGATGATGACCCTTTTTCATTGAAATCCATGAGTGCTCCTTCTACTTTTCTTGGGGCTATGGAAGTACAAGTAGCAGGTGGAGCTGCTGGTGAAGATAGAGTTCAAGCAGTATGTTCTGAAGAAAATGGGTGGCTCTTTTGTGCAATTTATGATGGCTTTAATGGGAGAGATGCAGCAGACTTTCTGGCCGGTACCCTTTATGACTCTTTCGTGTCGTATTTTAACACGTTACATTGGGATTTCGAATCAGATTCCATCAAAGCTTCTAACAATGAGGGCCTGGATGATAGTCTTGTTCTTCGCGAGTATCAATCTCAATCAATATTTCAGGGAGACAAAAGTTCTAGTAGTCCTGGGTGTTTTACCAATAGTGTTCCACCTACGAAGTCAGAAAAATCATTTTCACATGTGGTACTCGATAGCCTCCAGCACGTTCTTAGTCAGGCTGAGAATGATTTCTTGTACATGGTTGAGCAGGAAATGGATGAACGACCAGATTTAGTTTCTATTGGATCGTGTGTTTTACTTGTGCTTCTTTACGGGAATGATTTGTATACACTTAATCTAGGCGACAGCAGGGCAGTATTGGCAACACGCTGTACGGATGACGGAAGGAATGGGAATGAGAGATTGAAAGCTATTCAGCTTACAGATAGTCACACCGTTGACAATGAAGCTGAAAGAGCTCAACTTCTTGCCAGTCATCCTGATGATCCTAAGACCATTGTATCAGGGAGAGTGAAAGGAAAACTGAAGGTTACGCGTGCACTTGGAGTTGGCTACTTGAAGAAGGTTGGTATTCTTTATCTAAATTTTAGCCACAATAAGTTTCCAATCATCGCAAAGAGTGAATTATTTTTCATGCCAAACAAATGAGCTTGATTTTCTTTTTTCTTTCCCATGCAGAAAAATCTGAATAATGCATTGATGGGAATCCTTCGAGTTAGTGATCTTAAAAGCCCGCCATACGTTTCAGCTGAACCATCACTGAATGGGCATAAAATCTCTACTACTGATCAATTTGTTATAGTTGCGAGTGATGGTTTATTTGACTTCTTCAGCAATGATGAAGCAGTAAAGCTTGTGGAGTCTTATATCTTGAGCAATCCTTTTGGTGATCCAGCTAAATTCCTCATTGAGGAACTAGTAGTAAGAGCAGCTAATTCTGCAGGTGGTTTTTCAAGATAGCTAAATTTAATTATAAATGTTTATGTTTTGTTAAATGTTTACTAAATGATTCTGTTACAGGTTTCAGCATGCAAGAGTTGATGAGTATTCCGGCTGGGAGGAGGAGGAAGTACCATGATGATGTCACTGTTATTGTGATCATTCTTGGGATGAATCAACGGACTTCAAAGGCATCAATATGCATCTAAACAGTGGCCAAAGAAAATTTGCATATGATGCTTTTCAACGGGCACCTTGATCAGGTAGTATTTCCTAGGTGGTAGTATTTCCTAGGAAGTTATGATATTCAAAGATTGTACATATTGACAATTTTGAACTTAGAATCATTAGTTCCTTTGTAATCCATAAATTTGTTGTAATGCCGCCATTTTTTTGAACATAAGAATTGTAGAAGCTAGTAAATATAATGTTAAAATCTAAATTTTGAGAATATTTTTTTAAAAAAATAGTTATATTTAAAAAAATTCATAGAATAATATTTTCAAATTAATTTTGAAAGAATTTTCTATAATGATTTGTTTGAAATTTAAATGCTAAAAGAAAATAAGAGAAAATGAATATGGTGGAAATAAATAGATAAAAGTAGATGTCTTTGTTGTTTGGATTTGGACCATAAAAACTCGTAGACCCACCAAAACACCTACCTACCTAAAGGACTGAAGGACTATGTTTACAATGTTTGATTCTATATCACCCTCAATCCTGCCTATATACCTTTATTGACCAAATTGACTCCACTTATGAACCCCATTTCTTTCATTAAGTTGATCAAATGTAGATGTGTTTACACTTTGAAATCTATCAACACTCCTTATTCCTCTACCATCCAACGAGTATTGTCTTGAATGTTAAGCACAAAATACCATAGTGAAATCAATTTGAACTTCAAGGTTAAGCACAAACTTGAAGTTGGCACAATTGATCATTTCAAGGCACACTTAGTTGGCAAAGGATATACCTAGCAAGCTTAGATAGATTTTTTTGCTCATTTTCTCTAGTAGTATAGCTCACTTATTTTAATGTTTTGAAGTTCAAATTGATTTCACTATGGTATTTTGTGACAATCAATTAATTATGCATCTTGCCACGAACTCAAGTCATCATGCAAAATTCAAGCACATTTATATTGACTACAATTTGATTAGAGAGCTAGTTCAATCTCTGTTTATCAACTTAATTCAAGTTCAGAGCCAGAATTAGCTTGCAGATATCTTCACAAAAGCATTACCATTGCTGCTATTTTCAAAGTTTATGTGCAAATTGAGACTATGGGATATTTATTCTCTCTATCAATGTTTTTAAAATCAAATCAGAGATCAAATCAACAAAACCTCCCATTGGTTCATTTTGAGTAAATAAAAAACTAAAAAAAAACCCACAAATGAATCAATTTGTTTTGGTCATTATCATTTTGAAGAGCTCAAATGGAAACTGGTTAGACCGGTGATTGGTTCAACCTTAAATTGAACTGTAGTTTGGTTGAACCGTCCGAAACGAAGTTGAACCGGCAATTAGACTAGGTTGATGGCAAAGATGGGGTCGAAAGGAGGGTGCAACCTTCGGACCATATTAGATTTGCCCCTTAATATCTAACATATATACATACATTTTTCACATGCCAATTTAACTAAAATTTTAACTCAACTTTAAGTAATTCTGTCAAAGGTGCCACATTTAGGCCATGATTTACAAACTGATCCAGAACCAAACATGGCTAAAACCAGATTAACATTTCAGTTGTGACAAGTCTCAAGTGCAAAAACATCCCTTACAAGACCAAAAAGATCATGCGACTCATTTCCCTTTGTCACAAACATTATAATTTCAAAACTACCTAAGACCATAAAAACAAAAAAACAAAAGTGCAACATTCTCTTAACAGTCCTCACATAATAGAACATCCATTAGCATTTTCATCACTAAAGATCTCAAAAGAAACCAACGGTGCTGATTGAAATTGATTAGTACCATATTGATCAATGCCATTACCAGCACACATGTAGGGTGAAGATGAAACATAATAAGAAGGTCCACCAACACTTCCCATAGGATATGATCTATTGTAAGCTGCAACATAAACCATTGGATGGTAACCAGTTTCTGAGTACGAGAATGATTGCTGACGTGTAGGGCTGAGATTCACTTGCTGCCCCAAACACTGTCCATGATTCTGAAACTGGAATCCAGGGTGTGCAGGTCCACTCTTAGATTCTGAAGTTGAACTCAAACCATTGATGCTTCCATTGCCACCACTACCACCCTGATCTTTCTTTTTCTTCTTCTTATCACCTGAACCCCCTCCACCACTTGAACCCTCCGGTGAAACATGGTTGCAGGCGGGAGACTTTCCCGGCATGTCGCCGGCGGCGGTTTTTGACTTGCTGTTCTGGTTTTTGCTTTCACATTTGGCAACATTTTCAGTTCCCTTGCTCTGCAAGCTTTGTGTTTCTTTTTGTTCATTCTTCTTCTTTGCGTTGCCGGAGCTTTTTCCCTTCCCGTCGGGTTTCTCCGGCCAAATCTCAGCGTATTTCCCGGCTTTGATTAGTTTCCTCAAAAGGGTCTCAACAGTAACATTTCCAGTGACAGTTACTTTCTGCTGATTTGGGTCGATTGTAGTAGTGAAAACACCTGAAAAGTTTAAGAATTTCTTGTATATAATATATCCATGCATGGTAAAAAATAAAGGGTACCCAAAAAAATTGAATTTTGAAGCGAGTTTCAACTTCTAGTTCTACTATTTCTAGCATTTGTTTAAAGCTTTGAAGTAGTAGTACAGTACCGTCAATGCTCTTGAGAACTTTCTTTACTTTCCTCTTGCAACCTTCACAGTGGATAGAAACTTTCAAGAACCATGTCTGAAAAGAACAAGAGAGAAAGATAAGGTGAAAGATATAAAATATCTAACTTGTGAAAGATATACTACTACCTACCTGATATTTCAAAGGTTCTGAAGCAGGTTTTGCATCCATTTTAGAGAGAGAGGGAGGGAGAGGAAGAGATGTTGAACGGAAGGGAAGGGAGTGAAGAGTTGAAAGGAGAGGAAAAAAGGAGGGAGTGTGGGGGTTAAAGAATGAAGAAGGGAAAATGACAAGAATGTACTTGTGGGTATGCACTCTGTGGGGGAGGCAAGGATGGAATGGATGGCTATCAAAGTAGTATAATGTGACAATGACAGAAGGACATGCTGCTCATCCATTATTTTGCCGTTCAAACATATACTACATGATAATACTCTAACTAGCCTCTTACAACTTTTATTTAATCAAACAAGTGTGTAAAACATAGGTAAATCTTAATTTATAAAGAAGTAGGAGACTCAAACACACTAAATAGTGGTTTTTTCTTTATTTTCCACAAACACTTGTGTATTTTGATAATTGTATTTTCTAGTTCTTTATCTATTTGCTCCTTTTGTTTTGTCTCTTATAGATAGATTCTTATAGATAGATGTACTAGTCTTTTGTTTCATTTGCAAGATATTAGTCTTTTTTCTCCTTTTGTTTGTCTCTTATAGATGTACTAGTCTTTTGTTTTACCCCGTCTATGATGAGATTTGTTAATCGAAAGAAATAGATTCTCTATCTTGATGGCGGGAAAAAGTATCTGTCTTTAGGTGATTTGGGCAAAAAAAATGAAAGACAATGTAGGAAAATATTGAGGGAAAAGATAAGAGAGATAGAGACAACAATATGTGCATTTTCCCGCCTTTAAGGTAAGTATTCATATTTAATTAACACTTTTATCATATTTATTCAAAAATGATTGTATTCCTTGGTCAATTGAGTGTGAGAATGGGCCGATCGGACCGGACCAACCGAGAAATTGTGGAATGGGCTCGAATCATGTATTGGACTGGTGATGCAATCAGACTGGTGCAACTCAGATTACACCGACCAATTTTCAATTAAATCAATGAATTGGACCAGATGGTTTGTTGAAAACCATGAAAATTTTGTAAATTGCAATTTAAAAGTTACATTTGTAGGGTTTGAACCCACAAGCTTAATGTGTCTTTTCGTCATCATCGCACTGCGCAATCACACTATGTATCTTGCGCAAATGTTATTTATATAATTTAATGTAAAACAAACACACACACACACAAACTTAATAGACATTAAATCATGCGATTCAATTAGTGGCCCTCTAGTTCGACCAGTGACTTATTAAACCCAATACCTTAATTGAGTCGATGACTAGTTCAAATATGAAGTTTAGAAATTGAATTTAAAATTTGTACATCGTGAGCAGTGACACTCCAGGCCATGGTTCAAGCACTTGAAGTTAGATGAAATTGTGGTCGGATAGCTTAAATAACTAAATTGAAGACAATTTCTAACCATAGTTTGACGGATTGAACCATTCAGTTGTTAAACACGGCATGATGATTCATAATCTGATCAATTATGGACCAAGAATAGTCGCGGTCCAGCACCTCAAAATAACATTCTTTTTTTTATCATTTATCATTTAAAATTGTTGAAAGAAGGCTATTTCCTTGAACAAACAAACACATGGGACCAAAATTTCCGGCTTTGACTATTTGAGTTTGACTACCCTCCCTATTTTCTAAACCATTTTTTTCTGTTTTTACAAAGAAAAAAAGACACATCTAAAAGAAAATATAATTCATAGTCTTTTCCTACACATGTTAATCAAGTTTACATTAAAAGAAACATCCTCTAACCAGGGATGTAGTTGAGCAGTTAGGGCTCATCCTCCCTTAACTCCTTAACTAAGTGTTGAGGGTTCGATCATCGTCTTGGATACGGAGCAGCTTTAAATCTCTGGGCTAACTCTCCTACCCTTCGAAATGTCTCCAATACAACGAGGGGATTAGTCACTGCGTTCGGTAGTAAATACCCTAGTCTCGACCAAAAAGAAACATCCTCCGTTCTATACACAAAACTATTTTGCTTAATTTGACATTTTCAAATAGTAAATTACTATTTAATAAAGAATTGTGAATTAGTCCTTTTTACCCTGTTTGTTTTCTAGGAGGCGTGAGATTGTAAATAATGTAAAACAGAGTAAAAGTGCAAAAAATGCGGGTAAAGAGGAAGTAAATATATGCCCTACATAACAATTAAGCAAAATTAAAAGGGCCCCTTGATTGCTTCAGTTCTGGTTTGAACAAAAATCAATCAACTTTACCCTATTTAATTTACTGCCAAGAAAAGAAATGACTAGTCTATGGTTGTGAAGTAATAATCCACACATAAAGGGCAGTGACTGCAGCGAAATCTAGAGTAGAAAATGTCATATCTACAAGATGACCAAATTTAAACATAACCCCTTGAAGTTGAACATTGGTTAAAGTGTTCTATCTTCTTCTCCAGTGTTTGTGTGCCACATCAAAAGCTAGAGGAAAATCTGCACGTCATGTACTTTCACCTGAGAATGACATTTGAACCTAGCCTTCAAGTATAAGCAATGCATTTTATGATTTTAATACACTTCTGGTGAGTGAGAGTTGACACTCTAGCCAATACTCTCTCAAGTCTCCTTTTATTTGACAAGTCAAAAGAATTTATCTAAGTTTAATTGTCATTTCACAATATTAATCAACTGCCTAATTATTTTTTCAATTTTTTTTATTACATAAAGTTTAGGCGAGTTGGGGTCTCAGGGGTCACCAGGGTTAGAGAATGTCTTAAGTTTCTTTGAACGCTCACAGAGGTATTTACATATTACCCACCAACAATCTGGTTTCTTTAACTAAGTTTCTGATTTGCGCCTTCTTCTCCCCAAAATACAACAAAAACTAACGCGTTACACCCTCCTAAATGCCGGATCCTTTGGTTAAATTCAACTTAAGGTATTTGGTTGTTTTGATTAAATGCATTACAGTAATTTGCTTTATCTCAAAACATTTTTCTTTCATAAAAAAACATTAGATCAGTTTGTTTAGCCTATTAAAACACAAATTGAGATGTTTATGAATCGGTTATTTGGTCATTAGATATCAAGTTCATATTCGAGTGATTTAAAACAATTGAACTACAACTCTGAGTTCAAGTCAACAACCAATTCCATATGTAACTTTTGTTGTGACCATGAGAATGAGGAATGCATCCATCAATGCTTAACTCATGAGTAATTATAATAGTATAAGAATAAACTTCATACTATAAGCGAAACTAATCCCAGCTTATCCAACTCACAAGAATTTCTCCAAAAGTCAAATAGTACAATGGCAGCAGAGCTTGAATTTGAAACTTTGGTGAAAATTAGAGAGAATGGACAACGACCAGACAGAGAGGCACTAGGCCCTAATAAACAACATTTCTAGTCCAAAACCGCGCCTTTCCAAAGCATGGTATGATATGAGGTAAGCTTGTTAAGATCTTCAAATGCAGTAATATGTTGGTAGGTATACTGAATAAATATATTACTAGCTCCGTCCTATTTTATATATAGTTTAAGGTTGTTGCACACATATTACTTTCAAAAAAAAATTGTTGTACACATATTAAGAAAAATGATTAGTATTCTAGATTTTATAAAAAGTGTGTCTAAATTACTATTTAACCATTTATCTCTATATATAGATAAACGTGAATCATTTATAGTTGTAATGATTAATAAGGGCAATAGTGGAAAAACATGTTAGATGCTTTCTTAAAAATGTAAAACAATAAATAATTTGGTACAAATTCATTTTGCTAAAACAACTTATAAAGTGGAACGGAGGTAGTACCAACCATCAAGATTATTCAAGAGCCAAAATCCTTCGGGAACAACCTAACACAACACTGCACTATAAAGATATTCCAATTTTACTTTTTGACTCCACTCACTGGCAAGAGAAAAATCATTATGAAATTAAATATTGAAAGAACTGATGCTACAAGAAATGAATTACAGGAAGTGGACATATCTTCTACGCCAACGTCACTCAACTAGCTAGCCATGGTTGGTTGAACATTAAATCCAAATTAAATGTTTCTTTTAATTTGTACTAATGTTTTGGTAACAATCCAATCATCAATATCATATCATATGGTTTACTGCTTGGAAATTTCAGCATTTCCCACTCTTTCTCATCTTTATGCTTAAAGTTATCTAAAGTAAGAGGATTCATAATTAGAGAAATCATTTCCTAATTAAATAGCAATCTAGTACTTATTTTACAATAAATATGACATGTTTTGTCCAGGCAAAGTTGCTCAATCTCAACCACCTGAACCTGAAGTGTTGAACAAACTCATTTGCCAGTAATCATGCAAAAGGATCGTAAAAACTGCTCCACTTGACCTATTCCGTGACCATCATAAACATAAACAGGGTGGAATAGGCATAACAGAAAGGTACCCAGGTGGTTGGTATAGGACAGGGACTCGTACAAAATAGTAATCCTAACTACCAGCTGGCTAATATTCAACTCATACTTGTCTCATTCCCTATTACAAGCATATTCATCATGCGAGTTTTGAACAAATTTATGAAAATCTTTGAGTATCCTTATTCGAGTAATTTTTGCATCCTTAGTCTTGAAACTTGGAAATTGGAAGAGGGAGGGAAAAGCCTGTAATATGAGAAAGAACAGTAGGTAACAGGAAACTAGGCAAATGTTTTAGGGTATGTTTGGGAGGGGGTTTTGGGAGGTGGTGGGAGTAGGGGTGGCAATTTCTACCCGCGAGTGGGGATCCCTGCGGGGATTGCCCCGTTTGGGGCCCCATAGGCGGAGGATTTTTCCCCGTGGGGACGGGGATGGGGGAGAAAATCCCCCCACAGTCAACTTGGAGATGGGGACGGGGTTCATATCCCCCGCCCCCGAATATATTACATAAATGTTCTTATTATAGATATATCTTATATTCAAAGTTATAGATTTTTTAGTCTTTTAATATGTGATTTTAAATAAAAAATTAATAAAATATTAAATTGTGCTAATTTTTATATTTTTATTCTCACATTTATACTTTTTAAATATTAAAATATCAAACTAAGACTAAATTTTATAATTTTTTTATATTTAATATTAAACTTTTGTTTTTTAGTCTTACTTTTATATATTTTTCCAGTTTTATTATACTTTAATTTTAATTTTTGCTAACTTTGAATGAATTCTTGGGGTCCCCGTGGGGATCCGTGGGGATGGGATGGGGAGGAAAACTCCCCCGAAGCGGGGAATGGGAGGGGAGGGGATGGGAAGGGAGTCTATATTTTAATATATATTTGAGATTTTTAATGACACTTGATTTATGTTTAGAAACATTTTATAACTTCTTAAATTTAGAATTGAAAAATATGCCCTCCCCTCCCTTTCCCTCCTAAAACCACCTCCCAAACATACCCTTAGGTAAAGTCCCTAACCAAAGGCCAACCTAATTTTATGGGCTTCCAGAACCTCCACATTACGACCATATAAACCAATCACAATGACAAATAAGGTACACTTAACTCTACCCTACACACTCCCCTCAATAATGGCCATTGCCACTTTCCACCAAAGCTCAGAGCACCACTGCTTTCTTCCCCAATTCACCACCATGAGATACAATTCTTGAGTTCAATTCAGAACAAAGCTCTTTTCTTTTGACAATTTTAATATGGAACTCAGCACCTACAAGTTATTTTTGGTTGATTAAATAAGCATATAGAAAGCAAACAACAAAATGTATAATAAAATATAGACTAAACACAAAGGGTAAGGAATTTTTTTTATCATTGATCGACTTAAGTCCTGTATTGTAACCAACAGTACTAAGCAAACAAAAAATAAACTAATGATACAAACTGAAAGTCGTTCAGCTCTTAGGGTATACATTGCTAGTAGTAGCAAATACCCAAACAAAAAAGCCCATTTAATTATCAGCTACTTTGGCATTATCCTCTTTGGGTGACACCGGCTGCTCTTTGCTGACAATTTCTTCAACCGTAGTCCCCTGGGAATGAGCTTGCTTGACATCTCCTGATGCATCCTGAAGCTGCAATGTATTTTTTATTTTAGCGAAATAAACAATCGACGTATAAAGTAAATTGGGAAGGAATTTTCAAAATTAATTCCAGAAATTGTAAAATGAAAAAATTCTCCTAAATACTTACTCCCAAGTTTCTTAAGCTAGCAGTAACATCCTCTTGTTGCTGCTGAAGAGTGGTCCTCAGATCTTGAAATTCCTAGTTTTAATTTCATGAACAAATTTCACACACAAATTTAATGTGAAAGAGAGAGAGCATTTGAGGAAAACTCAAAAGTAAACTTACTGCTCTAAGTTGTTCAACTTCAACATTAAGTGTTTTCTTAAGTTCTGAAAGCTCCTGCATGAACAGAATAAAATGCATCAAGAGTTGCAAAACTGCAAATTTACCACAGGCATAAGGTAAGAATAAAGTTGAAGTAACATCCAACCCAGAACATCTATATGTCAAGAAAAGGAGAAAATCATCAATTAATCCTCCTGAGCTAATGGCCACATTATCAATGACATGAATCCAATCTAAACTGGGTAGAAAAAACAGCACATTTATATGCCAATCTATTCATGACAAAAGGTTGCTTTTACGTCTCTCGCTTCTGCATGTTAAACCCAAATAAATGAGTTTCTCTCCAGAAAAACCATATTGGAAAAAGTGGTCATGTGTAGGGGCAACAAAAATTACTTATCCCTATGTGACATTCATTTTTAATTTGGTAATTTCACACTGTCAAATAAATTGTATGGTGAGGATCAAATTGAACAGCAACTGAACATATAGAGATTAAATTGGAAACGTTTTTCTATAGGGACTACAAACATATCGTAACTCTTGTAGAAACTATACATCAAACATGGGCATCAATAAATCAGAAAAAGACAAGATAATGCAGGTAAAAGAAATTGCTACCAAAGAATGACTCCTTGTATGAATATATATTTTACTGTAACACTGTTTGGTTCTGTATCAAATTGAATTAGATAGGAAAAACTACCCAATCTGGCCATGACATCTTTGGTGCTACTGTTATATAGTGTAACGTTATTGTATTTTTTGTATGAATGTATAATCATATCCAAACTGTAGATGCGAGATAAGGTGCCTGCATATGATAAGTTAAACACCATTCTAACTTTTCCCCCAGCCACTACTACTACCACCATCACTTTGGGTTTCAGCTTAGGAAAGCAAATTATAACCAAGTAAATATTTATTTCTAACAATTTTTTAAAACAGCAGTGCAAAAAATAATGGATAGTCTAGGAGTATTTCTGCTATCATATCCATTTACACTATGAAATGACGATGTCTGTGTATTACTTCTCCATGTTCTTATTAAGGAGGATACAACGGTACACATGATGCACTGCAAATATGAAGCCACGGTTATATGACAAGAGAGTTTACTGTATGTATTCATCTTCGCATTCTCTTAAGTATGTCAAATTCCTTCTACAAATTTATCCAGTCCTGCTCTATTTGAGGAATCCTACTGTTGTCAAAAGCATATCTTAGCATAACAAAGGTGAAAGCGAAGCAATATGATATTGAAGCAACTAAAAGGAGAAGAGGGGAATAAGAAGACAGAATAGAATAAAATAGAAAAGGAAGTTCAAAAGAGCTACATGATTTGTGAGCTTGCAAGGAAAATGATTGGGACTTGTCATTAAGGTGAAAAACACGTCCTTTATATATAGACTTATTGAGAATAAACAGCTTGCAGCTCAAACTGCAAAATAGCAGTTTTCTACTTAATATCACACTAAAAAAGTTTTTTTTTAAGAGAGCTACATGACTTGGTTTCTTGTGGCACCCAGCCATCTCTAGGAGCCATTAACATTTTTCAAAAGCATTGATCCACCACACTTGATGTTATCCTTCCGATTTGGGAAAACATCCATGCCCAAGAAATTTGGCATAAGAAATACCTTACGGAATTAATTCTCCAAGAAAAAAAGCTCAGAAAATGTGATGGAGATATGTAACTAAACCAACTTTTACAACTTGGAAATGCCAGTTCCAAAGTCAGCACAGATATAAGGAAGAACCAGCATAAACAAACAAATCACACGGGATACGCCACACATCACTACATAAGCTTATAACAAAAACAAGGAAAAAGCAATCTCCAAATATTTCCCCCAAAATATCAGTTTGTATATCATAGGCTAACTTATGTGTACTCTAATGGTAAATTTACTTAACACATTACTTATAAAACAGCTCAAAGAACATGTTAAAAAAATCAAGTTTTTAGTTAACTTTAATGCAATCAAATCTATTTGCCTCGAATGTAACTAAAAAAAAGTGTTGAACCCTAAATTTTTTTCTAGAAATACCCAACATCCAAATAGGCAAAGATTGCAGACAGAATTTGAGCACCATCACTTACGTTCCTATAGACTGTCACTTGAGTATCTAACTTTGACCTCCAACCTTGCAAATCCTAGTAATAAATCCGACAAAAAGGGAATCAGGAATAGTAAAGAATTGAAAACTATCTAATAGAACTGCCAAAATGATATTAAAAGAAAAGTCACCTGTTTCAGACTCTGAATTCTATCAAGAAGTTCCGATCTTGATTCATTAAGTTCCTGAGAAAAATGCCGAACAAGCATTACATAAGCATATATACTATAAATACATTAAAAAAATGGCGCTGGAAGTTCTATTTTTTTCTGATAATTAATAAAAGCGCAATATAATAAAATCTCACAGACGAAAATAGTACCGCGATTTTTGAAGTAATGGGAGTGATGTTCTCATTTTTCTGAAAAAACAAAAGGAAAGTGAGGTTAATACTGATAATGAAAAATTGGAAATTGTAGAAATTAAAGAAAATAAAAATTAAGGAGATAACGAACGGTGGAGAGAGGAAGAGAAGGCGCGGTGGAATCAGGAGCAGACATTGGGGATTTGGGGGAGAAGGGTTTCTAGGGTTTGGTGGAGAGTTGAATTAATTGGGAAATTGGAGCGTGGTTTCTGCAGTTGGTGGATGAACAAGGATTGTTTCTGGAAAACACCAACGTTATAAACTCACCAACAGACAAAAGAGGAGCTTCAATTTTGAAAACTGGTGATAAGATGATAGGATTGGGCGGGATATCGTATTCTCCCAGCAACTACTTTCCTCTCTCCTTTCCTTTGTTTTTTATTTGTTACTATTTGGATTTGGATTATTAACACTCATGGCCAAAATATTAACGGTAGAGAATAAATTAGAATTGTTTGGTATTTGTAAGAATTTTTTTTAATAAAATTAAATTATATGGAGGAAACTAGATTTTTTGGATATTTGCAGGGACCAAACGTACCTTTAAGCCTTATTTGAATTATTGAGTAAACCCCATTTTAGTCTCTGACATTTTTTTGACAGGACAAGTTGGTCCCTGACAATTTTTTAGGACAAAAAAGTCTCTGACATTTTCGAAACAGGGACAAATTAGTGTCTGACACATGGACTAATTGTCGCCGTTTTGAAAATGTCAGTGACTAATTTCTCCCAAAAAATTATCATGGACCAATTTGTCCTATTAAGAAATTATCATGAACTAAAATAGGTATTTACTCTTATTTGAATTTGGACTTTTTTTATTGAAGAAAAAAAGAACTCATCTTATTTTCCCCTTATTTTAGCCTATAAAAAAGATTCAATTTGTAGACAACTTTCACATTTAAAAGGGTCGAGTCACATACCTCTTCGGGTTCAGTTCCTGCCATGAGGTTCACTTGATGACTCTTCTGAATCACTCTAACTGGTTATTAAAGCTTTCTTCTTTGGTTTGAACTTTCTTAGGCCCTTTCTTGTTGAGAAGAGGGTAATCTTGTTTCTTGTTACCCGATTTCTTACATTCAAAACAAGTAAATTTTGACATGCTTCTTTCTCTTTTAAATGTGTCTCTTCTGAATTGAGGTTTTCCTCTTCTTCTGTTGGTTAGCCATCTGTTGATTCTTCTTGAGCTTAGAGAAAATTCTTCTCCCTCCGACCCTTCTTCACTACAATGTTCTTCTTCATCTGTTTCATGAGAGGATTTAAGTGCTAAAGATTTTCCCTTTTGAGAAGATGTGTTATCCTCTTTATGAGAAGCTTTGAGAGCAACTATCTGGTTTTTCTTTGGATAAAATTCTTCCATTAGTTCTTGTTCATGTATCTTCAATGAACCGAGCAAAAGATCAATGTTAAGACACAGTGGCAGACCTACATACAGTTCAGGTGGTTCAGTCGAACCCCCTGAAAAATAAATTTAGCATTGATACCTTAGGAAAAAATATTTTTGCATACCCTGAAAATATCTTTTGCCCCCAAGTTCTTCGTTTTGCACCAATATCCTTAGTTTTGCACCACTCTAATGCACCACACGCACACAATCACTCACCCCCAAAAAAATATTTTTTAATGTTATTTAATTGGTAATTTGTTTTAGTGCTATTTAATTAATTTGTATTTTGTGTTAGTGCTAATTAACTTATTATTATGTTAGTTTATTTAATTTGAATCGGTTATTGTATTTTGTGAATATGTTGATTCTTTTAGTGCTATTTAATTTGTATTTAGAAACTTGTTAGTACTATATTTTTTATAGGCAATGGGGGAGGGGGGAATGTTAGTTTACTGGGCTTGAACCCGAGACCTCCTGCTTGCAGGCTTTTGGTGCACTCATTCGATATATTTTAGCTTGCTAACTAAGCTACTTACTTGGAATACTTGTTATAACTATTTAATTTGTGTTGATCTTGTGCAACACAAATTGTGAACCTGTTAAAATCTTACATTTATTACATTTTTTGCGCGTGCGTTTGAAAAAATTTCACCCCCTAACCCAGGGTCCTGGGTCCGACACTGTCAAGACTTGACAGTTTCTTTGCTTCTTCTATTGCAATCACCTCGGGTCTCAAAGCTTTTGGTAGGGATTTTAATAGTAGCTTTTTTGTCTTTCTCAGCATATGGGTAAGTTTTTCCCAATATGCTCAATCCATCTATGATTGTGGTGAATCTACTGACATTAATAGATTCTTCTTCACTCATTTTGAACATCTCAAATTCATGGATGAGCATGCCTTTCTTTGTTTTTTTCACTTAGCTGTTAGACTTATTGTATATACTCTCAGTTAGTTAGCGTTATTGTATTTTAATTTTTTTAGTTTAAGGTAGTTTAGTCTCTTTCTCTTACTTTTATTTGACTTGTATATAAACTCTCTGATGGACAATTTATCAATTGAGAAATTCATTTTTACCAAAATAAAAGCTAGGAGGATTAAAGACAATAATCAGTCCTAAATCCTATTTAAAAGAGGAAAATAATATCAAAGAAATCAACGAGGTATCTTCAACTTCACAAGCATGCATATAAGCAATAATTAGTGATTAGTGTTCTTTTAGAAAGGAACCAAACAAATCAACGGAAACAAGCAAAGCTAAAGCGGACCCCCCACACTTTCACTTTTTTATTTATTTAATGATAAAATTTATGACATTTGAATAATGATCTACTTTCTTTATTGACAAAATCAATAATTATAATCAACTTACATTAATTAAATTCCTTATTTGAATCAAAAAAACACCGCCGAAAGAAAATATTTGTAGTGCATTATTAGATTTGGTTTCACACTCCGTCAATCACAGCTCAAAAACACTATAATAGACAAAACACAAGTTGCAATGTCATTTTCTTTTTTAAATAAATAAATAAATAAATTGACAGTTTTCTTTGACTAATTAGATTAAAAGTGATTAATTACAAACAAAAAAGTAATAGTTTTTTTATAAGTCTGCAGTTTCTTAAATAAGATTTTTTTTTTTATGTTTTTGAAAAAACTTGGTAAGCCTATGATTCTTTAATTTAATAGCAAACAAAAAAAAAATTCTTTCCTCAAAACAAAGGTTAACGAAAATAAAAGAATAAACCAAACAAGGTCTCTAGAAATTGCTAACAACTTGAGCTGTAGTCAGTAGATGCTGAACAACTAGACCAAGCTTTCTCTTTCTTTTTCTCTCTGTGTTGCGAGTTAACTCAGCTACAGAACAATGAGTCAAGAATCGTTCATATACAGCTTCGTAGCTCGTGGGACGATGGTGTTAGCTGAGTACACCGAGTTCACTGGGAACTTCCCTGCCATTGCTGCTCAGTGTCTTCAGAAATTAACCTCTTCTAATAACAAGTTCACCTATAGCTGTGACCACCACACTTTCAATTTCCTTGTTGAAGATGGTTATGGTAATGGCACTGTGATCTGATCTCTTGTTCCTTTCTCTCGTTTTTGTTAACTCTGCATTGTTTTGCTGTGATGTGAATGAGTTGTTTTGTTTGAATAAAAAATGTAAATGGAATTTGAATTGTAAGTTTTTAGGTGATGGATCCAATCTTTGACTTTAATGGGGTATTTAATTGAGTATAAAGTTTTCATCTTTTGGTTTTATTTGCTGTTTGAATTGATTTTCCTGGTGGGTCTTGTATAGTTTTAACTTTTATTGATTCTTCTCATATCTTGGCGTTTTTTGTTTGCTTACTGAAGTGAACAGATGAATTGAGGGAAATAGAATTTGGTTTCTTTACGACTAATTAAGTTTTTTTTAGTCAATTAACATTACAGGTCTTCTGTTGTGGTGCATGTCTGTGCTATACTGCTATTAGAAGGTGGTAGAATTTGATACAAAAAAGAGATGGTGGTAGAATAGAAGTAGTTGTTTTTTAAACCTTTTGGTGATTTTGTTTTTCTTTTTTATATTTAGTTATACATTCCTTATAGGAACACCTAATTAAAATGTCATCTTGCTCCCTTGCATGTCCATAATCATGATTTTGATGAGAAGTTATAGACAACGAAGCCCGGCTCGCTTGGTAAGATGCTTCACCTACACCCAAACCTACACCCAAAGGGTCGTGGGTTCGAGTCGTGAAGGGGGGGGAAGTGGAGAACATTATTGATCCCCTTAATAAAATAAAATAAAATAAAATAAAAAAGGATCTTGATGCGAACTCAATATTTTTTTCAATCGTTTAGAGTCATGAAACAGATAGTCTGCAAACAAGGGTAAGTATTGTGTCATTGAAGTTGTGTAAAAGTTTGAGTTGTGCACTTGTGCTTAGCCTGCAATTGATATGGATGGTCTTCATCTAATAGCTTACCTCATTTTTTACAATGAATATTTTAATGTTTCACATATTGTCTTTCTATAAATTGCAGCTTACTGTGTTGTTGCCAAAGAAACTGTTAGCAAGCAGATATCTATTGCTTTCCTTGAACGTGTCAAAGCCGACTTTAAGAAAAGATATGGTGGCGGGAAAGCAGATACAGCAGTTGCCAAAAGTCTGAACAAGGAATTTGGGTATATACTCATTTTGTTCTAAACCCTTGATGATTTTTTGATATCTTAATGCTTGGATAGCTGAATTGTATAGAATATTTAACAATTTGGGTGTATATTTGCAGACCAATTATGAAAGAGCACATGAAGTATATCATTGATCATGCTGAAGAGATTGAAAAGCTAATAAAAGTGAAGGCTCAAGTTTCAGAAGTTAAAAGTATCATGTTAGAGAATATAGACAAGGTACTCTTTTCTTTCCTTATATTCAGTCATTGCTTAACTTATAATCCATTCGCATTTTTGTGCTTTTTTGAAATAAGTATGAGTGCAGAGGAGTGGGGTAGATTTGGTTCCAGAAGGGTTGCCATGTTTGTCTGCAGACTTTTTATAGCAATTTTTGGGTTGTGGCCAGAAAAGTTCACTATCATTTTGTTTGTGTCCCTTCCAATAATCCTTCAAAAAATTTCAAGAATTGAAAATGTTCAAAACAATGTGAAAGAAATACTTGGACAAGCAATATGCTACTATACCTGCTGGTTCCTCACCCTGCCAGTTTTGTCAGAGATGTCTTTCAATGGCCATTTAACGACTGTTCCCATGAATCCGTAGTTATGAAAACTATATGCTGGTAATCTGTTTTTCACTTCTGTTTGTGGACAATAAATCTCATTTCGCTCAAAAGTTTCAGTGACTAATTTACAATCTAAGGATTCTTGTATGACCATCCATTTTTTCCAGGCACTGTCCTGTATAACGATTAGAGAATGAGTTGCAGACTTTGAGGGTCTGCAATATCCCAATGTCTAAGGGTAAATGGCCCCAATTCACTCAAATGACTAGCTAATTATCTTTCTCTGGGGCCTTACTATTAGAGTCGCATCTTTGATTATAACTGATGTATTTGGTTAGGAGTTAGGACTCTATTTTTGATTAGGCTGGTGTTGACTGTCTTCATGCAACAATCTGCTTTTTCTGTTAAATTATGCAGTCCCTTTTGTATTTTGCTACTCCCTCGCTCACCTTGTGCATAAGGGTAGTTCGTTTCTTTCTTTAAAAATAAAGTTTGTTTTGCTTAACAAGAAAATTTATCACTCAAAATTAAGGTTAAAAAGGAATGGTTTAAAACATGGTCTAGGAAAAAAAAGCTGAAAACTGGGAAAGTACATGGTAGCTAAGAAAGAAGTCAATAAGACGGTGGGGTAAATCAAGAACTAAAGCTTTTGAGAGGTTATACGAACCCTAAGGCATAAAATATGGAGAAAATTCTATTTTCATGCTAGCGGAAGGTAGGGAAAGAAAGATAAAGAAAGATAAGAGACTTGGACCATACCATATCACAACAAGCCACACGGTTCAAATATCTTGAGACCATTATACAAAATGACGGAGAAATAAAAGGAGATATAAACCATCGGATTCAAGCGGGGTAGTTGAAATGGAGAAGAGCTTCAAGAGTTTTATGTGATAAAAAGGTACTGCTCGTCCGCTCGAGCTAAAGGAAAAGGTTTATCGTATAGCTATAAGCCAAGTGTTGTTGTATGGGACAGAGTGTTAGGCGGTTAAAAGCCAATATGAGTATACGACAATAAACTCAGTGTAGTAGAGATGAGAATGCTACAATGGATGAGTGGCAAGACTAGAGGAGAAAAGATTTTGAATGATAGCATCAAAGAGAGAGTTGGGGTCGCACTCATCATAGAAAAGATGGTTGAATCTCGGCTTAGATGGTTTGGGCATGGTACGAAGGAAACTTGCTGATTCTTTTGGTAAGGAGTAGATTAGATGGATGGCAGCTCAATAGCTAGAGGTAGAGGGAGACCAAAAAAAACTACAGGCTAAACTATTAAGCATTGGAGGCTAATCGTTTCACTAACAGGCCACTATGGCGTCAGGTAATCCATTTCGCCATTTCGCCGATCCCATCTAGTGGGATAAAATTTGATTTTGTTGTCTTCCAATTTCTTTTCTTATTTATAGGCGACATGCCATATTTCTCTCGTATCTTCTTACTAACTGACTTACAAACTTTAGCTCCCTCAACTAATAACTTACCATCCTATTTTGTATGCGTTCTTGAAGCTCTTCCTAGTTTCCTTATTTGAAGTTTTGTTTAAGCGGGATGCATTTATTGCGATGTTAAACACGCCACTATATATGGTTTGACATATTTTTCATTGCATATGCTTTCAGGCTATTGATAGAGGAGAAAATTTAACAATACTTCAAGACAAGACAGAGACATTGCGTTCACAGGTAAGTTTACTAATCTTAAACAACTTTGCATGTTTTTGAAACTTATGCTTTCTAAGACTAAAAGATTTCCTAATTTTTTCAGGCTCAAGATTTCAGAAAGCAAGGAACAAGTGTCCGTAGGAAGATGTGGTATCAGAACATGAAAATTAAATTGGTTGTTCTTGGAATTTTGTTGTTTTTAGTCCTCGTTATCTGGCTTTCTGCTTGTGGTGGATTTGATTGTTCAAATTAACAATGATTGAAAGTTTGCGAATTAGTTTTTTTTATAGGAGTTCAACAACTATAAACTGTCATTATAAATAAGTTTTATGCAGAAATTTGATCATATTTCATCATTTTGTCGCTTCATAAATATTACAGTAAGTGTTAAATTTGACACTGACAATAAGCTGACATATGATTGGATGTTTGTATAAAATTTATTTACACCGTTATTATATAGTTTTTAATTTTTTTGAGTGGATGGTTAATGGGAAAAAATTAGTAAAGTCAAAAGTGGCAGGGGAAAATTTTCTACGTTGTTGCCGGTTGTAAACGATAGGCATGTCATTGTAAATTGTTGAGTAGAGTATTAGAGTGATACTTTTGAGTTGGTGTAGTTTTCTTTGGTGGAAGATTTCAAGCTCATAAACTTTGAGAGACCATAGATGATGGTTAACCACTTATTAGAGATATAGTTTTATTAGTATTAGTAAGTGCCTATAAATAGGCTTAGGTAGTCATTTTATTTTCAACCTTTCTCATTTGTATCATGTTTACTTTTATCAATATAAGAGTCTTTTAGAGCATTTCTCTCTAACCTTCCATAGATGCCATGTTCTTCAACACCACTATTTGATTATCCAAGGTTGAAGTTATAACTTTCTTGCTAGCAAAAGAAATTCCAAATGTGTTGTTGTTTGGGTGAGGATTTCAAGATTGTCTTTAGGGTGTGTTTCGATGAAATGTTTTTTTTGAGGTAATATAATTTTTTAGGGAAATTGAAATATCGTACCTTAAAATTTTAAGCTAAAATCTTTCAATTCTCCCAAAAAAATCACTACATCCAAACACGTCTTTAAAGTTTGGGATTGCTCTTGGTGTGGTCCTTAAGGCTAGAGGGAGAAGATCTTCGAATGATCATGCAATTCTTGTTTGTAGAAAAATGTGGTTGGTCCTAGGGAGATTTTCAAGAAACATGTTTGGCTAAATTTTTGTTAGGGACTTCCTCCAAGAAAGGCCTCTTCCATGGACTTGGGTGTTGGTAAAGATGAGAAGAAGAACCCTATAGGTTCTTATCTTTCCTCTCTTACTTCTGGTAGTGGCAACCTTTGGTTGACGACGGTGCATTGAGCATGAACAATGAGCAACTATTGATATGCTTTGAGGTGGATGTATATGTGGATGAATTGAACTCATATTAGAATGAGAGGGATTATAAGAATTGATTGGTATTATCCAAAACAACAATATGCATCTTTTTGGGAGAGCATAATAACTCTTATATTATCATTTAATACTGAACCCAATTGAAGGAGCGCATTAGTTTGTATATTAAGTGGGAAGTTACTTTGTTATCAAAAGAGTTTTGACAATTTTGTTTTTTATAATAGAAACTTTTGGGTGAGAGAGGATGACATTCTAATCCAAGGTATGGAAAATCTTCAAGCTCTTTGAGAGCTTACAAAAGGATTTATATTTACCTCACTTCAAGAGACTAGTAGAGATTTGAACTTGCAACCTGACAAATACATATCCTGTCAAGCCTTTCACAATTTAAATTTAAGATACCCACCTTATATACACTTGAGTTGTCTTTATTTTGTTCAATGTGAGACTTATTCTCAAACATTTATCATTCGAAATGAATATTTAATTTTAGATGAGTCTATATCGTAAAATTAATAAGAACCAAAAAATATTATCAAATTGATAATTTTATTAAAAACGATTATTAAATTGATAAATAAACTAAACAAATAGTATACATACATTATTAAATAATGTATGGCCTACAATTATTTTTTTTTATCAAACCATACAAAAAATTAAACATATGGAAATATATAATGTATGGAACAACTAACACTCCTAGCCTAGTGGTTCAGGCTCTTGCTGGGACGTGATGGGGGTCGATCCGGTTTGCTCCCGAGTTCGATTCCCGCCTACGTCAAATAGGGTGTTGGCCAGCGAAATGATTAAGAGCCCCAAGTAGCGAGCGCAGATTAGTATTTCGTTGACAGCGTTGGGACACTGCGTGGGTCGCCTGCGAGGGTCCGATACCAAAAAAAAAAAATGTATGGAACAATTTTAAACTCAAACTTTGAATTGAATGTTTGTTCAAAGTGGCACGTGAGCTCGATCCATTGTGTAGGTCTAGTAAAAAAATGCATACTCACTGGAAAACAAATGTTATCCGTAAGGCATAGTTCAACTGACAAATGTCGAAATTGTTAAGCTGGATATTATGTCTTGGGTTCAAACCTAAGACCCCACACTTGTGTGCGTGAGTTTCTAGTGGCAATTGTCATTTCGTCTACAAATAAAAAAAAGATTAAAGGTTACATCTATATCTATATAAATTACTAAAGGAGGCTTTTTTGAAGCCTCCACAGTGCTTCACATCATTTTTATTCAAAATAATATATATTTATAATTTAAATATAAGACTTTAATCGTATCTCTTAATTTGATATAGTTAAAACACATAATTATACCCACTAACTTTTACTAATGTCATAACTTTTTACTCACTAACAAGAAAACAAGGTATTACTATTTATTGTAACAAAAAAAAGGTGTTACTATTTATATAAATTTTTTATGAAATAGCATTATGATGGAATAAAGTTAATTCGATACTTTTTTACTATTTTGAAATAATTTTTATATAAAGACTACATCATATATATATATATATATATATATATATATATATATATATATATATATATAAAGTAGGTATAAATTGTATATAATATTTTCTCAAAAAAAATTGTATATTTCACATATAATCACTACTTATTTTAAATTCATGAGATGAAGTTTCTTTTTTAAACTTTATTCCTTTTGATTTCAACAACGTCTATGTCTTTTTTTGGTATAATCAATAACATCTATATATTATGACAAATCTCAGTAGGATATTTTAAATTATATTTGCTTACAATGAAATTAAATTATTATTATTATTCTTAAAATTTCTATAATCCTAATTTAGTTGCCTTTAATCTAATTTATTTTTGAAATAAAAAACAACTATTAGGCCTTTTGAAATTCTTCTTGATGTAACATTTGTGCATTAAAAGGGAAATATTTAACATTAATATGAATTATTCCTTTAATTGACAATAAACTCATAAGTTAGTTAAATATTAGTGGAAGATATAGAGTTTTAGTCAGTTATAATGAGAAACAACTATTTAAAGGGAAATTTTTTGGAGGGTCAATAGAGATACTTTGGCAAAAAAAACTATAGTGAAAAATAAGATGTACATATGAGTAGAGGAAATGAGTGAGTTTCACGAGAAAAGATAGAGTGTGCAAAAAAACAATAAAAGGTTTCATGTTTGGAAAGCGTTGAAGCAATCAAAGAGGCATAAAGATATATTTCGATCACTTAGTCAACAATGGTGCAACAATGTTTTGTAAAGTTATGGGCATTCTAGAATCATGTTTAATTTTAATGTTATTCTTTAGACACATATATTTCGAAATTATATAATGTGTACATGATTTGCTTATCTTCCTTTTATCTCTACTTAGAGAGTGCATGAATGTGAGAAACAAGATGTACATATGAGTCGAAGAAATGAGTGAGTTTCACGAGAAAAGATAGAATGTACAGAAAAAAAATAGAAGGTTTAATGTTTCGACAACTTTGAAGTAGTAAAAAAGGCAGAAAGATAAATTTGTATCACTTAGTGAACAATATAATTGATACAACGATGTTTTGTAAAGCCATGGCCATTCAGGAATCATGTTTAATTTTTATATTGTTCTTTAGACAAATATTTAGTTTTAATAATTTATGTGAAATTTTATAATGTGCTAGGTCTAAATGATTTGCTTATGCTCCTTTTATCTCTACTTAGAGAGTTCATGGATCAAATGTGATGAGTATAGCATTTTGTTTCTAACTTTGGAATACTTTTTTAAACAATTGGTCTAACTTATGACTTCTCAAAATTTTCACTAAAATTAACATCTATCATGATTACAATGTCAAATAATTGGAATTTCAATCTAAACAATTGTGAATAACATAATATATATTCCATATCTATATCTTTATATCTTTATCTTTTATATATATATATATGTGTGTGTGTATGTGTGTGTGTGTGGAAGGAGCCTCTAGAATGCATCTTTATTTTTTGAATTTATATTTGTATTAAATATCAATTTCCTTTTATTATTAATTAATTTTTCATTTTGTGTCCAATACACTATTTACCTATTAGTTGTTATTCATTCTAAATTAATGTTATAATTTTTAAAATTAGTTATTATAAAATACGTTTAAATTAGTATATACTTGTGAATCTATTATAAATTCATGTCATGATTTTTTACTTTGTTATTCTAAAGTTTATTATTACAATTATTATTATTATAATACTTTAAATGAATTTAGACGATTACAATAGTAGATACATATTAGTCAAAAAAAATAGTAAATATATATTATTCTTTTCTCAATTAGTTTTTTTTGTTACGATCAACCTGGTGCGCTCAACCATTGACCTACTACTTGATTTGTTATCTTTTCTCATGTAGTAAGATTGTGCCTATAAATTTTCATCATATATTAAGAAATCAATAGGTAATAATAATAATATTAACCCATTTATTCCCTCCTTTATTTCATAGCCTTTATATACACCACTAATCATAGCATTTGTGCACCATTCCCCATTTTGCATCTTCAACCATTTTCATCTTCTAACACATTTTAGTTTAGCCATCTACAATCATGAATACTAACAAGTACATCACTTGAGCTCAAACCATTTTCATAGTCGTACTTTCAATTTAGTATTCTTTATACATTTTTAGATGCCAAAAACCAACGATTATGTTGTTCGTAGTTTTCTCAACCAACTACAACATTGAAGGATGCAGTCTAATTGTAGGTGATCAAATTACATAGATGATTATCTATGTGATTTTTGTAAATTGTTCTTTATCCAATTGAGACTTATAGTGCATGTGGTGATCAAGTTTTAGATTTTTTTAGGTTGTTTGTATGAGTTTCAAAATTTCTTCTTCAATTGTTTTCGTGTGAATTTGAAAAGCGAGATGCATTTACCTTTTTTCTACATTAGTAACATTGTGTCAACTAATTATAATTGTATGAATGTTAAAATAAATTAGTATATGATAAACTAAATCAATGAGATGTTCTTTCTAATCAATTTTTTGCATAGGAAAAAAATTGATGTATTACTAACCTAATGTTTATTTAGATTATATGCTATATCAACAAATTTTTTCATTATTTTTTAAACTAATATTTTTGTTTAGTGTTGTGAATATCATATATTTTTAAAATCTTATTTGTATTATTATAAAAATTAAATATAAAGAATGTATTTTTTTTAGAAAAATTCACAACAAAATTTTAAATAATATTTTTATAACTTTACTTTTAGTTTTAATTATGAATTATTAATTGGTCATAAAAATAATAAAGAGTACTACCTTTTTCTTTTCTGTGATTTATCTCTCATCATATACTCTCATACATCTCTATTCCTACAATTCATGCCCCTAAATGCAACATATTAAATAGTATTATAGTTTTTTTGTAAGTAACAAAAAATTTATTCAGAAACATCTAGCTAGCTCCAGCATCATATGTGCGAACTCTATCCACCTTATATGAAGGGTTGTTGCAAAGAGCACAAAACAATCATATGGTAGACCGAAATAATTACTCCACCTGTCAAGAAAATAGTATTATTGTTCTTCTTACTAAGAATAATAATGAAAAAAATTGTACTACTTTAAACATTAACATCAAAACATATTTACACTTTTTAGACCATAAAGTATTGAATGAAGTTTCTATACTCATTTAACTTTTTAAGAATTATATTTTAAAAAAAGTAATATCATATATTCTTATTAACATTTATTTATATTAAAAAAGACATATGCTATATAACAATATCATCTAAAGTAAACCACATTGATAAAAATATAAACCATTTTTATATTATACTATATTCTAACTTATCTTTTTTTATACTATTAATTTATATATTATATATTTAAATTCAAAAAAAATTAAAAAAATATTATAACAATCCGTGCAACGCACGGGTATCCCCCTAGTTATTACCTAAATGAATCTTCTTCTCCATGACTTCATTCTTTGTTTTTTTGGTCAAGAATGTGATGATTTTCATTAACTGGGCCAAGCCCAAACCATACATCCACAAGGGAACCACAAATCAATAGTGGAAACCTTACATATCCAAATAGAGCAATAGTACTGGGAGTTACAACACATAGCCCAAACCTATTGTAGGGCCCAAAAGTGACCCGAAACAACAGAAATAAACCTATTCTAGGGCCCAAAAGTGACCCGAAACAACCGAAATATAAAAGGTAGGTAAGTACACCAACCGGTTAGCTAATTAAGGCATCTTCATGAATGCTTTTTGCATAATTCGAGGACTACCCAAAAAGGCAAAAAACCCTAACCACCTCAATTAACCTTCAGAAGAAGAAGATCTCAGCAACACACGCATCCGATCTTCAACAATGGCTTTACGCAGGCTATCCGGAGGCAACCGAGACCAGTTCACCGGGAGTAAATTACGCGCAACAAGGGATGCGAGTTCATGTGCCACTCCATTTCCTAACCTTGACACCCAGGTAATCCCGCATATATTCAATTGGTTTCTAAGAGCAAAAATGTCTTTGACAATGCTAACAATCTGCTGTCTTTTGATGTTTCCTCGACACGCTTCAACCAATTGTTGGCAATCAGACTCAATGATAACATTTTGAAGCTGCAAATTAACGGCGAGTTGGAAGGCTAGCTTCATACCTTGCGCTTCTGCTTCCAAAGGAGTCTGAGCAAAGATGCGCGCTGTACTTCCGGTAAGGACATTTCCATTTCTATCTCTGCATACACAGCTGACTACACCAGCTCTAGAGGCCAGATCGAACTGTGCATCACAGTTGATCTTGACACACTCTCCTCTTGGGGGTCTCCATGTTTGAGCATGGTTATGGGTAGTCTTCACTGTCAAGGAAGCAGCATCCGGAACAACGGCTTTTAGATACTCAAAACATTGAGATTTAGCTATAATTAAAACAACCCCCATAGGATTAGGTTTGAAGCCTTGGTGAATTTTTTCATTCCTGGCCTTCCAAACATTCCAGAATGTAAAAGCTATTAGAGAAGCTTGGTCCAAGCCCAGGTTAGGGTTAGGGTTAGGGTTCAGAAGAAACTGACTAAACCAGTTTGCAAAGTGGCTGATATTGGTGGGATCAGGAATAGGCCAAGTGTTTAAGGCAAACCAAATAGGTTTCACCCACTCACACAGGAGCAACATGTGTTCTATGGTCTCTGGTTCTTTTTGGCATATTGGACAAATATTAGACTGGGAGCATTTTCTTTTGGTAAGGTTTGATTTGGTGGGTAGAGCATTATGGCTAGCCTTCCATAGAAAGTGTTTTATTTTCTGGGGAACATTTACCTTCCATACTTTGTTCCAATACTCTGGGGTGTGGGAGGAAGATGATGATGACTTCATTCTTTTAAGATTCATCTAAGTTAAGAAACCGACCACTCAATGAAAATTGGCATCCTAGCCCCATTCAAGAACAGAATGGGCTTCATGTGTCTCACCATACTATTGATGATTGATGAGACCACAAGCTATGTGTGAAATTTCTCTCCTGAAAGGTAGGGGCCAATAAGGATCTTATCCATGAGTTAATTTTTGTGCAATTTTGATTGGTTGGGAAAGAGCAATGTAGGATGGGCAATGAAGATCCTCTTGTGATCCAATTCTGACTAAAAGAGCACATTGTGCTCGGGTCCAATCATGCATGGTCGTTGTATAATATCTTAACAAAATATTTTCTGGTATGGAGATTTTCAAAGTAGAATCTTTCTTTGAAGAACATAAAAATGTACTATTTGTGTTTCAAATCATTTCTAATGGACGTATTCTAAAGTTTTGATGAGAAGTGCCCTTGAAAAAAACAACCCCTAACGTTTTTTTACTAGTAATTACTATGCAATGTGGTCTATGAAATTGTAGAATCTTAAAACATAGTTCTCCATCTTATTAATATTTCAAAGAAAAATGCTCCTATATATAGTATATACTATATAGTACAAAACTTCTTTTTTTTTTGTAGAAATGTAAGAAATAGCTAAGTGTTTTTTATTTAAAAGCTTTTAATTTTACTTTTGATAGTAATACATGGATAGCCTGATATCAGGTAGTGTTTAGCTATGGCCACATCATTTCTTGTCATTCGTTTCGTATCATCAATTAATTCTCTTCAATAAAATATGCTAGCAACACTCTTTTAGATACTCATCTTACCAATGGGTTCCACCACTTTAGAAATGAGGTCTATTAATTTAGCGGGATTCACATAGATTTCACCTAATCGTAGGGTGTGTTAGAGGGAGAGTCTTAAAGAGAGTGTTCCATTTCAAATCAGTCTCTAGAATAGCAAAATGTAAATCAAGTTCAACCATTCATCTGGGTTCTATTATAATGCATGGTTGACTTTATTTACTTAGTTTCAAAGGCATCATCGACATTATTTACTCAGTTTGATGTATCCCTCACACATCAAATTAATGTCATTGTATTCCTTGCGAATACCAATGGAGGGATGAATCTGATTAGCTGTTTTTGCAATTACAAAGATCATTTTGAAATATTAATATTGTGAGAGATAAAATTGATACAGTCCAAAAATTTCATAGACCATATTGGATATATGGTTGTTTTCTTACTACACAATCCTTACACACAAAAAAGACAATTGCACCACAATGTAATGCAAACATGGTTGCTGTTTATACAGTTAAAAGAAAACATTTTAGCACATCTTTTCTTAAGAAAAGTTTAAAGAGTTTAGAGTGATCAGACACCGAATGTAATGGTCTCTAACCTTAATGATATCCTCTTTATAGATAAGTCTCACACCTAGAACTAAGAAATCTGAAGGCAAGGTAATGGTGGATGAATATTTGCAAGGTTAATCATGGGGGCGCAGGGATTTGTTTAAGATGACAGTGGGGGAAAAGTTGTGTAATTAGGGGTTGACTAAATTTTTGTTAGATACTTGGTTGGGTTCATCCCCTCTTAAAATTGTGTTTGGGAGACTTTTCTCTATATCGAAGCAAAAGAAACACAAGGTGGTTGAGATGGAGGAGTGGGTGATGTATGGGTTCGAGATCTCAAGTGATAGTTATTTTCTCGGGGAGGGCTGGCTAGTTTCTCTGCTAACTCGGTTGTCATCTTTATCCCCTCTAATGGCTCAGAGCCCACTGAAGGATGATTGACATGATCCAGGGAACTCGATCTTAGAGAAGAAATGGAGGAGATCTTCCCCGTTCAAGGTACTAATTCTCTTGGTAGCGACAGATTTAGCGACAGAATATGGATTGTAGTTTTGGCTTCAGTTAGCGACAGTTTTGTGTAGGTTTAGCGACAAAAATTCCCTCGCTAACTTTAAGCAGGATTTTGAAAGAAAAAAACATGTATTACGAGGTGATTAGCGACGGAAATTTCCTCGCTAATTTTAAGCCGAATTTTGAAAGAAAAAAAAGGAGCACAGATTACAAGATGATTAGCGACAGTAATTCCCTTGCAAACTTTAAGTTTTTATCTTATATCTCACCGAAGCACTCTCATTTCCTCTTATTCTCTCTTCTCTCACATTCTCACCTCTTCTCTCTTCTTCCTTAAACCACACTTCTCAATCTCTCACACTTCACTCTCTTTCTCCCTTACTTTCTCTCTCTGTACCCGAACTCACCCTTCACCACCACCACATAATCATAGCTCCTTTCATCCTCACTCCTCTCTCTCTCTCTCTACACAAACCCTCTTCCCCTTTTTCATCTCTACCACCGCCACCACCACCATATTTCATCTCTTGGATTTCTAAAGTTGTTGGTAAATTTGGGAACTTTAATAATATAATACTTATTAATAATATTTTAATAAATATAAAAAACATCTTTAAAAATAGTATTAGCTTGTCATTTAGAATAGGGCACGTGTCATTCAGAATTAGCGTCAGAAATTTGAATCCATCACTAATTAGCAGTGGAGTTGTCTCTTGCTAATTAGCGACAGATTCAAATTTCCGTCGCTACAAATTTAGCGCCGAGTGTTTTAGCGACCGCATTCGTCCGCCGCTAATTCCGTTACAAACTGTTGTTAGCGAGGGAAAATTTCGTTGCTAATATATACGTGTTTTTTGTAGTGCATGCTTATCAGCGGTAGTGAACTAAATTAAGTTTATCTTTTTGAGATAGTTTCTTAACCGAGATACTAAGGGACCTTGTATGTTTTATGAGTAGTTTAAAGAGATGGTCAAGTGTATCACGACGAGGTAGACACAAGGTTTGTACGGGTGTCTACTATTTTTTTTGTTTAGGTTGGAGCATATGCCCATTGGGGCCATTCTCCTCTTGCTTTGCGTCATGATAGTAGTGTAATGTAATGTAATAGAGAGCTTTTTTGTTAACGAAACAACAATCTCCCATTCTTTTGTTATCTTACCTCACAATTCTAGAGTTGTGAAAATGGGTCACCCAACTCAGTCCAATAGGCCAAAGTGGGTCGGGTAAGGCCATAGATTTATTTGATTGATTTTTAGCCTAGCCCAACCCAAAGTATCAGACCATATCATGTCGACCCATATCAATTTTTATCAAATAAAACTACAAAACATTTAAACAAGCGTCAAAAAATGAATTTGGTCTTGCCTAACAGGCCAAGTCAAAATGACATAAGTTTTTATGGATCTCTTTTTAGCGAGCCAAGCCTAGTGTAAAACACTGGCCATCAGATTGACATGTAGAGCTTGGCGAAAATTGATAGCTCTAGTCCGTGTGGAGCCAGTGCCGGCCCAACACTAAGCGAGGCCTAAAGCGGGCTTTGAAAATGAGGCCCTATTATATTTTAGTGAATTTTTTTTGTACAATCATTTTATTTTTATTTAAGTTTAATCTTTTGAAATTTTTGTGATGTGAAATCATTTATCAAACTATTGTAATCAATTTCACAATTTCACTAAACACTTATTTTTCGATCAACTAAAACTAATCTGCTTAATCTTTGTTGAGACATTATTGATCTCAAGTAAGATTTTATTAATAAAATTAATATAAAATAAAGTTTAAAGAGAAAATAAAATTAAAATAAAAGCAGTAAAATTAAACAACTATAAATCAAGATCAGAGAGAAGAGTTTGTAAAAAAAGTTCAATTGAGGCCATTAAATAAAAAATTAAAATTGAAGATAACAAAAAAAATCGCACAGTAACAAAAGAAATTGAATGGAAAATCAATGATTTATGAGAGAGTTACTATAAAGGAGGTTGAAGGGAATTCCAAGCAATAATTCCAGTAAAAGGAAAAAAGAGACTCATGGGGAATCGACCCTTGCACCAGCTGTGTAATGGAGTATTGCCTTTCACCAACTGCGCTGCACAATTTTTGACATTTTGCATGCCATTTGCGGATTATATTGCAAAAAAGGAGGCCCTTTTTCTTTGATTAAAAATTATTATTTTTTGAGGCCCCAAGCCCTTGCTTGGGTCGTTTGGGCCTTGGGCCGGCCCAGTGTGGAGCAAAAGACACATAACTTGATTAAAAATTTTAAGAAATTTAATTTCGCCAAATGCATCTGATTTCTCATGCACCTTAGGTTAGGTTCCTGGTAGAGTAAAACCAAAAACTAAAAGAAGAGATCTTAGAATCTTAGAACTTTGTTCTAAGCACACAAGTTTCATTATGTAGTAAAACCACAAATATCCTCAAAAAGAAAGAAGGTAAAACCACAAATATTTACATCATCACCACACACATCATACCTGAATGATTATGAGCTTATGACAGCCAGCCGTCAAATATTATTACCATATTCACCGATCACACCGTATATCTCTATATATACTATATAGAAATCAAACCACAAACTTATATCTACAAAATACACAGATTATTGTGACCATCAAGTGACATGTATTGTAGACACACTAATCTAAAATCAAACCAACACATATGCATGAAGAAACGATCGAAGGGAAGAATTGAATCTGTTTTTTGAGGTTGTTGTTAGCTGGCTACATGTCCCTAACTTCAAAGGAATTTTTGTTCTTAACAACGATGTCATACATATGCATGGACTTGAACTTATTGAAATCCCTTGGAAGAGAGATAAGATGAACAGTGGATCGCTTATGAAACTGAAGAAGATCAGGGTCATCATAATAACGTTCCCAACCAAGTGAATATAGCTTATGCTCAAGCACAGCATAAGAAGTGATTACTTCATTGCTTGCAATGTGAACTAGCATCTTTCTCTTTCCACCTGAACCATGGCGCCCACCTTCTAGTGCTTCAGCTCCATCTACTAGTCTCACTACACCGTTCTTGAAAACCCAAACACCAGACATTCTTGGAGATATGGATTAGAACAAGTCAACAAGAGCAACAAAAAAGAAACAAGGCAAGTGTTGTTTTTTTCTTTTTTAAGGTTTTGTGAGGTTGTGTTGAGATGTTGTGCAATGTGAGTTGGGTATGGGGGGAGAGTGGGGTATTTATATATACAGCTTAAATGAAATGATGGGTTAGATGCTTCTCAAATTCGTTTTTATTTTCTATTTTTATATAATATATGTATGTATGCATGGATGTTTGGACAGCTAAGGTGGGACCATAGGGAGAATAGTGAGCAAAGTAGACTCAATTTTACTAAGAGAGTCCAACTCAAAAAGATTACTTTATTAGGTCAGAGAGTCTCACGACTTAAATATTACATTGAACTTTTTTATCTACACTCAATATGACATTTTGAGAATCGATCAAGCTAGTTCATTGTTGAATTGAAACTTAGTGTAGTTATGTTTCCAATTAGTTATTAGTTAGCTATTTGGTAGTTTGATCTCTGATGTATTTTACTTCGAAGCAATTGAACTAAGGTGTAGATTTAGCTGGTTTGATCTCTAGTTCGATTCTTAAAACATTATATTTTATATACTATATTTGAAGGAAAGGGTGTTTTGAGAAAATGTTTTTAAAATCGACTGGACATCAAATTGATGAGACTTCTAGGTCATAGTTCAATCACTTTAAACTGCACATATCGAGATAAAACCATTCAAATAACATAGATGACGTCGGTTTATATGGTTTAATCGGCCAGTCGAACTATTTAGTTAATTCGGTTTGTAAAATAGTGGTTTGGGGGTTACTTTAATTTCACCCGCTTTGGTATTAACCGGATTGGGTGGATCTTGATTCCCTATAACAATTTGTTTACAAAGGTATTGTTGGTCGACTTTAGAGAATCTTTGTTTTGTTTGGAGGAGAAAAATTTATTAGTTATTCTAGATCTAGAACAAGGTAGAAGAGATAAAATTCTCTATATACACTTGCTAAACTATAAAAAAAAAATAGCAAATTAAGCTCATCGCGGCCATAAAATAATAAGGCCAGGCAAGTTCAATCTACACCAGCAATACATATTTTTTGTGATCAAGTCAAGTATTCGGGTATTGGTTAAGAAAAATATGTGTGTGTGTGTGTGAGAGAGAGAGAGAGAGAGAGAGAGAGAGAGAGAGATATCTAGAGAGAGAATGTGGAGATACATAATTTGGACATGGATGTGGTCGTGGAATAAATTTGTGAGAGAAAGGAGGATGCTCATGGCACTCTAGACTTAAGTGAATAATATGCTCTTTTAAAAAAGTTTTCTTATGGTTTGTGGGGGAATTGCATAATGCAAGTGGGGACCAAATATGAAAGGAACAAATCTCTATTAATTTTAGTCATTAGGTATGGAAAATAATCTGTGTATATGGGAGAGGCTTTCCATGCCTTTGTTTTTGTTTATGCTGCCTAACTGAGTATGCTGATTGTTACTTTTGGTAAAAAAAAATGGTTTTGTTTGCCTAACTAATTTTGACTCTTTAAATCTCCAGCCTTCAAATCAAATCCTTGTATTAAATTAAATCGTTGAAACTAACTATACATTGAAACCATTTCCTTTCCAACTTGTTATTTTCTTTTATAGTCAAAAAGAGATGTATTAATAATGAATATAAGTAGTACTCAAACCCATAATATCAAGCATACTTACCTGCTAGATTTTCCTCCCCACACTGCAAGAATTGTTTTTAGATCAACTCCCTTGCTTAGCTATCTTGGTTCTTAGTAACAAAATAATATTTTGAATGATACGTGTGATTTTGGGTTGCTTAGCTATAAGCACCGGTTCTTATATATATATATATATATATATATATATATATATATATATATATATATATATATATGTATATATATATATAAGTGTGATTTCTCAATGATACTCATCTCTTTTTACTAGGTGTACGTGATTTCTCTATGCGGGTATGGTATCTAGTGTATAATTGACATGGTGTTATGTTGGTTCTGTTGGATGACCTGCCTACCTTATTTCTATAGTACTTTATCGTTGTGATTTCCCTACAGGGAATAGGAAATGTCTGATTATGATTTGACATATCGTCCTCTAGGTTGTTTGGGGAACTATGAGATAATCTTCTCTAATAAAATCTCCGACCTCTCAAAGACCTTCTTTGTTATTAAATTGTACTTATCGAAATGACCCATGGAAAAAAACTAAGTCAAGCCATTTACTTTCTATGAATAGCATGTGAACCCCTTCAACTACATCTCTGCGATATAGGGGTATTTTGGTCTAGTGGTGTCTATGTAGTTTTTTATGGCTCATTTGCAGTTTCTATGAATGGCATGGAAGCTTGTTTGACTTCCAAAGGGAAAAAGGGCTATCTATTGCAAGTGGGTGTATAAGAGAAAACCTGAAGTAGCAGAAAAAGAAAGAGAAAAGTTCAAGGTTTGCCTTGTAGCAAAGGGGTACTCACAATAGAAGGGGATTGACTATGATGAGATTTTATCTCTGGTCATCAGACATGCCTCTATAAGGCAGTGTTAGCCTTGGTAGCTAGCCGAGACATGCATTTAGAGTAGATGGTTGTGAAGACAATATTTCTCCAGGATAATCTAGATGGCAAATTTACATGGAGTAGCCAGAGGGTTTTAGTGATACTGGACGAGGCAAACTAGTTTGTGAGTTGAAGAGGTCTTTGTATGGTCTAAAGAAGTCTTCAAGACAGTGGTACAAGCGTTTTGATTCATAGATGCTTTAGATTGGTTACAGAAGGTGTGAGTATGATTATTGTGTTTATGTTAGGAGCCTTGATGATGGTTCTTTTTTTGTTACTATATGTGGATGACATGTCGATTGCTGCTAATTATTTACATGACGTAAATGAATGAAAAATAATACTGGGAGAAGAGTTTGATATGAAGGTATTAGGTGTTGTTAAGAAGATTCTTGGGATGAAAATTCACGGGGATATGAGTGCTGGAAAATGATGGCTTTCTAAGAAAAGCTATGTTGAAAAGATTCTAGACTGTTTTGATATGAGTAATTTAAAGACTGTGAGTACTCCATTGGTGAATCACTTTAAGCTCTTGTTCGATCAGTGTCCAAAGACAGATGCAGAAGCTGAGTATATGTCAAAGGTTCCTTATGTCAGTGTTGTTGGGTTTTTAATGTATGTTATAGTCTACACTAGACCAGATTTGACATAAGCTATAAGTCAAGTTTGCAAGTTTATGTCCAAATCAGGAAAACACCATTGAGAAGCAGTCAAGTGGATTTTCATGTACTTAAAGGGTACAACAGGTTATGGTATCGTGTTTAGCAGTGAAAAGGGAGATTCATCAGTTGTCAGATATGTCGTTTCAAACTCTGCTGGTGATATGGTTGATAAGAGGTCTAACATGGGATATGTCTTTACTCTTGTAGGTAGACCTATCTACTGGAAATTACTAGTTCAATCCATCATGGCAATGTCAATAACTGAAGCAGAATACATTGCAGTAGATGAAGTTGTCAAAGAGGCCTTATGGCTTATAGGATTAGTGAAGGAATTGGGTGTTGAGTAAGATGGAGTTCAGTTGCATTATGACAATCTGAGTGCCATTTACTTCGCAAAGAATCGGGTGTATTATGTTAGGACCAAGCATATAGATGTGAGGTATCACAAAGATCAGAGATCTACTTGCATATGAATAAATATTACTTAAAAAGGTTCATACTTCAGAGAATACATCTGATATGTTGACCAAGCCAATCACCAATGAGGCAATGACAAGTTCAAGCACTGCTTGGACTTATTACACGTTACTCAGTGTTAAGCAGGAGCTCTAACCCCCGGTGCCAAGGATCTGAACGTCATGTAGTGAATGTCCATAGGGGTTTGATATTCGCCAAGGTAGAGATTCTTGAGTATGGCTCATATGCAATTTCTATGGGGTACGGTTCAGGGGTATTATTGAAATATATATGGACTGAGATATTATAAGTAGATATTGTAACAATGAAACCCTAATTTCATTTTGAAATAAAATGGAACAACTGCTTTGTAGTCGCAGATGTAAGCATACTTTGGCCGAACGACATAATCAAGATTGTTTCCTTGTTCTTGCTTTTCGTTTCTTTATTGCTTCGTTTACTAGCTGTTGTTCTAATTAACAATCTACTTATCATGGATTTCAAGTGGCCTATAACCGTTCTATGTTTATTTATTTATTTATTTCATATGATTTAACTCCTATATACTCAAATCCTATTATTAACATAATAATATATGTTTATGTTCTCGTATACAAAATGGAGGTGGTTCGGTATAGATGTTCCCTTTAGTACTATCTATGCTTGTTCGAGTGTCCATTATGCTCCTTGTGTAGTCTTCCTCGGTTGCTAGAAGTCCTCATCGATCTTTAGGCCCCTTTGGTCGGCGATCCGGAGGAGGGGAGGGGAAGGCCAAGTAGACTTCATGGTTGGGGTGACATTTTTTTGACAACTTTTGGAGTGACATTTATAGACTCAAAAAATTGAGTTACACAATCCAAGTGAAGTTCATGATTAGAAATTAATGCTCTTAAGAAGATCTTTTATAAAAACTCTGATTGTAAGGGCATGTCATTCAGCTCCAATAAACATTTATTCACAATAGGCCCCTTTAGTCCCCTTTGTCTTACACCAATTCAAATTGGCTTTTCCTCTAAACATGAACACATAGCTTGTCCCTGATCTTCATTAAATTGGGGACTGGGCCGGGTAACACAAATTATGAATGTTTTATGAGTATCTCAATCAATTAAATTTTGGGGAGTTCTAGGGATACCAATTTTCTGGAAGATATTTGGGAAATGGTCCATGTAGGAGCCAGCATGCATTGCACACAAGTGAATAAAAGTAGAGCAAGATTCTAATGCCCTATCCCACCCAATCAAAACAAATTGAACCATAAAAAATGTAGGCCTTTATGGCACACGGTCTCTTTAACCCAACACCATGGTCGTGACTCTACTTCAATTTCCCATCTCCCCCTCGTGCCACATGGTCCTGTGATGTTGAACTATATTCATCAAAGTCTCTTTAACCCAACACCATGGTCGTGACTCTACTTCAATTTAATTGAGCTTTTCCTATAGTGAATCTTGCCAGCTCAAATTCCTTTTGATGCCCATTGGACAAAGTCTCTTTGTTATGTTCCGTCAATATTGTTTTCCATTTCAATACTCTTTGTGGTCCCTATTATAAGAAGAAAATACAAAAATCATCACTACCATTATGTTTGACTGACTTTTAATAAAATGAATTCTATAAAATTGGTTTTGATAAAATCAATTCCTGTCGCGCAAAACCAAGCACACCCTAAAACTATATGGGGTTTATTATTTTTCAGTAACCAAATGCAAATAAAATTACTTGAGCCTTGAGGTAGTGACGTAGACAATGAGGTAAGTAGCACAAAAAACTCATTTCAAAAATTGTCCACATCAGAAAAGTTTAATTCTCATAATATCCAAAACAAAAATTTCCCATGTTGAGCTTTCTTGATAAGCCAAGCCATGTCAACAATGCCCATTACTTTGCCCATATTCATTTGTGCAATAAAGTTATCTAGAGAACATATGCTTAGGCTTAAAATGGCAAACCTTTCTAAACATGAATGCTTCTTTAAAATATAGGGACATTAAGAATCGTGGCTCCACAGCAGATGGAAAACAACCTCCCTCAACACATGCAATACAACATGCCCATGTGATTGTCCCATAGAAAAGCCAAAATTCTAGTCCTATATTTAACTAAACAAGATATATAGATACTTGCTCGTATCAGCATCCTTTCAATCTTTTCATATTAGCCTCTCCTTTTAAAAGAAAAAGGCTTGGCCTTTTTTGATTGGAAAACAAAAATTTTAGGACTCGTATGCAAATTTTGAAACAAATTATAAGACCATTTTAAGATTCATATTTTTTAAGGTTTAGAGGGAATCTCAAGTTCTTATGTGGTATTTGTAATTCCCTAAAATTAACTTTAACAAAATACCTAGTCTTATAGTGTTGGTCCAAGAAACTAACTCTGTCGAAGGATTGTTCATTGTCATCCCTAATAATCCTAATGGTCTCAAGTTTTAAAAACTAGGGATGGCAATGAATAATCCTTCGACAGAGTTTTTTAGTGTTGGTCCACATACACACGTTTGAAAAAAGTGTATGTATTAAGCCCATACCCACACGGGAGACAACTTTAATGCTCATCCTCATAGCCTCTAGGCACCTAAGTGTCCATACTCGTGCCCATTACCTGCACTTCAACTATTAAAACAACAAATAACATAAAGATCATCATAATTTAACTAAAAAATTATTTTGAAATTTAGTTGTTATACACTATAAATTATATATAGTATTTAGCGAAATAAAAATATCAAGTAGATATGAGCTAAATTGTCATCCTAAAAGAATATATACGGAAGACTTTAAAATTATCTCACCTTAAAAAAAGATGAGTGGAGGTAGAACCTGAGTTATGTCACTACGAACATGCAAGGCACCAGAGTCACAAGGTGGATCTCTTGGCATCCCACTAGAGAAGATTGCATTGTCCTTAATGTTGATAGAAGCTGCATAGGTAACCCGGGACCTTTTGGCATGGGTGGTGTAATCCGCAACACAAATGGAGATTGGCTTTGGGGATTTTCAGGTCACTTGGGGCACCAGGATAATTCGTTTGTCGAACTAATGGCAATGAATAAGGGTCTTCTTCTTTCTTGGGACCAAGGTTATAGACAAGTTGTTTGTTATTCAGATTCATTGCTCGCTAGCTATTCAACTCGTCCAGGGTCCTTTCAACCAACTGCATGCTTATGCTGTTGTGATTCAAAATATTAAGGATTGTATTGGTCGGAATTGGTGTGTGCAAATCCTTCACACGCTAAAGGAAGACAACTTTGCAGCGGACTTCATGGCAAAGATGGGAGCTACTGCTACAAAACATTGGAGTGTTCTTCACCATCCCCTCATGGCATGACAGACATTCTCGCAAGAGATGCCGCTAGACGTTTAATTCCTCGCTTTTAATTTCTTTTTGTTTTTTTTGTTTTTTCCTTTGTATGCCAAAGAACCTGAGTTATGTGGGAAGTTATGGTTTTTTGTCACACTCTTTAATTTGGTGCTAATTTTTATTTGTCACACTCTAAAATCTCGTGTAATTTTTTTTTGTCTATTAAAAATAAAAAATCTATTTGAAAAAATATTTATTTTTACCTTGTGGTTCTCCCCTCCCAACAGAGTTTTTGCGACACCCAAAGATCGAGTCTGGGACCTTGGGGTGGGGGCTGAGCCCAATTACCACTTGAACCAACCCGTGTTGGTCTATTTGAAAAAATATATCTCAAATAGTCAAATTCTATACCTATGACATATTATTATTATATAATATAATAATGCGAATAAACGTAATTCCTCTAGCACTAGCATTTTTTTTTTAGATAAACGCACTAGCATTAATTTTGGCACCTGACCTCAAAAGAGGATTCCTCAAAGTGATAATAATCATTTAAGTACGCTGCACTCTACTAAGGATATTTTCAATAGAAATAATATGGTTAAAGATTATTTTTTTGGGATAAATTTGTTAGAATATCAATTATGATTAGTCATATCAATTAACTTTAATTAGTATCAATTAGATTTAATTAGTCTGAATTGTAATTGATTCATATTTTCATTATAAATAGATATGAGTGTGCTCTATTGTAGACACACAGAGACCTACAAATTCAACAAAATTAATATACAATTTTTTTGTCGGTAGATGGAGAGGCAAATACCACCTAAAACTCATACACACAATTGTGAAGTTTCGAGTTCAAACTCAAGTAATGATATCCAACATAACTATTTCGATATATCACTTAAACTAAGCCTTACGAATTGACAAACATACAACAGATGACAGAGAATGATTGTTTTATTTATGTATTTGTAGGTTTGATAGCCTAACTTTACTTAAAAAAAGGATTATATTAGAGGATTTACATATTTTTCTAGAGAATAAAGTACTAAAACATAAGGAATATTGTGGGATCGGTTCCCTACCAAGATCATTCTAAGGAGAGAATTTTCTTGCCATGTTTCCCTATCAACTCTCTAGTTATTTATTTAAATATGACTGTATTTAAATTCTCTTTATGTATTAACTAGAGTAGTTAGTCACTTAACCATCTTAGTTAGTTTTAGCTAATCATAGTTTTAGCCTAACTGAAAGTCAGTTACAGATGGTAACTGCATTGTGTATATCTAGTTGGATAGTAAAGTTGTAACACACTTTTCAGCATTCAATGAAAATGACTCTACATTTCAATCTCTCTGTTTGCTGAAGTCAATATGGTATCAGAAGAAACATCGGCGTCCAACACCACTGTCGCACGTCGTCTTCTCTGATCTCTCCGGTTGCTGTCTCACCGGTTACCTTTCCTTCTTTTTTTTTCTGCATCGTCACCATTTCCTGGTTCGTTGCCACCATGACCACATCACCTCAAAATCATGATGATGTCTATTTTCTACACGCATCGGACAATCCTGGCCTCGTCCTCGTCACACAGCCTCTCACTGATAGCAACTTCAGTTCATGGAGGCGTGCGATGCTAATGGCCCTTGACGGCAAGAACAAATGCGGTTACGTCACCGAAAAAGTTCCGAAACCCGATGAAGCCGATCGCAACTTCCGTGCGTTGAATCGCAACAACAGCACCGTATCTTCATGGATCCTTAACTCGATCAGCAAGGAAATCTCCGCGAGTGTGATTTACTCCGGCGACGCTGCTGCGATCTGGAACGATCTTCACATGCGCTTCCAGCAACAAAACGGTCCTCGAATCTTTCAATTGAAGAAAGATCTGGTCAATTGCACTCAGGGATCGCTGTAAATCGGAGCCTACTACACCAAATTCAAAGCGATGTGGGTGGAATTAGGCGAATATCGTCCAATTCACACCTGCACTTGTGAAGGCATTACGCCTCTTCTTGATCATCTGAAGGATGAATGTGTCATGACATTCTTGATGGGATTGAATGAACATTTCCTCAATGTCCGTGGTCAAATCCTATTGATGAATCCGCTTCCCTCCATTGACAAAGTTTTTGCTATGGTTTCGCAAGATGAAAAGCATCGCCAAATTGGAACGCCATCTGCAACACCAGAATCTCCTATTGCTTGTGCTGTCAACGCATCTTAGAACAAACCTAACCGTCGTGAGCGCCCTAGTTGCTCACATTGTGGAATCTTAGGTCACATCAAGGAGAAGTGCTACCGTCTCCACGGCTATCTGCCTTCTTACAACAAGAAATCCACCACTTGTAAGCAGAACTCCACCACTGTGAACAACGTCACTGAAGCAGACTCTGCAGGCACCACGACAGTTTCCAACCAACAATATCAAATGATGATGCAGTTTATATAAGCTCAAATGGCCAAAGTTGCCACTCCTGATGCTGAATCCATTGATTCTTCTTGCCTAGGTATGGTCTTGTCCCTATTACACTCCAATGAACCCCTTCCCTATAGCACATGGTTGTTTGATTCTGGAGCATCTGCTCATATCTGTTGTTTGTTAGAATTGTTTCACAATTTCACATTAGTTACCAACAAATATGTCACATTACCCAACCTCACCAAAGTAGCAGTTACAGGCATAGGTTCAGTCACCTTATCACCCACACTCACTCTCCACAATGTCTTATACATCCCCTCGTTTGGTGTTAATCTTGTTTCTGTTAGCCAACTATTGGATGCATCGGACATGTCCTTGACATTCTTTGCCAAAACCTTTCTATTGCAGGGAATTAACCTGTTGAAAGAGATTGGTAAAGGACAACTGGAAAATGGCCTTTACACCCTACACTCACATGCCAATCCTGGTACTACTCTTTGTAATTCTGTAGCTAACTCAGCTCAGGTCTGTAATTCCTCTTCTTTTTCATATTGTAATGCTGTTCCTAGTGATTTCACATCACATGAATGTAATATCTGTCCTCTTGCAAATTTTAAACGTTTGCCTTTTCAATCCAATTCAAACATGTGCAAAGAACCATTTGACCTAATTCATTGTGATGTATGGGGACCTTATGGCCAAAGTACCTATGATGGCATGAATTATTTTCTAACAATTGTTGATGACCACAGCAGATTCACATGGATTTATATGCTATCCTCTAAATCTGCAGCAACTGACAAGATTAAACAATTCTTTGCTCTTGTCAAAACTCAGTTTTCAAAAACTATTAAATGCATTAGATCTGACAATGCAAAGGAGCTGGCTCTGGTTGATTTCTTGCAGGTACATGGCACATTACACCAATTCTCCTGTCCTTATAGGCCAGAACAGAACTCTGTAGTTGAACGTAAACACCAACACCTACTAAACATTGCTAGAGCCCTCATGTTCCAATCTGGACTACCACTAAATTTCTGGGGTGATAGTGTTTGCACTGCTGCACACCTTATAAATAGAACACCATCACCCACCCTCAACAACAAATCCCCATATGACCTTCTATATGGCACACAACCTTCATATTCTCACCTTAGGGTCTTTGGATGCTTAGCCTATGCAGCCACCATCCCTCAGCTCTACACACCAAATTTTCCCCTAGGTCATCTCCTTGTATCCTTCTTGGCTACCCATTGGGATACAAGGGTTATAAACTATACAACCTTACAACCAGAAAATTCCCCATCTCTAGAGATGTAACTTTCCATGAACATTCCTTCCCATTCAAAGACTTCCCAACGTCTGCCACTACACCTGATCCCTTCCCAGACCTTGTTCTCCCTGCTGCCTTACCCACAAGTTCAGATATGGAACCACCACCAACAGAAGTTCCTAACCTAGAACAACCCCCTATTCAAGCACCTAACAGTCCTCACCATGACATTGCACCACCCACTGCCACTCAGGCCAATGACATACCTCAGGAACCTGAACTCATCCTACGTAGGTCCACTAGGACTCACACAACACCAACCTACTTAAGAGACTATATCTGTAATGCCACCAACTCTGTTGCCATTCATAGCAACCAATTTTCTCAGGCTTATCAGACATATTTCCTCCAAGTATCAACCATTCCTGAGCCCCTCTACTATCACCAAGCATCTAAATCTTTGGAGTGGTGCCAAGCAATGCAAGAAGAGCTCAATGCTCTTGAAGCCAACAACACATGGACTGTTCAACCCTTACCTGAGGGAAAGAAAGTAATTGGATGCAAATGGCTCTACAAGGTGAAATTCAAGGCTGATGGAAGCCTTGACAGATACAAAGCCCGTTTAGTGGCTCAAGGATTCACACAGTAGCTAGGCTTGGATTTTGTTGACACATTCTCTCCAGTTGCAACTATCACAACTGTACGTGTCTTACTTGCTCTTGCTGCACAGAAACAGTGGCATTTGGTTCAGTTAGATGTGAACAATATCTTCCTCAATGGTGACCTCCATGAGGAAGTGTACATGAAGCTACCCTTGGGGTATCCTAGCAAGGGGGAGAACTTGGTATGCAAATTGAACAAATCTCTCTATGGCCTCAAGCAGGCATCCAGACAATGGTTCCAGAAATTCTCCTCAACAATTCTCCAACATGGCTTCACTCAATCATCTGCTGACCCATCCTTGTTCACTAAAGGCACCGGAGAATCATTTGTGGTTTTTCTCCTCTATGTGGATGATATGATCCTTGGCAGTCCCAACCCATCTGTTATCACAGAAACTCAGCAATTGTTGTAGAGATTATTCAAGCTTAAACTGCTTGGTCCTCTTAAATATTTTTTAGGACTTGAAATAGCTACATCAGCAAAGGGAATTGATCTTTGTCAACGAAAATATGCCTTACAGCTTCTCAATGACACTGGATTTCAGAACTGCAAACCTCTGAAAACCCCCATGGATCCAAATCTCAACCTTGCTGATGACAACAGTGAGCCCTTGACTGATATCTCCATATATAGAAGACTCATTGGCAGACTTATGTACCTCACCATCTCTCGTCCGTATATTGCCTTTGCAGTCAACAAACTTAGTTAATTCATGACTGAACCTAGAGCTGCTCACCTTCATGCAGTTCACCACATTCTGCAGTACATCAGAAATTCACCAAGCCAAGGCCTGTTCTTCACATCTGCTCCTTCCTTGGCATTATCAGCTTATGCAGATGCAGACTGGGGCAGCTGCACAGCAACCAGAAAATCAATAACTGGCTTCTGTGTCTTCCTAGGCAACTCCTTGATCACTTGGAAATCAAAAAAACAACCTACTGTGTCTAGATCATCTGCTGAAGCTGAGTATAGAGCCCTGGCTCTCCTCACAACTGAGCTACTCTGGCTCAGACAGCTCTTAAATACCTTCCATGTTACTGTTTCTTCTTGCAAGGTTTTTTGTGACAGCAAATCAGCCATACAATTGGCCTCTAATCCTACTCTCAATGAAAGATCAAAACATATTGACATAGACTGTCACTTCATTAGAGAACACATCAACTCCAAATTCATCAACTTGTTTCATGTGGCCTCCAAGCATCAACTTGCAGACCCCTTCACCAAAGCTTTACCCAGGATTCTGTATCACAATCTCATATCCAAGTTAGGCATCACAGATTTGTACATGCCAACTTGAGGGGGAGTATCAACTCTCTAGTTATTTATTTAAATATGACTGTATTTAAATTCTCTTTATGTATTAACTAGAGTAGTTAGTCACTTAACCATCTTAGTTAGTTTTAGCCTAACTGAAAGTCAGTTACAGATGGTAACTGCATTGTGTATATCTAGTTGGATAGTAAAGTTGTAACACACTTTTCAGCATTCAATGAAAATGACTTTACATTTCACTCTCTCTGTTTGCTGAAGTCAATATTCCTTTATACATATATAGAAACTAGTTTGTATGACCCGTGCGCTGCACGGGTATACATTTCCTTTTAACTTAAAATTTGGAATTGTTGTTTGGGGATTAAAAAAGAGGCAGTTGTATGTTTACGTGTATTATGATATATTGATTACTTTGTACACTATATAAAATAAACTCATTATCCAAAATTTTTTGGGACACGTGTATTAGATCAGATTGTATAACATTTTATCCGATTTTGACTTTGGGAAGTTGTGGTTATAGTCAATATTGATTACTAATAGTAGAAACGGTAATGCTAATAAAATAAGGATTCAAATTAGAATTTAATTTTTTTAATATTTCTCATGATGGTTATTTTAATCACTCTATAAAAGAAATCTGTATTATAAAGATGTTTACTTCTTACAAATACACCTCATTAAACAGTTAGTATGAATATTGATTTTTTTAAAATGCTCAATATAGTATAATGGGTGATTAGAAGGGAAAAAAATAAAAGATGTTGGGGCATTTCTGGGTTTGTAAACAATAGTTAGGGCTATTGATGAATGAATACTCAATATAATATTTGTTGTCAAAAAAAAAAACGCAATATAATATCGTTGTCAAAAAAAAAAGCTCAATTTAGTATAATGGGTGATTAGAAGGGAAAAAATAAAAGATGTTGGACTATTTTCGTGCAGGGGCATTTCTGGGTTTGTAGACAATAGTTACGGCTATTATCGGTATTTACTTGTAAGTTATAGTGAGCTTACCATATCAGAAACCCTATTCAGCCATAAGTGCAACATTGCTTTCCTCTTCCCCTTTCTCGTCGTTGTGGTGGCCGAAGCTGCTCTCTCCAATACTGTAAAATCGAAAGCAAGAATTCGTGCTGCAAGGAAATCAATAATGGTGACACATCATGGAGCATCTTCCTCACGTAATAGACGACGTTCATTCGTAATCTCTGCTCATCAAACGGCTGAAGAACCCGGCAAAGAGTATTAGAAATATTGTACTTAGTTTGTTAGTAGTTATAATTCGGTTAGAGTTAGTTTTATTAGTTACTAGTTTGTTATAGATTAGTTAGGTGAGAATGGATCTATATATAAGGTCAAACTCATTGTAATCAATGAACTTTTCTTCATCAATAATGAAATTGTTTTCATTCATTTTCCTTAAAGTCTCGCAAATGTTAATATGGTATCAAGAGCGATTATGTAGCTTCCGCATTCCTTTCTCCTCAATGATTCCTCCATCACCTTCTCGCAAATTTCTTATTCTATTTTGCGATTCATGAACAATGGGACTCATTGCGGTATATATCAAAAGAGATTTCTTAATTTTATCTTCATTTTATTTGTTTCTTATCCTCATTTTCTCGTTTATCATCTATTCGATTTCGTCTTTGGACCATTTGTTTTTCTGGTTCTTGACTTCGATTTTATCTCAGTTTCGTTCTTCAACTCTTGTTCGAAACTCCTCCTATTTCTGTTGCGATCTTTGGTTTTGATCTTCAATTCATGTTCAAAATCTCTTTATTTTCGCAAATTCGTCTCTGTTAGGGTTTCGGTTAATCTTCCCTTGACCATTTTCTCCTTCCTCTCGCCTCTTTGAGAGTGTCTCTATTTCTGCAATTTGCCTTCTCCAATTCGATTCTTGAAGTTTCTAAATTTCCTTCAACTCGTTTTGCGATTCTTGCAGTTTAGTTTTGCGATTTCGCTTTATTGTCCTCCTTTCATCTTGAGTTCCGATGATTGTGACCTGAAGCGGAGTTCAAATTCCTTTTTAATTTAGTTTTCAAGATTTGTGATTCTGCTATAATCTTGCGATCTTTCATTTTGGTTAGTGTTGCTTCTATCATTGCCACCGGTTCAATTTTGTGATTCAACTTCATATTGTTGTGATGTGTTCATGAAGTTATTTACCAAGAAGCATTCAAGCTGTTTGCTGAATAGCCTCGCTTGGAAATCTTGATACATTCAGATTCAGAATGTGATATCACCTCCTACAACTTCTTTCAAGTGTTTCATCTTCTGAGTGCATTTCTTTTCCAGGGCATTTGTTGTTGACAATTTCATCCATATACATTGCCAGCATGATAATTGCCTTGTTTTGTGCACTTTGTCATCATAGCAAGTTATTGTCACTTCTTGCAATTATCTTGGAGTTTGGAGCGCTTAATTTGATTTTGGGCATCGTTTGTTATATCCTCAACAACCGAATTTTTCATCTCTTTCTCAATGTTACAAAGGTCTTCCAACACAACAATTCAGATTTTGTTCTTGGATCCGATTTCATTTTGTTCTTGTAGCTTTGATTTCTACCGATGTATTTCCGACATCTCTCGATGTAATTTTCTTTTGATTTAATGTAACTTTGTATTGTTCATTCCAAGCTAGAAGTATTGTGAATAACTTCTAGCTTGCGGGGGACTATTAGAAATATTGTACTTAGTTTGTTAGTAGTTATAATTCGGTTAGAGTTAGTTTTATTAGTTACTAGTTTGTTATAGATTAGTTAGGTGAGATTGGATCTATATATAAGGTCAAACTCATTGTAATCAATGAACTTTTCTTCATCAATAATGAAATTGTTTTCATTCATTTTCCTTAAAGACTCGCAAATGTTAATAAAGAGGTATCAATCTAATTCCTACAATCTTTGGTATGAGCGGTGAATATTAGACTGATAACATTGGTTCCTAACCATGATTCGTTGGTTTGATGGTTATTACAATGAGAACCCTAATTTGAATAAACAAATCCGAATGGTCTTGTAATCAATTTTGCATTCGAAGCCATCGTTTTTAACGACAAAACCTAAAATTCGAAATAGATCAAATTACTTTTTTTTGGATTTAGTTACAATTGTTTGTGTGATTTCTAATTCAAGGTTGTTTTCATTCTAATTAGATTATAATATGCTCATGCACCTCTAAAACGATTAAACACAATATGTCTCGTAATATGTCACGGATGTATGTAACAGGGAAGCTAAAAAGATTCGTTGGTGTTAGATTCGTTGGTGTTAGTAATCGACACTCAAGCTAAAAATGATTTTGGGTTTATTAAATATAGAAAAATTAGAAAACTGGAGTATAACAATACAAAGTGATATTTATTAAATATAGACACTACCTCTTGGCAACGTTTTTAAAATTTTAATTATTATACTGTAGTAATAATCCCCATCTTCTTGTATAGATACTTAGTAATAACATTATCCATACACCATACAATGTATTAGTAATTGCATACTAATATTTAATTATTGGCTTATTGAATAAAGGTACAGGAAATGATTGTTAAGACTATGCTTGGACCAACTATCAGCATCAGCAAAGCTACATAGTTTGATTTGTGAGACACTCCGAAATGCCAATTACAGGATCAGCAAGTATGTAAAAATATACCAGGCGACAGGCGCTAAATTGAGTGTAACCTCTCTTACTATATATCTGAGGAATTACATGTGAATATAATTTGGCGTCTTGTAAAAAAATAGAAATCACATTTGACAACACGAAACAGATATAACCAAAATTTCTCAAAAACTAAGTCGTACTGTAGCACTTATGCTGAATGAAAAACACCAAATTGGTCACTTGAAGTAATTTAAGACAAACCGCAAAACTGTGAAAAATTGCTGAAAATTGCTTTCAAGGCCGAAGACCTTCTTAGGCTGAAAATTGCTTTAATTGTGTGGTCTGCGACTGCGACTGCGACGACAACACCGAACCTGAGAAAAAGATGGTGAGTAACTTATGAATCAACTGAGACATGATTTTAGTTAAATTTTAAAAAAATTGATATTAGATAGAAGCATGTTGACGCTGTAGCTGAAGATCGTGCACACTATCCCAATACGTTTTTCTACAATCTCAAAACTGAAAAATGTTTGGACTAACCTGAAGATGGTGCATGCTATCTAGTCGGGCGATTGTAGCATTATTGTTCTGCAAAAGGAATTTGTTTAACATATGAAATGGTAACTCCATATACTTATAAAAGTCAGATTTCTTATTTGCTGTGATGTTTATTTTTCAGGTGAATCAAGGTGGAAGTTTCTTGCTCTATAAAACGTGGTTTTGTGTTTCTCTGGGGTCCTGGATATGCGGTTTTGGAGGAGATGCATGGCTGTGATTGTGTATTTATTTTTTTTGTCTTGGTTGAAATATCTCCCTCCCTTGACTTGTATATGTTTAAAATGGGGGTATTAATTGAGGTTAATTAAGTGGCCTATTAATTGCTGACTCACGGATGTAATGGGAAATGGAATATGCCGTTTTTAATTTGGAAAGAAAGTAGCTGGAAATTTAAAAAGGCATGATATTATTTAGCCTTTGAAGTAGTAACAGGTAAGAACAATTCTGGAGTTTTTATGGTTGTTATATGTGACAACTGCTAGCTTGTTTGCTTGAGTGCTACTTTAGGGGAATACTAATTGCTTGTTTGTTTTTTCAGGAATACTAATTTGATGGTAAGAGTAGCACCATAAGAAGACCAATTTTTTCGTACAGCCTGTTACTGTAATTAAATGGAATTGATTTGGGTAGGATTCAGGGAATGGACCCTGCGAAAAACCTGGGTTTCAGATTGTAATATGCATTCCAGGGCTAATAATTGATCCACTATTTTAGGGATTTTATTAATTAATTGTCGTTTCAATTAATGTCAGCAATCCTTTGGCACCAAGGTAAAAAATAGCAACCGTTGATTGTGAGGAACATTTAAGGCTATGCAATCCTAGCCTTACAACAGCCAGCCGTTATTTTATTAAATCTCAGGCGTTGATACTGTAAACGTGGAACCATAGAAAAACGTCGGCCGTTGGATAGGTGTGTGCTGCTTATGTCAGATGCATGAATAGTGATTTTGCTGACGTGGAGTTTCGTAAATCTGACGTATTTTATGACGTCATTAGTGAGGTGGACAAACATATGGACTTTCCATGGTTTAGTATAATAAAGATAGTCTAATTTGATGAGTCACGGCCAACATGGTAGAGATTGGGGGCAAATCCCCCACATAAGTTTTGATAAACTTAATATTACATTTATATTATTTTACATTAGATGTTGTCGATAGCGACCCTGAGCATGGGCATGAGGAGTAACCGTCCAAAGCTCCATTTTTTTAGGGGTACCAAATTGAATTTTTTTTACTAGTATATATAAATATTAAAAATATATGAATGTACAAGAAATTAACAGCACTATCTAATAAAAAAATTAACAAAAACCAAGTTTACTAAAACATCAATTTTACTATGTTCCAAGATAGATAAGGTTTGAATCTTGCTCGATTGAATGGTGTTTAGAGGGTGGGTGTCCAGATTGATCCAAAGACAGTGGCTAAAATGTTGCTTGCTATGGATTGGTCAGTTTCAGTTAAACATATTTATAGAGAAGTCAATAGAATAGCGTATGCACTTGTAACACTTGGTTGTTCTTCAAATCTCATGATCCTCTCATAATTTTTTATAGTCCTCTTGATTGTATAAAGAATCAGATTGAATAGTACTTCATTTCATTCCAATCAAAAATAGGTTCTAAAATAACATCTACTATAAATAATTTATTAAAGATTTTGTCAAAAATAATGTAAAAAGAGATAGTATTTATGAAGTGATTTAGGGCACCGTTTTTTTGTTTGCTCAGGGCATCCGAAATCTAAGGGTCCATTATTGAAAGTAATATTTGAAATAATTAATGTATAACACTAAGATTCTGCTTGGTAAAAAGTCACGAATAACAAATAAGCAGTGAATAATGGATAAGCTACCTGATAACAAATGACGTATTTGGTTGGTCAAAAACAAAATGACGTGTTTGGTAACATTAAATTAATTGATAATGTAAAATGACATAAAAAGACATATTTAATTCAGATTATATTTATTTAATCAATATAAAATATGACAAAAAGTTTATAAATTATTGTTGCTATAAATTCATGGTAATTAAACCAATATTAAGATATTTATAAGTTAAATTTTTTAAATTTATATCATATACATATCATACCAACATGGGTTGGTCCAAGTGTTAACTGGACTTGGACCCCACCCCAAAGTCTCGGGCTCGAATTTTGGGTGCAGCAAAAACTCTGTTGGCTTTGAGTGCTCGTGGCCAGCCAGTTTACGGCCTAAAGCTCACATAGGATTAGAGATCGTCCAATTTGATATGAAGATTCACTAGCTTGTCCCATGTAGCTTGTCCAATTTGATGTGAAGGTAGAGATATTAAATTTGCTACTCGTACAATTATAATAGAACGCATTAGCAAAGAAAGGGGTGCTAATAGAAGTCCTTGTATATATATTACCCTGAATTGACACAGTTGTGTCAATTATTAATTAAATGCCCATGCTTTTTCCAACCCCCTCCTACTCACCACACACCTCTTTACCTTATGAAATTACCAACATAACCTTGTCATTCTAAAACATTTCTCCCCTATCAATCATCTCTCTTCTTCTCCTCCAACTCCAACACACTCCCCTCAAACGCACTCCAAACCTTCCATCTCTCCACTCCAAACTCTATCCTCCATGCATACCTACATCATTAACCTTCTAATCATTTCTCAACATTGGCAACCAATATAATGTATTATCCCTACCAAGGTTGTCAAAACCGGGCCGGACCGGCCGGTTCAACCGGGAACCGGACCCCTATCCGGTCCAAGTGAACCCCAGAACCGTCTGGGGTGAAAACCGGGAATTGAACCGGATAACCGGCTAAAAACCGGGAACCGGACAGGAAACCGGCCAAAAACCAGGGAACCGTGCAGAAAACCGGATTTGGTTTATTTTTCTTAAAAAATGGTATACCATGTTGATTTTTGGAAAAAATGATAAATGATGTTGATTTTTGGTATATGAGATATTTTTTATCATTTTTTATAATTAAATTGATGTAATAAATAAATAAATAATTAAAAAACAAATGTATACACTAATATTACTATGAGAGTACTTACATTATAGTATCTAATTATCTATTATTGTTGAATATTATAGTTTTATTATGTCATACTATGATTCTTTTTTGTTTTTTATCCTTTATATATTGTAAAAATATATATTAAATAATCTATTTAATTAATTCTGGTTCAACCCCTGATTCAACCGGTTGAACCCAAGAACCCCGGAACCGCTACCTCTTCCGGTTCAATGTCTGGTCCAGTTTTGATTACCTTGATCCCTACCAATCATTTTTCATTCTCGTGTCTGAAAATTTCTGCATTTGCCAATTTTTCCTGATGTCGCACTTGGTTCGCTTCTCAGTAACTGAACCGGTTCGGTAGTGCACCTCTGTACGTTAAAAATGACTTTGGGGGTGTTTCTGTGAGTTTATTGACACAGGAGCAAAGTTCTGAATTGGTTTGGTGATGGGTAATCGAACACGTTCAATGGCAGGCAATCGAACCTGCGTATTATCAGAATGTCCAGTAACTTGATTTTTTCCCTTCTATTTACAGTTTTTGTTGATTGATAAGACTATAAAATGGAAGAAAATGATGCATTGGTTGTAGACTTTACTAGTTCGTCCACAACAGAAAGGTACAGACTAAGTCTTGATTTTGTGTGCAATTTTCCTAAGTAAGTAACTGACATTTATTTACTTATTATTTTCAGTTATTTGCCAATCGTGAAGAGTTGTTGGCAAGGGTACGTATGGTCGGGAAGCCCCTTGGGATGATGATTCTGGTATCTAGATCAGACGACACACGAAGATCGAGTAAAGAATTCTGCATCTTGACTTGTGAAAAAGCTGGAAAGTACAGGTCCAATGTTATAGAGAGGAAAAAGTACTAGAAAATGTTGTTGTAAGTTTAAATTGAAAGGTATATTTATTAAGAAGCTTGGAGGATGGATATTGAGGGTTATGTGTGGAACACATAACCATGCAGTAATTACTTATGATGAAGGTCATCCGTACAATGGTAGATTAACTGCGGAAGAGAAGGAAGTAGTGGCTAGAATGACTAGGGATCATATTGCGCCTAATCCCATCCTTAATGAAACCAAATCCATGAAGCCTAAAGATAGCCACACCATTCTCAAGCAAATATACAACTGTCATTCAAGGCAACGATTGAGTGTGCGTCAGGGTAGGACTGAGCTCCAACAATTGATGAATTATTTGGACCGTGATCAATATGTTCACTAGACTCGAGTTGTAGAGAGCACTAATGTTGTCAAAGACATTTTTTGGACACATACAGAATCCATTGAGCTTCTAAACACCTTTCTGATTGTATTGTTGATTGATTCCACGTATAAGATCGGTATAGGTATTCGTTGGTCGAGATCGTTGGTGTAAGCTCAACCGAGAAGACTTCCTCTGTTGCATTTGCTTATGTCAATTTTGAGAGGTTGGATAACTTTGCATGGGTTCTTGATAAACCGAGGGGGTTTATTTAGGAGACATGATGGATTGCCTCGTGTCATACTTACTGACAGATAGAATGGTCTGATGAATGCTCTGGCAACTGTATTTCCAACATCTGCAAACTTATTGTGCCAATTTCACATTAAAAAAAAATGTGAGGGCCAAACCTAGGATGATCGTGCAAGACATTGGCTATAGGATAAATCAGTATATGTACCTTGGCAACACTACCACTAACAGAGTTGGGTCTGCACACTCTAACTTAAAGAGATATTGTATGACAGTAGGGGAAATTTGTGTAAGTGTTGGGATTCAGTTTGTACCATGCTTAGCTACAACATAATGATCTTAACAAGATGAGTTTCGAGCATAGCCTGGGTAGAGTCAAAATTGGCTACTTAAAAAAAAATATGACGACATTAAGCCTATGTTTGGTTTGAAGAAGAAAGTGAGAGGAAAGAAAGTGAAAGGAAAGTTATATAAGGAAAGAATGGGAGTAGAAAGTGAGGGGATTATTTTGTTTGTTTAGTATGAGAGAAAGTAGAGATGAATTTTGGACCCCACAGTTTATAATCACTCCTTCCACTTTTGCATGGCAACCAAATGATGGAAAGATTCACTTTCATGCTAATTTCCCTCCTTCATCAATCCCTTGAACCAAACACAGCCTAAAGGTTTAGTTTCTGACAACGCTATAGACTTTATATATGCACTGAATTGCAACAGACTGGAGTCATTGGTATTGATGCATCATTATCTGGATGCACGATCAGAACCACACACAGACTACCATGTGTGTGTGAGCTTTCTAGGTATGTATTCTATTGTAATTATGTCTTATCACCTTGTAAATTTTATTGTCACTTAAAAAATGGCACTTATTTTGTGGGATTATGACGGATGTCACCTCAATTCCATCGCGCCTAATTCATCAACACTAATAGAGGTTGAATTTCTAAATGCAATATGAGGATGAACACGATATACCAAAGTGTCTGACACTTACTCAATCACTAAGCAAAAAGCGAACACAAGCTGACAGTTCAACTAATACACCTACTCCTTCACTACCTAAGAAGCAAACACCCACACCACTTCCTATTAATCCAACTCATATTGTTACACCAGCTCCTACTCCAAATCTGACTCTTACACTGAATCTTATTGTTACTCATACAGATGATTATTATAAATACCTAAAGGGCTTGCCCGAGATCATTCATCCTTATGTTGAAAATATTGTTAATGTACTCGGTGATGGAAACTGTGGATTTCGGTGTATTGCTGCATTACTTGGAAGGGTCAGGATGCTTGGCTTTCTGTGAGAAATGATCTGTTGGACGAGATTAGGCAATACAATGACTTCTACATTAATCTGTATGGCGGTATTGGAAAAGTTAAAGTTTTGATGAACTTGTTGATGTAGACACACAATAATGGACACGATAATTGGATGACTGTACCGGATAGAGGGTATCTGATCACTAACAAGTACAAGGTCGTACTGACTTGTTGGTCTGTTAGCGAGTCTTACTCCATTTTCCCATTTCATATTGCACCATTCAGAAGTGTATGTACATTCAACATCTGCTATACAGACGAACTCTTTGTACATGTTTATCGACTTCTATTTAGAATTCATTTTTATATTGTGAAACATTAGTTAACATTATTATGCTTTTTGTCTTTGTAAGATATTTATGAAGAATGGAAGTCCAATGCCCCGCCTGATGTGGTATGGAATGTTAACAGAGCACCCATATCAAAGGGTTGGGACACGCTGTTTAAGGTTCACATTCAAAAGTGAAGGTCAATGATAATAGAGACACAACCCTCGACTTATGTAGATTTAAGTAAAGATAATGAAGACAGTGATTAGTTTATAGATTTGTAATATTTGTATTCCAATTTGTATTAAGACGACAAATTTCCCACGTATGACTGTATGTTTACCACGTTTTTTAAATCAATACCAGCATGAATTATTTATAACACAGTGGCTTATTTATGACTTGATTATTTAAAGAAAAATTTGTGTAAAAGCTTCTGTCTTGGGTAGTATTACGTATGTTCGGTGCCTACCTGCCGAACTTGTTCGGTTGAACATTGTCGGACGTACAAATGACCAAAACACACCCCATTTTCCAAATTTACAACACCCGATTGACAGTTACCGAATTGGTTCAGCGAAACATTACCGAACCCAGAAAACACTTAACCTGGTTGACTGTTACCGTACCGGTTCGGTGGGAGGCAACCGAACCTTTGGAAAATACATAGTCCATGACCGTTGCACGTAAGGGTAAAATTGGAATATTTGAAGTTTGAGGGTGTTTGGTGAGTAGGAGGGGGTTTGGGAAAAGCATGTGCCTTACTTATATTTCAACCATACTATAAAGGCCCAACTACCGGAATGTTTTAGACCCATTCTTTTCCCACATCCCCGACTACTCTCCCACCCTCCTCCTTATTTTTTCAAAAACCCAAAAATACCCCCCCCCCCCCCCCCCCCCACTACCACACTTCGACTTCCTCTCCTTCTTCACGTTCTCTCTCATTCCCTCGCTGATAAACTCCAATTTAGTGCATTTTTTAAAGATACTTTTTAGTTATTTTTAGAGCAATTTTTACCTATTATATAAATATCAATGACTTACTTTGCCCTTTATTTTGCAGAAAAGAGAAAAATATAAAAGAAAGAATAATATTCCAAATTATATATATATATATATATATATATATATATATATATATATATATATATATATATGGGATTGTACTACAAAAAGAGGGCTAGCAAAAGAAGGAAAGAAAATGGGCGCATGGCCCAATCAGAATTCAAAAGGAATGGCCCATGGCCAATAAGAAGATGCCAACGTGATTGGCAAGCAATTCAACCCTAGGAGGCTTAAACTAATATAAAAGGAAGGGAATTGCAATCAGGGAGGATTGGACGGCAACACAACATATAAAAGCCGTACGTACACAAAAACAGTAACAAGGAGCACACAGCCGCATATACAATGAATTTGCACAAATACTGACGCGGAGGAGAGAAGGAAAAAAAGAAGGTTTTGGGTAGCAACTCTTGACACTGTGGGAGAGCTTTGGAGCAGAATAAAGAGATTGAAGACTTAGACCAGAAATTTCTCTAATTATCGGGTTATTCTTATCTTTGTATTTCATGAACTTTATTTCTATTTTGTTGTTCTTGATACCTATGGATACCTAAATCCTCTTCTAGGGTCTTAGGTGGATCTTGCTTGATTAGAGACTTTTTTATGCTTTAATTTATACTTTGAATTCCTAGTTTTTATTTCAATTAATATTATCCTATTGCCTTAATCACATAATTAGGATTGACAACCCTTTGCATGTTCATAATCAATTAGTTGATCAGCGACCGTACTGCAATTAGTTGGTGGACCTATAGGATAATTGGGGCTATAATTAATGAATGACCAAACTTTAATTTAGTCTTTCAATCATTCAAAATATGTACCATCTCGAACCAGTATCAAAATATGTACCATCTCGAACCAAAGTAGCAGATGTGTTTTATAGGTGTCTACCGTGGTTTTTGGTAAACACCGCTAGTTTGAAATTGCTTCTGTTTGCAGGATCAACTAGTAAATCCTAAGACCATTTGTGTTAAAGTTTTTTCCAGAATTATGCGTGTTCTTGCGGTTTTCAAAGAAAAGAATGAAGATAACTGCCAGCCTTCTTCTTGTCGAAATATCACCGTTCAAGTCTTGTTAAGTCTAAGGCTTTGTCGAATTTGCCTTCTGATACAACTCTTCTGTGTCGAAACCAACACCTTATTCTGAGAAAACCAAAGTCAAACCCCGTTGACTGCATTTAATTTAGCCTGTCGAAATTACAAGCTAACAAATTGCCCCCCAAAAATGTCTTTTTCGACTGAACCTTTATGTAAGGCAGAAAAAGTGACATTTTCGAAGATTCCTTTTTAACTGCTCTGATGACATCATTAACATTACGTTGCAGCATTGACGAGACGTTTCAGTGAAAAGTGCCTTTTGGCGCCACCGTTTCGGAGTTAGTGGGCCACGTTTTGCATTGGAACTCCCCCTTTAAAGAAAAACTCAAAGGTTTCAAATCCTTTACACTCAACAGTTATATAACATCTCTGCCCCCTCAAGTTTTGTCGTTGACAATTGGGCATTGGATGTATCTGTCGAAATCTGTTTGTGTTTGATTTCTATTAGCTCTGATAGCTTTTCTTTTGAAACTTTGTATCCTAATGCTATTTGTGCCAAATCGTTTGCCTCTTGATTTTCCATACGAGGCACGTGTTTTATGTGAACTGTGTCAAATCTCTTTAACAACGTATTAGCAATGGCAAAATACATTATTAAGTTCTCTTTGATGCATTTGTATTCTTTTGTTAACTGTTTCACAGTTAGTTCTGAATCTCCTTTGATTTTGACATGTTTTGCCCCCAATTCTAACAAGATCTGAAGTCCTGCTACTAAGGCTTCGTATTCTGCCTCGTTGTTGGAGCATGTCCCTTCAATTTTAAACTTATATTTTGTTGGTACCTTTGTTGGTGAAATTATTAACACTCCAATTCCAACACCATTTTTGTGGCTTGAACCGTCGAAGTATAACTTCCAAGGTTGGGTTTCCACCAAGTTTATTGTATTTTAACCCACTGAATGGTCAACTATGAAGTCAGCCACTATTTGACCTTTTATTGCTTTTAATGGCTGATAAGTCAAAGAGAATTCAGAAAGAGCCAAAGCCAATTTACCTATTCTACTATGTAAAATTGGTTTCGACAGCATATGTTTAATAATATCATAATGCGAATAAACATACACATCAACAGGCTTTATGTATTGCTTCAATTTTGTACAAGAGAAATACAAGCATAAACACAATTTTTCTATAGGATGATACCTAGTTTCTGCATCATTTAGAATTCTACTAAGGTAATAAATGGCTCTTTCGACACCATTTTCATCTTCTTGAGCTAACATGCTTCCTATAGAAAATTCTGAAGCTGCTATATACAATTTCATTACTTTATTCCTAATAGGTGGTAGCAAAATTGGTGACTTCATCAGATATGCTTTAATCTCGTCGAAAGCTTGTTAGTGTTCTGCATCCCACCTAAACACATCTTCCTTCTTTAGTCGAAGTAATGGCGAAAACCCTTGAGTCTTGCCACTTAGATTTGAAATAAATCTTCTAAGGAAATTGATTTTTCCTAATAATGATTGCAATTCTTTTTTGGTCGAAGGAGCTTTCGTTTCCAAGACTGCTTTCGTCTTGTTTTGATTGACTTCAATACCTTTTTTGTGCACAACGAAGCCCAAAAAGTCACCCGCACAAACACAGAAGGCACATTTGAGTGGAATCATTTTCAATCCATATTTTCTCATTCTTTCAAATGATTGTCGAAGATGGTCTATATGACCAATTCCTGAAGAAGACTTAATTACAATATCATCTATGTACACTTGCATAAATTTGTCAATAAAATCATGGAACATAGAATTCATTGCCCTTTGGTACGTTGCACCAGCATTTTTTAGGCCAAATGGCATTACAACCCATTCATAGACACCTAAAGCCCCTGGGCATCGAAATGCTATTTTCAACGTATCTTCTTCAGCAATATATATTTGGTTATATCTAGAATAACCGTCAAGCATACTTAGGTATTCATAACCTGCTGCTGAATCCACTAGCATTTCTGCCACTAGCATGGCATATTCATCCTTAGGTGTAGCATTATTTAAATCTCTAAAATCTATACACACTCTAAGCGTGCCATTTTTCTTAATTACAGGAACTATATTAGCAAGCCATTCGACATACCTGGCAGTTCTGATGAACTTGCTCTTTAGTAACCTTTCTATCTCTACTTTGATCTTCAACAGGATTTCCGGTGCAAATCTTCTTGGTGTCTGCTTCACTGGCTTCTTTCCTGGTCGAATTGGTAGTCTTATCTCAACAACGTCACGACTCAACCCCGGCATTTCATTGTAATCCCATGCAAAACAGTCTTTGTACTCCTTTAACAATTCGACAATCTACACCTTCAATGCTTGATCAATCTTAGCACTTATATATGTTGGCCTTTTCAAAGAGCCATCTCCCAAATCGATTTCTTCTAAGGGATCTTGTGCTTGGATCCTTTTGGTCGAACCCATTGGATCTTTTTCAAAACCTAAAGGCTCGTCATCATAGACACAATCAAGCCTCTGTGGGTAGTTGTCTTCATCTATAACCTCTCTATCCCAAATGAATCCATAATTGGGATGAAGTATCACTGAAGATCTAACATTGTTTTGGCTTTCATAACCATGTTCAGAAGAAATACATGGCGCAATGTTCGCCAATTGTTTATCAAAGGTTTTCTTGGTAATAGTGTTTACCTCAGCCTTGAAGTAACTCTGATCACCTTCAATATTTTCGACTAGACCATCTTCTCTCCAAATGATGAGCCTCTGGTGAACTGTCGAAGGTATTGCTCCCACACCATGGATCCATTCTCTTCCCAGCAGCATGTTGTAATTTGCCTTTGTTGAAATTACCATGAACATCGTTGGTCTGCTGATGCTTCCAACAGCAAAATCAACTTCAATGGCTCCAAGTGAGTGACCACTTTTGCCTTCATAGTTGGTAAGAATTACATTGTGTGTTTTCAAGTCAGTCTCACACTTTCCAATTCTTTTCAACATATGTTGTGGCATCAGGTTTACAGCAGCACCACCGTCAACCATAATTTTATTGACGCCAATATTGTTCACCTTTGCTTGAATATACAAAGGTTTGAGATGGTTCATCATTCCACAGTTTGGTTTTTCAAACACAGTGTGTTGCTCTTCAACGCAACCATTTTTCAGCACATAGTAACAAATTGGTTTGTAAGTGGTTTCTTCGTCGAAATCTTCTTCGACATCATTCACTTCAGAAACCACATCATACTCAATTGGGAGAATTTAGACTACACCACAAACGTCGAATTTTGACCCAGAATCAGCAAAATCCGAGCCCATTTCTTCGTCTAAGTTGAGACCCTCTTTGATCACTGAAAGTGGTGGAAATATCCTCTCAGTAGCTGGCTTTCTAGCCATTTCAAGAGATTTTGATGGTATTTGTTTACCTTTCTCTTTGTTGGAATTTTCCACCTTGCCTGCAGCAGCAACCTTTTTCTGGCGTTGATATCTACGCCACTGAGTTCTTGTCATAGGGTTCTTCCCTTTGTAGTTATTATTATAGGCATATTTATTAGACTCCAATCAAGCAAGATCCGCCTAAGACCCTAGAAAAGGAATTAAGACCCTAGAAAAGGAATTTAGTTATCCATAGTGTTCAAGAACATTGGATTAAAATATAAAGTCATGAATTACATAATATAAAAATAACCCAGACATTGAGTAAATTCTGATCCTGTAACCAGTCTCTGTATTCTGCTCCGAAGCTCTCTCACGGTGTCAAGAACAGATATCCCAAACTTCTAAGGTGCTGTGTGCAGTTGCAAAATTTCTTCTCTCTTCACTCTACTGTTGACGGCGCTGCCCTCTCTTAATTCTTGCGTCCACTGTTTGCGTTAGTCTCCCTCTATCTGACCGCCCTTTTGTGTTGCAAGCTTTCCTTTTTATAATAAAAAAAACCTAGGGTTCCGTGCCTAACAAGTGTTGTTGCCGCCAACTCTTTAACAGCTCACTCACTTTTTACTTTTTTTCCAATGTAGGGTAATGTGCCTTTTCTTTCATGACCATGAGGTGGGCTGATACCATAAAGCTGGGCTTATCTCAGTGTGAACTAAAAACATGCGCCCCCCACTTTTATATTTCTAACCCAACATATATAATTGTTCTTTTAAATAGCTCCAAACAAGATTTTTGATCTTTCTCAAATTTTCTCCATCTCTGCCAAAAATTACAACAAATTAAGTCACTTATTTATTTAATTAATAATAGTTGCTCTAAAAATGACTTGAAAATATCGCTAAAAAATGTATTAGATTCGAGTTTATCACTGCCCTTAACCAATTTTGCTGGTTTCTGTCGATTTCCAACATTCTTTCCAGCATAATATACTGGATAATATCCAGTACTTTTTCCACCAGCGTGCACCCATTTCTCGACAGGAGACTTTGCTGGAGGAACATAAGTTTTGATCTGTTCCTTTTGAGGATTGCTTGTCGAAGTGACTTTATATTGAATACCTCTATTGTTGTAGCTGAACTTCGGTCTTTTGTCGACCCACTTTCCTTTACTTTTCAGTTGAGGCTTAAATCCCTCCAGATTTTTGGCAGCCTCTTTGTCGAAGACAGAACTACACCTTGGAAAACGCATTACTTCAGAATTGTTGATTTTGCAGCGATTGAGAAAATCAATCAATTCTTCTTCAGCCCTTGGATACACTATCTTCATTTTTTCAGCGTACTGGTCTTCAGTGACCATTTCGACATCAACCTTGTCGACAGCTTTCTCTACCTTAGCATTTTCAGCAACAACCTCTGTGACCTCAACCACATTGAGATCGACATCAACAAGCAATGCATCAGCTAATGGCAAAGGATCTGCATCAATCTTCATTGGTGGCTTAGATTTGTCACCAAATTTCAGCCTTCCCTCATTGATGGCGTTCTGCACCAAATCCCTGAAAATAACACAACGAGAAGTGTTATGGCCCAAGAAACCATGAAATTTACAAAAACCTCTTTTCTGTCGTTGTTCCAATGGTGGAATTTTCAGGCCTTTAGGCACTAAAATTTAACCATCAGCCACTAACAGATCAAATATTTCATCACATTTAGAAACATCATAAGTATAAGTTTTTGCAACAAATTTATCATTCTTAGGCTCAACAGGATTTTTCCCATTAGAAGGTTTCAACAATTTGCAAGTATAAGGAGGTCCTGGTTTTAGTTCTGCAATGTTAAACTCTTCTCCGACATATTCATAAGATATGTCGTATTCTTGGTCACTGTCATTAGCTTCGACATAAACAACCTTTTCTTTCTTACTTTGGAATCTACCTGTTCTGGCTTTTTCGGCTTTGAGTCTTTCGACTTGTCGAACTCTATCAGCCAATTGTGCCATATCTCTTAAATGCAGTGTATCTAGTTTCTTTCTTATAGTATAATCTTGACCACCAGCAACCATTTCGACTAACTCGTGTTCTGGCACTTGAGTAAGGCACCTTGCTTTGAGAAGTCTAAATCTATTGAGATAATCATCAATAGATTCTGCCCCCTTGCGTTGAATGCTAGCCAATTCCTTAAGACTAATTTTACATTGGCCCATATAGAATTGTTCATGAAAGGCCTTCTCTAACTGACTCCAATTAAATATGGAATCAGGAGGCAGGGTGGTGAACCATGTAAACGCATTCTTAGTTAAAGAATTTGAAAAGTATTTCATTCTTAAATTCTCGTTATGCGCAATATCACCAGCCTCAGTCAAATAGCGAGCCACGTGTTCGACAGTAGATTCACTGGTTTCTCCAGCAAATTTTGTGAACTTAGGGATTTTCCATCCCCTAGGCAACTCCGTTTGTAAGGTGTATTCCGACAAAGGCGACACAAAATTAGGCCTATGTAAACCTAAGTTAAAGCCATTCTGGGCTAGAATAGTTTCGACCATATTAGCCAGATTATTTTGTGCTCCAAAATTGTTTTGTTGCATTTGTCTGACCATTTCATCTGCATTTTGGTTTCTATTTACTAACACAACTTCAGGGATTGCCTCTACCCTCATAGGCTCTTCAACAACCTGTTGTTGTCCTTGGTTTCCCTGATTTATAGGTATTGGATTGTTAGGCCTTTCAACAGGTACTTCGACAGGCATAACATTCTGAATTTGGGGAATATGCTGGTTATGGACTGGTGGAGTACCAAAGAAATCAGCAATTCTGCCCATTTGTGCTGCTAACATTTGGTAACTGCTATTAGTGTTTTGTATCAAAGGATTAAACACTGTACCAATTTGTTGTGTTAACATATTGACCATATCATGATTGCTGTCATCCATTTGTTGCCTCAATGCCAACAAAGATGTTGTAGTCAAATTGGGTTGGGCATTTCGACTAAAAATGCCTTCTGATGAACTATGAGTAAGGGAATAGCCTGCGATTGCATTTTCTGCAAAAGTAGACGAATTTGTCTGAAGTCCCGCCATCAAAGCCGTTGGCATGCCATATGGGTAAGGTCTACCACTCATAGTAAATGGCAAGTTTCCAACCATTGGATTTGCCATCAAAGGACTCGTTGGTCCCACTATTGGTGGCACAGAAGCCATTGTATTAAGATTCGTTAATGCTGCAGTGGTCATCATTGACACAGAGGTAATTATGGGAGAAGTTATAGCAGTTACTCCCATTGTTGTCGAAGAAGGCATAGCAACGGTTATGCATGCGACATTTGCAGCGTTAACGTCACTAACTGTAGTTTGTTCTTGTGTACTTTGTGCATTTGATGCAGAAGCATTACTTGTACTAGAGCGTGCCATCTCTGTAAGATGTTTACCACTCTTTAATTGCATGCACAGATAAACACAAAGTTTAAGAATTCAACGAAAAAACTTTCAAATTAGCACAAAGGTCCCACTGGGCGTGCCAATTTGTTTACCGTGGTTTTTAGTAAACACCGCTAGTTTGAAATTGCTTCTGTTTGCAGGATCAACTAGTAAATCCTAAGACCATTTGTGTTAAAGTTTTTTTTAGAATTATGCGTGTTCTTGCGGTTTTCAAAGAAAAGAATGAAGATAACTGCCAGTTTCGCGCGAAACCGTCGAATTTCTTCAGATAGGGACGAAGTGAAAAACAAAGAAAAAATTGCAGAAAAGCAATAAAGAAAGCAAATTAAAATGCATTAATTGAAAAGAGAGTTGGTTCACAGATCATACATCCTTCTCTGACTCGTTTTCTCTGTAATGTGTTGGAAGTTAGAGCGTGAGAGTTCTGGAATTATTTTGTGACCCATTTTTCCTATGAAAAACTACTATTTATAGAAAGAGGGAAAAAAACATAACCAACTAACTGTACAGAGAATTTTTTAAAAAAAGAAAACTGCTTCAGCCTTCGACTAGGGTAACTGCCAGAACTTCGACGACGAGCACTTAATTTTGACCTGCTATTGAATCCCAGCCTTCTTCTTGTCGAAATATCACCGTTCAACTCTTGTTAAGTCTAAGGCTTTGTCGAATTTGCCTTCTGATACAACTCTTCTGTGTCGAAACCAACACCTTCTTCTGAGAAAACCAAAGTCAAACCCCGTTGACTGCATTTAATTTAGTCTGTCGAAATTACAGGCTAACAATGGGGTTGTTCTCAAAGCCTACACTTGTGTTCCGAACTGGGCCAAACCCCACACGATTTGGACCTGGCCCAATTCCGCACTTGATAAGACCCGGTCCACACTCCACCAACCAGCATCCATGACCAACGGTCTAGATCTGAAGCATCCGTATCCGACGGCTTTGGTGCGGCACTTTCGTCTATAAATAGAGGTGCACCCCTCCATTTTCAGGTACGTTCTCATTCCCTGGACACCTCTTCTCTTCCCTTGCTGACTTCAGCATCGGAGTGTTTGAGGTACCACCCAGGCGTGCGTGATCAAGCTATCTCGGACCCTCCGAGGCCAATCTTCATCCATCCGATGTCCATCTCCCAGATCTCTCTGAAGCACATCAACTTGTACCTCGGGCATAATCACATCCGAATCCGAGTACCGAACAATTGTGAACACACTGGGAGTATTTTCCCCAACTTTGTCATTCTAGTAAGAGTCGACTGAAAATGACCAGGATGATCTCGGATGGACGATCCGCCTCGGCTGCGGAAACGAAACGCACTTTGAAGCGCAAACGGCGAGAGATTTCCGACTCGGTTACACCGTATCATTGCTGACCCAACCTTTAGGCTGCCTCGATGTTCTTGTCACCTACGGGCAGAAGAAACTCGCCCAAGCTATAAAAACTACGTTCTTAGTCATGCCGCTGGTTACACCGTATCATTGCATCGTGGGCAGACCGATGTTGGCGAGACTCGGTGCCGTGGCCTCCGCCGTGCACTTAAAAATGAAGTTTCACTCGTTAGCTGACGAGATCATTACCATCTCGGCCGACTTTGAGGCCGCAGAAAGGTGCCAGTACCTCGCCCTCAAAGGAGTCCGACATCAACTCTAGGAAATTCCCGAGCCGCCACCTTCGGCCGTTGAGGTGAACCTCACCGAGGTCGATGCTCGCTACGACCCCGATAGTTCCGAAGACGAAAATGACGACGAGCTGGCCCGGGAGCTCAAGAAAAAGATCAAACGCCCCGAACCCCATGGAGAGTTTCTCGAGATCCCACTGGGAGACGACCTTACGAAAACAGTAAAAATGGGGGCAGACCTCACGAACGTGGTAAGAGAAGACTTAGTCGCATGTCTGCGCCAGAACACCGACCTATTAGCTTGGTCCGCTTCTGAGATGCCAGGAATCCCGCTAGAAGTAGCATGCCATCACTTGGCGGTGAATCCCGATGCCAAATACGTGGCACAACGATGTAGGGCGCAGAGCGACGAAAAGGCCGAGGCCGCAGCGAAAGCCGTAGCCGATTTACTCTTCGCAGGCTTCATAAAAGAAGTAAAATATACCACATGGCTATCCAACATGGTGTTGGTGAAAAAGAATAATGGGAAGTGGAGGATGTGCGTAGACTACACCGACCTCAACAGAGCATGCCCCAAATATGCTTTTCTGGTCCCCAGCATCGACAAGCTCGTGGAGAACGCATCCAGCTTTCGCGTCTTGTCCTTTTAGACGCCTACTCCAGCTATAGTCAGATTGCAATGAATCCACCGGACCAAGAAAAACGGCCTTTATGACCAATCAAGGCAACTATTGTTACAGGGTCATTCCCTTCGGCCTCAAAAATGCGGGGGCCACCTATCAACGAATGATGAATAAGGTCTTCCACGACCAGATTGGCACGGTCATTGAGGTTTACCTTGATGACATGATCGTAAAGAGTAAGGCGGACGAGGCACACCTAGCCGACCTCCAGGAGATTTTTGCTGAAGCCAAGAGAAACAACCTTAGGTTCAACCCCGAGAAGTGTCCCTTCGGCGTTGGGGCGGGAAAATTCCTCGGTTTCTGCCTCACCGAGAGAGGGATTGAGGCCAATCCTGACAAGTGCAGGGCCGTGACCGACATTCGCCCCCTACTACTAAAAAAGAAGTGCAAAAACTCACCGGCATGATTGGCGCCCTCTCCAGGTTCATCTCCAGGGCGGCCAATCGGTCACTTCCATTCTTCAAGATCCTGAAGAAGGGCGTCGAGTTCAAGTGGACACCAGAGTGTGAAATCGCCTTAGCCGAGCTCAAGCAGATGCTCTCGGAGCCCCCCCGATACTGCTAAAACCGGCGGATGGGTAAACACTTTACTTATATCTCGCCGTGGCTGAGGAGACAGTTGGCGACGTCATAGTACGTGAAACAAAGATGGACAATGACCGGTATACTTCGTCAGCAAAGTATTGCAGGGAGTCGAGTCCAGATATCAGAAAATAGAAAAGGTTGCTTTGGCATTAGTACTAGCGATAAGAAGGCTGAGGCCCTACTTCGTGGCGCATCAAATCGTTGTAAGGACGGATCAACCTATCCGGCAATTACTACATCGACCCGACCTAGCGAGAAGAATCATCAACTGGGTAGTCGAGCTATCCGAGTTCAGGATCATGTATGAGGCCAGGTCTGCTCTCAAAGCTCAAGTCCTCGCCGACTTTGTTGCCAAAATGACGCCAACACCAACCAGCTCGGTGGCTCTTCTATGGAAACTTCATGTCGACGGATCTTCCAATTCAAAAGGCAGCGGGGAAGGACTCATCTTGGAAAACTCTGAAGGTCTCATGATCGAGGTCTCCCTCAGTTTCTCTTTCACGACCTCGAACAATTAGGCAGAGTACGAAGTATGTATTGCCGGATTGAAGTTAGCTTTGGACTTTGGAGCAAGAATCATCGAACTGAATACTGATTTACTACTGGTGTTCTCCCAGGTCAAGGAAGATTTTGTGGCAAAGGATCCTGTACTGCAAGGATACCTGGCACGAGTACGAGAATTACTCTCTCAGTTCGAACGGGCCGAGCTAAAACACGTACCCCGGTCTGAAAATGCTTGTGCCGACGTTTTGACTAAATTGGCCAACACAAAGCCAACCGGCAACCTTCGAAGCATCATTCAAGAGAACCTGAAAAAACCCAGCATCGACTTAACCTCAACCTCAATGATGGACGTCCACGCCGTAACCGAAAGCCCGGGGTGGATACAACCCATAAAGAATTATATCGAATCCGGCGTGGAGCCAGCAGATTCCAAGGAGTCTGCGGTAGTCTGAAGAAGGTCTACAGCTTACTCCATAATCGATGGAAAATTTTTCAGACGAGGCTTTTCCTCCCCCTGTTAAAATGGGTCGAACAGGAGGAGGCAGAGTATGAACTAACTGAGATACACGAAGGCATTTGTGGACAGCACCTTGGGGCCCATGCTCTAGCGAAGAAGGCACTCAAGGCCGGATACTACTGGCCGACCATGAATAAAGATGTTGCTGACCTCGTCAGGAGATGTGACACTTGTCAGTGATACGCCGACGTCCATAACGCTCCCCCGGCTGAACTCACTTCTTTGTCGGCAGCATGGCCATTTTCCCAGTGGGGGATCGATCTTCTCGGACCTTTCTCACTTGCCCGAGGTGGGGCCAAGTACCTTATCGTGGCCGTCGACTACCTCACTAAGTGGATTGAAGCGGAACCACCCACTCAGATCACAGCCAATAACTGCATCAAATTTGTCAAAAAGATCATTCTAACCAGATTTGGAATCCCGCCTGTCGTAATCACCGACAACGGCACACAGTTCGCTGATAAGGGTTTCCGGAAATTGATGACAGATCTGGGTATTAAGCAGCACTTCACCTCCGTTGAGCACCCCCAGAATAACAGGCAGGCTGAGGCGGCTAACAGGGTTATGCTTAAGGGGCTGAAGAAAAGATTGAAAGGGGCGAAAGGAGCTTGTACCCCCTCAACAATGAAGAAAACGACAAGGCTACGAGGGAAGAACTCGACCTGGTCCAAGAGGTACGAGACAAAGCACAGTTGGCCGAAGTCGTTGTCAAGGCACAGATTGCGAAGCGCTACAATCAGAAAGTCATCATCCGAGATTTCAATGTTGGAGACCTCGTCCTTAGGCGTGCCAACGTGGGCAACAAAAATGCACGAGAAGGGAAGCTGGCGCCCAACTGGGAGGGACCCTACCCGGTCGTATCAAAAACCGGAAAGGGGGCCTATCAATTAGAGACCTTATCCAAAGAGCTGATTCCAAGGACCTGGAACACAGCTAAGCTTAGAGTATATTACAGTTGACCATTCACATAACGAATGTAATGGACCAATCGTGTAAACAAATACAATCAAGTCGGGTAACTCGCCTCTTTGAATAAATTCATTCTCGATCGTTTTTTGTCTTACTTACAGGACTCACAGCGGCACCAGCTCCCAACGCATTACAACGCCCCTCTCACCCGAGTCCGGCCCGAGCTGGCCACTCGATAGATGACGGTATAAGGCGAGGCCCCCAAAGAACGACGCACACGCCCTCCCCCGACTCCAAGCTTAAATGCTCAGTCGAAGAGCGCACAGGGTCCACAGCGACTCCGACATCTCCGCTCCTTGCAAGCCAGCCTCTCCTCTTTGGTTTGGCTTAAGTGCCGAGACAGAGACCGGAGGAAGAAGTCCCAGGCGGCTTCGACACCTGCTTTCTCCCAAACTACGAACTTCAATGTTCAGTACGGGACCGAGGAAGAAATCCTCAGCGATTTCGACACTTCTTGACTCTGAGCTTAAATGCTCTGTCGAGACTCAATTGACTCCGAGCTTCCATGCTCAGTCAATATTTACTTGATTCCGAGCTTAAATGCTCTGTCAAGCTTTTTAAGGAAGGATCTCGACGTCTTGAAGTCGACCTCAGGAAGCCGTGGGGACGTCACAAGAACGAATGCCCGAAAAACAGGAAAGATAAGTGACTCATCAAGCCGAGCTTGAACCCTGCCGCCCGACCTCGACTTGGGGGGCCACTGTTCCAGACTGGGCCAAACCCCACACGATTTGGGCCTGGCCCAATTCCGCACTTGATAAGACCCGGTCCACACTCCACCAACCAGCATCCATTACCAACGGTCAAGATCTGAAGCATCCGTATCCGATGGCTCGGGTGCGGCATTTTCGTCTATAAATAGAGGTGCACCCCTCCATTTTCAGGTACGTTCTCATTCCCTGCACACCTCTTCTCTTCCCTTGCTGTCTTAAGCATCGGAGTGTTTGCAGGTACCACCCCGGCGTGCGTGATCAAGCTACCTCGGACCCTCCGAGGCCAATCTTCATCCATCCGAAGTCCATCTCCCAGAACCCTCCGAAGCACATCAACTTGTACCACGGGCATAATCACATCCGAGTCCGAGTACCGAACAACTTGAAAGCAAAGTACCGAAGGATTTTAGTACGAAGGTACCGGATCGTCTTGGTACCAAGGTATCGTATGTTTTATTTCATTTTTTGCTTATCTGAATATTTTTTTATACTTTTTAACACTAGTTTTTGTACACTTGGCCAAAAATCAAGTGTACTATGAAAGAAGAAAACATATAGATGTTTAGCTACATTTTTTAAGGGATGTCATTGAAAGAGGGGACGTCTGCTTGGAGAAGATAGTCACTGCTAATAACCCAACAAACATTCTTACAAAAGCACTGCCAGGACCAAAATTCATGTACTGCCAGACATTGTTGAATGTTATAAATGTGTGAAGACAAGCCAATGTGGAGAAGTGTTAGTTGTGGCTTAGGTCTTTAGTAGTTAGGGGGGATTTTCAGTTACACAATTTTGTTACACCTAATAGCAGAATTGGCTTGGTAGTTAGTTACCGGGCTCGGTAGTTATTTTGCTCTATTTGTACATACTAGCCGCCTGACCCGTGCTACGCACGGGGTTGACTAATTTTTAGTTAGCAAAATTAAAGTAAAACCGGAAGGGGAAAACCTCTTTAATAAACTAATCATTCAAGACAACAGTTTTCTGTCCACTGCAGGAATCAAACTCGGGAGCACTAAGTCGACTCTGTGTCCCAAGGTAGCTTATGCCAGTGGACCAATGATGTTGGTTTGTAAAATATATAGTTAAATAATTGTGGATTGAAATTAAATTATAGCTATAAATTAAATAAGAAGATTATAAAATTTAAAAAGAATATTGACAAAAAACGTTGAAATTAAACATCCATAGATAATGGGAAGAAAATGTCTAAAACTTTTAATAATATAATCCATATTTATCAAATGTAAATATAAAAACTTAGCCCATAATAAGAAAGAAAAGAAGACAACACAATTAAAAACTAAAACACGTGGGTATCATGCATGGTTGTATGAAAACTCATGATTAAATAGGAGCAATTATACAAAGTTGAAAGAAGATGGTGGAGGTTGTATTATAAATGTAGCTGAAGTTCCCGTTGAAAGAAGATAAAATTTAAACACCAGTTAAAATATGTTTTTAATACCGTTTGATGCGAAAAGACAAAAATAAAGAAGACAACACAAATAGAAAGTGAAACACGCGGGTATCGTGCAGGGTTAGATGAAAACCACAAATAAAATAGAATCACCTATAGAAAGTTGAAAGAGGGCGATGAGGGATCTATTGTAAACGTGGCCGTAATTCCAGTAAATAAAAATTAAATTAAAAAACTATAAATTAAATAAAAATATTATAAATTTAAAAAGAAACATTAACAAAGACATTGAAATTCAACATCCACAGATAATAAGAAAAAAAACGTAAAGAATATTAATAACAACAAATACATTGAAATTGAACATCCATAGACAATTAGAAGAAAAAGTTTAAAAAACTTTAATAACGTTATCTATATTTATCAAATGTAAATATAAAAACTTAACACATAATTAAAGAGAAAATAAGACAACATAATTAGAAAGTGAAACCCGTACCTATAGGTATCATGCAGAGTTTGATTTAAAACCACCAATAAAATAGAAGCACATATACAAAGTTGAAATTATTTTTGAAGAAAAAAGTTCGCATATTTGAATAAAATAGAAGCACATAGAAACACTATTTAGTATCGCACTACATATTTTGTCACAAATTTTTTCCACCAAACGGGTTTTTGAGGAATGAGCTTTGTGTATCCGAACATATAAAAAAATTTGAATCCTAAAGTAACTCAACAAATTGTTTGGCATCACATTTTACATATTTTGTCACGTATTTTTTTTGTTTTTCGTCAAACAGGTTGTTGAGGAACAAACTTCACGTATCTGAACATATAAAATTTGTTCTAGACCCTAAAATACCCCAAAATTCAATGTTGGCATCACACTTTACCTATTTTGTCACAAAACTATTATTTTTTTTGACCAAACCAGTTATTGAGGAAAAATCATCGGGTGTTTGAACAGCTAATTTTTTCTGAATCCTAAGTGCCTCAACACACACGGGTTAACATCGTACTTTACGTATTTTGTTAAAAAAATATTTTTTTCACCATCGAGTATACCAAAGCACACTGTTTAGCATATCATTTTATGTATTTTGTCATGAAATTAAATCTTTTTTTCACCAAATCGATAATTGAAAAACAAAATTCGCATATTTAAACATCTAAAATTTTTCGAGACCCTAGAGTACTCGTTAAAATATTAAAAAGGAAAAAATGGAAAACATTAAAATAAAAAAGAGGACAAAACAAAAAAAAACAAAAAGAAAAAAAAAACTAAAGTTAAAAAAAAAAGTGCCTCAACACACACGGGTTAACATCGCACTTTACGTATTTTGTTAAAAAAATATTTTTTTCACCATCGAGTATACCAAAGCACACTGTTTAGCATATCATTTTATGTATTTTGTCATGAAATTAAATCTTTTTTTCACCAAATCGATAATTGAGAAACAAAATTCGCATATTTAAACATCTAAAATTTTTCGAGACCCTAGAGTACTCGTTAAAATATTAAAAAAGAAAAAATGGAAAACATTAAAATAAAAAAGAGGACAAAACAAAAAAAACAAAAAGAAAAAAAAACTAAAGTTAAAAAAAAGTGCGGCAATTCCCGCACGGGGTTGGCTAAATTCTATCGTACTAATATCTCATTATGCTTGAATACAAATTTTGCACTGGTCAACACTGAGTTTGTCAACTGTGAGAATCAAAATCAGGAGCACGGGATCGACTACTGGGCCCCAGGGTAACCTGTGCCATTGGGCAAATGGTGTTAGTCTGCAAAATATAAAATCTAATAACTGTGAATAAAAATTAAATTATAAATATAAATTTTAATCAAAAGATTATAAATTTTAAATAGAACATTAACCTTTGATAAAATAAGAAGAAAAAGTCTAAAAAAATTTAATAACATAATCCACATTCATCAAATGTAAATAAAAAAAATTAACCCATAATTAGAAAGAAAAAAAGACAAAATAATTAAAAAGTGAAACATGTTGGATTTCAAGCATGGTTGAAGGAAGTCCATGATAAAATAGGTGTAGTTATACAAAATTGAAAAAGATTTTGGAGATTTTATTGTAAATGCGACTGAAGTTCCCGTTGAAAGAAGATCATGAAGGTTGTATTGTGAATGTGGCTGAAGTTCCCACAGGAGTCAATGCAGCAATGTTGTACTCGAATTTTAAAGAAAGATAAAAATATAAACACCAACTAAAGAATGGTTTAAATACCCGTTGGTACGAAATGACCAAAACATAGAAGAAAACACAAATAGAAAGTGAAACACGTGGTATCGTGTAGTGTTGGATGGAAATTACAAATAAAATATAAGCACCTATAGAAAGTTGAAAGAGTACGATTGAGGGACCTATTGTAAATGTAACTAAAGTTTACGTAAATAAATATTTTTGAGACTTACGTAAATATTTATTTACGTAAAAATTTGCATATTTAAACATTTAAAATTTTTGAGACCGTAAAGCAGCTCTTAAAATATAAGAAAAAAAAGAAGAAAAAACTGAAGTAAAAACCAAAGGGTGCTTTTAGGTTGAGGGAGCAAATTAAATCCGTCATCGATAACCACTAAAATTGATCGTAGGATATTGTGTAAAATGCTATTAGTGGTTAAGATTGAATCAACTTGTATTAAATCTCAACCGTTGATGAATTTTTATACTACATCCTACAGTCATATTTAATGGTTCTGAGGAATTTGATTTGTTCCCTCACCCTAAAAGCACTCAAAAACAAAAAAGGAAAAAAAAGTAAAGGAAAAAAGGAAGAAGATAAAAAAAGTGAAGTAATATAAAAAAAAAGGCTGAAGTCTGGCTAAATTCTATCGTATAATTAAATCTTTTCGAAAGACTAATATCCCATCGTGCTTGAAAACAAATTTCGCACTGACCAACACCGAGTTTGTCAACGGTGAGAATCAAACTCAGGAGCACGGAATCGACTCACGTACCCCAGGATAGCCTATCCCATTGGGCAAATGGTGTTAGTTAGCAAAATATAAAATCTAATAACAGTGAATAAAAATTAAATATAAATATAAAATAAATAAAAAGATTATCAATTTTAAAAGGAACATTAACAAAGACGCACATCCTCTATAGATAAATAAGAAGAAAAAATCTAAAGAATTTTAATAGCATAATCCACATTCATCAAATGCAAATATAAAAAATTAACCCATAAATAGAAAAAGAAGACAACACAATTAAAAAGTGAAACATGCTGGGTATCATGCATGGTTGAAGGAAAACCCATGATAAAATAGGAGTAATTATACAAAGTTAAAAAAGATTATGAAGGTTTTATTGTAAATGTGACTGAAGTTCCCGTTGAAAGAAGATCATGAAGGTTGTATTGTAAATGTGGCTGAAGTTCTCACGGGAGTCAATGCAACAACGCTGTACTCGAATATTAAAGAAAGATAAAATATAAACACAAATTAAAGAATGGTTTTAATACCCGTTGGGGCAAAATGAGCAATATAAAAAAGAAAACACAAATAGAAAATGAAACACGTGGTATTGTGTTGGGTTGGATGGAAATTACCAATAAAATAGAAGCATTTATAGAAAGTTGAAAGTGTGCGACTGAGGGATCTATTGTAAATGTGACTGAAAAAAACTGAAAAAAAGAAGAAGAGAAAAAAAAAAGAAACAAAAAGCAAAATAAAAAAATTGAAATAAATTTGTCAAAAAAAAAATTGAAATAAAAAAAAAAAACTTGCCACTTGCGCGCGCAAGTGACAAGCTGCATTATATCTTAAGATATATACCTCTTGGATGCAAATTTGACTAACTAATGAATACAAGATAAAAAATCTCGTAGAACAAAACACCATTCCTATTGGTTGTTAGTTACAGGCTCGGTAGTTAGTTTGCTCTATTTTTTGATCGAGACCAGGGTATCCACTGCTCTAATTTGGGGGGATTTTCAGTTACACAATTTTGTTACACCAAATTAGGTGTTGTTTTTGTATGTCAAGAAAAAAATTTACTAAATTGATCTTATTGATAATTCACTGCAATTTTTAATTCTCAACAATTTTCAATCTAACTCTTCTCAACAATTTCAATTTAACAAATTCAAATTCACTTTTTAATTTCAACAATTTGACACAATTAACAACATGCACAATTTTCAATTCTCAACAATTTTCAATCTAACTTTTCTCAACAATTTGAAATTAATAAATTCAAATTCACTTTTCAATTACTAACATAGTTTCCCAAACAACATTCACTCAATTTTATCTCACATTTCACACTCAATCCTACAACCTTTAAAACAACAACTTTATTTTAACAACAACAACAATTCTACTCAATTTAACTCACATTTCACAATAAAACTTAATCCTAACACTCAATTATAACTCACAATTCACAACAACACTCAATTCTAACACATAACAAAAACAAATTTATTTTAAAAACTAACTGTTATGAGATTGTGGTCTGGTGCGGTGGTTCGGTGATGGTGCGCACTCCGGTGCGGTTGTGAGGCTTCAAACACCAATAATGTCAATCCTAACCAATTTCAATTTCAATCAAACAAAAAAAATTAATACAAATTCAATAAAAAATTAAAATCAAAACAATATAATAAAAAATGAAAATGGAAACTTACAAAAAGAGAGCTCCAGTGGTGGTGGTGGTTCGTGGTGGAAGGTGGAGAGAGAGAGAGAGGAAGAGGAGAAGAGTAGAAGAGGGAAAGGGAGAGAGAGAGAGAGAGAGGAAGAGGAGAAGATTTCGTGGGTGGTGGTGGTGGTTGTGAGGTGGTGGAAATGAGAGAATGGGGTTTAGGGTTTGTGTGGTGTGGTGGGAGGTGAGAGAGAAGAGTGAAAGAATGAGAGAAGAGTGAGAGAAAAGAGTTATACAGTTTTAAAAAAATGGGATTTAGCGACGGACATAGTGAGGGATGGGTCCGTCGCTAATCCCCTCACATTTCCCAAGTACTGCAATGGTCAGAAATTAGCGAGGGAATAGGGAATTTGTCGCTAATGTTTCTGGGTTTCCGTGCTGCGCAGTTTCAATTTGGCGCACAGGATTTAGCGACGGACTATCCGTCGCCATTGCTGATATTTCCGTGCTAATTCTCAATTTTTGTGGGGTCCCCTATTCCGTCTCAAAGTCCGTCGCTAATTCCTAATTTTGCGAGGGACTAAAGATCCCTCGTTAATGTCCTTCGCAAATAACAACATTTTTTGTAGTGATTGATGTATTCACTACCATCATAAATGCAAAGTGGTTAATAATAACTTAGAGTGATGCACATCGTATTAACTAAATGGTAAATTTGGTAGAGTTTATTAAAAATTGAACTCGGCACTTATTTTATGACAATATTTTAATAAATGTGACACTTAATTTTGAACCGAAAGAGTATCATTTTAAACTAGTATTTTTTTTAAACTAGTATTATACTACCAACATGGTATATCACAAGTGGTCGATACTTGGGGTCCTTTACATAAGTTGATTTTCATAAACTCAAAAATAAGCTCTTCCAAAGAGAGCCGTAGTAGTCTTAGACCTTTCATGCCTTCTTTCATAATGGTTGTTCCGAAACCTTCATGCGACATCTTGTCATTTTCTTGGAGCTATATGGATTTATTTCTTTGTGTTTCTTTATTTGGGAGCATCTTTATTAAAGTTCTAAAATGTTGTTATCACTGTAAATGTAAAATAAATATATGAATTTGAATGCTGTTGATGAGAAATTTGATTGACAAGTTTGGGATAATAATGTCTATCTCAAGATTCCACCATGCATCTAATGTCACTCTAAGTGATGTTAATTAACAGTGACAACAGGACTTAAAGTGTTCCTTTAAATTAATTTACCTTAACAAAATATAAAATACATGTTTTTTTCTAGATTCCAACCAACTTCTCCTTACTACAGTTTAATAGGGGAGAGGATTGTCTCTCGTGAATAATTAACTGGATACAATAATATGAATTAATCCTAGCCCTTTATTCCTTTTAATGATAGCCATGGCTAGGTTTAAAACACTTAAAAATACTGCATTTTGGGTTTCCTCTTCTTCCACATTCTGCAAATCCTTGTGCCCTCTTCTTCCCAATCATACAACCTACACACATGACAGCCGCAACGGGCACGGTGGAGAAACTCTGCGATGGGGCATGGTGATGAAATGTTGCTACAAGGTGCATCTTTGCGGTGGATAAACGCCGCGACGTGTCAACGCTGTGTCAAGGATAAACGCTGCGACAATGTGCGGTTCGAAATGCGTGATGGAGAGCGGTGGAAATGCAGCACAATGGGGACGGTGGCCTCTTTTCTTCTTCATTTCTCTACAAACTCTCCCTCTCTTGGTTTGCTTCGTTTTACCCCTAATTCTTTTCCTATTAATTTCTTAATTTTCCTTTAAAGATGAAATTGGAGCTTGTCACTTTGATTTGTCACAATTTGTGACAAATCAAAGTGTATAAAATTATACCTTTAATTTGCGGCGTTTTGTCACTTTGATTTGTCACAATTTGTCACTTTCTTAATTTATACCCTTTTGTGAGTCACAAAAGGGTATAAATTTACCGATCGAAGTTAGATTGCAATTTATACAATTTATAGATTTGCACAAGGCTTCAAAAAACGGTCCGTTACGACAAAAACGGTCGCGATAAAACGGTCTCGGTGGCCACCGTTTCCATTACGGACCGATATCACGGGGTGATAAGAAATCACAGAAAAAAACGAGACAAAATGTCGTTACGGCCGCGACAGCCGCGGCAAAATGCCGTTACGGCCGCAACGGACGCGACAAACACGACGAAACCTAGCTCAACAGTAAAAAGGTAAAAAAAATATCATTTCTTTCAACTAAACCAAAAGAATAGACACGTTTCACTTTCAGATTAGATTTTTAGATCCAAACTGATGCTCCTTGCCTCCACTAGCATTCAGTAGCGGTGCAAAACCACCACCTAGTTCAACCATCTCTTGCCTTCAATATTCATCTCCTCCTTCATGCGTTGTGTTGTGCTTGTTGTTGTTGTTGTTGTTATGTTGTGTGCTTTCTTAACGTTATTGTGGTTAATTCACACCGCGACGGCCGCAACACGTATCGTAACAGCCGCAACGGTCGGAAACGTGAAAGCCTTAATGCGACCGCGACCGTGACCGCTATTTAGAACCTTGCATTTGCATTTTGTTTCTGTTAAGGACTGGTATACACTTGCAGATTTGATATGGCAACTGATGTTTTTGTTATGGACTGATATATCATATAGACTTGCAGAATTGATATGGCAGCAAAACAGAGACATCAGAAAGGGAAGAGAGGACGTTAATGAAAGTCGTGACACAATTGATAAACATGAATATATAGTCCCTCCGCTCTTGTATTAAAACCCATCAAGGAAACTGAACAGATAAAGACCATCAACTGATGAAAAAGAAGTAGCTTACCATTGGTGAAGACTGAAGAGGGTTGATAATTGGTTTCCACCCACCCACCACCATCACACATACACACACACACACACACACAAAAACAGAAAAATATTTGAAAGTAACAGCCCCAAGTAGAAAATACTACTATTTCCTATACACAGCTCATGTTGAAGTAAAAGAATAATGATATACGTTCATCAGAGAAATCGCTGTGTCTGCACCCTGTTCCAAAATTCCTTTTGTTCTTTTGCATTCAAATCAAAATTACTCTTTGATTGTACCTCCAAAAGAAACCCACCAACGATGGATCCTGATTTAATTTTTTTTTCAAAAATAAAAGTAAAAAGGAAATTACTTCCATGTACTAATATAATCATCAGTTTATACTTTCTAGTTGTACTTGTACATGCCTCATCATGCATTGCCTTCCATGAACGCATTACCTTGATTAGAAGAATCATAGTTAATGAGAATTTTTTCTATCCTATAGCATAAAAAGATTACACTTCAGAAACCAGCTATTAAATTAAACGTCATAAAAATAATCACACAAGAACAAAGCTTTCACAAACACGCGTCTTCTATTCACTATATTAATCATATAAATACAAAGTCAGGTCAACTTGAAAACACCAATAATCATCCTCAGCAGAAAATTATTACAAGTTCAAGAAAATAAAGAAGCAAAAGTGGAAATCATTAAACAAATTATTAAAAATCAAAACCAGCATCATCAAAGCCAGCATCATAGCCAGCATCATAAGCACCAGCATCAGAAACCATATCTCCAATCAACATCCCACCCAAAGCACCACCAAGTAACCCAGCTCCCAATCCCATTCCAAATTTATTCTTCTTCTGCGGTTTCTGAGCACCTGGATATCCATAACCCGGTTGTTGAACCGGTGGATAACCATATCCCTGTTGTGGTGGTGGTGGATATCCATAACCCGGTTGCTGTGGAGGATATCCATAACCCGGTTGTTGTTGTGGTGGATATCCATGACCAGGTTGTTGAGGTGGGTAACCGCCATAAGCAGCTTGTGTCGACGGTGGTGGTGGATAAGCATATCCTGCCGCCGCGTGTTGCGGTGGTGGTGGAGGATACGGTGTCCCATACGGCACCGAACTAGACCCAGCCACCGCACCTTGAGGAGGATAAGCCATCACCGGTTCTTGTTTCCCCGCCGATTTAGTCGCCGGAGCGTCGACTTTTTCACCGAATTTGAAAGAGAAGTTAAGCATACCTTGTGATTTACCAGATGTTTTTCTCACCTGATAACTAACATGACAGAGAGATTCACCGGAAGCGGAAGGATTATCGATGAGTTCTTTGAGAGGAACATGAACGGTGCCGATGACGGTGTCACTCCCGATGGTACGATCAGACACGAGTTTGATTTCAAGAGAGAGACGATTCTGTTTCACAAGAGATTCATTGACGGTGAATTTGATCGGAAAATTCCACGTAGGACTAGTACCACCGTCTTTGTGGATGTGTGTTTTAGCGCTTTGAGGGTGAAGAGGATCGCCGGAGAGTGTAACAACTGCGTAAACATCCATCTTGGAAAAAAGATTAACATCTTTGAGATCTTTTGCTGATATGATGTTGAGTTCTAGGGTTCTGAATTCCATAGCCATGAACAGAGAGAGAAATCTGAAAGAGAGATACAGTAGAATTGGTTGTTTGAGTTTTTGGGGTTGAAATTTTGATCTGTTGATTTGTTTTTTTTTTTTGAATTGTTAACGATGTAACTGAAACAATTTATATATAAGTACTTTGATTTGCTAGGGGAAGTAATTTAGGAATCTTCCAGGTAGGTACTACTATTTTATTATTTTATTCACGCGTAACATTATCTTATTTTTGTATTATTGACGCGTAACATCTCTATTCTAGACTTCTAGTATCCTTTTATTTTAGTTATCACTATTTACTATATTTATTATTTATATATCTTATCCCAATTTTTGAAAGGCGGTTCTGTATTTATTTTTAATTTTTTTGATGGGAAGTGTGTTTTTTAAAATTTATATTATCATAATTAATCATTGAGATATTTTTCTTGCTTTAACCAAGACTTTTTTATTTTGACAAACTCTATCCAAGAATTTATTTAGTCAATATGAATATACAAATTTTAAAAACAATTAGAATTTTTTTGGTCAAAAAAACAATTAGAATTTTTTAATTAGAAAGGATTCCTGTATTTTAAATAATTCATAATAAAATTCTAGTTTTTAAATTTTTTGAAATTGAGTTTTTTTTATGAAAATTTGAAATTGAGTTTATAAACTCGTCAATTAGTATAAGTATATTAGTATTAGTATATATACAATAATTCATAAATTATTATTCGAGATTGCTTCAAAAAAAAATATATTATTCGAGATAATTCTCAAACATGCTTGAATTACACTTCACTAAGTCATGTGTGAGGCCACGGCTTGGACGCGCAATGGATGTTGGGCCGTCAACTATTTCCATTTTCGATATTATGATATTTGTTCGACCAAAAAATACATACATATGGAAGAAATTGACCAAAAATAAATCAAAGGAAAGATGGTCCCCAAAAAGAAACTCCAAGGAATAAAGTGTATTTTGAAAAGAAAAAAAACGCAAAGCAAGTTTTTTTTCTTTTTTTTGTTGATGAAACTGTTGGCTTTTTTTGTCAACTAATATTTTAAGCACTAGTCAAAAAGAAAACTAATATTTAAAGCAAGTTAATACAATTGAGATTTAATGCATTTCATAAACATTAAATATTTATTATATATATAAGAATAACATTACATATTATTTGTTTTTTTATTATTACTATTTTTTGGGAGTTCATTTATTATTATCTTTATTATTAAATAAATGTTTTTAAAATTTTATTTTCAATTAATCGAAACGGAAATATATTAACAGCACACTATCTATCAAAATTTTTTTATATTTTCTATTATTGATTGAAATTCATATTTTTTTTTAACACATGAAGTTCAATTTAATCTTACTATTTTTTGGAGAATGAATTCTACTAATTTAGAGGTTGTGTTTCAAAGAATGTTCTCGGAAGTAGGTTACCAAATTCTAGTAGAAAAGTGGGAATGTTATGTTATAGGAAACCTTTCCAGTCCAACAAGCACTTTTCATGGATGAAAACAAATGACATTAGATGCTTTTTATTTGGTTATTCCATCTTTACTTGTAGGCGTAATTGCGCGAGTTTGGATCCTCTGCTGCGATGATCCAGGTCCCAATTACGCACATTCATCCTTTAATTTGAGAGTTTTGTCCAAAAAAATCCTTTTATTTGAAGGTGATATGTTAAAATTAGGAAATAGTTTTCTTCCAAAATTAGCGTACATCTAGGTGGTAAAGGTGTTAATGATTGTTTGGGTGAGCAGTTGCATCACTGCCACCGCATTGTAGAACCGCGTCAACACAGAAGATTCATTTTGTAGCTTTAGGATTATTGTGGGAAATCGTGTCAAAACCAACCCCTGGACGTGAGTTTGATGTACTCATCATGCAACCAAACATGTTATTAGAAGAAATTTGAGAGAGAGATAGAGAGAGCTCCAATTGAAAGTAGTTTATGCAATAAGGATGGTTTAGATTTGTCTAAAACTTTATTATTATTATTTTGTTGAATTACTTTTAAAGATCACGAATTTATGGAGAAGTTTTAAATAGGACCCTGAACTAAAATAATTTGTAATTGGATTCCCAAATTTTCAAATATTTTGTAAAGAAATCCTTGAATTTTAATCGAGTCCCTCAATTTTTAAAAATTTGTAATTAGATCTCTAAATTTTTAAATGATTTATAATTGAGTCCTTCAAAATAGGGACGCAATTACATATTATTTAAAAATTAGGGTTAAACTGTTTAATAAGAATATCGAGTCATTATACAATCCAACAATTTGTACATAAACCTCGCATTCTGTGAATAATGTGTCATTCCTAATAAATATCCTAAGACTTGTCAGTAAGCATACATAACATTATAGCTTCTAGATTTCTAACCCTAAATACTCATTATAATCCTCTGACTAGAAGTCTGGCCTCTTATCATCATCCTTATACATAATTTAGCATCTATGAAGTGTTTAATCCTCTCATTATAATACTCATTATACATTCTGTTTTGGAAATTTTTGGGCAAGCAACCGAAATGGGAGAGAAGTGTTTAATGGTTCTTCCCTCATTCTCTTTCTCTTTCATGGTTCTTCTCTCTTCTTTCTCTTTTTCTGTTTCTAATTTTAGTTAAAGTGTTTGTGTGTCTGTGTGTGAAGGGATGTAGGGTTCTTATGATGAGGTGAGGGAGGTCTAGTGGAATAATCCCCAACATTGTTGGTCTAGTGACTTAATCTACACTTAGACATGAGGGTGCTCCAGGAAGAAGGAGATGGTAAGACAGTTACACCGAGTTCATACAGACAAAAGGATTTCCCCACCCAATCAGATATCCTAAGAGTTGAATTGTGACCTTCTATGCTTATGAACCAAGTCCGTTTTACAGGCTTAACATGGTTAACAACCACCTCCGGATCAAAAACTTGACCTCTGAAAAGAATATAGTTTTGAAGGAACCATATACACCAAGTGGTAGCCATCCATATCAAACACTTCAATCTATAAGCCTTCTTCGATTCCAATTGCATGCTATGAGCCAGAAAATGCTTGATATATACCTACTAGAGTATCTGAAATTGCCATGCCCGACCAATTCTGAATAGCAAGCCAAACCATCCCGGAACACCTGCACAAATAAATAATAAATGGGGAGTAGACTTATCCTGCTCAAAACAAAAAGGACAGCACAACCCGTGAGGATCCTTGATAATGGGCTTAGAAATAAGATAATCGCGAGTTGGAAGCTTCTCCAGCAACAATATCCAACCAAATATTCCCACCTTAATGGGAATAGCTAGCTGCCACACATATCAACAAGAGCACTCTGGATATCACTATTCACCTATCATGCTGCATCAAATTTTACAAAAGCACATAACAAGATTTAATAAAAAAAGAGTTGAAGTTTTCAAGCCTCCACTGCCAAGGATCTTGCTCTGAATTGTCGGGATGAAACAAATGTAGAGTGGCCAGGAGCAAATCGTGATCAACCCTCTCCTCAGCAGACAAGTCACGACTTCAATCGAGATTCCAACACCAGATGTTGTCAAGCCAATACCTGTGCTCCAAAATGCTACCATGTTTAAGCTTTGTCGCGTCAAAAGACTAGGGAATAAATCCTTAAAAGTTTCATTGCTGACCCACTTATGCTTCCAAAAAGAAATCAAATTCTCCTTCCCCCGACATAGGTCTAAGTGCAGATTCAAAGGCTCTCTGCCACAGAGGTTTTCCTTCTTCCAAAAGTAATAAATCCCTCCACCATAAAGAATCCTTAGTACCACCTCTAGGCAAAAGAGTCCCTATAAAGATAAGTCTCAAGTCTCCATACTCTACTGGGGGTGAAGAACTTCTATTGGACAAAAACTTAGCTTGAATTAATGCGACTACTAATTAGTTGTTAATGGAGTTTTAACTTTATTATGTGTATGTTATGATATGTTATTTGGTAAATTTCCTATGAAATATAAATATACTTTATTTCTGAAAAAAGTAGTATACTTGACCTTATATAAAGCCTGTTTAGTTAACTATAAATATTAATTTTGTCATAAGTTGTTTATAACCCATGTGAAGATAAAGAGGCCTCAAACTCAACATAATAACACAAAATTAAATAGTCACGCCCTACATACCTGTCTTGATGTTTTAAGATTAGTAGTGATTTTTATATATAAACCATTATTAGTATAGATAACAAAAGTTGTCTCGATATGTGCAAAAATTATCAATAATTAAATATGTTCATATAATAAATCACACAAAATAGAGTAACAATAGAACTTCATGGAGATGTGGTTGGATTTCTGCTAGTATGAGATTTTTGTTAGAGAATAGAGAATGTGTAGAATGAAAGAGAAATCAACCTCAATTTTATGGCTCAAACAAATAGAGGTACCTCACGAAAGCGTACATTAGAAGTTTTCTAAATAGATGACAGATGGCAAATCATAAAATGAAATTATTTACAAATGTTATTAGTATAGATTGTTTTATACGGTATACAACTTCCTTATTTCAACTATTTGTGCTCCATTATGCTTATGCTACGCCCCGTGAACCTCACGAATTTTTAGTTTTCGCACCACCCGAAATTACTGATACGACCCCATAAGGATCTCATTCTTCCTCACTAAATACTGTTTCGTTGTTTTCATTTATGTAAAGCCACAAACTTCTCCATCTCCATTCCCACTTCTTCACCCACAATGGACATAGTACCTTCCAAAAATTATCAAACACTATAAACTTGCTGGAAGTTATATTCCAGACATTACGAGTGATCCAAAAATTAACTTTTGAAGACTCTATCAACAAAAATGGAAATATGACATCCCAAAGCTATCTTTTGGGCAAGAATATTTGGGGAGACAAAATGAAGTAACTTGTGAGGAGTGTATAATAAAAACTGTTTGCAAATAGTAACCCCTTTTGATGCATGCATCGCTTTTATCGTGTTTCTTCGTTTTGGGCCTACACTTGAAATGGTGGAGAAGTTTACATTTTGAATTGGAAATTTCTTTTGACACCTTCCTTTTCTTTTTTTGCACCTCATTTTCTCTTTGCTAAATTACTGTGAATATAGTCCTAGATATTATCATTTTCCTAGATATATGTCTACCATCTATACTTCTAAAGAAGACTTGTATATTGTAATTGTGCCATTATTATAAAAAGTTGTGATTGCTTTCACTTGTTATCATTATATCTTCAATCAGAAAAGGAATATATGCTAAAAATTTCCACAACTAGTGCGTGACTAGATAGCCAACTATCGACCAGCTTCTTTTAATATGAATCACATGAAGGTAACCATGACGTTTTTATATTCTAAAAGACCTGATCTGTACCTTGAGATCGTCTGTAGAGCTGGTCAAGGGACAGGTCGTCTGATGCTGTGACTGAGGTATCAAGTCGATCTGCATACTGATGAGGGCGGTCGACCTGATGCTAATGAGGGCAGTCGACCTGATTGACTGCTAGTCGTATCCATAACTCGGGTTGTACCTGCAATGACAATCCAACGCCCAAGTTAGTGGGTAGAGTTTGGCAGTAACAGTAAGGGTGGATAATGTACCTGACAAGTGGGGTCAATCCCCTATTTATAGAGTCAGTGAATCGTGGGGAGTCGTTGGATCAACATAGGTGGATCCTGACCGTCGATATCTGATATGCTCTTCTTGCTTGCTTTTGGGCCGTTTTTGGTCAGCTCTTTGATTGGATTGGGCCTCCGGCCCACTCCAGAACAGTTGCCCCCCAAGCCAAGGTCGATCATTGAGCGGGCTTAGGCTTGATGTGTGGTTTTGATAGTTGTGCCCCTAGTTGTTACTTGGTGAATTTTTCGGTGCTTGAGATCATATTGGGTCGTTGATAAAAAGGAAGGGGGTGTGCTTGATAACTCCCATTGGACTTTGATCTCTTTCTCTCCCTCTACTTCTCCCACGGCTCAATTTTTCCAAACAACAAACACTTGGAGGGCGACCGCTTCCCACATTCGTTGGGCGAGTACTTCCCTCATTCACTGGTCGAGCACTTCTCACCTTCGTTGGGCGACTGCTTGCTGGTTTCTGGGTTGATGTTATACTCTCTCTGGTCGACCATGGGTCGACCCTGTCCTTCAGGCAGCTTACCAAGTTTCTACTTGGATAAGTCTTTTTTAATCGTTTTGGTCGACCTCTGGTCGACCCTGCCCTTCAGGCAGCTTACCAAGTTTCTACTTGAATAAGTCTTTTCTAATCATTTTGGTCGACCTCTGGTCGATCCTGCCTTGCAGGCAGCTTACCAAGTCTCTAATTGGATAAGTCTTCTTTAATCGCTTTGGTCGACCTCTTGCTTTGGTCGACCTCTTGTTGACCCTGCCCTTCAGGCAGCTTACCAAGTTTTTATTTGGATAAATCTTCTTTAATCATTTTGGTCGACCTCTAATCGACCCTGCCTTGCAGGCAGCTTACCAAGTCTCTACTTGTATAAATTCTCTTTAATCGCTTTGGTCGACCTCTTGTCGACCCTGCCCTTCAGGCAGCTTAACAAGTTTCTACTTGGGCAATTCTTCTTTAATCACTTTGGTCGACCTCTTGTCAACCTCTTGTCGACCGCATTTCGACATTTTGTCGACCGATTTTCGACCTCTGGTCGACCTTGCCCTTCAGGCAGCTTACCAAGTCTCTATTTGGATAAGTCTTCTTTAATCGCTTTGGTCGACCTCTTCTCGACCCTGCCCTTCAGGCAGCTTACCAAGTTTCTACTTGGGCAAGTCTTCTTTAATCACTTTGGTCGACCTCTTGTCGACCGCTTTTCGACCTCTTGTCGACCGCTTTTCAACCTCTGGTCGACCTTGCCCTTCAGGCAGCTTACCAAGTCTCTACTTGGATAAATCTTTCCTAATCGTTTTGGTCGACCTCTGGTCGACCCTGCCCTTCAGGCAGCTTACCAAGTTTCTACTTGTATAAATTCTCTTTAATCACCTTGGTCGACCTCTTGTCAGCTTACCAAGTCTCTACTTGGATAAGTCTTCTTTAATCGCTTTGGTCGACCTCTTGTTGACCCTGCCCTTCAGGCAGCTTACCAAGTTTCTACTTGGGCAAGTCTTCTTTAATCACTTTCGACCTCCTCTTGTCGACCTCGTTTCGACCACTTTTCGACCTCTGGTCGACCTTGCCCTTCAGGCATCTTACCAAGTCTCTACTTGGATAAGTCTTCTTTAATCGCTTTAGTCGACCTCTGGTCGACCCTGCCCTTCAGGCAGCTTACCAAGTTTCTACTTGGATAAATTCTCTTTAATAGCTTTGGTCGACCTCTTGTCGACCCTGCCCTTCAAGCAGCTTACCAAGTTTCTACTAGGATAAATCTTCTTTAATCGTTTTGGTCGACCTCTAATCGACCCTGTCTTGCAAGTAGCTTACCAAGTCTCTACTTGGATAAATTCTCTTTAATCGCTTTGGTCGACCTCTTGTCGACCTTGCCCTTCAGGCAGCTTACCAAGTTTCTACTTGGACTTAGCTCGCCTTTTGGGGTGCGCCTACTTTTAGGTCGCTTCGTTTATACTTAAATTCGTTTAAGTGTTACCCATGCCTTGTAGTTTATCAAACTCGGTTTGATTTTAACTCGCGTAGCAGGTTGAACTTTTTAGTTCGTTCGTAATTGATCGCTCGCAAATAAAGAGACATAAACATCTGTATATAAGAAACGCCTCATCTTTATCTGTCGGACGGGCGGACCTCACTAAAAAACCCTGTGGGATAAAGTGTGTCCCGCCCGTTTATTCTTTTCATTCATTAAGTTAAACATCACCCTTGAGGTGGTGAAGCGGTCAATGAACACTCTGGCCATCTGTTCCCATTCTGGCCCCTGACGAATCATACCAGGACTCTCGTAGCGACCTTTTTTCTTTCTCACACGCGGGCGACCTGAATCTTGGAGCGACCACATCTCAGGCGGCCAAGGGTTTCTTGGGAGGCCACATCTTGGGCGGCCACTTATCTCCAAGGGCGACCTGCATATATCGAGGGTGCCCGTCTTCGTGCTGTGGTCGCTCCAATCTTGGGCGACCAGCAGGGGTCTAAAACGTCCGAGTTAGATTTTGAGCTTAACATAAGAATTGTAGTTCTACTTCTCAGGTTTCCAACGCATGCTCACATGTCCCAATCGGATAAACATGGACGAAGTTATGGTCTCCCGACTTTTAGGTCGCTTCGTTTATACTTAAATTCGTTTAAGTGTTACCCATGCCTTGTAGTTTATCAAACTCGGTTTGATTTTAACTCGCGTAGCAGGTTGAACTTTTTAGTTCGTTCGTAATTGATCGCTCGCAAATAAAGAGACATAAACATCTGTATATAAGAAACGCCTCATCTTTATCTGTCGGATGGGCGGACCTCACTAAAAAACCCTGTGGGATAAAGTGTGTCCCGCCCGTTTATTCTTTTCATTCATTAAGTTAAACATGACCCTTGAGGTGATGAAGCGGTCAATGAACACTCTGGCCATCTGTTCCCATTCTGGCCCCTGACGAATCATACCAGGACTCTCGTAGCGACCTCTTTTCTTTCTCACACGCGGGCGACCTGAATCTTGGAGCGACCACATCTCAGGCGGCCAAGGGTTTCTTGGGAGGCCACATCTTGGGCGGCCACTTATCTCCAAGGGCGACCTGCATATATCGAGGGTGCCCGTCTTCGTGCTGTGGTCGCTCCAATCTTGGGCGACCAGCAGGGGTCTAAAACGTCCGAGTTAGATTTTGAGCTTAACATAAGAATTGTAGTTCTACTTCTCAGCTTTCCAACGCATGCTCACATGTCCCAATCGGATAAACATGGACGAAGTTATGGTCTCCCGACTAGGTAGCGCTCCAAAGTTGCGCGCGAGCGCCCAAGAAGTGGTTCCCCCAATCTTGGGCGACCAGAAGGGATCGAAGATGTTCGAATTAGATTTTGAGCTTAACATACGAGTTGTAGCTCTACTTCTCAGCTTTCCAACGCACGCTCACATGCTGCAATCAGATAAACATGGACGAAGTTATGGTCTCCCGACTAGGCAGCGATCTTGGGCGACCTCTTCATGCTTGGAGCGTGCGCGGTCCTTCATGCGAAATGGGCACCCCACCTTGGGTGACCCAGTAGGACTTGTAGGCTGCTTTGTTCGTCACGCATGGTGGGTTCCCCACCTTGGGCGACCCAATAGGGTTTTGGAGCATCCTCTTCCCTCTTTTTCCTACTGCACCATCCGATTTTGATGTAGCGATTTGCTAAGGATCTAAAATGACTTAGAATAACTTGAACAAGAAGCTTGCTAAGGCTGAGGACTTGAACAAGAAACTTGTTGATGTCGAAGGGGAACGTGAAAAAGTGGTTGGGATTGAGTTTGATCGAACAGTCTTCATCACGGTGAGAGCGCCCCTCTTGGGCGAGCTCCTTCACGACACATGTACTTTTGGGTGGCCAAAGACTTGGGCGCCCTACCAGGCAAGGAGGGCGACTTGTTCCCCCAAGCGGGCAGGTAGGGCGACTTGCTACTGCCTTCTGTTATTATCTTATTTTTGGTTAAGTATTTTTTACTAAGTCATGATTGACGTCCGCTCCTGAGGTCGTGGCCTCATGGCCTTGTTGGGGATAATCTTCCCCCTCATTCCCTTCGACGGGGTGGAGATCTATGGATGAGTTGTCCGCGGGGAGGCGAACGATGCCTCCTTGATGGGTTGGCCCGAGGGATGGGCGACCCATTGCTGCGACGACGCGGCTAGGGCGCTGTGTTCCCTCTTCTGGAAGCTATTAGTTCCTCCATCTGGGTGAGGAGGTCATATCGGTGAGCGATCTGCTGATCCCTGTCATGGAGCAAGTCATGAAACTCCTGAACTAGACTGGCTGGAAGAGTGACGTCAACCTGCTGGATCGTGCATAGCTGGGGATCGGGGGCAACGACCTCAGTGTTGGTCGTCGTTCCCCCCAGTGCAGGAGGTGGTCGAACTGGTGTCTAGACCATGCTTTGTAGGCGGGTTGACCGCGGTCTGCCTCGGGTTGCCTTTGGAGGCATCGGGAATGTTGGTGGGATAGTGTTCTCCCACTGTGGTCGCCAATGATCTATACCTTGAGATCGTCTGTAGAGCTGGTCAAGGGACAGGTCGTCTGATGCTGTGACTGAGGTATCAAGTCGATCTGTATACTGATGAGGGCGGTCGACCTGATGCTGATGAGGGCAGTCGACCTGATGCTGATGAGGGAGGTCGACAATGAGAAATTTCAGGTACTTTTTTATATATAAAAAAATAGGTACTTTTTGCTTTTGCTACCACACTATATATATTTAAGTGATTAGGAGTTTGCCTATGAAATGAGAAGGTATTATTATTTGACAAGTTATCGTGTTTTCATCTGTGATGCAATGCAACCATATTATAGGTTGATGTTAGTTCTCTTTCCTTCCTTTCTCAATCTCCCCAAGAGCCGCATAATTTTTTTTATGTTAAACACTTTAATTAATTAATGGGAAACATGAGTGAATTCACATAAGAGACAAAAGAGTGCAATTGCTCAAAATTAAACTACTTTTGGTCGCCTAAGTACTTTGTTAGACCCACAAGCTTGTGGTTAAAAACACCGTTAGAACAAGTGTATTTTTTTTTTGCAAAAGTAGTATAAAAAGTTATCTTTAAACCTAAGGCTAAATTGAATGTAAGTGATTTAGAAAGTAAGTTTTAGGAGGGAAATGATAGGAAGAAGAGCCCACAAATCATGGTATGAGTGTAGAAATAAGCATATGTAGGTCTCACAAATCATGACATGAGTGTAAAAATGATGGTGTGTAGGTCCCACAAATCAATAAATATATAAAATGCAACGCTAGTTAGTGTGTTTCGGGATATTTTAGAGTTCAGAAAAATGTAACTGTTCAAAACGCGAAGTTCGTTCCACAATAACCGGTTTGGTAGGAAAAAATTGATTTCGTGACAAAATCCTTAAAATGCAACACTATGTTTTACGGTATTTTAGAGTTAAGAAAAAAAATTAAATCTTCAAATACGCAAAATTCATTTCTCAATAATTTTTCTGGTGAAAAAATTAATTTCGTGACAAAATACGTAAAATGCAACGGTAAGCAGTATATTTGGGGTACTTTAGGGTTTAGAAAAAATTTAACTATTCAAAATAATTTTTTTTAATAGTTTTTTAAAGATGTTTTTTGTTGTTGTTTCATATTTAGATAAAATAATTGAATAAATAATTAACCAACAGAGTTCTATTGAACTAAATTATTAATGTAAATGATTTAATAAATTATGTGTAATACTATATATATTTTCAATAATCATAACTCTGTGCATCACACGGGAGGCAGTTCTAGTTGTCTCCAAAGGGATTAACTAATAAATACTAAACTAGTCAAAATTGTTTATTATATAGACAAATAGATAGTTGAATTGTTACGATATCAAGATAAGAGAAATAAAGAACAAAAATAAAATCACAAAGCAGAATCAAATTAAGGAGAGAGACCTAAGGTGGGGGGTCGTTCCTTTCATTCCTTTGGGGTGGCTACTCCTACCCTAAAAATAAAATAAATGGTAGAAATTAGGTATAATAATAAGTTATTGTTATCCCATAAATTTTTGATATCTTATATTTTCTAATATTTAGCTAATCCTTCACCTTATTTGTATCATAATTGTTTATTAAAAGAGTCTTTCATCTCGTAAATTTGAATTTATAATTATTTAGTTTAGCTTTTTGTGAAATATAATAGTTTAGTTATGTTTTAAGCGTATTTTAATTCATGTTTTCACTTCAATTTTTGCATGTTGTAATGTAAACTAGTAAACTACCCATCGTAACTTTATAAACAAAAAGTTTATGTATTCGATCTAAATTTAAACCAAATAGGCAAACAAATAGACTTTTTGCTTATATTTTTTAACAAAAGGAATAACACATTTAATTTTATTTTAATGAAGTTCATTTTGTCATAATTTTTTTATATTTAACCCCCACATAAAAAAAGAAGTTAGTTCTGCCACCGCTAAGGTCGCGGTTTCACTTGAAAGTCGATTCCTTTATGTCCAATTCTATTTGAATTCCTATATTTTATTCAATTACCAATCCATTTACTAAAGTTATTAACCTAGTTGATCATTCATGATTAACATTCTTTTTCTTAAATCAATTCTTTATTTGGTCATTCAAAGAATTTAAATTCAAAAAAGTGTAAAGCAGAAAAAGGTTGAATATTTAGAAGATTAAATTAAGATTTGGTCATTAAATAATTATAGTATTTATTATTATTATTATTATTACTATTATTATTATATAGGTCCGCCAATTAATTTCAGTACTATCGCTGATCAATAATTGATCATTAACATGCAAATGGTGGTCAATCCTAATCATATGGTAAAATAAATAGGAGAGTATTATTGAAAATAAACATTTGAGTTCAAATAAGGAACTAGAACATAAAAAAGTTACATGCAATATCTACCTAAGACCTTAGAAGATCATTTTGTTACCCAAAATCATGAACAACAATAAAATAAAAATAGGAGTTATGAAATACGGAGAAAAGAATAACCCAACAAGGTAGAGAAATTTCTGTCCAGTCGAGAGCTCTCTCACGCTGTCAATAGTTGTCACCTAATTTCTTTTTTCTCTCACTCACGTGCCGTCAATCTTATTTTTCCGCCCCTGTTCATGCGCCACTCCTTCCTTCCTTCCTCCCTTCCTCCCTTCTAGTATAGTGACCTAATTTAATAATTCCCTCGTTCGAAAACTTAAGTACTTTTGGCCATCCACACATAAATTAAGATACCATTAATTTGTGTAAGTTAAGTACCAAAATACCCTTATTTGTAGCATTAATTATTCACAAATTTCTATATAAAAAGGCATTGCGACAATTACACCATATCTTGGCTCTCTAGAATACTCAACAAATATAAAAATGTATATTTGGATCATTGAATTTTTAGAAATACCATTATTTTAAGACAAAAGTAAAAGACAAAAAATACAAAATTTTTGGAATGGAGAGTTTTTTTAGGTCTGTGGGTAGAGTGGAAAGTGCCACTTAAAACTCAGACACAACTTTTGAGGTCTCGGGTTCAAACCCATGATGAATTGAGAGAGTATTACTCTTCAAGCCTTTTGCCTTTTTTCAACTGAATTATCGACTCATTCCTCTCCTATCATTCACTTTGTTTTGATTGGCCCATGAATTTCATTTGGCATATATTTTGTTCATATCACATGCGCCTTATATAATTGATGATGATTGCTCTGAAAGTGACTCAAAATATCTCCTTAAAAGTGCAATAAATTAGAGTTTATCAGCATTATTATTCTCGGTTCTATTGTGTTGGAATGAGGCGCCTGCTAGTTGGTTGAGTAATTCCTTGCAATCCTATATGACTGGTTCAATGGTTGCTTTGCTGATTTTCTTGTGGATAACATCTACCACCATTATTGTATCTGTTATGAATTCTGGACCGATGAGTCATTTGTCTTTTTCCTTGAGGAGTCGCCATCTCACCCCATTGTTTCGGCCAACATAGGATCAATAGACATGGTTTCTGTTTTGCATGCACCGAAAATAATATTTCCTTGTTGGCTTTTGATTATTCCCCACTCAGTTCTATCATCAGGTAAGCAAATCGCATCCCCAAGGATTGTGTTACAGAGGTTAGGTCTTGGGAAAGTTAAGGGTGTTGGTGTGTGGACAATTTTAGGGTGGCTTTTCGATTTGCTTGGCTAAATTCATAGACAAAAAAAACATAGAATTTGGGCTATTTGTAGGGGTTCTGTTTTTCATCTTTGAACACCATTTGATTCTTTGCATGCCACACTTTCCACAAGATAACACATAAAAGTTGTGATCTTAGACTACTGGCACAAGTGAGCCGGTGCAACATCCAGGAGTGAAGTTCATGTGGGTGGGATGTGTGCACAAGTTGTGATGAGAAGAGGATAAATTTATAATGCAGAATTGCATGATCATGTGTTCATTGCTCTCCTCTCGCTCATTACGCAAAGGGAAAAATAGGTCCAATATCTCATGCTAATGTTGCAACTCGTGGGTAATACATTTTTGGCAAGTCTCCACAAATAGTTCCTCACTTGGTTTGGGACTTGTGCCTTTCAGATTTTCCCCCAAAATTTGTTGAGGTTAGGTTTGATGATCTCTAATTTTTTTCTTCACAAAGAATATGGAATGCATAGTGGACTGAATACTCTCCATCTTTTTCCCAGTGTCATATGAGTCTGTTATAGGGTAGTCAAAGGGAGTCTGTTATAGGAATTTGTAGCAGCTCATTACATAATTGGGAATGGCTTGTGATATGGCTTTAATGAGTGTTCCCTTTCATGCTCTAGATAGACATCTCTCTTTCCACCCTTTTGACGTCTTCCTAATTTTGTCCACAACAACAAAGAAGATAACATTTTATGACCTTCCAAAAGTCACTGTTGTGGATTCATATGGCTCCATATAGACAACTTGGCCAAATTCTTTTTGGTTAGTTGAGAGAATTTGGAGAATGGAATCAACCTCTCTAGTGTTTCCTCATGTGAACAAAATGTCGTCATCCGCAAAGGACAAGTGAGAGATTGTGGGGAATTTCTGGCTATCTTTATCCGATGAATAGATCCATTTATGACCTCCTTACGAATCAAGCCAAACAAAACATCAACTCAATATAAAGACTATTGGGATAGCGGATCACCTTGTCTGAGTTCTCTCCCAGACAAGAAACTATGGCTTTGATGAGGATCTGAGATGATACAAATTCATTATTGAAATTAAGACTTATAAATAGCAACATATAAATCATATTTTCGTCTTGCCATCGAAACTTTTTTTTTTCCGAACCATTGTGTCTCATGGTAGCTCAAGTCATTCGGTGAACGGTGTTATTCAATTACAATCGCAATAGATAGAGTAATATGAAACGGAGTGAGTTATAAAGATGAAAAGTGCAATTAACTATTTTTTATTGTTAAAAATCAAAATTTCTTAACGGCGTTCCTGGATTTGGACAAACTTATGGGATCCAAGTGATAAACGGAAAGCAAGTCATAAATTTTCCATGGTCAGAAAAGGAAACCAACGACGACGAGACAGAAAAAAATCAAAACTTGATTTTCACCCTTAGGAGAATCCCTCTGTCCAATGATAATTTCCAAAAACACGATGTTATTATTTTAATATATTAATTAAATATTAGTTGACGCCTGTCATAGACTCTGCTAAATTTCTTCCTGCGAAACCTCAAACCGAAAAGGAGAAGTCGCCGCTTTCAATTCTCTTTCGCAATCAAATAAGGCGGCAAGCTAAAGCAAAGCAACTATACCAACGCTTTCCCTCTCTCTTCAGAGTTTCTCTCTCTAAAACTCCAATGTCTACTTCCTTCTCCATGGCTGCCTTCTCCATTCTCACTTTCTGGTGCGTTCCTATAAACCGCTTCCTTTTTTTCTATCTGACGCCGGTTCTCTACAGTTTCTTGCGAATTTAACGGAAACCCTAATTTTCCTGAAGCATTGGTGAAGGTTTTACCTTTTTATTCCTTTTTTTGTGGGGTTTATGTTATGATATGTTCAATTGTTTGTTTAGGTTGTAGCTGGAATTGGAAGAGTGTTAAGTGGCAATGGAGGAGGATGAGCCGAGCCAGTTAAAGCGGGCTATGATTGATTCCTCTGCTGGAGCTATTTCTGGTGGTATATCACGGACAGTGACGTCACCCCTTGATGTTATTAAGATTAGGTTCCAGGTCTGTTTTTAATCATCACAATTTAAATTGATTAAATTGTTTTTTGTTAATGTACTTCATCATTCACAACCACTTATGGGGTTGTTGTTGTTGGGGGAAAGGTGGGGTTGTATTGCAATTGAACTCTGTATATCGTTGATTTAAAGAGATCGGAAAGCAGATAAGCAAAGTCAAGTGCAAAATATGGTATTGAATTGAGTATAGAAATGTTTGCTGTTTATTTAAAACAAAAAAAAAAAATTAAAATTTGCCTCTTCCAGCACTGTTGAATGGTGTAGAGAGTGATGAAAAATTGGAGATTTTGTTATAGACTGACACCTGAAAGCAAGTATATTGAAAAAGTATAAGGCTTGTGGTTTAGTACTTGGAGGATTTTGGAAAATGTTTCAGCTGTACTGAGGCATGACCTGGCTTACTAGCATTTAATGGATGACAAACACTAGAATCGAATCGACACCTGGGATGCAACAATATGTCTTTCTCTATGAATACACTGAGCTTGATTATGGTAAATAAAAGGAAGAGCCAATTACCTGACATGGTGGGGGTACAGTTTAACTTTTATTGGTAATTGAAGGAGAGTGGCTATCTAGCGCTAGCTTGAAAGCAATCTTGGATCTCATAATTTACACAATCTGGTCTTACATTATATATGGAGTAGGAAGTGCTTTGTCTGCCAGAAGTCGTCTGGAGATTCTGAATTTATAGCTATTTTTTTTACCTGTCGGAATGGAAATAGGGTTACCTCTCAATTGTTATGTTTTTTATTTCCCGCATACCCTTGGATGAAAAGGACGTATTTACTATTAAAAAAATTGGTCTTCATTCATGGTTAATCAAAAGGTTTTCAATTTACTCACTATATCGGGTATTTCATGGTGGTTGACATAATTTTGCTAAAATTTTATAAGCTTTGCACGAGATTTAGGATTCTTGTGTGCATGGCTGTTCATTGTTGCCTGCTCTATTATCAATTCAAGCTGTCAGATGAAATAAACTGTTATTCATATTCATTGATGATTGACAGGTACAACTAGAGCCCACTTCCTCATGGACTTCACTACGTAGAGATTTGTCTAAACCTTCTAAATATACTGGCATGTTTCAAGCAAGCAAAGATATTTTTAGAGAAGAAGGCATACGGGTATGATATCTTAGCTTCTATAATTATTGTGTAATTTTTCCCAATACTTATTTCCATTATTAATCTGATTCTGTTCTTATATCCTTTGGAAAGGTATTGAGTGTCAGCAACATTAATATGTGATAGTGCATGAATTTTTGAAAAGATCTTGTGGAAGTATCATGTCAACCTTTTTTTTCTGGGGAAATGTGTGTTACCCTTTTCAATCTGACATTACAGGGTTTTTGGCGAGGTAATGTGCCAGCTTTGCTCATGGTTATGCCATATACAGCTATACAATTTACAGTGTTACACAAGTTGAAGACTTATGCCTCTGGTTCTTCCAAAACAGGTGCTCTATTTTGTTTTTCATCTGTCATTCAGTAGCATAAGATATTAGCTTGATGAGCAAAGTGAACTTATGCTTTATCTACTAGGTGTCTGTCTACTAGTTTTTTTGTTTGTGAATTTGTTGGGGTTTTATTGAAATTTTATCGCCTTAAATATTTACGTCCATAACTTCATGTTCTTCAGAGTCACAGTATAATGCTAAATTCAAACTTCATTTTAATAATTTATTTTTGTGCCCACGTTCATTTAGAGATATTAGTTGCCAGGGGTTTTCTTGCACTAAGTTTATTTTTCTCATTGTTTTATTTCCTTGTGCTGCAGAGAATCACATTAATTTGAGCCCCTACCTATCCTATCTAAGTGGGGCATTAGCTGGGTGTGCAGCTACTGTAGGGTCATATCCCTTTGATCTTCTCCGAACTATATTAGCTTCTCAGGGTGAACCAAAGGTATGAGCACTAAAATAATCAAAGTTATGAGATGGTTTTGAAATTGAAATATATATTGGTGTTCTAATGGCATGCTTTTTAAACAGCTTCCTCCAGTTCATATACTTCTCCTTTTTCTCCTGATTATCATGATGAACTTTCATTCTCAGTCCTTTGTGCATGAAATTTTCATGTTGACTGTCTGCTTTATGTTCCCTCTTGTTATAATGCTAGTATAAAACCATTCATGTGTTTTAACTTAACAACTTAAGATTTTGGAATGGTTCATTACATGGTAAGACAATTTCTATGACCAAGTTGTCTTGAGTTTGATTATTGAAGTCCCCATTCTTTTAATAAAAAGTAGATGTTTATTGAGTACAAGATAGGCAGGTTGGTGCATTTCCATTCCATGCTTCAATCCCAAAGGCTCGTGTGAGAGGAATTAGAGATGTAATATAGAACCTTGTCAAATCTTTTGGGATAACTCAATCATGTCAATTCTTTTTGCCATTTTTAGGGTGGGAGTGGAATATTCACCTTTGCTTTCTTCTTGTTTAGTTAAGCGTATTTCACATCAGCATTTGTCAGATCTCATGCGTTGCGTAATCGCTATTGTTATATAAGCTTTTTTAAAACCTTAATGCTTGGTGATTGCCTAGAAGGGCACCGCAACATGGCTGTTTGTTGAAATGGTTAGAGAGGTACCCAAAATCTGTTGCCCAAGCTTTGATCTTAACAGGTGATATGGTTTTATAGACTATGACCCTAGCCTCAAATTCTGTACTCGACTACTGTCAATGATGAGAAAGGGGTTTTAGTGCATAGTTGGAATTATTACTATGACTAGGAGGTCATAGTTTCGATTCGTCGAACCAGTCTACTGCAAATGCAAGGTAAGACTGCCTACAATAGGTCTGCAATCAGTCCAAGTCTGTCTTGACTGTCATATTACACATAAAATTAGTATAAAATTAAAATTAAAATATATATCGTAAATCAAGAGAGAAAAAGGAGGGTCATTGTAAAATTAATAAAATATTATTTATTTAGTTATTTTGGTTGGTATTCTAATCTTAATTGGTATGACAGTTCAAAGTATAAAAGTAATTTTTTTTTTGAAGTACATGTAGACAGTGTGCTACACAAATACGTATCTGACACCGTTATGACACGGCACAGTTACTATTTGAAAGCGTCTGCTTCATTAGTTATGAGCTTTATTTGTGTTTCATCCTGCAAAGTTGTGGGAAAAAATCATTGCCCGGCCCTTGACAATATAACTTTGAGTGCACAGTCTGAGGCTGTTGTGGTCCTCATGGAATTAAATTTGTAACTATGCTATGCTAATATTTTCCCATCATTTAGGTTTATCCAAACATGAGGTCTGCATTCGTTGATATTGTCCGGAATCGTGGGTTTCAAGGCTTGTATTCTGGATTATCACCGACATTAGTTGAAATTATACCTTATGCAGGCCTACAATTCGGCACATATGATACATTTAAACGTTGGACCATGGTAAAATTTCAGTCCTTATATTTGACTTATGATCTATTTGTAGATTGAAGTATTGGGTGCCATTTGGTTGTTGCAAAACAACTGCATGGTCCTGTTGTCAATCTTATTTTTACTTGTCTTGTACCATCATTCTACAATCTCGATTGATGTGAAATAATTCTAGAATAATTAGATTGTCAAAAGATGCATCCAAGTTATTGTCAATCCCTTTTGTCATGCTGAGGTCTTGTCAATCCCTTTTGTCACATACCATATCTACATATAGACCATTTAATTTTGGATCTCTTGTGATAGTTTGGTATATAATTCCTGTAGCACAGTTGAATCTTCAGTTCATTTTTAGTTTCTTATCCAACCTGTTATATAAGTTGCCATTCTGCAGTTCTGCACATGGATTCTATTGGCATTGTATATGTCGGTCATTATATTTTGCACTAGCGATGTTTGTATGTAGAATAATGGGGAACTAAACTAGTTATGAGCTGTTAGTGTCAACTATGGTTGTTATGGCTGTTAAAGTTTGTTATAGTTTGTTAGTTAGTTGTTAGTTAGGTTATTAGTTAATTGGTGGTTAGAGGAATATCTTGTATAAATAGGAGGTGAATGGGATAGAAGGAAACAGTTTTTCTGATTTGTAAAGATTTGTGCTGCAGTAGCTCTTTTGTGAAAAGGGGAAACCCTTTGGAGGAGAGTTTTCTCCTTCTTGCCTATTTTCAATAAAATCACTATTCCTTTTCTACTCAAAAATCTTGGTTCCTAACAAGCGATATGATTCTTCTAGAGTGAGAAAGAAACTGCACCAAGATGCAGTTGAACTGTGCATATTTGTCAGAACCCTGTGTATATTTTTTATAGCAGCTTATTATTTATTGTTCACGGATGAAAATCCCCTCAAGTTTTATTTCTATTTTCTAAAGAAGTTGTAGCTGATCCCGATTCTTGCACTAGTTATTTGCAATACATCATTTTGTATTGATTTTAAATCCGAGTCCGAGGCTGAGCCATTAACCATCTTCACGCCTCATACCCCGGTCTCATACTATCAAATCTACATCTCCACCAGATTGAAATAAAATTGTAAAGAAAGGAGATGAAGAGGAAAGGAAACATGAAACTATATTGGTACAAATTTGGTTCACTGGTAACTTGCAACATCTATACAGATTGAGTTGGATCCCTCCAGAGGGATGATGAATGCTTTTATTTTGCTAGGGATCAACTCTTTGATACTTGTTCTTTAATATGCATATCCTATGTTGGAAAATTGTAGGCGTGGAACCATGTTCGATATTCAAACACTGCTGCAGATGATAGTCTCTCTAGCTTTCAGCTTTTCCTGTGTGGCCTGGCTGCAGGAACATGTGCCAAGCTCGTCTGTCATCCACTCGATGTAGTCAAGAAAAGATTTCAGGTAGATATAAAACTACCACACACACTCCCCATACTGGTTAAATGATGTACACAAGTTGTTATTCTGTCAATCACTTCATATGGATGTAGTTAAAATCTTTGTTCATGGTTTGCTGCAGATTGAAGGTCTACAAAGGCATCCTAGATATGGAGCTCGGGTTGAACATCGAGCATACAAAAATATGTATGATGCCTTGAAACGGATATTACAGAAGGAGGGTTGGGCTGGTCTGTATAAGGGGATAGTTCCATCAACTATTAAAGCTGCACCAGCTGGTGCTGTAACTTTTGTTGCATATGAATTGACATCAGATTGGCTGGAGTCTATTTTGACTTGATTTTTTTTAACATTTCAAGAGAAGAGAGAGATGTTAATTATTTTTTTCTTACTGATCAAAAAATTCCCTCAGGATAGGAAGGAAATAATGAGGAATTTGATGGTTTCATTCAATTACAGCAGTAGCTCAGAGGACTTGTTTTCTCATTTAAGCTGTAAAATTAGTTAAAATAAAAGCTAGTCCTAGCATTGGTACGCTTCAGCTACTGAACATTGGTACGCTTCAGCAGTAGCCCAAATTTATGATAATTTTACATAGGGCCCATTTGGATAGAGCTTATTTTGAGCTTATGAAAAACAGCTTATGTAAATAAATAAGCATTTTTGTATTATTCATAAGCTTGTCAGTGTAGTTTATGGAAAAACAACTTACGGATATATAAATTTTGTTGGTGAGAACTTATGGGTTAATATGAAAACTTATTTATCTCTATAAGTTGTTTTCCTTAAGCTCAAAAATAAGCTTATCCAAACGGGCCCATAGTCTTATTTTGGCTTTATCTTGGACGAATCAGGGTATTGGGATATAGCATGCACTACGTTTTTGTAATATTCATTTTGAGTAAACCCTTCAGTCATGAAAGATCTCTTCTGTTTTCTCTTGAAGTAATAAAAATCTATTGAACAATATTTAAAGTTTATTTCAGTTAAAATATGCACTAGTATAAATTGCGAAAAATGGATGGATCAAACCAATAAAAGCGTCTTTTAATGTATTTGAGAAAAGAATGCTTGCGACATCTGGCATTTTTTTTTTCCAAAATAGACAGTCCCGTGAGTATCTTAAATTGAATAAAAATTGAATAAATTAATCTCTATGTTGGTTAAACAAAAATTTAACTCTTTCTTAATAGTACGGTTCGTATGTTTCAAACAAGTTTAAAACATCTTGAATCGTCTTCGTATGAATAATTTTTACTTGTCTAATATAATGCTACGAAGTATAAAGCATGTGTTACAAACCATAGCAAAAATCTCAAAAATTATACAGAGCAGCAACACATTGAAAGTTAAGTTAGGGACACTCCAAAATCTCAAAAATTATACAGAGCAGCAACATATACATGTGGCATAGCAAGGCATCAACTTGCTCATGTTTTATGAGATAGAGACATGAATAAAGCAGATTGTTGTGAAGCATTGAAAAATGAAAAACCAAAATCTCAACTGTTGGGTTACAAACCCTTTCCTTATTACAACTCACTCTCGATCACAAGACAAATTTAATTGTTGATATTTTGGCCGCACTAGCACTTCTTAATACAGTAACTACAGTTCAATACAGACATGAGGCCAGGGTATTTGACAACCCCACTGTTGCAGACAACCAAGTATTTTTCTCATTTGGCAAAACCTCATCTACACTTCAAAACTATTTAGAACAACCTAATAGTTAGGTAGGAGCCAGTTAGAAATGCTGGTAAAGCTATTATCTTGGTTGTTTGTTCTTATCTTCACTGCTTGCTTCTGGAGGATTAGACAAGAATTGCACTATCCTCTGAATCTGAGCAACATCGACTCGAAATTTTTCAGCAATCTGGTGAACATCCATAGGCCCATTGTGATCATCAGCCTTGCCTTCATGCAAGAGGATGATATGGCGCAACTGAGCTATATTCAAAGTGCCTGCAGGAACCGGTCTTTCTTCATACCGGCCAGAATCTGGTTTTGTATTTCGCAACTTTGGCATGGGCCTATTATACTTTTCAACCAGAGAGGCCTGAAACAATATTATCAAATCTTACGATGAATCCAAAATATGGTACACTGCAACACACACACAAGCATCATTTATAAAAGATCTAAATCAGGAATCAAGGTTTATGCACTCACCATCATATCTAAAGAATATGTTAAGCATTACACTTTCCCTATGATAAGGAGTCTCAACAAATAATACCAAGAGATGACAATAGTTAGACGAAAGCTTTATTTCAAATATTCTAAAATAGGATGACCTATTGAACTATGTATTTCACCTTCAATCATCCATCTACGACCAAATGTTAAAAACGATCTAATAAATCAAGGAATTTCATCCCCATAGTTGATCATCGTCATTAAAAAAATTGAAAATTTTGGTACCACTCATCTCCCTTTTCATGTCCAACAGAATGGAAGGGTCGGCTAGGTGTTAAAATCATGTCCTTTATGTGTCAGCCAAAAATAATATTTATACACTGATATAGATATTGGAATGTGTTTTCATGGGGGTTAGAGTTGAACACACGCCTGCAACTGGAACTATCATGCTACAGAGGTCATTGGTAACCAAATATTTTCTGAAGAAAACTTTGTTTTTTCAAAATACTATCTCAGGAAACTTCCAAAAAGGTTTTGTTCCTTTCACTAAAATAAGCTAATCCAAACCGGTACAAACTTTCCAGCAGAGCATACTCATATTTGTTAAGTTCCCAAGGCAATCATCCTAGCCCCATGAACAAACAATTGCAGAAACCATAAACCCAGCATTGATGATCAAACAGTTGTAACTTGTAAGATCTCTGAAGGTATTATATATTAGTATATAACCGTAAAACTATACAACAATGAAGTATTTTAGACAAGTATCAAACCATAACATACAATCAGAGGTTGGATTATTTAATTTATCGGATTTCTTTTCATCTTAATTCTCTTTGAACTTAGTGTACGATAAAGGATTGTTAAGCAGATTTCCTTTCATTTGAATTATATTTGAACTTAATGTATGATGCAGAAGCATGACACAATGTTTGGTTCAGTTCATGTAGCCAACCCCACCTAGTAGTGGGATAAAGTTTGGTGGTTGTTGGTCCTTCCATCCGACAAAACAAGCCAATATTTTAAACGGGATTTCCCAAGTCTCCATGCCAAAAATACCATCAAAGCCAGCTTAAGAGATCAACATGTAACACAGTTTCATTGGAAAAGGATGAAGAACAAAACAATATCATATCAAATGTTGTTGTTCATTGGTGTAAATATTGAGATGGGTAAGCAGACAATACAATACATACAGCATTATAGCATTTCTGCATCAACTTCAACTCCCAAAAGGAGTAAAACGTAATTTCCACAAACTCACCTCACCCATCTCAGGTTTTCCCCCGGGCTTTGTTGTAATCCTACCAACCATTTGACCAAGCATTGCATCAAATTTTGGATCTCTTTTTTCCAGGATGTTGTCCAAATTAACTCTAGGACGATCATCTTAAACAAAGAACAAATAACAACACCATCAACAAAAATGAATTGTGATATTAAATTATTAATAGTAATACAAAACCTCACTCAAACACCAAACTATAATCAACATATCCATGCGGGCATATACAGACAGACACAAACCATGAAGAAGGAAAGTCTCACAGTTCAACAAAATAATAAGAGTGTAAAACTACAAAGTCTAATAGTAAACTGGCAGGCAAGGCAGAAAATAAATATGGAAATGGAGTGGGATAGAATTGTTGCTTGATAGAAGAAGGAAATGGGTGCAGTCTTGAAAATCCATCTGAGTTATTGCAAGACTTATGTTAACTTTTATTTTCCTACAAGTGCTTGATGAAAAATTAATTTAAACTAGCCCAAAATGTATGATACTTCATTCTCAACTGCTCCCCAATTTGATTCAAACATAAAATATAAATTACTTTTATTGTTAAAATTTTCACTAACCCATTTTCTACCTACCTAATTTCAGCTGAACCAAGCATGCCCAAGGTAAGAAGGATATAAATTCCATCTTTTTCCTTTTAGATTACTGAAAAGATATCAATTCCAAAAGCAAAACTTACATCTTAATATGATATATGATTTCACAAAATTCTCATTTACGAATTCCCCAACCTACTCTCATTCGCAATGGCATTACCCTAATCTCACAACAAAATACCTTAAATACAGAAAAAGAGAAAGAGATACTAACCGGCGTTCAAAACATCTCGCTCGGCGGCCTTTGAGATCTCCGCCGGCTTATCGGTGGCAACTTTGGTCGGCGGTCGGTGATCGACGGAGATCTTGGGCTTGGATAAAGATGACTTGTCAGGTTCGGATGCCGCACGGATTCTTCCAGATGCTCGACGAAATGCCTGACCCATAGTTGTCGTGTGTCAACCTTGTGATTCTTCTTCTTCTTTGCGATTAATTAATTAATTGATTATAATTATTGTAACTTTGTAAGCCCCATTTTGAAAAGAGAAAATTTGGTAGAACCCTGCGTTGTGGAGTTGAGGTTTTTCAGAAAGAAAAGAAGCATTAAACGTGAGTGAGTGAGTGACGTGGTGAGCCGCGGACCAAAGTTTCAAACTACGTGGTGGTCGCAACACAACGAATAGGCAAATGCAGCTCTGGTTGTGTAATTTGGTCGTGTAATTTGTGCGTTTTTGCTAATGTTGGAGTGGAATGGAGCAAAATGAGATAGAGTTTTCTTTTTTAGAAGAATTACTACTAGAAACTCACACACACAACTGTGAAGTCTTAGATTTGGCCTAACAATTTTCGTATTTTTCAGTTGAGTTAGATCTTACTGATAATAGAGTTTTCATTCAAATGTTGGAGATTTTATGATAGAGCATAATAAAATTTAAAAGTTTTTTCCTTCTAATGTTGGAGATTTTATAACACGGAGTGTAATAAAATTTAAAGGTGTTTTTGGAATAGTATCATTAAATATGAGTAGAGTAAATAATATTTGCTTATATTTGAATCCATTTAATCAAGTCAATTGTTTTTTTTTTCATATAATTAAGCACAAAGTAGTACCATTAGATCCATAGAGGTAGATTTGATAATAATAAAAAAAGATCCATAGAGGTAGAAATGAATGTTTGGCGGCAAAGGTTTTTATCTATATATTGAACATTTCCTCTTTGCTTTAAATACAACAAAGCCATGAAACGTTATAAATGAATAAGAAGTGGATGTATACAAGTGAGAAGTGAATGAATATCACAAACGTAATAAGTAAGTGAGTGAACCACAAGTGTTGTGTCTTTGTTAAAAAAAGGAAATGAGTGAGTGAATAGTTGACGTGAATGAATAATTTAAATAAGTAAGTGAGTGATCGACACTTTATAATGTTGAAATCAGTGACCAACACTTTTGTTGAACTTGGTATATGGCCAACCACATTTAAACTACTACGGTGGATGCAATGTAAAGGCCAACCACATTTAAACTAATAAAGTCAACCACTTTTGTTGACGGACATTACTATATTTAATGAAATTTAAATTGTGTTTTTTTGACCACTTTGGAAGCTACCTAGCTCATTGATTTTGGGAGATTATATGCAGATGAGCTTTAGGAACTATTAGACGGAATGAAAAGCTAGGGTTTTGAGTTTGGAATTATAGAAATGGTGTTTGAGTAGTGGTGATTGAAGGTGAGAAAAAGTGCTAGTCGGGACTTATTTTTGCTTAAAAGTTGTGTTTCTTTTACCACCACATGAGCTTCTTTGGTCATTGATTTTGGGATATTATGGGTAAATGAACGTGAGGAACTCTTAGAAGAGCTGAAAATATAGGGTTTAGAGATTGGAATTAGAGAAGATTGTGTTAAATTAGGGGTGATTGAAGGTGGATAAAAGTGTTCCTCAACACTCTTGTCTGTTGAAAAACTGTTTTTTTTCCACCTTGAGAGCTTCTTATATAATGATTTTGGCCAACTAATACATACATGACACATGGCCATTCTCGACAAGTTAGAACTAAACCTAACCTAGCAAAAAAGTCCAGGACAAACATCAATCACATGAAGTTAAAAAGTAAATTCTTATAGCTTCTATGCTTATATCACAATGCAACAACTAGATATTCACTTACTTTCCTCATGTTTGTCCGATGAAAGAACTTATCTTACTTTTACTCTATCTAATTGACATGACCACCATGCTACATATAAAAACTTATCTTTTATTCACATATATTAGAGACCATCTAAAATTCATCTTTTTCAGAAGAAGAAAAACACGAAGTAGCTAAACTCTATTTTTCCCCCTTTATCAAACAAAGGTGAAAGAACTGTAAAACTGAATCAAGAAGTTAGCTATTGATCCTCAGTTAAAAACTTCTTAGATACACTTAAATGACCACAATGGTTCTACTAAGCTACAACAGGAAATAGTTCTAGGTTCTACTTACTACTCATTACATTAGCTAAACATCTGAGAATCAATTGTTCAACCATTCCAACCTTGCCTTTGCTTAAGTAACTCTGATATCTTTGCTAGGCTCTTCTCTATTTGACTATTTCTAAGACCAGTCAATGCCCCCAAAACCCTTAAAAATGTTGCAAATCACAAGCCACACCTAAAAACTGAAATTTTTATAAATTAAACTAATAACTAGGTTTCCTCACAGTGTGCACACTCAAAATACAAGGATGGTTTATAGATTTTTCTAGAAAAAGGCAGCAATAAGAACATGCACATACAGCTGGATTATAAATAAGCTTCATGTCAAATAACTTATATTACTGCTTCAAAAATTTATAAAGCACATACTCCATATACAAGATATACATTGCAATTGTAATGTTAATTGAAGAGTGAAACCATGAAAAATGGTTACAACTCATCATAATGATACAGTTCATCTAAATCAGTGGTAACTTAGACAGGGTTAACACTTAATATAATTACTTAAATTGGATGAAGAAAAATGTACTCACAACTTAAACCAGTCATTGGCTGCCAGATTCTACACTAGCCTCCCTGCTTTTTAGAACACCCATTTTTTCCTGGTATAGCTTTAGCAAATGACAACTTTCCATCTTGAAAGATTTCACATACATTTCAAGAAACTTCTTTTCAGTAACAGCAAATGGGGTGGTACACAATTCAGCATTCTTTTCATCTATCAAACCTTCCGAGATCAAATACCGAATAACGCAAGCCCTCGGAATAATCCTTCTCTCCAAACTATATGAAAAAACCTCTGGCCTTTTAACAAGAGCCAAAGAGTTCCATCCCAACTCATCCACAAAAAATCTCATCATCTTATTAATTTTATCAACAGATACTAGCATACAAAAGGGCCTCTTCCTAAAAGCTTCAAAAACCATTTCTTCAGACCAACCCCATTTCTTAAAAACATCAACTTTTGCATCCCATTTGGATTTAGAAACAGCCTTTTAGCCAACAATGCTACTGCAAAAAACACTTTAGAAGGATTAAACCCCATTTCCTTAACCTCATCCAAAGCATTCCCCATATCATGAGTTAAAAGTATAGAAGGTCTTCTAAGTAACAAATAAGTGATATTTGAATCTGCAACTCCATAATCAATCAATAACCTCACATTCTTTATAACAACATCATTACCAAAGAAATTCCTACATGCAATTATACGTTCAATAACTTTCTCATCAGATGGAAGAAACCTTCTTACCAATTCAAATGTAGGGATTATACTATTCTCGAGACTTGAATACAATATTCTGGGACTCCTTTCAACTATTTCCACGATATCAGAGACTGAAGCACCTTTAGAGCGTAAAAATTCAAACTTTGACAAAACCCTTTTTTGGGGGTCACCTGAAAGTGCATTAGGAGCTTGTCTAATGATGTTGGTTATCTGAGAATCGGAGAAACCATAGTTTTTGAAGATGGCGATGACTGTGTCAGGTTTTTCGGCGGTTTCGAAATGAGCGAGGTTGGAAACTTTGTGAGCGGTTAATGGTGAGAAGCTGCAATTGGTTATGAGATATGAAACTGTGAATGGATGTTTTTGTGAAGTGGTTGAGGAGTGTTTCCAAGAGAGTGTTGATGGAAAAGGATTGGGTTTTGGGGTTTGAAAGGGTATTTTGGTGATTGTGATTCCATTAAGATGGAGAAGAAGGGGTTTGAAGTTGAAGTGTGGAGAGTTAAACATTCCAGCGGGGTTTAACGGAGAATTCCAGAATTCGCTGTGTCTCAAAAACATCGAGAGGGAAAGAAGGAAGCTTGCACTTTGCACTGGTGCCCGTAGATAGGCGCTGAAAGTAAAAAAACGATATATATGACCCAGGAATTTCACTGGATACGCAAAAGTTACTTTTTCTAAAGGGTGAGGGGTCAAATTAAGTCACCTGTGAACACTAAAATTAACCATAGCATATAAAATGCAATCGGTGGTTAAGATTGAATCAAAAAGTTTTAAGGCTATGTTTGGTAAAAAGTAGCGGGTCACGGATAAACTAGCGGATAGCGGATGGATTAGCAGATAGTGGATAACAGATAAACTAACGAATAATAAATCATGTGTTTGGTAAAACTAGCTTTTAAAGTAGCTAATGAATCTGAAATGACATAAATAGACATATTTATCGCATGATTAAATTATCCAATCATGGCAAAATGTTTAATGAAAATAGATAGGGAATTTAAGAGCATCTCCAATGGTGGTGCCTATTGAGTACTTAAGTGGTACCTATGAGGTACTACCATTGTGGAGAAAAAAAGTGACTACTTATTGAGAATGGGTTCTCACACAAGAATTTTCTCTTTCTTCTAAACGCTAAACGCTACCCAAATAAACGCTAAGACTCTGTTTGACGCGTTCAATCCGCTAGCGGATAGCGGGTGAGGAGTACGCGTGTTTGGTAAGCACTAGTATTTAACATTTTTGGAGAAGCGTTTAACGTTTTTTCAGACACTACTTCAAGTAGCATTTTTTAAACGCTAGCAGATACCATCTCACTTTTTTGACATTTTTACCCCTTTTTATTTTTCTTAAATTACTTCTCCTTTCTCATTAAACATTTTGTCATCATTAAATAATTTAATCATTAAATAAATATTCTTTTATGTCATTTTACATTTATCAGCTATTTTATTCGTTAATTTTACCAAACACATCATTTGCTATCAGCTAGTTTATCCGCTATCTGCTATCCGCTAGCTCATTCGTTATCCGCTACTTTTTACTAAACAGAGTCATTCGCTAGTCAAGTATGCTATCCGCTAGTGATAGGACTTACTAAACAGAGCCTAAATCTCAACCATTGATGAAATTTTATATTATATCCTGCAGTCGGTTTTAGTGGTTCATTGGAGAGGGACTTAGTTTGATCTCTCACCCTAGAAGAACCAGAAATTAAATTTAAGTTTATTTTAAAAGTTTGTTGAGAGGGGAGAACCACACGGGCGGGCAAAAGCCGGAAACTCTTGGCCAGCTAGGTACTCTGGTGTAGATTAATCAACGACAAAGCCGGTAGAAACTACGCACCAATAAGATGGTAACAAAAAAAGTATGACAAATGTCCATCAAGAGAAAACCAAAGACAATAGTCAATTTTTCCTTCTTTGTAGCCGTGGCTAGCACATTTATGTAAAGATGATGATACAGCCCGACACGGTTTTTCTATGACACAATTTATGGTTATGTGAGTTTTGCTCTAAAAGATGGTTAATAGTGATTTGACCAAAAAAAGCCAGAGAGAAATAGGACGGTAGTTGGTCACCAACACATTAGCCAGGAGCAAGTTCGCGCGAATAGGTTGGCTCGATATTTGTGATGAGCACATCACATATGTCGAAGATGATGATGATACAGCTCGACACGGTTTTTATGTGACACAATTTATGGTTGAGTTTTGCTCTAATGGATGGTTAATGGTGGTTTGATAAGAAGAAAGCCAGTCATTAACATACAATCTGGACCCCTTAGAAATTTTTGTAGTTTTTAGACTGTCTACATACAATTAGGACCACTTAGAAATTTTAGAAAGTACGTGGACACTACACCACTTGCAGGTCAAAGTCAACAATCCAAGTTGTTCAATAAAACATCAATATATACAATGACTCATAGATATAGTTCACTTTATTTTGACACAATCCTAATCATCTCATTTCATTCCATTCTAAATTTGCAATATAAAGAGACATTACATGATAAGAACGAGAATAGAGACCATCCTAGCAAGAGTGTAAGCAACCTAATTCACTTGTCTCTTAGCAAACTATACCTTAAGAGTTCAAAAAAGTTACAGCAACTAAAGTTTTTGCGATTTGATACAATACTCAGAATTCATAAATTCCGATATTACTAGAATGGATCCAGTCTACTACAATTTTTGCATCAAGCTCAAAAGTCACATTGTCCCAATGATTAGATGTAGTCCACTTCATGGCTTCTAAAAGACCAAGAGTTTCACTTTTATAAGTCTTCAACATTGGCTCCTTTCTTTATTTCCATAAAACCTAAAGTCGGGTCTTGCTGCAAAAAGCACCAAAACATCCATAAAACTATGAGGGTGAAAAATGATAAATCAAACTTGCCTACTCTTAAATAAACAGCTGTTCAGGTACAGCATAATTTTAGAAAATTAGAGAATTTTACTAACAAAATAAAAACTTTATACATGTACAAGTCTGAATAGCAGCAGTCTGCAGAGGTGACACATTACATTGCCACACAATTCAGCTTCCCTCTAAGCAAGAAAAAGGTCCATAACTACAGCACTAGAACCAACAGTGACATTGGCTTCTCTTGTCTAACTATTCCACACAATCACCACTACAATACACTATCTTCCCAACGTAACATTTCCAGTCAAATAATAACAAACTGATACTATCTTCGCCTTCACGGTTCACAATTGCACAGCAACTATAGTAATGGTTGCATTTGCGTACAATTATTTGCACTACAATTATCTACGACCACCAGATTGAAATAAAATTGTAATGAAATGAGATGAAGAGCAGAGGAAACATGGAACTATGTCGATATAGATTGAGTTGGATCCCTCCAGAGGGGTAATGAATGCTTTAATTTTGCTAGGGATCAACTCTTTGATACTTATTCTTTAATATGTATATACTACGTTGGACAATTATAGGCGTGGAACCATGCTCGATATTCAAACACTGCCACGGAAGATATAGTCTCTCTAGCTTTCAGCTTTTCCTGTGTGGCCTGGCTGCAGGAACATGTGCCAAGCTCGTCTGTCATCCACTTGATGTAGTCAAAAAACGATTTCAGGTAGATTTGAAACCACCACACACACACACACACCATACTGGTTAAATGATGTACACAAGTTATTCTGTCAATGACTTCATGTTATGAATCTTCATTCATTGTTTGCTGCAGATTGAAGGTCTACAAAGGCATCCAAGATATGGAGCTCGGGTTGAACATCGAGCATACAAAAATATGTATGATGCCTTGAAACGGATATTACAGAAGGAGGGTTGGGCTGGTCTGTATAAGGGGATAGTTCCATCAACTATTAAAGCTGCACCAGCTGGTGCTGTAACTTTTGTTGCATATGAATTGACATCAGATTGGCTGGAGTCTATTTTGACTTGATTTTTTTTAAACATTTCAAGAGAAGAGAGAGATGTTAATTATTTTTTTCTTCTCATTCTTTCTTACTGATCAAAAAATTCCCTCAGGATAGGAAGGAAATAATGAGGAATTTGATGGTTTCATTCAATTACAGCAGTAGCTCAGAGGACTTGTTTTCTCATTTAAGCTGTAAAATTAGTTAAAATAAAAGCTAAGTCCTAGCATGGGTACGCTTCAGCTATTGAGATGGTCCTTGTTAACATGCTATCAATCCCAAATTTATGATAATTTACGTAGTCTTATTTCGGCTTTATCTTGGACGAATCAGGGTATTGGGATTTAGCATGCACTACGTTTTTGTAATATTCATTTTTTGAGTAAACCCTACAGTCATGAAAGATCTCTTCTGTTTTCTCTTGAAGTAATAAAAATCTATTGAACAATATTTAAAGTTTATTTCAATTAAAATATGCACTAGTATAAATTGCGAAAAATGGATGGATCAAACCAATAAAAGCGTCATTTAATGTATTTGAGAAAAGAATGCTTGCGACATCTGGCATTTTTTTTTCCAAAATAGACAGTCCCTTGAGTATCTTAAATTGAATAAATTAATCTCTATGTTGCCTACTTTTTTATACCCACTTACCCTATGCTCCTGCTTACCATTGGAAACTTGGAATGCTAAGAAATGGAACGACCAATATGATAAGCAGATTTTTTCTATTTTATGATAAGCAGATTCTTCTACTTTAGACAACTCGATAAACCAAACTTCCTTGATCAACAAAACTACTCCCTAGAAAACATGCAAGTTGCGAATTCCAAAACTAAAGCACTTAAATAAGACATGCCTCTAAATTGGTAAACACCAGTATTTTTTCATAGCAAACTAAAGTACATTCATGTAGCAGTAGCAATTACAAAAACATAAGACCTGCCAATTAGCATTCTTTTATCTGTCAAGCAAAAGAGAGGTATTAATAAATGAAGACTTGAGCATTATGTCCATTTCCATTTGTACATCGAAATCAGAAAGGAAAAAACCAAAGATGAGAAGCAAACAACAAACATAATCCTTCCTATCACATAATTACTGACTTGCTATTTGCATACGAAAAATGAACAGAAGACAAGGCGCAAGAGAAAACGAAAATATTTCAGCACAACAAAAATGACTTTCGTTAGAGAAGAACATAAAAATAACATGTTACGACTCTTCAGCAAAAAGGTTCAGTGTAATCTAAATTAATTATATACGGCCAAAATTAACAATTTGAGGACTGATATAAAAGCAAGACTATAAAACTTATTCAATGAAGCCTATACCACTATATGTAAGCCTCAGAGCATCTTGGAGCTAGGGATCGGGTTTTTTACACTTAGGAATACAGAACCGCCTGCAAATAGTTTCCACATAAAGGCAAAAAAAGCCATCCAAAAGGCACAATGAGTAGAATGCATGAGCAGAAAAGGCAGCACTCAAGTAGGTCATAAGAGACCTATTTTCAGTAACAGAAAAAAGTGTTGACCGAAATCAGAAACCGAGGCAATCACAATGGTATCTCTAAAAATCCAAAACACAACAAAAGTCATTCAAAGTCATTCTTTCCACAAACTGATTCCAACGAAAGCCCCAAAAGAAAATTACCTTTCCACATTGTACCAGATAGTGCAAAATATGTTTTGCAAGTTTCAAACAACGGTTGTCCTGCTACTGCAATACCAATATCTGCTTTACATTTGATACTTTCTAGTTGACTTGTGGGTGAATGGACAATGGAAAGTTCAACTTCTAATTTTTAAGACACAGACCAGAGAACAGAGTACAGAAAATTATCCAAGCAGAGCCTAATCCAATGTATACATGGATAACACACGCAAGTATTCGACCATCCGGACTAGTTCAGCTTCAATTCTTTCAATTCTTTCCTCCTCAGCAGGATCCCGAGGATTTCTCCTAGCAGAAATCCTAACTAGTAAACTGATTCTTTTGGCATTTATTTCCTATTCATTAAAAACAGAAATTATAAAAAACACTTAATCAAATAGAACAAAACATGATAATTTAGCACTAACCTGCTGCAAGGTCAGTATTTTGTTGGCAATGTACTCTGGTCCTTTTGAGTGCCACAAATGATTCACATAGAATCTGCAACGCTTTTGTCAACGATTGACAACAACACCTCCTCCAGCAGGAGCCTTTCCAAAAAACAAGAAAAATAGATGAGATCCAGACAGAGAATTCTGAGACCTAAATTAGTAACGGTAGAACTCAAATTCGGAGAAAAAACAGCAAAAAACAATAACTAAAATTGAGATCTAATGGAAGAGAAAAAATAGCAAAAATGAAATCTAACAGTAGAACACAATTTAAACCTAAATTCTGAGAAGCTAAAATTGACATACCAGTACTCCAGCATCACCATCGGGATTAAATCCTCCTCCAACAGCCTTGAAATGAAAAAAAAAAAAAATAGAGAGAAAGCAAAATCAGAAAATGAAACAAATATACATGACATCGATAGGAATCAGGATAAAAATGTAGAAAATGGAAGACCAAAGACTAGATTGGATCAAACAAACAGAAAGAAAAATAGAAAGATTGCAGAAGAAGAAAAAGATGAATTTACCGCCATATAATCTTGAAAGTAAAGAGGTTGGTCAGAAAAAAGATTATGCTGTGACTAAAGGAAAAAGGAAACCATGATATTTATATAGATGCATGAGAAGGCAGTGAGTAACTAACTGAATTCAGTTATTCAAATTTGAAAAAAACCCGCGAGTTAGTTTGATGAGTAAATTGGCGTCAAAAAAGCTGAGCTGGCATTATTATAAAATAAAAATTATAAAAAAAATGTAATAAAAAAATAAAAATATTATCAACTCCTTCTTTCTTTTATTTCATTCTAAAGTCCTAGCTGAATCATTTTGTGATTGCATACTTTAACTTAATAATCCATGTTACTTTGTTAAGAAAAGTGTGAGCAAATTGAAAAATTAAGAGACAACTCACTGAAATCTCCTACCATCGTCAATGACGACCACCGCCACCATATCCGCCATGGCTGCTGTCGGTGCTGCTTGCCTTCTGTTTTGTGTACAATGAAGTAAATAAGCTTTGCTTTTGGTTCGTGAATCGAAATTTAGAAGTGGGATTGGAATGTTTAAAAGAAAAACAGATTCATATGGAGAGGGAGTCAAAGAAAAGAAGACGAGCAGAAAGTGAAAGAACTGGAACACAGTTATTTTTTATTTTTAATTGCAGCCATCAATTTCATCCACCGAACCCCAATCTGTGGTGGTCAAAATATAAGAACTTTGAATGGAAATGGTGGATCGGGGAGGGAGTGGCTGAGTGAGGTGAAGAGGGACAGGGAGATGAGATGAGATCAAGTGAGGGGTGAGGCGTGAGGCGGATAGGATTAGAATCGAAATGAGTTATGAGTTATAAAGAGAGAAAGAGAAAACCCTAGGAGATACCTGGGAAATCGGTACCGACCCTCCGTAGTGATTCTACCTGGGAAATTGCTTCGAATACTTATTTCATTCACGCCTCTTCAGCACTGTCACGCACGCCTGCCTTCTAGTTCTATTCTATCCATACTAGTATTTATTTATTTAATAAGTACCATTTAAAGTAAATAATAGTATTATACTATACACTACACTACTACTACTACTACTACAAGAAACTTTAAAAGTCACCCTCTAATTACAATACTGTTGGAATTTTAAATAAAGCATTTTATTTCATATTTTTAATGTTTTTCTTTTTACCACTAAATCAAAAATTCTAATAATATTCTATATTAATCTTAATTTTTAAATGAATGGCTAAAAATTCTTGTCAAAAAAAACATGAATGGCTAAAAATAAATCTATAAGGGAATTTGGACACAATATTTTTCCTCCATGTTTTGTACATGTGTAAACTTACATTTCAATTTTTTTCAGACTTTTTAAATGACCTATTTTTTTTCTTCTTTTGATTGGTTTTGAATGTCACCATAGTTCATACTCATCCAGAAGTTTTAAACTGCATTATTGCAAAAAGTTTTTTAATGTGAACAACGTATTATGTTATGTTGTCCGTCATCAACTTCATAGGTTTTCTTTTAGGTACACGTCAGCATCGTCGTTTCCGCTCCCACCACAGGCGGATGACTTTGAACCTCAGAGGCATTCTTCAACTCCATGCCTTGGGAATCTTTCAATTTTGCCCAGTACCAACAAGAACCTAATTGTCGACAGTCTCCCGTGTCAATCGATGAGGAGATCTTGGGAAGCTTGTTTGCTACATAGTGGTAGAGCTTGAAAATATTTATAGAGGGCCAACATGTTGAGAATAATCCAATTGTAATTAGGGTCAAACTTGTTAGGTTGACCAAATTGTTTAGTTTGTTAATCAGGCTGTTAAATACTGATTAAACAGTTTTTTGATTATTGTAACAAACTTAAGTGAGTTGACCTCCTATATAGTCACTCATTTCACCAATGAAACTCAGTTTTTCCCACATCAAGCTGCTCGTGATGAGCAATATAGATCATGGATTCTGCAGCAAGCCATCACCAACATTGCTCCCCACATAGTTCCACCAGAATTTGGTCCAATTGCTCAGTTTCCTGATATCCCTAGGCCTGCTACTTCCTCTTCCTCTGATGGGTCTTCCCCATCAAAGTAGCCCCTTAATCTTTTCCTTCTACCTCCACCTTTCTGATGTGTGACAAAAGGGGGAGAATAATAGATTAAGTTCTTTAGGTCTTAGGAGTATTCTGATGGTCTGAATTAGCTAGCATCTGTGTTTTAGACACTTTTTGATTGAGAAGTAATCTTCTCACTGCTTGTTTTATTTTCCTTAGGCATTCTTGCCACAAAGAACATGACTGATTGTAATCATTTTAATGATTCTTTTGATGAAATCAATGAAAAATATATGTTCTTGTTTATGTTCTTGTGTGTGAAATCTGAATCATGTGAAATTAATTGTTTAAATCTGTTGCACATATTCAGGGGGAGTATAAAATAAAAATATGCCTTAGAAAATTTAAAACAACATCAGAAAACTTAATCCATCTCAATTGAGTTTGTCAAACATCAAAAAGATTGTTGAGGCAAAATCCCTAATTAAGTTTTGATGATTAACAAACCTCAAATGTGAGAAGCTTAAGGTTTATGATTTCATATGCTACTAATGTTTCTTCTTAAGTGTCATATAAGAACAAGTTATTCAATCAAATCTCAAGAAGGTATATGCTTGTGAGAAGCATCATATATGAGAAAACTAGAAAGAATATTGTCCACAATGTTCTAAGGAAGGAATCTTCTCTTGACTAAAGATCTAAAGTTCAAGACCTCATGGTAAACTTGAGAAAGATCATCTTGAGAAGCTTCATGTGTATCTGTGGCAATATGAGAAGTATATCTAAAGAATGATCAACCTAAGAAGAGTCATGACAGAACCATGATAAAGAAGATGAGAAGCATCAGAGAAGAGTCATGACCATGAGAAGGGTCGTGATGAGAAGAATCAAGTTGAGAAGAGTTGTGACCATGAAAAAGGTCATGGTGAGAAGAGTCGTGTTGAGAAGAGACATATCATGAACCATTCTGAGAAGCATCAACATGAGAAGCATCAACTTGAGAAACATCATCTTCAACATATGACATATGTGAGAAGAGTCACTGTGAGAATGGTCGTGACAATTGGAAACAGCTGTCTTTTGCAGAAACACAGCTGTGTTGTGCAGACAACAAATTCAAACGACTATAAACGACTAGTTTCTTCACCAACGACTCTAATTCTTGGACCATCAGTTAATACACATATTTCCATCTATAAATTAACGCTCCTGGTCTTTATTGATCCGCAAGAGAGTGCATTGAGTTCTTAACTTCCAACCTTCTTAAGTATCAAAGTTTTCTCTCTTCCATACTCAGCTGCTTCAAACCAGAAGGGATTCATCTGATCTCTGAGTATGTATTAAGTCTTTTGTTGTTGTATTTATTGAATACTTCATTTGTATCAACCAAGCTCTAAAAATTCCACAAAACCCAAACACCTAAAAAGTGAACTTGTAGGGAACCTTCTCAAGTGGCATGTGTTGCTGTAGGACTTGAGAAGTGAGTGCTTCTATGTTAGAAGCAGTCTAATAGAGAAGAAGAAGTCTATTAGAGGTGTTTACAGTAGGTAGAGCTGTGTGAAGAAAACTACCAAGAGTTCTTTTAACCTAGGGAGGTGTAAAAGGTGTAAACTATTTTGGAAAAATAGTGGAAACACTCACTGGATGTGAGGAGTGGATGTAGCCCAAGATTTGGGTGAATCACTATAAATCACTGTGTTATTTATTGCTTAACAAATCACTAATTTGCATTCTGTGATAAAACTCTCCATAAGGAGAAGGTTTATGAAAACTGAGAAGAGTCAGTCTTGACCCTTCTTTGACAATAAACTGATTCTGTGGAAACAGTATAATCAACCCTTCTCACTCTTCTCCCTATGTGAATGAATATGAAAACTCTTGAAAATAATCTTTTGACAAATCGCATTTTCATCACCTGCTTGAAACCACTATAAACTGTCAAACTGCTTTACTGTGAGAAGCATTGTGAGAAGAATTTTCTGACCCTTCTCAACTCCTTCATATAGTTGAGAAGACAGAGTAATCACCCTTCTCTGCTTACTATCTAAGTTAAAAAGAATTGTTTTGACTCACCCTTCTTAACACATATCACTCACTATCTTTTATCTACATCATACTTGTGAATAAAGTTCTCTCATTGCAGGTCAATTTTAAAAAGGGTCACAATTCCACCCCCTTCCTTGTGACATTATTGACTTCAAGCTCCACCGAAGGGGCCTAAACCGATTCAAGAAACCACCGCGAAATCGCAATTTTCAGCTATGGCAAACGGAAATGGAAGCGACAGATCATTTGTGCAACCATCAATCCCTAAATTTGATGCGCACTATGATCATTGGAGTATGTTGATGGAGAACTTCCTCAGATCGAAGGAATATTAGGCGTTGATCGAGATGGGAATCATGGAACCAGAACTAGGAACGGCGGTGACAGAAGCTCAGCAGAAGCTTTGGAAGACGCGAAGCTTAAGGACATGAAGGCGAAAAACTACCTCTTCCAAGCCATCGATCGTGCAATCTTGGAGACCATTGGACAAGAAGACGTCAAAGAATATATGGGATTCGATGAAGAAGAAGAAGACCATTCGTGACCATTTCTCTTTTCTCTCTTTTTTCATTTTTTTCTTTTTTTCTCCAACACACACTCTCTCTCTCTCTCTCTCCCACTTTTCTCTCTCCAGCGTTCTTTTTCCCCCCTTTTTGTATAGCTTTTTGTAGTTATTTTATTTTTTTCAGTTACACTATTACCCCTCAGTTGTAGTTGGATTAATTTGTATAGTTTTTTGTAGTTGGATGTGAAAGAAAATGAGACCAACATGTCAGTGTGGATATGTGAAAAGAATATTTAAATTTTAGTCCAATTACAATTGTATCATTTCTCATTAAATTAAGCTATCTCGGTGTCAAATAAAGTGGGAGGCTAAAGATTAATTGTAGTTTATAGTAAATAGGAGTAAATTGTAGATCATATTATATTATATAGTAGATTAAAAAATAGAAAAAGAAAAAAATTTAAATAAAGGGTGTGGGAGGCTACAAATAGTAGATGTGTCAAAAAGTCAAAAAGTGAAAAATTGCAAGAATCGATTTTGTCGGTAGAACAACAACTCCAAAAGTCGCCGGACTTGGGTGGTCCAGTGCGTAGAAAGGACAATGCGAAAACGGCGTTAGGAAAAGGAACAATTTACGGGCAGGTTCTTGAGAAGAGTGAGAGCACCTCATCATTCACGGATATTGTGGCATAAGGTGTGCAACAAGAACGTCCAAGAAGGAAAAAAGTGAGCACAATTTCCAGATTTGGTCTCGACAGAATATTGAGCGGGCAAAAATAATGATGGGGATCGCGATAAAGGAGAAGCGCGGTAGAAGGAAAAAGCAGGACATAATTTGAAGTTTTCCCTATTTTCAGCTATTCTAGAATTTGTACAAGTCAACCAAGTTACTAAAGGTTGGCGGCGAATGCTACTGCAATAGCTCAATTGGGTCTTTATGCTTCCAACAATGGGATCTAGGTGGAGACTTTATGGCCAGAAGATGCTACTGGGTTGCAAGATATTTGGGAGTCTACATTTTTTTTCCTTTTTCGGGGTTTGTGTAAATCCTTTACCTTCAGGACAAGGTGAATGTTTAAGGGGTGAGTTTTTTTTGCTACTGGGTTGCAAGATATTTGGGAGTCTACATTTTCTTTTTCTTTTTCGGGGTTTGTGTAAATCCTTCAGCTTGAGGACAAGTTGATAGATATCAATATAACATTTTTATTCACACTTGATTTATGTTTAGAGTTATTTTGTAGCTTCATCAATTCTAAATTGAAAAATATGTCCTCCCCTCCCAAACATACCCTTAGGTAGTTAATTGTTAGCTAGGTTGGTTTTAGATCTCATTCCCTTTTATCCGCTTGTATGGGAAGCCTATAAATAAAGGCTTCCACCCTCCTTTGAGAGATCTTGGATCATACCATTGAGTTGTAGTAGAGACCGAGTAGACCGTAAGACCGGGTTATGCCGGGGGTTGGAGAGTCTATTCTCTCCATTTGTATCCATAATATTCAATAAAGATTTCACTTTTCGTTCTTATTCCGATTCTCCTAGCGTTAAAATCATCGTTAGGCTAGTTGCCTAACAACATCACATAAATGAGAGAATAATTTAGCGGATTATAATATATCATATATTGAGATAAAGTGTCTAAAGCTATACAACTTGTATCCATAAATGAGTTATTCGAACTAAAGCTTTACATCTTATAAACTAGGTTTTAAAAGAAAAATATCTCATGTGGCTAAAACTTTAAGTATAAGGGTCAGAAATGTCCATCGGTTGGAATTGCTTCTGAATTTGTGGGTAAAGGGCCCTACACCTTGGAAAAAAACATATAAACATCAATAATCCAAAAAGGTCAGATATATGTTTGTACATTGTATGGCAAATATAGTAGCTATGGGCCAGTCATTGTATGACAGGAGCACATTAGAAATCAAATGGACATTGCCAGAAACAGAATTGAAACAAAGACGTAGTTTCAAAGTTTAAAGGGCATGTCATGTCTAAGTTTAGCACACCAACATTCAGCATGACACCAAATCTGAGCAACAATACCAAGTCCCAGAATTTTGCATTTAGAACAGCTAGCTGCTCAATGCATAATTCAATATTCTATATGGATCATTTTCAAGTTTTTGTCACATGGTGCAAACATCCATCTCCAAGACTAAGCCAAAACAAGTTTGTCTGTTACAAAAATCAGTAGCAAAGGTCCAATTAGAATGATTTCATAGCACAAATTGAAATGAAGAAGCTTCCAATGTGTCATAGTCAATAAAATAAGAATGAACCAGTCATGTTAGGAGTTTCAACAAGAGACCCAGACAATCATGTATTCTTTTAAAAATGAAAAAGCATTAACATGGGAAGAATTAAACTGCTTCACCCAATTATCATATCTTGTATGCACCGTCCGGTGCATTACTCAACTATTCACCAAAGCTATAAGTCAGTAATTCCATTATACATGATTTTGTATCTTAAATTTCATCATCTGCACAGCTCTTCCTTAGGAACTAACTTTGGCACAAAGATCTACAGTTTTTGGTAAGTGTATCCTAATCTACCATCTTTTTTTTTTTGACAATCCTAATCTACCATCTATGTACACAAGAATCCTGTTTCTCAATAATTCTATTTCCAAAACAGATAAAGTTACTGATCGGAGGGCTCTTGATAAGTTTGTTGCTTCTCAGTTCTCAATTGAGTCAAAAAAGACACTCAAAACTTCTTGAACATTATCCGTTATCCTCATTCCCAAATTTTTAGACACTGTTGACATTGTTTGAATCTGAACAATTATTTAAACTTGGTCATCCATTCAGAAACATGGGGATTTAATACTGCTCTAAGGCAGACAACTCCTGTTTGGCATTATCAAATTCTTTTTTCACCAACTTGTGACCTTATCGTGTGAAAGAAGAGTTAAGTATATGACAAGAGTCTCGAATAGTCAAAAATTACTCAAACTTATCTCCAGGGGGATCCAACAAACAATTATTGATCATAAACCATTTGCTATAGCTGTTAAAGAAGCATGGTATCTACATCTGCTAATGCTAACATTTTACTCAACAAACATACCATTAACATCACAAATAAGCCTACACAATTTGAAACTTCGGAAGTTTCTTTACAAAAATTCAACACGATGCTACTACTCAAAATAGACAAGGTATTTTGGAAAATTCAACTACATCTGTTCAATGCATCTGCAAAGTACATTCAAATTTCAAACCATTGAAAATTAAAGGGGATTGACACTAATTTCTGCAAAGCTGCTGCCTGATTCTAAATGACCAGTGGCAAGCAATTGACAACTGACAACAGCGTAGCAAATTCAATTGGTAACAATGATAAATTATAAACATGGTACATGTAAATAGCTTAAAAATCAGCAATGACAACGAGGGTAAATGTGTAAAAGATTATAACTTATCTTAGGGGTGATCTAACAAATAATGATTGATAATACACAATTTGCTATAGCTGTTAAAGAAGCATGGTATCTATACATCTGCTAATGCTAACATTTCCTATAGCTGTTAAACACAATGCTACTACAGAATATTTGGTACTCAAAATAGGCAAGGTGTTTTGGATTTCGGACTTAAAAATAGCTGTTAAACTCAGCTTATGGATTTAGGACTTCAAAATATACGAAACAAGAGATTAGCAAGGCAAGTAAAAGAACAAGACTTACAGTCTAACACACTATAAGCTAGATAAGATCCACAACTCCTTCTTTAGTATTCTTTTTAGCAAGGCCAATTACTATTTCCGGTGCAGAGGTGATAATAAAACTGCATTGCCTGATGTTAAGAAAAAATGTCCTTTATGCTATAGCTGTTAAACACAATGCTACTATAGAATATTTGGTACACAAAATAGACAATAGACTCAGCATCACAATAAGCGCATGTAAAATATGTTTTTCTAACAGTTCCAATTCTGAATCAGCATTAATTAATAGAAATACAGATAGAACCCACTTCAACTATTTACTTCACTAAAGGAATTTCTAACAGTTCCAATTCTAAAAGTGGGTTATTTCCATTCTCACAACTTGTCAACCATCCTAAAGAGAAGATCAAAATGATCTCAATTCCAACTAACATATACATAATCATACTCTTTCAACAAAAATACAATCAAACAGCAACCTTGGGCCATAAAAAGAATACATTACTCCTAAAATCTGCAAAACAGTCCTCCAAGGGGAATAACTTTCTTGTTCGTTTCTTATAAAAGGAAACATTTTTATTAGAATACATCCAAGAGGTGGATAAGATATTCTCCAAAATGGAAAAATGAAATAAAACAATGAGCCTTAGCGGCTGTAGAAGACAACAAAAATATTAAATCTCTTCGGTAATAGAAGCTTCACCAAACATTTTAAAAAATTATGAGTTCCCTTGAAACAACATTGTATCGAAAATCAAAGGAAATGTATTTAGATAGATTACTTACGAACCTAAAGTATAAGCCTTCCTCATGAAATTGTGTGAATCTGCAGTGAGTGTGTATTGATAGTCTAAAAAGTAACAATACAAAAGAGAAGTCAAACAAGTCAAATGATACAAAGAATACAGTTAGTAAGGGTAAGATTGTAAAAGTGTATGAAAGAAAGAAAAAGAAGAACAGGGAAACTATGATAGACCATGATGTAGGGGAGCATTCCTCTAATAACTAACTCATGATTGAGAAATAGTGGGAGCACACGCCTGTGTCTGACGTGGCACATGCTGATGGCGTGAGAGAGAGAAATGTGAATGATATAGGTGTGAGGAGTGTGAGAGAAACACTCAGACTGGTATTGGCTTGGCCATAGGAGAGTATAGGCCTCTATAGTGCCTGTGGATACTTTACCTCTGTTTTTTCCAGTTTTATACTTGTAATTTCCTGTAGAATCACCTTGACTCTACTCTATTTTCACACTAAATCAATACATTCTGGTTCTGCTGCGTTAGCAGAACCTGTTTCATTCAATTTACTGTGTTTAGTCTTATCATTTTGGTATCAAAGCACCGTTCCTGGTGCAGTGAATGGTGCTGACACGCAGTACCATGGAGAATCGTATGGATGCTGTTGAATTACGGGTCGTAAGCCTTGAAGGAACTATAACGAAGATGATGGAGAATATGGAGTCATTTCGCGCAGAGTTCAGAGAGTTCGCGAAGAAGACCCGACCCGCGAATGAGGACGAAAGTGAAGGTTCATCAGAACACAGTACGATCACGTCTCCTCGAGGAAAATCTGGTGATTACGAGCCTCATTTTCAAAATGGGCGTCGTAAATTGGAGATTCCAGTTTTTAATGGCACTGATGCTCATGGATGGTTAGTTCGGGTTGAACGATACTTTCGGGTCAACAGTGTGAAGGAAGCAGAGAAGTTGGACGCTGTGGTGATCGCGTTGGAGGAACGTGCGTTAAATTGGTTTCAATGGTGGGAAGAGCAAGCTCCGATGAGAACTTGGCCGGAGTCCCAAGCTGCGGTGCTGTGACGGTTTAACCCGGGTGCAAGTTTTGACCCGTTGGGCCCATTACTGAAATTGAAGCAAGAAGGCACTGTCGCTGAATATAGGGACAAATTTGAACTCCACGTGGCTCCGTTGAAGAAGGAAGAACGCATGATGCTTACCAGTATCTTCAGAAATGGACTCAAGGATGAGATCCAGGCTGAATTGAAGATGTTTAAGATTGATGACTTGGCTGAGTTAATGGATCAAGCATTGGTAGTAGAAGAGAAGCATCAGGCTCTGTTTGCGAAGGGGGGAGGAAGTAAGGACAGGGGAGATACCAGAGACAAGGGATTCACTCCTAAGTTTCGTGGTACCTGGGAAAACAACAAAGAAAAGAAGGATGTTACTGTTACATCCAATGCTGAGAAGAATGGTGACAATATGAAGGGGAGAAAGTTAAGTCAGAATGAGTTGGAGGAGAGGAGTAAGAAGGGGCTCTGTTTCAAATGTGGAGATAGGTGGGGTAAGGGCCATATTTGTAAAATGAAACACATGAGACTGATGTTGTGTGAAGGGGAGAGTAGTGATGAGGAAGAGTTTAAGGAATATGAACCTGTAGAGGAGTTTAAGACTCTACAGTTATCTTTGCACAGTAAGGAAGGGGTGGCCACTCACAAGTCTTTTAAGGTCTGGGTAGTGATTGGAGGAAGGAGAATTCTGACTTTGATTGATTCAGGTGCAACCAGCAGTTTTATTGCTCCTGAGATAGCTGAGATTATGAAATTGGAGGTGACTGAAACTCCAATATTCATAGTAGAGGTGGGAACAGGTGAGCAGATAAGTAACAATGGAGTTTGTCAGAATGTTAAGTTCTCTATTCAAGGAATAGAATTCACTCAGGATTTCTATTTGATGGAATTGGGGGGAACAAAGCTAGTTTTGGGGCTTGATTGGTTGGCTGGATTGGGAAACATTGAAGCAAACTTCAGGAATTTGTGTCTTAAGTGGACTCTGAATGGTAGGAAGTATATCATAGAGGGTGATCCATCTCTATGTGCAGGCCAAGCTTCTTGGAAAGCTATGTTGAAAGCTTTGCAAGACCATGGTGTGGGATTCTTGGTTCAACCAGAAAAGAGTAATGAGCAGACAGACAGTGAGCAGCAGACTGAACATGAATTACAAGGAATACTGGCAGAATTCCAGGATGTCTTTGAGATGCCTCAGGGGTTACCTCCAGCTCGTGATCATGATCACTCTATTGTCCTGAAACCTGGTGCAGAAATTCCCCACATTAGACCATACAGATATCCTTTTTATCAGAAGAATGAGATAGAAAAAATGGTCAGAGAAATGTTGCAATCAGGGATAGTGAGACACAGCACTAGCCCTTTCTCAAGCCCAGTCTTGTTGGTGAAGAAGAATGATGGTGGATGGAGGTTTTGTACAGATTACAGGGCTCTTAACAAGGTAACTGTACCAAACAAATTTCCTATACCTATCATTGATAAATTGTTAGATGAACTAGGCACTGCTGTGGTGTTTTCTAAACTAGATTTAAAATTTGGTTACCATCAAATTCGCATGAGGGAAGAGGATATTCACAAGACAGCTTTTAGGACCCATGAGGGTCATTATGAGTATTTGGTAATGCCCTTTGGATTGACAAATGCACCATCTACTTTCCAAGCATTGATGAATCAAGTTTTGAGACCTTTCTTGAGAAAATTTGCTCTAGTCTTCTTTGATGACATACTAGTGTATAGTGACAGTATGGAGACTCATGAGAAACACTTGACAGAAATCCTAAAGTTACTGAGAGCTCACCAGTTATATGCAAACAAGAAAAAATGCTCATTTGGTCAACCTCAAATTGAGTATTTAGGTCATTTAATATCAAGTGCAGGGGTGGCAGCAGACCCAAATAAGATAGAAGACATTTTCAAATGGCCCATTCCTAGAGATTTGAAGGGATTGAGGGGTTTCTTGGGCATCACAGGGTACTACAGAAAGTTTGTCAGGAATTATGGTAAGATAGCATGGCCCTTGACTCAGCTGTTGAAGAAGGATAGTTTTTTGTGGAATGAAGAAGCACAAGCTGCCTTTGACTTGTTGAAAACTGTAATGACTACTTTACCAGTTCTAGCAGTGCCTAATTTCAACAAAGAATTTATGATAGAAACTGATGCATCTGGCAAGGGGATTGGAGCTGTATTGATGCAAGAAGGAAGACCTATTGCTTATATGAGTCACACTCTGTCAGACAAATCTCAAAAAAAATCTGTTTATGAGAGAGAGCTAATGGCTATAGTGTTTGCTGTAGAGAAGTGGAGGCCATACTTGCTTGGAAGACATTTTCAAGTACTCACAGATCAGAAGAGTTTAAAGTTCCTGACTGAGCAACGAATTATGGGTGAAGAGCAGCAAAAATGGGTCTCAAAATTGATGGGATATGACTTTGATATCAAATATAGGCCTGGCAAGGAGAATAGGGCAGCAGATGCCTTGTCAAGACAAATGCAGTATGCTACATTGTCAACAGTAAGGTGTGAAATCTGGGAGGGATTAGAAGATGAAATTCAAACTGATGACAAACTGAAGTGCATTGTCCAGGATCTGTTAGGTGATTCCAACAGTCACCATGGCTATCAATTGAAGAAAGGTAGATTGTACAAGGAAGACAGAATTGTCATTCCTAGAAATTCACCTCGAATTTCTTGGATTCTCAAGGAGTTACATGACTCAGCAGTTGGAGGACACTCTGGAATTTTTAGAACTTACAAAAGGGTGGCTGCTTTAGTGCATTGGGAAGGAATGAGGAAACAAATACAAGAGTATGTACAATCTTGTGAGGTGTTCCAGAGAAATAAGTACCAGACTTTGAGCCCTAGTGGTCTTCTACAGCCACTGCCTGTTCCACAGCAGGTATGGAGTGATGTTTCTATGGATTTTATTGGTGGTTTACCTAAAGCTATGGGGGTGGATACCATTTTGGTGGTAGTTGATAGACTTACTAAATATGCACACTTCATTGCAATCAGTCATCCTTATACAGCTAAGAGTGTAGCTGAGATTTTCACCAAAGAGGTAGTGAAATTGCATGGATTTCCTGAGTCTATCATTTCTGACAGAGACAATGTATTTTTAAGCAGTTTCTGGGCTGAGTTATTCAAACTAGCAGGAACTAAACTGAAGTACAACAGTGCATACCATCCTCAAACTGATGGCCAGACAGAGGTGGTTAATAGGTGCCTTGAAGCTTACCTTAGGTGTCTAACTGGTAGAAAGCCAAGACAGTGGCCTAAATGGCTCAATTGGGCAGAGTTTTGGTATAATACCAACTATCATTCCTCTGTGAAGATGACTCCTTTTGAAGCACTTTATGGCAGAGCCCCTCCTGTGCTTCTTAGAGGAGATGATCACCATTCATCTGTGGAAGAAGTGAGTAGACTGACAGCTGAGAGGAATGACATGATTAAAGAGTTGCAAGAACAATTAGTGAAGGCTCAAGATAGAATGAGAGCCCAAGCTAATAAACATAGAAGGGCAGTGGAATATCAAGTTGGTGATATGGTTTACTTGAAGATCCAGCCTTATAAGATGAAGAGTTTGGCAAAGAGAATTAACCAGAAACTGAGTCCTCGTTTCTATGGTCCTTATGAAGTTGAGAAGAAGATAGGAGCTGTTGCTTATCAGTTGAAGTTACCACCTGATAGCAAAGTCCATCCTGTTTTTCATGCTTCCCTGTAAAAAAAATCTGTTGCTCCTACTGCAGAGTTCCAACCACTGCCAGATTGTATGAATGAGGATTGGATGTTGGAAGTTCAACCAGAGACAGTCAAAGACTTGAGGAAAACTGAGCAAGGAGAGCTAGAAGCTTTGATTAAATGGCAAGGTTTGCCTGAGTTTGAGAGTTCTTGGGAGCTGGTAACTAAGCTCAAGAAGGAATTTCCATTCTTTCCCCTTGAGGACAAGGAGAATTTCGAAGGGGGGGGGGGGGGGGGGGGGGGGGGGGGGTAATGATACAAAGAATACAGTTAGTAAGGGTAAGATTGTAAAAGTGTATGAAAGAAAGAAAAAGAAGAACAGGGAAACTATGATAGACCATGATGTAGGGGAGCATTCCTCTAATAACTAACTCATGATTGAGAAATAGTGGGAGCACACGCCTGTGTCTGACGTGGCACATGCTGATGGCGTGAGAGAGAGAAATGTGAATGATATAGGTGTGAGGAGTGTGAGAGAAACACTCAGACTGGTATTGGCTTGGCCATAGGAGAGTATAGGCCTCTATAGTGCCTGTGGATACTTTACCTCTGTTTTTTCCAGTTTTATACTTGTAATTTCCTGTAGAATCACCTTGATTCTACTCTATTTTCACACTAAATCAATACATTCTGGTTCTGCTGCGTTAGCAGAACCTGTTTCATTCAATTTACTGTGTTTAGTCTTATCATCAAATAACTCAGTTCTTATATCAATTCTCATGTTCTTAATTTTTCTATATCCTTTCCAATTAAAAGTGCTTCTCATATCCTATTTAAAACATCTGGAAAATGAATAAGTTGTATAGAAGGACCCTGATTTTCTTCATATTGCTTCTATCTAACAGATTCTTGAAAACATAGTTCCTTTTCAGACTAAACAAAATGTAACTGCATAAAAAAAAAAATCAGAAGTAAGCTATTGCTTTAATGCTTAATAATACTAAAGGCGACAAATTTTAACTAAGGAAATTGTCTGAACCTGCAGTGAGTTTAAACTGATAATTGAAATAGTAAGACAATATATGGAAGATAACTACAGCAAATCAAATAAATAGGACTATAGAAGGTAGTTTAAATAATTTTAAATCATATTTGCCTTATATAAAAATGAAACTTATCAATTCTCTCATTTTCTTTATTTTTCCATACCCTTTCCAATTAAAAGTTCTTCTCTCATCTTACTTCAAACATCTGAAAAATGACTTTGTTGAAACGAAGTAGCCATGTAATCTTGATATTGCTTCAATCAAACAGAAGCTTCTGCTTTATAGGTTATATTCTTAAAAAAATCTTTTCTTTTCAGACTTAACAAAATAGTAGTTAATAGTAATAGTACAAAAGGCTATACAGAAACTAGTTAGAGGTTCAAAATTAAATTCCTATTTATTACATCCAGAATATACTCTACCGAGCTATATATTTCCGGCTGAGACATGGCGTGAGACAATATCTTGAAGCAGTAAAGTAAAATATTTCCTAAAAATATGCTTGAGAACAAGCTGTTCAATCAAAATGTACTCACATAAGCTACAGAACATGGACAAAATGCCAATGGAAATTAATAATATCGGAAGTCCTATGATATTTAAACCCAACTCCACCACATCCATATAAGTTGGCCAAAAGGTAAATGTAACGAGCAAGATGCAAATATGTGACAAAATCAAAATCAGGTTCTATGCAAGACCACAAGACAACAAAATATGGCTAAAATACCTAAAAAATTGTTCATGACATGCCAGTGTTCTACATGGTGTATGCATGATCCAGTTTTTCCTGATACATATTTAATAGATAAGAAGACTCCTCGTTGAAGCGTTTTATATACCTGTCAAGGAACAATTCATCACTTATCATAAATGGAGAAGTTAAGCTTGCATTCTTTTTTCTCAAACCATTCTTCAAAAGATATTGCAGAACTGCAGCCCTTGGTATGATCCTACCTTCCAAACACATCCCAATAACTGCTGGTCCTTTGACAAGGGCCAAAGCATCCCCGCCAAATTGGTTAACCCAAAAGCTCATCACTGAATTTATTTTATCAGCAGATGCTACCATACAGTAAGGCTGCCTTCTAAATGCTTCCAGAATATCTTCATCAGACCAACCCCATTTCTTAAAGGCATCAACTCTCTCATTCCAACGGGTTTTGGATAAAACTGCTTTAGCCATAAATGCTATGGCAAAAGTCGATTTTGAAGGATCAAACCCCATATCCTTTAATTCTCCCACTATCTTCAGCATGTCATTGTCGCGTGTTATGAAAACCTTACACCAATTTCGAAGCAGTCTAGCAATGTTTGATTCAGTCACTCCATTCTCAATCAGCATTCTTACCTTACGAGCAATACGAGTGTCGAAAAATAAAGTTGAACGGTAATTTAATGAAGCAATAGTGTCCTTGTCAGATTTCAAGAATCTATAATACAATTCATAGGCTGGTACTATTTGTTTCTCCAGGCTTGGAGCCAATACAAGGGGGTTCTTACTCACAAGGTTAACAATGTCAGAGGTGGAAGCACCTTTGGAATGAAAAAATTCAAACTTTGGCAAAACCCTTTTGTGGGGGTCGCAAGAAAGTAGCCATGGTGCCTTTTTAATCATATTGCGTAATTGAGGGTCCGAGAAACCGCGGTTTTTAAAGAAGGTGAGAACAGAGTCAGGGTTTTCGGCGGTTTTGAATCGAAGATTGTGAGTGGAGCAAAATTTGGAAGCAGATTGTGGGGAGAACCCTAAATTGTGAATGAGGTAACAAACCGGAAATGAGGGTGAATCGGAACTGTTGGTGCAGAAAGGAAGAGAAAATGGTGAAAGGAACGGTTTTAAGGTTGGTGGTAGGAAAGCTGTGCCCTTGAGAAAGAGAATGGCGCTGCGGGGATGGAAACTCAACATGATGAAAGGGTGAAACTGTGAAAGTAAAGAAGCGTATTTAGTTTTCTATAGAGGGACCAAAAAGAATGATGATTATATAATATATGTGATTATAATCAAATCAAAAGGAGGAGGAGGATGATGATGATGATGAGGAAGATGAATTAATACCTGAGTTGAGTAGAATAGAGTAGAGAAAAGGAGTTGGGTTCGGAAAACCTCAAAAGTTCCAATTTGCAATGCACCAACGAAGTCTCTGTCTCAGTGTAACATTTTCGATTTCAGGGAAGAATTTCTGAGAATTCTTGAGCTTAGAGCAGAGTCTCTAATGGTGGAATTGACTGCTGATTGCTGAGAGTAATAAAATGGAAGTGTCATACTTCGGACAACCCCTCTACTCGGTGGACACCCTATAACGGCGTGAAAAGACCAAAACACCCTTAATGAAAATTCCAATTTCTAATTTTTTTTAAAATTTCGAACTCGTTCGAAGCACGCTTGGCCGAACCAGTTCGCATCTGGATGCGCCGAGGCTGTTAAATTTCAGACAGACACCCCTTTTCAGTTTTTAATAGGTTCGGCCAAGCGTGGACCGAACCAGTTCGGACGTTGTTCAGTCGAACCTTACTGTGTTTGGTTTTTTTTAAATTTTCCTTTAGCCAAGTTACATAGAACGATAAATTAGCTAATTCGGAACGATGATTTACTAAGTTTGAACGAACATAACGATAAATTGAATACTTAACTATCGAAGACTAATAAACACAACAAAAAACTAAACATATAAACATAAGTGGAATAATTCATACAATCCGTGCAAATTAATATCTAAACAATCCGGAAAATACAACAATAAATGATGCCCATGATCCCTAAACACACTACTCCCTCTCCTTCTGCTGGGAGACACAACTAAACTTCCTAAGCCCCGTGCCATAGGCCTAGTGAGTTGCTTCAGCCTGTCAAGAATAGTCCAACCACGGGTCCCACAGGGATGCCCATGATCCCTAAGAACCCCCTCCAAGTCGTCATAGAGTTGCATAATCTTCGGCACACTCTATAATACAGAAAAAAAACCATGTCATTGACAAAACAAAATAAAATAACAAATGATTTAATAACACTGTAAGACTGAAATAAATGATCATACCTCTCTAACATCTGAAGTGTCAACAGGGTAGTTGTCGGGGAAAATGTATGGGTGGGATACCCTCCTATACCATGCACTGTACTCCTGAACAGTGCCAGGTATCCCATCCACCACCGAGACACCACGGGGGATAAGGTGCAAGTGGAACTCTATCCAGGCTTGATCAGCTTCGTCCTTTGTCACTACAGCCCGTCCACTAGGCCTAGGGTCCTCTAGGATGTACTGAATCTAGCCAAACTGCCTCACCACTCGATCTGGGTTATAGGCCAACATGCTCCCAACATGACGCAGGTGGCACTTAAATAAGGCCAGGTTCTGAATAAGTCTGTTGGGAGCAAAAGGCATCCAGGTGACCTCGTCTGACCTTAGATGATCCAGGGCTGCCCTAAAAGTTGCCACTGACCCATCAGCCCTCTTGCAGTCCCACCTTTTAGCCCGTGGCTGGTCTTCAGTGTACCTCCCAACCAACCATTTAGTGCCAAATACCTGCCCCTGGAAAAGTTCAAAAATCCAGGTCTGTGATAAATAAAAAGCGGGTTAGGGATCCAACATATAATAATTTACATAAACTTATACCAACTGAAATATAAAATTAAATAAAGTCAAATACATACCTGAAGGAGAGTGGCAAATCCAGCAATCTGTGAAGTATTAGGAGAAGAGGCATCTGTCAGCTGCTGGTATAGGTGAGCCAGTGCCATAGTCCCCCAACAGTACTGACCAGTATGCTCCAGCTCTCTGATCATGTACAAGTATGCAACCTTCACCTTGTTGCCAGACTTGTCACAGAATAGTGTACGGCCAAGCAAAATCAGGAGGTAGCAATGAGCTGCATCCTCCCATCTCTTAGCTCCAGTGACCTCAATGTACACTTTCTTCAGCCAACTCAGCTTGACACTTGTACATTTGACAGGTACCTCAGCAAATGCCTCCTCCTCCGAAACCCCCAGGTAGTCAACCAACCACCGCTGCGCCTCCATCTTTGTTGGATCCACCATGTCATAAAATTCCCCGGTGATGGGGATATGGAGCAGCTGTGCCACATCATCCAGGGTGATAGTCATCTCACCAACTGGAAGGTGGAATGTGTTGGTCTCTCCGTGCCACCGCTTCACGAAAGCAGTAGCAAGGAAATGGTTGACTGTACCAAACCCCACGTCATGAAGGGGCAACAGACCAGACTGAACAATGTAATCCATAATCTGAGGATGAATCTCAATACCCTTCATTGAATGATTAGGAACTTTCTGCTTATGCCCATCCGTAGGACGCTCCTGAATTTTTTATTATAAAATAAAATAATCAATAATTAGATACATGTAACAAATCAGACTTATTAATAACTTGAATTGTTAAGAAATTTGAAAACTTACCCGACCGTCTCATAATCTCCGAGCAACGTGAGACCCATAAGAATATAGGACAGATCGATCGTCTAGCCCTCCAGGATAAGGGAAAGTAGATGATGTGTCAGAAGCAGTAGATGCATCGGGCATGCCAGCGTCAGGCTCCGGAACATCAGCATCGGGAGCAAAAGTGGAAGGCCGCTGAGAAGCCGAAGGCCGATGAGATGTAGAAGGCTGCTGAGAACTGGATCGGCGACCCTGAGATGGCCCTTCCACCTGAGCAGCCACAAAGTCAGCAGCAGCATTAGTGTCTAGGTCATCATACTGTAATGGCTCATACACTGAAGCATCAACTGGAGGGTTATAGTTAGTCTCTAGGATTCTGCAACTCCCTGCCACGGCGTTCGGATGTAGTATCAGGCTTAGTCTCAGCTCGCCTCCAGCCAAGAGCACCTCCTCTGGTGTTAGCCATACTGAAAATAAGAAAAAACTCAGTTAAAATGGAAAAACTCATCATTCAGTGACAATCAGGGTGGTTTGGCGCACCAATGGCCGAACTGGTTCGGCACACGCGTGGTCGAACAGGTTCGGCGCACGCTGGGCCGAACCACCCCAAAACAGTTACAAAAATAGTGGGTTCGGCGCACGCCTAATCGAACCAGTTCGGCCTCTGCTACGCCGAACCACGCAAAACAGCAAAAAAAAAAGACCATCGCGAAGAGGAAGAAGAGGGAACATACCTATACTTCAATGGAAGGAAATGTGCGCTGATTGTTGATGGAAAACGAACGAAATTGATGGATTGAAGTTGAGGGGGTGTGGGTTCGGTGCTAGGGTGTGTTTTTGAGAGAATGAGAAAGTGAGGGGGTGTGTGAGGGTGAGAGGGAATAGAAGAGGAAAAAAAAATCAGGGGTATTTTCGGAATAAAGCTGGTTACGGGGTGTCGTCCATCGAGTAGCTCCGGGGTTGTACGAAGTATGGGCCAAAATGAAAATGCAGAGTCTCTAATGGTGTAACCTCCCTGCTAAGCCCAAATCGCGGGCTAGACTTAAAAGCCCAAGAAATGTGAAATTGAACTGGACTCTGCTAACTGCAACCCCATTGTTAATAATACAATACCCCTTCAGCTAATCGCACATTTTTATTACTGTTTTGCAACCTACTCTACTCTAGTAATTACTTTTCCTTATTTGTTTTTGTTACTCATCAATTTTTTTATCAAAATATAATTAAAAAAACACCAAAAAACACAAATATTTTCTATTCAAGAACTACGTGTGATTTGATTCTCTACAGGAGATACGTAAGAGTAGAGGGGAGAGCTCACATCTGTCAATTGCACTAATAAAACCATTTTTTTAGTTTCTTTTCTAAATTATTTCCTTCTTTTATTTCTCAAAAATGACAAAAAAACAACTAACTATTTATCAAGTCTTTTATTTAATTTTAAAAAAGGGTAAAAATAAATATATTTTCAAATTAACTTTTTCCTACACATTAAATTAAGGCTAAAATGCTCTCGGGGTCCCTTAACTTTATTTTAAATAACGATTTGGTCATTTATCTTTTTTTTGTCCCAAATCAGTCCTTTATATTTTAAATTTTTGGCACTATTGTCCTTTTCTGTTAAATCATCTTTCACTCCGTTAAAAATAAATGATGTGGCTGTTATAGTGCTGAGATAGCTAAAACGGTGCTGATGTGGTATTTCCAAGTAGATTTTTACAACACTTATTAAAATAGAAAAACGTAATAATTCATCAAAAACGCACTCTGAAAGGTAAGAAACAACCCAGGAACTAGGGAGGATTTGATTCTGTTTCTGGTTTCGCACTTTGAAATGCAATTCATCTAGTTTCGTTTCTGGTTTTGATTTCGATTTTCGTTTCTGAATTTGTTTCGATATTCGTTTCTGGGTTCCAATTCGATTTCGATTTCATCTTCAACTTATGTTTTCGTTACTTTCAGATCTGTAATGGGTTTCGTTTTCGTACTTTCAGGTGGATTAAAACGCAACTCTGGGTTTTTGATTGGTTCCGTTTTTATGCAGATTCGTCACTTTCTTGTGTGATTCGTCTTTGTTTTGTTCAGATTAGTCTTCGATTTGTCCAAATTCAAATTCGTTTTGTGAAGATTTAGATTAGTTTTGTGTAGACTTTTTCCATTTCAGTTTGTTTTATATTATTCTCGAATGAATAGAGAAGAAGAACAAAAATATCAAGTGAAATTCATAGGAACAATCGAAAGAACGAAATCAGAAAGTATGTGGTTTGGTTCATATTATTGTCATCATCCTACAGGTTCGTGTTGTAATGAAGTCTTTGCCAAATCACTCTTCGTCAAATTCGATGTTCTATTCATAAATTTTGTGCAGATGTTAGAAGGTGATAATGGCCATATATTATTCTGGAAAAACAATTCACGGGAACAATTAAAAACACTAGAACCAAAAGAAATCAGAAAGTATGTGGTTTGGTTCACGTTTAATCAAAATTAATTTTTTTACCAAAGTTTAATCAAAAGTAATAAAAAAGCCACGTAAGCATTAAAAAAAGCCACATATGCATTTTTTAACGGAGATGGACGGAAGCAAATGGAAAAGGGCAACAGTGCCAAAAATTTAAAACATAAAGGACTGATTTGGGACAAAAAATGATAAAGTACCAAATCGTTATCTAAAATAAAGTTAAGGGACCTCAGGAGCATTTTAGCCTTAAATTAAAAGGTAACCTTTTTCGAAAGGATGTTGTGGGGTGCTAATACCTTCCTCATACATAATCGACCCCCGAACCCAAAATAAAGGTTTTTTCAATGTTTTTCCTAATAATTAAATATTGATGGCGGCTTCATTTAACATTACGAAGGATCCCTCTTTCGGATTTTTCAGTCGCTGCACTCTCAGCTCCTTTGGACACTAACTGGAGGGAAGTTAATAGAATCCTCGGATACCTTAGTAAAACTGCACATCAAGGCCTGCTGCTGCAACCAGCTTCTACTGCAGGTCTTCTTAGTCTCCAAGCTTACAGTGATTCTGATTGGGGAGTGATCCTGATGCTAGGAGATCTACATTAGGCTCTTGTATCTTCCTTGGCCCAAACCTCATTTCTTGGAGCTCTGAAAAGCAAACCCTTGTAGCAAGGTCAAAAGCAGAAGTTGAATATAAAGGTCTAGTCAATGATACTGCTGAGTTACTCTGCATTCAGTCTCTGCTCAAGGAACTTCGCATTCAACATCACTCTCTAGTTCTCCTGTGCGACAACCAAAGTGCAGTCTCCATAGCACACAATCCAGTTCTACATTCAAGGACCAAACACCTCGAATTAGACATCCACTTTGTAAAAGAATGAGTCCTAGCCAAAGCTCTCATAGTCACCTATGTTCCTGGCTCAAGTTAGCTAGCATATGCTCTCAAAAAGCCACTGCCAACTCCTCGATTTCAAGAGTTAAAGATCAAACTTAAGGTGGTCTCATTACCTCGCCTTCAGTTTGAGGGGGAAATAATAGGGAATGATAAGAATACAACTAATAGCAATGTTTAGCATCTGAAATAGTTAAGCAATGAATAAACTATGAGAGAGTTGGCACGATGACTCGCTGCCATCTAGGACTTTGCTAGGGAAGTAGCAGCCAGTTAGAATATGGTTCAGTCAGCTATGCTGTCATGGACCACTAACTGACTACTCATATATCCACATGTAACTGAATCTACAATCAATGAAATGAATATTTAAAGCAAAGCTATCTTTCAGCCCCCCTAGTAGATAATATAAAAGTAAGGCCAAAATTCACGCAAAGGCAAAATTGTGTTGAAACAAGAAAACCAAATTATAAACTCGAATCAAACTTATACAAATCGTCAACAATAGTGATTTTTTTTTTGTTAACCAAGGTATCCTCCACGATGACTGTGGAGACTAATCCTTTGAGGTATCAGAGATCCATTTAAGGGACTGACATCTCCCAACAAATGTTTTTCTATACGCACCGACCAGTGATTGAACCCAAAACCAAATGGTTCAGGGACCAAAGTATCTACCACTTGCGCCACATCATGTTGGTTCAACAATCATGATTTTACTATGAACATACCCCTCGAAAATGGGTATATCATTAAGGTGATCAAAGGTCCTTGAATACATGACCATAGATGTAAAATATGCATGGCTTGTTGTCACAGGACCAACTCAAAGAGTCTGCCATAAGATCTCTGGCCATAAAAAGAGATGTAGTCGTGTATTCTTGAACCAAGAAGCTCATAAAGGCTATGTAAGATACAATTTCGCCCTCTACAAATGGTTTGATACTGCCGATGCATTATGGCTCTAAATAGATTCTGCACCACTATCATCAAGCCCCCTTAGTAGATAATATAAAAGTAAGTCCAAAGTTCATGCAAAAGCGAAGTGGTGGGTGCACAAGCCACTCAAAAGTAGGACACACAAATTTCAATTTCAACTCTGCACATTTAGGGAATTGTGCTCACTAGGTGTGTTCAAAACTGAATCAATGTAATAAAAAACCGTAGACCGAATAAATCCAAAGTGAAAATCGCAGTAAAGTGATATTAATCGGATCTATTAGAATTATTTTATCAACCAATTGTGCGGTTCGGTTCAGTTTGCTGTTTTATTCCCACCAGCCGAGCCGAGCCGAACCAAACCAAACCACAAGTGATATTATGCCTTAGATCACTTCTGGGCTTCAATTCAATTCACAAGCCCAAATCCAGTCCACTTACTAGGTTGTCTCATTCTACAATCAGGATTTCTTCTATCTCTCTCACGCATTGCACTACAGCTGCTACCACCACCTCACGCAGATATCCGCCACCGCCACCGCCACCGCCACAGCCCTAACCCCGCTGTCGTCTTCTCAAGTCTTCCAGCAGTTTCTCTCGTGGCAGCCGCCTCTCTTCTAGCTCCTTAGTCCTTACAGGTAACATCCAAACCATTGTTCTTCTGCTCTTTTTCGTTTTTCAGCAAACCAGTATCGGTAGATGTTAGATTAAATCCTTACCAGAATAATAAATCTATATACTTTTAAAAGTTTTATTATTTTTATACCCCTTCTCTATCCTATTGATTCAGTTTTGTGGATCCTCCATCAAAATAAATTATATGACATAAAAGGATACCATTGAATTCATATATTGTTTCACCCTTCCTCCTCTTTCTTCTGTTTTTATTTATTTAATTATCGCCAATCTATTTCTCTCTTGTTTTCTCTATTCCTCTATCTTCCTAGTTTTACACCTCTGTCTTTCTTTGTTCAATTTATTTCCTCTTTCTCTTTTTTGTTTTCGCATTTCGTTTTTATTTTTGTGATCGACAGTAACAAATTAATGTTTCATACTTTATAATATCTTCACCGATTAACCCTAATTTCAAACTTAGAGAACAAAAACTAGGCAGTAGAGTTTTGTGGAGAACGAACAAGAACAAAAACAAAAGAATGGTGGTGTGTGAAGAACAAAAGCACAGCCGCATAAACCAAAAGAAACGCAAAGCTGAGGAAAATCCACATTCAAATATGGTAGCTGTTTGTGATCTTGATGAAGAACGGATTTCTCCAAAAGGTAATTGACATTTTGTTGCTTTGATTCATATATGTTTTGCTTTCTTTTCTTGTGTCACATTGTTATTCATGTGATGTTGTTATTGAACAGATAGCCGCAAAAAGATGAAAAAGAAGAAAAATCCACATTCAAATATCGTAGCTGAGGAAAGTCCACATTCAAATGATGAAGAACGGATTTCTCCAAAAGGTCATTGACATTTTGTTGCTTTGATTCATATATGTTTTGCTTTCTTCTCTCGTATCACATTGTTATTCATGTGATGTTGTTATTGAACAGATAGCCGCAAAAAGATGAAAAAGAAGAAAAATCCACATTCAAATATGGTAGCTGAGGAAAGTCCACATTCAAATGATGAAGAACAAATTTCTCCAAAAGGTCATTGACATTTTGTTGCTTTGATTCATATATGTTTTGCTTTCTTTTCTTGTGTCACATTGTTATTCATGTGATGTTGTTATTGAACAGATAGCCGCAAAAAGATGAAAAAGAAGAAAAATCCACATTCAAATATGGTAGCTGAGGAAAGTCCACATTCAAATGATGAAGAACAAATTTCTCCAAAAGGTCATTGACATTTTGTTGCTTTGATTCATATATGTTTTGCTTTCTTCTCTTGTGTCACATTGTTATTCATGTGATGTTGTTATTGAACAGATAGCCGCAAAAAGATGAAAAAGGAGGAATATTGTGAAGGTGAAGAAAGTAGAGCAAGAGAAAATAAACTGACCCATGAGAGTAATGCTCTTCCATATTGCATTGATAAACTAAGAGAGGAGCTTTCTTGTCCGGTATGATTATTGTGACATTTTATACAACAATTTTGTTTTAATTTCATATTCATATTAATGCTGGAATGTTTTATATAATCATTTTTTTACACCTATTCACAGATTTGTTTGGAGTTATGCTTTAAGCCAACAAGCACTTGGTGTGGTCACAGGTATTACAACGACAAAGAACACCCTCATTCTTAGTTTTAACTACTAATTTATCAATCATTTTTTTAAAAAAGATTAATAGTATTCTTACTTTTCCTCTATATGACTTGAAATCATAACCTTTTAGGTATAGAAGAAACGTCTTACTAATTGAGTTGCCCTTGGATGTAAATCAATTTTTGAAAACTCTTTTTAGGAAAAATTAAAGAAAATCTGTTTGGTCAACCTAGTTTTATTTTTTTTCAAAGATAGGAAAATGTAAAAAGTTGTTTGGTATAAATATTTTTAAAATATGTTTTGGAAATTAAATAACAAAAATCTTGTTTGATATAGATTTCAGTTTTTCAATATTCATTCCAATGTTATTTTATTGGAATATCATATAAAATAGTTCTAATGTAAAATCTATTATATTAAATAAACAAATAATAAGAAATGTTTTTATTAAAGGATATATTTTAAACAAGACTTGTTTGATAGATATTATATAAAACGAGTCCAACTTAAGGCGGATGCTTAAAAGAATGTTAATCCATTGAATAAAAACGCTTTTTTATCACCTTAGATAAAAAGACAAATAAGCACCATTCACACTCTATCTAATGGACACACCTGGATTTGAACTCGGACCTTGTCCTCTCGTGTTCCTGTTCCCTCGGTACTGAAATTCATAGTTTTCTGAGAACATCGAATAATAACATGTCCTAGTGCTAAGAGACCATTGGATAATAACTTGATGTAAAGGTAGTTTACATATATCTATATAGTGGTTTCATAATAATAAGAGACCAATGGATATATATATATATATATATATATATATATATATATATATAGGTTTGTTATATGAGAGAGAGAGGATTTATTTTCACCCGTTGGATTGAAATGAAGGGTTAAGATTAAAACATTTTTTCAACACCCACAATGAGTCTGTCTATTCTTCTTCCATTCCATGAGATTCACTCTTTCTTTCACCTTTTCTCACTGCCGCCTTTCATGTTCACGCATTATGCCAACTTCAAGCACAATGAAGAATAACTCTTCGCGTTTTTTGTTACGGCAGCAGAAGCATGCATATCAAACATGGATTGCAATTGTCTTTTTCTTTTGCTTACTATTAAAAATCTAAATTGTAGAACGAAGCCTTGAATCACCTTGTCATATAATTGTTAATATTATAATAACTGCTAGGGATTTGGCAATGTCTCGTTCTCCAGATGAACCTTGTTTCAAATGAGGATTTAATGAACATTGTTTCAACAACACGCCCTGTGTGGCTCCTGAGAGAGGAATCAACTTTAAGTTGGAGGAAATAATTCAAAGTAAAAGGGAGACCTGGATACAAATAGTGAAGACGAGTTTGCTATTAGCAGACTCGTGTGGGTGCTTAAAAAATGTTTTAATCTTGACCCTTATAAAAGAAAGTACTTATTGGTTTTGCTACATGATTAAAAATTTATAATCATGTAATTTATTATTTCTATATACCAACTCATGGATTTATGAAATTTTTTTTATAATTTTGCAGCTTTTGTGGAAGATGTCTGCGTTATTCTTTAATCAAAACTAGAAAAAAGTGTCCTAAGTGCCGGCAATTCATAAGGTTAGTTTTACAAAATGGCATATAAGTTTTATAGTCAACAAACATATTATATTGGTATTTCATCCATTCTTCATGTTGGTATCTTGTAGCAGCAACAGTGGATCATTCAATGCGAACACTGCTATATGGAACACAATACAACTCTTGTTTCCTCAAGAAGTGGAAGAAAGGAGGGAAGCTGTATACGAAGAAATGCATGCAACTTTGATAGGTAGCAAACATATTATCTTCGAGCAAGAAGAAGAGTAGGGTGCAACAAGCTTTTAGATGATATCTAAAATTTAACTATTTTAAATTACTTTTATATGTATATATATATATATATATATATATATATATATATATATATATTACAGTTATATCTCTATCATAATGTAGTATTAACCTAATATGAGAACTTTTTCACTCTGTTAGCAAGATATATTCTCATTATTTATAACACTTTACACTTTACATAGCATGAAAATTTTATTTCCTTTCGAATCTTTCATCTAAACGTTCTATATATTTATTTCCTTTCGAATCTTTCATCCAAACGTTCTATATATTTATTTCCTTTTGAATTTTTATTTAGTTAGATATTTTAAAGCAAAATTGCTCCCCGTGCGATGCAGTAGTCTTTAATTATCCAAATGCCAATTGAGACAAAGCAGGCGAGGCATTTTAAATTTCAAGTACTTGGGAAATAGCAAACAACGAATAGGTAGCTAGGGGTTATACTTTGTTTGGATGATTGGATCAAAGAGAGAGATAGAAAAGAGAGAAATAGAAGAGAAATTCTATGTTGTTTGAATGGATATACATAGCAAAGAGAGAAATACTAAAAGTTCCATTCTCTTCTTTGGATGAGTAGAAATATAAGTAGAAAGAGATAACTATAAATGTGGCTGACGAGTGCGGGGGGAGTGGCTGTCGGTGCTCAAAAGTTGGCACGACAAAGAGCAGTTCCGAATGAACCGAATACACATCAGAATGAGAGGGATCCTGAGAGGTATGGGACTGTACGGTTGAAGCATATTCTTTTCGGGAGCCCTTCCCATAAGAACTCCATAGTTAAGCGTGCTTAACGGTGACCTTCTAGGAAGTTTCCTAGAAAACATGCAAGTGAGGACAACACATGCTGAAAAGAGGGGGCTGTCAACAGTGTTATAAATGAAATAATTATAATTTTATGTAATACTTTTCCTTTAAATATAAAAAACCTTAAAAAGTTTATTGCAACTACAAATTTTAAAGGTTTCCCACATCCAAAACATATGAACGGCCACTATCAAGTGTGACCTTTAAATGAGCGTTTCATTTGAATTAAAACCACTATTTTTTTTTGGTTATCATGTCATTGGTGCGTAGTTTTCATCGGCTTTGCCGATGACTAATCTACGCCGGGGAACCTGGCTGGCCACGAGTTTCCGGCTTTGCCGGCCCGTGTGGCTGAATTAAAACCACTATTTTAGTTCCTTTTTAGTGAGAACAACTATTTTAACATATATCACTTCGTTATGTTTTATAAATGAATATATTTTAGAATGACTGTTGATAAACGACCAATTATAATTTTGCATAGAACTTGGATTTTAAATATAAAATAAAGTTAACTTCAGTGTTACATTTTAGTTGCTAATAGAAAAACATAAAAAGTTAATTAAAAGTAAGTGAGTCTATTCATAATTTGTAAACTTAAACTAAATTTATTTGTTTTTTTACATAAGCATATATGAACCGTCACTTTAAAAGTAAAGCAAATTTTAGTTATACATGTAAAATAAAACTCAATGAGCAACATGATACTAAAGCCAATGAAAATCTAGAGGGATAAAGAAAAAGAAAGAGAAATTTTTTCCCATGTATCTATGACTAAATTCACTTTGAAAACTACATGTGAACAACCGATGCATCGCATGAAAATCAACATATTCTTCTTTCATCTCCAATCTTAATAAGTTCCATCAAAAAAAAAATTATCAAATGAGACAACCGATACAAATATGTAGTGGAAGGAGCAATCCCTCAACTTTTCTGAAAATGGAAAATGAATAGAAGGGTCGGGGAGGTATAGCAGCTAAAGCCATCATATCAATCAACATTGTTCCATAGAGCATTATATAAAATGAAATGCAAGTATGTGAAAAGAATGTAACTAATCAAATTAAATTCAATTTTACATTTATATCTATACTTGAATAATTTTCAATAACCCCAAATAACAGTTGGGAATATGAACCAATGGAATTTTTTTTTGGTTGAGAATCAATGGATATAACAAAATCTTTATATGGAAATTTTATTTTTACTCTCATTTATTTTTTAAAGTTTATAATTTCATATACGTAAAATTCAAAATGGGAATTAGTTATAAATAGGGTGTGTGTAGTTGGAAACACCAAAAGGCAATAATAACTTAAAAATCCCGAACTATTGAATATATTTTTTGGAAACAATTTATGCTTAAAGGGCAAAAATGGAAAAGAACAAAAAACTAAAAAACACAACAGATCCAGACACAAGCCATAGGCTCTCTCGAAGCATCCTTTGCTAGGGTTCCAGCTAACGACACCAGAGGAGCTTCGAAGGTGAGCAAGGCGTCTCTGCAATCAGCACCCATTTTAGCCATAAAGTTAGGAGCAGCGTTCCCTTCCCTGAGAGTGTGGTGGATTTGAACTTCCCAAGGAAGATCAAGCAAGTCACGAATATTCTGGATAATGGTGGCGTAGTGGTGGTACTTCGAAGGAGCCATGGAGATGAGATTAACCACCAGGAGAGAATCTACTCCGTTGCATGCGCAAGACAAAGCCCACGGTGGAGCGTCATTAACTCAGCGAAGAGGCTGTCGTGAACGCCTAAATAGCCGGCGATCCAATTGCCATCACTGGTACGAAGTGTACCCACCATCCCAGAATGACCAGGGTTGTCGTAGCTGCTGCCGTTGACGTTGAGAACTAAACCAGAGTCTCTAGAAGGGTGCCAAGTCACCCATCTCGTCACGGGGTCTTGCGAGGTAGAAGTCAAACACTTCCCAATAGCCGTAGCCATGGATCTAATCTCAATCTCAAGTCTGTGCAGCAGAATCATTTCATTTGCAAAGCAATAGGAGTTTCGGGCAAAGCCATTTCTGAGCCAGATACTGATGGAGGTAGGAGTGAAGAAGCCAATGTTAGTGAATTTGAGAGCATGCCATATTTGAGCTGATCATGAAGGGGGGGCAATCTCTTAAAATGTGGAGAGGATCTTCTTCCTGGGCATTGCAACGGGTGCAGATGGGAGAGTTGATGATATTCCTGTGATGGAGCATAGCTGCAGAAGGAAGAGAGTCGTGGCAGGCACACCAGATGAGGATCTTCAGCTTCTCAGGTATGTTGTCTTTCCAAATCCAGTTCCATGAATCTATAGAAGTAGTAGTGTTAAGGTGATTTCTGCTAATGAGCCACTTATAACCTGTGTTGGCAGTGTAGGTGCCTTTCAAGTGAGGGTGCCAGATAAAACAGTCACTAAAGGTGGGATTCACTAAAGGCACCCTCACTTGAAGGGTACCTACACTGCCACCTACACTAAAGGTGGGATTCACTAAAGTGAGGGTGCCAAGCTTCGGATGTGGTTGGCAATGTGCTGAGGGAGGTTAGTGTACAATACTTCAAGTTGCCATCTGTCTTTTTATGGTCAAGTCTCTGTCATGTATGTCAACAAATAGGACTTGGCTCCCAAGGTATGTAGCCATAGGGAGTCCAGTGATAAAACCAAATGGGTTATTACCATCTCCAAGCTTGAAGGAGTAGCCTTCTTGAAGGGCTAGTTTAGCTTTAGAGATAGAGTTCCAAGTGTGGGATCCTGGTTTAGGCTTAGCAAAAAGGAACATACTTGATTGTCAATACTTAGCCTTTAGGAGTTGCATCCAAGGCTTATTGGTGTCCTGTTGCATATCCCAAACTAGTTTTCCCAACATAGCAGTGTTGGCCTCTCTAGCTTTTCTAACCCAAGCCCGCCATCTTTTTTAGGCAAGGTAATTTTGTCCCATCCCATAAGATGGATGCCTTTGTCACTAGCCCCTTTCCAAATAAAGTTTCTGGTCAGTTTGTCAATTTGATAACAAATTGACCGGGGGAGCCAGGAAATTTGCATGTAGTAGGTAGGCATAGAGTTTAGCACAGATTTTGCAAGGGTGATCCTTCCTGCTTTATTGAGCAGTTTATTTTTCCAAGAAGAAAGCCAGTGATTAAGCTTATCAAGGATAAAGGCACAGTTAGAATGTTTGACTCTTCCCTTTAGCATGGGAAAGTCAAGGTATTTCTCAAGGCTAGGAGTGCTTCTAACGGAGGTAATGGTGGTAATTTTCTCAACTTTTTGTCTAGGAACCTCAGAAGAGTAGAAAGCCCTAGACTTGGCCAAATTGATGATGATCCCAGACTCCTTAGAAAATTGGGAGAACATTGCAGCATGGATTTTGGCTTGGGAAGCAAGAGCTTTAGAGAAGATTAGGATATCATCAACAAAAAAGAGATGGGATAGGGGAGTACCATTTTTAACCATTTTGACAGGCTTCCAAGTCCCATTGTCAACAGCCTGATTAATAGCATGGGATATTTCTCAATACAGAGGACAAAAGTATAAGGGGAAAGGGGGTCCCCTTGTCTAAGGCCTCTAGTAGGGGCAAAGGGAGGGAGACGGGTACCATTCCAAATAAGAGACAACTTAGAGGTAGAAACACAGTGCATGATGAGGGTAATAATCAGAGGGGGAAACCCAAAGTCTTGGAGGCAGTGTTCAAGGAAGGGCCAACTAACATTGTCATAGGCATTTTCAAGGTCTATTTTAAGAGCAACACCACCCTTTTTCTTTTTAGACTTGTGCATAAAGTGTAGGGGGCGTATCAGGTGAGAACTAGTTCTTACCGTGATAAATGAGAACTCTTAATTATAACTGTTAGATTAAAATCAACGATTCAGATTAGCTCATTAATTGTAGGATTTTGTGTGATTGTTTCTTTTTTAGTTACAAATCACATGAGATCCTATAATAACTGAACCGTTAATTTTAATCTAATCATTATAATTAAGAGTTTTCATTTATTAAGGTAAGAACCAATTTTCACCCAATACGCTCTCTATACTAGCCTTGATATATCAAGGCTAGTATATGATTTAAGTTGCAAGGAATTCCTACAAACTCCAATTTGAAGGATTTCCTTTTTTATTTATTTTAATTTTTTTATGGGCAAACTATGGATACCACCAACTCACCGCGTTTTTATTTTAAGTATGGAAGCTGTATCTTAACTTTAATTAGGGGGTTGGATTTATATGTGATCCTCTAACTAAGTTGAAAATTTGTTGGATATGCACCTATTATTTGTAGCCATCTGGATCCTTGATTTAACTAGAAAGCAAATGGAAACTTCTAAAAAGGAGCAATGTGGCTCTAATAAATGGCAAGTATCCTATGTGATTGATTTGGTTGTTATTTTTGCTTTATCTAGGCTTAAATACTTGTCACCCCCTGCTAAATTACCTGATATCCATTTACCCCCTGCAATGTGGTTGGGATTACTGCAGGACAGGTTTTGGAAGTATTTCACAGCTTTCTTTTGAAGAATGGAATCCTCAGTGCACCACTCCCCATTGGGAAGGTGAAGGCCATGTATTCTGTTCCTTTTCCTTCTGATAATGGTCTGGCATGAAAGAATTTGGTGCTTTTGTCACCAAATTGGATCCAATTGTCTCTAGATTTCTGATACCACATGATTTCCTCTTTATGGAGAATAGTGTCATAGTCAACTTGAAGCTGCTGGTGTAAGTGGGTGAATTGGGCAGAGTCCACCCTTTCTAAGGCAGATTGGATGCCTTTTAACCTATTCTCAATGTGGTTATTTTTTTTCCTTATATTGCCAAAAGTTTCCTTGTTGTAAATTGGGTCATTAGAACTGCCTCCCCAGGCTTTTTCCACCACTTTAGGGTAGTCCTCATGAGATAACCAAACAGCCTCAAATCTAAAGCGTCTAGGCCCTCTAGTTTGAGAAATAACACCACATCTTAGGAAAAGAGGATTATGATCATACCTGGATCTGTGAAGCACCTCTATATATGCATCAGGAAATGCCTGATGCCAGTTTAGGGTAGCCATTCCCCTGTCAAGTTTCTTAGCAACATAATGTTGCCCTCTGCAGTTTATGCCAAGTAAATTTGCATCCAGTAGTAGGAATGTCAACCTTGTTACAGTTATCCATCATAGAAAGCATGGCAGTGGCTCTATTGTGGTAATATTCACCCCCTTTTTGTTCCCCAGGGCTAGTGATCGATGTCATTAAAATCCCCTAACATGACCCAAGGGTCCTGGAAGGAACTGCTGAGGTTGCATAAATGGTCCCAAAGGGCAGGCCTAGCAGGTAATTATCATACAAAAACTATTGAATATATGATGAACCACAATAATTATCATACAAAAACTGATATTTGAAATTTAATTCTACATCTACACTAAAATATCAGTGTGATACACTATAATTTAATAATATCACATATGTGTTTATTTAGTAATTTAATATATTTTTTTGGTTACAAGTAATTTAATATATAACTAGTAGTATAACTTCCATCTACCGGGAAACTCAACCTTTTTTAGTTGAGGATTGTGACTCCCATTATACCCTGCTACCAAAAATTCTATAAATGATTAAATACTAGTATGTAACCCGTGCGATGCACGGGAAGCAATTTTCGTGAAAGATATTAAATTTCAATAATTTTGTGGAGAAAATAATATAATTAAAAAATAAAATAAGTAAAGAAAAATGCATTTAATTTGGTAATGTTTGATAACAATACGTCATTTTTATTGATTTAAATTTAGCATATGTGTATATATATATATATATATATATATATTTATGGGTATGAAAAGTAAATATAAATATAAGGTACAATTAGTGCATATTAATAATCTAAGGTATGAGTCAAAATAAAAACTTAAGTTATCTATTTGAAAATTCAGTTTGAATCTAATATATGGAAAGACAATCTAAATAAATAAAATTGAATTTATATTTGGATTGGAATAGAAATTTAATTTACATTGTCATGACGAAAAATAATAATTTGAATGTGAAGCAATTATTTTTTAATTTGTCAGCAACTTAACATAGTTATTGGTAGTCATTATTAACGATTTTCATTTTTGTTAAGGTAAGTTTGTCTTTTATTAGCCATAAGTATATATTATAGATAAAACAAATTACTATTGATAAAAAAACAAATTACTTGTTTCAGTAACTTTTGATACTGTTGCCAAATTATTATATTTTCCAACAACTTTATTGAGCTGTACTCACTCTAGACCTATTTATAAGCAAAAAAACACTTTTTAGGTTTGTTGGAAAATTAATGTATTTAGACTATAATGTAGTCCAGATACATTAGTTGTCCAATGAACAAAAAGTCACTTTTTACTTATAAATAGGTCCGGAGGGAGTATATAAGAGGAGGATAAAAGAGAAATTTGATATTATTCCACAAATCAAGTGTCAGCAACCAAAGAGAGGGATTAATTGGTACTCGTCTGTTAAGAAAATAAGTGATTCAATCAAATGGCAATTAAGAAGTGTCACAACTATAGTCAATGAATAAGTAATTTAATATCAGAATAAGGTTTATAGTAAAAGATATTGAAGAAGTCATTTCATGAGAACGTGACACACCTAAAAACTTTCCCTAGGTTTAGACCGATTTTATTATGATATTTGTTTTTTTAATTAACTGAATTTCCGGGCATGTTTGTCAAAAAAAAAAGTCAAATTTCCCGGTGCTATGTAAATTGTTAAAATTGGTTGCTCATTTAAGGTCTGAACTTTGATGATAGGCCATTGTTTTTTTATGCCTTTTGATATGGTCACTTTTCATCCATTTAAATAATACTCCATGCGAAGAGCATAACTCGTTAAGCCTGTTCATTGTATAATTTATAGAATAGTTAAAATAAAACAAATTAACAACAAATAAGGCAAATTCATCAAGAAACAGTTAGGAAAATTCAAATGGTTCTCATAACAGATTAATCACTATAAATGCATTTCTCAACAGCAAAACAGAAACACTACAACACAGTTATAAAAACCATAAAACACTAAAACATATAAACTAACTTCGAATTATTGAAGAACCTAAAAACTAAAACATTGTGGCGAAAACAAACATTGTAGAAAAAGAAATTGAACAACTTAGCCCAACTTTAGTAAAAAACAACTCAATCCTTCTCGAGCTATCCTTCCTCAATCTACTTGTATAGGAGAATCCCTTTTAAGTGGATCAAAGTCCTTAAAATCCGTTGACCAATCTATTCCCTCTTTTTGACCACATTTTTAGTAGCAATACAATAACACTTTGCATAGAGATAGACACAATAATTTATCCATACATTCTCAGCAAAGGGGTGAAAGGTAGGAAACGACTACAAAACTAAACTTCCTCTTCCAAGCCATGTTTGCATCTAGCTTCAATTATATGAAAAGTAAAAGAAGTTCCGCATATAAATTTTCCCATAAATTAGATATGGCTTCATATTTAAAAAAATAGTTTTGCATGCACAATCAGTACCTCCAAAGATGTCCAACTTACGACAGTTTAAAAGATGGCTACTAAACCTGGAAAAGTGAAAGAAAGTAATGTTATTGACTACGTGGCAACAATTTGCTACGTAACCTCTAAATTAAAATTTTGAATAGTAACAAAGTAGATACCTTCAGGAAAACTTTTGAACACATCCTAGAACCACCTTATTGATGCCCAACCTTCATCAAGCAATACTCCAACTTCACACCACCAACTTTTATGCCCTCACCAAATACAAAAGGCATTGCAATGAATAGACCAAGAAAAATTGACTTAAAAAGTTTCTCTCATATTAAGATTAAAACATGGATTAAATCATAAATAGTTTATAACTGATTCATATTACCAAAGCAACTATTATAAAATTGGATTTATAATTTTCAGAGCAGAGTAACAAAGATTACGAACAAATTTGATCAAATAAAATCACTTAAAGGGTTGGATTTAGCGAATTCGAGTAGCTAACAACACAAATCTACTATCTAATATTACTGCAAGAGGAACTTTATGATTGTTATGTTGTAGACAAAGTTACACATGTACGTATCAATTTTATTTATGTTGTAGTTAATTTAATTGAATACATTATGTGCTTGTTTTAGACCTTCAAGCCTTCTAGCATACAATTGATACAGTTTTTTAAAAATGGACTATAAATTGTAAAAAAATTAGGAAGATCTATAAGGTAAATGAAAGACATACCTTCTAGAGCGCCACCCATCCCTAATTTTTATGACAGGAGAATTTTCAAAACAACTCATTCCTTAGTAAAAATTAAAAAAACATGATTGTAATTCTAAGTTTTAGGCAAGAACTATAAGGTAAGAACCATCTAATATAAAATCATCCAATAAAGACATATGTAGTTTATGGAAGAATAAATGAAACAAATAAAAATAAGAGATTCTAAGAAAGAAGGAAAATAACCCTAACTACACTTGGTTGATATCCTCCAAAAATGGCTCACGAAAGAAATGGTACTTGTAGTATAATTTAAAATCACCCAAAGTAAAAGCTAAGATAAAAGTAAGCCAACACAAGCAAGTTTAGGTAAACATTCTCCCTCCCTAGCAAAAACAACTGAAAGTTAAAAATAACATAATATGTATCTAATTACCTAGTTTGTTGTGCCTGCAAAAACTCTAAACATTAAAAATGAGCTTTTTTCACTTCTGAGCATTAAAAGTGAGCTTTTCTCACCTCTTAGCATTAAAAATAAGCATTAGAAGTAAGTGTTAATTTTTCCTTTTGTCATTTTCTACAACTATTATTTTATTTTAGAAGTTTTTTATTTTATTTTAGAAGTTGATGAGAGTTATAAAGAGAAATGTAAATTATGAGGTGTCAAAATTGGTATTGAATTTTAATTTTTAAATTTGAATTTGAATTTAAATTTAATTAGAACAATGAAATCGAAATTATAGTAAAACCCAATATTGATTTTAAATTGTTTAGGATTATTAATGCTATTGTTTCGTAACTGCCATACAATGAACTTATTATTTTTAAATTGTTTAGAATGATTGCAATTACAACTTAAAATCTAAAAATCATAGGTTACATTTTGTTTTTTAAAAATTGTATTTAAATTCTATTCATATGTTTTTTAGTATTTTTATAGATGCCAATTAGGATGTCAATTATGATTTGCATTAAACAGTTTTTGGTGAAATTCACCTATGATTGACATCTAGGATTATGAGTCTATAGAGACATTTTACTTTGTATGTTTATAGATAAGATTAAAATTCTACATTGAGTAAAAAAAAAGTTCCACCTTTACATAAGGTTTGAGAGGTGACACAATTAACATAATATTTTATAAGTTTATGCTAAATTAATAATATTTTAAAACGACTAAATGTTTAACGAACATAATATATATTCAACTCAAATGAATATCTAATAAAACTAAAGTTGGAGTTTTCCGTATTACTAATTGCCAATTGAACGCTAATTAGGAGGCAAAAATTGAAAGAAAAAACTGGTAAATTATTTATTACTTTTTGTGTTAAATATCTTTTTGATCCCTATAAAATTTGGGTTTTTTGTTTTTAGTCCCATAAACAACTAGTGGTGGCCGAGGTGTCCCCTGGTTCCGCATCGAGGAGGTCTTCTGGAACGTAATTGATGTTGGCAGCACCTCGGTAGACTTTGTTGTTCCTTTTTCTCTATAGTTGGTGTATCCTGTGATGGTGCAGAAGGTGGTGTTGGTCGAGATGTTAATACTAGCACATGTATTGCTGAAGAACTAAAATCACATTGTAGTCAAATAACTGTTGAATCGAGAGGTCTATTTGGTTGGTCAAATCAGGACATTGGATACATGTTTTCAAACTCCTGCCAATTCACGAGTTCTCACATGTGTATCAACGGGGGCGGATCTTAGTTGGAACTAGGAATGGCCAAGAGTCTCTAAAAAAACTCATTTTATAGGAAAATATACATATACATTATGTAAATATGATACATACAGACATACACACATATATGTGTGTGTATGTGTGTGTGTATATATATATATATATATATATATATATATATATTCTCTTTGCATCGAAAAGTTATATGTTAGGAAAAATGCTAGCAACATTCTTTTTTAGGCACTCTCTCCAACACTCACTTTATGATTGACTAAAACTCACGTGGATCATACCACATTGGAATTGAGACCCATTAATTTAGTAGGACTACATAGATTTTTACCAATCATAAAGTGAGTGTTGGAGAGAGTGACTAAAAAAGAATATTGCTAAGCCATGCTTAGCTCGGATTCCACACTACTTAGCTCGATGGTAAATTCAGTTTTGCGCCAACCTACGCTACTTAGCTCGATTCCACGCTGTTGCTCGTATTTAAAATGTTTTGCATAATTGATAATTGATGATTATGAAAGAAGCATAATTGATGGGAATTAATCATCCTGGCTTTGGAAATGTAGAGTGACAAAATACTGGAAGTGTGTTGATGAGGTTATTATGGTCCATTTCACTCTCTTAGTGGAGCCATCTAGGTTGTGATTTTTGAAGGGAATTAATTGGTATACACTTACGATTACTTTTTTCTTTATAGTTAGAAGTAAGATTACATTGTAAGGACGCTAGCTTGTAATTTGATCCTAATTTTTACTTGGAATAGGAGCACCGTCGCTTTTTCTGATGGTTTGAATCATAGATTGGGATTTAGGATTTGAGAATTAGGGATTTAGGATTTCGATTGAGATATAGAGTTCTATTTTGGTGTTGTGATGGTGGTGTTGCGGTGGATGTGGGGAGGAGAGGGCGGTGGTGGCTTGTCGGAGGTGGTGGTTGCTCGCCGGAGAAGAAGAAGATCGAGGTGGTGTCAGGACTGACATTTAAGACGTCACGTCAGCAGTTAACTGCCAGCGTGGCGTCCGTTAGAAAAAATTAACGGCAGGGACCAAAATGACACAAAAAAAACATGATGGACGAAAACGAGGAAAGAAAAGATAAAGGGCCAAAGTGACACTAACCCCAAAGATAAAAGGTCAAAACTGCAATTTAGCCATATATATATATATATATATATATATATATATATATATATATATATATATAGGGGGCGTATCAGGTGAGAACTAGTTCTTACCGTGATAAATGAGAACTCTTAATTATAACTGTTAGATTAAAATCAACGATTCAGATTAGCTCCTTAATTGTAGGATTTTGTGTGATTGTTTCTTTTTTAGTTACAAATCACATGAGATCCTATAATAACTGAATCGTTAATTTTAATCTAATCATTATAATTAAGAGTTTTCATTTATTAAGGTAATAACTAATTTTCACCTAATACGCTCCCTATACTAGCCTTGATATATCAAGGCTAGTATATGATTTAAGTTGCAAGGAATTCCTACAAACTCCAATTTGAAGGATTTCCTTTTTTATTTATTTTAATTTTTTTATGGGCAAACTATGGATACCACCAACTCACCGCGTTTTTATTTTAAGTATGGAAGCTGTACCTTAACTTTAATTAGGGGGTTGGATTTATATGTGATCCTCTAACTAAGTTGAAAATTTGTTGGATATGCACCTATTATTTGTAGCCATCTGGATCCTTGATCTACTATAGATTTATACCAATTCACCTCCAATGAAATTACCTATTGGCTCATTTGAGAAACATGACAAGTGTCAAAAATTAGGGTAAAATAATAACTTACATTTAATCAATTATTATTTTTTATTCATTTTTATCTTTCTTCTTACACTCTCTTTCCTCCTTTTCACTTTTCTCTCACACTCTCTTTCTTCTTACTCTCTCTTTCCTTCTTTTCACATTTTTCTTACACTCTCTTTCTTCCTTTTTTTTACTTTACTTTTATTTTCCCCATAAACAATTATTCTCTTTATCCTATCATTTCTCACTTTAGTTTTTTTTTAACTAAATTTCTAAACTTATACAAAGTAGCTATAAAAATGTAAATTAGTCACACTAAATAAAACTATCACCTTTTTAGAAAAAATTGTTCCGTTAAAATTTTAATTTTCTGTCCGAAATCTGTTTTCACTCTTCTGTTTACACTCTTATTGATAATCTATTAACACCTCTTATTGATAATCTACTATCTATTTTTTACTATCTACTATAATCTATTAATCAACTAAAATAATCAATTTAAAACAAATATTTCTTATTGAAAATCTACTATCTAACTTTTATTATCTACTATAGTCTACTAATCAACTAAAATAATCAACTGAAACTAAGGGATAACTACATTGATATATAAAAAAACACGGGATAACTGCATTGATACATAAATAAAACACGGGATTAACATTTGTCATTGATAATTATAATTTTTGAAGACTACTATAAACCTACTATCTAAAAAAACAAGAAGATTTAATGACTACTTAAACTGACTACTATTTAAAACAAGGGATACATATTTCTTATTGATAATCTACTATCTACTATAGTCTACTAATCAACTAAAATAATCAATTGAAACTACGGGATAACTACACTGATATATAAAAAACGCAGGATAATTGCAGTGATACATAAATAAAACAAATGATTAATATTTGTCATTGATAATTATAATTTTTGAATACTACTATAAATCTACTATCTAAAAAAACAAGAAGGTTTAATGACTATTTAATCTGATTAATATTTAAAACATATACATATTTCTTATTGATAATCTACTATCTATCTTTTACTATCTAATCAAATAATCAATTGAAACTATGAGATGACACATTGATAGATAAAAAAACACAGGATAACTACACTGATATATCAAAAAATACGGGGATAACTACTGTGATATATATAAAAACACGAGATATATAGCTGCACTGATATATAAAAAACACTACATTGATATAAAACTCACAGGATAAATGCTCAGATTTTTTTAAATGATACTTTTACATTTTTACATTTTAATATTTATCTATTTTTTATTTGAAACTCCTTTTTTATTTACTTTAAATTTGCCTTTATTTTCACAGGATAATGTTCAGACTATTTAAATACTGTGTAATTCATTCATAAAAAGAACATGACAGCACCCGGGCGTATGCACGGGTATCCTACTAGTTTAACTAGAAAGCAAATGGAAACTTCTAAAAAGGACCAATGTGGCTCTAATAAATGGCAAGTATCCTATGTGATTGATTTGGTTGTTATTTTTGTTTTATCTAGTCTTAATTACTTGTCACCCCCTGCAAAATTACCTGATATCTATTTACCCCCTGCAAAATATTTTTTTGCAAAAAACACCTTGCAAAATGTAATAATATCCAGTTACCCCCCTCCCGTTAGTTTTTCTTAACACTGTTAACTTAAAGCTGACGTGGATGCCTTGCAAAATATAATGATATCCATTTATCCCCCTGCAAAATTTTTTTCTTTCAAAAAACACATTGCAAAATATAATAATGTCATTCCTTTTTTTGGGTTTTTGCCCTACATTTCACTCTATAAGGAGTACCATTAACCACTACTCTTGTCCCACCAGGTGTTGTTTGTGGTGAATTAGCTGTATTACCTCTTTTTGGTGTACCAACTGTAGCTTGTGAAGGAGCTGTAGGTTGTGAAGGAAGTTGTTGTTCATCTCCAAAGCCATCATCTTTGCCATGTGTTCTTTCTTCCTCACTACAAGAGTTGGCTGTTTCTGAATCAATGTCGCGTGCTTGGAAATACAGGAGTTGGCTTTGTTCTAGGTCACTTATTGCAGCTCCATGGGAGCACTTTACATCATCAACCACAATTTGGAGATTCGGTTTAACATTTACAGTTGCACGAGGTTCAAGTAGAAGGCTTTTTGTTAACTGTCCTGCATCTGTCTGTTGAGCATACCTACACGAGAACAGTATACTACTCGTGAAAAGTGCATATGTGATAAAGTACGAGACATTTGTAAACAAATGCCACCTATCTTAGCTCAATGAAGATTTGAAATAATTTGGTATAATTATAACTCAAACCTACGGATGATAGTGAGGAAGAAAGAACACATGGCAAAGATGATGGCTTTGGAGATGAACAACAACTTCCTTCACAACCTACGGCTCCTTCACAAGCTACAATTGGCACACCAAAAAGCTGTAATACAGCTAATTCACCACAAACAACACCTGGTGGGACAAGAGTAGTGATTAATGGTACTCCTTATAGAGTAAAATGTAGGGCAAAAAGAACACCCAAAAAAAGGAATGATATTATTATATTTTGCAATGTGTTTTTTGAAAGAAAGAAAATTTACAGGGGGATAAATAGATATCATTATATTTTGCAAGGCATCCACGTCAGTATTGTAATTAGAGGGTGACTTTTAAAGTTTCTTCTTGTAGTAGTAGTGTAGTGTATAGTATAATATTAATATTTACTTTAAATGGTACTTATTAAATAAATAAATACTAGTATGGATAGAATCTCTTCTCTTTAAACCTGGGAGCAATTCAGCCATTTAAGCGGCAACAATTCGTATAAAATACAGTCATTTTAGTACAATAATAGCACCACAATTGAAAATACGTATACTTGTATGTATAAATGTGATTTAATGTGGGCCATGAGTAGCTTATAGGTGGAATCTTTTGATGGCATTTTCGAAATATTAACAAAATCCTAGGGGTAAAGATTTCACGCACACATCACACCACACCACACCACACACATCTCTGCAAAACGTACTTGTGCCCAATCTCTCTCTCTCTCTCTCTCTCTCTCTCTCTCCACCACCTTCACCAAGACACACACTTTCTCTAGCCACCTACATTTCTCTCTCTCCTCGAAAATACATTCAGCAGCAAACAACCATCAAATTGATAAAAAGAAACATGTTTAACTCAAAAAAAAAATAACAAAAGACCACACAGGAAAAAAGATTGAAACTTTTTACAAGTTAACAATGAATCAGATGAAAATGAGAAGCCTTTTACCTTTTTACAAGTAAAAGATTGAAACTTTTAACAAATAAAAAATGAAGGTTAAATTATAGTTTTGATCCCCCTATTTTTAAAAATTCAGATATTTAGTCCCCCTATTTTAAAACTCGGATATTTGGTCCCCCTATTTTTAAAAATCAAAGACATTTAGTCCAAAGAGGGATTTTCAGTTTTTTTTGGCTGATTTGGCATTCAATTAAAAAATAAATGCTGACGTGGCATTCATTAAATGACGTGGCAGCTGACTCAGCTTGCACATATCATTTAATGATGCCACATAATCAATCCATATCAATTTAATATATTTATAATAATTAAAATAATTAAATATACTAAATTATTAGTATCAACACATTGAAATTGAAATTGAAATTAAAACATATTCACGCTTCTGTTCTTCCAAGAACAACAACAACAGAAACCCATTGGTCTTCTTCCAACACCAACAACATCTCTCATTCTTCTTCTAATCCAGAAACCATTACTCTAAAATTCCAATGCAATCCTTTTAAATCACTATTGTTCTACCTTATTGAATATAGAGAAACCAAAAAATCACATATGTGGAGAACTTATGCTATTGGGTTGCGATCTAAATCTGATATTGTTTTGACCATAGCTTACAGTGACATAGCTTAATTCAATCTTCGATTTCTCACCTTATCTCTTCAACCATCGTTATGATCCTTAAAAAATCAAAGCCAAATCTAGTTCCAAATCTACTCCCAAGATCTCTTCAAACCTTCGATTTCTCAGCTTCTCACCGAATCCAAATCCTAAAAAGTAGATCCAGATCTAGATCCTAAAGGGTATGGTTCTTGAACTCCAAAGTTTTCGAACTTCCACTCTCAAATCTCTTGACGCGGTTGTCTCCACTCACCGCTGGTTTGCTCAAGATCTGGAAGAGAAACCAGAAAACGAAAAAGAGAGAAAGGAATCCCATTTCATGGTTGTCATCACTAGGATGTTGGTTGAATACGCCACCATACTCTTCGCGTTTGTCAGGAAGGAGATGAAGGTGTAGTGTTGGTGCTTGGTGGTGACGGAGGTGATGGAGGTGTTCGTCAATCGTCATCAATGGCTTCTTGGCTTATGTTGTTACTGTTGTCTTTGGAAGAACAGATGTGTTTTAATTTCAATTTAATTTCATATAATAATAATAATAATAATAACAACATTTAATTATTTTAATTATCAGATGTGGATTGATTATGTGGCATCATTAAATGATGTGTGCAAGCTGAGTCAGCTGCCACGTCATTTAATGAGTACCACGTCAGCATTTATTTTTTAATTGAATGCCAAATCAGCACAAAAAAACTCAAAATCCCTCTTTGGACTAAATGTCTTTGATTTTTTAAAATAGGGGGACCAAATGTCTGAGTTTTAAAATAGGAGGACCAAATGTCTGAATTTTTGAAAACAGGGGGACCAAATGTCGCCGTTGTCGTTGCCGCTGTGAGCGTTCCCGTCGCCATTGCCGTTGCCGCCAACCTATAACTGTTATCTTCGCAATCCTGTTTTCTTTTTCAGAAAATGAAAGAGCTTAAGGGAGAAGAGGTAGTTTCAGATCTAGAGAGATAGACACGAGATTTGCAGAACAATACAAGGGATGATGCGCCAAAAGAGGGAAGACGAGATTTGCAGAACGATACAAGGGATGATGCACCAAAAAGAGGGAAGACGAGTTAGGAGGAGAGGATGGGTGATAACGAAGAGACGGTGAGGAGGTGAGGAGGTGAGGTGAAGGTCGTCGGTGGTGGGAGAGGATTTTTCACCTATGCAGAAATCTAGACACGTTTTGGAGGAGAGAGATAGAGAGAGAGAGAGAGAATGGTTAAGAGAGAGAATGGAAAAACAAACGGAGAGAATAGAGAGAGAAATTAAATCTGGTCAAAAAAAAGAGAGAGAAATTAAAGATTAAATGAAATGGGGGTGAGGTTCGACAATGGGTGCTTTTAATTTTGATAAATAAAAAATCAAATGCTTTTAATTTTGGTCTTTTTTAATAATTTAAATTTGGTATTTTAATATTAAAAGAAGAAAGCTCTAGAAGGGTTTTTTTATTAAAAAAAAGAAGGCTCTATAAAGGTATTTTGGTATTTTATTGAATAGAAAGCTAATTTTTTTATTAATACTATATTTAAAATAAATTATGTTACCAAAATTTATTAATCTAATTTGGAATAAAAAATAAATAATATCTAATTGAGAGTAATTGAGACCCAATTGAGCAATTGGGTAGAGTTGGGATCGCAAGAGTTGAACCTATGCCCTTCTGGACTATGAGTCAACTTCATACCAGCCGAGACGATTTTCATTGGAGTTCAAGCTTATATATTAATAAGGTCTCACGATTTATTTTATTTATAATCATAGTGTATGGATACACATTTTCTTTCCATTCTATTAACTTCTAATTATATGTACCTAAGATTTTGGGTTACAACCATCTAACTGGCATGTTGTTGATAACCAAAGTTCGATGATCAACTTTAATTTATGTTACCTTTTATGTAATTTTGTTGATCATATCTTTTGTCTCTCTTATTTCAGTATTTATTTACTATATATATAATTCATAAAAACAATTTACTATCGTTAATCATCACCGTACTCTATCATCCCCGTGCAGTTAGATGGAGTAGAAACAATTTACTATATATATAATTCATAAAAACAATTTACTATCATTTATGGAGTAGAAACATAAGCTATTCTATTCGATGTATATGGACCAAAGTGAGTGCAAGAATATAATGTTAGATGCATCGTTCCCCTTATATCCACTACCATGAATTCTACTACTTATATCCACTATATCATGATGTATCTATTTCATGATCATATATAAACATTTTGCTTCCTATTCTTAAACTTTCAGCTGTTAATTTTATTCTCTAAAACCACCAAACTATTTCATCTATCTCTTCTAGTATATGGATTGTTAAAAAAAACAGCCACGTGCGAAGCACGTGTAGATGTCTAGTAGAACTAGAAGGCAGGCGTGCGTGACAGTACCGAAGAGGCGTGAATGAAATAAGTATTCGAAGCAACTTCCCAGGTAGAATCACTACGGAGGGTCGGTACCGATTTCCCAGGTATCTCCTAGGGTTTTCTCTTTCTCTCTTTATAACTCATAACTCATTTCGATTCTAATCCTATCCGCCTCACGCCTCACCCCTCACTTGATCTCATCTCATCTCCCTGTCCCTCTTCACCTCACTCAGCCACTCCCTCCCCGATCCACCATTTCCATTCAAAGTTCTTATATTTTGACCACCACAGATTAGGGTTCGGTGGATGAAATTGATGGCTGCAATTAAAAATAAAAAATCGGCGGTAGAAGGAAAAGATTAAGGGGCTACTTTGATGGGGAAGACCCATCAGAGGAAGAGGAAGTAGCAGGCCTAGGGATATCAGGAAACTGAGCAATTGGACCAAATTCTGGTGGAACTATGTGGGGAGCAATGTTGGTGATGGCTTGCTGCAGAATCCATGATCTATATTGCTCATCACGAGCAGCTTGATGTGGGAAAAACTGAGTTTCATTCGTGAAATGAGTGACTATATAGGAGGTCAACTCACTTAAGTTTGTTACAATAATCAAAAAACTGTTTAATCAGTATTTAACAGCCTGATTAACAAACTAAACAATTTGGTCAACCTAACAAGTTTGACCCTAATTACAATTGGATTATTCTCAACATGTTGGCCCTCTATAAATATTTTCAAGCTCTACCACTATGTAGCAAACAAGCTTCCCAAGATCTCCTCATCGATTGACACGGGAGACTGTCGACAATTAGGTTCTTGTTGGTACTGGGCAAAATTGAAAGATTCCCAAGGCATGGAGTTGAAGAATGCCTCTGAGGTTCAAAGTCATCCGCCTGTGGTGGGAGCGGAAACGACGATGCTGACGTGTACCTAAAAGAAAACCTATGAAGTTGATGACGGACAACATAACATAATACGTTGTTCACATTAAAAAACTTTTTGCAATAATGCAGTTTAAAACTTCTGGATGAGTATGAACTGTGGTGACATTCAAAACCAATCAAAAGAAGAAAAAAAATAGGTCATTTAAAAAGTCTGAAAAAAATTGAAATGTAAGTTTACACATGTACAAAACATGGAGGAAAAATATTGTGTCCAAATTCCCTTATAGATTTATTTTTAGCCATTCATGTTTTTTTTGACAAGAATTTTTAGCCATTCATTTAAAAATTAAGTTTAATATAGAATATTATTAGAATTTTTGATTTAGTGGTAAAAAGAAAAACATTAAAAATATGAAATAAAATGCTTTATTTAAAATTCCAACAGTATTGTAATTAGAGGGTGACTTTTAAAGTTTCTTGTAGTAGTAGTAGTAGTAGTGTAGTGTATAGTATAATACTATTATTTACTTTAAATGGTACTTATTAAATAAATAAATACTAGTATGGATAGAATAGAACTAGAAGGCAGGCGTGCGTGACAGTACCGAAGAGGCGTGAATGAAATAAGTATTCGAAGCAATTTCCCAGGTAGAATCACTACGGAGGGTCGGTACCGATTTCCCAGGTATCTCCTAGGGTTTTCTCTTTCTCTCTTTATAACTCATAACTCATTTCGATTCTAATCCTATCCGCCTCACGCCTCACCCCTCACTTGATCTCATCTCATCTCCCTGTCCCTCTTCACCTCACTCAGCCACTCCCTCCCCGATCCACCATTTCCATTCAAAGTTCTTATATTTTGACCACCACAGATTAGGGTTCGGTGGATGAAATTGATGGCTGCAATTAAAAATAAAAAATAACTGTGTTCCAGTTCTTTCACTTTCTGCTCGTCTTCTTTTCTTTGACTCCCTCTCCATATGAATCTGTTTTTCTTTTAAACATTCCAATCCCACTTCTAAATTTCGATTCACGAACCAAAAGCAAAGCTTATTTACTTCATTGTACACAAAACAGAAGGCAAGCAGCACCGACAGCAGCCATGGCGGATATGGTGGCGGTGGTCGTCATTGACGATGGTAGGAGATTTCAGTGAGTTGTCTCTTAATTTTTCAATTTGCTCACACTTTTCTTAACAAAGTAACAAGGATTATTAAGTTAAAGTATGCAGTCACAAAATGATTCAGCTAGGACTTTAGAATGAAATAAAAGAAAGAAGGAGCTGATAATATTTTTATTTTTTTATTACATTTTTTTTATAATTTTTATTTTATAATAATGCCAGCTCAGCTTTTTTGACGCCAATTTACTCATCAAACTAACTCGCGGGTTTTTTTCAAATTTGAATAACTGAATTCAGTTAGTTACTCACTGCCTTCTCATGCATCTATATAAATATCATGGTTTCCTTTTTCCTTTAGTCACAGCATAATCTTTTTTCTGACCAACCTCTTTACTTTCAAGATTATATGGCGGTAAATTCATCTTTTTCTTCTTCTGCAATCTTTCTATTTTTCTTTCTGTTTGTTTGATCCAATCTAGTCTTTGGTCTTCCATTTTCTACATTTTTATCCTGATTCCTATCGATGTCATGTATATTTGTTTCATTTTCTGATTTTGCTTTCTCTCTATTTTTTTTTTTTTTCATTTCAAGGCTGTTGGAGGAGGATTTAATCCCGATGGTGATGCTGGAGTACTGGTATGTCAATTTTAGCTTCTCAGAATTTAGGTTTAAATTGTGTTCTACTGTTAGATTTCATTTTTGCTATTTTTTCTCTTCCATTAGATCTCAATTTTAGTTATTGTTTTTTGCTGTTTTTTCTCCGAATTTGAGTTCTACCGTTACTAATTTAGGTCTCAGAATTCTCTGTCTGGATCTCATCTATTTTTCTTGTTTTTTGGAAAGGCTCCTGCTGGAGGAGGTGTTGTTGTCAATCGTCGACAAAAGCGTTGCAGATTCTATGTGAATCATTTGTGGCACTCAAAAGGACCAGAGTACATTGCCAACAAAATACTGATTTCCTTTCTCATCTTTGGTTTTTTCCTTTCTGATTTCGATGTACAAATGGAAATGGACATAATGCTCAAGTCTTCATTTATTAATACCTCTCTTTTGCTTGACAGATAAAAGAATGCTAATTGGCAAGTCTTATGTTTTTGTAATTGCTACTGCTACATGAATGTACTTTAGTTTGCTATGAAAAAATACTGGTGTTTATCAATTTAGAGACATGTCTCATTTAAGTGCTTTACTTTTGGAATTAGCAACTTGCCTGTTTTCTAGTGAGTAGTTTTGATGATCAAGGAAGTTTGGTTTATTGAGTTGTCTTATGTAGCAGAATCTGCTTATCATAAAATAGAAAGAATATGCTTTAACATGTTTTCTAGAGAGTAGTTTTGATGATAAAGGAAGTTTAGTTTAACATGTTATTTTTATGTTCTTCTCTAACAAAAGTCATTTTTGTTGAGCCCTAGCTCCAAGATGCTCCGAGGCTTACATATAGTGGTGTAGGCTTCGTTGAATAAGTTTTATAGTCTTGCTTTTATATCAGTCCTCAAATTGTTAATTTTTGCCGTATATAATTAATTTAGATTACAATGAACCTTTCGTTGGAATCAGTTTGTGGAAAGAAAAAGCATGCTCATTTACTATTAAGAATGACTTTGAATGTTTTTGTTGTGTTTTGGGTTGTTAGAGATTGCCTGGCTTTTCTGATTTCTGTCAACACTTTTTTCTGTTACTGAAAATTGGTCTCTTATGGACATAATGCTCAAGTCTTCATTTATTAATACCTCTCTTTTGCTTGACAGAAAAAAGAATGCTAATTGGCAGGTCTTATGTTTTCGTAATTGCTACTGCTACATGAATGTTCTTTAGTTTGCTATGAAAAAATCCTGGTGTTTATCAATTTAGAAACATGTCTTATTTAACTGCTTTAGTTTTGGAATTCTTAACTTGCATGTTTTCTAGAGAGTAGTTTTGTTGATCAAGGAAGTTTGGTTTATTGAGTTGTCTAATGTAGAAGAATCTGCTTATCAGAAAATAGAAAGAATCTGCTTATCATATTGGTCGTTCCATTTCTTAGCACTCCAAGTTTCCAATGGTAAGCCGGAGCATAGGGTAAGTGGGTATAAAAAAGTAGGCAACAGGAGAACCACAAGTCATAGAAAACACATTTTTAATCTCCTGGCTGACCACCCTAAGGATGGAAATGTAGAAATTGGTTCCATGCAACATATTTATATTTGCTTCTCAACTTCATTTTTATTAATAAATCACAATTTTGCTTCCATCATTTTGGATCTTGGCTAATACTTTGAGGCCATAGTCCAGTTTGCTTCAAATTTGAGTTTTGATACCAATTAGATCCATGTTATTGCCAAGTGATTAAGTTTTGATACCAATTGATACTCAAGAATTTCTTTTTTAAGCTTTGTTCGTGAAAACTCCTCCTGAACGTCTATTGTTGTAGTAGGACTTTAAATTTTTTTTTTCTGCAAGATGGACAAATTTTATTTCAGTCATTGGTTGTTTAAATTTTAAAGATAAAATGACTATTTTTCTCCTACGAATCATTTTAATTGTTTTTATTTGGCTAATTCTATTTTAAATGTTACTTAATTTGCCGCTAAATTGATTACTTTTTTTGACTTCAATTTTTCTGCTTTTCAAAATTAAAATTTCGGTTTGTGTTCTAGTCGTACCACATAACGGGTTCGCCCCACGGGTACGCTACTAGTTACATTATATATATTCAAGATGCAATGAAGTTTGACTTGCATGTGATGTTAATACGTTTGATGAGAACATGTATGCTTATTTATCACTCATATGATGTGAGATATATGTCTTGTATGCTTGACTAGACCTATGTCAATTGACTAGACCTAGGACTATAGGCTTAAATTAGAAGTACATCATAATTTAGTGCAATGCAAAGGGGCTTTAGTTTTATAAGAGCACTTCAAGAATAAGCCTGTGGAGTGGCCACAAGATAGGCATCAACTACCTTGAGGACAGCAATTGCTTCCTCCCTGGCAATCTTGAAATCTTCCTCTATGATCTCAACCTTTGGTTTGGGATAATACTCCCTCTGTTCCAATATAGAAGTCGTTTAAGCCTTTTTCACCAAAACCAAGATACCACAATTCCATAACCAATGTTCCTATTTTACCCTTATTCTTTCATTATCCAATGCACTCATTCTCTCATGTATTTACTCCACTCTTCCAATATTTATGCCTGACACAAGATACAATGGCGTGCACTACATAGATTATCTCTCCTCCATCCATTGATATTGAGAATAGCTTTATGTTTAATTATTGGACTTTTCAAATATTTACTAGTCAATTTATGAAAAATGTGCAAGACAATAAATGAAGATAGGGATATAATAGTCACAACATATATTTAAACTATCAAAGTGACAAGTAATATGAAACAAAATTTTGCTTAAAATGTGACAAGTATTGTGAAACGGAGGGAGTACTTGCTAACATACTCGACCTTGCAACCACCCTCTGGAATTGGCACAAACTTTAATTCATGTAAAATTGGTACTTGAAACTTTGAAATTGCACGCCTCATTATTTTGAATGAGATTCTTTATCTCTCATAAATAGCAGCCTAATTAATACTAGTAAAAGAATCACTTTTTCCTTAAGTGTTGGCTTATTTTCACACTGAAAATCGACAACAAAAATTAATGGTTAACAGCAATTAAATCCATATTAATTATTTTAGTTGATGGTTAATGAATATATGATGTTTAAACTCATTAACAATGAATTTGAATTTGTTTAATGAGTTTTGATACCTTGTTTTTTGTAAACAGTTTTAATACCTTGTAAATCTATTAAACATCTGGTTAACATAAGTGATCGTGTCCTTCGGCTATTCATACCACACTCCTAGTTGATGCCTTAGGCATAACTAGGATTAGAGCTTAGTTCTGTTTTCTTTGTCTCTGCGTCTTTTCCTTTCATTGTAATAAAAAAAAGGTGATCGTGTATTTCAATTTCGTTAGCCATCCATTCTGGTGTCAAATTTTTTTGTTGAATTTGCGTGACAAAAAAAGAGGTTTGTAGTTAACAGTAGAATTTTCCCCCCTTTTAATCTCTACTTCTTTTCTTTTTCTATCTCCAATATTTTATATAGACAAAAATTCGCGACATACAAAATTCAAATGATGTCGTACTTTACTGGACTTAATCTCTCTCTCACACACACACATATATATATATATATATATATATATATATATATATATATATATGGTATAAATAATAAGAAAGTGGTAAAAATTAAATAGAACGAAAAACCATAAGTGCTTAATTTACTTAAAAATATTGATTATTTGTAAGCATTTATTAAAATTAAGACATGATGTTGGATTGAATTCTCATTCAAAGTTGATAATATTAAGGGTAAAATATGTTTTTGGTCCCTACAAACTTTGGCCATTCTAAGTTTAGTCCCTACATTAACGAAATAGATGTTTTGGTCCTCATCTTTTTTTGCCGTTTTCACTATTAGTCCCTGGCGTTAAATGTTGGTGATTGGGCTAACAGAATCATGAATGGACATGCAACGTGGACATTTTTAATTGATGTGGCGTCCACGTGGCATGACATCTAACATTTTTTATTAATTACATTTATTTCCATTTTAAATAAAATAATTTTAGAAATTACAAAAAATAATAATAATGATTGAATAGTCAACTCCGTTCTTCTCCATCATCATCATCATCTAAACCAATTAATTCATCAGGTACTTTTCTCAGAAAATCAAAACAAATTCAACATCATAGGAATTCAATGTTTGAAGTTGAACGCTTGCTGGTGAAGACCATGTAATCCCAGGAAATCAAGAAACCAAAAACATCGCATTCCTTCGTTCCCCAAAAACCCCAATTCCATTCAAACCCTCAAACTTCCTCTCACCCTAAAATCCCCTTGGTTCTCATGTAGGTAGTAGATCCCCAAATTTCCTCTCACCCTTCTTTCCCATGGATTGGACCCCAAAAACAAATGTCAGAGTGCTGTATTGATGAAGGTAGGAGTGCTGGATTGATTCATCTCAAACCCCAATTTCTCACTCAAGTCGCTCCCTTGTGCATTTCGCACCCCAGAAACTCATTTCGAAATTTGTGTTGTTCTTACACTCCCTCACACCATCAGAAATTAAACAAGCAGCGATGCCCATCAGAAATTAAAAAAATAGCGAAGGTGAGAGATGAAGAATCAATTTTTGTTTGGACAAGAATCAGCGAGAATCATTTTGGTGTTAATGGGAAACAAAAGATTTGGGATATAGGGTTTGAGTTTGGAAGATGATTCGGGGAAGATGATTCGGGGAATATTTTTTTTAATAAAATAAAAAAGCCGCGTGGAGCACCACATGGTGCCACATGAATTAAAATGCCACCTAGGCGATGCCACATCAGCATTCCGTTTGCCCATTCAGCACCATTTAACGTCAGGGACTAATAATGAAAACAGAAAAATAAAATGAGGACCAAAACGCCTATTTCGTTAATGTAGGGACTAAAATAGAAAAACTCAATTTTGTAGGGACTAAAAACATATTTTACCCTAATATTAATTAGTATATGTTATAGTAAATATGTTATGTTTTTGTTCAAACTCTTCTGCATTTCTTAAAATCTGTCTATATAGGTAAAAAAAAGCCTTTAAAGATCAACAAGGACCAAAACAAGTGAAAATGGGGAATGCAGAAATTTGTCAGTAGCTTAGCTAGCATTGTATGACATTACTTCACCTTGAATAATTTCTGGAGAGACTTTTTTTTATGCTGAAGGCAGGAACTACTAGCTTAGTGATTGCACCTGTCTAGAATGCTATTAAAGGAACTACTAGCTTAATAATTTCTGGAGAGAAATTTGTCAGTAGCTTAGTGATTGCACCTTGAATAATTTCTGGAGAGACTTTGTTTTTGAAACTCCTCCTGAACGTCTATTGTTTAAGGACTTTAAATTTTTGTTTCTGCAAGATGGACAAATTTTATGACTATTATTTCAGTCATTGGACAAGTTTTGTTGATCATAGTATTGCATCCATTGCTCAGTAGAAGCAGTCATGGTATCTGGTACAATGTGGAAAAGTAATTTTCTTTTGGGGCTTTCGTTGGAATCAGTTTGTGGAAAGAAAAAGCATGCTCATTTACTATTAAGAATGACTTTGTCTAGGAACCCCAGAAGAGTATTTCTCGAGGCTAGGAGTGCTTCTAACGGAGGTAATGGTGGTAATTTTCTCAACTTTTTGTCTAGGAACCCCAGAAGAGTAGAAAGCCCTAGACTTGGCCAAATTGATGATGATCCCAGACTCCTTAGAAAATTGGGAGAACATTGCAGCATGGATTTTGGCTTGGGAAGCAAGAGCTTTAGAGAAGATTAGGATATCATCAACAAAAAAGAGATGGGATAGGGGAGTACCATTATTAACCATTTTGACAGGCTTCCAAGTCCCATTGTCAACAGCCTGATTAATAGCATGGGATATTTCTCAATACAGAGGACAAAAGTATAAGGGGAAAGGGGATCCCCTTGTCTAAGGCCTCTAGTAGGGGCAAAGGGAGGGAGACGGGTACCATTCCAAATAAGAGACAGCTTAGAGGTAGAAACACAGTGCATGATGAGGGTAATAATCAGAGGGGGAAACCCAAAATCTTGGAGGCAGTGTTCAAGGAAGGGCCAACTAACAAGGTCTATTTTAAGAGCAACACCACCCTTTTTCTTTTTAGACTTGTGCATAAAGTGTAGGACCTCTTGAAGGACAATGGTATTGTCACAAGTACCCCTGCCAGAGAGGAAGCTACTCTGATAAGGACCTACTATCTTGTCCATATAAGGTCTTATCCTATTGACAAGAATCTTAGTGATAAGTTTGTAGAGAGTGTTGCACAAGCTTATAGGTCTGAAGTCTTTAAAGCTGCTAGGAGAATCCACCTTAGGGATGAGGACTGTCATATTTTCAGCCAAAGAAGGATTAAAGGAGCCAGTAGAGAAAACTTGAGTGATAAACTTGCACACATCAGAACCAATTAGGTGCCAATACTGTTTAAAATAGATTCCTTGAAAACCATCAGACCTAGGGAATTTGTAGGGGCGCATTTGATCAATGGCATGCTTGACTTCTTCACTAGAGACAAGGGCCATAAGAACTCGTTGGGCTTCCAAGTCCAGCCTGGGGTGATGGGGATCAGTAGAGTAGGTAGTAGGCTGGTTGGGATTACTGCAGAACAGGTTTTGGAAGTATTTCACAGCTTTCTTTTGAAGAATGGAATCCTCAGTACACCACTCCCCATTGGGAAGGTGAAGGCCATGTATTCTGTTCCTTTTCCTTCTGATAATGGTCTGGCATGGAAGAATTTGGTGCTTTTGTCACCAAATTGGATCCAATTGTCTCTAGATTTCTGATACCACGTGATTTCCTCTTTATGGAGAATAGTGTCATAGTCAACTTGAAGCTGCTGGTGTAAGTGGGTGAGTTGGGCAGAATCCACCCTTTCTAAGGCAGATTGGATGCCTTTTGGGTTGTTAGAGATACCAATGCGATTGCCTCGCTTTTCTGATTTCTGTCAACACTTTTTTCTGTTACTGAAAATTGGTCTCTTATGACCTACTTGAGTGCTGCCTTTTCTGCTCATGCATTCTACTCATTGTGCCTTTTGGATGGCTTTTTTCGCCTTTATAAAGAAATATCATTAATATACACGATATCATTAAGAATGTCATTTTGCATACCATTTTGTATTTGGACTTTGGAGTGCATAAATGGTATTTCTTTTAGAGTATCATTTACATAGTGTTTTAAATGAAATAGTTATTGTGTCAAAAAATAAATGAAATTATTATAATTAATAGGTAATCTGAATCGTTAATTTTAATCTAACGATTATAATTAAGAGTTTTCATTTATTACGGTAAGAACTAGTTCTCACCCAATACGTTGCAACAAATTCCTAATAACTCCAATTTGAAGGATTTCCTTTTTTATTTATTTTGATTTTTTTATGGGGCAAACTATGGATACCACCAACTCACAGCGTTTTTATTTTAATTATGAAAGTTGTACCTTAACTATAATGAGGGGGTTGGATTTCTATGTGATCCTCTAACTAAGTTGAAAATTTGTTGGATATGCACCTATTATTTGTAGCCATCTGGATCCTTGATTTAACTAGAAAGTAAATGGAAACTTCTAAAAAGGAGCAATGTGGCTCTAATTATGGGTTAAATATGTTTTTGGTTCTTATAAAATTTTGGTTTTTTGTTTTTTGTCCCTAAAAAATATTTCCCCAACTTTTGGCTCATATAAAATTTAGTTATTTTGCTTTTAATCCTTCAAGATTTTTAATAGTGTTTATTGACTTTTAATAGCGCTTATAATAGGTCAAAAAATGCTATTAAAAGAAATAAGCGCTATTAAAAGTCCTCAGTGACTAAAAACAAAAAATCCAAATATTAGAGGGATTAAAAGTCTGAAAAAAAATTTAGGGACTAAAAACAAAAACTCAAATTTTATAGGGACCAAAAACATATTTAACCCTCTAATTAATGGCAAGTATTCTATGCGGAGCAAATCACAGTTAACAGAGGAATGTGATTGATTCGGTTGTTATATTTGTTTTATCTACTGATAATGATTTTTTGTCATTGATAATGATAAGTTTTAGAATCTGTGTTAAGTCTAGTTCATTTCCAAAATCTAACTCAAGGGATAAGAGTTACTACGCGAACATGCACGTTTAGAAAAAATGGAGAACAGAGACACATCCATATAGCACCAAACAAATGATCAACATGTAATTTTTTTTTTTGATATTTAGCTAGAGGTAATAGAAACAATACTTTCTTTTATAGAGAATAAGCATGTCACGACTTGCAAATATCTTCTAGATCAATTTTGTACATATTATTTGGGCTCTTTGATGGAAATAATATGATTCCATTTCATTATCATTCTGCTATGCATAAACCTTTGATAAATGAAATGGAACAGACAGTCTGTTGTTACGTCTTATTTTTAAAAAAATATCATTTTTTTTAAAACAATTACTTATGACGACATGTTGTCTGTTTGTTACAGTTTTTAAAAAAATGAAAAGTTGAAAATAATCTAAAAATTGTTTCATATGAAAACCTGTTTTGAGTAGCTTCTCGTAAAAATCAGTTTTTTAAGAATAATTTTTTTAAAATAAGTGATTTTCTGTATGTTACACAAACACAACAACTTCTCATTTTCTTAAAAATCTCTAAAAAGTAATCTCTATATTATTTAACATCAAAATCACTTAACTTTTAATCCGTAACAAACGGGCCCATCATACTGTACACCAGCATTTTTCGTACCAAATAAAATTGTTCCAAGTTATTATGTCTTAACCCTTCAACATATGAACAAGATGCTTACGAATATGCTTGATGGCAAAAATTGGGGTCGTTGGTCAAGACAGATGAAGGTGTTGTTCGGCGCACAGGATGTGCTCGATTTCGTGAACGACGACTACGTCGCGCTACCGGAGAACGCAACGGAAGCACAACAGAATGCTCATCGTGAAGTCAAAAAGAAGGATCAGAAAGCAGTTTTCTACATTCATTAGTGTGTAGATTCGAAGGTTTTTGAGAAGATTGCTGAGGCAACAACTTCCAAGAGAGCTTGGGATATTCTGGTGCGATGTTACGGCGGTGATGCGAAGGTGAAGAAGGTGAAGCTTCAGTCACTGTGTAAACAGTATGAATTGCTTCAGATGAAGGACGATGAGAAGATTACTGACTACTTCTCAATAGTGATTACTGTAACAAATCAGATGAAGAACTGTGGAGAAACGATCAATGAGCAAACAATCGTAGAAAAGGTACTTCGTTCCTTGAATCTTCACTTTGACTCCAACGGGAGCCCTGGAATACGTATCCAAATAGCTATTTTCCGCATGAGGTTGGTCGAGAAGAACAAATTAAGGACGCCACCTTTGAACTATAAGGTAGTGGTCGGCGATCTTCCAAGGGCATGGCGATAGTCATCGGGAGAGGTGAATCTAATCAAATAGAAGTCTTGCACCATATTAGTGATCTTGATTAAACCTTTTATCTTGCCAAAGACTCTGAAGACGAGCATCGAAGAGTTTGAAGTTGACTTTCTTACCCATTAGCTTCACGATAAGCGTGCTCTCTTCCACGGAAGCTTCCCAATCCTCGTCTTTGTAACAACTATTTTCCGAAAAATCCGCTTCATCTATGTCGCCCCAACTTGATTCTCCATCACTCTCCGGTCCAAAGATGGCCGTAAGAGCATCACGATAAGAAAGTGGATAATTTGGATTGGGTTGATCACCCAATATTGGACCCTCCGTTGAGTCATAATTTCGGAGTTTAGTCTTCTTGGTACTTCGCATTAGAAGATCTTCTTGAGACGTGGGGACCGTCACATTTTCCTTAAGGAGAGGTGGCATGTAGGTATCCACGATGGTGGATGGTGGTGGAGGTTCCATGGGGGGATCAAGAGACTTTAAGCAAATCTTGGAGCGAGATGGTTCCATTCTTGAAGCAAATTTCGCATTAGAAGATCCGAAATTTGAATTCACCCACCTACAACTTTAAAAAAAACATCTTTCTCTTCAATCAAGTATACAAGTTCCCAAAATTTCAATCAATGCTTGACCTTATTCAATTATTAGACTTGGAAAAAATGCGAAAAAAAAGTTCACTCCATACATATTTACAATTAAAACCAACAAGCAACTAGCAAATGTACCAACTTTGAGGGGAAAAAAATCAAATTAACATACAATGACTCACTCACCACTTTTAACAAACACCTTGTAGTCAATCTAACAAACCACTTACTTCTAACACAAATGCAACACCATGTTATCCTCTATCATTCAAAATCAACAACAATCATCATTCATAAGTTAAATGAAAACCTAAGCACACTCTAAGAGAGGTTTTAAATGAGATTCTTTGTTACCTTAGCTAAGATTCTAAGAGATGATGATGAAACCTTCAAGTGGGTATATGATTTTTCCCTCTTTCATGGAACCCTAGATTTCTTCAAGCTCCATCTTCTCTTCCTTATTCTTCCTCCATAGCTTTTGTTTGTCTTGAGATCTTTCTCTAGCTTACTTTTCCTCTTCTTCCTCTAAGCAAACCCTAAGCTTTCCCTTTTCTCTTTGTTTTTCGCTCTCTCTTTCTTTTTCCTTTCTTTTTTCGTTTTTTATTTTTATTTTCGTATTTCTACTTCTTCTTTTTTCTAGTTAACACTATTTACTAACTGCACCCATTTAAATACTTATGCACCTTCTATTCCTTACTTTTTTTTGGGGTATTACAGATTGGGTTGATCACCCAAGATTGGACCCTCCGTTGAGTCATAATTTCGGAGTTTAGTCTTCTTGGTACTTCGCATTAGAAGATCTTCTTGAGACGTGGGGACCGTCGCATTTTCCTTAGGAGGAGGTGGCATGTAGGTATCCACGATGGTGGATGGTGGTGGAGGTTCCATGGGGATTAAGAGACTTGAAGCAAATCTTGGAGCGAGATGATTCCATTCTTGGAGAGACTTTTATTGACTTAGGGTATAATATGACCCCTACTAATTGTAACAAACAATAGCATTGCAAATTAAACCAAATATATTTGATGGGGATGGCCAGATTAATATTCCTTTTGAACCTCGAGTTGCCGATTATATACCGGCAAAAAAAGTTGATAAGACAACGTTGATAAAAAAGTTGCCGATTATATACGGGCAAAAAAAGTGGTGAATCGATGGTGGCTCACCTCTTGAAATTCATGAATTTCATATTTTTTCTGCTCTCCTATTTTCTTTTATGCAATAAAACCAAAACTATATATATAATATAACAAAAAACGCTAGACAATAAGGAAAATAAAGATCATCACAATTAAAGCAGAAAAAACTTATAAACTAAATGCTAAAAAAAGCTCTCAACACTTTTAATAGTACTAAACTCCTTTACAAATATGAGATCTTTGGGTGGAGAGAAGTTCATCTACTTGTATTGCAGACCTACTCTTGCTCGCATATAATAGCAACTTTCCTCGCTTCCAATTCTTGAGGAAACAAGAGTTGTACTGTGTTCCAGACAACAGAGTTCAAAATGTACGGTGGACCTTTCCTACAGGATATAAACATGAACAATGGATGAACTACCAATATATTATGTTCGTTGAATATTAAACTTATATGCCATTTTTGTAAAACTAACCTTATAAATTGCTGGCATTTTGGACACTTATTGCCAAACTTGATCACAGCAAGTTGCAGACATCTTATACAAAAGCTGCAATATTATAAACTTTTAATCATAAATACATGAATGGGTATATAGAAATTAAGAGTTATAAACGAAACCAATAAGTACTTTATTTTATAAGTAGTCCTAATATTTGTCACACCGGTTGGACACAAACGCTAACACTTCAAGAACTTATATTTTCTCAAATAATAATAAATATCTACTTGTCCAGTCCTAATCTTTGTCTAGTCTGTCATGCTGACTAATGGATTGGAAAATGTGACAAAACCTTCACCCCCTTTATATTGTTAACAAGAAGATACAACGCTCATAGTAAAAAAGAGTTACAGAGGAAAGATGAAAGACTTGCTAAGGAGCATAACCGGTGAAGATTAAGCTCACTTTTGTTAATAAATCCATCAAATGCATCAAATGCACGAGGTCTGATAGTGCCAAGGAGTTGCTTTGGCAGATTTTTTTTTGGGTGAATCTTTGGCGGATTAAAAGTTGAAGAACATGAAAAAAAAATATTTACAAGGACTAAACATATTTTTAACAATACAATATATGTCACTTTAAATACACAATTTCATATGCTTTCATAAAACTATTACCTCAAGTTATTATTTAACGGTCTCTTGCTACCAAGACGTGTTGTTCAATGCTTTCATAAAACTATGAATTTCAGCGACATGAGAAGCAAGCTCCCGAGTTCAAATCTAGGGGTGTCCATTAAATAGTGTGTATAGTGCTTATTTGTCTTTTTATCTAAGGTGATTAAAAAAAGTTTCTATTCAATGGATTAAGATTTCTTTAAGCATTCACCTTGAGTTGCACTCATTTTATAAAATGTCTATCAAAGAAGTCTTATATGAAAATATATCCTTTTATAAAAACATTTCTTACTATTTGTTTACTTAATATAATAGTTATTACATTAAAACTATTTTAAGATATTCAAATAAAAAAAGATATTTCAATTATTATTGAAAAAACAAAATCTATATCAAACAAGTTTTGTTTTTCAGTTTCCAAAACATATTTGACAATATTTATACCAAACAACTTTTTTCATTTTCTTATCTTTAAAGAAATAAAGCTAGGTTTACCAATCAGATTTTATTTTATTTTTCTTAAAAAGAGTTTCTAAAAAATTGATTAACATCAAAAGGCACCTCAGTTAGTAAGACGTTTCTCCTATACCTAAAACTAAAAGGTTGTGTCTTCAAGTCATAGAGGAAAGGTAAGAATACTATTAATCTTTTAAATAAAAAAGATTGATAAATTAGTAATTAAAACTAAGAATGAGGGTGTTCTGGGTCGTTGGATATAATACCTGTGACCACACCAAAGGCTTGTTGGCTTATAGCATAGCTCCAAACAAATCTGTGGACAAATGTAAACAAAATGATTATATAAAACATTCCAACATTAATATGAAATTAAAACAAAATTGTTGTATTTAAATGTAACAAGAATCATACTGCACAAGAAAGCTCCTCTCTTAGTTTATCAATGCAAGATGGAAGAGCATTACTCTCATGGGTCAGTTTATTTTCTCTTGCTCTACTTTCTTCACCTTCACAATATTCCTCCTTTTTCATCTTTTTGCGGCTATCTGTTCAATAACAACATCACATGAATAACAATGTGACACAAGAGAAGAAAGCAAAACATATATGAATCAAAGCAACAAAATGTCAATGACCTTTTGGAGAAATTTGTTCTTCATCATTTGAATGTGGACTTTCCTCAGCTACCATATTTGAATGTGGATTTTTCTTCTTTTTCATCTTTTTGCGGCTATCTGTTCAATAACAACATCACATGAATAACAATGTGATACGAGAGAAGAAAGCAAAACATATATGAATCAAAGCAACAAAATGTCAATGACCTTTTGGAGAAATCCGTTCTTCATCATTTGAATGTGGACTTTCCTCAGCTACGATATTTGAATGTGGATTTTTCTTCTTTTTCATCTTTTTGCGGCTATCTGTTCAATAACAACATCACATGAATAACAATGTGACACAAGAAAAGAAAGCAAAACATATATGAATCAAAGCAACAAAATGTCAATTACCTTTTGGAGAAATCCGTTCTTCATCAAGATCACAAACAGCTACCATATTTGAATGTGGATTTTCCTCAGCTTTGCGTTTCTTTTGGTTTATGCGGCTGTGCTTTTGTTCTTCACACACCACCATTCTTTTGTTTTTGTTCTTGTTCGTTCTCCACAAAACTCTACTGCCTAGTTTTTGTTCTCTAAGTTTGAAATTAGGGTTAATCGGTGAAGATATTATAAAGTATGAAACATTAATTTGTTACTGTCGATCACAAAAATAAAAACGAAATGCGAAAACAAAAAAGAGAAAGAGGAAATAAATTGAACAAAGAAAGACAGAGGTGTAAAACTAGGAAGATAGAGGAATAGAGAAAACAAGAGAGAAATAGATTGGCGATAATTAAATAAATAAAAACAGAAGAAAGAGGAGGAAGGGTGAAACAATATATGAATTCAATGGTATCCTTTTATGTCATATAATTTATTTTGATGGAGGATCCACAAAACTGAATCAATAGGATAGAGAAGGGGTATAAAAATAATAAAACTTTTAAAAGTATATAGATTTATTATTCTGGTAAGGATTTAATCTAACATCTACCGATACTGGTTTGCTGAAAAACGAAAAAGAGCAGAAGAACAATGGTTTGGATGTTACCTGTAAGGACTAAGGAGCTAGAAGAGAGGCGGCTGCCACGAGAGAAACTGCTGGAAGACTTGAGAAGACGACAGCGGGGTTAGGGCTGTGGCGGTGGCGGTGGCGGTGGCGGATATCTGCGTGAGGTGGTGGTAGCAGCTGTAGTGCAATGCGTGAGAGAGATAGAAGAAATCCTGATTGTAGAATGAGACAACCTAGTAAGTGGACTGGATTTGGGCTTGTGAATTGAATTGAAGCCCAGAAGTGATCTAAGGCATAATATCACTTGTGGTTTGGTTTGGTTCGGCTCGGCTCGGCTGGTGGGAATAAAACAGCAAACTGAACCGAACCGCACAATTGGTTGATAAAATAATTCTAATAGATCCGATTAATATCACTTTACTGCGATTTTCACTTTGGATTTATTCGGTCTACGGTTTTTTATTACATTGATTCAGTTTTGAACACACCTAGTGAGCACAATTCCCTAAATGTGCAGAGTTGAAATTGAAATTTGTGTGTCCTACTTTTGAGTGGCTTGTGCACCCACCACTTCGCTTTTGCATGAACTTTGGACTTACTTTTATATTATCTACTAAGGGGGCTTGATGATAGTGGTGCAGAATCTATTTAGAGCCATAATGCATCGGCAGTATCAAACCATTTGTAGAGGGCGAAATTGTATCTTACATAGCCTTTATGAGCTTCTTGGTTCAAGAATACACGACTACATCTCTTTTTATGGCCAGAGATCTTATGGCAGACTCTTTGAGTTGGTCCTGTGACAACAAGCCATGCATATTTTACATCTATGGTCATGTATTCAAGGACCTTTGATCACCTTAATGATATACCCATTTTCGAGGGGTATGTTCATAGTAAAATCATGATTGTTGAACCAACATGATGTGGCGCAAGTGGTAGATACTTTGGTCCCTGAACCATTTGGTTTTGGGTTCAATCACTGGTCGGTGCGTATAGAAAAACTTAAACTTCTAATCTGTTTCCATTTTTTTTAACAACAGATTTAAATTCGATTTTTATTGTGTACAAAAAGAAAATCAATATTTACACATTTGGTTTAAACTTGCTTCAAACTTAAAAAAACTCAGTTCTGATCTTATGACGACATATTTATAATGACTATATAAAAAACGAATTTTGCAACAACCTTTTACTCCAGCTTCTGGAAAGTCTCCTATTTGCTTGCTTACTGCTACTGCTCTTGCTTGTTTATGAGTTTTTTTTGGGTGCTTGGTGATTAGGGTTTCAGTGTAAAACCCTAATCTTTTGCTCTGATTTTGGTGTGAATATGTTGTTGTCTCTGTCTTTGTTACTGTGTGGTCATTGGCATTTATAGGCTAAATCTGTGGTGTAGGTGTGGGTGTTGAGCAGAGAATTACAACCCTAGGAGACCATAAAGCACAACAATCTCTGGTGGAGGCAGCAGAGGTGGAGCAGCAAGGGTGGGCTGACATGCTCTTGGCCAAAATGTAAAAAGCAAAGGGACAAAGAGAAATGAATTTGAACTTCACTCTCAAAATACAAAAAATACAGTAGAGGCAGCAACAACAAAGACAGCAAACGATGCTGTCCTTTTTTTTATATTTTCTTTTTTTTTGGTACTATTTTGCTTTTATTTTTGTCTATTTGTATAAAAAAGTTGACTTATTTGTTGTACCATTTCTCTTGTAAAAAAAACTTACTAGTAATAGTAATATAAAACAAATTTGAAATCTGATTCTTTTGTAAAACAAAAATAATAAACTAATAAATATATGGATAACAATAAATAACAAGTACCAAAATAAATACACGTCCTTGTCAAAAAAATAAATAAATGCACGTACACGATGAGACGCAAATACCCGTGCGCAATGGGAATAACAATGCGCACACGATTAGAAATAATACGTGCACACAACGAGAATAAAAACGCGTACATGATTAGAAATGACACATGTGTACGACGAGAATAAAAGGTGCAAGATCGATAATGAATGCAAATTAAACACGTGTACAGTTAGAACCTGCACAATGAGACGCATCTATTTGAGGTTTTTTTATAAAAAAAAAAACGAGAAAACTATCTTTGGCGAGAAAAATACTCGTAAATATATTTTATTGGTCTAACGGACAAAATTTGGGTTAACATAGAGGAATTGGAAAACTTTATTAACCAAGTAGGCAATCTCTGGGCGAGTGAGTGTATAGGTGTGTACATCAGATAACTTATCATTCCCAAATCTGCTCAACTCAGTACCAGATGCCATGGGAGTTGCTATGCCTTTGCAATCTGTCTTAGAGGCTTTGTGGAGCAAGTGTTTGATATATTTTGCGTGAGTGAGTATAATAGAGCCATTTTCTTGATACTTAAATTTAGCCTATTTTTTTGTTGTGGTAAGTTTTAAAATTAGGCCTTTTTTTTCATACCCCCTTCATTATCACTCATACCCCCATTTTCACTTATATCCCAAAAATACCCCTCTCGTTTTTTCACAATTTTCGGTCAGACACCACCATTTTGTGAATTTTCCGGAAATAGCTCAATTTAAGGTATTTCCGGAAAATTTTTTACAGTAATTTCCGGATTTATGGTATTTCCGGAATGTATTTTTTAAAAAAATTGACTTCCGGATTTACCTATTTTTTCCGGAAATATGAATTACATTCCGGATTTATGGTAAATCCGGAAATTTCACCCTAGTTTACTTCCGGATTTACCATAAATCCGGAAATTTTCAGCAGGTCACTTCCGGATTTATGGCGTCAATTCGGAAGTGTTAAAATAACATTCCGAATTTACGTCATAAATTCGGAAGTGTGGGTTTTTTTTTCCGTTTGTTTTATTCATATTTTTAATAACCGTGTTTCTTTATTTATTTTGACAGATATGGCCACGGCAGACGGTAACCTTCCCTTTACTATGGATTTATCGACAGCGTTTACGACATCACAGGTATATATATTTCTAAAACGCTAATTATTTATCACTTTGTATTTATTTATTTATTAATTTTACGAATAATTTTCAGGTTTTTGCTATTCTGGATAATCTTATGCGTTGGGCTAGAGATATCGGAAAGGCCAACGGAGTCATTGTCATTATCGTTCGATCTGAGTCCACAGAGAATGGTAAAGGGAAGAAAAATAAGATTGTTCTTGGGTGTGATAGACATGGTAGATATAACAATGTAGTGGATGTTGGGTGTTCTTCCCGACACAAAACATCGAAAAAATGTGGTTGTCCGTTTAGGTTGAAAGCGAAACCACTGGTACCTCCTCATTTTGATTGGAAGGTTAGAGTTGTTTGTGGTATTCACAATCACGAGGATCTTAAGACTATCCTTGGAGCGTCCATATTTGGGGTGTTTAGCAAACGGAGCGGTCGACTGTTGAGGAGCATTTGTGGTTGAGAGTGAAAGCACAGAAAAGTCTTGAGGCAATTAAGAAGAGATTTACCAACAACTGTAGTAACATTGCTCAGTTGTATAGAACCCGCAACAGTCTCCGGAAGGCAAAGAGAGGTAGTAGGACTGAGATGCAGGAGCTTTTGACACTTATTCAGGAGCATCATTATTTGTGTTGGAGCAGACAGATTGAGGGAACTGATACTGTGGAGGAGATCATGTGGTCACACCCCGATAGTATTAAGTTATTGAGGATGTTTCCTCAAGTCTTGATTATGGACTGCACTTTCAAGACCAACAAATATGCATTGCCTCTCCTTGAGATTGTTGGTGTCACCTCTACTGAGAAGACATTTTTTGTTGCTTTTGCTTATCTATCTCATGAGAGATATGATGATTACTCTTGGGCGCTTCAGAGTCTTAGAGATTTGATGGTCTGTGATATCTCACTTCCTCGAGTGATCCTGACTGACAAGGAGGACGGTTTGATGAAACCTATTAGGCTTGTGTTTCCGGAGGCCACTAATTTGCTATGTTCTTATCACATCAACAACAATGTCCATGCAAGAATTAAGAAGGCGGTCAAGAGTGATAGGGTTGTATCATTGATGACACTTTGGCGTAATGTGGTTGAGTCTTCATTTGAGGATGAGTTTTATGAGGCATTGAATGATTTTGAAAAATCATGTACTGATAAACCCCACTTGATCAAATATGTCAACACCGAATACATGTTTCCTCACAAGGAAAGATTTTGTGGACCGTGGACGGATAGAGTGCGACACTTAGGAAATACCACGACTAATAGGTACGTCTTTATTACTTTGACCACGTGTTTAGTATTTTTACCGTAGTTTAATTCTTTTTGACACGTGTTTAATATTTTTACCCTAGTTTAAATTTTTTTGACACGTGTTTAATATTTTTACCGTAGTTTAAATTTTTTTGACACGTGTTTAATATTTTTTAGGGTTGAGTCAATGCATTGGGCATTGAAGAGATCATTGGGCTCTAGTGGAGGTGATTTATGCAAGTCATGGGAGAGCATGCATGGGATGATCGAATCACAAATTGATAAAATTATCGGCTCTTTTCAAAAGACCGTGTAGATGCCCATCACAACACTCCTTTCTACAAGGATCTACACGGTTTGGTGTCTCATGAGGCATTGGATCACATACATCATGAGTTTAAGAGTATGTTGGATCAAGTTGGAGCCGATAAGAGCCGTTGCGGTTGTGTGATTAGGGTTACCTTGTTCTTGTGAGCTTGGCATGTTGCACGAAAATGGCCTTCCATTCCCACTAGAGATGATTGACTCTCATTGGAGGAGACTCACTTTGGAGAGTATGGATGAGGAGCGGGTGAAACAAGCCTCAATTGACTGTGACTTGAGCTATACAATAGAGCAGGTTTGGAAGCAATGGGGTGACATGTCTCTTGAGGAGAGATGTGTATGGAAGAGAGGTCTTGATGACTATGTCTTCAAAAAGACTACCTCCATGGTTCCACCTACACACAAAGTCAAGACTAGGGGTGCACCAAAGAAGGGGAAGAAGAAGAACAAGAAGAAAGAGTATGATGTGAAGAGAGACCCTTCTTATTGGGAGCACGTGGATGCATCTTTGAGTTCTGTTTAGAAGCCCACTAAGAAACCCAATCAGACGTCAGCAAAGAAGTCCTCAAACATACCACCACAGCTGTCCTCACAGCAAGTACCCCAGATACCGACACAGAGGTTAGCAGCTATACAGCATGACATGCATTATCTAGGTCAGTTTCCAAACTCTATTCAGAGGTACATTGATGACATTATCAATGTGGTGGGGGATGGAAACTGTGGATTCAGATGCATATCTGGGTTACTTGGCTGGACACAAGATTGTTGGCAAAAAGTGAGGAATGAGTTGATTGAGGAGGTGGATCAGAATTGGTTTCAATGCCAACAAATCATGGGGGACAACATTCAGACAGTGAGGGATTCATTAGTTGCTCTCCCACTTCCAATTCAACCTCCTGAGAAGTGGATGACGATGCCTGACACGGGACATGTTATAGCGACGAGATATCAGGTAGCCCTTGTTATGCTATCACCTGCATCTGCTACTTGCTTCACTTTTTTTCCATTGAGAGGAGCATATCGTCCTACTCAGAGCCCATTGCATTGTGTTGGGTTTGTTGATAAGAACCATTGGGTCTGGGTCTTTTTGAACGGTACATCTCCATTACCTCCTGTTCATCCTAGTTGGGGTGCATATGCTTCAGATGAAGCTAGGTTGTGGTTGTATCCGTATGTGGGACGTATCCAGTTATGGTCTTCTTATTTTCCAGATCGTCTTGCACCGACCGAACAACCTATTATTGATTACATAGACATTACTTGATGATTGTATTTTATTGTATTTAATTCCACGAATATATATTATATTTTTTTTTTGGTACAAAATTATTGAACGGCTCAGATTCCACCGACACTTTTAATCAACGGCTCATGAGACGACCCTCGTCCTCATCATAGTGACCCTTTATACTTAATCTCTTAATTTCAAGAAAATAGATAAATTTAAGTCTTAAAACATATATAACTGAATATGCATCATATAGATAAAGACAAAATGTTAATAGTTTTACAAAACGTGTGGCTATACTAAAGCCAGTCAAAACATATACCAGAATACTACAAAAACAACGGAAAACAAGATCATAAAACAAGGTCAGCCAAATGGCTTAGACGAGACTCAAAAGACTGACACACTGGCTAAAACCAAACTCAGGTTCTCACAATGAGTCACCTGTCTGTTCATATCGCACCGGCATCCTTGGTGCCTTCGACGTCCATCGTGGAAGGAAGAGTATCTCCTTCTGCTGCAAGTGGCTCCTCGACTGGATCTAAGCGATACAAACAAATATACAAAAGAAAACACATAGGGCTAAGATACGTGTATAAGTCAGAAAAATGGGAAGATAAGGTAAAGCTTAATTTAAACATGTTACAGGCATATTATATCATATTATTCCTTATCTTCTGTTCTTTATTAATATCTTATGCCTCTGACTCTATCTATGAATATGTGTCATACTATATACTGACTCTGGCCATATCCTGATACCACAACGTCCCGCATCCGCCAAGGACGCCATCTGACTGTCACCATGGAGTCTGGATGTTATAAGTCTTTCCCTATCGGAAAACAGATCAGAGTAATCTAAACCTATCATTACTCCACCTGGCTGGCATAAATATCAATATGTCCTACTAAGGACCCCGACCTGGTACTTGACCTCGTGTGTCCCATACCACACGACTGTGGACTTACAATACAATGTAATCTATATGATTCTGTTTGATTACTCTTTAGCCCGTATGCCTTACTCATTTTCCTGATCAGTACCTCGTACTATCACTCACACTACGGTTAAGTATTCATTCCACTTTAGATCTCTTTATGACTCTTAGTTCACTATGCACACCTAGGTTCATTATGAAATCTTATATTCATTAAATAAAGTCATGATTCTCAAACTTAACTATATCAATAAGATATTTCAACAATTCAACAAATAATCAAGAATAGCACAAAAGCATAGCATTTTAAACAATCAAAGCAATCAATCGCAGTATCTCAAGCAATCACTAAATCAACCAAATAAAAATATAGAAGTTTCCTATGCGTTAACCGGCCCTCGAAGGCCTAAACTTCATTTAACCGTAACTCCGAAGAGTAGTCAAATACTCAAATGATCTTTAGGTATCGCTGACTATTTAACTCTAGTAGAGCTTGGGTCACTCTACACATATTTAAATTAAAACTTTACGCTAACCGTCCCGACGAATACGGTATCTTGCCCCCACCTGAATTATAGCACGAACGTAACCTTGCTCCGGCAACACCGACACGTACTCGAACAAAGCTACGAAACTACGAACACAAGGTGTTGGTTTATTATGGTGGTTGAAGGTTTAGAGGAATATGAGAAGGAAGTGTTTTGGTTATGGAATGATGAATGAATCAAAGAACTTGGCTAGCTATTTATAGTAGTTCTATGGACCTTGCTTACATCATGTTAAGCATGAGGTGTAAAATTCACTTTTTGGGTGGCATGATCCTATAAGTTTAAGTGATGAGTCATCTTAAGCAAGAACCTAGTGGAAGACTCTCATGAAGCTTGTAGAAGGATGAGGTGTATTGTCTTTTAGGTGGCATGTTCTCATGGGTTAAAAATGATGATTCATCTTAAGCTAACATGAGGTGTCTTATTCTAATACATCCAACACAAAATCTAGAAGAAGCATGAGGTGTTATTACTTATCTAATAAGAAAGCATACTAAGATGACTACTAAAAATAAATGTATATATATATATATATCATCATATCATATAAATATATATTGTGGTTATCATCTTCATGAGGTGATAACCTTATTCATGTGACACACATATACAAACATAAATAATAATATTAATAATAATAATACTAATAATAATAATCATAATAATAACAACAACAATAATAATAATAATAATAATAATAATAATAATAATAATAATAACAATAATAATAATAACTATGTTTTCAAGAACAATAATAACTATAATTTCTTTTTAAGTCCTAAAGCACATAATTAAAATAAAATAATTCCTAAAGCATCTCCTAATAACTATTTATAAAAAGTGGGGTGTTACGGCTCACAACCAGTCAAACGTGTCAGGAAAATTTGTGGCTGGCATTTCCTTTGGAAATTGCGCCCCAACGAATAGAAAATAAACGGCTAAGATTTTAGATCTAAAATTTTGATCAACGACTCATATTTAACCACGCCTATTTTAAATACAGTTTCAGCATTGCCTTCTCATTCACACAAAAACCCTAACTCCTTCTCTACTTCTTCTTTTTCTTCTTCTTCTTCTTCTCCACCAACCACCCTTCTCTGCATCTTCTCCAACATCTTCCCCACAACCTGCTAAAATGGAAGATCTTAATGAATGGCAGTTGTGCCCAACACAGAGATCCTCAGACAAATTTCTAACTGTCCTGCATCGCCCTAGAACAGTCGAGAACAGGGCTGATGATGTTTTCTTTAGCTCTCGTGAGAACTACTTCTGTAGGCTGGATAAAAATATAACATTTCAGCCAGCTGAAGGAAAATGTAGGGAGGAAGGTTCGCCAAGAGGGGGAGTGGCGTAAAGACATCGCTCGTATAGGTTACCGTAAGTGCGTATGTCTCCAAAACGGCACCCGCCAGTATGAAGCTATGGAGATCCAGAGCGAGAACGATGTTCGCGCAATGATGGAACATCACCGTAACACCCCATTGGGACGTCAGCTCATTGAGCTGTTTGTCAAAACAATGCGCACACAGGAAGAGATCATTCATATTATGGAGAGCACCCTCCCAAAAAATCAGTAGCTGCGTTTAATTTTCTTGTTATGTTTTTATCGTTTTCGTCTATTTCGTGTGTTATGTACTCTGTTTTTATCGTTTAAGTGTATTTCGAGGGTCAATGTATCACGTTTTTTAATATAATTGAATAAATTTTTGGGTTTTTTTTTTGTCTTCCGAATTTACCTCAATACCATCATAAATTCGGAATGTAATGGGTGAGGGGTGGGCGTTCCGGATTTACAGTGTAAATCCGGAAACGAAATTTTCAGAATTTCCGGATTTACGTCAAATGGAAGTAAATTCGGAAGCCAAATACATTCCGAATTTACGTCCATTTGACGTAAATCCGGAAATTTTTTAAATTTCCCTTCCGGATTTACAGTGTATTAATATCTATTATACTAAACCATAGGTTTTACAAGCTAATGTCCATGTCACATATTCAGAATAATACACCTCAGATCCATGTCAAATCCACGTCAACAATTAAGTCTGCTGATTAACCACATCAGCACCTAAGGAGAGGCCCACCAACGTATCCAACGGATCCTGTTACATGATAGAACAATCAGGCTAACTAATACAAGGCTGTGATTTGCCAAAGTGTCATCAACATAATCAACGGTTCATGATGCACAAAATTCCGGCTGACTAAAAAAGGAAGTTACTTATTACCCTCTGCGTCCCATCATTAAAAAGATTTGATACCCAATAATTAATATCCCTACAAATCAGGATCTATTAGTAACTATCAAACGGATCCCCTTTTTTACTTAATAAAAATTCAAAACGCATACCATATTCAAAAATCCATTACTAACTCTCCAAATTTAAAATAGCAATTGAATGTATGATTAAAAAACTTCATTGCACATAACTATCCACAGTTTCATATCATCCTGTAATATTATCAACAAATTATCAGATTTGTGACATCTTGGGCAAATATGGAGCACTATTAGTTCAGCTCGATTTTTTGGTTAAACTTATTTTCAACAACATAATATCAGCTACTTTGCATAACAAATGGCTCCCTTAACAATCACCTACTCCTATACCTAATAAAGACGGCCTTTTATCTATTTTTGATCTTATTCGTGAAAATTGGTCCGTTAGGGTACTAAGGAATTTGCATGTTTTTGGAAACCAAATATACAACTCTCTTCGTTTTCATGGGGTATGTATACACATTACAGAGGTATGCATACACCCTTCACCACTCTTAATTATTCTTTTACATTACATATACTTTTAGACTATTGACTGTTTGTTATTATGTATGCGTATTATATTATACATCTGATGTATATACCTCTATGAAGTGAAATTTTGACTCTATCCTTATATATTGAATTTCTAAACATTGTTTTCAATTAAAGGAATTTAATTATATTCTTTATTTGTTTACATAGAAATGACCCCTACAAGTAACAATTGAGCCATCTCAAAATATACAATTGATTGATGATACTGCAGCGAAAGATGCTAGAAGTGGGAAAATCTCGAGTGTGCATAAATGCCTTTACAATAGAAGTATATTATATTATTAGTAATTAAGTTTTTATTTTATATTTTTTTCTTTCAATTTTTCAGATTTTAATTTATATTTTTTTATAAATTTTATTAATTGTTCAACATCTATGCAGGGATTGCGGGGATTCATGTGGATGGGGGAAGTTTGGAGGGTGAGGACAGGGCTTCCATCCTGTTTGCCATCCCTGAATCTAATACTAATTGCATTAAAAGTAAACTTTTTTAACAATGCAATGAAAGTAGCTACGTATTGAGAGTTAATAAATTAATTTAGATTAAAGTAAACACAAAGCGATGTATACCTGTGCAGCGCACGGGTCATACACACTAGTGTATATATATATATTTAAAATTGGGGGCATTTTTGGCTTCCCAATTTACGTCCATTTGACGTAAATCCGGAAATTTTCCTTCCGGATTTACAGTGTAAATCCGGCAAATGCAATATATATATATATATATATATATATATATATTGGCTAAATTGCACTTTTGGCCCTTTATGTTTGGGGTTGGTGTCACTTTGGCCCTTTATCTTTTTTTTTCTCGTTTTAGTCCCTCATGTTTTTTTGTGTGTGTCATTTTGGCCCCTGCCGTTAGTTTTTTTAACGGACGCCACGCTGGCGGTTAATTGCTGACGTGGCATCCTAATTGTTCAATCTGACGTGTCTTCATTAAATGACATGGCCAATGAGGGACCAAATTGACACAAATAAAAAACATAGGGGACCAAATTGACACAAACACAAAACATAATCAATCTTCATCTTCTTCTTCCATCTTCATCTTCTTCTTCTCCGGCGAGCCACCACCACCTTTGGCGAGCCGCCACCACCACCGCCACCCCAAATCAACCAGTCTTCAACTCTTAGTTAATGAGACAAACTTAATCATCTCTTCAAAACCCAAAACTCCAATTTATCAAATCCCTAAAGTTGGTTTTAAATCCCCAATTTCTTCAACCTCTAATTATTAACGATGCAAGAGCTCTGTCGGTTGGTGACGGAGAAGGTGGTGTTTGTGTTGTTGATCTTGGAGAAATGACGACAACTGTTAATTTTTGACCGTTTTCACAGCTTCCGTTATTGGCACTGATGAAGTAGAATGGTCCTGGTCTATCAAACTTGAAGAAAGTGTTACCATCTTCGAATTTCTGTATTGGGTTTGTTTTGTTCATTTGTCATAATCTTCTTTCTTCACTTCCAATACCGAATCTAAACCCTTCTGGTACTTGAAAACTATATAGCATAAGAAACCCAGAAACTTGATGTTAATTATATGTGTTAATCCATCAAAGAGGTGATCAAACAAACACAAATTGCATCGTTAATTTTGACTCATGGAAGAGATGAAGAAATTGGGGGTTTAAAACTGAATTTAGGGATTTGATAAATTGGGGGTTTTGATAAATTGGGGGTTTTGTGTTTTGAAGAGATGATTAAGTTTGCCTCATAAAAAGAAGAGTTGAAGACCGGTTGATTTGTGGTGGTGGTGGTGGTGGCGGCTCGCCGGAGGTGGTGGTGGTTCTCCGGAGAAGAAGAAGATGAAGATGGAAGAAGAAGATGAAGATTGATTATGTTTTGTGTTTGTGTCAATTTGGTCCCCTATGTTTTTTATTTATTTCAATTCGGTCCCTCATTGGCCATGTCATTTAATGAAGACACGTCAGATTGAACAATTAGGACGCCACGTCAGCAGTTAACTGCCAGCGTGGCGTCCGTTAGAAAAAACTAACGGCAGAGGCCAAAATGACACACAAAAAAAACATGAGGGGCTAAAACGAGAAAAAAAAAAAGATAAAGGGCCAAAGTGACACCAACCCCAAACATAAAGGGCCAAAAGTACAATTTAGCCTATTTTTTTTAAATTGGGGGCATTTTCGTCCAAATTGGGTATTATGGGGGTATGGGTGATAATAAGTGTGGGGGTTTGGAAAAAAAAGCCTTAAAATTAAAATCATTCATAAAAAGAACACCACAAGAACCTTGTGTATCCACCACATGTATCCTACTAGTTTTGTTGAAAACTAATGTCATGTCCTGTGTGAAGCCAATGAATGGATTATTAGCGCAGATTATTTCTCTTTCCTTCGATATATTCTCTGCATTTTCATTTTACTCTCAGCAATCAGCAGTCAATTCCACCATTAGAGACTCTGCTCTAAGCTCAAGAATTCTCAGAAATTCTTCCCTGAAATCCAAAATGTTACAATGAGACAGAGACTGCGTTGGTGCATTGCAAATTGGAACTTTTGAGGTTTTCCGAACCCAACTCCTTTTCTCTACTCTACTCAACTCAGGTATTAATTCATCTTCTTCATCATCATCATCCTCCTCCTTTTGATTTGATTATAATCACATATATTATATAATCATCATTCTTTTTGGTCCCTCTATAGAAAACTAAATACGCTTCTTTACTTTCACATTTTCACCCTTTCATCATGTTGAGTTTCCATCGCCGCAGCGCCATTCTCTTTCTCAACGGCACAGCTTTCCGACCACCAACCTTAAAACCGTTCCTTTCACCCAATTATCATATCTTGTATGCACCGTCCGGTGCATTACTCAACTATTCACCAAAGCTAGAAGTCAGTAATTCCATTATACATGATTTTGCATCTTAAATTTCATCAGCTGCACATCCTCTTAGGAACCAACTTTGGCACAAAGATCTCCTACAGTTTTTGGTAAGTGTGTCCTAATCTACCATCTATGTACACAAGAATCCTGTTTCTCAATATTCTATTTCCAAAACAGATAAAGTTACTGATTGGAGGGCTCTTGATAAGTTTGTTGCTTCTCAATTGAGTCAAAAAAGACACTCAAAACTTCTTGAACATTATCCGTTATCCTCATTCCCAAATTTCTAGACACTGTTGACATTATTTGAATCTGAACTATTATTTAAACTTGGTCATCCATTCAGAAACATGGGGATTTAATACTGCTCTAAGGCAGACAACTCCTGTTTGGCATTATCAAATTCTTTTTTCACCAACTTGTGACCTTATCATGTGAAAGAAGAGTTAAGTATATGACAAGAGTCTCGAATAGTCAAAAATTATTCAAACTTATCTTCAGGGGGATCCAACAAACAATTATTGATAATAAACCATTTGCTATAGCTGTTAAAGAAGCATGGTATCTACAAAGCTGCTAATGCTAACATTTTACTCAACAAACATACCATTAACATCACAAATAAGCCTACACAATTTGAAACTTCGGAAGTTGTTTTAAAAAAATTAAACACAATGCTACTACAGAATATTTGCTAATAGAAGAAGTATTTTGGAAAATTCAACTACATCTGTTCAATGCATCTGCAATGTACATTCAAATTTCAAACCATTGAAAATTAAAGGGGATTGACACTAATTTCTGCAAAGCTGCTGCCTGATTCTAAATGACCAGTGGCAAGCAATTGACAACTGACAACAACGTAGCAAATTCAATTGGTAACAAAGATAAATTATAAACATGGTACATGTAAATAGCTTAAAAATCAGCAATGACAACGAGGGTAAATGTGTAAAAGATTATTATAACTTGAGGTATAAATGGGAAAAAATTTATAAACTCAGCTTATGGATTTCGGACTTAAAAATATACGAAACAAGAGATTAGCAAGGCAAGTAAAAGAACAAGACTTACAGTCTAACACAATCTAAGCTAGATAAGATCCAGAAAGAATGTTTGTGAAGGCAACCAGAGATAAGTGATTGATTGTAATTAATATGCATAAACAACTGCAGATAATGCCAATTCCAACTAACATATACATAATCTTTCAGCAAAAAGATAATCAAACAGCAGTTTCACAAGAATGGAAAAATGAAGTTAAACAAAGCCTTAGAATAGAACATAGGCTGTAGAAGACAACAAAAAAGTTAAATCTCTTCGGTAAAAGAAGTTTCACCAAACCTTTAAAAGATGAGTTCCCTTGAAACAACATTGTTTGGAAAACCAAAGGAAAAGCATTTAGAACATAGGCTTCAATATATCTAGCATCTCAGCTTTTCAACAACCTCAAACACAATCATCATAACCTGATTAGCTTATGTCTAGTCCGTATGTAGGGCATCAAGCCTAAGCAGAAGAACTTGATTAGCTTGAAGAAGATATGGGGTATGAACCCTAGATTTAATTTAAAATTTGATTAACATGGTATATGATGATTATCAATCATGTTATTCCTCCAAAAAAATTAAAATTCAAATAGATATCAACATTAGACCGAAAAAGAATAAACTCTCAATCTCTCATGGATATTTTTGGCTTGAAGATCCTTTAGATAAACTACAGTCAGCAATTTTACCAGATAGGGCCTTCCAGAACTCTAGACACACCACCTTCTATTCAGAAGTCTGCAGTTATATTTGATAGTCTCTAGAGTCTTTCTTGAGTGTATATATAGATTGTGGAAATAATAAGAATCCCGAATAGTCAAAAATTATTCAAACTTATCTTAGGGGCGATCTAACAAATAATGATTCATAATACATCATTTGCTATAGCTGTTAAAGAAGCATGGTATCAACATCTGCTAATATGCTTACATTTTACTCAACAAACATATCATTAACATCACAAATAAGCATACACAATTTGAAATTTGGAAAGTTTTTTTACAAAAATCAAACACAATGCTACTATAGAATATTTGGTACACGAAATAGACAACACTGACTCAGCATCAGAATAAGTGCATGTAAAATCTGTTTTTCTAACAGTTCCAATTCTAAATCAGCATTAAATAATAGAAATATAGATAGAACCCATTTCAACAATTTACTTCACTAAAGGAATTTCTAACGGTTCCAATTCTAAAAGTGGGTTATTTCCATTCTCACAACTTGTCAACCATCCTAAAGAGAATATCAAAATGATCTCAATTCCAACTAACATATACATAATCATACTCTTACAACAAAAATACAATCAAACAGCAACCTTGGGCCATAAAAAGAATACATTACTCCTAAAATCTGCAAAACAGTCCTCCAAGGGGAATAACTTTCTTGTTTGTTTCTTATAAAAGGAAACATTTTTATTAGAATACATCCAAGAGGTGGATAAGATATTCTCCAAAATGGAAAAATGAAATAAAACAATGAGCCTTAGTGGCTGTAGAAGACAACAAAAATATTAAATCTCTTCGGTAATAGAAGCTTCACCAAACCTTTTAAAGATTATGAGTTCCCTTGAAACAACATTGTATCGAAAATGAAAGGAAATCTATTTTGATAGATTACTTACCAACCTAAAGTATAAGCCTTCCTCAGGAAATTGTGTGAATCTGCAGTGAGTGTGTATATTGATAGTCTAAAAAGTAACAATACAAAAGAGAAGTCAAACAAGTCAAATAACTCAGTTCTTATTTGTCTTATATCAATTCTCATGTTTTTTATTTTTCCATATCCTTTCCAGTTAAAAGTGCTTCTCATATCCTATTTAAAACATCTGAAAAATGAATAAGTTGTATAGAAGGACCCTGATTTTCTTCATATTGCTTCTATCTAACAGATTCTTGAAAACATAGTTCCTATTCAGACTAAACAAAATGTAAGTGCATAAAAAAAAATCAGAAGTAAGCTATTGCTTTAATGCTTAATAGTACTAAAGGCGACAAATTTTAACTCAGGAAATTGTGTGAACCTGCAATGAGTTTATACTGATAGTTGAAATAGTAAGACAATATAAATAATTTATCAATTAAATAGGACTATAGGAGGTAGTTTAAATAATTTATTTAAATAATTTAAAATCATATTTGCCTTATATCAAATGAAACTTATCAATTCTCATTTTCTTTATTTTTACATACCCTTTCCAATTGAAAGTTCTTCTCACATCTTACTTCAAACATCTGAAAAATTACTTTGTTGCAACGAAGTAGGCAGATAATCTTGATATTGCTTCAATCAAACAGAAGCTTCTGCTTTATAGGTTGCATTCTTAAAAAAAATATTTTCGTTTTAGACTTAACAAAATGCATGTGCATAAACAAAAATTGGAAGTAAGCAATTGGGTTAGTACTTAATAGTAATAGTACAAAAGGCTATACAGAAACTAGTTAGAGGTTCAAAATTAAATTCCTATTTATTACATCCAGAATATACTCTACCGGGTTATATATTTCTGGCTGAGACATGGCGTGCTGTTCAATCAAAATCAAAATGTACTCACATAAGCTACAGTAAAATATCTTGAAGCAGTATAGTAAAATATTTCCTAAAATATACTCACATAATCAAAATGTACTCACGTGAGACAATATCTTGAAGCAGTATAGTAAAATATTTCCTAAAATATACCTGAGAACAAGCTGTTCAATCAAAATGTACTCACATAAGCTACAGAACATGGACAAAAATGCCAATGGAAGTTAATAAAATAAAATCCTATGATATTTAAACCCAACTCCACCACCACATCCATATAAGTTGGCGAAAAGGTAAATGTAACAAGCAATATACAAATATGTGACAAAATCAAAATCTGGTTCTATGTAAGACCACAAGACAACAAAATATGGATAAAATACCTAAAAAATTGTTCATGACATGCCCGTTTTCTCCATGTTGTATGCATGATTCAGTTTTTCCTCATACAGATTTAATAGATAAGAAGAATCCTCCACAAATTGTTTTACAAACTTGTCCACAAAGAACCTCTCAGTGATTCTGAATGGAGAAGTTAAGCTTGCATTCTTTTTTCTCAAACCTTTCTTGAGAAGAAATTGCACAACTGCGGCCCTTGGTTTGATATTTCTCTCCAAACTGCGCCTAATAACCCTTGGCTCTTTGGCAATGGCCAGAGCATCCCAACCCAAGTGATTGACCCAAAAGCTCATCACTGAATTTATTTTATCAACAGATACTAACATACATTTAGGGTCCATTCTAAATGCTTCCATAATATCTTTGTCAGACCATCCCCACTTCTTAAACACATCAGATTTCTCATTCCAAAGGGTTGTGGATACAGATACTTTAGCCATCAATGCAGTAGCGAAAGTTGATTTTGAAGGATGAAACCCCATATCTTTTACTTCCATCACTAGCTTCAGCATCTTATTGCCACGTGTATTGAAGACCATAGACCAGGTTCGAAGCATTCTAGCAATGTTTGAGTCTGTCACTCCATTCTCAATCAGCATTGTAATGGTACCAGGCCAACGAGTGTCGAGAAACATAGATGGATTGCCACTTAACAAAGCAATAGTGTGCTTGTCAGATTTCAAGAACTTATAAACTAATTCATAGGCTGGGACTATTTTAATCTCCAAGCTTGAACGCAAGACTTCGGGTTTCTTACTGATTAGGTTAAGAATATCAGTTGTAGAAGCACCTTTGGAGCGAAAAAATTCAAAATTTGGCAACACCCTTTTGTAGGGGTCGCAGGAAAGCAGCCAGGGTGCCTTTTCAATCATTTGGTGTAATTGGGTGTTTGAGAAACCATGGTTTTTAAAGAAGCTGAGAACCGAGTTAGGTTTTTCAGGTGTCTCGAGTCGAAGTTTTTTTGTGGAGCAAAGTTTAGAAGCAGATTGTGGGGAGAACCCAAAATTGTTGATGAGGTAAGAAACCGGAAATGAGGGTGAATCAGAAGTGTTGGTGCAAAAAGGAAGAGAAAATGGTAATGGGAAATAGTAATGGAAAAGAAGGAAAGGTTTTAGGGTTGGTGAGAAAATTGCGGGGTTGAGGTAACAAAGAGCTTTACGGCGATGCATGTTGAACATGATGATGTGTGTGAATGTGAATGTGAATGCAATGCAAAGGAGGGTTATATCACCTTCAGTTCAGTTCAGTTCATGTGAAAATTTAACAAAAGGCCTTACATTTGAAAGTTGGAAATTGGAATGGAGGGAAGAAGATGAATGGTATAACGAGATTACCTGTTTATGTTTTCGTAAATTAATTCACCTGCTTGCAGTTTCCATAGCTATGAAAGCTCTACTAGGAGGAATTATAATCATGGATGGATGCTAACGAGAACGCAACCAATCCCAAAAAAAAAAACACAGGTAATCTCCCAAATGATATTATTTCTTGGGTAAGTTGGAGTGGTAGGGGTACTAATTTCATTTCCCAAATGATATTATTTCTTGAGTAATAAAACACATTTTAGTCTCGAGATTTTAGGAATGTAACTCAGTTGGTAATCTAAATGACATGAATGAGTTGTAAGAAGAAAGTCAAAGGTTAAATTACCGTATTTTAATGTAATTCCGGAAATCCAAAATATTGCTTTCCGAATTTACCTTTTTTAGGTAATTCTGGAATGTTTTTTAGTTTTAGGGATATTTTTGTTCAATTTGTTAATTTAGGGGGTATGGGTATAATGGGGGTAAAAATAAACCCTAATAATGATTCATCATTATTATCAACGCGGGTTTTGGTGGAGATGGTGTTGGTCTTTGCATGGGTGATTGTGTTAGAGGGCCTTAAGTAGAATTTCTCATAGCAAGAACTTTGTGGCGAAATTCACTATTAGTGTGAAAGAATGAGAGACTATTGGTCTTTAGTATACAATCTAAGAGTTCACATATTTGCAATTTTCTAATATGTTTTTTGAGATGGATTGTAAAACAGTTGTAGATGATATCAATCAATAAAGGAGGAAAGTCTCATAATATAGTTCTATTATTTTGGATTGTGAAAGGTACCTTCATAATTTTTCTGAACCTAGCAAAAATGTTTTTATAAAGAGACAAACAAACATGGTAACTCATTCTTTAGTAAGAGTAGCCAACTTTGAGTCTTGCTCTCAAGTCTTTACTTCAATTCCAGATTGATTTGCTATTTTTATTATTAATTTTTTCTTGCTTCAGACCATTTTTGTCTACCAGTAGCCGAGTGTCTCAAGTCCTAACACTTTCAACGAAATACTAATATTTGTTCGTGCTTAGGATCAAATTTCGCACTAACCAATCCATAATTTGTCCTCAGCGATAATCGAATTCGAGAGCACCGGGTCGACCTTCACATACCATGGTAGATTAAGCCACTGGATCAACGGTGTTGGTTCTATTTTTTTATTAATGAAATGCTATAGATATCTTTAAATGAAAAAAATGGCTAAAATACAGTTTTGGTCCCTCTATTTTCAAAAATTCAGACATTTGCTCCCCCTATTTTAAAACTCAGATATTTAGTCCCCCAATTTTAAAAAATCAAAGACATTTAATCCAAAGACAGATTTTTAGCTTTTTTTGCTGATTTGGCATTCTATAAAAAAAATTGCTGACGTGGCAGCTGACTTAGCTTGCACACATCATTTAATGATACCACATAGACCAGCCACGTCAAATATAATATTTGTATTAACTAATTAACTAATAAAAAATTAAAAAATTAATATTTCATGATTTCATGATTTTTTTTAATGATTATAACAATAAACAATAATAATAGTTTAAATATTAATTATTTAATTTTTGGTATAGATATCTTTATTTAATAATAGTTTAAATATAAAATGATTTTTTTTTAACTTTTGTTTTAATGATTTCATGAAATGCTATAGATATCTTTTATATAAAAAAAAGAAATAATATCTATTTCAAAAATGACATTAATACCCCTAAAACTCCAACTATTTTTTGGTCGCTAGTGTATTCGTTAGCATTCCTTCTCCATTCCATTCCATGTTTCAAATTTAAGCCATTTTGTTAAATTTCCATTCTTTTACTTTCACCCTTATTACATCATGTTCAATATCTATCGCTGTAGAACCCTTCTCTGTCTTAAGGCCCCAATTTTCACACCAACCCTAAAACCTTTCCCTCTTTTCCATTACTATCCTTTCTGCACCGACACTTCCGATTCACCTTCATTTGCCGTTTCCTACCTCATTGAAAATTTAGGGTTCTCCCCACAATCTGCTTCCAAGCTTTGCTCCACTTATAATTTTCGATTCAAGACACCCCAAAAACCTGATTCAGTTCTCAGTTTCTTTAGAAGCCACGGTTTCTCAGATACCCAACTACACGATATGATCAGAAAGACTCCCTCGCTGCTTTCCTGCAACCCCTCCAAAAGGGTTTTGCCAAAGTTTCAATTTTTTCTCTCAAGGTCTTTCTACCTCTCACATTGTTAACCTTATCACTAAGAATCCCAAAATTCTTTCTCCAAGCCTGGAGAATCAAATAGTCCCAACCTATAAATTGGTTTATAAATTCTTGAAATCTGACAAGGACACTATTACTTTGTTAAATCGCAATCTAACTTTGTTTGGCAACACTTGTTCGGCTCATAACATTAGAGCGCTGATTGAGAATGGAGTGACTGAATCAAGCATTGCTAAAATTCTTCGAACCTGGTCTAGGACCTTCAATGCACGTAACATGCTGAAGGTGGTGGAGGAATTAAAAGATATGGGGTTTGATCCTTCAAAATCATCTTTTGCTGTAGCATTGATGGCCAAAATATCTGTATCCACAACACTGTGGAATGAGAAATTTGATATGTTTAAGAAGTGGGGATGGTCTGACAAAGATATTATGAAAGCATTTAGAAGGGACCCTCAATGTATGTTAGTATCTGTTGATAAAATAAATTCAGTGATGAGCTTTTGGGTCAATCACTTGGGTTGGGATGCTCTGGCCATTGCCAAAGAGCCAAGGGTTATTGGGCGCAGTTTGGAGAGAAATATCATACCAAGGGCCGCAGTTCTGCAATTTCTTCTCAAGAAAGGTTTGAGAAAAAAGAATGCAAGCTTAACTTCTCCATTTAAAATGACCGAGAGGTTCTTTGTGGACAAGTTTGTAAACCAATTTGTGGAGGATTCTTCTTATCTATTAAAGCTGTATGAGGAAAAACTGAATCTTGCGGACATACAACACCAGGGAAAACACTAGCATCTGGTTCACCGATAATTAACTTCTCAATCAAAATTTAGAATATTTGTATTGTAGGGTATAGACCATCATTGGAGCTAGTTTAGGCAGCTTGTTTCATTTGTTAATTGGATTTGGACAACTGATGCTTTGGTTTCATCAATTGTTTTCAAACCCGCGATGTATGCAGATCTTAGCAATATCTATTAAGTTGCTAGTAATACATTACTTGAATTTTTAGGCATGTAATATTTGTTTTAGATAGTGTCATTTCTCCTTCCATGGTTGTTTTGCTCAAAAATCTAATACATCAATTCACCAAAAGGATTATTGCTAGTCTCAAAATGGTTTTAAATTGAAGTTGCAATTGTGGTCAGTTTGCAAATACCAGAAGTGCAAATAATTGTAGGCAAATACTTGTGGTTATGTTGCAGTGTAATTGTGAACTGTGAAGAGCTCTCATAACATGTTTTAATTAGAATGGATATGGGAAAATAAAGAAAACAATAATTGGTAGATTTCAGTTGATATGCGTCAAATAAGATCTAAAATTATTTAAACTGCCTCCACTGTGTTATTAGATATATTGAACTTACTTTCTTGTGTCTTACTATTCCAAATATCAGCATAAACTTCATTGCAGGTTCATGTGATTTCCTGAGAAAGGCTTGTACTTTAGATTGGTAAGTTATTCTTCTGAATACTTTTCCTTTGGTTCTTTAGCCATTGTTGTTTCAATTAACCGTACTCATTCTTTTGTGTAGTTTCTATTGCTGGTATACAAAATGATTTAACGTTTTTGTTGTCTTGAGTCACAAAGGCTCGCTATTTTATTTCATTTCTTAATTGGAAAATATCTAATCCACCTATTAGATGTACCTTGTCTCTTATGAGATAGAATCAAAAAGTGGAAACTGGTGTGTATGTATATAGAATGCATAAAATCAACCCATTACTTGCTCTATCTTATACAAATGTGCACTAAAATTTGTTTATGGTTTTGGTTGTTTAAGTTTGGAAGTTGGAACTGAAACTATTGCAACATAGAATCTATTTTCAGCAAGTGTAGATGAATTGGAAGAAGAGTTTGATCCAATCCTCTCCAATTTTGGAGACATCATTATGAGGAACATATATGATCGATTAAGAATGGTTGCCAAGAAATATGTAGCACTGACGGGTGACATTGCCAGTGGAGTAGAGAGACTACAGTCTCTTTTGAGCTGGCATGATTCAATAGCTACAATGTTAGTTATGATTTTGTGTCTCATAACTTGGATTGTGACTTTTTCTGTTCCTTTCCAAGCTCTTGTCTTAGTTTGGTTGCTTGATTTGCAAAGCCATCCAATATTCAGTTTACCCTTCCCTGCACTTTTTGAGAATTGGCTGAGAGGGATGCCCTCAAAATTAGATAGCATGATTAAGCGCAACGCTTTTGTTCTTTTTTATTGTGGGGGAGGGGGGGTCAACACTGATGTAAATGCAACCTGCCTTGTTCTTTTTTGTTTATAATTACAATTTTTAACAATGATATATTTTACAGTTTCATATAAACATGTCTAATGATGCTCTTTATATTTGCTTCTTATAGACAGAGAACGTTTACTTGGAGTACACTCCTGCTGAAGATCAGAGGCAATCAAAGGATGAATTGGATTCCTATTTATCAACACATGAAAAGTACAGTGCTGTGTTGATTTCTAGCACTCTAGCTCACTAATTTTATTTTTCGACAATCAATTTTACACTTTTTAATTATTAGCTAATATTTTACTATTTGATACATGACAGATGGAAGTGGTAGTGAATATTTAACGAGCAGGATAAGCATGATCACCCTGACTATATATGATCGTGATGCGTTCTTTGATACATACAAAATTCTTTCAATGTAATAGATAGTTTCATGTTAAAGAGCATGCATGTGCACATTGTCATTGTAACTGAGGTTGAATAGAAATATAGTTTATTATCATTTCTAAAATATGTTAATTGTATCTGTGTTTTATCGATGTCCTGAAGTTGTGTAGTATTTTGTCTTGATCGAAAAATAAAGGCTAGACCGCAAAATAACTATACCAATAACTACATTGACTTCACCAATGTAGAATTCAGATTGAGTATAGTAGAGAGAGGAGTTGAAGTTGGTTGGCCAAGTGGTTTCATTAGAGCTAAGACCCGTTTGGATAGAGCTTATTTTGAGCTTTGCAAATAAATAAGTTTTTTTTGTATTATTCATAACCTTATTAATGTAGTTTATGGAAAAACAACTTATGGAGATATAACTTTTGTTAGTGAAAATTTATAGGTTAACATGAAAATTTATTTATCTCCATAAGTTGTTTTCTATGAGCTCAAAAATAAGCTCAACCAAACGGCCAAACGGGCCCCTATTCTTATTGCTGGTGCCTTCGGTGGTTTTTGTGGAAAAGACAAAATACCAACTCGATCCCCAAAGCATAAAATCATTTAGAATATTGGTAGACAAATAAATATGCTAGATTTTGTAAAGTGTTGACATAAGTCTAGGTTAATAAATTATTAGCCTAACGAAGTCCGTGACAATAATTTCCGTGGCCCATCAAAGGGCTCGTTTGTTATTGATTAAAAAATAATAATTTTTTTGACAAAAAAAAAATTAGAAATTAATTTCTTGCTGATCCATTCAGAATGCCAATGCTAACTCATTTGAGTGTCCAATTCATGCAAAATGTTAATTCAATGCCAATTCCATACGAATTCTATGCAAATTCATAACTTAATTCCATGTTGTAAAGTGATGTGACCGCTTTATGTTAGTTGTCACCCTTTTAGAATTAATCCTTTTTATTATTAAATTTTATCCTTATTTTAAGATTGCTTTTATGCTTTTGTCTCATTGTGTGACTCACCATGCTCTAGAGTATTCTTAAGGAATGACTCACCTAGTTTTTAGAAATTTGTGTAGCATCTAGATTAAAATATTACTAACATCTAGAGTAGCATTGAGTGGCTAATCATTTGTAGGGCAATCATGGAATGAATCAACCGATCAATATCAATTAATATAAACTTCTCTCTATGAATTTCTCTTTTATTCCTCTCTCAACTCATCTCTTTGGAAAGGTATTCTAGTTCTTTATCTTTCCTAACTTGAGTAAGGGTATTACCGGAGTCCATTCTCCCAAATATCCATTTATATGTTACAAGTGAATATCAAAATACTACATAACCCCAATTCATGTAGCAAATTCATGCAGTTAATAGAATACCAATTCATGTGATTAATTTCCAGCAGTACACAAATACTACATCAGCATAATTTTAGAACTAATTTTACAAATACTTAAACTATATTCCCAACAACAACAAAACTAAATATATTTAACTATACGTTACTATACTTAACAACATAATTTAAAAACAACTCTAATTAACAGTAGCATAATTTCTCTAATTAACAGTAGCATAATTTAAAAACAACTCTAATATTTAGTAAACAAGATACCTCTGTGGACCTCATACCTATCTTTCACTTTTGTGTGACTCGCTTGCATAAGGTTGAATGCGAATTTGATTGCCTCCGTCTCTTTAGTTCTATTGGGCCGGATTGTGTCAATATAGGGTATCTCGGCAAAATGGCTGAGAAATGTAAAAGTAAAAAACTCACCCCCCATTTTGATACCATCTCCTTCAATCACATTATTAGAGTTGCTAATTTGTCTGCTCGCTTGCTAGCCAAATTTGCCTCAAACTCTCCTAATTTGATATGGATTGAGGAAATCTCTAACTGTATTTCTCAAGCTTGTAGGACTGATTTGGCAACAACTTATGATACTAAGGAATTTCCTTAGTTATAGTTACTAAACATTTGGTGGCCATTATACAACAAGTCAATGGTTAGTACATATTAGCTACAATTTAGTTTTTGTGTGGTGAGTGAGCAGGTAAATAAGAACACTGGTTAGTACATGTTTGCCACAATATAACTTTGACTAGTACCATACCCGTTCATCCGCACGGGTTGATTGCGTTATTTGACATGATTTTGCGCAAACAGAAATGGTAATTTGAAATGATATTCTTCAAAAATCAGTTATATAATATAAAGATTGTAACAATTTTGTTGTTGTAAGGACAAATTGAGAAACTAAAAAAAAACAATTAACCCGTAAATAAATTTTCAATCATTATAATTAGAAAAAGTTCAAAATTAAAACTAATATGATAAGTAGAAAGATAATGGATGTAATTAAAATGAAGATTGTAAAGAAGTCAAACAACATTAGAAAAGGAATTATAAATCTAAATGATAATTTACTTTATCAGCATGATGATGTATTTCTAAATCATATCATGCCTTAAGAATAACTAAAATATGAAATTGTTCTTTGTTGTGGGAAAAATTTGAAGTTAGAAAACAAAACAATAAAACATATCAACATTGAAAAACTTTAGTCCAAAATTACATAATAAGAGGTGTATGATTCTAATTAGAACACAAATCAAGAATGAGTTAAAGAAGTAATCACAAAAGGAGGTGCAATTTATTTGCTAGAAATAGAAAATTACAAAGTAAGAGACCGGTAAATTTGCTTCTGCAACATCCTCATATATCAAGTGTTTTGGTTAGTATTCAAACCGAATTCTAATTTTGAAAACTCGGTGTTATAAAATGGAGAATAATGAATATATGTAATCAAATGGAGAATAAAATCGATTGTCAAACAATCACAAATGTCCAGAAAAAAGAAAGTTGATTATTGTATTTGTGAATAAACAGATGTAAAATATTAAAAAATTGATTGTTTGATATAAAAGAATTCAGTTGTGGCTGTTAAATGTATAACAGTATCAGATTCATGTATACCACCTCAGGATGATTTTACAAAAGCTAAAAAACTCTGAAGTTCCCAGGTGGTGGGATAAATAAGCTTTTTTTTTACTCAGGGATAAATAAGCTTTGGAAGTGGAAAAGAAGACAAAAAAATAAAAAAGAAACTTATCTAATATCCAGGTTGAAGTAATAAGCATCCAAGAACATGGCCAATGGAGGTAGGTGGCGTATCGAAAAGAGTTATCCTTCAGTTACATATTTAGTCTTTTTCTTGAACAGAAGCAAATAGTTAAGAAAGTTATAATTAGATTACAATCCTTCATGTTCAAATAGATTGTTTAGGAGGATATAGCTAAGAAAGGTTATAAACACATTAGAACCCCTTGAGTCTTTGTGACATATTACAGCACTCAATGCTTAAATTACCACCCTTTGATGTTCTAATACATATTACAATACATTTTTGCAAAACATGACCTAGCAAAATACTACTCTAATTAATAATTAATGTTCTGATTGTGGTAGTCTTCAACATAGCAAAAAGAGAGATAAAAAGCTTTGTCCATTGCAGACATTGTTTTGCAGGATAGATTGAAAATGATGGTTTTTCTATCTTGATCATGTTTGCTTTGGCTGTGGGAGAAAACTTTGAAATTAAGTTTTCTGGAGTCAAGAATGGTTCAGAAAATCTGTCATTAGAAGATCTTTTGGCTGGGGTGATAGTAGTCAGCTTGTCGGGATCATGGTCAGCAGTCCCAGAGAATGATTGTTGTCGTCATGCAAATTGTTTCTAGATGCTATGCATCAAAGCAACCAAATAAATGAAATTGTTGAGGGCTGTATTTGAGTGGTATAAGATCAACTCACTTTTTGTTTGGAAAATTCCTCACTCATGACAGCTTTTCTTTATCCTCTTTAAAGCTTGACTGCATAAAGTATTGGTCTGTTATGAATCCAAAGTCTCAGTCATAATATAGATAATAAGGGAGCACTTATAGCTTCTATGCAAACAGATTGGCTGATGACAGATTTCTCTTGATCAACGTTGAAATCATGCAGATAGACAAATGGATACTTAGGTACCAATCACTTGGCATACCAGTTTTTTGGTGTACCATATGAAAAAAACTGATAGACAAATGGAACATATATCAATATCAATTTGAAAGACATGGATATAAAAACAGGCACCAAGCAATGGCATAGAACCTCGTAAAATTTTCCAAGGGTAACTAACTTAGGTTATTTAAACTTGGCATATCAGTTTTTTGGTGTAACTTGGGATATCAGTTTGTGGTAATGATGCACATTTTAAATTAGCAAGTTACAGTATCAGATAAATCCAAGTGATTAGTCATTTAAAATGCCATACAAATTAATACCTTGAAAAAAGAAATATTGGTTTGGGGCTGTTTCATGCATAACAAATTCTAACCAAATGCTTTAGAAATGCAAAGTTCTTGCAAAGGATAAGATGCAAACAAAAAGAAAGTGATTTACCTTCACATAAAGCCTTACAAAACTCTTGAGGGTCAAGCATTATATTATATCAGTAAAATAAAGGAAGTTATGCCCTTATTATCCCTCGGCATTCCTCCCTCTGTTGAGCACAAAACAAAGACAAAAATTGACCCAGACATGAAAAACTCAAACACAACACATAATATGTGTGAAAAGATTCAAACAAAAAACAAATGATTACCTTTTAACAGTATTGACTGTTAGTAAGACTGGAATCATGCTTTTGATAGTATGTTACAACTGCATAGTTTAGTTAAGAGTGTGAAATTTACGTTATTATGGAGAACAGATGCTTCTTGATCAAAGAATGGTCATGATTCATCTGGACTTATCTACAAAAAAATAGCAAAACAAAAAAAGGATCGATTCATTGAGATTTTACCAAATGTATGCAGTAGAGGTAGGAATCTTGTAGATGAAAACATATAAAATAACATAGCATCATGCCCCAGTAAAGTATGAAATGAACACCTATTAATAGAAATCAATAAATCTCCCGTAAACACTGACATCTAAAACCATTCACCAACAAATCTAAAAATGGAAAGAATTAGAATAAGAAATATGGGCATAACCAAAGTCACATACTCTTGATTCTTAACCAATATTTGCAAAAAAAGATCGCAAAAACAAAATAGCTAAACTGGAAGATAAAGACGGCACAATTGTTGCTAGCAAAATAACTAATTTTCATCTTTCTTTTTAGGCCAAAACCAAAAAATACAAACAATACAAAAAAATATACAGGAAATTAAATGTTTCAATTAGAAAACAAATACCAAAACCATTGATTCCATTGGAAATGTGCAATAGAACATTGATTAACTTGAAATATAATCGATACCAAGACATTATATGTTTCTTTTGGTTTATATATAAAGAAAGAGACCAAAGATTACATGGCAACAAATATTTTGAGGAGAAGAAAATGAAAAACCTCCAAACAGTGACTCACCCCTTCATCATCTTCACACAACTTCACCACCCCCAGATCCGTCGCCGCTACCCGTTGCTGCTTATCAGTAAATCATTTACAAATCAGTAAAACAAAACACTAAATATGCCTATCAGTTAAATCCCTAAAACAGAATCCTAAAAACCCTAAAATCAGTAAGATGGAATTCAAAAAACCCTAACTTGAATCAAATATTGCCTTTTTTTTTGTGAAACAGAAAGCCCTAAACAAAATAAAATTAGAGAAATAAAGTACCAAAATGAAGATTAGGGGTGTAGGGTTTTCATCGATTTATCCACAAATGTTCTCAAAAACCAAAATAAATGTATAAACAGCAATAGAAACGAAAATGGTTCTAGGGTTTTCATCGATTTCTCCACAAATTTTGTAAAAAACAAAAATAACTGGTATAGACAACCATAGAAACCGAAAATTTCTCTAAGGGATTAAGAAGAGGAGGAGATCGAAACCAAATTACCTAATTATTCGTTTCGAAATCGTGTTTTCAGTGTTCTTCTTGCTTCGGATTACAGCAAGAACGATGTAGAAGGAAGGGGCTGAGAAGAGAGGAAGAAATCGACAGTAGAAGAGAGAGTAAGGTGAGGGAAGAAGAAAAGGAAGCGTGAGAGAAGAAGAAAGCTGATGAAAAGAAAGAGAAACGAAAAGGAAAGTGAAAAAAAGAGAAACTTGGAGAAGAGAGGAAAGTCATCTGAGGGAGAAGTGATTGAAAGAATGGGTACAGACCAGTGGGTAAAGACCAGATCAGTGGGTAAAGAGGAGAGCAGTGGGTACAAACCAGTTCATGGGTAAGTGAGTCTTTTTATCAATCCGAATTTAACCCTAATAAATTGAGGTGTCAAGCACTCCAAATGGCCCAATTGGGGTTTTCATAGGTGGTGAAGTTGTATAAATACATATTAGATGTGGTTACAAAGTTTTTTCGTTGATGGGGATATGACTGTTATACTCATTTAGTAACAATTACTAAACTATTATTTAATACCAAGAATCATTGATTTACTCAATTTGGCTTAATAAATGACGTATCGTTGTGTCAAGAAAAATTAAGGCTCTGTTTGGTAAAATAGAGCGGATAGCGGATAAGCTAGCTTATAGCAGATAAACTAGCGGATTGAATTTCAAGTGTTTAGTAAAAGTAGCAGTTGAACTAGCTTATAAATGCAAAATGACATGAATGGACATTTGTAATTAATGCTTACAAATTAGAGAGAATATTTATTTAATTGAGGATACATGGGAAATTTAAGTTAATTAAAATAATGAGAGTAAAAATGGGAGAAAAATGATACGCTAGAAGTTATAAGCTCAAACGCTACTTCAAGTAGCATTTCAAAAACACTATAGGCTCTGTTTGGTAAACCAGATCCGCTAGCTTATAGCGGATCCGCTAGTTGCAGGCGTTTGGCAATACCTGATTTTAGCATTTTTTCAGTAGCTTATAGGGTTTTTTGAAACGCTACTTGAAGTAGCGTTTGAGCTTATAGCGTTTCATTTTTTCTCTCAATTTTACCCTCACTACTTTAATTAAATTACTCATTTATTCTCTATTAAATGAATTTCTCTCTCCTTTTTAAGCATTAATTATATATATATATATATATATATATATATTTACGTAATTTTATATTTATAAGCTACTCCAACAGCTAATTTTACCAAACACTTTAAATTCAATCCGCTATAAGCTAGCTTATCCACTAGCTTATCCGCTACTTTTTGCCAAACTGAGCCATAAGCTAGTGGAAAAACGCTATAAGTTTGTCATTCCAAACAATTACAACTAGCTTATCCGCTATAAACTAGTGGATTGGCTTTGCCAAATAGAGCCTAAGCTACTGATCTTCTCTGGAGCTATTTTTCCAAGTTTTTTTTCCATACCCCCATTTTACCCAAAATGCCCTTGATTTTTTTTTTAAAAAAAAAAGTTTTTTAAAAATTTCCGGATTTATACCTAAATTTGGAATATAAAATATTAAGATTTTCGGAAATACGTCAAGTAGAGGTATTTCCGGAAGCCATTTTTCCGGCAATACCTCAATTTGATGTATTTCCGGAAATTTTTAAATTTCTAATTCTTATATTCTGAATTTACGAATAAATCCCGAAACTTTTAAAAAACAATTATTTTAAATCGTTTTTTTTAAAAACAATTTTTAAAAAAATAGAATTATTACGAGAAATAACGATAAATAATAAAACTCGTTAAACTGCGATAACGATAACAAACGAGAGAATGAATACGACTAAAAAATACGGTAATCATAATATAAGAAATTCGATCAGATATGAGTACAAATACACACACAAAAATACGGAAAAAAATACAACTATCTGTCAACCTCTAGATCTCCCAAAGCCCGAAGGAGACTGTCATATGCACCAGCTGGAAGGTCCTCCAGTCCCATGACATAAATGATATGTCCATCGGCAGAATCCAGCCTCTCCTTCATGGTCTGTGGACCAACATCCTCAGCTGCTGGCTCCTCATCTGGTACAACATGCTCCAGAGGTGGAGGCAGAGGCTGAGTCAGACGGGGAATTCTCTGGTCGAATCTCCAATATCTTGCCCTCATTAGATGCCACATTTATCTTACCTCGGTCCTGTAAAAAAATAAAAGTAATTAATAAAAGTAAATTATTAAAACAAGTAAATTAATAAAAGTAAAAAAAACGTAATTAATAAAAGTAATTAATAAAAAAATAAAAGTAAATTATTAAAAAAAATAAAAAAATTATTATTACCTCCCCATTTTGTCATAAACAAATTAATTATAGATACGATATTTCCTCATTTTGACACCCCCAGTGATAGTCTTTGGGGCTTATCCGGTGCTCTATTTTATGTAGTCGGAAAATGTTGCTGCTCATGCTATACCGGATCAACCCCGCGTGTGTTCTCTCGGTCTCGGACACGCCTTTGACGCTCAAAAGCGTGACCAGCCTATCTCGTCCTCAACCTAATCCTCGTCCTAGTGCCAGAAGGACTCTGATCATCTCGTAGTGTTGGTCCAGACGACTCGACTCGCTCAAAGTTTCCTGATATGGTTGCCACCGAAAAAAAAAATTAAAATGAAATTTTTAAAAAAAAGTCAAAAAATTCCGGATATACACATAAATTCGGAAAAAATCATTAAAATTTTTGGATACACACGTAAATTCGGGAAAAAATTGTAAATTTTCCAGATATACGTCAAAAAGGTTTATATCCGGAAGTCAAAATGCGTTCCGGATATACACCCAATTAACGTATATCCGAAAATTCTAAAAAACTCAACATTTTGGAAATGTTGAGTTAGTGTGTGTTTGGCTCTGCGGTGATGAGAATTGAGTTTGTAGAATTGAGGGAATTTATGCTACTCTCTCAGATTCATGCTACCTTTTCCTTCTTTCATATTTTTTTTTTCTTTTCTACACATAATAGATAAATCACCTGTTAGTAATGGAGTTATGGTGGAATGAGTCTCAGATTGGTGAATGTTGGTGATGAGGGAATTTATGAAGGGCAAATTAGAGAAATCACGTGTTAGTTATGGGAGACGCGAATCATTCTAAACGCAGAAGCTATGATTTGTTGCTTCTGTGCTGCCGTGAGTTTGGGCCCAGATTTGCGTTGTTGGTGCCGTGTGTAAGAAGTGCTTCCATACTTGTAAACGTGAGTTTAGGGTGCGTTTCAAAGACCTAACTAAACATTTTGCGCTTATAAAAAAAAAAACTCACATTTTGGAAATTTCAGGAATTAAAATCAGTTGTTTTCTGTGTGCAAAGAGACCGGAGAGGAGAAGAATGGGGAAGGAGAGAGAGCTGTGTGAACAAATTGCTGAGTGGGAATGGGAATGAATGAGAGTATGCTGTTACTTGTTTCCCTTCTCTCCCTCATCAATCATCATGTTCAATACCCATCGCCACATAAAATCCCTTCTCCCCCTCAACCCCGTTACTTCCCCACTAACACCACCATCCCTAAAACCTTTCCCATTTTCATTCCCTTTCTCCACCAACACTTGCCATTATTCACCCTCATTTCCCATTTCCTACCTTATCTACAAGTTAGGTTTCTCCCCACAATCTGCTTCCAAACTTTCTTCCACATACCGTCTTGCTTTCAAGACTGCCCAAAACCCTGATTCAGTTCTCACCTTCTTTAGAAACCACGGTTTCTCAAACACCCAACTACACCATATCATTCAAAAGGCACCATGGCTTCTTTCCTGCGACCCCTACAAAAGGGTTTTGCCAAAGTTTCAATTTTTTCAATCCAAAGGTGCTTCTACCTCTCACATTGTTAACCTTGTCAGTAACAAACCCACAGTTCTATGTCCAAGCCTGGAGAAACAAATAGTCCCAGCCTATCAATTCTATTATAGATTCATGCAATCTGACAAGACTACTCTTTGTTTGTTAAATCGCAATCCAAATTTGTTTGCCAAACATCACAGGGCTGATTGAAAATGGAGTAACAGACTCCAACATTGCAATAATGCTTCCGCAGCGGAGTAGGATATTCCGAGGACAAGAGGAACATCAAGAAATGCTGAAGGTGGTGGAGGAATTAAAGGGTTTAGATTTTTCTCCTTCAAAATATACATTTGCCATGCTTCTTTAACAGCTATAGCAAATGGTTTATTATCAATAATTGTTTGTTGGATCCCCCTGAAGATAAGTTTGAATAATTTTTGACTATAAATAATAACTCAGTAGATTTCCAACTGGTACAAATTGTCATATACACTATTTTTTGAACAGGAAAACCAGCAATATATACAAATCCCTTATCATATACTTAACTCTTCTTTCACATGATAAGGTCACAAGTTGGTGAAAAAAGAATTTCATAATGCCAAACAGGAGTTGTCTACCTTAGAGCAGTATTAAATCCCCATATTTCTGAATGGATGACCATTCTTGATTCTAAACCTGTATATTGATTCTTTGAACCATCATTGTTGCATTGGAGGCAATGAATGTGTGAATTTTGAATGTCTGTGTGTCAAGTCAACTACTTTTTAGTGGCCTTTTTTTCCTACATGGTCATGGACAAGTATCATTTCTGAATGGCTTAAATATGTTTTAGGCCCTGCAAATATGGGGTGTTTTGGTTTAAGCCCCTGCAAATTTTTTGTTTTATTTATAAGCCCTTGCAAAATGACACGTTTTGTTTTAAGCCATTCTGTTAGCAAACTGTTAGTGAGACGTTAAAAATCTCTTCCACGTGTGTTTTTTATTTTATTTTAAGCCCCTGCAAAAATATATTTTATTTATTAGACCCTTGGAAAATTTTTTTTTTTTGGTTTAAGCCCCTGCAAATATACACGTAGAAGAGATTTTTAACGTCTCACTAACAGTTTGCTAACAGAAGGGCTTAAAACAAAACGTGTCATTTTGCAAGGGCTTATAAATAAAAAAAAATTTGCAGGGGCTTAAACCAAAACACCCCATATTTACAAGGGCCTAAAACATATTTAAGCCTTTCTGAATTTTCTTTGCAAAAACCAAATGGTGAAGAAAGATGGTGATGCCAAATTTTGGGTCAATCTAGAATTCTGGAAGGCCCTATTTGGTTCTAGGCATACCTCTCTTTATAGCAACCTTTGCGTTGTCTTTTAACTTATATCTTCTCTTTTCTTAAACCTCTTGAAGATAAACAGTTGAAAACGGAATGGACAAAAGGAATCATGGTAGCCAGCTAGATCTTGATGATAAAGAAGTGATGCAAAATCAAAGCACAATCTTAATCCTCCCACTTCTTCTACAAATAATGAGCTAGATGTTGATGGTAAAATTTGGGATAAAAATTGGTCTGTCAAGACTTCTCTGATTCAGATCCATTCATTCTGTCATGAATAAACACCATGAATAAAGAAACGGAAGGGGTGTCCAGTGAGTTCGGTGCTCAAACTACCGAACCAGTTCGGTGCTAAACTACCGAATTGGTTCGACCGTGCTCTGAACTAGTTAAAATACAGCGCAGAGGGATTTTTCAAGTGAGGGTATTTTGGGAATATTTAAGGGTTAGGGGTGTCCAGTGAGTAGCTAGGAGGTTGAACGAAGTATTGGCCTCCAAATAAAGGTGTCCATTAACATTTTCGATCCATTGTCCTTTGTTTTGCTCTCTTCAGCCTACATTTGGTAGCAACTAGAAAAGTAATAACTACTAAAATTCAATGTTCATATATATAGGGGAGAGAACATTTTTATTTAGTGAAAAACAAAAGTGATCATTTTGGTTTGTAGGATAGTTGTTCTTAGGACAACTTTTTTGTCTCGTGATTTTTGAGGGACAAGAACTTAGGTTTTTTGCGCTAGCCTTTGCTCCTATTTTTGCCGTTCCATAATCAATTTTGAACCAACACATAGAATAAATACTCTCATATTGTCGAGCTTGTACTTTTTTTTTTGAAAAACCACACGCTCCCAAAATATATGAAGAAGAGTCTCATTATCGAGTGTCATAAGGGCATTGGTTAAGGAATCAGCAAAATGAAAGTTTGTCTTACGAATACAAGTTACACACACTTTACAATGTATTAAATACACCATCTTCCAATACAAACTTACCTCATTTGATTCCTTAACAAATTACTTATGGAGGCCTGTTAGCATTCTCCTCTAAGAAAGTAATTTAAATCGATTAGGTTAAAGTTTAAGGAAGCATCTAACATGAATCATCTACATACGTGCGAAATGGTATATCACTTCGTAAAACCATTTTCATCGTCTAGTTTGTAGTCCCGCCTAATTTAATCCTAAATCTACTGATAACTCTTATTTAATCCTAAATGTATTGATAAAATATTATTTTATTTAATGTGTCTTTCTCTCATAGAGGATCCATTCCTCTTTTTATACACCTAAATTACTCCAAAACTTAGTGAATAAATGGAGAAAGAAAATGTAATTGATCTTTGCCCATGTTGGATTGGATGGTTTGTCCAAAAAAATAAAAGAGAAATCAAATGTTTACGTATCTTCATTTCTTTGCCACCAACTACTTGTACTCGCCGCCGTCTCTGATCCTAGCACACTACCACTGTGTTGAAGATACGTAAATTGAAGGTTAGGTTCTTTCTTTATCGTCGTTTCATTCATTATTTTTCCCTCGAATTTAGGTATTTGCTTTCACCATCATGTTCAATACCCATCGCTATGGGGCCCTTCTCTACCTTAAAGCCGTAACTTCTCCACCAACATCACCATCCTCAAAACCTTTCCCTCTTTTCCATCGTTACCATTTTCACTCTTTCTGCACCACCACTTCCGATTCACCCTCATTTCCAGTGACCTACCTCATCAACAATTTTGGGCTCTCCCCACAATTTGCTTCCAAACTATGCTCCACTTACAATCTTCGATTCAAGACAGCCAAAAACCCTGACTCTGTTCTTAGTTTCTTTAGAAACTACGGTTTCTCAGACACCCAGTTACGCCTTATGATTGGAAAGGCACCATGGCTACTTTCCTGCGACCCCTACAAAAGGGTTTTGCCAAAGTTTGATTTTTTTCAATCCAAAGGTGCTTCTACTTCTCACATTGTTAACCTTGTCAGTATGAAACCCATTGTATTGGTTCCAAGCTTGGAGAAACAAATAGTCCCAGCCTATGAATTTTTGTATAGATTCTTGAAATCTGACAAGGCTACCCTTGATTTGTTTAATCACCATCCATTTTTGTTTGCTAAACATCATGTCCAATCTAACATCAGAGTGCTGATTGAGAATGGAGTAACAGACTCCGTCATCGCAATGATGCTTCGGAGGCGGTGTATATTCCGAAGAGAGCATGAAGAGCATGACATTCCGAAGATGGTGGAGGAATTAAAGAGTTTAGGGTTTGATCCTTCAAAATCAACTTTCGCCACTGCGTTGGTTGCCAAACTAAGTGTACCTAAAACACTTTGGAATATGAAAGTCAATGCCTTTAAGAAATGGGGGTGGTGTGATGAAGATATTCTGAAAGCATTTAGAAAGCATCCTCAGTGTATGTTATCATCCATTGATAAAATAAATTCAGTGATGAGCTTTTGGGTTAACCAATTGGGTTGGGATGCTTTGGCCATTGTTAAAGGACCAATAGTTTTTGGGTTCAATTTGGAAAGAAGGATCATACCAAGGGCCTCAGTTGTTCAATACCTTTTGGAAAAAGGTTTGCGAGAAAAGAATGCAAGCTTAACTTGTCCATTTATAATAACAAATGAATTGTTCCTTGATAAGTTTGTAAGTCGTTTCAAGGAGGAGTCTTCTTATCTATTAAATATGTATGAGGAAAAACTGAATCGTTCATACACCCAGGACAAAACTGGCTTGTCATGAACTAATTTGTCGGTATTTTATCTTGAACTTTGTACTTTATTCAATTTGAATACTGTGATAGATTGAGTTTTTCTTTCATTTATGAGCATGGACTACTTTTTTGTGATAGTGTCATTCCTCCATCCATGTTTGTTATGTTTAGTGCAGTAGTAATCTATCATGTAAAGTCAGATATACTAGAATAGGTCTAGAATAGATTGTTGGATTCGAAGTAGTTTTAAGTTGCAGTTGAAATTGTGATGGCTTTGGATATATCAAAGGTGTAAATAATGGTAGACAAATATAGTTGTAGTTATGGTTGGAATGCTGCTGTGAAGAGCTCTCAAACCTCAATATTGAGGCTGCAGGTGTAATTGAGGACTGCAATTATTTAAAACACTTTGTGGCACAATGCCTCAAAATGATTTGATATGCTAGCCCAGCACTCCCTTTGTTACCTGAAAACTTATACAAGTGCAGCTTGGATTGCTTGAATGTGAACCATTAGATGTTGTTCGCTGTACACTTTTATAACAGCATTGCCAACTAGTGTCATTTCTTTCACTTGTCTAAATGTTAATAGCTCCCTATATTATTGGGCTTATTGTTCCTGAATGTATGTATATTTAGAAGGAAAATTAAAAGGAACTGCCACCACATTTCCTTCCATGATTTTGTCCTTAGCATGATATGTATGTTTTTGTCTATAATTTGACACTATTACACTTCTGTCCCTATTTTCAACTATTTAAGTTATTTAATATACACAATTCTAGGTGCATTGCTTATGGTCATATTCAGAGTTACTCCAGATCAACCTTAGGATGCAATTAATCTCCCAGTTCTTGCTCTTCTCTTTGGTACAATGGTTGTGAGTATTTATGTTGAAAGAACTGGCATGGTTAAGTACATAGGGATACTGCTCTCTTGGAAAAGTAGAGGAGACAAGGACTTACTTTGTAAAATGTGTCTGATTCCTGCTATTTCAATACACTTAATTATCAATGGAAACCAGTAAATTCTATATCCATATTGAAACAGTTAATATATTAACCACATTTTGATTCAAATTGTAAATAGAATGCCTTGAATTGCTAAACATTTTGTAATGCTTCAATTTGTTCTAAGGATGCAATTGCAAGCAGCAAATCTTTATAAAAGGCTCAGTGATTTTCATAAACCCAGTTTGTCTCATTTCAATGCTTCATCAAGTTAGTTATTTTACTTGCATATTTCTAAAATAATAGTTCCCCACATACTTAATATTGTTAGCAATGTAATGAAGCAAAATCTGAGCCTGATAAGATGAAAAAGCATTGACCAAATTGTGTTTTACTCTTCGGTGTTCCTTATTGAGATTTTAACGTGTTACACGTTCAGTCATATTTCTTAACACATTTAGACCAAGGTGTTGGCATGACTTCTCATAACAATGAAGTTGTATTTTGCATTGCCACTTATAAATTGGTAATACCCCTTTGTATTTTAGTGCAGACTTAGACATTCTTTTTTTGTTTGGCCTCTTTCATGAAATTAATTGCAGAAATTCATTATTGATACATTCTCTTTGAATTTTCAGACTTTCGAATTATTTAGCCTACAGTATTAAAATAATTGTTAGGTACTATCTTTCTGAATTCGGAATAAACAAAAGGAGAGAAGTAATTTGTTGAACAACTGCAAAAATGAACATTTAAAGTCTCTTTGAATGCAGCTTCTGAAGTGGGAGCTGACAAATCATGTAAAGTTTGGTTGATTGGTGAGTTTTTCTAGACTTCCATTCTGGTGGATTAAGAATGCTAGGCAGGGTGGTATATTGATCATCATTGATGGATTATTTGTGTTTCTAATGTTGCTCTAAGTTATTACTTAGAGCAGCTTATTTTGATATCATTTTTAATATTAAGTTGTTCTGCTGTGTTTGTTAGATCGCCTAAAAAATGAGAACTAAAAGTAGCTGAGTGCAGTAAAGTTCTTTCAAATATTTATGTTTTTCTTCTTGTGACAATGAGTTGCTTATTTCTTTTTTTTTTTTTGACAAGAGAGTTGCTTATTTCTATAATTCATATTAATTTTCTGTTATTAGTAGTCCACATGTTCTTACGTAAAACAATGGGTTTGGTTACGTTAGTCTTGTCACCACAAACCCCCTCCAGTTACTCCTGTCACCACAAATCTCTCCATTGGATCATTGTTACATTCAATCTCAACCCTTCAATTATTTTATTTTAAAATTTAAAAAAAATGCAAGAAGAGAGAGATAGAGAGGGGTGACAGGAGAGGAACCTACCGTTAGTCTTGACTAGCTGTTTCTATTGCTAGCTCATATTAGGTTCTGAACTATCATGTAAATTCGGATTTCTTAAATTTGTTAATTTTCCCCTGCATGCAGGTTTTATATATCCCCTAACTAATGATTATTATCGGTTATTTTGATAAGAATGATTATTATTATGTAAATTTGTTTGTTGATAGAATTGAAGATTTTATTAGATTACCTTTTGCAAATATTTGAGTTCATATCATTTTCTTTCAAGGCCTCTACAGAATGAATCTTTTGCATCAACATGGTACACATTATTTGCAGGCTTTATAACTCTTTCTAATGAAGAGAGTTTTTATTTATCAGTGGATGTGAATCATGTGAAGGCTAAAAAAATTGTCTTCGGTTGAATAACTTCCTTCTCCTTGTTGTTCGCTGAAGCTTTTCTCCCCATACTATAGCCTTATTCTCACCATGCTTTTGAATCATGACTCTTTCAAATCTAAGAAGATTAACAAAAAGTTTCTCTCCTCCAACAAAAACATTAGCAAGCACTATAGCAAAGCGTTCCCAATCCTCCGCTTCATTGAATAGTTTAATATAAGTCGATGTCTATTTTGGTAATTTCACATTCAAAAGTAATTTTGGTCAAACTTATTTAAACAACGAGAATTTTAAAATCACCTTTTTCGTAATAAATGTATCTAAACAAAAATCACACTACATTCGACTCACTTTTAACTAAAATATATTTTGTCAAACTCAATTCTCATCACAATATAACCAAACACACACAAAATCATATACCTCACTCAAATGATTTCATTTCTTTTATCTAGAGTTCTTTGATGTCTACTGGGAAGAGGCCCTACTTTATCTATAATTTAGTTGGGAGATAAGTAAAGTTTGAACTATTCCATTGTGGATTAGGTATTTGTCGAACTCGTTCCTTTAGATGGAGTGTATTAAACATTAGCATCCAACCTTGGAGTTACTTAGGTAATATCAAATTTGATATTATATTTGGCCTGCCCTACCAACATCCTATTGGCTACTATTATACCAAATTTTAAGAATAACATTTTAAAGATCAAACTAACCTTAACTCCTTGTTAGAAATTCTCACCTCTTTTTTCTATCTTCTGTCTCACTTTTTCTCTAAGGGATAACCAAATTAAATCTTCACCAAAGTTGAAGAAAAATATCAAAGTACACTCCATTAGACTGGTAAGTAATTATTTTCAGTGTTAAGTCGTTCCCTAATTTTTTCAGCTTTTTGGTATTGTTCGTGAACTGAACTCTTGTTTATATAAAATCAAAATTGCACATACCTTTAAAAGTCGTTTTTGAAAGCTTCTAGGGAACCGTATTCACGAGCGCACAAGCGAAATGAGTTCACTTATCCTCTCATAAACTTAGCTCCCATGAGCATCAATAAATGCTTTTTGGCTTTGTGAACTCAGTTCACGGATGTTCAACTGAACTTAGTTCACTTATGATCTCAAGGGTTGAGTTCACCGTTGACTAATGAGTCTCATTTTCCTCCGTTAACTCAGTTCACTCTTAGACTAGTGAGCTCAACTCACGAGGGACATTTTAAAAATCAAACAATCGTAAATTGAGTTCATAAGGGTCAGAGTGAACCGAGCTCACCGTGATACTAGTGAACTCGGTTCACGATTGTTTTCTTTTTAAATATTTCCTCGTGAATTGAGTTCGCTAGTGTCACTGTGAACTGAGTTCACTTTTACCCTCGTGAATGCAAATTGAATGATTATTGAGCCTAAAATGCTCGAAATTCAACAATGAATCAGAATGTGGCAAGTATTTTGTTCAGAAAAGCTCTTAACATATATATATTGTCAAGGCTAAATTGCAGTTTTGGCCCTTTATGTTAGGGATTTGTGTCACTTTGGCCCTTTATGTTTTTTTTTTCTCGTTTTAGACCCTCATGTTTTTTGTGTGTGTCAAATTAGCCCCTATCGTTAGTTTTTCCTAACGGACGCCACGCTGGCAGTTAACTGCTGACGTGTGCTCATTAATTGACGTGGCAAAAAAAATATTATTTAAATGTAACATAAAATCCACATCAGCAATTAAGTTTTTACAATGTTTTTACAATTATTAAATTGAAATAAACATAAAACTGAAAACATTAAAACACAAATAGCAATATTCATCTTCAATTGAAATCAGATCTGAGTTTACATGAAGAGAAGGGAAGAACAGAATCCTAAATCTCCAAAACCCCCATTGTCATCTTCTCCACTAACTCGCCATTTGAGTAAGTAAAACCCGAAATCGAAAACAATAATCTGCATCTTCTTCCCCACTCAATCAATGGCATTGTCCAATTCGAACAACTATCCATCATTTGGTCCTTCCAATTCGCGAAGTACAAGTGAAACTCCACCTAAGTGTTTCTGCAAGTTACTCTGTGTTGTGCGCACTGTGAAAAAAGAAAGTCCAAACAAGGGAAGGAAGTTTTGGGACTGTAGAGATTTCGTGGTAAGATTGATGGTAGTTGGTTCAAGTATTTCGCCATTAATGAAGTTCTGAGCAGATCTGTGTTTCAGATCTGGGTTTTCTCTTGAAGAACTATTTGTTTCGTTTTGGCCCTCAACGTTTATGCTTAGTTTCTTTTTGGCCCTCAATATTTTATGCTTAGTTTCAATTTTGTATTTGATGTATGTATGTTTGTTTGGTTGGACAGAGTAAAGAGGATCCTGGTTGCGCATTTATGAAGTGGACTTCAGATCCATGGCCTCCTCAGACACAGAGTAAAGAGGATCCTGCAGAGACACAAGTTGGAGAGACACGTGCAGAGACACATTGTGCAGAGACTGAATGTGCACATTGTGTTCAAAAAAGTTTGGAGATAGCTGAACTTAGAGACACTATTAAGGAGATGAAGATGGAGAGTCCACAAAAAATTTGTTGAAAATTGTATTGTACTCTATTTTCCTTTTGGTTGTAGCTTGTATAATGCAAGTTTTGAAATCTGGAAATTCTGTTTAATGATATAACTTAGGTCTATGAGTTTTCAATATGGTTAATTCTGTGTAACACTATGTTATATTAATGATCTTCTATTCAGTGTCACTATGTTATACCAATCTGTACATGTAAAAATAGAAATTAATAACGAACCAAATTGAAACATTTTAAAATCATGAGGGGCCAAAATGAAACATTTTAAAATCATGAGGGGCCAAAATGAAACATTTTAAAACATACCAAACCTGCTTAATATTAACCTAAGATGACCAAATATGTTCTGTCATGAGGTCTATTGGCTATTAATACATACCATCCAAGCAATTAAACAACAAAAAGGGGAGTTAAAACCCCATTAAGCATCCACATCCAAAAAAGAAGCTTGTGACATAACATAAAGTTGCAAAAATAAGCTAAATTAACATAAAGTAGCACGGATTCACTGTCTCTTCCACGTTGGAAGTTTAGCCCTTGTAGAGATAGGCCTTTTGGGGTACACCAAGTGTTTTCTTCGGCCTTGCAGTTGGTGGTTTAGATGGTGGTTGACTTGGGGCACCTGGTTGTGCAGTTGGTGCTGCAGATGGTGGTTGACTTGGTGCACCTGGTTGTGTAGTTGGTGCAGTTGCTGCTTGAGTTGGTGCAGTTTGTGATTGGGAAGTTGCTGCTGCAGTTTGTGATTGGGCAATTTGTGTTGATGCACTTTCAGCATTTTGGCAAGACTTTCTATTGTGCCCAGATTGCTTGCATTTAGTTCACTTTTGAACCCATCCCCTTTTACTTATATTTTCAGGAGGTGTCTTCTTCTCATCTGCATCTTTGTTTCTGGCCTTTTCGGGTCTACCTGTAACACAAACAAAAGACAAACATGACATAACACAAACATCACATAACACAAACAGCACCTAACACAAACAGAAATATTGTGTAGTGAAGCATACCTGGTAATTTTCTGTAAGGAGGAGGGAGGATGTCTGGGTATGGAGTCTGTTGCCATACATTTTCACCATTTGTTGGATAGATTACTGACTGGTAGCATGCCTCATAAGTGGCTTTCCTGCAGTAGTTAGGAACCAATTCCTCAGGATCAAGTTGTTTGAGGCACCCCTGTCAGCATCCATTTTCTACAAGAACACTCCCTCTGAGTAAGATTGACTACGAACTTGTCCCTAATATTGTGTACGTGCCTCACATCATAATTGTTGTCAGTAGCAAACCTGCACCATCAGAATTATAATAACATCAGAATTACAAACCAACTGAATTATAAACCATCTTGTAATAAACCAGAATTATACCTGCACAACCAGAATCTTGACTGCTCTTTCTCCTTTTCTAACCTCATCCTTATTCTTGGTAAGACATCATCAGTGTAGTTCTGAATTTTAGTTCTATTTGTGGCCCATCTTTCCATAAGGTAATTCCTTATTTCTTCAATCATAGTGACAATTGGTTTTGCTCTTGCACCAACTATGACACTGTTGAATGTCTCACTCATGTTGTTCACAAACACATCACACTTTGAGTTAAATGGAAATCTAGATTTACTCCAAAATCTAGGAGGTATCCTAATTAAATCCTTGTATGCTGATAACAATCAAATATGATTGTTATTACCTCTTATTTCAAGCTTAAATCATTGTTAATTCTCAAGCAATTTAGTGATTAATGTTGTAAATAGGTTAGTTTAGAATAATTAAAGGTGCAAGCTGAATTATGTTATTAATGGGCACTTTGGTGCCCAATTGTGGTTTAATATGTGTGTTTAATTGCTGCAGCACCTGTTGTGGCAGCATTGCCATTTTACGCAACATGAGAGAGAATGTAGCAAGAAACACGAAAATCAAGGCAAGGACAGCTGTCAGCGTGTGTCATGCGTGGGTGTGCGTGCCAATCATTGGTGATGCGTGAATGACCTAGGGTTTTGGGCAAAAAGGACATTGTGCCTTGAAAAGGACAAAATGTGCCTCCACCATTTAGGGTTTCTCTCATCCCAAGGCCTTCTCTATATAAAGGCACTCACCCCCAGAATTAGGTTAAGCCGAATTTCAGAGGTATAGGAATAGCCTTTTGATTTCGTGCCTCCATTGTTATTTAGAATCAATTGCTGGGATATTGATTGCTGCAGCAACGTTAGATCTACTTCAACTTCGAAGGAGCTACATTTTGAGAGCTGGAATTGCTTGGTGGATCACCATTGAAGCTGTCTCAGTATCAAGACTTGTAGTTGAACTTCTCTTCTCGGGTTTTAGTATGAAATTCTTACTTCCCTTGATGTTTAGTTTAGTTGTAATGTTGTGTAAGCTCAATATGAGCTAAACCTCTATAGTTGGGATGCTTTTATGAATTTAATGAAGTCACTTTGATTTTAATGCTTGTGTTATTGTGTTGAGCACTTTATCTTGTGTGTTTTAATTTATCCATCTTAGATTAGGATTGGCCGTCTAATCTAGGTAAAAATACACTCTCAGGAATGGTTTGTATTTAGATCTTCACAAGATAACATGGTATGTTGCACTATTAGGAATACATGTGCTCCTTGCTTGAGTTCTAGGAATAGAAGAGGCATAAGCCATGAGATACAACACTTAGGTGTAACGCTGCTTGTTCTTCAGTAGCCTAGGGTAATAATCATTCTCTGTTAGTTAGGAATACGTCAGAGTGACTAAAGCCTAGTGTATTGCATTAAGGAATTATGCGCAATGCGGCAGCATCTAGTGCTGCAGCACTTAACACAGCATTCTGATCATTGTAATGGATTTATTGACATAGTGCATCTCAACTTGTCCCAAATCTGATTTCCACTACCCTGATACTTTTTACTTTTATTGTTTGTTACTTGTTACCCAACCAATTGTGTGTCATTTACTTTTGTTACTAAAATCACTACTTGTTACTTTGATTAAACTCTTGTTTGGCAAATTAATCCTTGTGGGAACGATCTCTACTTTCATTATATTACTTGTTACGATTGTGCACACTTGCACAAAAGAACGTTCACGTTTTCAAGCAACAAGTTTTTGGCGCCGTTGCCGGGGATTAAATTGATTAAACACTGTTTAATTAATTGGCAATTTAGTGATTTCTTTTGTTGCTAATTTTGGTGCTCTGTTTTTTGTTGTTTCAGTAAGTTAATTGCTGCAGCAACTGTTGCTGCAGCATATGTACAGACGCAGATCACCAGAATATCAACTTCATCCTTAGATAGAAAGACTGTTTAGAGCTTTGAGAAGGGGACACGACCATTCTGGTCTGATTTCTTTGGGAAGAGCTGTCAATATGGCTACACCACCACCTTCTAATCATGGAAACACACCACCTCCTAGCAACCATGGTTCTGACAGACATACTTTAGCTGCCACTGAGCAACCTGAACATGTGAGACAAGTTCTGAATGAAACAGTTATAGGCATGGCTAATGACAGGGACAGACCTATGAGGGATTATGCAATTTTTGACCCTCACACTATGCAAACTAGCATAGTGAGGCCTGAACTTGCCACAACTCATTTTGAATTTAAGCCTATGATGTTTCAAATGCTTCAAACAATAGGGCAATTTGGTGGAGGATCAACTGAGGACCCACATTTGCATTTAAAACAATTTGTAGAAGTTTGTAGTAATTTCATTCTCCCTGGTGTAAGTGATGATGCTTTTAAACTTAAAACTTTTTCCTTATTCCTTGAAGGATAGAGCTAAGGTTTGGTTAAATTCCTTGGAACCTAACTCTATCACTACTTGGAATGAGATGGCTGAAAAATTTATGACAAAATATTTTCCACCTATCAAGAATGCCAGGATGAGAACTGAAATTACATCTTTTAGACAAACTGAATTTGAAACATTGTTTGAAGCATGGGAAAGATTCAAAGAATTGTTAAGAAAATGTCCACATAATGGGTTGCCTGTGGTTGTTCAAATGGAAACTTTTTACAATGGGTTGGAACCTCAAACTAGACTGATGCTTGATGCTTCTTCTGGTGGAGTCTTGCTGAATGGCTCTTACCAAGATGCTTATGATCTTATTGAAACTATTGCTGCAAACAGTTATCAATGGCCAACAGCCAGGGTTAGTGCTCAAAAGAAAGTTTCTGGTATGCATGAAGTGAGTGAGGTTACTGCTTTATCTGCTCAGGTTGCATCCTTGTCCAACATGATCAAAAATATGAGTGCAACACCTACTGCAGCAATGATGAGTCCCCATCACATGATAGTTTTCAATGATAAGGAGGGAGTTTAATTGGAGATTTTGATGAATAAAAATAAGAAGTTTGATGAAAATTTAAGAAGTTGTGAACTTAGGAAGTTGGCTTGTTATGCAGTAGTTATGTTGGTTTTCTTCGTGTTTTTGTGTGCAGGAACTAGATCGAATTGAAGATCGAGTGGTGCAAGCAAGAAGAACAAGTGGTACAAGCCAAGGACTTGTCGTTCTGAGTGGCGCGCAGGAGGCGCGCAGGTGGCGCTTCACGCGCAAGAAAACAGAATTGGCGTGCTGTGGGGCGCGCAGGAGGCGCGCAAGTGGCGCGCAAGCGCCAGTCACGCGCAAGAAGGCAGAAGCAGAGGCGCTCAGCTGGCGCTTAAGCGGCCACCTGCTGCAGCAATTGAATCTGTACCAGAAACTAAAGTGGCAGCAATTGAACAAGTACCAGTGGGTTCTGCTAGTTGTGTGTACTGTGGAGGAGGCCATTTGTATGAAGAATGCCCTGCAAACCCTATTTCAGTCAACTATGTTGGGTATGACAAGAACAATAATCCTTATTCTCGTACCTACAATCCTGGGTGGAAGAACCATCCTAATTTTAAATGGAGCAACAATGCAACACCTGCTACAGCTCCTGCAACACCACCAGGAACACCTGCTCCATCCAAGGCAAAAGAAGAGAGCTCGATGGAACTTATGTTGAAGGCTTTCATGAATGAAACTAAAACTCAGTATCAAACCCAAGGAGCTGCAATCAAGAACTTGGAGAATCAACTTGGTCAAATAGCCACTGCCCTGACCCAAAGACCTAGTGGAACATTGCCTTCCACTACTGAACCAACATCTTCTAAGGGAAAGGAACAAGTCAAGGCTATATCTTTAAGGAGTGGGAAGGACTTGAAAGGACCATCAACTGATTCTAGTGATGGAAATGCAATAAAAGAAAAAGATAAAAAAGAGAAACAAAAAGCACCAGATGCTGTCACAGTTGATGCTGCAGCAATTCCATCAAAGATTGCTGATCAAGTTTTGCCTGATCCACCTTATCCTCAAAGGTTGAAAAAGGCTCAACAAGATAAGCAATTTGGCAAATTTCTGGAGGTGCTAAAACAAATTCACATCAATGTTCCTTTGGTAGAAGCACTTCAACAAATGCCCAATTATGCAAAGTTTATGAAAGATGTGCTTTCCAAAAGGAAGAGACTTGGGGAGTTTGAAACAGTAGCTATGTCAGAAGAGTGTAGTATGATTATGCAGAACAAGCTGCCAAGCAAGTTGAAGGATCCAGGCAGTTTCACTATTCCATTCTCAATTGGTGAAAGCTATACTGGCAGAGCTCTTTGTGACTTAGGTGCAAGCATCAATTTGATGCCTAAGTCTATTTTTGATCAGCTTGGTATAGGTGTTGCCAGACCTACAACTGTTACCTTACAGCTTGCTGATAGATCTGTTGCTCATCCAGAAGGAATTATTGAGGATGTTCTGATAAAGGTTGATAAATTTGTATTTCCTGCTGACTTTGTAATTTTAGATTTTGTTGCAGATAAGGAGGTACCTATTATTCTTGGAAGACCTTTCTTGGCTACTGGAAAGACTCTAATTGATGTGCAAAAAGGAGAATTGACTATGAGAGTCAATGATCAAGAGATTAAGTTTAATGTGTTGAATGCTCTCAAGTTCCCTGACCAAGGAACTGAGGAGTGCTCTTTTGTGATGTCTCTTGATTCTGTGGTTCAACAGCACTTCTACAAGCAAAGTGATCATCTGGTGAAAGCTCTTTCTGAAATTGATAAGAGTGAACTTGTGGAAGAAGGTATTGTGCACAAGGAGGCTGAGGTGAAAGAATTGTGGAGTAGGCATTATGAATCTCTTGATCTAAGGGATTCTAATCTCAAACAGAATGTGCCATCTATTGAAAAACCTCCCGTGCTTGAATTGAAAGAGTTGCCCAAGCACCTGAAGTATGCCTATTTAGGGGAAAATGATTCCTTACCTGTAATCATTGCTTCTGACTTATCCCAAGGTCAAGAGCATGATCTCATTACTACCCTAAAGAGGCATAAGAAGGCAATTGGGTGGCAAATGGCTGACATAAAGGGGATTAGTCCTACCATCTGCATGCATAGGATCATTCTTGATGAAAATGCTAAGAATAGCATTGAAAGGCAGAGGAGACTAAATCCTATCATGAAAGAAGTGGTGAAAAAGGAGATCATCAAATGGTTAGATGCTGGCATTGTGTATCCTATCACTGATAGTGCATGGGTGAGTCCTGTGCAATGTGTTCCAAAGAAAGGAGGGGTCACAGTAGTAGCCAATGAGAAGAATGAACTTATTCCCACAAGAACAGTTACTGGTTGGAGGATTTGTATGGATTATAGGAAACTCAACAAGGCTACAAGAAAAGATCATTTCCCTCTACCATTCATAGACCAAATGCTTGATAGACTTGCTGGCAAGGAGTTCTATTGCTTTTTGGATGGTTACTCTGGCTACAATCAAATAGCTATAGTGCCTGAAGATCAACAAAAGACTACTTTCACTTGTCCTTATGGTACTTTTGCTTTCAGGAGAATGCCATTTGGGTTGTGCAATGCCCCAGCAACATTTCAAAGGTGTATGATGTCAATCTTTTCTGAATTCATTGAAAAATCTATGGAGGTGTTTATGGATGATTTCTCTGTCTTTGGAGAAACATTCCAATTGTGCCTTGACAACTTAGAAGAGATTCTGGATAGATGTGAAGAAACCAACTTGGTCTTGAATTGGGAGAAATGCCACTTCATGGTCCAAGAGGGTATTGTGTTGGGACACAAAATCTCAAAGAAGGGAATTGAGGTTGACAAAGCTAAAGTTGAGGTGATTGAGAAGATGCATCCTCCAACAAATGTCAAAGGTGTTAGAAGTTTCTTAGGACATGCTGGATTCTATAGGAGGTTCATCAAGGACTTCTCTAAAATTTCAAAGCCATTATGTCAATTGCTGCAGCATGACACTCCATTTGTGTTTGATGACTCATGTGCTGTAGCATTCCAGAAACTTCAAAATGCTCTAGTTACTGCCCCAGTGATAGTGACTCCTGATTGGAGCAAGCCTTTTAAGCTCATGTGTGATGCTAGTGATTATGCCATAGGTGCTGTCCTTGGCCAAAGGTATGGTAAAGTTTTTCATTCTATTTATTATGCTAGCAAAACACTTGTTGAAGCTCAATTAAATTACACTACCACTGAAAAAGAATTATTAGCTGTGGTTTTTGCATTTGATAAATTTAGATCATACTTAGTTGGCACAAAAGTAATTGTTTTCACTGATCATTCTGCCATCAAGTATTTGATTGCTAAGAAAGATGCAAAACCTAGGCTAATAAGATGGGTTCTCCTCCTCCAAGAATTTGATCTTGAAATTAAAGATAAAAAAGGGGTGGAGAACCAAGTTGCTGATCATTTGTCTAGATTGGAAGGTGATAGTGCAGGTAATCATTTTGGAGAAATCAAGGAAAGCTTCCCTGATGAGCAATTGTTAGCTGTTGCTGCTGCAGCACCTGATGCTGCAGCACCTTGGTATGCAGACATTGTCAACTTCCTAGTGAGCAAAGTAGTGCCATGTGATTTGAATTATCAGCAAAAGAAGAAGTTCTTCCACACAATCAAGCAGTATTTCTAGGATGAACCTTATCTGTATAAGAAGTGCCCTGATCAGTTACTAAGAAGATGTCTGGCTAATGAAGAACAACAAGGAGTGCTGCAGCATATGGAGGACACTTTGGAGGTTTAAGAACAGCAGCAAAGGTGTTTCAATCTGGTTATTTTTGGCCTACAATTTTCAAGGATGCTCATGAGTTTGCTAAGAAATGTGATAGATGCCAGAGGAGTGGAAATATATCACACAAAAATGAAATGCCATTGTCAAACATCTTAGAGGTTGAACTCTTTGATGTTTGGGGTATGGACTTCATGGGACCTTTTCCTCCCTCTTTTGGCAACTCTTACATCCTTGTTGCGGTGGATTATGTATCAAAGTGGGTTGAAGCAGTTGCTTTACCTAACAATGATGCAAAGTCTGTTAGCAAGTTCTTATTGAGAAACATTTTTACAAGGTTTGGAACTCCAAGAGCAATAATCAGTGATGAAGGTTCTCATTTTTGCAACAAATTGATTGAAAATCTCTTGGCCAAGTATGGGATTAAGCACAAGATTGCAACAGCATATCATCCTCAAACAAATGGTCAAGCAGAGTTGTCTAATAGAGAGATCAAGAGAATGTTGGAGAAAATGGTAGGGCCTACCAGAAAAGAATGGTCAAATCATCTTGATGATGCCTTATGGGCTTATAGGACTGCTTACAAAACTCCTTTGGGAATGTCCCCCTACAGACTTGTGTATGGCAAGGCTTGCCATCTGCCTTTGGAGCTTCAATACAAATCGCATTGGGCTATCAAAAAGCTCAAATTTGATCATACAAAGGCAGGGGAAGCTAGGCTATTACAATTAAATGAATTGGAAGAGATGAGGCACTTTGCATATGAGAACTCAGCATTGTACAAGGCCAAGACCAAGGCATGGCATGATAAAAAGATTCAAAAAAGGGAATTAGTGGAAGGTGACCAAGTGTTATTGTTTAACTCAAGACGTAAACTATTCCCTGGAAAACTCAAGTCTAGGTGGTCTGGGCCGTTCAAAGTGGCAAAGGTGTACCCTCATGGAGCTGTGGATTTGTATAATGATTCAAGTGGAAATACCTTCAAGGTTAATGGGCAAAGAGTAAAGAAATACTATGGTGAATCAGTGGTGAGATGCAGTTTCATCACCATGATCCAAGACCCATGATCTAAGAAGGAAGTCTGGCTGAGGACTCTTAAACCAAGCGCTACTGGGAGGCAGCCCAGGGTTTTTAATCTAATAAATTAGTTGTTTTGTTTGATTGGTGTTTGTTGCAGGAATTAAAATTTCAGCAAGTTGAAGTTTGAGGGTGTGACAGCAGTTGGTGCTGCAGCATTGCTTCCAGCAACGTTGCTGCAGCAACAGAGAGCAGTTAAGAAAAAAATAAAATAATGGCAGTTATTCACCCAAGGCCTGTGCGTGACAGTGTGTTGTCCAATCGGTCACATAACTGTCCAATCACTCATTATCCACCATACACATCTCTTCTCATCTAACGGCTATCTCATTAATGAGATATACCATTACCCAAAACCGTCGCATCCACCATTTATATAACCATCCACTCTCTCCAATCCTCCCACAATTCCCTCTTCAACTGTGATCAAGAAGTTGAAACCCTCCAAACAGTAAACCCTCCATTCTCAAACCAACCCAGAAATCCCATTCACCTTCGTGTTTTACCCTCAAATTTTGTGATCAACAATGGTGAGAACCAAGGCTAGTGCTACAAAATCATCTGGAAAGCGCCAATCCACATCTGGGTGAGGAGAATCCAGCCAAATCAGGCGAAAGAACATGAAGAATCAAGAAGTCACTGCTGTAGAGAAGTTCTCTGCCATGAACTTTTGGGCAGAAAGAGGTTTCGTGTTGCAAGATGCACCCGATGCGTTCACAACCATTGTGAAAGCACTTGGGTGGGAGCAGTTGGTGCAGCACCCTTCCTATTTTTATCCCTCTGTTGTCCGTGAGTTTTATGCGGGGATTGCGCCAGAAAAAGATGGAAAGCCCCAATTCTTTTCAGAAGTCAGAGGAGTAATCATCAAGTTCGACTCAATGATGATCAATGAATGTCTAGGTCTGAGTTACCATGGCCTCACATTTGCAAAGAATTTTGAAAAATGGGGCAAGAAGGAGATGGAAGTAGTCAAGAAGAACATCACCATCCCTGGCACTCCATGGGAACCCTGCAGTGCGAATGAGTTTAAGGTCAAAAGGAGCAACCTCAACCATGAGGCTATGGTATGGTTCAACTTTATCAAGCACACTCTGTTGCCCACTTCCCACACAACAAATGTAGAAAAAGAAAGGATGATGCTGCTGGATGCAATTTTGGGAGCAAAGGATGTTGATATTGGAAGATTAATTTCAAGGGAGATCCTGATTTGCTATTCCAAAAATGCTGGGTATCTTTTCTTTCCCTGCTTGATTACTGATTTATGTATTAAAGCTGGTGTTGAAATGAAGGGGGAGAAGAAAGGATTCCCTCTTGCTGCTTTCCATACTGTTCTGAAATCAAAGCCTAAGGTTGCTGCAGCATCTGGTGATCCCACCATGCTGCCACAGTTCATGCTGCAGCAACGCTCTGTCTAGGAGTTTATGAGGAAGCAGCAAGAGTGGTTGAAGGCCTTGTTTGCTGCAAATTTGCAAGTTGATATTGGAGTTGAAGCACCTTCTTTTCCTGAGTGGGTGCTTGATGAAGAGGTAATTGATAAAGATTTATTTGAAGATGCTGGTGTTGAGGAGGATATGCCAGAGGAAGTTGTTGAGAAAAAGAGGAAGAGGAAGGAAATAAAAAGGGGAAAGAAGAAGGTGGGTGAAGAAGAAGAAGAGCTTTTAATTTCTGAGTCTGATGAAACATTAAGTGAAGGGGAAAAGGAAGAAAACAGAGAGATAATGAAGGAGTTGAATAGGAAGGATGACAGTGAAGATGAATCCGAAGATGCCACTGATATTGAAATGGATCCACCACCATCCCCATCTCATACCACCAAAACTGCCAAACTAGCCCCCACATCTACCATTCCACCACCATCAACCCCTCAACCACCACAATCCACAAATCCACCACAAGAAAGCCAACCAGAAAAAGTCCCTGAAACTGCTGATATACCTGTTGCTGCAGCAACTGATGTTGCAGATGCTGATGTTGAAAGCCCAGTGTTCTCACCCTCTAAGAGAATGAGAACCAAGCATGCCCTCAAAAGGAGGAAGATGTCTGTTGTGCCTGAAGATGTTGAGCTGAATATTGAAGAGATAACTGCTGAGGAAGACGTTGCTGTTGCTGCCACTGTGGAATCAGTGCTGACAGGAATTGAAGATGCTGCAGCAGCTGATGCTGCAGCAGCTGAAGCTGAGAAATTGGCTGAATATGAAAAGAGATCAAAGGCTGCTCTGGACTTGGTGATTGCCCAAAAGAAGGCAAGTGTTTCTGCTGCTGGCCCTGCTGTTGCAGATGCAGGTCCAGTGCTGCAGCAACCCAGTGCTGCAGCAACAGAAACCCCAAAGGCACCAGAAGCCCCTGTGATTAAATCACCTAGAGTCAAGAGGCCAGTAAGAAGAGGAACAGCAACAAGGCAGGGCCCAAGAACTAAATGAGGATTCCTTGCACCTTTATCTTTTATATTCTGTCATTTAAATTCTGTCTTGTTAGCCTTTCAAGTTAAATAAATTTGTTGAATGTGTCGTGTTCGTGTTTGAATTCAATAGTTGTGTTTGTTTGTTTTTATTTCTGTTTTGTTTTAAAATAGGCCTCTCCCTTATATTTCATGAGCAGTGGGGACACTGCAAGGTCTTAAGTGGGGGGGGGGGGGGGGGGGGGGGGGGACCTATGGTCATTGTAATGTATCAGTATGCCTAGTTAGTTGAATGAAAGTTTTTAATTTCAGTAGTTAAGTTGAGCAGAACTTAGTGATGAAGTGGTGAGAATTGAGTCATTAGTGCCCCTGTTTATGAGTGAACTATATTGCTCCTGTTTTTACACTGTGCATGAAACTTAGGAGTGACTTAGTAAGTTAGAAATGATGTGAAGCTAGACTAGTGTTGGTAGACCTAGAGACTTGCCAAATTTTTATTAAAAACTTAGGGTAGCATAAGAAACTAAGTTTGGGGGTTCTTTAAGTTATATTAAGGCAAAGCATGAAGGAATGGGTTTAGGTCAAGTGCACATAGTCAATTCGTTGTATTGTGTTGTAAATATGTGTAATTGTTGTCATTGGCCATTGAAAAAAAAAAGTAAGTAATAAGAGAAAAAGAAAAAGAAAAGAGTGCAATAAGCTGCCATTTTGAACTGAGTAGGGAGGCTATTCTGTGGAGACACATTATAGTTTCAGTCAAAAGGATGATAAATGGTAGTTAGGTTGATTGTGAAGTAGGGAGGCCAATTTGTGGTGACACACTTTGGTTTCAGTCGAAATCAGCAGTTAGCCTGTGTGAAAAGTGAGGATAGAATAAGGGCAATGCAACATCAATGTCAAGTATTGTGTGTTTTTAAAATTCTGTTCTAGTCTGTATTGCTGCAGCAACTGTTGCTGCAGCATTGAAATTTCAGTTGTAATAAGTGCACTGGCCTAGAATCCTATAATTGCTGAATCAAAGCCCTTTGTCATGCTTATCCCCCCTTTTCTGTGCTGAATTGTTAGTCTACCCTTAGTTTTGAAACATCTTTGGCTATCTCAAAAGAAAACCTCTCTAGTCTTTAGTTAAGTGAAATTTTGAACTTTGCTATGTTTTGAACTGAGTTGAATGCCACACACACACACTACTGAGCAGGAGTAATTTAGGGAACTTATCATTCAGTGGGTTTGCAAGTTGAGTGGCCAATCTGAAAGTTCTATGCTCAGTTTAATATTCTGTTTTGTGTGCCTTTATGAATAATTCAACTATCTGGTTTGTTGCTGATATTTTGCTTGTCTGTGTCAAGTGTCATTGCTTGAGGACAAGCAATGGTTCAAGTTTGGGGGTGTGATAACAATCAAATATGATTGTTATTACCTCTTATTTCAAGCTTAAATCATTGTTAATTCTCAAGCAATTTAGTGATTAATGTTGTAAATAGGTTAGTTTAGAATAATTAAAGGTGCAAGCTGAATTATGTTATTAATGGGCACTTTGGTGCCCAATTGTGGTTTAATATGTGTGTTTAATTGCTGCAGCACCTATTGTGGCAGCATTGCCATTTTACGCAACATGAGAGAGAATGTAGCAAGAAACACGAAAATCAAGGCAAGGACAGCTGTCAGCGTGTGTCATGCGTGGGTGTGCGTGCCAATCATTGGTGATGTGTGAATGACCTAGGGTTTTGGGCAAAAAGGACATTGTGCCTTGAAAAGGACAAAATGTGCCTCCACCATTTAGGGTTTCTCTCATCCCAAGCCCTTCCCTATATAAAGGCACTCACCCCCAGAATTAGGTTAAGCCGAATTTCAGAGGTATAGGAATAGCCTTTTGATTTCGTGCCTCCATTGTTATTTAGAATCAATTGCTGGGATATTGATTGCTGCAGCAACGTTAGATCTACTTCAACTTCGAAGGAGCTACATTTTGAGAGCTGGAATTGCTTGGTGGATCACCATTGAAGCTGTCTCAGTATCAAGACTTGTAGTTGAACTTCTCTTCTCGGGTTTTAGTATGAAATTCTTACTTCCCTTGATGTTTAGTTTAGTTGTAATGTTGTGTAAGCTCAATATGAGCTAAACCTCTATAGTTGGGATGCTTTTATGAATTTAATGAAGTCACTTTGATTTTAATGCTTGTGTTATTGTGTTGAGCACTTTATCTTGTGTGTTTTAATTTATCCATCTTAGATTAGGATTGGCCGTCTAATCTAGGTAAAAATACACTCTCAGGAATGGTTTGTATTTAGATCTTCACAAGATAACATGGTATGTTGCACTATTAGGAATACATGTGCTCCTTGCTTGAGTTCTAGGAATAGAAGAGGCATAAGCCATGAGATACAACACTTAGGTGTAACGCTGCTTGTTCTTCAGTAGCCTAGGGTAATAATCATTCTCTTAGGAATACGTCAGAGTGACTAAAGCCTAGTGTATTGCATTAAGGAATTATGCGCATTGCGGCAGCATCTAGTGCTGCAGCACTTAACACAGCATTCTGATCATTGTAATGAATTTATTGACATAGCGCATCTCAACTTGTCCCAAATCTGATTTCCACTAGCCTGATACTTTTTACTTTTATTGTTTGTTACTTGTTACCCAACCAATTGTGTGTCATTTACTTTTGTTACTAAAATCACTATTTGTTACTTTGATTAAACTCTTGTTTGGCAAATTAATCCTCGTGGGAACGATCTCTACTTTCATTATATTACTTGTTACGATTGTGTACACTTGCACAAAAGAACGTTCACGTTTTCAAACAACATATGCATCTTCATTTTTGGCCCTTATTTCCAACATTTTCCTCTCCCATTCTTGATGGTAAGTTGCCTTTGCAGCCTTCCACATCAACTCTTTAAGATACTTTGCTGGATGCTTCTTTCTAAAGTTTGCGTATAAGTGCCTTACGCAAAACCTTTGTTCAACACGTGGGAGTAAATCATCCATAGCAGGCAACAATCCCTACCAAACATAACCAGAAACTTAAACTTATAATAAGATATTGAGGGACTAAAATGAAACTACTTAAAATCATAAAGGACTAAAATGTAACTAATAAGATGATTACCTTTTGTTGATCAGACATGAAAGTATACTGCTTGCAGACAGGTGCACCACCCAGATCATTAATAAGGAGCTGCAAAAACCAAGACCATGAATCTTTATTTTCCCCTTCAACTACGGCCAAAGCAATAGGAAGCATCTGGTCATTTGGGTCTCTACCCACAGCTGTTAGAATCTGACCTCCATAGTATCCTTTAAGAAAGCACCCATCTAAACCAATAATTGGTCTACATATCTTAAAACTGTCTTTGCAACCCTCAAGGCACATATACAGCCTATGGAAACTTGGCAACAAAGGTCTGTCTACATAGTCACCACCTTCAACAGTTGCTTGCACATTGAGTTTAAATGTGCTATTGGGATTGGACCTAACTAACTCATGACAGTAGTCATATAACCTCTTATATTGTTCCTTAAATGATCCATCAACAAGGTCAATGGCTCTCTTCCTAGCTCTATAGGCCTTAGACCTACTAATTCCTGCATTCCATTTTTCATGAGTATTGTCTACAATATCAGTTAACTTTATTCTGGGATTTTCCTTGATAGTCTTGTATAGCTTATCTCCCAACCAACTTGACTTAAGTGCTCTCACTCTATATGACCTGCTGCATTTGTGTTCATCAACCAATGTCCTTAGCTGCCAAGTTTCACTAGGAAGCTTTCTACAATAAGCAACCCATGGACATCCCTTCTTGCACACAGCTCTTGCCCTCAGTGATTCATTCCTCAGAAATGTTATATCCCTACCATTATGTACAGCATAAGTTCTACATGTTGTCAGGAACTCTTCCTTTGATGAAAAGTAAGTGCCATTAACCCACTTATAATCCCACATGTTCTTTGGCATCACAAAAGATGGATATTTAGTGCTCTCATCCTCTTCATCAGAAGAGTTTTCGGAATCATCTGTTTCAATAGTTTCACTGTACTATTCTTCATCGGATAGACCCCTATCAACCTTAACAGTTTTCCTCTTCCTCTTTTCACCAATAATTAAGTCATCACTATCTTCTTGAAATGGCACTTGATGTGTTTCTACATTTTCAGTAGTAGACTCTTTGGTTTTCATTCTCTTTTGCCTACCATTTTTCTTCTTTGGCCTACCCTTTTTCTTCTTCGTACTTGTCTCAGCCACTGCCTCTTGTCTTTCATCAGCCACTGCCTCTTGTGTTGGACTCACTTGATCTTCTTGTTGTGGTGCAGCCACTTCATCTTCTTGTACCGGATCAAAACCATCAAACTCACCTTCCTCATCATCAGAATCATTGAATCTTTCCTTCTGGGCAGTATCACTATCCTCACTACCATACCCATCCTGTTGTAAAATACAGTTTCGTCTTCAACATCGATACGAACATGAACTTCAACAGTTTCATTTTGGCCCCTGTCAACTTCACCAACTGTTTCATTTTCGCCCCTGTCAACTTCACCAGATGTTTCATTTTGGCCCCTGTTACCATCACCAACAGATTCATGGTGACTAGTATTTTCGGCTTTTGGAACAGTTTTGGGTTGAGTATTCATTTGGGCTGTTAGAACAGTTTTGGGTTGAGTAGTCATTTTTGGTTGATGGTCAGTTTCAGTTTGAGCTGGTTTTTGTGGTTTGGGGTCATTGTGGGATTTTAAAGATGTTCTCAAATGTGAGGCTGGTTCATTAACTTGGGGCCCAGAAGGTATATCAGCCTCCTCATTTAATAAAGGTTGAGATATGGGGTGGATTATGTACATATGTACACATCCATTAGTTTCAGCCCATTGGGACATTTCCATGGCTCTTTTGTCATTTTCAAGCAACTTCTTGACTCCATTAATGTCATACTCATACCAAATACCAATCCACTCTAAATAGCCCAACTCCTTGAGAATGCCAACCACTTCAAAATAGGACCACTTATCAGGATCAAGTTCCCAAGTAGTCAACTGACCTACATAGTTGGTTATCCCTTCATCCATAAAATATCCCTCATGGTGAAATTTAACACAAAGTGAGGCCATTTTCCTGTTATCAAAAACAAACAGAAAACCAAATGACATAATTACCCTCTTTTCATTTGAATAAACAAACAAATAATTCACTTTCACTATCTTAAACAAAACAGGACCACAATAAACAAACAACATCACTTTCAACACCACTACACCAAACAATAAACGAATCACAAACATTCAACCCCAGACACTAAAAAACACTTAACCAAAACATCAAATAGAAACAGTAACAGGTATAGAGGAGCGATTTCAACCCATTCAACACATGCAACCCAACCCTAAACAGTAACAGAGTAAAGAGGAGAGATTTCGCAGCATTTTCGAGTAATATTGAGTAAGAAGAACACGAAATTTTTCAAAAAACAGTAAAAGGGAGCAATTTCAAAGCTTTTTAACAATTTCTTACCTTCAACGATGGAATTTCTGGAAGATTGAGGGTTTCCTTGCTTCCAAATGACGGATTCTTGTTTCCAATACTACGATTAGCCTTCGATTCTCGTTCCAGTAGCCTTCGATCTTCAGGAACATCAACCCTAGGTCTTCGCCATTTTCCTCTCAACGAAACTCTGGGTTCAACTTTGTCTTCTGGGTTTCTATTTCAAACCCTTTTCAATTCATATTTCTGCCAGATTTTTTTTAATTTTAGTTGTTAAATGTTTCAGGTTTTTGTGTTTTAATTGTTAAATGTTTAATAGAAATAAGTTAAATAAATTAAATGTTATTTAAAAACTTAATTGCTGATGTGGATTTTATGTTACATTTAAATAATAGTTTTTTTTTGCCACGTCAATTAATGAGTACACGTCAGCAGGACGCCACGGCAGCAGTTAACTGCCAGCGTGGCGTCCGTTAGGAAAAACTAACGGTAGGGGCTAATTTGACACACACAAAAAACATGAGGTCTAAAACGAGAAAAAAAAAATAAAGGGCCAAAGTGACACAAACCCCTAACATAAAGGGCCAAAACTGCAATTTAGCCTATTGTCAAAAAGTAATTTGCATCTATAAAACATGTTTTGACTTTTATTTGCTCACTTCTCAACCAATTTGCGTCAAATCAATTGCGTTCAACTCGTAGTGTAGAAATTGAATTAGGGCAAAAGGTTTTAACAAAAACGATGCAAATTCGAGAACAATGTGAAAAGCAGAAATGTTCATGCTGACTTTTTACGATAGTTTGCATTTTAGCACTTTTCAATTAAGCCTTGCTCTGGCCTCTTTAGGGGCCATTACTTCTTTTGTAGCAATGAGATAAAGAATTGCAATAGCTAAATGATGATGTGCAATATCGATCAGCCATAAACTTTATGTTTGCGGATGGAATCCACCGAGAAGTGTTAAAATGGCAGTTCCCGACCCTTGGGATGTACTAAAGATTCCACTTACCTGTCAAAAGTGGACCGAATCCTTGAGGCACTGGCGGATCTATATATATTTGAGGGGGTTCAAATGAACCCCCTGAAAAAATAAAATTAGCACCAAGTTCTTGATTTTGCACCAAAGTTCTTAATTTTGCACCACTCTAATGCACCACACTCACACTCTTATATATTACTTTAAAAAACTCTCTCTAGATCCGTTCTTGTTCTTATTATCCTAATTTTGAATCTGTTAGAACTATTTAATTGGTAATTAGTGTTAGTGTTATTTAATTAATTTGTATTTTGTTTTAGTGCTATTTAATTTGTGTTGGTCTAGTGCAACACAAGTTGAATCTGATAAAGTCTTCTTTTGAAACTGACACTAGTTTTGCCTGTTGCAACAACAACTGTAGAAAGAGCTTTCTCTGCTATGAATATTTTAAAGAATAGGTTGCGTAGTCGGATGGGGATGATGAACGATTGTTTATTATGAAATGTATAATTTATTTATTCAAATATATTATAGTTGCTTTTAATTATATTTTTAACAAATTGTGTATTTAAAAAATTTGACACCCCTGACCCCGAGGTCCTGGGTCCGGCACTGCCTTGAGGGTGTGGCTGACAATACACTAAAGAAATTACTAGCCGCCTGACCCGTGCTACGCACGGGGTTGACTAATTTTTAGTTAGCAAAATTAAAGTAAAATCGGAAGGGGAAAACCTCTTTAATAAACTAATCATTCAAGACAACAGTTTTCTGTCCACTGCAGGAATCAAACTCGGGAGCACTAAGTCGACTCCGTGTCCCAAGGTAGCTTATGCCAGTGGACCATATAGTTAAATAATTGTGGATTGAAATTAAATTATAGCTATAAATTAAATAAGAAGATTATAAAATTTAAAAAGAATATTGACAAAAAACGTTGAAATTAAACATCCATAGATAATGGGAAGAAAATGTCTAAAACTTTTAATAACATAATCCATATTTATCAAATGTAAATATAAAAACTTAGCCCATAATAAGAAAGAAATGAAGACAACACAATTAAAAACTAAAACACGTGGGTATCATGCATGGTTGTATGAAAACTCATGATAAAATAGGAGCAATTATACAAAGTTGAAAGAAGATGGTGGAGGTTGTATTATAAATGAGGCTGAAGTTCCCGTTGAAAGAAGATAAAATTTAAACACCAGTTAAAATATGTTTTTAATACCGTTTGATGCGAAAAGACAAAAATAAAGAAGACAACACAAATAGAAAGTGAAACACGCGGGTATCGTGCAGGGTTAGATGAAAACCACAAATAAAATAGAATCACCTATAGAAAGTTGAAAGAGGGCGATGAGGGATCTATTGTAAACGTGGCCGAAATTCCAGTAAATAAAAATTAAATTAAAAAACTATAAATTAAAAAAATATATTATAAAATAAAAAAGAAACATTAACAAAGACATTGAAATTCAACATCCACAGATAATAAGAAAAAAAACGTAAAGAATATTAATAACAACAAATACATTGAAATTGAACATCCATAGACAATTAGAAGAAAAAGTTTAAAAAACTTTAATAACGTTATCTATATTTATCAAATGTAAATATAAAAACTTAACACATAATTAAAGAGAAAATAAGACAACATAATTAGAAAGTGAAACCCGTACGTATAGGTATCATGCAGAGTTTGATTTAAAACCACCAATAAAATAGAAGCACATATACAAAGTTGAAACTATTTTTGAAGAAAAAAGTTCGCATATTTGAATAAAATAGAAGCACATAGAAACACTATTTAGTATCGCACTACATATTTTGTCACAAATTTTTTCCACCAAACGGGTTTTTGAGGAATGAGCTTTGTGTATCCGAACATGTAAAAAAATTTGAATCCTAAAGTAACTCAACAAATTGTTTGGCATCACATTTTACATATTTTGTCACGTATTTTTTTTATTTTTCGTCAAACAGGTTGTTGAGGAACAAACTTCACGTATCTGAACATATAAAATTTGTTCTGGACCCTAAAATACCCCAAAATTCAATGTTGGCATCACACTTTACCTATTTGGTCACAAAGCTATTATTTTTTTTGACCAAACCAGTTATTGAGGAAAAAACTTCGGGTGTTTGAACAGCTAATTTTTTTCTGAATCCTAAGTGCCTCAACACACACGGAGTAACATCGTACTTTACGTATTTCGTTAAAAAAATAATTTTTGCACCATCGAGTATACCAAAGCACACTGTTTAGCATATCATTTTATATATTTTGTCATGAAATTAAATCTTTTTTTCACCAAATCGATAATTGAAAAACAAAATTCGCATATTTAAACATCTAAAATTTTTCGAGACCCTAGAGTACTCGTTAAAATATTAAAAAGGAAAAAATGGAAAACATTAAAATAAAAAAGAGGACAAAACAAAAAAAAAAGAAAAAAAAAACTAAAGTTAAAAAAAAAATGCGGCAATTCCCGCACGGGGTTGGCTAAATTCTATCGTACTAATATCTCATTATGCTTGAATACAAATTTTGCACTGGTCAACACTGAGTTTGTCATCTGTGTGAATCAAAATCAGGAGCACGGGATCGACTACTGGGCCCCAGGGTAACCTGTGCCATTGGGCAAATGGTGTTAGTCCGCAAAATAAAATCTAATAACTGTGAATAAAAATTAAATTATAAATATAAATTTTAATCAAAAGATTATAAAATTTAAATAGAACATTAACCTTTGATAAAATAAGAAGAAAAAATCTAAAAAAAATTAATAACATAATCCACATTCATCAAATGTAAATAAAAAAAATTAACCCATAATTAGAAAAAAAAAGACAACATAATTAAAAAGTGAAACACGTTGGATTTCAAGCATGGTTGAAGGAAGTCCATGATAAAATAGGTGTAGTTATACAAAATTGAAAAAGATTTTGGAGATTTTATTGTAAATGCGACTGAAGTTCCCGTTGAAAGAAGATCATGAAGGTTGTATTGTGAATGTGGCTGAAGTTCCCACAGGAGTCAATGCAGCAATGTTGTACTCGAATTTTAAAGAAAGGTAAAAATATAAACACCAACTAAAGAATGGTTTAAATACCCGTTGGTACGAAATGACCAAAACATAGAAGAAAACACAAATAGAAAGTGAAACACGTGGTATCGTGTAGTGTTGGATGGAAATTACAAATAAAATAAAAGCACCTATAGAAAGTTGAAAGAGTACGATTGAGGGACCTATTGTAAATGCGATTAAAGTTTACGTAAATAAATATTTTTGAGACTTACATAAATATTTATTTACGTAAAAATTTGCATATTTAAACATTTAAAATTTTTGAGACTGTAAAGCAGCTCTTAAAATATAAAAAAAAAGAAGAAAAAACTGAAGTAAAAACCAAAGGGTGCTTTTAGGTTGAGGGAGCAAATTAAATCCGTCATCGATAACCACTAAAATTGATCGTAGGATATTGTGTAAAATGCTATTAGTGGTTAAGATTGAATCAACTTGTATTAAATCTCAACCGTTGATGAATTTTTATACTACATCCTACAGTCATATTTAATGGTTCTGAGGAATTTGATTTGTTTCCTCACCCTAAAAGCACTCAAAAACAAAAAAGGAAAAAAAAGTAAAGGAAAAAAGGAAGAAGATAAAAAAAGTGAAGTAATATAAAAGAAAAAAAAAGGAAGAATAGAAAGAAAAAAAAAAGGCTGAAGTCTGGCTAAATTCTATCGTATAATTAAATCTTTTCGAAAGACTAATATCCCATCGTGCTTGAAAACAAATTTCGCACTGGCCAACACCGAGTTTGTCAAAGGTGAGAATCAAACTCAGGAGCTCGGAATCGACTCACGTACCCCAGGATAGCCTATCCCATTGGGCAAATGGTGTGTTAGTTAGCAAAATATAAAATCTAATAACAGTGAATAAAAATTAAATATAAATATAAAATAAATAAAAAGATTATCAATTTTAAAAGGAACATTAACAAAGACGCACATCCTCCATAGATAAATAATAAGAAAAAATCTAAAGAATTTTAATAGCATAATCCACATTCATCAAATGCAAATATAAAAAATTAACCCATAAATAGAAAAAGAAGACAACACAATTAAAAAGTGAAACATGCTGGGTATCATGCATGGTTGAAGGAAAACCCATGATAAAATAAGAGTAATTATACAAAATTGAAAAAGATTATGAAGGTTTTATTGTAAATGTGACTGAAGTTCCCGTTGAAAGAAGATCATGAAGGTTGTATTGTAAATGTGGCTGAAGTTCTCACCGGAGTCAATGCAGCAACGCTGTACTCGAATATTAAAGAAAGATAAAATATAAACACAAATTAAAGAATGATTTTAATACCCGTTGGGGCAAAATGAGCAATATAAAAAAGAAAACACAAATAGAAAATGAAACACGTGATATTGTGTTGGGTTGGATGGAAATTACCAATAAAATAGAAGCATTTATAGAAAGTTGAAAGTGTGCGACTGAGGGATCTATTGTAAATGTGACTGAAGCTTCTGTAAATAAAAATTAAATTAAAACTATAAATTAAATAAGAATATTATAAAATTAAAAAGAAAAGGTTATTGAGAAACGAACTTTGTGTATTTGAACATCTAAAAAAAAAAATTGGGACCCTAAACTACCCTAAAATACACTATCAGCATCGCACTTAATGTATTTTTTCACAAACTTATTATTTTTTACCAAACCGGTTATATACGAAAAAGCTTTTGATATTTGAAAAGTTAAAATTTTTTCGATTCCCAAAGTACCTCAAAACACATTGCTTAACATTCCACTTTACGTATTTTGTTACAAAATAATTTTTTTCACCATCAAGTACACCAAAGCATACTTTTTAGCATATCACTTTACGTATTTTGTTTATGAAATTAAATTTTTTCATCTAATTGATTATTGAAGAACAAAATTTATATATTTAAACATTTAAAATTTTTCGACACAGTAAAGTACTTATAAAAATACAAAATAAAGAAAAAAACTGAAGAAAAAACAAAAAGTAACAAAAAAAACTGAAAAAAAGAAGAAGAGAAAAAAAAAGAAACAAAAAGCAAAATAAAAAAATTAAAATAAAAAAAAAACAAAAAAACCTGTCACTTGCGCGCGCAAGTGACAAGCCGCATTATATCTTAAGATTCCATATTCTCTCTGGATCCCAGAATAGGGACAACCGAATGCCCTGCCTAAGCTGACTCCAAATAATAACACTTTCAATATTGAGCCTTAAACCCTAAAACAAAAAAATAGGAACTAAAAACGAAGAAAACAAAGATATTTGTTGCAGACTTCAAAGTGGAGCACGAGGCAGCGACGGTGGGAGAAACTGAGTTAAACGATTCGTTTGAAACCCACCCACTTACTTCTGCCAAGCTCTGTTGCTGTCTTCAACCAGCTATATCCAAAGGTTAGGTTTCTTCCTTATCTACGATTCATCGCCATTGTTTCTTTTTCCGTCGAAGTAGAAGGCTCTGTAGCTATCGCCCCATAATAATGATCACTGCTCATCGTCACATAAGAGCCCTTCTCTACCTCAATGCCCCAACATTCCCATCCCCAAAACCTTTCCCTCTTTTTCATCATCACTACCCATCGACATTTTCTCTTCCTTTCTGCACCAACACTTCTCATTCATGCTCCTTTCCAGTATCCTACCTCATCAACACTTTTGGCTTCTCCCCAAAATCTGCTTCCATACTCTGCTCCACTTACAATCTTCGATTCAAAACCCCCGAAAACCCTGATTCTGTTCTCACCTTCTTTAAAAACCAAGGTTTCTCAGACACCCAATTACACACTATGATTGAAAAGGCACCCTGGCTTCTTTCCTGCGACCCTTGCAAAAGGGTTTTGCCAAAGTTTCAATTTTTTCTTTCCAAAGGTGCTTCCACCTCTGACATTATTAACCTTGTCAGTAACAAACCCATGGTCCTGTGTCCAAGCCTTGAGAATCAAATAGTCCCAGCCTATGAATTCTATCGTAGATTCATGCCATCAGACAAGGCTACTCTTGATTTGTTACATCAAAATCCATCATTCTTTGCTGATCCTCGTATCGAATCTAACGTCATAGTGCTGATTGAGAATGGAGTAACAGACTCCAACATTGGATTAATGCTTCAGATGCGGAAGCGGAGGGCGGTACTCAATAAGCATGACTTGGTGAAGTTGCTGGAGGAATTAAAGGGTTTAGGCTTTTCTCCTTCAAAATCAACTTTCACCATTGCGTTGGTTGCCAAACTAAGTGTACCTAAAACACTCTGGAATATGAAAGTCAATGCCTTTAAGAAATGGGGGTGGTCTGATGAAGATATTCTGAAAGCATTTAGAAAGGATCCTCACTGTATGTTAGCATCCATTGATAAAATAAATTCATTGATGAGCTTTTGGGTCAATCAATTGGGTTGGGATGCTTTGGCCCTTGCCAAAGTGCCAACAGTTATTGGGTACAGTTTGGAGAGAAGGATCATACCGAGGGCTGCAGTTGTGCAATTTCTTTTGGAGAATGGTTTGAGAAAAAATAATGCAAGCTTAACTTTTCCATTTCTAATAACAAATGAATTGTTCCTTGATAAGTTTGTAAGTCGTTTCAAGGAGGAGTCTTCTTTTCTATTAAATTTGTATAGGGAAAAACTGAATCGTTCGTACACCCAGGACAAAACTGCCTTGTCATGAACCAATTTGTTGGTATTTTAGCTTGAACTTGGTTCTTTATTCAGTTTGAATAAGTTTTTTTTTGTTGGTACAGACTGTGATTGGATCTAGTTTAACTAACTTGATAGATTGAGTTTTTCTTTCATTTATGGGCATGGACTACTTTTTTGTGATAGTGTCATTCCTTCTTCCATGTTTATTTAGTGAGGTAATAAATCATATAAATTCAGCAATACTAGAATAGATTGTTGGATTCAAAATAGTTTAAGTTGCAGTTGAAATTGTGATTGCTTTGCATATACCAAAGGTGTAAATAATGGTAGACAAGTATAGTTGTAGTTATGGTTGTAATGCTGCTGTGATTGAGGACTACAATTATGTAAAACACTTTGTGGTTAGCATTATGCGATTATCTCGTCTTACATAGCACTTAATTTTCTCACATATTGGAATGTTGCTTGTTACTTGTAACTTTTGGCCAGTTGATATGGACATGGTGGAGTCCGGTTTATATGTAATGTGATGTACTATACTTCATACAGTTTTGAAAATCATAATGTATAGTTACCTTGAAAATTACAATGATTTGATGATATGCTAGCCCAGCACTCCCTTTGTTGCCTGAAAACTTATACAAGTGCAACTTGGATTGCTTGAATGTGAACCATTAGATATTGTTCGCTTGTACACTTCTGTAACAGCATTACGAACTAGTGTCATTTCTTTCACTTGTCTAAATGTTACCAGCATTATAGGGCTTATTTTTCCTGATTGTATGTATATTTAGAAGGAAAATTAAAAGGAACTGACAGCTTTTGTAACAGCATTGCCAACTAGTGTCATTTCTTTCACTTGTCTAAATGTTAGGAGCTCCCTATATTATTGGGCTTATTGTTCCTGATTCTATGTATATTTAGAAGGAAAATTAAAAGGAACTGCCACCACATTTCCTTCCATGATTTTGTCCTTAGCATGATATGTATGTTTTTGTCTATAATTTGACACCATTACACTTCTATCCCTAGTATGCAAGACATACTTATTATCAATTATTTAAGTTATTTAATATACACAATTCTAGGTGCATTGCTTATGGTCATATTCAGAGTTATTACTCCAGATCAACCTTAGGATGCAACTAATCTCCCAGTTCTTGCTCTTCTCTTTGGTGCAATGGTTGTGAGTGTTTATCTTGAAAGAACTGACATGTCTAAGTACATAGGGAAACTGCTCTCTTGGAAAAGTAGAGGAGCCAAGGACTTAGTAGAATCTGTCTGATTCCTGCTATTTCAATACCCTTAATTATCAATGGAAACCATTAAATTCTATATCCATATTGAAACAGTTATAATATATTAACCACATTTTGATTCATATTGTAAATAGAATGCCTTGAATTACTAAATATTTTATAATGTTTCCATTAGTTCAAACTTCAAAGGATGCAAGCAGCAAATCTTCATAAAAGGTTTAGGGGTTTTCATAAACCAAATTTGTCTCATTTCAAAGCTTCATCAAGTTAGTAATTTTACTCGCATATTTCTAAAATAATATTTCTCCGCATACTTAATATTGTTAGCAATGTAATGAAGCAAAACCTGAGCATGATAAGATGAAAGCAATGACCAAATTGTGTTTTACTCTTCAGTGTTCCTTATTGAGATTTTAACGTGTTACACGTTGAGTTATCTTTCTTAACACATTTAGACCAGGGTGTTGGCATCACTTCTAATTGAGCATTGCCATTGGCTTGTGAGAAAAGAATTAGTGAACTTGCATGTCCAAGACTCAATAGAGACTATGTTTGTGGTGCAATCCCAGGTTACAATTATTTATCTTTTTTCAGAATGTTCTTGGACAGGGATAATTGGAATTGGAATTCAGCTTCACGGTTTTGTTAATTGTTATGAGTTTGAGTTTGAGTTTGATCACTTGTTAGTGCATGAGAACCCTTTTGATGCTTGCAAGTTTTTTTTAATGTGATGCTTCATTTCTTGATGCCAAGTGTTCTGTCAGATTGTGATGCTTGGATAATTTTAGAATTATTATGGGAGGTACTGCACTATGATATTCTGGAAAAAGAACTCGAGGATATGTGTGAATGGTACCTGTCATCGCACATGTTTGCAAATGGTGGGGGAATGAATCTTGCAGAAGGCAGTTCAAATGCTACTACTAGTGGCCAAAGATTTCTATTATGTAAAAGAGAAATAATGTGACTGTTTTGCATAGAAAAATTTTCATATGGGAAATGTACGAAATGCTAAAATTTTGATCAAATGGGTGAATTTATCTCTTAAGCATGCCACTTGGAAATATTCATCCTTGAGTTGAGGACAAAGTTGTTTGATGGGGAGGATTGTGACAGTATTATGCTAATATTTACTTTAGGTTTTTACTTTATTTTGAGTCCTAGTTTACTTTATGTCAATTTACCTTTTTAACCGTTGAGGGTTGTATTTAGGAATGCCTTGTGCCTCTCACTTGGAAATGAATCAATCAACATTTCACAAAATATTTCTTCTCTTTAAAATTCTCTTGCACTCTCTTATGGTTCATATTCTCTGAATGTTACTTCTATTGATTGATATTCCGAAAGTGAGTTTGGATTATTACCGGATTTATATCTGTAGTAATCTAAACGATTACAGATAACAACAAACGTAAAGAGGGTTGGATTCATTTTTTTCGAGTTCGAATAGAAAGATGAGAGAAAATATTTCCATAGTTTTTGGAGAGTGATTTGGTGTCTTGGTAATGTTGTTTTATGCATTTTTAAGGATAACGGATTAAAGATTATTGGTGGTTGAGTAGACCACTTGCCTACTTGTTAATGGATTCATGGTTTGTCAGGTTTGATAATTTTTTTTGTTGAAAATGTGAGGGTTGATTTGTTCAAATAGTTAGGCTCTGTTTGACAAAAAATAGTATATAGCAGATAAGATTGTTGTGCCAAACACTTGCAAGTAGCTTATCCGCTATAAGTTAGCGGATTGATATTGTCAAACAAAGCATTAATGTTATCTTTTACTCAAAAACAATATATATTTGGTTTATATACGTTAATGACCAAACTAACCCTAATTCCTTATTAGACATTCACACCTCTTTCTTCCTCTTCTTTCATAAGGAATTTCCCAATGTCAATTCTTCACTAAGAATATGTTCAGATTGGTGGTATAGAATGGTATGTGATAGAATGGAACCAGGTTCCATTGTTTAGGCCTTTAAAAAAAGGATGAGATGAAACGGAACTTGATGGGATGTATTCCATTCCATTACATATTTACCCCTCTTGAATTATATTACATATTTACCCCTCTTCCATGTTATTTTTTACACTGTTACTATAAATCTTTTTTTGACATGACACTGTTATTATAAATCATCTCTCCTCAAAAAGATTTTTTTTTATTGTTACATCTATGTTATATATCCTTCAAAGTTCCAACTATTTAACACCTTGTATAAACTATTGGAGAAAAATACGCTCCAATTAGACTGGTAGAGCATCTACAATGGTGTTCCTTATAGTCATTTTTTCTTATTAAAGAGAGTTTGCTATAATGAATACCAATGTGGAGAAAATAAGAGCATTCCTTAATAAGGATGAGTGCTTCTATTAGGACTTTCTCTCTTCACGGGTCTCGCTATTAAAAACCAATTTTATCTATTAGTTACTCTCTCCCTCCGGGTCCCACATGGCACAATCTTTTTATTTTTTTTCTCTTTCTTCACTATGAGTCTATGACAAAGGATTATAGTGGGACCTATTTAGTAAACTTTTTGGAGTGTTGGGTTGGAGAGATTGAGTCATTATAAGGAACTAACATTAAAATTGTACTCCCTCCGTCTCATATTAATTGTCCTGTTTGTCATTTTTCTTTGTCTCAAATTATCTGTCACTTTAGAATCCCAATACAACATTTATTATTACTTTCCAACAATACCCTTACTTTAGAATATCAATAACCGTGCCTTCGCACCAACCAAGAAAAGTGTAAGGGTGTTTTAGTCCTACCACATTTTTTTACCATAAAATTTAGCATATCCAATCATTTTCTTAATACCCGCGCATAACCTTAAACGACACTTAATATGAGACGGAAAGAGTATAAATTAGTGATGTGTACACGTAGGTCCCACTTAAGGAAGAAAAAGAGGGGGTACTCCATGTGGATGCTCTTAGAAGTTAGAAATAGAAGCCTACTTAGCTGTTGTTACGGCGCCCGCCACCAGCCTCCGCCGCCTCCTCCTCTGCTATATGTGTTTTTATGGTTAAATAAATCGAAGGTTAGGTTTTCTCATCACTTCATTTCAATACAAATACCTAAATATTTATCACCATTCTTTCTTTTTCTCTCGAAGAAACGCAAGGTTAGGAATTTAGGTATTTTCGCACACTCACTTCATAATCATAATGATGAATTCCATTTACCGCGTAAGAACCCTTCTATCCCTCAACACCGTAACCTACCCACTAACAACATCACCATCACCATCTCCAAAACATTTCCCATTTTCTCTCCCTTTCTCCACAGACACTTGCCATTATTCAACCTCATTTCCCATTTCCTACCTCATCAACAATTTTGGCTTCTCCCCACAATCTGCTTCCAAACTCTGCTCCACATATCGTCTTGGTTTCAAGAATGCCGAAAACCCTGACTCAGTTATCACCTTCTTTAAAAACCATGGTTTCTCAGACACCCAATTACACCATATGATTCAAAAAGCACCATGGCTGCTTTCCTGCGACCCCTTCAAAAGGGTTTTGCCCAAGTTTGAATTTTTTCGCTCCAAAGGTTTTTCTACCTCTGACATTGTTAGTCTTGTGAGTAAGAAACCCATAGTCTTGTGTCCAAGCCTTGAGAGACAAATAGTCCCAGCCTATCAATTCTATTATAGATTCTTCCAATCGGATAATGCCACTCTTGCTTTGTTATATCACAGTCCAACTTTGTTTTCTGATCATCGTGTCGAATCTAAAATCAGGATGCTGAATGAGAATGGAGTAACAGACTCCAACATTGGAAGAATCCTTCGGAAGCGGAGTAGGGTATTCACTGAACATGAGGAGCATGACATGCTGAAGGTGGTGGAGGAATTAAAGGGTTTAGGGTTTATTCCTTCAAAATCAACTTTCGCCATTGCGTTGATTGCCAAAATATTTCTACCAAAAACCCTCTGGAATAAGAAAGTCGATGCGTTTAAGAAATGGGGGTGGTCTGATGAAGATATTCTTAATGCATTTATAAGGCAGCCTCACTGTATGTTAGCATCTATTGATAAAATAAATTCAGTGATGAGCTTTTGGGTCAATCACTTGGGTTGGGATTCTTTGGCACTTGTCAAAAGACCAACAGTTATTGGGTTGAATTTGGAGAGAAGGATCATACCTAGGGCCTCAGTTCTTCAATATCTTTTGGAGAAAGGTATGCGAAAAAAGAATGCAAGCTTAGCTACTCCATTTATAATGACTGAGAAGTTGTTCCTTGACAAGTATATAAAACGCTTCAAGGAGGAGTCTTCTTATCTATTAAATATGTATGAGGAAAAACTGAATCCTGCATACACCCGAGACAAAACTGGCTTCTAATGCACTAATTTGTTGGTATTCTAGTCTGAACTTTGTTCTTTATTCAATTTGAAGTTACAGAGTGTGATTGGAGCTAGTTTAACTAGCTTGGTCGATTATTGAATTTATCTTTCACTTATTTTGATAGTGTCATTCCTCCTTCCATGTTTGTTTAGTGCAATAATTTATCATGTAAATTCAGCTATACTAATATAGGTCTAGAATAGATTGCTGGGTTTGAAATAGTTTGAAATTGCAGTTGCAATTATGATTGGTTTGCAAATACCAAAGGTTCTAATGACTGTGGACAGACAACTGCAGTTGTAGTTATGGTTGTAGTGCTGCTGTGAAGAGATTTCAAACCTCAATATTGAGGCTGCAGGCGTGATTGACGACTGCAATTATGTAAAACACTCTGTGGTTAGTATTATGTGATAATCTTGTCATACCTAGCACTTAATTTTTTCTCATCTGTGGATGTTGCTTTTTTACTTGTACCTTTATTTGGCCTACTGATATGGATATGGTGGATGTAGTGTACCATACAGTTTTCAAAATCATAACGTATTGTTACCTTGAAATGATTTATGAAACCTTTGCATTATTTCGGAAAGTATTCCCTTTGGATCACACTAATTAATGATTTTGAGAAAGAGTCTAAATAGATTTGATTTGAACCCTAAGGGTCTGTTTGGTTGAAGCGAGAGAGAAAGGGAGACGAGAGAATGACTTTGTATTGTTTGGTTGAAGCAAGAGAGATAGGGAAGAGAGAAAGAGAGAAGAGAGAATGACTTATATTTGCACTGAGAGTGTGTTTGTTTGAGGTGAAAGAGGGAAGAGAGAAAGAGAGAAAGAGAGTTAACCAAACAATAGAAAGTGAGAAGAGAGAAAAGATTCTCTCCTCCCTCTTTCTCTTCAACCAAATGAACCCTAAGGGTGTGTTTGGATTAGGAGAGAAAGAGGGAGGAGAGAGTGAGGGAAGAGAGAGTAAGGGAAGAAAGAGTGAGGGAAGAGAGAAAGAGTCCCTTTCTCTCCACTTGTGGAGAGATTATAAAAAGCACTAAACTAATCTTTCCTCCCTCTCTCTTTCCTATTTCTCTCCTTAACCAAACATCCTAAAATCACTCTTTCTTCCCTTACTCTCTCTTCCCTCACTCTCTCTTCCCTCTTCCCTCTTTCACCCCAAACAAACACACCCTAAGTGTCTTTAGCTCCTACAGCAACACCATCGACGATCCTTTGGCCAAACTCGCACAAAGTACAATGTGTCCAAACTGAGAAATGCGTCCACACGAATTGAAGTGTCCAAACTGAGAAATGTGTCCACACCAATTGAAGTCCAAACCACCATAATGTAGTGGGTTCTAACTGATCAACTGGTTTGGAAGTTGAGACCAAGCTATGCAAGATAAACTTGAGGCTCTAAAAAATTATAGACTGCAAACTACATAAATTATCAAAACCAAATCAAGGTTTTTGAAAGGCAGTGATTTTTAGCTTTACACATGTTACTATTTTACAAATTTGGCAAGGAATCAAAGATGAATGTTATTGACATTAATATGGATGTTTTTATCCCCTTATTAGTGGAATAGTTAATACGTATGAAAATACCTAGATATTCTAGATCTTTTTGTTATTAATTGAACTATGTTGATATATTTGTCACGACCCAAAATCCCCAACCGAGACCGGCGCACAGACTGAACTCTTAGTCTGGCAAGCCTAAGAAACAATAACTCTTGTACGACAAATAGTTTAAAGAAACACTATAAATTTTTCAAAATTTCGCTAGAGTTTCCTTTGTATTTCTAACATCCCCCAAATACCAATCAACTTGTTTACAACACCAATAATCATCACCTACCAAGTTTCAAAATAATACTAAAGCTCTAAGGAGTTTAAAGACAATATACATCCCAACAAAAGATTTCACTAACTTTCCTATAGCTGCAGAATATACCAAAATACAAAGGATCTCAAATGTAGCGTCACCGATCTAAGAGGCCTACCAAAAGATGAACTCTGAACACTTTTAGACCTGCTAGCAGCTTCTACTCAGCTGCTTGGGAATCTGAAAAAATAAAGATAAGGAAAGGGTAAGTCACAAAGACTTAGTGAGGGAATAACAACCACCATCAACTCGAAGGGAAAACACGCAAGGCACGAGTTTTTTTTTTAGGTAATAATCATAGTAATCTCAATAAAACTTAGAAATATCAAAATAGAACTCCAACAATCACACGTGAGAGGATCCGGAAGCGGCCTGCATCTCGTTGATAGCCCTCTCCACCTAAGGGTGGCCTCCCTTAGGGGCGGCTTCATCTAACGGATAGCCCTTTCCTCCTTCAACCACATCACCTAACGATAATGGGGGTAGCTACATCTCGTTGATAGCCCTCTCCCCTAAGCATGCAAGTGAGGACAACACATGCTGAAAAGACTCGTGTTGGTTCTTGGGGACAGTCGACAGTTCTGAAAGCAGTCTGGGATGTTACAATATTTTAGATTTATTGTGATGTGTTGATATGAATGAATCAATATTTGCAGAGGAACGTGGAGATAGGTCTTTTTGTGGTGTGTTGTCTTTGGATCACACATGCATAACCAAGATTATGTTGGTGATTGCAAAGTTAGGGTTAATGAAGTTCTTGCAGCAATCCCAGAAAATTCAGTTGTTATTGAGTTAAATGATTGAGTTATGCATTATTATGATTATGTATTAACATTGTGACTCCTTATTGAGCTTTCCTAATATGTATGACGTTTAAGTTGCTTGCTTAATATGCATGACTTTTAAGGTGCGTGACTAATATCTATAACTCCTTAAATATTAACAAATATCAATTAAGTGTATTTATATTCGATAATACTAGCGCTCCCCGTGGCAGTGTACGGTCATGTGGCTAGTTGGTATTCTAAAGTGGCAAATAAATTGAGGCAAAAAAATATTGCAAAAATGACAATTAAGATGAGACGTAAGTATCGGTTTGCTGATCAATTTGAAGCCAAATTTGTAGTTGACTAATGATCAATGCATTCTTTATAGCTTTGCACTTGGTGTTTATAGTCGTTCTCTGTACCTAATTTTTGAGTCTTAGCATGTTTCTAATATTTGGGTCTTATTTGAGCGTTAATGTATTTTCGTAATTGATTTTGGGAATTATTTGCATATTGACCCTTATTTTTTCTGCAGGTCATAGCTTTGGCTATGGTTATTAGATTGAGGCGTGTGAGCATGCGTTGGAAAGCTAAGGAGCAGAGCTATAATTCTTCATTTGAGCTTGAAACTGAATTCTGATGTCTTAAAGGTCTAAACTGTGGATTACTGAAGCAGTACAGTTTAAAACGAGTTTATGGGCTCGATACTATTTTTTATCGGGCTTATATCCAAGTACTGAGTTAGTGGATTAGGTTTTTGTTTAGTCTTTTACATTTCACTGGTTAGCCGCCGTTTTGGGGACATTTTTACACTATCTTACTCTCAATTTACGTTTTGTAACCTAACATCCATGGAAACCTAAAACCCTAAGCCAATTCATTGGTGAAAGAGTGTCGCTGTATAGATTTTTGAGGTTCGGTGCTTTATTGTTTATGATATTTTGTCCTAGTTTCTAATTTCATCTCTCTATCTACTTCGTAATTCGTTCTTATTGATTTGCAATCCAATTCTTCTTATTTCACTTGAATCACTTGAATTCTGCTTTTGCAAAATGCGATTCATTTGTCTTCGCGTTTGCTTGTATACAATCTCGTTTCGTAACCCTCAATTATTTCGAATTATTTGAATGCTTAATTTTTTTATTTGAATAGAAATTGATAGAAGATTGACACTAATTCTGTTATGATATTCGTTATGTTTTGAACAGCGTTTTCCGCTTTCGTGACAGATTGAATCCATTGTTTTGGCGCTTGTCCAAAACGGTACGAATTCGTATAAACTAATTAATGCATGTTTTAGTTAGTTTATATCAATCATGAATTGTAAATCGAATGAGACATTATTTTTAGAATATGTGATAAAATCGAGAAGCACACCCCGAAACTAGTGAATTGCTTGTCTCTCGCCAATAGTTTTTCTATCCTATTAAACTAATACCGTTTTCCACAAAACCCACCTTTTTTGTTGTTAATTTCGAGCTTGTTGTTAGGTAATATTTTAAGTCATTTCTTTAGAAAAAATTGTATACGTCAAACATATTTACATTTTTAAATACTTCAGTAAGAGTGTGATTTACAGTACTAAACATATGTTTAGTATTAGTTACTAAATGGGTAGAATGGTAATTTACCTAAAAATTAACAAAAACCCGTGCTCCGTAAAACCGACAAACTGTAACACCACTAACCACAGCTATATGTATTTGTGGTTAGTGACCACTAACCACCGTTATGCATGTTTGTGGTTAATGGCTACTAACCACAGTTATGCATGTTTGTGGTTAGTGGCCACTAACCATTGAGGTACTAATTTGTGGTTATTGTCACTTACCACAAATGTACATAACATTGGTTAGGATTATAATTTGCTCTTAATCATGATGTGCAAAATTTATTTAAGCTACTAATGAAGAAATTGAATTTATAATGTACTATTCTAATGAAGACATTGAGATTTATGGTATTAACCACTGTTGCACTATTCTGTGGTTAGTGGCCACTAACCACCACTATGCATATATGTGGTTAGTGGCCACTAACCACCACAGTGTATATCTGTGGTTAGTGGCCACACTGTTCAGGATTATAATATTTATATTATATATAAATATATATGTGGTGGTTGTAGGCGGAGCTCCGGCGACCGGTGCGGTGGTCGGCGGCGGAGCTCCGGTGATCGGTACGGTGGTCGGCGGCGGAGCTCCAGCGGCCGGCGGTGGTTTTGGCGGCTGTCACGGTGGCTCCGGCGACCGGCCGGCGATGGTGGTGGTGCTATTTATTTTAATATATATATATATATATATATATATTATATCAATCAACACCCTTATTTTTTTTAAAAAAATACAACACATTTATTTTTAAAATGACAACAACACCCTTATTCATTATCAACCATTAGATTAAATTGGATTAGTAAAAAAATGATCTAATGGCTAAAATCAATTTAGTAAGAAAAACTAAGGAAAAGGTTTAGTATTGTAAACTAGAGCCCTTCAGTAATATATTGCATTATTCGGTTGTTACTTTAGTAAATTTTTGTTATCTAAACCTTTTATTCAAGCAATTATTTGTGTCTTAAGTATGATATTTCCATTGTTATCCTAGTGACGCACTTAGATCCTCTCCTTCCACTCTCCCTACATCTCCCTCCTTCCTCTTTATCTCTCTCTCTCTTACTTTCACTCTCTCTCATCCTTTATTCATAATTTTTTAATGATGGGAGAGAGTGGAAGTAAAAGAGAGATAGAGAGGAAGGAGTAGAGCTATCAATTTGGGCCCGGCCCAGTGGCCCGCTTTTTTGGGCGGGCCTGGGCTCTAAAAATAGTAGCTCAAAATCAACGGTATGTTTTTTGGTCCAACACGATTGGCCCGATGATATTATTGGGTCGGGTCGGGCTGGCCCACAGGCTTCAGGCTGACCCGTTTGCTTTTTGTTTTAATTATTTTCACTCAAAAATGTAAAAAACCTAAAAAAGTGGAAACAAAAAAAAGTGTTTTGTAAAACCAAGACAGATTTAAGCTGCTATTTTGGCGGCTTATGGTTATTGAAAAACGTTAATGTATTATCCATGTTGATTTGTAGAGAGAAAACAGAAATAAATTGGGTTTGTTTGAGCCAAAACAGATTTATATATTTTGGATGTTTGTCAGGAATCCTATTTATGTATGTTGTTCATTTGTAAAAAAATATATAATTAAAATTCTAAAAAGTCAATGATTTGTGGCCCGTTGGCCCATGGGTTGGTGTTGGGCGGGCTTGAGCCGTAAATTTTACAGCCCATCAAAATATTGGGCTGACCCGACCCTGCCTATATGTGTTGTTTGGCTCAATGGGTCGTGCCGGCCCGGCCCATTGACAGCTCTAGGAATGAGGGAGATTTAAAGAGAATGGAAGGAGAGGATCTAAAAGCTCCAGGGGCAAGATATGGAAGTTAGATTGAGAGTGAAGGGTATTTTGGTCCGAACATTGTAAAAGATGTTATTTCTTTGAAATGGTTTTTGAAGTTAAGCTCCGTTGCAGGATTCACCGGCCAGCTACCGCGTTCGTTTCTTTGCCATCAACATTGTGTACTCGCCGCCGCCTTTGCTCTCTGCGTTGTTGCGGTTAAGTAAATCGAAGGTTAGGTTTTATCATCACTCATTTCAAAGACAAATCCCTAAATATTTATCATCATTTTATTTCAATACCCACATCATCATGTTCAATACCCATCGCAGCAGAGCCTTTCTCTACCTCAAAGCCGTAACTTCCCCTCTAACATCACCATCCCTAAAACCTTTCCCATTTTCTCTCCCTTTCACCACTAACACTTCCCATTCACCCTCATTTACAGTCTCCTACCTCATCAACACTTTTGGCTTCTCCCCAAAATCTGCTTCCAAACTTTCCTCCACATACCATCTTGCTTTCAAGACGCCCGAAAACCCTGATTCTGTTCTCACCTTCTTTAGAAACCACGGTTTTTCAGACACCCAGTTACACAATATGATTGAAAAGGCGCCATGGCTGCTTTCCTGCGACCCCTGCAAAAGGGTTTTGCCAAAGTTTCAATTTTTTCAATCCAAAGGTGCTTCTACCTCTCACATTGTTAACCTTGTCAGTAACAAACCCTTTGTGTTGGCTCCAAGCCTGGAGAAACAAATAATCCCAAACTATGAGTCCTGTTATAGATTCTTGCAATCTAATAAGGTCACTTTTGCTGTGTTAAGTCGCACTCGATCTTTGTTTGCCTATCATTGTGTCGATTCTAAAATCAGAGTGCTGACTGAGAATGGAGTAACAGACTCCAACATTGCAATAATGCTTCGGATGCCGAGTGGGCTATTCAGCAAATATGATAAGCATGACATTCTGAAGGTGGTGCAGGAATTAAAGGGTTTGGGGTTGTCTCCTTCAAAATCAACTTTCGCCATTGCCGTGGTTGCCAAAATAGTTGTACCAAAAACCCTGTGGAATAAGAAAGTTGACGCTTTTAAGAAATGGGGATGGTCTGATGAAGATGTTCTGGAAGCATTTATAAGGCAACCTTACTGTATGTTAGCATCTATTGATAAAATAAATTCAGTGATGAGCTTTTGGGTTAACCAGTTGGGTTGGGATGCTTTGGCCCTTCTCAAACTACCACAGATTATTGGGTACAGTTTGGAGAGAAGGATCATACCAAGGGCTGCAGTTTTGCAATATCTTTTGAAGAATGGTTTGAGAAAAAAGAATGCAAGCTTAACTTCTCCATTTAATATGCCTGAGAAGTTGTTCCTTGATAAGTATATAAAATGCTTCAAGGAGGAGTCTTCTTATCTATTAAATATATATGAGGAAAAACTGAATCGTGCATCAACCCGGGACAAAACTGGCATGTCATGAACTAATTTGTTGGTATTCTAGCCTGAACTTTGTTCTTTATTCAATTTGAATACATTTTTTTATTGGTACCGACTGTGATTGGAACTAGTTTAACTAGATAAATTATTGAATTTATCTTTCACTTATGGGCATGGAATACTTTTTTGTGATAGTGTCATTCCTCCTCCCATGTTTGTTTAGTGCAGTAATCTATCATGCAAATTCAGCTTTACTAGAGTAGGTCTAGTATAGATTGCTGGATTTGAAATAGTTTGAAATTGCAGTTTCAATTGTGATTGCTTTGCAAACACCAAAGGTTTGATTGTGGACAACTGCAGTTGTAGTTATGTATGGTTGCAAACACCAAAGGTTTGATTGAGGCTGCAGGTTGATTGAGGACTGCAATTATTTAAAACATTTTGTGGTTAGTATAATACCCGTCTTACGTAGCACTTAATTTTCTCACATATTGGGATGTTGCTTGTTACTTGTAGCTTTTGAATGTGAATGTGATGTACTGTACCTCATACAATTTTGAAAATCATAATGTATTGTGTTACCTTGAAAAGATTTATGAAACCTTTGCATTATTTTGAAAAGAGTTCTTTTTGGATTTCTGTAATTAATGATTTGGAGAAAGAGGCTGAACCGATTTAATCCCCATATTTCGTTGGCTCCAGCAGCAACACCATTGATGTTCCTTTGACCAAGATCGCACAAAGAGCATGGCTGGAGAGGGAGCTACCAAGTAGGACGTGTCCAAATCGAGGATTTGTGTCCACACCAATTGAAGTCCAAACCCGCACAACGTAGTGGGCTCTAAGTTCTTACTGATCAACGGGGCCTGACCAATTTTCTCTACTGTGAATGTCATTTTCCTTCAATGCTGATAGCAAAAACCTTGGGCAATACTGCGGCGTGGATGTGTCAAGTTTGATTAAAAACAGTTGACAGTAGGAAGAAAAATTTAGAGGGGATGACTATGTATTTATTTCTTGGAATTTCGAGAACATCCTGGTTTTGCCTTTAGTATGGCTGGTTGATGATTGTGTCTGCTCATCATATTTTGCAGCTATATGTATTTTATGGTGTAAATACTTTTTCTCCTATGTGAAGGTTCCTTAATGTGTAGGACTAGTTTGATCAAGCCTAAAAATAGTTTGATGATATGCTAGCCCAGGCCCAGCACTCCCTTAGTTTGCTGAAAACTTTCTTAAGAGTAAGTTTCTGCTCACCATTTTTGTGTATTGCAACTAGTGCCCTTTTTCTTTCATTATGCTATATCTTAGCAGGAAAAAAATGGAACTGATACGGGCATTTCATTCCATGATTTTGTGCTTAACAACATGTCATGTATTTATTCCTCTATGACTCTATCATTTAAGGTTGAGTTATTTAGTTGGAGGTGCATTCTTATCAATCATTTCAATCAAAACATGATTCCCTAAACAGTTGGCCCTTGTGCCCTAATGATGTTAGAGACAATTTCTCAAGTCTAGATAAATTTTAGAAGTATAAGAAATGGATCCAATAAAAATAAAGAGATAGAGTAGTGTTAGAACAATTTGATGACACATTTATGAAGATACTTCTGGTTGCAGCCTTTGTATTGTTGCTTTTGGCATACTACAAGGAATTGAATTTGTGAAGTCTAGATTTGAAGCATACGTGGAGCCACTTGCGATCACTTTGATATCAGTTCTTGGTGTTGTTAGAAGCTCTTAAAAGAGTTGCATTATGAATCTGGAAAAGCTCTCAAAAACTGATGTTATTCATGTGCAGTTGCATATAAAAGTTGTTGGAAGTGACCTTAAGTTAGATGTATTTGTATATTCTTTAAATTCTTTTATGTCTCATTATTATTATTTTAGGTACAAATTGTATTACTAAACATACATATTGTAAAGAATTTCCACCTATTTTTTTGTATTACTATGCAATTTGGTTTCTGCTGCTTATGCATTATCATTTTCTAGTTCATAATATCATTCAACTAGTTTCTATTGCTTATGCAATAACACTACTGGTTCGAAACAAGATGTCAGTAGCAAAACACTTTGAAGCAACATGACTTCATTAATGTCATAAAAACTTCACTTATCATTGATAGAATTTTACAATAAGTATGGTCAAGGAAAACTATAATTTTCTCCTACAACCATTGACACCAAGTGGTTGAGACTTTTACAACCCCTTTACACAATTTTACAACAAAGTTATCAAATCAAATATATTTATTATGATTGAGTCTTCCGCCTTTCTTCTTTGCTTGAGACTTCTTTGGTGATTTTTGATCCATTTACATCAACTATTCTTGAAGTGAAAGCAAGAGTGCAAACCATTAAGAAATGATTATCCCTTCTTTCTTGATTTTTGTTTCGCTGCACTTAAGGCAAACCACAAATAAGAAAACAAAACAAGCAAGTTAAAAGTAACATGTCAATTAGTAAACAGATTTGTAGGCCATAAAGATTTGGTATTTAGGCATACCACAAGTTTACTGCATGACATGCCAAATTTGCTGCATAATGTAAAATCAAGAAAGAAGAAGCCAAGCAAAAGAGAATAAATTATTTCAATTATGCAAAATAAGGTCTCCAAAACAGCATTCACAATTAACCTTCTAACAAGCGAAAATTCTGTGACTACAATTATTAAGTTGCCTAGTGATTCTACTACAGAAAAAGAAGACAATGATGGAATGGCTATGGGGCCCTGGAACATACCCAAACATGTGGCAAGAAAAAGGAAGCAAGCTGCTGTAAATTCTGCCAAGAAACAACCTATTAAGAGTCACATTGTGAAGTCCACTCCTTTGGAATCAGAGAATACTCAACAAGAGCAAGTGGTGCCCCCTATGGAAATTGTTAAGGAAGTCATGCCTTCTTCCTCTAATCCCCAGCCAATTGCTAACACGAGTACTCAGAAAGACATCATTGTTAAGAACACTTTGAAGAATAAAGTCAAGAATCCTTTGGGAGGGAAAAACCCTCAACTTTCTGTGAAGGGTAAGAAGGTTGCTAAGAGTAGTAAAACTTTGCCTAGAAAGGAGAAAGGTGTGAACATAGAAGGAAATCCTAAAGGAAATGCTAGAATTAGCAAGATGAAGGTTGATTCTTCAATGGGGAAAGAGAATATCCCTTCCACTAGTATGTCTATGGAAGCTAAGCAATCTCAATTAGAAGAAGAACAAGCTGTCCTCTCTTACATGAAAACTATGTACAAGACACATAGGGAAATTTTGTTGAATAAATTCAAATACATGGAACCACTAAGGACAGCCTTGAGTCACATTGGAAACAATGAAAGAACTAATGGTAGTTCTGGGAATAATTCTGTGATGACTAGTGATGCTACTATGAATGCTAGTGATCAGATTGTGAATGGAGTGTCATCTCCTATGAATGGTGTTGAGGATGTGACTCCTCCTAATCCAAACCTTTCTACATGAATCTAATTTGTTGGAATTACCGCGGGACAATGGTTAAGGGCTTTGCTGGCCTTATTAAAGACATGAAGATGGAATATTCTGCCTCTTTGATAGTTCTCCTTGAAACTCACACTAGTGGAAATAAAGCTAGGAAGATAGTTAAAAGAATGGGTTTTGAACACCAATTTTTGGTTGATGCTAGAGGGCAATCTGGTGGTATTTGGATGCTTTGGGATAGTGCTCATTGGAATCTGCAAATTCTCAGAGACACAACTCAGTTGATTCATGTGAAGGTGTGTCCTTCAAATGCTAATCCTTGAATTCTCACTTTTGTCTATGGCAACCCTCATTTTACTCCTAGGCAAGCTCTGTGGGATGATATACAAGACATTTTTACTGAGGTGGATGGTCCTTGGGTGCTTCTTGGTGATTTTAATGCAATTTTACATGACTATGAGAGAGCTGGCCCTGCTTTGATTCATTCTCAGCCTATTGAAGTTGGTTTCCAGAATACTCTAGACATCTGCAATCTTTTTGATCTTGGGTTTAATGGTGATTTGTTTACTTGGGCTAGGGGAAATACTAGGAAAAGACTTGATCGTGCCATTTGTAACATTGATTGGCATCTCAGATTTCAGGGGTCTAAGGTGACTCACCTTCCTAAATTAAAGTCTGATCACTCTCCCTTACTCATTAATTTTGACAACAGAAGATATGGTAATCGTGGCAGACGTCCTTTTAGGTTTGAGGCCATTTGGATCACTCACCCCACCTTTAGCCACCTTATTGAGAATAATTGGAGAGGTGATGTGGGGAATTTCCCTAGACAACTTAAAGAGCTTCAAGGGATTTTAAAGGAGTGGAATAAAGATACCTTTGGCAACATATTCACTCAGAAAAAGAAGTTGTTCAGGCAGCTGAGAGACATTGATAGGAGGCTGGCTCAAGGCTAGAGTACAAATCTCCTTAATCTGCAACAATCTACTTGGAGAGAGTATGAAGTTGAATTTGGGGATAGGAATACTAAGTACTTCCATGGAGTGGCTACTATTAGAAGGAGGAGAAATCATATTACCACTCTCCAAAATGATCAAGGTGTCTGGATCAATGACCCAAATCAACTTGAAATTATTGCCACTAACTATTTCAAAAGTTTGTTTGCAGGTTCTGGTGAGATGGTGCCTTACTATTTATCTGGTCATTTTCCTACTCTAGATGTTCAGTTACTTGAGGACATGACTAGAGACCCTTCCAATGAGGAAATTTGCAACACTGTTCGTGCTATTGGTGCTTATAAAGCCCCTGGGCCTGATGGCTACCAGGCAATTTTTTATCACAACCAGTGGAGTATAATTGGGCCTTCTTTCTGTCAGATGATCAGAGATGTGTGGGAGAACCCCTGGAAGATAAAAGAGTTGAATGCTACCTACCTAGCCCTTATTCCTAAATCTGAGAATGTCACTAACATGAAGCAATTTCGTGCTATAGGCTTATGTAATGTTGCCTACAAAGCAGTCACTAAAATGATAACCAACAGGCTTAGGAATAGTCTTCACTCTCTGGTAGGGCCTGCTCAATGCTCTTTTATTCCTAAAAGGCAAATCCATGACAATATAATCATTGCCCAAGAGATTTTCCATTCTATGAGGAGCAAAGGGGGGAAGGAAGGTTGGATGGCTGTGAAAATTGACCTTAAAAAGGCTATGATAGGCTTAGTTGGGATTTCATAAAAGATACCCTCATTGACATAGGGCTGCCTGATAAAATTGTTTCTCTAATTTGGCATTGTATATCTTCTCCTACTATGCATGTTTTGTGGAACGGAGAGGCTCTTGAGGAATTCTCTCCCTCTAGAGGAATCAGGCAGGGTGACCCTATTTCTCCATACTTGTTTGTTCTATGCATTGAAAGACTGTTTCAATCTATTGAGAGCAAGGTGGATGATGGTAGCTGGATTCCAATTCAAGTGGCCAGAGGAGGCCCAAAGATCTCTCACTTAGCTTTTGCTGATGATCTTCTTTTCTTTACTGAAGCCACAACTGAGCAAGCCCAGACCACTCAGCAAACTCTTAGTGATTTTTGCATTAGTTCAGGTCAGAAGGTTAGTCTTGACAAGACTAGAGTATTTTTCTATAAAAATGTTCCTAGACTTCTTAAGAAGGACATTTGTGACACCATGGGTTTTAATTCAACTGATGATCTTGGTAAATACTTGGGGGTGCCTATATTTCACCAGAGAGTAGGCCTCAATACTTTCAACTTTGTGATTGATAAGGTTAAACAGAGATTAAGTACCTTGAAGGCCAGAACTTTATCCTTTACTGGAAGAGTTACCCTTGCAAAGTCAGTAGTGCAAGCCATGCCTACTTACATTATGCAAACTACTGTCCTTCCTAGAGGCACCTGTGATGAGATTGATAAACTTTGTCGTAAGTTTATATGGGGAGATGATGATACTCACAGATCCATTCATTTGCTTAATTGGGAGAAAATTTGTAAACCTAAAGCTAATGGTGGGCTTGGGCTGAGATCCACTATAGAGGCTAACATGACATACATCATGAAGGGGATTTGGAATTTCTGCTCTCAACCAAATTCTCTATGGAGTTCTGTTATTAGAAGCAAATATAAGTGTGGTTGGAGGAATTTCCCCAAAATTGACTCCTCTAAAAAGGGCTCTAATATGTGGAATGGTATAGTCAATAATTGAGAATCTTTTCGATCAAATCTCTGCTGGCAACTAGGGAATGGTGAAGATATCCGATTTTGGCAAGACATTTGGCTACCTAATGATAAGCAACTTTCCTCTCAAGCTTTGATTCCTATCTCTGAGGAAGATTCTAAACTGGCCATAAGTCAATTCTCTACCTACAGTGGTGAATGGAACTGGGGATTACTTAATAATATTCTGCCTGAGAGTGTTATTGCTTTGTTAAATACTCATCCTCCTCCTTCTGTTCTTTAGGAAGATGATAGTTTCTCTTGGGGTGCTACTCCTGATGGGAGTTTCACAACCAAATCTGCCTACCTAGCTCTATCTAGTGGGATTGTTAATACCACTCAGTTTAATTTCAAGTATGTTTGGAATTGGAAAGGCAATGAAAGAATTCGCACCTTTCTTTGGAAATTAGCTCACGAAGCTGTGTTAACAAATGTTGAGAGGAGAAGAAGAACCATGACTACGGATGCGATCTGTCCTATATGCAGAATTGAAGATGAGACCATGTTTCACAGGTTCAGAGATTGTCCTGCTTCCCTTGCAATTTGGAGTAATCTGAGGGTTAGAAATCAAGATTTTTTCAGTGATGCTAACTAGAAAAACTGGTTAATGACTAACCTGAGCGCTGGTGCTAACCGTGGATCTGCAATCAGCTGGTGTACTCTTTTCGGTGTTACCTTGGATCTTTTATGGAGGAACAGAAATGATTTCATCTTCTCCCAAAAGACTCACTCTACTCAAGCTTCTGTCTTGAAAATTAGGCATCTGTGTGAAGGTATTCAGAACTGCATGAAAAGATCTACTACTCTCAGCTCCAACATCGTTGCTTTTGAAGTGGCTGATGAAGACAATTGGATCCCTCCTCCTCCTAATTATGTGAAGATTAATTGCGATGGATCTGTGTGTGACCAAGGTAGAATTGCCGGTTGCGGTGGAGTTGCCAGAGACGAAAGTGGTGAATTCATATTCGCCTTCTCACGCAAGTTGCAAATCTGATCCTCGCTGGAAGCTGAATTGGCTGGGATTCTCCATGGTCTTCGGCTAGCTTGGCAGAAGAAAATTGTTAATGTTGTGATTGAATCTGATGCAATTGAAGCCCTTGAGTTAATGGTGGGTGGATATCACGAGGATGAGCATATTCAACGGATGGTGATTGATATTCGTGAAGGATCATTGAATAGAAGATGGAGGAAAGTAGATATATGCCATAATTTTGTGGCTGATAAATTAGCCAAAGTAGGCCATACTGTTAATGTTGGGCTAGTTGGATAATGTTGGGCTAGTTGGAGCTAGTTCTCCTTAGTTTTGTTACTTGGGCCTTCGGGCCTCTCTTTCATCAAAAAAAAAAAGGGATTTTTTTTGTACCCCCGCTGTTTACCCATATACCCCCACACATTTTTTTTGGACGAAAATACCCCTGTTTATTTTTGGCTCAATCGGATTTACATTATTCTGAATCTCTGATATAAATACGATTTATTTTTTTACAAATCGTATGTATATAGAGGTATGTACATACAATAATCCTGAAAAATTTCCAATTGTATTTACCTAGGCTGAGGTAAATACGATAGAAGTTAAAAAACAAAGCGTATTTACCTTGGGTGAGGTAAATACGATTCAGGTAAAATACAAATCGTATTTACCTATGGGTGGGGGTACATACGCTTTGTAAAATACAAATCGTATTTACCCTCACCATAGGTAAATACGATTTGTTAAAATACAAATCGTATTTACCCTAACCCATAGGTAAATACGATTTGTATTTTAATCGACGGCCAGATTTACTCCCTTGGGCCAACGACTATTTATTAAACGATGTAGATTGCACGGATAGTATCAACGGTTGATATTCATTGATGAATTCTATAAATACCCACCCCCACCCTCATTCTTTTCACACCAAATTTTCACTCTCAAATACATTTCTCACACATCCAGAATGTAGATTTGCCTAACACAACGGTCTGCTGAGAATAGGCTCTGCGGTATACATTATGGGGGCAACATCACTATGAGATAATATGGGGTCTACTTTTGGAGTCCGAAGCCGGGGTTTGATGGGTTGAAGGATAAAGTGTGGTCAAAAGTTCAAGTGATTAGGGACGACCGTGACGTCACTAGTATCACTTATCGGAAACCCGATCGTGGAGATGATGGCTGCAGTTCCCACTTGTCCATGTCTATCAAGACCGACGAAGACATGGCGACCATGTTCGACATTCATGACAGGCTTATGGGGTATAAGCCTTTGGAGCTATACGTGGAAACACAACGGAGCGTGAATGAGATATTATGTCGTCTGCGAGCACCGGAGTATTAGGATTAGGGTTTAGTTTGTTATGTTTTATCTTTTATGTACGCCGAAGTGGCGGAGGCGAGTGTACTAGTCATCACTCTCTATCTCTAGCATCTGCATCAACTGGTAGAGGTGAGTGTACGTCGAAGTGGCCATACGAATATGGTCGCGACGAAGCCCATCCTATACCGCATCTGTCACACTCTGTACCTGTAACGCCCTAAAATTTAATCAAATTACTTCGAAGTTGGATTGCCGTAGGATAATTGTAAGAATTGAAATTATGAGCGTAGTAGCTATGTTGAAAATGAGTTAGATGATAATCACGTGTCGTGGGCCAGTTAAAAATAGCATTAGGCTTAGCACCGCGAGTGCGCAGCGCTCACGCAACCCTAGCAGCGTGTCCAGTGCGCAGCTTGCGCAGGAAGGCGCTTGTGCGCCACTCCTTCTTATAAATATAGCGCAAATATGCGCTAGGGCTGGTCTTTTTGCGCAGCCGCCCTCTTTTCCCTTCTTCTCCTTCTTCCTCTCACTTCTAAGTTACACAAAAGCCTCAATTTTCAAGAGCTCTAGCCTAGGATTGGATTGGGAGGGTTGATTTTCATTGCAATTCTCTACGTTCGTGATCGTCACGCGTCGTTACTATCGCAGGGGAGTCGCCGTATTCGGAGAATCGAGGAACGAGGCTAGGAGGGAGTTTGCGCCACCATAGTTGAGGTAAGGGTGGGTTCGAATTCTATAATAGCGTATATGAGGGATCGTATGCGGGGTTTGGGGTTTATTATAGATTGCCTCTGTGTATGTTGCATAGTTATATATATATATATATATATATATATATATATATATATATATATATCGTATGAGAAATGTTTGATGAATTGACCGTGTGTGCTTGAATTCCTATGTCGTTAGTTCTAATTAAATCGAATTGTAATTTTGTTGGATTAAGGTTTTCACTATTATAATCAAAAAAAAAAAATGATAGGAATATAGATAACTCGTTAGTAAGAATTATAAATAATTTTCGTAATTGAATTGATGGTTACGTTAATGCTGTTACTGTTTTGATGTAATGCTGTTGCTGTTTTGCTGTTAATGCTGTTGCTGTTTTGCTGATAATGCTGCTGCTGTTTTGCTGTTAATGCTGTTGATGTTTTGTTGTTAAAGCTGTTGCGGTTTTGCTGTTATTGTTGTCATTGCTGTTACGTTTTGCTGCTGTGTTGTTGCTATTCTTGCTGTTTTGCGCTGTTGATGTTGCTGCTTTGTCAATATTGTTGCCACAGTTGCTGTTGTGGTTAATTGTTGCGTTGAATACCTTGTCGAAAATGTGGTAAATTGCAGGTGAAGTTGTAAAAGTTGATTTGCCTCTATTTATTGGCAAAGATAGTAAATTGTAGGCCTATGGCCGCCATGACGTTTTGGTGTTGTTGTCGTGCGATTGCGTGACTGTGATTAGCGTTACTTGTACATTCACATTGTGTCGCATACCTTTGCATTTGCTTTACGACGTGAACGATGAGGGCTAGGCCCTGTGAGCCACTATTTACTGGCAACGACGATTTTTACGACGGGAGTTTTGCTCCAATGGTACCACATGCATATGCACAGTTGAGTCGCATTCCGCATTGTACTTCGATGATTCTGTTGATGACTCTATTGCTTCAAATTGAATTTACCATGAATGAATTATATTGTTTGTGTTGGGAAGTAAGTGTAGCACTCCAATATTTATGTTGAAAATTCCGCACTCTGATTTATAGTATTATTGGGTAGAATTGGGGTGTTACATTAGTGGTATCAGAGCATGGTTGGGTCTGTCCGACCAAGTTGTCGAGTCATCGCTTCGATTAACAATCAAGTATTGTTATTCGTTCTAAACTATAATTTGTGTTGTAGGGATAAGCTGAAATGGCCGGACGGAATGATGCTGCTATTGCTGCTGCTTTGGGCGCTATGGCTCAGGCATTGGAGAATCAACAAAACGCTGGTGAGAATGCTGGATCTCGCAGTTTGGCGACTTTCCAAAGGGAGAATCCGCCCACTTTCAAGGGTAAGTATGATCCTGATGGAGCATTGGCTTGGTTGAAGGAGATTGAGAGAATCTTCCGTGTGATGGATTGCACTCCAGCGCAGAAGGTTCGTTATGGTACTCATATGCTGTCAGAAGAGGCTGACGACTGGTGGTTAGATACACGTCAGAGATTGGAAGCTGCAGGTGAAGAGATCACTTGGGTTGTGTTCCGTAGGGAGTTTTTGAGAAAGTATTACTGTAACACCCCCCTTACGTATTCTACCATTTTAATTAATAAAATCAGAGTTGGAAAATTTCTTTTTAAAACTCAACCATCACAAGGGAGATATCACATTTTCGTCGTTTCAAAAACCAAACATCACATAATGAAATCATCAACATAAAGTAGTACGATACATAGCACATAATCGGGACGAACCCTCACAATACACCTGTCTTGACATAACAGTCGGATATACAACTCGCAGCGGAAATAAATACATATCTCATACATATGTATAATACATCACCAAAGTACACTGTCTAATAACAGTACAAAATACAACTCCTAAAGTGTTTCGCCCCCCGGGTGCTACGTATCAGAGCATGACACCAAAAACCGGAAATAAGGAAGGTAGAACCTTCACTCGCTATCACCTGCAGGTTGCCGACATAAGAAGCAACACGAAAGCAGAAGGGTGAGTCTCTAACATATAATAGAATATGTGATAATCAAATATGATAGAGAAAAACACAATTAAAACACCAATCTACCATAAACCGGCACACCACAACAATTCACAATACATAACTCAGCTACACCAATAAACATCACCAAATGCGTATGTATATGCATGCAAATGCAACCCAACACCAAGGGCATATGCATGTGGATCCATTCATCACCTAAAAATAAGCCTTGAGGGCATTTATCACCAAAGTGGCCGAAGCCTAGACCGCAGCCTCTTCATCACCAAAAATGCACATGATTTATGCGACACCATGAACGATGTAGAACACACACCAAAATCACCAAAATCAGCACCACTCATCATCACCAATAATTGTTTCATCACCAATAATTATTTTATCACCAATAATTATTTTATCATCACCAAAATCACCAAAATCAGCACCACTCATCATCACCAATAATTGTTTCATCACCAATAATTATTTTATCACCAATAATTATTTTATCATCACCAAAATCACCAAAATCAGCACCACTCATCATCACCAATAATTGTTTCATCACCAATAATTATTTTATCACCAATAATTATTTTATCATCACCAAAATCACCAACACCACTCCACTTTACAGCTCTAAGGCTCACACCGATATTTTTGACAAATTATAAGTCCAACCGTGGATAAACACCCACACTTGAGTTTTACAACTCAAACAGTACACACAGGCACACTAAACCGGCAAATCCGGCAAAACTGCACTCCGGCAGCCCCGGGCAACACACTAGGCCCCACACCTAGTCAACATCACTGGCAAAACTGCCAGACAGCTCCCTTGAATACAGCACACAGCACTGGCGCACCTGAGCAACGCTGCCAGGGCGCCTGCACTTTGGCACAAAATTTGGGCAGCACACACAAAGTTGGTGCCCAGCACAAGGGCTCCAGGCAGCGTGCACCACCCAACTTGGGCACGGTGCCCGCGCCCAAACCACCGCGAACCCAGGGGCCACTCTTGGCCCCGGCCCTAGTACTTCCTCTCTCCTAGATGCGCCACAAGAGTCCACCATCATTGGGGCCCTGGCTCGCCACTTGGGCCCATGCCCAAATTGACAAAAAATCACAAAAACAGAATTCTGGCGCCTAGACACAGGGCTCCAAACAGCTCTGGCAACCAACTTGGGCACGGTGCCCGCGTCCCAAACCACTGGTGCATTTTAGACAAACTCTTGAACCGCCCCTTTTACTAACCCTCTACTAGGTGCGCCACTAGGATCCACCATCATTGGGGCCCTGGCTCGCCACTTGGGCCCATGCCCAAGTTGGCAAAAAATCATTTTTCATGCACACTGCACAGTTTTGGCGCCTAGACACTCTACCCACACCAAGCCACACTTCACCAAACCTAACCATTCCAACTTCAACTTCACCACCAATTCTAACCTTCAACAACCACAATTTCAACACCAATAACAACATCAATATCACTATATTCAATCATCAAATTTCATATCCGATTCACACAAAACTTCACCAACTCATTGAGACATTTTCACAAACACATAATGTGCAATTTTTGACAACTTTTTATTTCAACAAAACAACACCAAAACCACACCCAAATTAGTTCAAAGACATCATCAAACAATCAATTCTCATATTCAATCAACAAAAATTCATTCAAACACATCAAAAACCCCTAAAACCCTATTCTAACATATTGAAAACACAAACCCTATTATAGGTTAGGAGAGCCCCCTTACCTTGAATTCCTTGAAGAAAATAAGCCCTAATCCAAGCAATTCCTCTTGAAAAATCAACAAAATCCCTTCCCTTTCTCTTCTTCTTGCTATGTCCTCTTGTCTCCTTTTTCTCTCTTTTCTTTGTTTCTTACTTTGATAAAAAAAAATGAAAGGAAACAACACTAAGTCACTTAGTCAAATATGATGACTAAGTCTTCAAATTCAATTTGACTTCTATGTCTTCAAAGTAACTTTGATTACCTTATGGGCCTAAAATGATTATGGGCCTTTGGGCTTAATACCCACACCTCTTCAAACTTGCATTCCAACTCCTAAACCAATAAGTTAACATATCAATTAACTTAATTATAATTAAAATGTCGTAAACCCTAATAATCAATTAAATAAATAACTGAATTATTTTGGGGTGTTACAACTCTCCCCCACTTAGAATATTTCGTCCTCGAAATACATACCTGAATCAAATAACTCCTGGTATGCTTCCCGCATCTTGGTCTCCAACTCCCAAGTGATACTCTCTCCGGTAGCTCCTAACCAAACTACCTTCACCAAATGGATCTCTTTTCCTCTTAAAGTTTTCACCTCACGATCTTCGAACCGCACCGGCATAGTCTCAACAGTGAGATTCTCTCTCACTTGCACATCATCCATTTGAATTACGTGAGATGGATCCGGAATATACTTCCGCAACTGTGAAATATGAAACACATCATGAAGATTCGAAAGATTAGGTGGCAAAGCCACCCGATAAGCAACTCTTCCAATTTTCTCTAAAATCTGATATGGTCCAATAAAACGAGGAGTCAACTTCTTCGACTTCAAGGCACGACCAACACCGGTCACAGGTGTAACTCTCAGAAACACATGATCACCAGCCTGAAACTCCAAATCTTTCCTCCTCTTGTCATGATAACTCTTTTGTCTACTTTGTGAAGTTTTCATCTTTTCACGAATCAGCTTCACTTTCTCGGTTGTCTCACGAACAATCTCCGGTCCAAGTACAACACTTTCTCCGGATTCATACCAACACACCGGAGTCCTACACCTCCTACCATACAATGCTTCGAAAGGAGCCATTCCAATACTAGCATGATAACTGTTATTGTAAGTGAACTCAATCAACGAAAGATGTCCATCCCATGAACCTCCCTGCTCAAGCACACAAGCTCTCAACAGATCCTCAAGTGACTGAATAGTCCTCTCCGTCTGACCATCAGTCTGCGGGTGATAAGCTGAACTCAATCTCAACTTCGAACCCAAAGCCTCTTGCAAACTTTTCCAAAATTCAGAAGTGAATCTTGGATCTCTATCTGACACAATACATAGAGGCACACCATGCAGCTTCACTATCGTCTGAATATAAATCTCTGCCAACCTAGAAACCGGATAAGTAATGCTAATCGGTAAAAAGTGAGCAGACTTTGTCAATCTGTCAACAATCACCCAAATGGCATCAAATCCTCTCGAAGTATTTGGCAAACCCGTCACAAAATCCATGGAAATACTATCCCACTTCCACTCAGGAATCTCCAAAGGTTGCATCAACCCTGCAGGCTTCTGATGCTCAACCTTCGACTTCTGACATGTCAAACAGGCATACACAAACTGAGCTACCTCCTTCTTCATACCAGGCCACCAAAACAATTTCTTCAAATCATGATACATCTTTGTAGCTCCGGGATGAATACTCAATTTACTTCTGTGACTCTCCTCAAGAATTACTTTCTTCATCTCTACATCATCAGGAATACATATCCTATCACGGAACTTCAACACACCTTGAGAATCCAACCTGAAATCATTGTCATCAGCTTGTCCAACTTCACCCATCATGTCTACCAACTTCACATCCAACTTCTGTGCCTCTCTGATACTAACCAGAAAATCATTATTAATCTTTAACATACCAAATTTGATACTCTGAGGAGATACTTCACAAACTAAGCTCATGTCTCTGAATTGTTCAATCAACTCCAACTCCTTAATCATCATTGCAGACATATGCAAACTCTTTCTACTCAAAGCATCGGCTACAACATTAGCTTTCCCCGGATGATAGTTCAAGCTAAAGTCATAGTCTTTCAACAACTCTAACCACCTTCTCTGCCTCATATTCAGCTCCTTTTGATCAAATAAATATTGCAAACCTTTATGATCACTAAATACTTCAAATCTAGAACCATAAAGATAATGCCGCCAAATCTTCAATGCAAACACAACCGCAGCCAACTCCAAATCATGTGTAGGATAATTCTTCTCATGAATCCTCAACTGCCGAGAAGCATAAGCAACTACCCTACCATTCTGCATAAGAACTCCTCCTAAACCCATATTCGAAGCATCACAATACACAACAAAGGATTCTTCTGGTTTAGGTAACGTCAAAATCGGAGACGTCGTCAACCTCTTCTTTAATTCTTTGAAACTTTCCTCACACCGATCATCCCACACAAACGCCTTTCCTTTACAAGTCAACTGAGTTAGTGGAAGAGCCAACTTCGAAAAGCCTTCAATAAATCTTCTATAATAACCAGCTAACCCAAGAAAACTTCTAATCTCAGTGACCGACTTCGGAGTCTCCCACTTCAACACCGCATCAACTTTGGATGGATCTACCGCAATCCCATCACCGGAAATAATATGCCCAAGGAAACTCACTTCCCGCAACCAAAATTCACACTTAGACAATTTAGCATACAACTTCCGATCCCGCAAGACCTCCAACACTAACCTCAAGTGCTCAGCATGCTCCTCTTCGGATTTTGAATACACCAAAATGTCATCAATGAACACCACAACGAACCGATCTAGATACTCATGAAAAATACGATTCATATATTCCATGAATACCCCAGGAGCGTTAGTGACACCAAAAGGCATCACCGAATACTCATAGTGACCATACCGAGTCCTAAAAGCCGTCTTCGGAATATCTTCATCTTTCACTTTAATTTGATGATAACCCGATCTCAAGTCAATCTTGCTAAACACTTGTGCACCCACCAATTGATCCATCAAGTCATCAATTCTTGGAAGCGGATACTTGTTCTTAATTGTCACTTTGTTCAATTGCCGATAATCAACACATAACCTCATACTCCCATCCTTCTTCTTCACAAGCAACACCGGAGCACCCCACGGAGATACACTAGGTCTCACAAACTTCTTTTCAAGCAACTCCTCAAGCTGCTTCTTCAACTCAGACAACTCCGATGCAGACATTCTATAAGGTGCCATTGACGCAGGCCTAGTGCCAGGTACCAGATCAATAGAAAACTCCACTTCCCTCTCTGGTGGTACATCCGGAATCTCATCAGGAAAGACCTCAGGAAACTCCCGTACCACCGGCAACTCATCAATCTTTGCTTGACTCTCAGCAGATAATGATTCCATCACAGCAAACAACTGAGCTTCTCCCCTCATTGCTTTCATCAACTGACCCCCAGACAACAAGACAGTTTCTTCCTCCACCGGAGAAGAGAAACTAACAGACCGATCACAACAATTGATATGAACATGGTTATGCACCAACCAGTCCATACCCAAGATAACATCCATCCCCACCAAAGGAAGACAAATCAGATCAACAATAAAATCTTTGCCGAAAACCGACAAAGGACACTTAGCACACATAAGAGAAGTAGTTATCGAACCCTTAGCTGGAGTATCGATAACCATATCCCTCATCATGGAAGACAACTCAAGATGCAACTTTTCAACACATACCGCAGCAATAAAAGAATGTGTAGCACCAGTATCAACTATAGCAATCAGAGGAATACCTTCAATGAAGCACGTACCTGAAATCTCATTGGTCACCTCTGACCCAGCAAGAGCAAACACCTTTCCACTTGCTTTCTCCTTCTTTGGTTTAGTGCATTTGGTACTAATGTGACCTACCTCACCACAATTGTAGCAAACCACATCCTTGCGGTCACAATCAGCAGCCAGGTGACCTCCTCTGCCACACTTGAAACACTTTCTCTCATCAAAACTACACTCATAACTCTTATGACCAGGCCTACCACACTTGTAGCACACAACATTAGCAGGAGCATCTCCCCCACTTGGTTTCTTGCCAGAACCAACAGCAGCTTTCTGTTTACCTTTCCCACCGGACACATCATAAGGTTTACTACGATTCTGAAACTGTCCCCTCTTCTCTTTCACAATCTTATAAGAGGTATTGCTATCCTCTTCAAAGATTCTGCAACTATCCACCAAATCAGCAAACCTACGGATCCTCTGGTAGCTAATTGCCTTTTTAATATCATGCCTCAATCCACTTTCAAATTTGATGCATTTAGAGAATTCAGCATCAGCACCATTGTAATGCGGGTGGAACTTAACCAATTCCTCAAACTTGGCTGCATACTCAGATACAGACTTATTTCCCTGAGTCAAGTTCAGAAATTCCATCTCTTTCTTTCCCCGAACATCCTCCGGGAAGTACTTCCTCAAAAACTCTCTCTTGAAGACATTCCAAGAGAGCTCCTCACCGGCATCCTCAAGCCTCTGCAGAGTTCCCAACCACCAATCATCAGCCTCCTCAGCTAACTGGTGAGCACCGAATCGAACCTTCTGAGCTGGAGTGCAATCCATAACTCGGAAGATCCTCTCTATCTCTTTCAGCCACACAAGAGCTCCATCAGGGTCATACCGCCCCTTGAAGACAGGCGGGTTCTCCCTTTGGAACGTAGCTAAACCACGAGCTGCAGCATTCCCCTCAGCACCTACAGCATCTGCCATTGCTTGCATAGCAGCAGCTAAAGCAGCATCATTCCTCCCAGCCATCTCAACAAGTCACTGAAACAAAATCAGTTAGAACGAGCAACAAGACTCGAGAATTAAAAGACTCAAGACTCAACAACTTGGTCACACAGACCGAATTGCTCTGATACCACTAATGTAACACCCCCCTTACGTATTCTACCATTTTAATTAATAAAATCAGAGTTGGAAAATTTCTTTTTAAAACTCAACCATCACAAGGGAGATATCACATTTTCGTCGTTTCAAAAACCAAACATCACATAATGAAATCATCAACATAAAGTAGTACGATACATAGCACATAATCGGGACGAACCCTCACAATACACCTGTCTTGACATAACAGTCGGATATACAACTCGCAGCGGAAATAAATACATATCTCATACATATGTATAATACATCACCAAAGTACACTGTCTAATAACAGTACAAAATACAACTCCTAAAGTGTTTCGCCCCCCGGGTGCTACGTATCAGAGCATGACACCAAAAACCGGAAATAAGGAAGGTAGAACCTTCACTCGCTATCACCTGCAGGTTGCCGACATAAGAAGCAACACGAAAGCAGAAGGGTGAGTCTCTAACATATAATAGAATATGTGATAATCAAATATGATAGAGAAAAACACAATTAAAACACCAATCTACCATAAACCGGCACACCACAACAATTCACAATACATAACTCAGCTACACCAATAAACATCACCAAATGCGTATGTATATGCATGCAAATGCAACCCAACACCAAGGGCATATGCATGTGGATCCATTCATCACCTAAAAATAAGCCTTGAGGGCATTTATCACCAAAGTGGCCGAAGCCTAGACCGCAGCCTCTTCATCACCAAAAATGCACATGATTTATGCGACACCATGAACGATGTAGAACACACACCAAAATCACCAAAATCAGCACCACTCATCATCACCAATAATTGTTTCATCACCAATAATTATTTTATCACCAATAATTATTTTATCATCACCAAAATCACCAAAATCAGCACCACTCATCATCACCAATAATTGTTTCATCACCAATAATTATTTTATCACCAATAATTATTTTATCATCACCAAAATCACCAAAATCAGCACCACTCATCATCACCAATAATTGTTTCATCACCAATAATTATTTTATCACCAATAATTATTTTATCATCACCAAAATCACCAACACCACTCCACTTTACAGCTCTAAGGCTCACACCGATATTTTTGACAAATTATAAGTCCAACCGTGGATAAACACCCACACTTGAGTTTTACAACTCAAACAGTACACACAGGCACACTAAACCGGCAAATCCGGCAAAACTGCACTCCGGCAGCCCCGGGCAACACACTAGGCCCCACACCTAGTCAACATCACTGGCAAAACTGCCAGACAGCTCCCTTGAATACAGCACACAGCACTGGCGCACCTGAGCAACGCTGCCAGGGCGCCTGCACTTTGGCACAAAATTTGGGCAGCACACACAAAGTTGGCGCCCAGCACAAGGGCTCCAGGCAGCGTGCACCACCCAACTTGGGCACGGTGCCCGCGCCCAAACCACCGCGAACCCAGGGGCCACTCTTGGCCCCGGCCCTAGTACTTCCTCTCTCCTAGATGCGCCACAAGAGTCCACCATCATTGGGGCCCTGGCTCGCCACTTGGGCCCATGCCCAAATTGACAAAAAATCACAAAAACAGAATTCTGGCGCCTAGACACAGGGCTCCAAACAGCTCTGGCAACCAACTTGGGCACGGTGCCCGCGTCCCAAACCACTGGTGCATTTTAGACAAACTCTTGAACCGCCCCTTTTACTAACCCTCTACTAGGTGCGCCACTAGGATCCACCATCATTGGGGCCCTGGCTCGCCACTTGGGCCCATGCCCAAGTTGGCAAAAAATCATTTTTCATGCACACTGCACAGTTTTGGCGCCTAGACACTCTACCCACACCAAGCCACACTTCACCAAACCTAACCATTCCAACTTCAACTTCACCACCAATTCTAACCTTCAACAACCACAATTTCAACACCAATAACAACATCAATATCACTATATTCAATCATCAAATTTCATATCCGATTCACACAAAACTTCACCAACTCATTGAGACATTTTCACAAACACATAATGTGCAATTTTTGACAACTTTTTATTTCAACAAAACAACACCAAAACCACACCCAAATTAGTTCAAAGACATCATCAAACAATCAATTCTCATATTCAATCAACAAAAATTCATTCAAACACATCAAAAACCCCTAAAACCCTATTCTAACATATTGAAAACACAAACCCTATTATAGGTTAGGAGAGCCCCCTTACCTTGAATTCCTTGAAGAAAATAAGCCCTAATCCAAGCAATTCCTCTTGAAAAATCAACAAAATCCCTTCCCTTTCTCTTCTTCTTGCTATGTCCTCTTGTCTCCTTTTTCTCTCTTTTCTTTGTTTCTTACTTTGATAAAAAAAAATGAAAGGAAACAACACTAAGTCACTTAGTCAAATATGATGACTAAGTCTTCAAATTCAATTTGACTTCTATGTCTTCAAAGTAACTTTGATTACCTTATGGGCCTAAAATGATTATGGGCCTTTGGGCTTAATACCCACACCTCTTCAAACTTGCATTCCAACTCCTAAACCAATAAGTTAACATATCAATTAACTTAATTATAATTAAAATGTCGTAAACCCTAATAATCAATTAAATAAATAACTGAATTATTTTGGGGTGTTACAATTACCCTGAGGATGTTCGGGGTTAGAAAGAAATTGAGTTTCTTGAGCTGAAGCAAGGGAACCTGTCAGTTACTGAATATGCTACTAAGTTTGTGGAGTTGGCCAAATTTTATCCGCACTACAATGAAGCAACTGCTGAATTTTCAAAGTGCATCAAGTTTGAGAATGGGCTGCGACCTGAGATCAAAAAGGCAATTGGGTATCAGAAGATCCGTGTTTTCTCCGATTTGATTGACAGTTGCAGGATCTATGAGGAGGACAACGGTGCTCACTATAAGATCATTAATGAGAAGAGGAGCAAGCAGCAGACTCGTGGTAAGCCGTATGATGCTCCAGTTGGTAAAGGTAAGCAGAAAAGTTTTGATGGTAAGAGAACTAGTGGGGGAGACGCCCCTGCTGGTATTGTATGTTACAAACGTGGCAAACCTGGTCATAAGAGTAACGTGTGCAAGGTTGAGGTGAAGAGGTGCTTTCGTTGTGGTAAGACTGGGCACGAATCATCCGAGTGCAAGCACAAGGAGCAGGTCTGTTTCAACTGTGGCGAAGAAGGGCATATTAGTAATCAATGTCAGAAGCCAAAGAAAGAAAGAGTTAGTGGAAGAGTGTTCGCTCTGGCAGGGACACAGACTACTGAGAACGACGGATTTATTGGAGGTACATGTTTCATTAATGGTGTTCCTCTAATAGCTATTATTGATACTGGTGCTACTCATTGTTTTATTGCTGCGGAATGTGTTAAAAGATTGGGTCTTGTGTTGTCTTTTATGAATAGGGAGATGGTTGTCGATACTCCAGCTAAGGGGTCGGTGACTACTTCTCTTGTGTGTTCTAAGTGCCCTTTGTCGATTTTCGACAGAGAATTTATTGTTGATCTAATTTGTCTGCCGTTAAGCGGATTGGATGTGATCCTAGGCATGGACTGGTTAGAATATAACTATGTTCATATTAATTGTTTTAGCAAGTCTGTGAGTTTCTCCACTCCCGAAGAGGAGGAGGCTGGTTTGTTGTCTGCTGGACAGTTGCGGAAGTTGATGCGGGAAGAAGTTCAGCTATTCTCGCTGATGGCGTCGCTATCTGTTAAGAATCAAGCCATAATTGATGAGTTGCAGGTGGTGCGCGAATTTCCTGAAGTTTTCCCTGATGAGATTCCAAGTGTACCACCAGAGAGGGAAGTTGAATTTGCTATTGATCTTGTACCTGGTACCAAACCTGTTTCTATGGCACCTTACAGGATGTCAGCATCTGAATTATCCGAATTGAAGAAGCAACTTGAGGATCTACTTGAAAAGAAGTTCGTGAGGCCGAGTGTATCACTGTGGGGAGCTCCAGTGTTGCTAGTGAAGAAGAAGGATGGAAGTATGAGGCTTTGTGTTGATTATAGACAGTTGAATAAAGTGATGATTAAGAACAAGTATCCACTCCCAAGAATAGACGATTTGATGGATCAATTGGTGGGTGCTCAAGTATTCAGTAAGATTGATTTGAGATCGGGCTACCATCAGATTAAAGTGAAAGATGAGGATATTCAGAAGACGGCTTTTAGAACTCGGTACGGGCATTATGAGTATTCGGTGATGCCTTTCGGTGTTACTAACGCGCCGGGAGTATTCATGGAGTACATGAACCGTGTGTTTCATGCTTATTTGGATCGGTTTGTGGTAGTATTCATCGATGATATTTTGATTTACTCTAAGACAGAAGAAGAGCATGCAGAGCACTTGAGATTGGTATTGGAGGTCTTAAGGGACAAGAAGTTATATGCAAAGTTGTCTAAGTGCGAATTTTGGCTGAAGGAGGTGAGTTTTCTTGGTCACGTTATTTCTGATAGCGGCATTGCGGTGGATCCATCTAAAGTCGATGCTGTATTGCAATGGGAGACTCCAAAGTCGGCTACCGAGATTAGAAGCTTTTTGGGATTAGCTGGCTACTATAGAAGGTTCATTGAAGGCTTTTCTAAGTTGGCACTTCCTTTAACTCAGCTGACCTGCAAAGGTAAAGCCTTTATATGGGACGCTCGTTGCGAAGAGAGTTTCACCGAATTGAAGAAGAGATTGACGACGTCTCCTATCTTGACGTTGCCTAATCCGGGAGAGTCCTTTGTGGTGTACTGTGATGCTTCCAAGATGGGTTTAGGAGGTGTGCTTATGCAGAATGGTAAGGTAGTTGCTTATGCATCGAGGCAGTTGAGGACTCATGAGAAGAACTATCCTACGCACGATTTAGAACTTGCTGCAGTTGTTTTTGCGCTGAAAATTTGGAGGCATTATCTTTATGGTTCTAGATATGAAGTATTTAGCGACCATAAGGGTTTGCAGTACTTGTTTGATCAAAAGGAACTGAATATGAGACAGCGGAGGTGGTTGGAGTTGCTAAAAGACTATGATTTCAGTTTGAATTATCATCCAGGGAAAGCTAATGTCGTGGCTGATGCTTTGAGCCGAAAGACCTTGCACATGTCGGCAATGATGGTCAGGGAGTTTGAATTGATTGAGCAGTTCAGCGATATGAGTTTGATTTGCGAAGTGACACCTCAGAGTGTTATGTTGGGGATGTTGAAGATTAATAATGACTTTTTAGATAGCATCAGAGAAGCTCAGAAACTGGATGTTAAACTGGTAGATTCGACGGTAGGAATCGGGCAGTCTGAGAATAACGATTTTGAGTTGGATGCGCAAGGTGTGTTGAGATACCGTAATCGAATCTGCATTCCTGACGATGCGGAAATGAAGAAAGCAATTCTCGAAGAGAGTCATAGAAGTAAGTTGAGTATTCATCCAGGAGCTACGAAAATGTATCAAGACTTGAGAAGATGGTTCTGGTGGCCTGGGATGAAGCGCGATGTAGCGCAATTCGTGTATGCATGTTTAACTTGTCAGAAGTCAAAAGTTGAACATCAGAAGCCTGCGGGGTTGATGCAACCTTTAGAGATTCCGGAATGGAAATGGGATAGCATTTCAATGGACTTTGTGACGGGGCTGCCTAATACTGTGAGAGGGCATGATGCGATTTGGGTGATTGTTGACAGGCTGACGAAGTCGGCTCATTTTATACATATTAATATCACGTATCCGGTACCGAAGTTGGCTGAGATTTACCTCCAAAAGATTGTAAAGTTGCATGGTGTTCCTATGTGTATCGTTTCGGATAGAGATCCTAGGTTCACTTCTGATTTCTGGAAGAGTTTGCAAGAGGCGTTGGGTTCTAAGTTGAGATTGAGCTCAGCGTATCACCCTCAGACGGATGGTCAGACAGAGAGGACTATTCAATCGTTGGAGGATTTGTTGAGAGCGTGTATTCTTGAGCAAGGAGGTTCCGTGGGATACCCATCTCTCGTTGATAGAGTTTACCTATAATAACAGTTATCATTCTAGTATTGGGATGGCACCTTTCGAAGCGTTGTATGGTCGAAGGTGTAGAACCCCTTTGTGTTGGTATGAATCTGGAGAGAGTATAGTGCCTGGACCTGAAATTGTTCGAGAAACGACTGAGAAGGTGAAGTTGATTCGTGAAAAGATGAAAGCTTCACAAAGTAGACAGAAGAGTTACCATGATAAGCGAAGGAAGGATTTGGAATTTCAAGCTGGTGATCATGTGTTTTTGAGAGTCACCCCTGTGACCGGTGTTGGACGTGCTTTGAAATCTAAGAAGCTTACTCCTCGATTCATTGGTCCGTATCAGATCACGGAAAGAGTTGGGAATGTAGCTTACAGAGTGGCCTTACCGCCTAATCTTTCGAATTTGCATGATGTGTTCCATGTGTCACAACTTCGGAAGTATATTCCAGATCCATTTCATGTAATTCATATGGATGATGTGCAAGTACGGGATAACCTCACTGTGGAGACGATGCCTGTACGAATCGCGGACCGTGAGACGAAGACTCTAAGGGGCAAAGAGATCGCCTTGGTGAAAGTAGTCTGGTTAGGAGCTGCCGGAGAGAGCATGACATGGGGGTTGGAAAGCAAGATGCGGGAGTCCTATCCCGAGTTGTTCGAATCAGGTAAATTTTCGAGGACGAAAATATTCTAAGTGGGGGAGAGTTGTAACGCCCTAAAATTTAATCAAATTACTTCGAAGTTGGATTGCCGTAGGATAATTGTAAGAATTGAAATTATGAGTGTAGTAGCTATGTTGAAAATGAGTTAGATGATAATCACGTGTCGTGGGCCAATTAAAAATAGCATTAGGCTTAGCACCGCGAGTGCGCAGCGCTCACGCAACCCTAGCAGCGTGTCCAGTGCGCAGCTTGCGCAGGAAGGCGCTTGTGCGCCACTCCTTCTTATAAATATAGCGCAAATATGCGCTAGGGCTGGTCTTTTTGCGCAGCCGCCCTCTTTTCCCTTCTTCTCCTTCTTCCTCTCACTTCTAAGTTACACAAAAGCCTCAATTTTCAAGAGCTCTAGCCTAGGATTGGATTGGGAGGGTTGATTTTCATTGCAATTCTCTACGTTCGTGATCGTCACGCGTCGTTACTATCGCAGGGGAGTCGCCGTATTCGGAGAATCGAGGAACGAGGCTAGGAGGGAGTTTGCGCCACCATAGTTGAGGTAAGGGTGGGTTCGAATTCTATAATAGCGTATATGAGGGATCGTATGCGGGGTTTGGGGTTTATTATAGATTGCCTCTGTGTATGTTGCATAGTTATATATATATATATATATATCGTATGAGAAATGTTCGATGAATTGACCGTGTGTGCTTGAATTCCTATGTCGTTAGTTCTAATTAAATCGAATTGTAATTTTGTTGGATTAAGGTTTTCACTATTATAATAAAAAAAAATGATAGGAATATAGATAACTCGTTAGTAAGAATTATAAATAATTTTCGTAATTGAATTGATGGTTACGTTAATGCTGTTACTGTTTTGATGTAATGCTGTTGCTGTTTTGCTGTTAATGCTGTTGCTGTTTTGCTGATGATGCTGCTGCTGTTTTGCTGTTAATGCTGTTGATGTTTTGCTGTTAAAGCTGTTGCGATTTTGTTGTTATTGTTGTCATTGCTGTTACGTTTTGCTGCTGTGTTGTTGCTATTCTTGTTGTTTTGCGCTGTTGATGTTGCTGCTTTGTCAATATTGTTGCCACAGTTGCTGTTGTGGTTAATTGTTGCGTTGAATACCTTGTCGAAAATGTGGTAAATTGCAGGTGAAGTTGTAAAAGTTGATTTGCCTCTATTTATTGGCAAAGATAGTAAATTGTAGGCCTATGGCCGCCATGACGTTTTGGTGTTGTTGTCGTGCGATTGCGTGACTGTGATTAGCGTTACTTGTACATTCACATTGTGTCGCATACCTTTGCATTTGCTTTACGACGTGAACGATGAGGGCTAGGCCCTGTGAGCCACTATTTACTGGCAACGACGATTTTTACGACGGGAGTTTTGCTCCAATGGTACCACATGCATATGCACAGTTGAGTCGCATTCCGCATTGCACTTCGATGATTCTGCTGATGACTCTATTGAGGATTTTATTGATGATATGTGTAATTCTATAGTACCTGACCTATCATATTGTTCTTCATACATGCTCTTATATAGTTCGATATCTCACCCCTTCTGTTTGAATGTTACCCCTATGTGGTAACGTGCAGGTAGTCGCGAATGAAAACGGTGATCCTTCCTTAGTTGAGTCGGTGTCGTCACTCTGATACGTAACACTCGGGGGGATTGAACGCTGTTTTTTTTTTCCTTTATCATTTAGGTTGCAATATTTGTTGAACTCGAAGTTATTTCTATTAAGCAAATTGTTGATTTTGAGTTGTCAAATGGACAAGGATTGTTAAGATTGCTTCAAATTGAATTTACCATGAATGAATTATATTGTTTGTGTTGGGAAGTAAGTGTAGCACTCCAATATTTATGTTGAAAATTCCGCACTCTGATTTATAGTATTATTGGGTAGAATTGGGGTGTTACAGTACCCACTCAAGATCGCGCTGTGGGGGTGGTGGTGCAGCTGCCTGGTCTGGTGGTGGTGGTGCAACCGGCAACAGTCTGGGAATAGATACTCTGACGTACCACTCTAAGTAGTCCGCAGCAACCTCACCCAAATCCTGAGCAGGCCTAGTCGTCTGAAGCACCTCGTGCACACTGGGCAAAAAGTTAGAAATCCGGAAGATGCAGTCATTATGGCTAGGACGACCAGTGAGAGGGGGACGTGGGATGACCTGGACGTACCCAAACTGGCGGAGGTATCTATCTGGCATGTACGGAATGGTGATGTCTCCCCAGCTGAGGAAACTCCTGTAGAGTGCAACATGCTCAAAGGGTTTAACATCCCGATGACTCTCAAATAGCCGCCAGCATACATCATCAGCAGTGAGGTCGTCAATCATCCGCCTGTAATCGACCAACTTCAGCGCATCTGTCTTCTTCCTCTTCCAAACCCCACAGAGTGGTGTGCCCTGCACATCAGATGGCTGCCTCTCCACCAGATGAGGAAAGTACCATAAAATCCAGCTCCGAAATGCAAAGATAAATAACTGAGTTATTTAAATTAAAAACATAATTATTTAAATTAAAAACATAATTATTTACCTGTAACAGGGAGGAGTAGGCAGCTAAATGTTTGGCCTGGTCCAACGATCCATAGTTCAGCTGGTCGTACATATGAGCAAGTCCAGCCACACCCCATGCATATGATCCAGCACCAGCAGCAGTAAGGTCCTCAAGCAGCAGCAGCCACTTGGCCTCAGCCCTGTCATACGTCTTCACTGTGAAGATGCTCCAACTTAGAACCAGAAGGATCATCGCCCTAACAACAGGAGTCATGTCAGTAGACCTGGACGATGCAGCAACTATCTGCTGGAGCCAGATAAAATGGTAATACGGCCTCTGACTAAGTCGACACTCAGTACGGGCCTCCTCCTCAGTAACCCCAAGATATGCCATAGCAAGCCGAACTGCCTGATCAGTGGTAACACTAGTGGGTGGAGCTCTGTAGTATCTGCCTGCGAGCGGAAGGTGCGGCAAACAGGAGATGTCATCCAAAGTAATGGTCATTTCACCGAATGGTAGGTGAAATGACGAAGTCTCCTGGTGCCATCTCTCAGCAAAAGCGGACAGCAGCTCGTGGTCCACAGTAGTATGTCCTGTCTGAATGAGGGGGGCCAAACCTGTAGCTGTGAACCTCTCCCAAAACTGGTGGTTCTAGGAATAGACTAGTAGTCTCTTAGCTAGCTTGTTACCATGGTTGGTAAGCTTAACTTTACGCTCATAGTTCTGTATTTAAAAAAAATAAAGAAAAAATTACGCGATGTAAAAAGATGAATTCAAATACAAACACAATGTAAAAAAAATAAATTTCACTAACCGGGTTAAGCCGAACACGGTAGCAGACATGAGACTCCAGCCCAGTGAATAGAGAAGGCTCCTCCTGATCGTCATCGTCTGGATGGTGCTGCTGATGATGGTGGTCTTGGTCCTGATGGAACTGCTGCTGAGGCTCACCCATATACTGGTCCTGCTGATACTGTTGAGGCTCACCCATATACTGGTCCTGCTCCTCCTCATAGTGGTGGTGGTGGTGGTGCTGCTCGTACTGATACTCTGGGGGGACTCCGGCAGCGTAGGGATGGCAATGGGGCGGGTCGGGGCGGGGAGTAATCTACCGCTCCCCGTCCCCGCCTCCCATATTCTCCCCCATCCCCATCTCCATTCCCCGCTTTGGGGGGTTTTCCTCCCCCATCCCTATCCCCGCGGATCCCCACGGTCCCGCGGAAACTCCAAAAATTTATTCAAAGTTAGCAAAAATTAAAATTAAAATATAATAAAACTGCAAAAAATGTATAAAATTTAGTCTTACCTTGATATTTTAATATTAAAAAAAATATAAAGGTAAGAATAAAAATATAAAACTTAGCACAATTTAATATTTTATTAGTATTTTTATTTAAAAACACAATAAAAGACTAAAAAATCTATTACTCAGAATATAATATATATCTATAATATAAACATTTATATAATGTACTCGGGGGCGGGGTCCCTGCGGGGCGGGGTTATAGACCCATTCCCATCCCCGAATTGACTGCGGGGGGATTTTCTCCCCCATCCCCATCTCCACGGGGGAAAATTCCCCGCCCACGGGGCCCCAAATAGGGCAATCCCCACGGGGATCCCCACTTGCGGGTAGAAATTGCCACCCCTACGGCAGCGGCAGCTGTCTAGCCTCCTCGGCGCGCATATGCCTAGTGGACGCGTGTCTGGCAACTCTCCGCCGGGTGCGTGTGCTGGGAGCAGCAGACAACGAGGACGCCTGGTCAGTCCGTCGAGAAGAAGACACTGAACAAAAAAAAAAAATTAATTAAATAATAAAAAAAGGAAATTGTATTTACCCTACAAAAAGGCAAATACGATGCGATTTTTTTTTAGAAAATCGTATGTATGTTGGATGGAGGTAAATACGACTTACTTGTTTTTGAAGCTTCTGGAAGGAAATCGTATTTAGCTAGATACGATGCGAGATTGGATGGAAATCGTATTTATCTTTGCGAAGGTAAATACGATGAGCTCAAGAATTTTTCTGGTCAAATCGTAAGTAAGTGCCAAATAGTAAATATTTTGTAAATTTGTAATTCTTTTAGGGGTATTTTGGACTTTTCACTCTATGCATGGGGGTAAAAAAAAATCCCAAAAAACAAATGTAGAAGCCAACACATCCCTAGTTATTACTGTTTCTTTCTCTTGTGCCGCCTTTCATGCCCTAGTCATTATAAATGGTGAAAAATAGCCAGCCACTTCAAGGTTAGTAGACTCAACAATTGAAGATTGAAAGAACGATGTTGTCATATTTTGTTGGTTTACGATGCATTATTGCAATGTCCAATCAACACCATATGTCTCAGGTATTTTCATTTCATCACTTAAATACTTCAAATTTCAACCCTTTTCTTCAATTTCACCTTGATGATCCAAACACAATCTAACAACTATTTATCACCATTATTTTCTTAACTTTTTCCCAAATACAAAATACTCTCGCTTTCACCATGTTCATTACCCACCGCAGCAGAGCTATTCTCTATCTCAAGGCCATAACTTTCCCACAATCCCCAAACCCTTACCATCACCACCCTTTTCTCCCTTTTTGCACCAACACTTCTGATTCAACCCCATTTCCGGTTTCATACCTCATTGAAAATTTAGGGTTCTCCCCACAATCTGCTTCCAAACTTTGCTCCTCTTACAATCTTAGATTCAAGACACCCCAAAACCCTGACTCTCTTCTTAGTTTCTTTAGAAACTACGGTTTCTCAGATACCCAGTTACACGATATGATCAGAAAGACGCCGTGGCTGCTTTCTTGCGACCCTTGCAAAAGGGTGTTGCCAAAGTTTGAATTTTTGGCCTCCAAAGGTTTTCCCACCTCTGACATTATTAACCTTGTCACTAATAACCCTTATGTATTGTCTCCAAGCCTGAAGAATCAGATAGTCCCAGCCTATGAATTTGTTTATAAATTCTTGCAATCTGACAAGGACACTATTGCTTTGTTAAATTACCATCCATATTTGTTATGGGACAAACATGTGTCACATAACATCAATTTGCTGATTGAGAATGGAGTCACAGACTCTACAATTGTGACGTTACTTAGGAGCCCGAGTAGAATTTCCAACACAGACAAGCCTTACATGCTGAAGGTGGTAGAGGAATTAAAGGATTTGGGTTTTCATCCTTCAACATCAACTTTCACAAAAGCATTGCTTGCCAAAATAGCTGTAACAAAAACCCTATGGAAAAAGAAAGTTGATGCCTTTAAGAACTGGGGGTGGTCTGATGAAGATATTCTCGAAGCATTTAAAAGACAACCTCAATGTATGTTAGCATCAATTGATAAAATAAATTTAGTGATGAGCTTTTGGGTCAATCACTTGGGTTGGGATGCTTTGGCACTTGTCAAAGGACCAACAGTTATTGGGTTGAGTTTGGAGAGAAGGATCATACCTAGGGCCACAGCTCTTCAATATCTTTTGGAGAAAGGTATGCGAAAAAAGAATGCAAGCTTAGCTACTCCATTTATAATGACTGAGAAGTTGTTCCTTGACAAGTATATAAAACGCTTCAAGGAGGAGTCTTCTTATCTATTAAATATGTATGAGGAAAAACTGAACCGTGCATACACCCGAGACAAAACTGGCTTTTCATGAACTAATTTGTTGGTATTCTAGTCTGAACTTTGTTCTTTATTCAATTTGAATACCTTTTTTTTTTTGAAGTTACAGACTGTGATTGGAGCTAGTTTAACTAGCTTGATAGATTATTGAATTTATCTTTCACTTATTTTGATAGTGTCATTCCTCCTTCCATGTTTGTTTAGTGCAATCTTATCTATTAAACTTATCTGTTAAAGCTGTATGAGGAAAAACTTAAACTTGTATCCATCAGTGACAAAACTGGCATGTACTCTTGATCAAATTTTTATTAGGACAAATGTTGGTTTTGTTGTCATTGGTATTTTTTCAAAATCATCAAGTATATCTTCTGTCAGATTAATTTTTCCAGTAATACATGTAAATGTTGAAACTTTCATGCATTTATGGAACTGGAGTAATTTTTTGTTACTTGCCATTGGTTTTAGACTGCTTACATCTTATTAGGTCCTTAACTGTTTGATGGGACTTCACATTATTTCAATTGTTTATGCATGTTCATTTATAGTATTTCAATTGTTTGACTGTTAGTCTTGTTCTTCTTTACTTGTCTTTCCGATCTCAAAATCTTGGATTCATAACATTTTTTAAGTCGGATATCCTTAGTCGGACATCCTTCTCATTTGTAATATTACACTATTTTTCAATAAAATAGACTTTTAAAATCTTTCTCTCTAATTTCCATGGATGACATGTTTTTCAACACCTGAGAAGTTGTTTCCTGACACTTATATAAAACGCTTCAAGGAGGAGTCTTCGTATCTATTAAATATGTATGAGGAAAATTTGAATCTTGCATACACCAGGGACAAACTGGCAGGTCATGAGAAGATTTGTTGGTATTTTAGCCTAAACTTTTTATCTTGTTCTTTATTCAATTGGAATACTCTTTTTTGAGTACAGATCGTGGTTGGAACTTGTTTAACTAACCTGTGTCATTTTCTTACTTGGATTAATGATGGATTTGTTTTGATTGATATTTTTAACATCACAACCGTGATGCATAATAGTACATGTAAAAGTTGGATTTTACTTCCATTTATTGGCATGGAATACCTTTTGTGATAGTGTCAATCTTCCTTCCACAGTTCCATGTATGTTAGTGCAATAATCTATCATATAAGTTCAGCTATACTAGAATCGGTCTAGAACAGATTGCTGGATTTGAAATAGTTTTAAGTTTCAGTTGAAATTGTGATTGCTTTGCAAATACCAAAGGTGCAAATAAATGTGATTGAGCAAATAAATGTTTGCTTGTTACTTTCACCTTTTGCCAAACTGATGATATAGATATGGTGGAGTCCGGTTTATATGTGAATGTGGTGCACTGTACCTCATACAGTTTTAAAAATCATAATGTATTGTTGCCATGAAAAGATTTTGATTGAAAAATATAAATTAAGTACTAGGTCTAGGTGTAAAGGCAACACCAAAAAACTACACAAGTACAATTTGTTAGATTTGATAGATAACATCAGATTATTATCTCCTCAAGGTTCTAACTTATTCTGAGTTTGTTTACCATTCAAATCTTCTTTGTTACCATTTACACGTGTACACATACACATCAAGATCATCACTTGGGTTGGATGCTCTGGCCCTTGTCAAAGGACCATCGGTTATTGGGTACAGTATGGAGAGAAGGATCATACCAAGGATCGTAATTGTACAATTTCTTCTGAAGAAAGGTTTGCGAAAAAGGATTGCAAGCTTAACTTCTCCATTTATAATATTTGTGAAGTTGTTCCTTGACACTTTTATAAAACGTTTCAACAAGGATTCTTATCTATTAAAGATGCATGAAGAAAAACTGAATATTGCATACACCATGGTGAACACTGGCATGTCATGGACAATTTTTTAGGTATTTTAGCATATTTTGTTGTCTTGTGGTCTTGCATAGAATTTGATTTTGTCACATTTACATGTTGCTCGTTACTTTTACCTTTTTGCCAACTGATCTGTATATGGTCTTATTTTGTCTATGTTCTGTAGTTTACGTGAGTACATTATTCATTGAACAACTGAATTTCTTGAACAGCTTGTTCCCAGGTATATTTTTAGGAAATATGTTAGTTAACTGTTTTGAGATATTGTCACATGTCTTGTGTCAGCCAGACATGTATAACTTGGTAGTGTATCTATATTTTGAATGTAGTAAATGAAAATTTAATTTTGGACCTCTAACTAGTTTGTGTATGGTCTTTTGTACTATTAAGTACTAAACCGATAGCTTACTTCCAATTTTGTTAATGCACATACATTTTGTTAAGTCTGACAAAGAAAAGATTTTTTTTAAGAATCTAACCTATAAAGCAGAAGGTTCTGTTTAATTGAAGCAATATCAAGATTATCTGGGTCCTTCTATGCAACAAAATCATTTTCAGATGTTACAAGATGTGAGAAGAATTTTCAATTGGAAAGGATATGGAAAATTAGTGAAAATGAGAATTGATGTGTTTTATAGTTTCATTTGCTGGAGTTATCTTTCATATTGTCTTACTATGGAAAATTAGTGAAAATTAGTGAAAATGAAAATTAGGCAAATAAGATCTAAAGGTATTTAAACTACCTCCTATTTATTTGATTTGCTGGAGTTATCTTTCATATTATCTTACTATTTCAACTATCAGTATAAACTCATTGCAGGTTCACACAAAATCATTTTCACTATTTCAACTATCAGTATAAACTCATATTCAGGTTCACACAAATTCCCGAGAAAGGCTTATGCTTTAGATTGGTATGTAATTCTTCTAACTACTTTTTTTTTGGTGTTTGATTGTCTTTTTGCTGAAAGGGTATGACTACGTATATGCTAGTTGTACTTTGAATTGAGAACATTTAAACTGCTCTACCGTAATTCTTAGCGGATAACCCCAATTTAGGTTTAATGGTACATCCCATTTGATTTTCCCTTTAGGATGGTTGACAATTTCTGAGAATGAATGGGCTATGTTTGTTTACATGCATGAAATAGGATAGGTGAAGTTTTGTTGGAAGAGCGATTTTGGTCAAGGTAACATAGCTTTGGTGCGAGTCTTGCGAGAAAAGAAACGACCCATTTTGTGTTACATTAGTGCCTAAAATGTGAAGCCATAATGTGTTTGTAAAATTCCTTTGGCGAAGTAAGTAGTTGGAATGGATTCTACTTCTATCTATCTTTCTATTAATGCTATAATTAGTGATCGATCCTTATTAGTGATATAATTAGTGATCCTTATTACGTGATTATCATAAATACATTCCATGTATAGTCATATGACACAACATTCCGATACAATATTTTGTATGAACTTAATTGGTTAAGTTTGTTTTTACTTACATGGAATAGGAATGGTGGAAATTTGTTCTTTTACTCGTCGTGCTAATTTCAAAGTCTGTTTCGTATGTTTTAAGTCCAGAATCCTTAATGAATTTATAAAACTTTTCCCATTTATACCTCAAGTTATAATCTTGTACACATACACTACTGTTGGCACTGGCACTGCTGATTTTTTAAGTTATTTACAGGTTATGTTTCTAATTTATCAGTGTTGCCGATTGAATTTGCTGCTACATTGTTATAAATTATCAACTGCCTCTGGTCATTTAGAATCAGGAAGTAGCTTTGCAGAAATTAGTGTCAATCCCCTTTAATTCAATGGTTTGAATGTACAATAGATATAGTGTTTGTAAAAAAAATTCCAAAGTTTTAAATTTTGTACACTTATTTGTGATGCTAATGTGATGGTTGTTCAGCAAAATGTAAATACCATGTTTCTTCAACAGCTGCTACAGCAAATGGTATATTATCAATCATTATTTGGACCCCCCTTCTCCAAAGATCGAGAGTTTAAATGGCTATTGACTACACGAGACTCTTATTATTTCCACAATATCTACACTCTAGAGATTGTGGAAATATGCCAAAGGCCTTTGCAATAAGAGTTATTTAAATTAAATATTAAGAAGGTTCATAAAGGAATAGTAAACAAACAATAGATTGAAAGAACAAAGGAGGTCCAAGGCTATCAAATATAACCCAATAGTTACAAATTAACAAAGGCAAAGAAAAATTTCCATCACAGTACGCTATTTTGTGAACAGGAAAATCAACAATATTAACATTTCCATTATCTTATTGTTAACTTTTGTTTCACATGATAAGGTCACAAGTTGGTGAAAATAGAATATGTTAATGCCAAGCAGGAGTTATCTGGCAGAGGAGTATCAGATTCAAATGTCCATGATTCAGAATGGGTGAATACTCTTGATTCTGAACCTACGTATTGATTATTTCAGCAACAATCATTCTTGCATTGTAGGCAATGGAATGTGTGAATTTTGCCTGTCTGCCAACTACTTTAGCACAAAGTGTTGTAGCTAGTAGAAAAGCATTCATAACTCCCATATAAAAATACATGAGTGGTTATGATTCAGAATCAGTGAATACTCTTGATTCTGAGCCTACATATTGATTCTTTCGACAACAATCATTCTTGCATTGTAGGCAATGGAATGTGTGAATTTTGCTTGCATGTCAACTACTTTAGCAAAAAGTGTTGTAGCTAGTAGAAAAGCATTCATTACTCCCATATAAAAATACATGAGTGGTTATGATCGGAAGTTATTTAGTGGTCATATGTCCACTTTAAAAAGTCACATGGTTTTTTATATTAATCTTAATGGTTCATGATTTGATATATGACCAAAATTTATTCTTCTTACCCCTCTCATTATAAAACTCTACTCATTTCATATGCTCTACACACACACACACACATATATATATATATATATATATATATATATATATATGATATATGATATATCTGTATGTCTCATTTCATATGCTCTACACACACACACATATATATATATATATATATATATATATATATGATATATCTGTATGTCTGTATGTGGAGAGAGAACATTTTTTTTTACCAAAGAACATATTTATCTAGTGAAACAAAAGTGGACATTTTGGTCTTTTGAAAAGTTGTTCTTAGGACAACTTTTTGTCTTGTGATTTGATTTCGACAAGAACTTGGTTGTTTTGCGTTGTTCTTCCCCCTATTTTTCCTATTCTATACCATTTTTTCAACCAAACATAGAATAAATACTCTCGTATTGTCGAATCCTTTACTCTTTTTTTTTTAAATCAAGTGCACCCAACATACTCCTTCCGTTACAGAATATAAGCAAAAACTGGTCAACGAAATTGATATATCTGGTCTAAAATTAGGATCACATGCATCAACTTTTGTTGACCAGTTTTTGCTTATATTCTATAACGGAATAGTATACAAGAAAGAGTCTTACTAACAAGTGTCATAAGGACATTGGGTTTGTGATTCAAGAAAAAGAAAGTTTGTCTTGAGAATACAGGTTGAACACTTTACAATTTACTTCATTCTCCCAGACAAACTTACCTCTTTTGATTCCTTAACAAATGACCTATGAATGTCTGTTAGCATTCTCTTGAGAAACGGAAGTAATTTAAACTAATTAGATTAGACTTTAATGAGGCGTCTTACATGAATCATCTACATACTTGTGACATGGTACATTACTTCGTAAACACGTTTCGATTGTTTGGCCTGGCTATGTCTAGCGCAGTAGCCTCTATCACAACTCTAGAGTCCAAAATCATCATTTCCCCATTTCTCCATCGACTTCTCCCCTGACAAACTTACTTCTTTTGATTCCTTAACAAATGGCCTATGAATGTCTGTTAGCATTCTCTTGAGAAACGGAAGTAATTTAAACTAATTAGATTAGATTTTAATGAGACGTCTTACATGAATCATCTACATACTTGTGACATGGATCTAAATCTCTGGGCCAGCTGTCCCACCCTTCAAGGTGTCTCCAATCCAGTGAGAGGATTAGTCACTGCGTTCGGCGGTGGATACCCTGGTCAAGACAAAAATAAATAAATACTTGTGACATGGTACATTACTTCGTAAAACACGTTTCGATTGTTTGGTCTGTCTATGTCTAGCGCAGTAGCCTCTATCACAAGATTCACAACTCTAAGAGTCCAAAATCATCATTTACCCATTTCTCCATCGACTTCTCCCCTGTCTATGCTTTTGGCCTGTACAAAATTGGGTCCTCTAAGTTTAGTCCCTACATTAACGAAATAGGCGTTTTGGTCCTCATCTTATTTTTACCATTTTCTTTATTAGTCCCTGACTTCAAGGGCTATTATTGCAAACAAAAAAATTAGTTGGGGAGCGAAACATCTATTTCATTAATGTAGGGACTAAACTTAGAAGTAGGGTTGTTCATTAGAACTAAAAAACTGAACTGCCAAACAGGACCAAAATCAACTGAACTTTTACTAATAAGTTAGAAATGAACTGTTCAAACAGTTCGACAGAACTGAATCGAACTGTCTCAGCAGTACGACCGAACCGAACTGAACTGTCTTAATAGTTCGGTTCGGCAATTCGAGTTCAAATCGAACTGTTTAAATATTTAACTTTTTTTCGAGCTACTGAGCCTGAACTGTTAAGCCCAAACTACCTGAACTATTAGCCAAACCGCCCAAAAAACTGTTTTTTTAAGGATAGTTCAGTTTTTATCAAAACGATACTACATGTCCCTTCAGCATCCCAAGAAAATTTTGGTTGAAAAGTTTGATGAATATGATTAGAAAAAACTAACAGACACATTCAAACACTCTTGCAACAGTTCACTCAATTCGGTTAGATCGAACTTCTAAGATAGTTTGGTTCGGTTCGATCAAAATTGTTTGAACAGTTCAATTCAGTTCGGTGCGATTCTCATTCAGAATTGAATCATGAACAACCCTACTTAGAAAACCCAATTTTTTAGGGACGAAAATCATATTTTATTAACCTTTCTAAGTGGAAGAGAGCATGGGGAAGGAGAGCTGTGCGAACAAACCGTGTCTCTTCTCTGCTGCCAAGCTCTATTGTGGTCTTCACTCTTCACCCGCCAGCAACTTTGTGCTCGCCGCCGTCTCTGATCCCGGCACACCAGCTCTCTATTGTGGGTACATAAATTGAAGGTTAGCTTCTTTATTTATCGTCATTTCTAGACAAAGCATCATCATCATCATCATGTTTAATACCCATCCGCATCGCCACATAAAATCCCTTCTCTACTTCAAGCCCGTAACTTTCCAACCAACATCACCATCCCCAAAACCCTTCCCATTTTCTCTCCTTTTCTCCACCAACACTTCCCATTCACCCTCATTTCCGGTTTCCTACCTCATCAACAATTTAGGCTTCTCCCCACAATCTGCTTCCAAACTTTCCTCCACTTACAATCTTAGATTCGAGACATCTGAAAACCCTGATTCAGTTCTCACCTTCTTTAAAAACCACGGTTTCTCAGACACCCAATTACATAATATGATTCAAAAAGCACCATGGCTTCTTTCATGCGACCCCTACAAAAGGGTTTTGCCAAAGTTTCAATTTTTTCAATCCAAAGGTGCTTCTACCTCTCACATTGTCAACCTTGTCAGTAACAAACCCATTGTATTGGCTCCAAGCCTCGAGAAACAAATAGTCCCAGCCTATGAATTCTATCATAGATTCTCGAAATCTAATAAAGCCACTTTTGCTTTGTTAAATCACAGTCCAACTTTGTTTTCCGATCACCGCGTCGAATCTAAAATCAGAATGCTGATTGAGAATGGAGTAACAGACTCCAACATTGGATTAATCCTTCGGCAGCGGAGTGGGGTATTCAATGAATATGAGGAGCATCATGACATGCTGAAGGTGGTGGAGGAATTAAAGGGTTTGGGGTTTAATCCTTCAAAATCAACTTTCGCCATGGCGTTAATTGCCAAAGTAGGTGTATCAAAAACTCTCTGGAATAAGAAAGTCGATGCCTTTAAGAAACGGGGGTGGTCTGATGAGCATATTATGGAAGCATTTAGAAGGCAGCCTCACTTTATGTTAGCATCTCTTGATAAAATTAATTCAGTGATGAGCTTTTGGGTTAACCAATTAGGTTGGGATGCTTTGGCCCTTGTCAAAGGACCAACAGTTATTGGGTTGAGTTTGGAAGGAAGGATCATACCAAGGGCTGCAGTTGTGCAATATCTTTTGCAGAATGGTTTGATAAAAAAGAATGCAAGCTTAACTTATCCATTTATGGTAACTGATGAATTGTTCCTTGATAAGTTTGTAAGTCGTTTCAAGGAGGAGTCCTATCTATTAAATATGTATAAGGAAAAACTGAATCCTGCATACACCCGGGATTAAACTGGCATGTCATGAACTAATTTGTTGGTATTTTAGCTTGAACTTTTCTTTATTCAATTTTAATAAATTTTTATGTTGGTACAGACTGTGATTGGAGCTAGTTTAACTAACTTGATAGATTATTGAATTTTTCATTCATTTATGGGCATGGAATAATTTTTTTGTGATAGTGTCATTAATCCTTCCATGTTTGTTTAGTGCAATAATATAAATTCAGCTATACTAGAATAGGTCTAGAAAGAATAGGTCTAGAATAGATTACTGGATTTGAAATAGTTTGATATTGCAGTTGCAATTGTGATTGCTTTGCAAATACCAAAGGTGCATATGATTGTCGACAAATGCAGTTGTAGTGCTGCGGTGAAAAGCTCTCAAACCTCAATATTGAGGCTGCAGGTGTGGTCGAGGACTGCAATTATGTAAAACACTTTGTTTTTAGTATTATGCGATTATCTTGTTACCTGTACCCTTTGGCCAACTGATATGGATATGGTGGAGTCAGATTTATATGTGAATGTGATGTACTGTGTACCTCATACAGTATTGAAAATCATAATGTATTGTTACCTTTAAAAAGATTTGTGAAACCTTTGCATTAATTCAAAAAGTATTCTTTTTTTTTTTATCATTGTAATTAATGAATTTGAGTTAGAGGCAAAATAGATTTGATTTAAACTTAAGTTTCCTTAGCTTCTGCAGCAATGTTCCTTTGACCAAACTCACAGAAAGAACATGACTGTAGAGGGAGCTGCCAAGTAAGGCGTGTCCAAAAGTGTGTCCACACCAATTGAAGTCCAAACTAGCATATTGTAGTGGGTTCTAGCTGATCTACTGAGCATGACCATTTTTCTCTACTTTGGCATGGATGTGTCAAGTTTGGTGAAAGCAGGATGTTAAGATATGTTGTAAATAGTAGTTTTATATGTATTCGGCCCAGACCCGTTAGGTTTTCTCTATTTAAACTCATTAGTGCTTGTACTCATTACATAGAAATATACAATTAATAATACGGAACTACAGCTGCTCTGTAGTCGCAGACGTAGGCAAAGATTGGCCGAACTGCGTAACCAATGTCCTGTCTCTTATTTCAACATGGTATCTAGAGCCTATAGTCAATAGGTCCTAGCAAAGTTCTCAACAAAAAAAAAAACCCTAGCAGTCTCGTTGGTTCCAAAAAAAAAAAAACCCTAGCCGCCATCGTTGCGCGATTACTGTTCATCGGCACTTTTCATCGTCACTGTTCACGTGGTACTGTTCATCGGTACTGTTCGCGGCTACTGTTCATCGGTACTGTTCATCGTCGCTGTTCACTCCATACGTTGGTATTTTCGTCTTTGTCAAAGATGAGTTCAGATTCAGAACAATTGGATAGGGACAAAAGTAAGTCTACGGACAATAATAAGTCTGGATCTTCAAGTAAGAGCATTGTGTCTTATGTTTTCTCCGGTAATCCCTCTATTACAACAGAGAAACTCAATGGTGATAATTATTTGAATTGGTCTGCATCAGTAAAAATGTGGTTTATGGGGCAAAGGCTTTTAGATCACCTCACTAAAAATTCTATAGATATTGGTAAAGATTTGGGTGAAGATTGGGAACAAGCAGATTGTCAGTTGGTCTCTCTTTTGTGGCAATCTATTGAACCCTCCTTGCTGGTCCATTATCGCTCATACACCACTTGTTATGACATTTGGCAGAAGGCTAAAAATGTTTATTCTAATGATATCCAGCGTCTTTATGGTGTTATTCATAATTTAGTCACCCTTCAGATGACAGAAGACAACATCATGACATATGCTAATAAAGCTCAATCAGCAGTAAATGAGTTCAAGCTCCTTGTGACCGACAATGACCCGAAGAAGATGCTTGAGAAACTAGATAATGTGTGTATGATCTATGTTCTTCATGGTCTCCATCAAAAGTATGAGTCAGTACGGAGCAACATTCTTTCTGCATCAGACATTCCCTCAACAGAGGATCTTATCAGGCGTCTCATACGTCTTCCTGGATTGGAAGGAACTGGAGGGAATGGATCTCAGACTAACATAGAATCTTCTGCTCTTGTTTCTAATTTTGCAGGTCGTGGGGTACGCGGTCGTGGTCGTGGGGGTGGTCGAGGAGGTCGTGTTGGAGGACGTCCTCAGTGCACTTATTGTAAGAGACTTGGTCATACTGAAGACAAGTGTTATTCCCTTCATGGCTTTCCAGAGAAACCAGTAAATGTGACTCAGGTTAATGATTCTGAACAGAGAAACACTAAACAAAATGTTCTGTCTGATGAGGAGTATAAGGCATTCCTGCAGTACAAAGCTTCCCAGGCTTCATCATCATCGGCAACGGTTGCTCATTCTGGTAATTCTACAGTCTGTTTCTCTCAATCATCACCTGTTGACTCCTGGGTTATGGACACTGGAGCTTCCGATTGCGTGGCTGGTAACCCATCTCTTTTATCCAAAATATCCCAACCTAACACCCCACATTATATTACTGTTGCTGACGGATCAAAAGTTAAAGCTAGTGGCATTGGTGAAGCCACTCCTCTTCCATCCTTACCTCTTGACAATGTTCTTCTTGTTCCCAATTGCCCATTTAATTTAATTTCAGTTAGTCGTCTGACTCGAAGTCTAAAATGTTCTGTAACTTTTGATGATGATTATTTTGTTATACAGGACCGGAGTACAAAGCGGGCGATTGGTACAGGATATGAGTCACATGGACTTTACTACCTCCAGCCCATCCAGCCTTCATCTACACTTGTCTCCACTTCTACTACAGAGTCTCCAAGTCTTCTTCATCGTCGGTTAGGTCATCCAAGTCTCAAGAAGTTCAAAGTCATGGTTCCTCATTTGTCCCACCTGCAGTCATTAGATTGTGAGTCTTGTCAGCTTGGGAAACACGTTCGTTCTTCCTTCCCTAGCAGTACTCAGTCACAAGCTTGTTCTCCTTTTGATGTTGTTCACTCAGATGTATGGGGACCAAGTCGAGTCACTTCAGTTGTAGGACATAGATATTTTGTCACTTTTATTGATGAGTTTTCTAGATGTACGTGGATCTACCTACTTAAGGATAGATCTGAACTTCTCAGTGTTTTTCAAAATTTCTTCAAGGAAATCAAAAATCAATTTGATTGTTCTATTCGTACTTTACGTAGTGATAATGCGAAAGAGTATTTTTCTGCATCATTTAATTCTTTTATGGTTGAAAATGGTGTCATACATCAATCATATTGTCCCCATACCCCACAACAAAATGGGATTGCTGAACGTAAGAACCGTCATATAATTGAAACAGCACGCACTTTGCTTATTAATGCTAATGTTCCTTTGAAGTTTTGGGGGGATGCTGTCCTCACTGCAGGGCACTTGATTAATAGAATGTCATCCTCTGCTATCCAGAATAGGGTTCCTCATTCCATATTGTTCCCCGATGAACCCTTGTTCCGTATCTCTCCTCGAGTCTTCGGATCAACTTGTTTTATTCATGATCTCACCCCGGGACTTGATAAATTGTCTGCTCGTGCAGTTAAATGTGTCTTCCTTGGCTATTCCAGAGTTCAAAAAGGGTATCGATGCTACTGTCCCTCCACACATCGCTTCTACATGTCTGCTGATGTCACCTTCTTTGAAGATGCGCCCTTCTTTGCATCTCCCGTTGCGTCTGAGTCTGTCTCTCAAGTATTACCTATTCCTGACATTGTCCCGGTAGTTCCACTCACACCCATCATTGATCAGATAGATCCTCCTTCTCCAACGGAACTTCCTAGTCCTCCTAGTCCTCCTCCCTTGCAAACTTATCAACGTCGTGCTCGTCTCCCTCCTGTCGACCCACCTCCTACAGAAGATCCTAGTGACTCATCTCCTTCCCCGATTTCCTCTCCTACTCCGGATCCGTCTGTCGATTCAGACGACCCTCCTGTTGCCCTGCGTAAAGGTACACGTTCCACACGTAACCCTCATCCTATTTATAATTTCCTCAGTTATCACCGCTTATCACCTTCACACTATACATTTGTGTCTGCTATTTCTTCCATCACCATTCCTAAGTCCACGCAGGAAGCCCTTTCTCATTCAGGTTGGCGACAGGCTATGATTGATGAGATGACAGCCTTAGAATCTAACCAGACATGGACTCTTGTGCCACCTCCTCCTGATAAATCTATTGTTGGGTGTCGATGGATATATACTGTCAAAGTTGGTCCAGACGGAAGTATTGATCGTCTGAAAGCCCGCCTCGTGGCTAAGGGCTATACTCAGGTTTTTGGTCTTGATTACAGTGATACTTTCTCACCGGTGGCTAAAATGGCTTCTGTTCGTCTATTCCTTTCTATGGCTGCAATGCGACATTGGCCATTGTATCAACTTGACATCAAGAATGCATTTCTCCACGGCGATCTTGAAGAAGTTTATCTAGAGCAACCACCTGGTTTCGTTGCTCAGGGGGAGTGTCGTGGGTATGTCTGTCGACTTCACAAAGCCTTGTATGGTTTTAAACAATCCCCGCGGGCATGGTTTGGGAGATTCAGCAGTGTCGTTCAAGACTATGGCATGATTCGGAGTGAAGCTGATCACTCTGTCTTTTATAAGTTTTCCTCTCACAAATGTATTTATCTGGTTGTCTATGTCGATGATATTGTTATTACAGGTGATGATCATGATGGGATTGCAGGACTTAAACAACATCTAGTTCACCACTTTCAGGTCAAAGATCTTGGGAAGTTACGATACTTTCTTGGCATTGAGGTAGCTCATTCTAAGGCAGGCATTGCTATTTCTCAGAGAAAGTATGCTTTGAATATCTTAGAAGAAACCGGCATGCTGGATTGCAAGCCAATTGACTCTCCTATGGATCCTAATGTCAAGATCCTACCGGATCAAGGGGAGTCCTTTTCGGATCCAGGAAGGTATAGGAGGCTAGTTGGGAAGTTGAATTACTTGACCATAACGAGGCCAGATATTTCATACGTTGTTAGTGTGGTGAGTCAATTCCTAAATTCCCCTTGTGACAGTCATTGGGATGCCGTGGTTAGAATCCTGAGGTACATCAAAGGAGCTCCTGGAAAAGGTCTCATTTACACAGATAGAGGTGATTCAAATGTCGTCGCTTACACAGATGCTGATTGGGCTGGTTGTCCCTTTGATAGAAGGTCCACATCTGGGGTACTGTGTTCTTATTGGTGGAAATCTAATTTCATGGAAAAGTAAAAAGCAAAATGTTGTTGCCAGATCCAGCGCTGAGGCTGAATATCGAGCTATGGCACTTACCACTCAGGAGCTTATATGGCTGAAACATCTTCTCCAAGAGTTGCGCTTTTGTAAAATAGGCACTATGAGTCTCATCTGTGATAATCAAGCAGCCCTACATATTGCGTCCAATCCAGTCTTTCATGAGCGAACCAAACACATTGAAATTGATTGTCACTTTGTTCGTGAGAAGATTGTGTCCGGTGACATTGCTACTTCATTTGTTGGTTCTAATGATCAATTGGCCTTCAGAGTGGGTGACTATGTATTTATTAGTTGGAATTTTGAGAGTGGGTGACTATGTATTTATTAGTTGGAATTTTGAGAACTTCCTGATTTTGCCTTCAGTATGGTTGGTTGATGACTGTGTCTGCTCATCGTATTTTACTGGTATATATGTATTTTATTGTATAAATATTATTTCTCCTATGTGAAGGTTCCTTAATGTGTAGGGCTAGTTTGATCAAGCCTATAAATGATTTGATGATATGCCAGCCCAGCCCCCCCTTTGTTACCTGAAAACTTATAGAAATGCAACTTGGATTGCTTGAATGGGAACCATAAGATGTTGTGCGCTTGTACACTTAACAACATTGCCAACTAGTATCATTTCTTTCACTATGCTATATGTTAGGAACATGAATATGAGATGCTACCCTAGAATGTTTGCTTCTGTCATGTTTTAGAAACCAATGTGATAAGGATCTATGAAGATCAAAAAGATGAAAAAAACTGTATTCCAGTTGGTATCAGGGATAGAGTACAAAATGCTGAGTTAAAATAGTTGGCCTCATTTCATTTAAAAGTACTACTGTACCTTCAAACTTAGAATGTTAAATAGTTTTTTTTATAGGCGAATGTTAGTGGGGGAGGGGGAAATGTTAGGAACCCGAGACCTTCTACTTACACTCCTTCGGTATTCCTTAGCCTACATGGGATTAGAGTTTTCTCTTTTTTGTTCTTGTTTTTTCCATTTTTGAGTTTCAATTCCCTTGGTTTTCGAATTGGCTTGCTTCATTTCGTTTCTGTTGTGTTGTTCTGTGTGGCTGTGTCCCCATTGATATTGCTGCATGTTTTCATTATCATGGATCTCGCTTCTTGTCACGTTTTCCCCTTGCGATGTTATGTGTGTTTTTGTCCTTTTTGATATATGTTATCTTCCATCCGTTCATTATTACCCTGTTGGTTAATGTATGTTGAAATTTCACAGAAACACTTATTTGATTTCTAATGTTATTTAGTTTTATTTTCCTATTTTCATTATCATTGATCTATTTATTATTACTCTGGCTTCCTTCTATTTTTGCTTTTGTCCCTGTTGATATGACTTATCACACTACCTTTATTTTATGTTTTCTAGTTTGATTTTGTTTTCCTATTTTTTTATTTGCCTTCTGTAACGTTTAATGCTTTTATTGGCAAAGAATTACGTTACTAGTGTTGCGCCTGAGAACTATGTGAATGGTTTTTGTATTTTCTTTTTTGGATTTGTGTTCTAAGAGTTTAGTGCAACTTGGATTGCTTGAATGTTAACCATAAGATGTTGTCCGCTTGTACATTTTTGTGACAGAATTGCCAGCTTTCATATATAAGAGTAAGTTTCTGGTCACCATTTTTGGGTATTGCACCTAGTGCCATTTTTCTTTTACTATGCAATATGGTAGGAGGAAAAAAAGGACCTGTTGGGGCATTTCCTTCCATAGTTTTGTGCTTAACATGTCTTGTATAGGTTGAGTAATTTACATTATTTTCTTGAAACATTAATACGAGATGCTACACTAGAATGTGTGCTTTTATCATGTTCTTTTATGAACTAATGTCCTCATTTCATTGGATTAGCTGTACGTTCAAGCTTGGGGTGTTAGATGTTTCTAGCAATATATTGGTGTCTGGCTTATACTGGTTAGAGATGAAGATGTGGTGGATTAGAATGGCTTTACAGATCTGTGCCTTCTTCTTTGATGCATATTCCAAGAGTACCTCATTTAGATGCTGTGTCTTGTGTTGTGGCCTTGACCATTCCACCCGTGACAGGTTGCTGAGGAAAAATAAAAGAATTGGTGTGTGGCTCATATCTTCATTGAAGCTTCTTTTCCCGGTGTCTATTTTTTCAAATTTTGATTTTTTGTGTATCCTAGTCAGTCTTTAGATGTGTTTGCAGCTAGCTCAGTTTCATAGTTTCTGTTGTTTTTTGTTGTTTGGGGAGACTCTTCCTTGAACTTTTGTGTTCTCCCCTATTAATTTGCGGTGTATTAAACTTGGTGTATTTTGTTCCATTAGCTCTAGCACATGTTTAGGCACCCTCTCAAACCCTTCATAGAAGGTGGAGGGAGTGCGTGTCAATGTTGCTGAGCTAGGTCGGTCATCAATATATTTCTTCCAATTATCGGAAAAAAGCCATGATTTATTAGTTATGAAATTCATTTACCACACTCTCAAGAGCCAGTCTAGACACTTCTAACTTATTGTCTGTCAAAATAATATTTTTTGTGTAACGTGTGATAGCTAAGACTAAGAGCAGCTTTAACGCTCCATTCTAAAAAGTAAACCAACAATAAGCTGCGATAACTCATAATAATATTAGTTAATGTGGTAGATTATTGAAGCCATGAAGAACTCTGAAGGTAGATAATATTCAAGCCAGGCCAAAGCATGAAGAAAGTAGACGCTCCATTCTAAAAACTCATTATGAGTTTCTATGGTGCTGGACTTTCTATGTAAGATTTTTGGGTTATTGCTTTGGGTAGTTAATGTGTATTAAGCTACATAATAATGACTTGTGTATGATTTTATTATTATGTCAACCAGCTGGTCTACACTTCAACGATTTATTTTGGGTTATAATTAATGACTTATTCCCTCAATTAATACATGTCCCAGGTTTCTATTTATTTTGCAGATACAATGGACGTAATTAAGCAGATTATTGAAGCCATGTCCAATGCTAAACTTGTAAGATAAATATCAGAAGTTTTTTTTCTCCTCCCTCCCCCTGTTGTTTGTCACAATTTGAAACTAAAGCACCAACTAACTAGCACACCTTTTTTTTTTTATGTAATATACTGATATGTAAAATTTTACTTAGTACAAATTTGTTAAATGATTTGAATTGTTTGTATTTGATTTATCAAGCATATCTGCATATGCTGATTTGTTAGCTCAATTTGTATGTTTTTGTATTTTATAGAAATGGAAAGTGATTGATTTAGAAGCTGAATTGGAAGAAGGTATGCATAACTGGTTTTAACTTTCCCTCTAAACCCAAAGTATCCATCTTTGCCATATTAGAAATGATAATTAAGTACACTGCTGCAATTGGGTTTTCATGCAAGCAAGTGTGACCCTTTCTTTTCATCTATTCACAAGTGCTTGCTGATGGCTTATGCTTATCTTCTCTCCAAAACTGAATTTCCACCATATGATATTCATTTAACTACAGCTTGGGATATTTTCAGGTATATATGTTTGAGAGTTTGTAGGACTAACAGAACTCTATTATAAAATGCAGATATTTGTATTGGTTTCAGCTGAATTGAGTTAGTTAGATTAGGTTCCTAGTTTACCAGAATTCAGTTAGACTGATAGAGCTGATTAGAATCAAAATGTATTTGTATATAAGTAGATTACTGCAATTCATTGTACAGTGAACAGAATTAACAGACATGAGAAACTGATTTTTCTCCCAAATTCCTCTTCTCTTCTTCTCGATACTGTTCCCTGTTTCATTAATCTTTGTCCATTTCAATGGATACCCATACTACAAGATCAATACGGTATCGTTGGCAATCCTTCCGCTTCGTAAATCTTCACCGATTTTGATTCCCAATCCTTAATCGCTGAGGTCGTTTTGCTGTTCTTCATTCATGAATCTTTTTCGTGTTCCTCTTTTCTCAGGTCAAGATAAATCTCAATAAGTATAAAAAATGGATCCAATTAAGATAAAGAGATAAAATGAGAGAGTAATGAAATATGAGTGTGTGCAATTAATGTTGCCTGTTTAAGATGAATGAATTAATCAAAAACTTATCTCTCCGTCTAATTCTTTTGATTACAAATATTCTTTTTCCTAAAGTTAGCAATAAATTTGGCTGGGAGCCCATCAAGATAGGTCTAAGGTAATTAGAGTTATATTCATGTTATAGTCAAAGAGTTTATATTTTATTTGACGCTGCTACTGTGATCATGTTTCAAGAAAATTTTAATGTTTAATTTATAAAATGCCTGATCGAATAAGTTGTCGAATGACCTACTGTGGATCCTCAGCCTTAGTTGAATATATTTTAATTTTCCTTTTTTTTTTTACAATCAAAAACCCATATTGTGTATAATAGTCTCAATAATGAAATCAAAAACTTGGGAACTAGCATATAATCTTGATACTCGTGCTAGACTATGAGCGGTAAGATTTGCTTGTTTCCTAACAAAGCTAATCTGAAAGCTTGAAAAATTACAAAGAAATACTTACACTTAGATACTAAGGAACCAAACTCGGTATTCGGTAAAGGTTCTGTCTTCAAGTCATTTACAACCAGTAAACAATCCAGCTTTATGGAAACAGTAGTCAGCCCCAGATCTTCCAACCAAAGTAAGGTTTGCCAAAGTCCCAATGCCTCTGCCTCTTGTGGTGTTGGAACGCCGGTGAACCACATAGTCTTCCCTCGATAAAATCCTCCTGATGATAAACGAATACAAGCACCAATGCCACATATTTTAATTTCTTAAATAGTTTTGTTTGAAATATCTTATATATGATTAAGGTTTGTAATAATTTTTAATACTTTTTAATTGTGCTATGAATGTTTTTTTGAACTATAGTTTTTTCTTTTTTTCACAATTTATTAAGTTCGGGTAATGGATACATACAAGTACCTTGATAGTAGATACTCCTGAGTACTTCTAAGATTCAAAGGAGATGAAGGGACGAGCAGTAATGAGATGGATCCAAATTCATATTGTGTTTGGTTGACAAGAGAGGGGACGATGAGAGAGAACCCTTGCTTGTTTGGTTTATTAGGGAATAGATTTTAATGAAATAATGTATTCATTTACTTTTATATCATTATAATCTTTTCTATTATATAAAAATATTTAAGTCGTTTTGGTCAAAAAAAATATTTAAGTCATTCTAAGTTAAACTATTCTTCAAAGTTTTATAAGTAAATGATTTGAGGTTTCCTTCCATTCCCTCGTAAAAAACCTAAGAATAAAGGTCGAAATTCGTCCCTGACAATTTTCTCGCGGGACAGATTCGTCGCTAACAATTTTTTTGAGACACATTGGTCCCTGACAATTCCAAAACGAGACACGTTAGTCTCCATCCATTTAGTCATTGTCAGCACAGTAAAAGTCTCCTACATGGCACGTTAAGTGCCACGTTGTCACGTTAAATGCCACAGATGTGTTTATTTTGGGCCAAATAAGTCTCTGACGTTACAAATTTGAAAAAAGGGACGAATCAGTCCCTGACTTTTTTGGGGACAAATTCGTCCCTGAGTCATCTTCAACCTTAAAACTCTGGTTTCTGAAATCAGAAACCATTTTTCTTCCATTGAAAGAGAGAAGGACGCACCTGAGAAAGAGAGAGAGAGAGAGAGAGATGGGGGGGGGGACGACCAAAAGGTAGGTTTTGTTCACTATTTTTCGTTTTGATTCATGATTTGTATGTCATTTTTATTTCCATTTTATATTTTGATTTCTATACGTTCATTGGTAGATTGATTATTGCTTACAAGAATGAGCAGCTATGAATCTCAAACTACTCACTTTTAATCTGGCGATTCAACAAATACTCGTAGATATTTGAGTGGCCCAAGATGTTGTTGTGGGTTAAAAGCTGTTGCAACCCTTTCAAAGACAACAACAAACCCCAATAGAGAGTTTTTTGGGTGCCCTAATTTTAAGGTAACTAAGTTGTAGTGAATGTTAGTTCTATTTCCATAACTTTGCAGATTTTAATCATAGTTTTTTTATACAATGCAGAACAACATGTCAATTGTAAATGTTTCATATGGGCTGATGAGTTCTTTGAGACCCATAATCAAATTGACCTCCAAGAAACAAAAACCATTCAATTGGAGAAGGAGCTAGAAGCGATGAAAAATCATATGTACGAAGTTGAAGCAAAGATGGATGCAATGCAAATGAAAATGAATGAAATGATGCAAGTGAAGGTGCAGGGAGCTCAAGGACGAATTTGTCCCCAAAAAAGTCAGGGACTGATTTGTCCCTTTTTCAAATTTGTAACGTGAGAGACTTATTTGACCCAAAATAAACACATTCGTGGCATTTAGCGTGACAACGTGGCACTTAACGTGCCACGTAGGAGACGTTTACTGTGCTAGTAACGGCTAAATGGATGGAGGGACTAACGTATCTCATTTTGGAATTGTCAAGGACCAATGTGTCTCGAAAAATTGTCAGGGACGAATTCGTCCTATGAAGAAATTGTCAGGGACAAATTTGGGCCTTTACTCAAAACCCAATATTGTAGGGAAATTAAAATTGAGTTAGGAATAAATTTTCAACACTTTTCTCCCCTAAATTTTGTTTGAACCAAACAACCAAAATGTATATAGGACCTCTCTTTGCATTATTTCCTTACAACCAAACATTAAGAAAGAATGATTATTAAATTAAAGAATGTCATTAAACTCATATTAGTCATCTAAGTTGATCAAGACGTTGGATTAGTGGGTCATTGCTAGGATCAGTAGGCCACTAGTCGAACCACTTGACCTGGCTTTGAATAAAAAGTATCAAAAATTGACCTGGCTTTGATTAAAGAATATCGAAAATTTCATGGCGGTATCAATTTCATACCTGAGAAAATTATAAAAATTCTCACCATACCTAAACACCCTTAAAGGGGGGAAACCATGTTTTACCGTAGGAAATTTAATAAATGCAATAAACATTATTATTTTTTGTAGGCTTAAATATATGTTACCCCCTATAAATGTTGTCGTTATCCATTTACACCTTGTTTAAAAAACACTTTGCAAAATATAGCATTATCCAGTTACCCATCTGCAAAAATGTTGCCATTATCCCTTTACTTCCCTAAAAGAGGGGGGTAACTGGATAATTTTATATTTTGCAGGTGTTTTTTTTTTTTGCGGGGATAAATGGATAATGACAACATTTGTATATGTTATTCTTTTTCCTAGCAAATTTACAAAATTATAAACATTGTGTACTTGACACGAAAACTAAACAAATGATGACATTCCCATCCTGAAGCCACTAAATCCTTTCCAAGTTTAAATATGAGGTAGTGATGCATTCTTTAATGAGTTTGTTTGTTATTGGGTAAAAAATAAGTGATTTTGTTAGTAAATAATTTAGTAATTAATTTTTAGAGTTTTTCAAGAAAACCTGAAGTTGTTTTTTATTTGTGTAACAAAATAAAAATTACTTTTCAAGAAAAAGTCATTCTACAAAAAATGAGTTTTATTGTTATAAAATAAGCAAGACTATATGTCTATATCAAAAGAAGAACAAGAGAATGAGAGAAGTTGGAAGTACTTATAAAATAAGCAAGATTATATCAAACGAAGAACAAGAGAATGAGAGAAGTTGGAAGTCTTTGTGTTTCTCTTCTAATATCTCTCTACACATAAGGGTGAACCCTATTTATAGGGAGTGGATTGGTAAGTGAGAAGACAATCATAAAAATCCACTACATGACAAGATGCGGAGAAGGATGGACATCCACTATATAATGATAATATTCATAACACTCCAGTACATCTTGAATGTCCATCGAGGATATGCCTCATTAAAACCTTAGTAGAGAAAAACCCGGTGGGAAAAAATCTAGTGAAGGAAAAAGTGTACAATATGCCTCGTTAAAAACATTGTCAGGAAAACTCAATGTGACAAAACCATAGCACAGGGAAAAAGAGTGTAGTTTTCCCCCCTGCTTGAAGCTTCACTTAATAATATGAATTCCAACATCTGAAGTTTCTCCCTGAATGCATATGGAGAAATCTACTCTGCTCTGCCGCTTGTAATTTATCCTCTTTTATGGAGCTTTGTGGTCAGACATCTTCTTTGAATTGTTGGCTGTAGAGAATAGGAATAGGAGACACGATATTGGTCATGCAGTTCGGCCAATCTTTACCTACGTCTGCGACTACAGAGCAGCTGTAGTTCCGTCTTATTAATTGTATAATTGTGTAATTGTGTGTTGAGTACAAGCACTAATGAGTTTAAATAGAGAAAATCTAACGGGTCTGGGCCGAATACATATAAAACCACTATTTACAACATATCTTAACACTCCCCCTCAAGTTGGAGTGTATAGATTGTAGGCATCCAGCTTGTCACATATGTAAGTTATCCTTGGTCCCCGAAGAGCTTTTGTGAAGATGTCTACCAATTGATTATTAGAACCGACAAATGAAGTAGCAATGTCACCGGACACAATCTTCTTACGAACAAAATGACAATCAATTTCAATGTGTTTGGTTCGCTCATGAAAGACTGGATTGGACGCAATATGTAGGGCTGCTTGATTATCACAAATGAGACTCATAGTGCCTATTTTACAAAAGTGCAACTCTTGGAGAAGATGTTTCAGCCATATAAGCTCTTGAGTGGTAAGTGCCATAGCTCGATATTCAGCCTCATCGCTGGATTTGGCAACAACATTTTGTTTTTTACTTTTCCATGAAATTAGATTTCCACCAATAAGAACACAGTACCCAGATGTGGACCTTCTATCAAAGAGACAACCAGCCCAATCAGCATCTGTGTAAGCGACAACATTTGAATCACCTCTATCCGTGTAAACAAGACCTTTTCTAGGAGCTCCTTTGATGCACCTCAGGATTCTAACCACGGCATCCCAATGACTGTCACAAGGGGAATTTAGGAATTGACTCACCACACTAACAGCGTATGAAATACCTGGCCTCGTTATGGTCAAGTAATTCAACTTCCCAACTAGCCTCCTATACTATCCTGGATCCGAAAAGGACTCCCCCTGATCCGGTAGGATCTTGACATTAGGATCCATAGGAGAGTCAATTGGCTTGCAATCCAGCATGCCGGTTTCTTCTAAGATATTCAAAGCATACTTTCTCTGAGAAATAGCAATGTCTGCCTTAGAATGAGCTACCTCAATGCCAAGAAAGTATCGTAACTTCCCAAGATTTTTGACCTGAAAGTGGTGGACTAGATGTTGTTTAAATCCTGCAATTCCATCATGATCATCACCTGTAATAACAATATCATCGACATAGACAACCAGATAAATACATTTGTGAGAGGAAAACTTATAAAATACAGAGTGATCAGCTTCACTCCGAATCATGCCATAGTCTTGAACGACACTGCTGAATCTCCCAAACCATGCCCGAGGGGATTGTTTAAAACCATACAAGGCTTTGTGAAGTCTACAGACATACCCACGACACTCCCCCTGAGCAACGAAACCAGGTGGTTGTTCTAGATAAACTTCTTCTTCTAGATCGCCGTGGAGAAATGCATTCTTAATGTCAAGTTGATACAATGGCCAATGTCGCATTGCAGCCATAGAAAGGAATAGACGAACAGAAGCCATTTTAGCCACCGGTGAGAAAGTATCACTGTAATCAAGACCAAAAACTTGAGTATAGCCCATAGCCACGAGGCGGGCTTTCAGACGATTAATACCTCCGTCTGGACCAACTTTGACAGTATATACCCAACGACACCCAACAATAGATTTTCCAGGAGGAGGTGGCACAAGTGTCCATGTCTGGTTAGATTCTAAGGCTGTCATCTCATCAATCATAGCCTGTCGCCAACCTGAATGAGAAAGGGCTTCCTGCGTGGACTTAGGAATGGTGATGGAAGAAATAGCAGACACAAATGTATAATGCGAAGGTGATAAGCGGTGATAACTTAGGAAATTATAAATAAGATGAGGGTTACAGGTGGAACATGTACCTTTACCCAGGGCAACAGGAGGGTCGTCTGACTCGGCAGGCGGATCCGGAGTAGGAGAGGAAATCAGGGCAGGAGATGAGTCACTAGGATCTTCTGGAGGAGGTGGGTCGACAGGAGGGAGACGAGCACGACGCTGATAAGTTTGCAAGGAAGGAGGACTAGGATGACTAGGAAGTTCCGTAGGAGAAGGGGGATCTAGCTGATCACCGATGGGTGTGAGTGGAACTACCGGGACAAGATCAGGAATAGGTAATACTTGAGAGACAGACTCAGACGTAACAGGAGATGCAAAGAAGGGCGCATCTTCAAAGAATGTGACATCAACAGACATGTAGAAGCGATGTGTGGAGGGACAGTAGCATCGATACCCTTTTTGAACTCTTGAATAGCCAAGGAAGACACACTTAACTGCACGAGCAGACAATTTATCAAGTCCTGGGGTAAGATCATGAATAAAACAAGTTGATCCGAAGACTCGAGGAGAGATACGGAACAAGGGTTCATCGGGGAACAATATGGAATGAGGAACCCTATTCCGGACAGCGGAGGATGGCATTCTACTAATCAAGTGCCCTGCAGTGAGGACAGCATCCCCCCAAAACTTCAAAGGAACATTAGCATGAATAAGCAAAGTGCGAGTTATTTCAATTATATGACGGTTCTTACGTTCAGCAATCCCATTTTGTTGTGGGGTAAGGGGACAAGATGATTGATGTATGACACCATTTTCAACCATAAAAGAATTAAATGATGCAGAAAAATACTCTTTCGCATTATCACTACGTAAAGTACGAATAGAACAACCAAATTGATTTTTTATTTCCTTGAAGAAATTTTGAAAAATACTGAGAAGTTCAGATCTATCCTTAAATAGGTAGATCCACGTACATCTAGAAAAACTCATCAATAAAAGTGACAAAATATCTATGTCCTGCAACTGAAGTGACTCGACTTGGTCCCCATACATCTGAGTGAACAACATCAAAAGGAGAACGAGCTTGTGACTGAGTACTGCTAGGGAAGGAAGAACGAACGTGTTTCCCAAGCTGACAAGCCTCACAATCTAATGATTGCAGGTGAGACAAATGAGGAACCATGACTTTAAACTTCTTGAGACTTGGATGACCTAACTGATGATGAAGAAGACTTGGAGACTCTGTAGTAGAAGTGGAGGCAAGTGTAGATGAAGGCTGGATGGGCTGGAGGTAGTAAAGTCCATGTGACTCATATCCTGTACAAATCGTCCGCTTCGTACTCCGGTCCTGTATAACAAAATAATCATCATCAAAAGTTACAGAACATTTTAGACTTCGAGTCAGACGACTAACTGAAATTAAATTAAATGGACAATTGGGAACAAGAAGAACATTGTAAAGGGGCAAGGATGGAAGAGGAGTGGCTTCACCAATGCCACTAGCTTTAACTTTTGATCCGTCGGCAACAGTAATATAATGTGGGGTGTTAGTTTGGGATATTTTGGATAAAAGAGATGGATTAACAGCCACTCAATCGGAAGCTCCAGTGTCCATAATCCAGGAGTCAACAGGTGATGATTGAGAGAAACAGACTGTAGAATTACCAGAATGAGCAACTGTTGCCGATGATGCAGCCTGGGAAGCCTTATACTTCAGGAATGCCTTATACTCCTTATCAGAAAGAACATTTTGTTTAGTGTTTCTCTGTTCAGAATCATTAACCTGAGTCACATTTACTGATTTCTCTAGAAAGCCATGAAGAGAATAACACTTGTCTTCAGTATGACCAAGTCTCTTACAATAAGTGCACTGAGGACGACCTCCAACACGACCTCCTCGACCACCCCCACAACCTGCAAAATTAGAAACAAAAGCAGAGGACTCTATGCCTGTTTGAGATCCATTTCCCCCAGATCCTTCTAGACTAGGAAGACGTATAAGGCGTCTGATAAGATCTTCTGTGGAGGGAATATCTAATGCAGAAAGAATGTTGCTCCGGACTGATTCATACTTTTGACGGAGACCATGAAGAACATAGATCATACACACATTATCTAGTTTCTCAAGCATTTTCTTCGGGTCAGTGTCGGTCACAAGAAGCTTGAACTCATTTACTGCTGACTGAGCTTTATTAGCATAAGTTGTGATGTTGTCTTCTGTCATCTGAAGAGTGGATAAACTGTGAATAACACCATAGAGACATTGGATATCATTAGAGTAGACATTCTTATTCTTATGCCAAATATCATAACAAGTGGTGTATGAGCGATAGTGGACAAGCAAGGAGGGTTCAATGGTTTGCCACAAAAGGGAGACTAATTGACAATCTTCTCGTTCCCAATCTAGACGCAGATCTTTTTCAATATCTGTAGAATTCTTAGTGAGGTGATCTGAGAGTTTTTGTCCAAGGAACCACATTTTGACGGAAGCCGACCAATTTAAATAATTATCACCATTAAGCTTCTCCCTTGTTATAGAGGGATTACCGGAGAAAACATAAGACACAAGATTCTTACCCGAAGATCCAAAGGCTGGTCCAGAAGTTGAAGTCATCTTTGAAAACAAGAGGAAATTAAAAAAAAGTAGCTGTGAATAGTTTCGATGAACAGTACCGCGTGAACAGTACTAATGAATACTACCGCGTGAACAGTACCAATGAATAGTGCCACGTGAACAGTGACGATGAACAGTGTCGCGCGAATAGTGACGATGACGGCTAGGGTTTTTGTGCGGAAGCGAGAGCTCGTGATACCATGTAGAGAATAGGAATAGGAGACACGATATTGGTCACGCAGTTCGGCCAATCACTAATGAGTTTAAATAGAGAAAATCTAACGGGCCTGGGCCGAATACATATAAAACTACTATTTACAACATATCTTAACAATTTGAGCATGAGCTGAAGAAGCAGCAACGGTAGATTGTTTTGTAGATCAAAAAAATATATTTCAATGCCACCACATGTAGTTAATAGCTGACTTGCAATCTGACTTGATCTAGATCAGAAAAATACTTTATATCTGCATGGTTTATTAGTGTAACATACATAAAATAACTTAGTCATTAAATAGCCAAACATAAATATGCGTCTTACCCCCCTTTATGCATTTTGGTTTGTGATCAACTATATTATTATTAATTATCATGTTCCGTCAAAAAAAAATTATCATGTAATATTATCATATCAAGCAATGTAGTATTTAGTGATATGTATGTATGCTTTTAAATAGCTAATTATTCAGTCTTCAAATCAAGGCAAGACTTTGTTCTTCAAAAGATTTAATATGAAGATATTTCTTTATATCTTGAATCCTTGAGGGATTTTTCAATTTGAGTACTCATCTCGAGAGTCCGAATAGTGTGTTTCGGAATATTAAATCCTTCGGGGATATTCATATAATTATGACTATCAAATGTCATACAATATTCATGATGTTTAAATTGAGTTCTTCATGTGCTACAAGACTAATTAAGTACCGAAAAGTAGTTGCATTACTATGGGTGAATATGTCTCGTCAAAACCAGATTTAGGTCTTTCCGGAAACCCTTGAGCAACAAGTTGAACTTTTTATCTCAGAATTTCACCATTCTCTCATTTCGGTGTTACACAAAACACTCATTTGTATCCAACTCGTTTCGCACCTTCAAGTTTTTGGACTACAGGTCCAAAAACTGTTGCTTGTAAAGCAAGTTTAATTCTGCTTCAATTTCATCTTTCAATTTTGGTCAATTCTCACATTGCCTACAATCTTAAGTAGACTTTGGTTCATGATCCTCGCTATCATTTATCACATTTAGCCCTATATTATATGTAAAAATATCGTCAATGTTAACTTAATTTCGGTTCCATTGTATTCGATTCTTGACATAATTTATTGAGATCTCATTTCCATAAATTTCGGTGATCAGTTCTTCTGGAATTTGAAAACTAATTATGTCAAATTACTCACTTGGAGCTTCCATATCCTCTTTTGGGGCATATTGCTTTTAAGCTCATTTTATTGTTCGAGGATTTTTATTCTTTGGAACCAACCAATCTACAAGCTTCATGCGTGCTTAAGAGTCATTTGCAATGTTTGAGTGTCCAACAGGGACATCTATTTTTATTTGAGTATTGCAGCTGTTGAAAAAAAATATAGATTTTGCAGATGAATTATCCTTTGAACTTCTGGTTCACATTATTTTGTAAGAGGATCAAGACGAGTTAAAAATAATAATTTATTTCAGATAATACTCATTTCCAGCTGCTTATCTCTCCCCTGATATTAGGAAAACTAATTCATCAAATAATAATCATCAAACTTATCTCTAAACAAGTCTCCAACTGTTGGCTCAAGATACTTTACTATGGATGGAAATTCATTTCTAATATTTATTTTTAACATTCTTTGATGACTCATCTTAATACATAGTAGTGAAGTGATCAGAACTAACGCAACACTTCCAAAAAAATTAGATGAGAAATATTAGATCTCAAACCAAAATCAATAGTAAGTGGAGGATTTTTCATATGATAACTTGTTGGTTTGATGTGAACCAATGGATCAATATGCAAGATTGCATGTTCCTAAAAAAATTTGGGAAGTTTGATCTCATAAGTATCGGTCAGACAACTAACTTTAGAAGTCTAATGAATAATTCTTCAATTCCTTTTTATGATTGAACATATGCTACATGATGTTCAATACCAATTCTAGTAGACATACAATACCTATCTCATGCTTTTTAGACAATTAACAAAAAATGAACTGTTGACCAAACAATCTCACAAACATCTGTTTGTGAGTTGGCGGCAAATATGCATCTATTTAAAATCATAAAATATATAAATGGTCTATGTGATTGGTGTATTGGTTTACAAATAGCACCTTATGTACATTTTAGAAATGTAAGAGACTTATTTGCTCAAAATTGTCAACTTCTTTGAGAACTAGTAATACACAAAGATCAATGGATTGAAGAATCAACAAGCTCTTCAATGCATGTTCACATAATTTTTTTAACCATTTTTCGCATCATAATTGACTCGAAGTGGCTTAATCGATCATGCCAACAAAAAATTTATTATGATCTATAAACTTCTGGTTTAAGGTAGCATGTATATATTAATATTCGTTTAGCACAAACTCAAAGAAAATTTATTTCTCCATATGGTCTCCTCTTAGATTGATATCCTTGAAACTTTATTAGTTTCCATGAGACACGAGAGAATATAATGTGGTATCAATCTGCGAAAACTTTTTGTTCCTCAAGCTTGGTAACAATACATTAGCTCTTCTTGAGCCTTCAATTATATATGCAAACTTCTGGTTGCAAGTTCATAATAAAAATTTACGCTACCATATGACTTTCTAATAGCTTATATGCACTAATAACATATGACATAGAAAAACTTATTATATTGAAGAATCTTCTGGTCCTTCAAAAACTATTAATATGTAACATCATCTTTACTTTATAACAATATAGTTGAACATATACTAAATAGTAAAACCATGTATGCTTTAAAAGAATATTAAATATCTATTTTAGTCCTTGACAATTTTTTGATAAGACAAATTGGTCCCTGACAGTATCTTGGGACAAATAAGTCCCTGACATTTTCAAAATGGAGACTAATTTGCCCCAATTTTAAAATTGTCAGGGACTAATTTGTCCAAAAAAATTGTCAGACACGAATTTGTCCTATTAAAAAATTGTCAGAGACTAAAATGGACATTTACTCTCAAAAAATAGCAGGCCAATACTTCGTCCAAACCCCCCCTTAAATATTCCCAAAATACCCTTACGTGTGGACACTCTCTCACACTGCATACGCTGTATTTTAACTAGTTCGGAGCACGGTCCATCGACCGGTTCGGACTTGGTTCCACCGAACCGGTGCACACCCCACCTTTAGAAAAACAAGCGCAACAAAAACCACTTTCTCTTTCTCTGGATTCTGGATTTGGGGCAACAAAAAATTAAAATCATGGGTTGGTGAATATGAACTAAAATCATGGATTTGGGGCAACATTGGAATCTCGATTTCTAGAAAGATTGCAAAATGGGAAAAGGATTTTTAATTTCAAAAATTTGTGTAACTTTGCTGTCATGGGTTGGTGAATATGAGTTCTACAATGATGTTCATGGGTTTCAATTCATATCTCCCAAAAATTATGCTTCGCTGTCATGGGTTTCTCGATTGATTTGGGTCAGATTTGAGGAGAATTTGGTGGTGGAACCGTGTACAAACGAAGCACAACGAAGCCATGGAAGAGAAGATGAACAGTGTACAAACATAATTGATTAACTCACTGAACTGGTTCCCACCTCCTCTGAACGGGTTCAGACGACCGTGCTCCGAACCATAGTAAAATTACAAGATTCGTTAATGGCATTTTTGTCTTTTCACGCTTGTTAGGGGGTGTCTACTGAGTAGCTAGGGGGTTGGACAAAGTACGGGCCAAATAGTAAAACCATGTAGACTTTAAAACTTTGGGTTTAAAACATTTTATTTTTATACGTGCATAGAAAACACTTTAGATTAGAGACGAATAAGAAAAAAGGGGGGAGTAATCTTTATTCAGATATACAATAAAATTTGTATCCAAATTAGTATATATCATGAATAAATATGATCTGAGACGGAAGGATTCGAACCTCCGAATAACGGGACCAAAACCCGCTGCCTTACCGTTTGGTCACGCCCCATTTTCGATTCGACACTAATAAATACTATTATTGGTTGTTCGTCAATTCCAAGTCTAAATTTATTCTATAGAATAATCTTATTTTATTCATTTTTTTAGTTTAATTACTCAGTTATTCATTTCTGAATATTCAGAAATATGAATTTATAAGAAATATGAATTGAATATCCATATTTTATCTATTTTATTATTATATAAAATAGAAAGTTATTATTATATAGAATAGAAAGATATAGAATAAAAATATTAATCTATATATATATATATATTTCATATATTCTTTCTTTATAATATAAGAATTGAATATTCAATTCTTAATCTATTAATCTACTTGTATAATTAATTTAAATTATATTAAATTAATTAAATCATATAATATATATAATATATCTAATATAATATAATAATTAAATTAATTAAATCATATAATATATATATAATATATCTAACATAATATAATAATAATATAAATTAAAATAATATATAAGAAATAATAAAATACAATAAAAAAAAAAGCAAAAATACAATTCATTTTTTTAAAGAACAACATTTTTGTTATGCTTAATATCTTTAGCTTGGTCTGTATTTTTATTCACTCTGCCCTTTATTCAAGTAGTTTTTTCTTGGCGAAATCACCTGAAGCTTATGCTTTTTTGAATCCAATTGTAGATATTATGCCAGTAATACCCCTATTCTTTTTTCTCTTAGCTTTTGTTTGGCAAGCTGCTGTAAGTTTTCGATGAGATCTTTAATTTGAATTGAATAATGTCCTAAAAAAATTCAGAATTTATTCGAAAACAAAAATACCAACATTTTAATATTTTATAAGATCAGATAAGTCTTACAGTGTGAATCCTTGATTCCAATATTGAAATTTTTTGTAATTATTGGTAATGGTTATATAAAGGTTGGACTCTTACTACAAATCAATTTCCTAATTTTTTTATTTCCTCGAAATCACTGTATTTCTTAGAAACTTAGTATCAAAGGAAACATAATGTGAAATAGGAGAGAATCTATTCTCTTTCTCTGTCGTTTTTTTTTTTAATAATCTTGGAGATTTTGTAATGCTAACTCTAAAACTATTTGTTTACACGATAGTGATTTTCTTTGTTTCTCTTTTCATTTTCGGATTCCTATCTAACGATCTAGGACGTAATCCAGGACGTGAAGAATAAGAAAATCTTTTTTGTTTTATATTTTTTCCTTACTTGTGCTGGATTTAAAAATATTTTTCGTTTTTCTATCTATTTTACATCTTTAACTAGTAAAAACAATTAAAAAAACTAGGAAGGAAAACAAAAAAAAAAAAAGAAGCTCCATCAGTTCAAAAGAAAAAAATGCCAAATCAGCAATCAATGGAAAAGGAAAGAGAGGGATTCGAACCCTCGGTACAAAAATTCGTACAACGGATTAGCAATCTGACGCTTTAGTCCACTCAGCCATCTCTCCCCAATTCAAAAAATTGAATTATTATGTTTATTTTATGTTACATCTGATAAATAAAAAGTAGGACTTGAAAAAAAAAAGCCTTCTTTATATTTTATCTCTATTTTTTGTATTTTATTTTTATTCATTATGATATATAGATATTTTCAATAACTATTCATTATTATAGATTTTATTCTATTTTTATTTTTTTTTATACAAGCAGAGCCCAGCTAGGTACTGGCATGGCTCTTTTTTTCCCATGAATCCTGGATAAGAACGATTTATTTGAATGTATTTGAAAAAAACTTGTAATTAATTTAAGCATGATCAAATAGAAATAAAAATGACTTTTTGATTCCTATGATATAGAACCAAAATGAGATAAGATCAAAAAGTCATTTTTTATTATTCCTTTTTTTTCTTCGAGTAACGTATTTAAAAAAAGGAATGGAACTGTGGATTCTTGCACAATGCATTTTTGTGTTATGAATTAAGTAATCATATAGAGATATATCTGTCAAAATACCTTCAGCAAAAACAAAATCCAAAAATGAGATTTGCCCCCTTTTCTTAATTTCATTAGGGGGCTCTTACGAAATATGATGGATTCCCTTGTTCGACAAAAGATCCTTTCATATACAATAATGGTATTGTAGCGGGTATAGTTTAGTGGTAAAAGTGCGATTCGTTCTAAGGACCCCTTAATAGTTAAGGGATCCCTTGCGTGATACCTATCACGATCAAAAACTTTATTTCTTACTTAAAGGGCTTTAATCCTTTATACCTCTCAACGAACGATTCGAGGAATAATATACATTATCGTAATTTGTATACAATTTAGAATTGTTTTTAAAATTATGAAACATAAGTTTTTGGAATTGGATCAAGAATCCCAATTTTTTAATATGAGTAAAGGATCCAGGGAGAAAGATATATAAAATTTATTTCGAATCGTAACTAAATCTTCCATTTTTTTTCTTTCTTTTGTATAAGAGAGATTGAAGCAAAATAGCTAGTAAAGATTGTTTCTAGTTTACTAGAAACATCGACATCCTTTTTTTAGCTCGACGGAAATTTTATTCTTTTCCTAAAGATTCTTTCAAATAGAAATAGAGAACGAAGTAACTAGAAAAAAACAGATTGTTTTTATTTTCTATGGGGATCATCTAAAAAGCAAGCTGTTTTAAATGTATTCGTATATGTATTTATATGTATATATATACAGATACAGATAAAAAGAAAGGCTGACATAGATGTTATGGGTCATTTATTTTTCATGTCTTCCATCTCTTAAATTGTTCTGTAAAGGAGCTGAATGAAACAAAAGTTTCACGTTCAGTTTTGAATTAGAGACGTTCAAACAAAATTACGAATGAACGTCGACTATAACCCTTAGCCTTCCAAGCTAACGATGCGGGTTCGATTCCCGCTACCCGCTTATATCCTATAAATTCTATATTAATTCTATTACTTTTCGTTATTAATATTAAATTGATTATTTAGTCTGAATTATTATTAATATTTTATTATAATAATAATAATTATTCTTATTCGATTTATTCGAGAAATAGAATATTCTATAGAATTCTTTTTTTCTTTCACTTTTCACGAAGTTTTCGTGAAAAGTGAAAGAAAAGCGTCCATAGTCTAATGGATAGGACAGAGGTCTTCTAAACCTTTGGTATAGGTTCAAATCCTATTGGACGCAAATTTCTTGGATATTTATACATATTTATATATAATATTATTTTGAATTGAAATTATGAAAAAAAATTATAAAGTTATGAAATTCTTAATCAATTTTTTTATACTTGTTCCTGTAGTAAAAACAGTTCCGTCTGTTCCTGAATCGCTTCCTTCAAAAGGGCTTCTGCTTCAGTAGTGAATGTCTTGGTATCAATTTTTTTATACTTGAATTTCTAATGAATCAAGATAACCATTCGTTCCGGTATAAATAGTTATTATCTGTTCTTCTACAGTGAGAGGGGCTGATTGGGATTGTTTAAGCAATTCGCGCAATCGTTGACCTCTTGCCAATTGATTTTGCGCGCAATCAAGATACCAGAAGTGCAAATAATTGTGGATAAATGCAGTCTAATTGTGACTATGTAATGGTGAATAGCTCTCAAACCTCAATATTGGGGTTGCAGTTATGGTTGTGAACTGCAATTTTTTGAAAGGTTTTGCAGTTATCATCATGCCATAGTCTGGTCTTACACACTACATAGCACTTGATTTTGCCGCATGTCATCCATTTAGCATGTTACTTGTTATATTACGTTTAGGCCAAGTGATATATAATATGGGTATGGTACTTGAGTCAGGTTTAAAGTTTTTTTTATTTTTATGATTAACGGCCATTGGCATTTTGTGCATGTTCTGTTGTTTATGTGGTGCATTATGCATTGGGCAAGAGAATTTGCTTTAACATCTTGTTGCCAGGTACTCTATTAGGAAATATTTTACTTCAATTCTTTCAGATACTGTCTCATGTCCCAGTTTGACAATTTGTGACTTTTAGTACTATCAAGTACCAAACCAATAGCTTACATCTGATTGGTTTTGTTTATGCTTTACATTTTTGTAAGTCTAAAAAGGATAGATTTTTCAAGAATCAAACCTTTAAAGCAGAAGGTTCTGTTTGATTCAGGGAAATGTGAAGAAAATCTGAGCGCTTCTGTGCAACAAAATATTTTTCAGAAAATACAAATAAGATATGAGAATCACTTTTAATTGGAAAGGATATGGAAAAATAAAAAGAATGAAAATTGATATGTTCCAAAATTTAAAATTATTTAAACTACCTGGACCGAGTTATTTGATTTGTTGGACATATGTTTTGTATTATCTTACAATTTGAATTTGAATGAACTATCAGCATAAACTCACTGCAGGTTCCCACAATTTCGTAAGAAGACTCATGCTTTAGATTGGTAAGTATTACTTCTAAATAATTTTCCTTTATGACTATGTATGATGTATCTGTTAGTTGGAGTTGAGAGCTTTCTGATTTTCCCTTTAGGATGTGTGAGAATGGAAAAGACCACCCTTTATAGCGTTTTTGCCTTGTAAACTAACTCATGTTTTTAAAAAACACTTTATTGAAGAAATTGATTTGGCTATATATTTCTAGAATTAATGTTAATTTAAAATGCACGGGCTATGTTTTTTCCCACATACATGAAATGTAGTCAGAAGAGTGACTTTGATCAAGGTAACTTAGATCTGATATGGGTCTCGCGAGAAAAGGAATCGCCTGTTCATTTATTAGGTATTTCATTAGTTAAAATATGTGATTTGAATTTAGAATAAAAAAACCCTAAAAAATCTGAAGATTTGAAGTTTGAACTGGACAACAATATAACAGGATCAAAGAATAACAGCTATTGCATTTGCAGTGGATAAGATAGAAATTGTTGATACACGTCATTTAGTATTTAAGGCCTGATAAGGATCCTCTGGGCACATTTTAAATAATAAACAACTTGTTGAAATGGTTTCATATTACATCCTGTGAGTCAGATTGCTAAAAGATCTAGTAATGATAATACTATTACAGTCTATGGCTTTCAACTAGTTGCTTCTTTTCTTCCAATAGATTCTCAATTGTTTGCATCCTGTGCATAACGAAGTGTTTTTATTATTATACTTGAAATCTTGATGTTGTGGAGTGAAGGAGCCATGAATTTGTTGTGTTAGTTAGCCAAGTTTGTAGGATGTAGCTTCTTGAGACAATGAGACATAATAGATTAATTTATACTTTTTAATTCCTATCAACTTTCTTTTATATCTTTCATACAGCGGAAGTTGTAAATTTGCATTGGCAATAAGTACATATACTATAATTGCAGCTGAATTGTCTTTCCAGTTTTCTTGTTTTGATGATCAAGAGCCTAAATCATTTTTGATTTATCTCCATTTACATGAATTTCCTTTGTACTAAGAAACTAAATATTTATAATAATGAACGCATGAAGCAGTTTCAACTTTTGTATCTTCTCACAATCTCATTTTGTCTTGGATGCTTCTAACCTTTATTTGTTATTGAAGAGTCAAAATGATAAGCTGTTCTTGCCATTGATTTAGATTGCTTACATCTTATTAGGTCCTTAATTGTTTGAAGGGACTTCACATTATTTCAATTGTTGGATCCTTAAGTTGTTCGTTTGTAGTAAATCACTAGTTTAGAGTCAGTGTTTGACTGTTAGTCTTGTTCTTCTCTACTTGTCTTGCCTCACTGTATGTTAGCATCTGTTGATAAAATAAATTTAGTGATGAGCTTTTGGGTTAACCAATTGGGTTGGGATGCTTTGGCCGTTGTCAAAGGACCAAAGGTTATTGGGTTGAGTTTGGAAGGAAGGATCATACCAAGGGCTGCAGTTCTGCAATTTCTTTTGTAGAAAGGTTTGCGAAAAAATCATGCAAGCTTAACTACTCTATTTATAATAACTGATGAAATGTTACTTGACACGTATATAAAACGCTTCAAGGAGGAGTCTTCATATCTATTAAATATGTAAGGGGAAAATTTGAATCTTGTATACACCAGGGACAAAACTGGCAGGTCATGAGAAGATTTGTTTCTATTTTACCCTGAACTTTTTATCTTGTTCTTTATTCAATTGGAATACTTTTTAGTACAGACTGTGATTGGAGCTAGTTTAACTAACCTGTGTCATTTGCTTACTTGGATTAATGATGCATTTGTCTGGATTGATATTTTTTACATCAAAACCGAGAAGCATAATAGTACATGTAATAGTTGAGTTTTACTTCCATTTATGGGCATGGAATACCTTTTTGTGATAGTGTCAATCTTCCTTCATATAAGTACAGCTATTCTAGAATAGGTCTAGAACAGATTGCTGGATTCAAAATAGTTTAAAGTTGCAGTTGAAATTGTGATTGCTTTGCAAATACCAAAGGTGCAAATAAATAGTTGTGATTGTGGTTAGTATTATGCCATAGTCATGTTGCTTGTTACTTGTACCTTTTGGCCAGCTTATATGGATATGGTGGAGTCCAGTTTATTTGTGAATGTGATGTACTGTACCTCATACAATTTTGAAAATCATATTGAATTGTGTTACCTTGAAAAGATTTATGAAACCTTTGCATTATTTCGAGAAGAGTTCTATTTGGATTTCTGTAATTAATGATTTTGAGAAAGAGACGAAACAGATTTAATCCCCAAATTTTGTTGGCTCCTGCAGCGACACCATTGATTTTCCTTTGACCAAGCTCACACAAAGAACATGGCCGGAGAGGGAGCTACCAAGTAAGATGTGTCCAAACTGAGGAAGTGCTTCCACACCAATTGAAGTCCAAACAAAGAACCTTTCCACACAAAGAACATGTCATAATGTAGTGGGTAATTTTATATTACTGCGAATTTCATTTTCCTTCAATGCTGATAGGCAATACTGAGGTGTGGATGTGTCAAGTTTGGTTAAAAACAGTTGACAGTAGGAATTTGGTGAACATCCTGGTTTTGCCTTTAGTATGTCTGGTTGATGAGTATGTCTGCTCATCTTATTTTGCAGGTATATGTATTTTATGGTGTAAATATTATTTTGCCTATGTGAAGGTTCCTTAATGTGTTTGATCAGACCTTTGATTTGATGATATGCTAGCCCACCACTCCCTTTGTTACCTGAAAACTTATAGTAAGTGCAACTTGGATTGCTTGAATGTGAACCATAAGATGTTGTGCGCTTGTACACTTTTGTGACAGCATTGCCAACTTTCATATATAAGAGTAAGTTTCAGCTCATCATTTTTGGGTATTGCAACTAGTGCCAGTTTTCTTTCACTATGCTATATGTTAGGAGGAAAAAAGAAACTGTTAGGACATTTCCTTCCATTATTTTGTGCTTAACATTTCATGTATGTATTCATTCCTCTATAATTTAACACCATTACCCTTCTGTCCCTTGTACGCAAGACATACTTATTATTACCTACTTTAATTATTATTTGATTTACACTATTCTATCATTAAAGATTGAGTTATTAAATTATTTTCTAGAAACATGAATACAAGATGCTACACTAGAATGTGTGCTTTTGTCATGTTCTTTTATGAACCAATGTGATATAGATACATTTTGCAGAAGGGAAGATCTATATAAAACTGCATTCCTGATTTCATTTGAAAGTATCTCATCATATCTGTACGTGGTTACTTTGCTTTAGTACTTGAGTTTGACTAAGGGAAGAAGCTCTTGATGCTTATTCATTTTCTGTCTCACTACTATGATGCCTCACGATTGGTTTTGGTTTGATTAATATGATCAGATTCTCTGTTATGGATTGCAGTTTAGTGAACCTATTAACATCTTTTTTTTATATAATATTTCTCTTTTTTTTGAAGTATAAATTTATGTGAACTGCTTATTTGGAGGTGAAGGAAAATTTATGAAAGATTCATTGTCTTACCTGTGAAGATATTCAAGTAGCTAATAGTTATAAAATTCATTTACCACGCTCTGAAGAGCCAGTTTTGACACTTCTAGCTTATTGTTTGTCAAAATAATATGATTTGTGTAGCATCAACATGTGATAGCTAAGGAAAGTTTTCATTGGTTAGTCATTTGTGTGTGTCTTTTATATTATATAAGATTCTCATGCTCAGATGTCTTTTGTGCTTGTATATGTGCTCAATAATATGCCATATTGCTTTAATAGTAAGTTTTAAAGGCTTTTGTGTCCCAACAACGTGATTGATATCCATGCATTTATAAACTATATACATTTTAGCTATTTGGCATGTTAATGATGTTATCAATTTGTAGCTGTCATTTCTAACATGTTTTAGAAAGGAAGGGGAAGAGAATGAGTATTTGAG